>OY560207.1:7608658-8950651 GCA_961405105.1 Perizoma affinitatum
GCTAGGCAAGTGAACAAAGAATTTTATTTAGATTTAATACAATTTCTTATATGGTGTAACATACCCTGGTCACGAGTAAATCGACCAGAGTTTAAAACTTTTTTAATGAAATATATGTGTTGTAAATGTACAAATGTTAAAAGGATTCCCGATGAATCGTTATTGAGAAAGGTTTATTTAGACATAGTTTTTAAAAAAAAAATTGCATCAATCCATGACCATATTCTTAATCAGAAACTTTGGATATCTCTAGATGAAACTACCGACTATTTAGGTCGTTATATTGTAAATTTTCTTGTAAAACCTTTAAATCTCGCAACAAACAAACCATTTTTAATAGCTTGCAAAATGTTAGAAAAAGTAAATGGAGAGACAATAGCTCATTTTGTGATTGGATGCCTAGAAAATATGTGGGGTGACTCGTATGAAGACAAAGTAGGAGATGTTTTAGTTTTATGTTCTGATAGCGTAGCATATATGTTAAAAGCAGGAAGAATGTTAAAGAACTCCTTGCCAAATATGATACATGTTACCTGTTTAGCACACGCTCTTAACCGCGTTGCAGAAAAAATACGGACACAATATGCGGATGTGGATACTTTAATTTCAAATGTAAAAAAAATATTTTTAAAAGCTCCTAATAGAGTAAAATTGTTAAGGGAAAAATTTCCGAGCCTGCCATTGCCACCTGAACCTGTCATAACAAGGTGGGGTACATGGCTAGAAGCAGCTTCGTATTATGCTGAATATTACGAAGAAATAAAAACTATTGTAAGACTTCTAAGAAGTTCTGATTCTTTGTCTATCAGGCATGCTAAAACTGTCCTAGGAAAAGAAAGTTTAAAAACTGATTTAGATTACATTGACGAATATTTTAAAATAATTCAAATTTCATTAAAAAAATTGCAAAAGTCTAACTTATTGTTGACGGAAACTTTCCATATTTTTGATGAAGCAAGAATTGTTCTAAGCTGGTGTTCTTCTGAACCAGTAAAACAAAAATTAGAAAACGTTATGGACAGAAATCCCGATCTAGATGCATTAAGAGACATTTGTGAAAATATAGATAAAGGATTAGATAATGAAAATGAATTATTGTCATTCTATAAATATGTACCTGTAACTTCAGTTGATGTTGAAAGGTCCTTCTCTACGTATAAATGGATTTTAAGTACAAAAAGAAATCGTTTGAAAATAGATAATATGGAAAAACTCCTAATGATTTTCTTTAATTCTCCGGACGAAGATATTTCTTTATACTCCGTCCATGATGAAAACGTTAGCGATTCAGATTAAGGGACAAATTCAACATCAATGGAAATAATGTTTAGAGTTCCGACTGTGTATCTTAGGTATAGAGAATACAATCCCGGGATCCCGAATCTCGGGATCCCGGGATCCCGACCGTTTTCTGGCCCCGAAAATCCCGGGACTGCACTTGGCTAATCTCGGGATTTTCGGGATTGCCACATACAAGTTTAGTTTATATGCCGTAGTCCGTTGCGCCTTGACGATAACCTTGCCTAGGTTATTTAATAGCATTTAATACATAACGACAAAAAACACTTTTAGATACGCCGTCATACGATACGTACTATTCACTACACACACAGGTACAGTCTTAATATGTTTGTTGTAAACTTAGAAGGGACTTCCCCACTCTGAGTACTTCAATACAATACTCTTAAGGTAATTCCCCAATGAATGAACTAACAGGGGAATCACCCGATCATCTCATAATATCATAATATTTTTGCGGGTATTTCCCGTCGGGGTTTCCCTGTACGAAAGTATTAAATATGCTACTTTTAAGGTGATTCCCCAAGTCCCCAACGAACCAACAGGGAAATCACCCGATCATCTCATATCATAGTATTGTTGCGGGTATTTTCCCGTCGGGGATTCCCTGTATGAAAGTATAAATATGCTAATCAGATTTTATTTTTTTCATTTATTATTCTGTCAGTGACGGGTTACGAAGGTTTCGTCATTTAAATTTAAAGTAAATTACCTGAAATTAAGTATTTCAAATGGCGGCAGACTTTGTTAAACATAAAAAAGACAGTGATGCGACGTCAGTGTGGAGTTATTTTTTAGTCGCGAAGGATGGGAATAGTGCTAAATGTAAGCGGTGCCCAGCCATTCTCAAGACTTTGGGTGGATCGACTAAGGGATTACATACACATTTGTTATCAAAACATAACATCAAGGTTATATCAGCTTCAACAAGTCAAGATTCTGAAAATATGAACACAGCTCCGCCGCCGCCAACCAAGCGAAAGTTAGATGATTATTTTACTAAAAGTGCCGACGATAGCCTGGATGATGTTTTGGCAAGAATGGTTGCATTAGATGGATTTCCATTCAGTGTATTCATAGCTTCAGATGATTTGAGAAAATTGCTCTTAGCAAAATACCCGGATTTACCAAAGTCAGCCGTCACTGTTCGAAAACGTGTTATGAATTACAGTGAAAAAATCAAAAAGCAAGTAATTGCAGAATTGAAACAATTGAAAAGTGCAGGTGAAAGATTTAGTCTTTCTTTCGACGAGTGGACTTCAACTTCCAATAAACGATACATGGCTGTCAACGTTCATTCATATAAAAAATTTTGGAACTTAGGACTAGGAACAAGTCCTAAGTTCCAAAATTTTTTATATGAATTTACGGAAGTATGACAGCTGAAAATTGTCTTCGTATATTGAAAGAGCGTCTCAGTGAATTTGATATTTCCCTGGAAACTGACATCGTGGCTATTGTAACCGATGGACCGAATGTTATGATAAAGGTGGGGCGGCTTGTTTGCACCGAACATCAACTGTGTCTCGCACATGGTATCAATTTGGCGGTCTGTGATGTGCTTTATGAAAAACATAATTATTTGCAACATAGCCCTACCTCAGATGATACTCTGAATGAACCAGCTGTTACTGTTGATTATATGGACGACAGCGATGATGAACACGATTTAGAAGACTTAGACTGTCCAGAATCAGGTTTAATCGTAATGTCACAAAATGATCTTGCGCCAGAACACGTACCAGAGTTAACACAATATGAAAATATTAATGAGCTGATAAAGAAAATCCGCAAAGTTGTAGTGTATTTCAAAAGATCACCATTTAAAAATGAAACAGTACTTCAAAAATATGTGAAAATTGAACATGGAAAAGAGCTGTCACTTCTTTTGGACTGTAAAACCAGATGGAATAGTCTTTTAACAATGCTGGAGCGATTTTATCTTTTAAAAGCATGCATTCAAAAAGCTCTTATAGATCTCAATCATCCAATTCGTTTAGAAGATGTTGATTTTGAATTGGTAAATAAAATTGTTGATGTGCTGACCCCAATTAAATTGACAGTAGAAGCAATCTGTAGGCGAGATGCTAATTTATGCACAGCTGATGCCGCTTTGAAATTTCTTATAAAACAACTGTCTAGCAAAAACTCAGCACTTGCCAAAAAAATGAAAACATCCTTAGTGGAACGTATAAAGCAACGACGAAGTGATAATTTAACTGGTGTATTAAATTATTTACAAAATCCACGAATGAATGATGAAAATCAGTTGTTATCGGATTTGGAATGGCATGACTTATTTCCAGTTCCGACACAGGCTATAGTGAGGAAGCAAATAAAGAGTATTGTTAAAAGACTTAATAGTCGAGATGACACAGAAGAAGAAGAAAGGTCAGGATCACAAATAGATGATGAGCTAAGGCCAGAAACCTCCCAACCCCAATTGACATTAAAGGAAAAGTTACAGCTGGAAATTAACAAGAGTATGAAATCCCCAGATCCTGATGTACAAGTACAAAATGAATTGGGGTTGGCAAATAGTATTAGACGTGAAATGAGCCTGTTCGAAAATGGAGGAGTTCGTGGATATCACTTAGAAACAGCATACAAGTATCTATTGTCTATTCCTCCAACCAGCGTTGAACCTGAGCGAGCGTTTTCAGCTGCCGCTTATGTTGGCAATAAACTACGAAGCAGGCTTGGAAGTCAAACATTGGATGCTTTGATATTTCTGCGATTATATTTTCGAAATACTAAATAGTATATTTATGTTGTCTTTTTAATTTCTTGCAAAAGTATAATTTTTTTGTTTTGTCTTTTTTATTTTCTTATTATTATTGTGATTTGTGTTGACTGTTGTGCAAAGACATTATAAAGTTTTTTAATTACTCAAGTTTTTTTTTAATTTGAGCCCAATTAGAAACCACATAGTCTAATCCCGGGATAGGCCCGGGATCCCGGGATTACGGTTCAAAAATCCCGTAATCCCGGGATTGAAAAACATGCTCGGGATTGTATTCTCTACTTAGGTAGGACTGGTTACTTTCTTAATTATTGATTTTGAGTTCCATTATCTGTACAAAATGAATAAATGGTACAAAAACTATAAAATGGCTTTTTTATTCCCTTGCTTAAAAAAATGTTTTTATTACTATAGCTATTTACTAAAGCTGGTTTATAAATCACATTAGCTTCCGCGCTTACTTACATCGTTCATTTTATTTGTTGAAAACAATAAAAATCGTGCTTACCGTTTTTTACAACAATCGAATTCGTTTCCTCTTCTTGTTATCAATAATAAGAAGAGGAAATTAATTCGATTGTTATTTTACTGTATTAATTTTAGATGGACCTAAGTAATTTCTCGAAACCCGGGAAAATTTTCCCGGAAAAATATTTAGTCGCAAGGCGTCTCCACTTAGTCTCTGTTATTTTTCGAACTTTAGGTATTTTAGCTCACCTAATTCCGATCACTGCTTATAAAGTTATAAGGTAAAGTGAGGAATAAAGTATTTTATTATTTAATACCTCAGACTTAATTAGTATTAAGTTTATGCATTACTTATCATCGCGGATAAAAATGGGCGGTTTACATTGTGCTGTAATTTATTAACGACAGATGGATCATGTTTCAATAAACCAGATGTTACACTAATTAAACTGTGTTTGAACACATTTTATTTTAGAATATTATTACGACTATACCATGGACTTTACTATTCTCCTGCTGACGTTTCGTTCACCGTTTAAGAGGTCCTTTCTCATGAGCACCGTCCGCGACCACGCTCGACGGTAGCAATATCCGTCTTACGGACGTGAGACGGGACTAAACTTTAAAGTAAATAATGAACTGGTCAACGAAACCTCTAAACGGTCAACGAAACGTCAGCAGGAGAATAGTAAAGTAAGTATTTACAAAAAGTTGTGTGCAAGATGTTTATTTATTACCCGCGATTTATGGAGCCTCTATATGCGTTTACTATAAGAGTGTGTTTGTTTATCCCCGAATCTTTGAATTACGGTTTCTTGCAATCAATTTGTATGACTTCATGAATGGTTCATAGGTAGGATTTATCGCCACAGTCACCAAGGGGCACTGTAATTAATGATTGAAATACATGCTGGGGGTTTTCAAATATTATACAAATTATTTGTCAATTTAAATGATCTACAGCCCCTATAGTTTTTATTCAGTACCTACCTATGTAGTTATATTTTTAAAATATAATAAATATAGAATAAATTTTATTTAAAAAATATGACAGAGGAATGACAATAACAGTGCCTAGAAATATGTTTGTTACTTTTTCAGTGGTACAAACCAGGCATAGCCTTTATCTTGGTGACCCTATGTTTTCTAGTGCAGAGTATGTCTTCTAAATCAAATCAAATAATTTATTGTTTGTGAATTTAGGTGTCAATGTTTGTGTTTAATAGGTATCTCAAAGAACACAAAAATTAACATAGGTAGATACAGATAGAAAATAAGATATAATATGACAATCTACGGTTACAGTCACACAAAACCAAATTAACTTTTTATAAAGATAGGATATTAAAAAAATATAACACTAAAACGCATCCACTGAGTAATACGCTTTTTTAATCAGAATATAATTTAGTTTGCTTTTGAAAGCATTTTTTGATAAAGATCTAACAAATAATGGTATCTTATTGTAGATAGATGAAAATAGACCGATAGATTCTCTAAATGAATTATATTTCTTAGGTTTAAAATAATTTGGATTTACAATTAAGCTGTGGACTATGGCTTGAGGCCATGTGTAAGATGCTTTATGACACTTATTGACACAAGTGGTTCATTGAGTTACATTGTGATAAACTTATTGAAGTAGACAATGCTTTTTGACCTTGTGGCATGTATTTAGATGCCACAAGGTCTTCATATTTTAAACATACGACAGAACTGAATACAGGGATATTAAGATATTATATATATATTGAGATAACTATAAATGGTATAACATCACCAATAAGTTCTGGTTAAAATTTTGATACCCAATCAATACAATATATTAAAGAATCACAAAATCAAGTATTAGAATGCAAATCGGTACATTCTAAACCTTACTATTTAAAACCTTAATTATTATGTCAACTTTATATATATAGGTATATGTATTTTTTTAATTTGTGTTGTTAGAATAAAGTCAGGCTGTGTATGTTTGAATGAATGGCTATCAAATGTGTAAATCCTACTTGCTATAATAAATGTGAAAGTTTTGATGTTTTGATGATGGATTCACACAAAAAATACTGAATGGATTTTGATGAAAATTTTCAGTAATATAGCTTAAACATCAGAATATCACATAGTCTTCAATTTATAATGATATTATGTGATTTGGCCATAATATAATGATAAGTATCAATTAAATCAGTAAAAATATATCAGAAATATCTATATCTATATGTTTCATGACGAAACTGCTGAGGCGGTTTACTATAGTCCTGACATGATGATTCCCAGTAGTAGTTACCACAACTTGCCCTTGCCCTTTTTAAGATTATAATTTTATGTTATGTTGAAGCAAACAGGCATACAACCCACCTGAAGGGAAGCAGTTACCGTTACTACTTGCAGAACAAATTTGTATGTATAGATATGCCTATGACAATTCTTCTCGGACAACTTACAAATCTGAGTAAGGCGAAGCAACAGAATGTGTAAATGTGGACATTACCTAAATATGCGTTGGAGGGATTAAATATTTTACTGCCTACCTATTAACTTGTACATACTAGAATGACCTTCTTTTGTTTTTTATTTATGATATTTATGTTCTCATGTAAGTGACTATGTCTTTATGGGAATAAACGTCTTAAACCTAAAATGTGACCAAATAAAATATATAATAAATAATTACACAAAATACACACATGACACGACATTAATACAAGAATTTGCAGTTATTGATAGTTAAACTTAGAACTATTTGTGAAAACTGTAAAAGGCTAATCCCACTCATACAATTTGTAGCTCATTAGTTTTTTAAAGCTATTTGTTTTCCAACTATGTATAAAATAAAATAAAATTTAACTGTATGACTTCATGGATGGTTCTAACACTAGATTAAAACCATTATTTTAATTACAGATGTTTTACCTACATTTGTTTATTAGTTTAACTTTCAACATGTTTTAGATACCTGGCAATTCTGGCATGTCATTCCTCGCATCTCCATCATTAGCTGCTGAAGGGGACTTCAATCGTTTCTTCACTGTCTCCAATAGCTTGCTACTATCAGAGATTTGTTCGTCCATCTGTTGCTGAAGCTTCTCAATCCTACTCTCAATCTCCAACACATTGCTCATTACCGGAGCCCTAGGCACTTCGATCAGAGACGAATAAGTCACTATGAACCATAAAAAGCCTACAATACCGCCGATCAGGAAAACTTTACGCAAATTCACACGCATTTTTCTAAATAAAAAAGAATGAGACGTCAATGTTTGTTAAATTAGCTTCTATTGGTGATGGATCACGTCCATCGTCACTGGAAATGCACTACGTCAATAGTTCGATACATTTCACGGTAAAATTATCAAACATTGCGAATTTGATACGATTCTTGAAGTGTATTGTTTACCGAAAGTTTGGTGTTTTGGGAATTTTGTGACTTTTGTGAAGTATTTAGGAAATTTTTTGTTAAGATGGTACTTTACAATATTTAAATAATTAATTATGGAATGTTTTGTGCCAACGCCGATTATTTATTAGAAATTCGTTGTTTTTGGGACACGTCAGTTGCTCAGGCAATACTAAAAACCAGTGTTGCCAGCCGGGTCTTGTCAAAAGTTACCTAAAATAGATAAAAAGTAACCTTTCATTTTTTTTCCCAATAATAAAGATTGACTTAAAGGTAAGATATAGATTGACACTACCTGATTCAGATATTGGCTGTATTAATTAAGACTACAAAAAAATGTAATGTTTTCCATTTAAAGTTGCCTTTTACAATATTACCAAAGACCAGAACTTTAACTGGTCTGTGATATTACTTTTTTAAACCATTTTTTCTTTTATATTTTTTGCCAACATTGCAAAAAATCTTCGACGTTTCTTTTCAATTTAGATTCAAGTAAGAAATTAAATACCTATAAATCCTACGAATTCCAAAAAATCACATCTAAGTAACCTTTTCAGTTGTGAAACCTAGAAGTAACCTGACGTAGTTAAAAATCACCTAAAAGGTTACAAAAGAAACTTTCTGGCAACGCTGCTAAAAATGCACTAACTGACAACACAGACCACAGACTACAGAGCCCATACCCTAAGTTTATAATATTTCTACTTATTACGAAGGTCGAGCCACCGCTACCCGAATCAATCGGCTTTTAGTTACATGTAAATGACTCATCTATATGAAACTAAAAATCAAGCTCATTTAAAACGAGATAATAAAAGAAACATGAACATGAGTGGTTTATGTGTCAAAGTTATTGACTGATTTTGGGCCAAATCGTGTACCTCTGCCATCAAAAATAACCCTCTACAATGTATACTGCACAGATAAGTGTTTGATACAATGTTGGAAAAAAGTTATACCGTACGCGAGGGGACTCGATGCGATGCTACATGCTAGTGCTTGATTGCATCAAAAGTAACGAGTAACGTAACGATACTATAGTAACGAGTGCTGATAGTTTCGGTAACGAATACATACGGGTATACAGATTCAGTGCCGGCCCGAGGCCAAATTTAAGTTGGAGCGAGATAAAATTTTGGCGCCCCCTACGCCGTCACATATAAAAAAAACACGTACTGAACTGCTCCCTGTATAATTATGTATACCTAAGTGTTTGACTTGTTTAATTTTCTACAGTTATTGGTAGAAAATTAAACAAGTCAAATATATTGAGGAAATTAGGTAAGTAGGAACTTTTATACACAAGAATTACTTATTGAAGGAGATCAATCCTTTTACTCTCACTATTTTAATAAAACTAAGCCTAAAATATCTTAATGAATGTACATTAAGAGATCATTAATATTTGTACTGGTACTCACGTAGGTACCTACTTTTTTAATAAAAATAAAATTGATAAAAAAACTTGCTATAACCTAATAAGTAATTAACAATAAAATTATCGGAACAAAGATTTTTAAAATTGAATAATCAAATAATGCCATTATACTTGTAAAACAATCAAAATAAAAAAGTGAAAATAGAATATTAAAATTTTCAAAATAAACACCCTACAACATTTTAATTAAATCTCTGCTTACGCACTTCACTTTGCATTTGCAAATTTTTTTATAATTCCCTATATGGTAATGCTTTAGCTTAATAATTGTTAATAGACAGTAATGCTAAATCAGACAGCTATTAATGATTTAATGCTAAGGTCTGAAGGACTGCTTTTGGGTGAACATTATCAACATCTAAAAAAGGTTTTAAACAGATAATTTCCCATGATAGCTCTAATCCTAAAATATCACAATTCAGTCAAGTGTTTTCTCCAGTTTTAGGCACGATTCCTTTAAATTTTCCTGGGTTTTATTTAAATCATAAAGGAAAATCAAAGTTAATTAATAACATAATTGGTGAAAGTTGCTGAAATCGTGTTTTTATTGAGTTTATGGCGGTGTCTAACATTCGAAGATATATAAATATTTTTAAATAATATCTCTGGATTCACTTTAAATGAAAACATTATTTTTCCTTGTGCAGGTGATTTCAAATGCCGGATTAATATCAGCTTTTTCAACTCTTTAGCTGTAATAAGAGCCTGTGGCAGTCCATCGTCTCCAGAATTTTGTAAAAAAAAATAAACATTTGTGCAACAAATTTGTAGCTTCTGACAGGTCAACGCTTTCAGATTGCAGATTTGCTAACCAGATTAATATGGAATAAAACGTCGTACCAAATGATTAGCGACAGCAAAAACTCAAACTTCTTCAAATTGGCTGCAAGTGTTTTAGCTTCAGAACTCGTCAAGGGTAATCTGATTTGTTATATGAACAATCTTCTTTCAAGGCACTTTTTATATCAGAATAGGTACTGGTATCGGACCGCTTTCAAGCTATTGACTCTATTTTCCCATCTTGTCTCACAAACCTTTTTTAAAGTTAAATTGTGTATATGTTTTGAAATAACTTCCCACCTATTAGTAAAAAAAAAGGCTCGTTAGTCCTTCATAAATTTGTAAGTAAGTTAAAAAGCATTCACGTAAACTATTCACTTATGTCAGCATATATTAGACCACCTAGATTTCTCATTTTCTAGTTAAATTTACGCTATTTGTAATATAAAAATCGATTTATTTTTACTGATATTTTTCTATATTAGATATTGAGGCGCCGCACCTCAGTGGTAAAACAAGAAGGTAAAATAAAATAAGAAGAAATAAGAAGACTTAAAATAAGCTATCGAAAGGACGATGATATATTTCCGTTTATTTTTATCTCTTGACAGGCTAAAAACAATACCTAACAATTACCGTCGTCTCATGACGAGCTTACCTGTGAATTAGGATTTACGCGATCCAGTGATTAAGAAATATAAAAAATAAATAATAAAATTTCGCTATGACACTGAGATCTGTAAAAAAACGCGTCTGCTATGGCTAAAGCACAGCGGCGCCTCTATTTTTAAAGTAAAAAATATCTAAAAACTAGACTTGCAACGGATATTCGGTTACTATTCGGTATTCGGCCTATTCGGCTGCTTTTATTATATTCGGCCGAATACCGAATATCTACATATTATTCGGCCGAATACCGAATACTTAAATAATATATTTTGTCATAGAGAAATAATTGGTAAAATGAAAAATTAAAATCGATTGATTATGTATATATTCATATTTTCATTTCTGTTATAATCATTTAAGTAGTCATTGGTGCATAACACAGGTACATGATCATCTTCTGAATTGGAAAAATGGAGGATTCTATGTATTTGAATTATTGTGGTAATCAAAATTTAGAAGGGTAAGGTTCTCATTTCTTTTATAATCATTTATTAAGTAGTCATTGGTACATAAAACAGGTACATAATTTAATCATTTTCTGTATTAAACAAGTTAAGAATTTCACACTATCACACTTACAAACAGATCAAAACTAAGAGAGCACAAAACTGTACTTAACGTAATACGATATCCACGAAATGAACTTGTCGAAACATGCAGTGCGTTAGCAATATACCGCGCAGAGCAACAGCGGGCGCGCGGGCGATGAGTACATTAGAACAAAACAAAGGAGCGCGAAACAATCACGTCTGTACAAGTTTTTGGCGCTAAAATCCAGCCGAATACTTTTGCCTAATATTCGGCTATTCGGTCAGGGGCCTCGCCGAATATTCGGTATTCGGTATACTGCCGAATATACTATTCGTTGCAAGTCTACTAAAAACGCATTTAGCAGTTAAATTCCTTTAAAAAAGAAACAAAATTAACATGTCTTAGAGGGCGCCTAGGCGTCCTAGATCGGTGCCGTCGGCGCCGGTACTCTGAGATTCAGGTACAGCAACTCAGTGGTAAAGAAAAATCATATCAAATATCGAAAGCGGGAACGCCTTTTAGGTACAGTTAATTTTTCTTTGAAAAAAAAAAGAAGTCTCTCGGGTACTTCAAGTAAGCAGAAGTGCATTCAAAACGATGGCGCCTTTGGCGCTAAGGGCGTCGCGGGCACCCAGGAACCTTCGCCAAGGGCCATGGGGCGCCTCCGGCGCCCCCTGACCCTTGGCGCCTAGAGCGGCCGCTCCGTTCGCCCTAGGGACGGGCCGGCCCTGTACAGATTCTTCTTACAGCTCCACTGCCTCTCTCGCAATCGAACACTATTCCGTTTCCAATATGAACAACACAAAACATTATTTCGTAAGTCGCATTCGAACTTTGAATTTATTTTTATTTTCCTTCGTTACTTTCTAAATTAAGGGCCTTTATTATTTATCAGTTTGAACAATCATTTAACTTGTCAGCAAGTGACTTTTAGATACAGAAATGGGGGGGTTTGAAAGCTCAAGTGATATTCAAAGACATTTTAACGCTACGCATTTGTGTTGTTCATGCCAACTGTTTAATGATACTGTACACAGGTCGGACGAAAACAAAAATAGCTTAACATTTTCTGGGGATGCACGAAAATGTTAATACCTACATATTTGTGTGAACAAGATATAATTTTGGGGTTTATCATCGGCTTACAAATCTAAAAGCATTTTTTATTTTTAATGGCTCGTTCAACGATGTATTTTAGCGATATCAAACGTAATCCGTTCAATTTTATGGGCTCTCTCCAACTAAATATTAGCCGTGGAGCGAAACGGTGAATGTCTATCGAGATTCGTCAAATTCCGACCGATTAGTCAGTATAGACACTAGAGATTGCAATTTGGATGAATTTTGATTTTGATAGACGCTCAAAAGCATAACGAATTGCACTTTACGCACTCGAGTCGCTTCACGAGCCAAGGTTGCTTAATGCAGCTGGAGATCGCAATCTGTCAATACGCCGCGTGCACGAAAACGGCTCATAATTACCGATTCGGTCACGGTTATAGCAAAAGTCGAGATAGACCCTTTGTACAATAAATTGAAACATCTAAAAATATAGGTACCTACCTACATTAACCAAAAAGCGCGCCATGCATGCCACCAAAAAGAAGTGCTGGACCTCCTTGATAATAGTCAGTTTCCGAATGAATCGTAATAACTACATGATTATCACACAACACATTAACAGTCTTAATGACTCTGTGGCGCAGTGGGCGAAGGCCCGCCTGAGACGCAGAAGGTTGCGGGTTCGATTCCCGCTGCGGGACAAATGTTTGCATCTTCAAATATTTGTCTCAGGATCTGGATGTTTTCTATGTATAATATGAATGTAAACTATTTACAACAAAAAAAGTATATAAGTAATGTATCAGTCATGTAGTTCCCATAACACAAGCTCTGCTTACTTTGGGGCTAGATGATGCTGTGTGAAAAATGTCCAGCATTATTTATTTATTTATTTATTTAACAGTCAAAAAATTAGGTAGGTAGGTTTTTATTTTCGTTCGTGAGACGTTTTACGTATTGGTTTGTATTGTATGAGTCGCAGCTTCCTTGATTAATTTATATAATAATCTAAACATATAGATATAAAATACCTACAGTAAATGAATAATCCTACTACTATTATAAACACGAAAATTTGTGAGGATGGATGTTTGTTACTTTTTCACGCTAAAAGTACAGAACGGATTTTGATGAAACATTACAGTCATATTGCTTATACATCAGAATAACACTTATGCTACTTTTTATCCGGGTACCACGCGGGAGAAGCCGTGGGCAAAAGCTAGTGTAAAATAAAACTTCCTAGATCGATCGCTATCACGACTCACTATTAAAATTTTCCAAAGTTTCTTTAACTTTGTTTTACATTGTCCTATTTGTCCTACAAGTATGTAGGACATAAGGTTAGAGGGGACACAACTTTCAATAAACTATAGTAGCAGAAGTTTCTAAAGATCTGTTCAATGGTATTTCACACAGGCAGGAGTTTTTACGTTTGTAGGTAAAAACTACGTTATCTCGATACGTAACAAACTGAGTAAGATATAGTCATTTGACTAAGGAAGAAGAAGGAACTATAAAAAGGAGTGTTGTTTCATTTAAACATTTTGAAACTTACTAAAACAAAAACTTATATAATAAGCGATATCACACCCAAACACGTGTTAGCTATCGGAACGATGCCGGGACAAGTATTGAAAAAATACGTTTAAACACAAACGGCGCATACCGAAACGATTTGGAAACAATTAACGAAAGTTTTGAATACCAAACGCATTAATGCGGAAATTGGACAAGAACTGTCAAATTATTCACTGATTTGGAGTTCCGTAATGCTATGTGGTGAGTTGACAAAGTTGATGTTTGATTATGACATTGAATTGTAGGTAGGTAGGTAGTTAAAGTGGGTTTGACTTCAAAGCTAATAATTATTTTCATCATTTACTGTCAATGTCAACGAAAATATTCGTGTCTCTTTTTAGCACAATCCGCCTAATTGAGTAATGGGTAAGTATTTATTTCAAATGGTTTATCGTTTATCGTGACCTACCTAACATGAACACAGTACCTATAGGTACAATAGACTAGAGTAAAAAAGACGCCATAGACAAATACCTACTTTGATAATGAGCAAATAATGTACCATTACTGGCTTATTAGTATCAGTCAGCGATTTAGGAACACTCCCGTCTGATAGACCAGTTGACTTATCAATAATAGCTGTTTAAATAAATGTTTAAGTACCTACAAGTTATTTATACATACGTAGTTAATTAAATAATGTTCTGTCTATTTTTTTACTTTGAATGGAAAAAGTATTAAATGTATACCTACAGAACCAAAGGTTCTTGTGAACAGACATTTAACAGTCTAAATTATTTTTAATAGCAACAGCGAAGGCATGTTTCTTTAGACAAAAAGAAAAAACAAGCGCCGGCGCAAGGCGTTCCCCTAATTATGACAAAATATGTCTGTTATTCAAAAGGGCGCTCTTGTTTTTGTCCCGTTATTTATTGCTAGGAGCCTTAGAGGAAGACGGTGTAACTTTCAAGGTGTCCCAAAACTGTTAGATGATACCTACCATGCGATTCCTACAACTTGAAATTTTGGAAATTTCAAATAAGTAAATAGGTAGGGATAGTTAATTACCGATTTGATTGAAACAGATAGGTAATAATTATATTCATACTATTAAATCGTTCTTAAAATCAAAGCAAGTGACAAAACGTAATACTCGCCGAGCTAGTTATCTTGTCTTGCCCAAGGTTTATACTTTATAATAAACTATCCGAAATTTTGAAAAATGGTAGCTAGATTCATACATTTTAAACCGAATTTGCTAGTTTTGTTATGGAAAATTATCCAATTCTATAAGATTGTTCAATTCTAGTAGTACCTAGGTAGGTACCTATCTTTTCATTCGTGCAAAACCTACAATCACTACAGACAGACCGAACGACAACACATCTTTATTTTACTTTTATAAACTGTATACAATAAGCTAAATAACTATTCTCGTGTAAGTGACTGTGTCGGTTTTTGAGAATATATATCTTTAAACCTGGTAATTTTTCACACAGCATCATCTAGCACCAAACTAAGCAGAGTTTGTATTATGGGAGATTATATTTTCTTTTTATTCTAAATACATACATATTATACATAGAACACACCCAGACCCGAGACAAATATTAGCAAATCATACAAACATTTGTCCCTCGGCGGGAATCGAACCCGAAACCTTCTGCGTCTCAGGCATGAGACGTTGAGTCAGATGTATTCTATACAACTAAAATGGCAAGAAAGCATACGGCCCACCTGTTGATAAGCGGTTACCTCAACCACAGATGCCGAAACCTACTTATACTATCGAATTAAAGCTTGCAACACCAGAGGTAGGTATAACTTGCGCGTTGCCGACCACGAGGTGAAAAGGTGAAAAGTCTCATGTGTCTGTTATTACTTTTAATATGTCAGATATACTGAGATATAATAATATACTAGGACACAGACAGATATTATACAGATATATAATAATATACTAGGAATAATGTTATGTAATAATGTACCAGTACCTAGTATATTTCATTATTATCTGTGCCTGGACCAAAATCTTCGGAGAAAAACTGAGCTTCCAGCAGTCGTTATTTTAATGGCTTAGTTTTAAAATAATGATTTTGTTACTGCTTTTAAGATAATGAATTTAAATTTGTTTACATTGTATATGCTTTTATTTGAATTCTCTTACTTACAAGAAATAAAGGTCTTCGACTGCTTGAAGCGACGCGTGACAAGAGAGCTGGCTCTTATTAGGTCAACGCATTAGCATTGCCATTCAGCATGGCAATGCGGCCAGCATTTTGGGAACGCTTCCGCCTGGTAGTGATCTGGATCAGTTGAACTATCTATAGATCATTTGCAACGGTCTTTAGATAGCTAGCTGTTTCATCTGTATTTTTTGTATACATATTTGTATGAATAAATGTACTATTATCTTAAAAAAAATAAAGAAATAAATAATTGAATTGAGTTCTAGCAATCGGCTCGGTTGTTAGTTCTAAGTTGGGAGAAAACTTAAATACTTATTCTTTTTTCTATAAACATTTATGTTTACAAAAACTTCATTAACAGAAAATATACCTAAATCTAAACAAAATAAGGAGAAACTTGGTGATAGACGTTAGTAAATTTTAAATGCACTTAGGTTGTTCTTAAAATTCACGTTTTGAAATGATCCAAGAATGAAAAACTATTGACTTTCTAAAATTTCTTTATATAACATTGAGTAGGTATTCTTGTGTTTAGGTAGGTACTAGTATAGTATTATAATATCTGTGCGTTAGGTAAGTAGCTACCTACTTACCTAACACACAGATATTATAATGCCTATGAGTGCCTATGAGTTACTTTCCTAAATAGTTAGATATTTACCTACAACTATACCATCCGTGCCAGTTGAAGCACATCTGTGCCGTATTTTAAAAATAGGTCTGACAGGTACCTATTAAAGTACTTGATAACATTTTTTTGTATACTTATTACCATTTAGAAAACGTCAATTTAAAAACTACTTGAAATTTGACAATTAAGCTAACAAGGGAGCGAAGCGACGACTTCGGGCCATGCAGTTTCACCGTCAATTTATTAATGTATTTAAATGTATGTATTGTCAATGTATTTAAGGTGTATTACGCCTTCTTTATTAGATTTTTTTTATATAAGATTTAATCGGCAGCTCGGTTACATTTACCGGAAGCTTATTATAAAAGCGTACAGAGTTTGACCATTGAACTTTTTAAATCTAAAAATCTAAAATTCACTGTAATTGGTCAAAAACTTGTTCAGAGTGCTTAGCATACATTTCTAATATAGTCAAGATATTGATACAAATTTATTGTAAGATTACTATGCAAGTTGGCAAGAAGTTAAGTGATATTTATCAACAACGTGGTATCCCAGTCACAATATATCCTCTAATTAGCCCGTCTCCAATCCCATCCGACTATACCAATTAAACCGACTAGCTAAATAATTATCACGATTAATGCGCGCGCGCATACATCACCATACTCCCTAAATAAATCCTAATTTGATATAGAAGACAAGCATCCGTTCTGCGGCACGCCTACTGCCATCCCATTGGTGGAACTCTAATTATAGCCCCTCAGGGAGCTATTTGCATCGTTTAATAGTTCACATACTGAAATCAACCTTAAGAATACAGTACAAGAGTCAACAATGAAGCAGAGCTTTTGAAGAAGACTGTCATCCTGAAAGACGCCCATTAGCCAGAGTTGTCCATCTTCATTTCAGCTTACGTCTCTGGCACACGTGATAAATACAAAAGCTAAACGACTTTAGACTGTATTCCCAAATAACAAACGAATGATCGACTGGTTTTGCTGGCGTGACCGTTAATATGTTCTTCAGAAGAGGTAGTTAACATTCTCATCTCGACGTTTCAGCAGGCCAATTGACAAAAACGCATCGTTAGAGGTTCGAATTCGTCGGAATTATTGCACAGTGCAGTTCAAAACCTACTTCAGTCTTGTCCAGATCAGACGTTGGCCCACAGAGCCTTTATGATGAGTGCAGCGATGGATGTTGCAGAACAGACAGAAAAATCGGAAAAGAACGAAGCAAAACTATCGTTTTCAATTGAGAATTTGCTTGCAGATAAAATAGATTCTTCTGTCAGTGAGTCTACAAGTGTTAGTTTGGGTGCAAGTGAAGTGTTAGATGAGTGTGATGATGGAGCTAGTGATTGCTCGGAGCAGGTCGATGTGGAAGGGTCTACGGCGGATGCGCAAGAGTTCCTGGGGCTGAAGAATGATTATCAACCAGCTGGTAAGGAGATATGTCAACAATGTACACAAAAAAAATACACGGAATGATTAGTTAGGTACTAATAATTTAATTTTATATCCAGCAGACAGGTTCATAAAAAAATAGTAAAATTACAAAATATCGGATGGATATGGCATAAACATTAACGGCGAATAAACAGATAACTCTTTATTGCATACACCAGAATTAAATAAAAAAAACACGATCTTATAAACTTTGGTATTATTCATATAAATAATTTACTAGTTATCTTTGTTAAAAATATTATGTAGGTATTTGGTCAACGCCTTTTGCATACCAGCATGAAATACCTAGGCCATTATAGCCTATTCAATGTTTTTGCATCTAGTCTTATAAAAAATCTTGAAACGGAACAAAAATACATATTCTTCATACAAATGAATAAATTTTTTGATTAAGCTGAAAAATGCCCCTCAATTTTCGTATTGAAACAGCAAACGTTTTAATATGTATGTACTTGTTTTCTCCCAAACTTGGTTTTTGTATTTGCGGCCATTAGTATCGGTGGTTTTGTAAGAATATAATCCTAAAATGCATTATATCAGCCAAAACATAGGCGTGTGTAATCTTTCAAACTATATATACTCACTTATCTATCCCTACCTACGCCACACACTATCAGGGCATTCTGTCGTTATTAATCATTAATCAATATTTACGTCCCAATCATGATTTTTTCATGTAAGGCCTAATTTGCAATAAAACATAGGTAAAGTGTGTGTTATCTTTCGAACTATCTATAGTCACTTATCTATCCCTACCACACACTATCAGGGCATTCTATCGTTAATAATCATTAATCAATATTTAGGTCTCAATCGTGATTTTTTCGTGTAAGGCCTAATTAGCAATAAATAATAGGCGAAAATATTTTGAAAGAAATTATTTTGCCTATGTCATGATAAATGAGATTATTGAATTGAAGTTTGAAATTGAATTGAGATTATTTTACAAGCTTTTATTTATTTATTAACCTGTAACAAACGAACTAAATAACAAACAAACTATGAAAGTCAATTTAAACCTACTTATAAATTGTCGTATCGAAATGAAACTTTGTATGTAAGATGTAGTTCACATGTAGGTATGTAGAAAATACTATAATTTCGTATTTTGGAGCTGATCTGATTTTGGAGTCAGGGGGTGGATAGAGGAACTCTTCAGTGGTTACTAGTAAACCCTTCGAGTTTGGGCTCATATGAGTCCAATTAGATTGGGTAACGAGGGTCTGATGATGGAGCCAGGAGGTGTATAGTGTTTTTTTTTTTAATTTGTACACCCGATTGTAATCACTTAGTAAGACGAAGGGATGATCTTAACTCGCACCAAACAACATGGCCTGTTACAGCGTTAGATCGCGAAGAGTGCAGTAGAACAGCTAAATTATAATATTTTTTTTTAATTAATGCAGGGTGTGGACTTTATAGCTGTCCAAAAAAATAAAAAGTGTACCCAGTAAAAATCTTACGGTTTTCGCATTATTCCTGATCTAGATCACTACCAGACGGAAGCGTTTTTCGACATTTTCGAAATTTTCAAATTGTTTTACCCTTGTCCATTCTTTGCGATACCAAAATCACAATCAAGCAAAATTCTGAATCTGTTTTTGTTATAGCATTTTTTGACAACTGTGCTATTAAATGATAACTGCCATATTAGAGCCACAGGTATAGAGTTAAAAAATAATGTATTTTGCTCATTTTTTTCAAAAGTTTAAGCTCCTTGAATGACAAACTACTTAGTACCTTAATAACTTTCCTACATCATTGAGATTCCGAAATGGTATAGCACTGAAAATTTATTCCTTCAAAGATTTATTTTTTAAATGACAAGTAAGATCAAAATACACTTGGTGAATTGGAATTTTGTAAACAAAATTACTTAATCCTTCTACTACGAGTATTATAAACGCGAAAGTTTGTGAGGATGGTTGTTTGTTACTCTTTCAAGCAAAAACTACTGAATGGATTTTGATGAGACTTTTCATTAATATAGTTTACCTATACATCAGAATAACACATAGGATACTTTTCATCCGGTTACCACAAGGGCGAAGCCGTGGGCAAAATCTAGTGTTATTATAGGAATTTAATAAAACAAGAAAATTAAACAAATTAGATATTTAAAATATATATATTGCAACAGAATTTCCGACAACAAGTGCTCAAAATGGCCACCATAAGCTCTTTTGCACGCCCTGCACCTTCTAATAACAGAGCGCTCAATTGCGCATACCCCCTGTATTCGGTAATGGTTTGGGCCGCCAATGGATTGCGGGCGTAATGCGCAGGGTGACCACCGTGCTACATCACATTCTTCTTCTTCGCAAAGTGCGGGAGTTCGTCGACGAAACATATTCTCAGAGGTGGATCGGGCGCTTAGGGACCATTTTGTGGCCACTACGGTCCCCAGACCTCAACCAGCTCCACTTATTTTACTGGGGGTACAAGAAGCCCGTCACCTCAGTAATTGAGCAACTGCGTGAGCAAATACAAAGCGAAAAAAGTGAATTTTAATCTTACTTTTAATATAAAATAAATACCGTTACCCATCACAATAGGAATATTCTTTGAATTGAAAGCTGCAATTACTGAGTGCTATAACCATTTCGGATCTTCGAAGTTCGAAGTCTTTTTTAATTATTTAGTCACTCAAGTGACCCTACATTTTTAAATCCTACTAATATTACGAAAGTTTATGTGTGTAAATTATTGTGGTTTTTTGCTTACACATTGAATTACTAAAAGTATAATGCTAGATCTCAGCAAAACTCAGATCTCTAAACTGTGACTTTAATTGAAAATGGTTACAGTTACAATGAAGTGGCTCAAATAATGCGAGTTTCCAAGACTGTGATCTTTCACATATTCGCGTTAGACTATCGTCTAACATTGCGAATATGCGATAGTATAAAAAAAAAATGCGATATGACAGACCATAGTCTCGGTATAATTAGGGACAGGGCAAGGACAGGGAGTGAGGGACGATAGATTTATGGTGAGCAGTGTTCTAAGTAATCGCACTTTGACTTCTTCTGAGGTCAGAACTACGCTCCAAGAAGTTCAGGAAGTGACAACCATAAGAGGAAGACTCAAAGAGGTTGGAATAGGGGCGTACTTGAAAGCCAGAGGCCCCTTAGGTATCGAGTAGCTCGGGCCAACTTTGCTCGCTCAACTTTTCTCGAAACGGGGATGATGATGCTTTAGGAAAAGTACGGACTGACATGCGGTTTTTTCTAGAGTCAGATGATAGAAAGGTTAAAGTTTGGAGATGACCCGGAGAAAGATAAGCTCAGTACAACATTGCTGAAGAAAGCCATCATTATGGTGAAGGGTCATTAATGGTATGGGGCGGTATTTGGCACGTATGGAACTACATAACTTGGAAAACGGGTCCCTGACTGCGGCACGGTACGTAACAGACATTTTAGAACCCATTGTGATTCCATTTGTCCCAAATAATAGATGGTTTTCGTTTAATGTAAGATAATGCTCGGCTCCACACTGCAGCGATAGATTAGGGGTATATTCGGGAATATACGACGCGGTCGAAATTAATGTTTTGGAAAGACAAATTAAACAGCGAGATCTAGCACCAGCAAGCGCAAGAGATCTCAAAAGTGCACTGGTGAAGGTATTGATGGCTTAAATAAATGCATGCTCAGAAGAATGAAGGCAGTTTTAATAGCTAGAGGGTGCAACACCAAGTATCTACTATCCAATATCTACCAAGTATCCAATAGATACCAAGTATCTATTGTGCCCAAACATCCAGGAAAAAGACACCGTACTGTCAGAACACTTGCACATTTTCAATGTCATAGAATGGTTATTCCACAAAACATGATTTTCCATCCTGTTGATAAATATGTGTTTTTTTATTGAAAATGTTTCTTCAAAATGGCGACAATCTTAATAAAATACAAAATAAAATCGCAATAAAACAAATAAAATAGCTTTAATCATGATTTGTCTCAGTGATCTAAAAAGTAGTGTTCCTCTAATATGTCCACGAGTATAATACACATAGGTACGTTACAATAATAAGGTAGGTATATTAATTTTAGCAAAAAAAAAGCTTCTATGAATGCAAAAGTTTGTATGTACTCACTGATTTACTTTTTAGACAAAAATAAAGTAGTTTTTTAGTAAACGGTAAAAGACGCCATGTCTTTTACCAATGTTACAGGAAGTATACCTACAATATTTTATTGGTACTTATAAATAGGTACCTAGATACCTACCTAGGCAAGGTAGGTACCAGCTAAAACCATAGATAAAATCGAATATATTTGAACCTGTATTTTGTGTATGAAATCATGAATATTTTTTTTTATAATAGATTTCAATCCGACATTACAACAGAACACAAACTAATGATCGTTGCAGGGGCGTATCAATCGACTGACATGATTGACATATTGATTAATTGTGTGTGGGTAATTGCTCGCTGAAAGATCGCGATGACGTCGCATCCGCTCAGATTTGGGATGCTAGAATGACTTCCGGAATGTACTTACACGGGTTTCCAATATTTGTTTTCTATGATTATTATACATAAAACATATTAATATAAAATACAGTTACTATGACATTTTTTTACGACCTCGCCTCGGTGGCGCTGTGAGTGCATCGCCGGCTGAGACACACAGGTGCGAGTTCGAATATTTTGCATAATCTGCTGATATTTGTTTCCGGATCTGGGTGTTGTGGTACCACGGTACTCATAGTTCCTGATATTCACGATACAAAGTATCCAAGTATATGTATTTGTCTGTTGACTGTTTATTGGAACAAAGTTCTCACGAAAAGTTGTAACGATACTTTTTGCTATAGTAAGCTATTGTAAGCTGTGCGGCGTGCGCATGTTTATCTGTCTGTCTCTCTCTCTCTCTTATAGAAAGCAAGTCAGTTTTTTTTTTTTATTTTTTTTTTAAGTTGGCTTGCTAAAAAAAAAAATGTATTACAATTCCTTCACTAATTAATCGAAAGGAACTTCGTTCCATCCGGGTGTCCCTTGACACCTCTCATTTTTTTATACATTTTAATTGAAATGAAATGAAATATATTTACACAAATATTAAGGTACAGCCGTTACGGATGACGTCTCGATTCTCTATAAAAACAAGGCAACGTCATTTTACCCCTGTGTATTGTAACCCGGGGTAATTCAATAAATCTGAATGTTCTTTATAGTAATGAAAGTTCCTTTAAATACAATTAGAAACCATAGAAATACTTATGAACTTTTATCTTTGTCAAGATAAAAATAATTAAATAACACTGAATCTCAAACCAAGAATCTGACACTTTAGTTAGGGTAGATACCTAATCTATGTTTGACTTTGAAATGTCATCATCAAAAATATGATATAAGGAGATAGGTAGTAGTTATATAATAAGTTAGATTTTCAGTGCCAACTTTGGTACTTTAATATACCTAGATTTTTCAATAATACAATATTTAGCATTGAAAAATTATACATAGGTATTTGTAACAAAAAAGGATTTCAATTTGGAGTACCTACATACGTTTTACATAAATACTCTTTGTTTCCTTTGTTACAAAACTATCACATGATCATCACAAAGTACACAGTAGTAGAGATTAAATCTTTGGACCACACGTGACCGGATTTTCTCAATAGCTAATCTTAAATTAACATTTAAGAAGTTTAATCATATAAAAGTTTTCGAGGTGGCCACTTGTCAAAAGACACCATATGATAAGGTGGTTGTGTTTAGCAATTTATTTTTTTAACATTGCTAGTGGTAGATATCACTTGCGCATCAAGTTTTTCGGCAAACTAGTATAGGGTTTTCACTTCATTTTTTATGTAGGGGCATTAATGAAGTGAAACACGCTAAAACGTAACAACGAACGCTACTTTGTGACAAGCGGCCACCGCGGAAACTTTTATAATGACTTAATAATTTATGTCATTATCATATTATTATTATAAAAGGATTTCAATTTAGATATTTTTAAGCAAGTTTCTTTTTTCAGTTTTCTGCACTGAACGAATAACTACCGTATCATAGAGATGTAACCTATATGGCACTATATTGTGTTGTAATCCTAACCCCATCACTATTTTATCAATTAATGGCATTGTTTAGACACAAACAACTAGGTATAGGTTGTCTACAACACGGAATTAAGTTGTATCTGCGCCCTTTCCTATTTGAGTAAACATTCTTAGATCTTCTAAAGGACTAATCGTAAACGCTGATTTGTTTTCGAGAAGCTTTATATGTACTTTTATTGAACTTGAATTTGCTGGTGGGAAGGTATATGCACCTTAATTTACCAACTGCTTTGACTGAAATTACAAGTAGGCAAGATTTCAACAGATATAACTAATATTTTAAAAAATATAGTAGTTACGTATCCTAACTGTTTTTAGGTAATCCTAAAAACAGTTAACTTGCTCAAGGTAATCCTAATACTTTGAGCAAGTTTACTTGTACCTAAGAAATCTTTTATAAATATGGTACTCGTATCGAAACTTTCTTATTACAATCTTTCGTTCAGTGTAAAAACTCGAATTTAGCTTGTATCATTTGAATCGAATACGTCCAATAACTTTACTGGCATAGGTGAAACACAAAAAGTTTATTTAAAGTTTTTGTAAAACCGACTCATAGGTTCGGTGCTCAAAGGAATCTTTAAAAGACGTCTTCAGCACCAGTCTTACAGTTTCAAAGTTCACGTTTCAGCTTTTTCATGAGTCGAAAATTTGTAGTCTTTATTATTCTTCGATCTTTCCAAATCTTTACCATCATAACTAGTTAACAGTCAAAGGAACTAATAACGAAATTTTACAGAGTAAAATGTTATTTCAACGTTTTAAATAATAAGCTCTTCCTTAGTAACCTAGGTATTCTAAAACCGGTCAGTGCAAGAGTATTCTACCTACGTAAAAAGGTAGGTGTCATTCTAATTGAGCACTCACTAAATCAAATCAAATTCAATTAGGTATGTCGAAAATAAATTGATTAGCGTCGAAAATAATCCTATGATCCGCTAGACGAAAACAAGTGACAAAACATGCATTCAAACCACTTTGACAGCAGTAAAGCAATTAATGTCAATTTATCGTCACTTGTCAACGAGCGATGTCTTTGTTTCGCGCCACTGTACGCCAGCTAAACTATTTATCGTCGAAATATGTCAATCAGGTCTTTAATGCACAACTATAAAGGAGGAATTCCAACGACCGATGATATTTTTACTGAAAACTCAAATCGGTTTTCATCATTGACGCAGTCGGCTGCGCTCGAAATTCTCTCATCCGCTCTCTGGTAATAGAATTTTACAGCTTTTTAATGAGCTCCGACCACTTACTAAATTTCACTCGCAAGACATTTCTTTTCATGTTTATTTCCCTTTTTTTCTAACCGGTGAATAATTACAGGGCAGAAAGATTTAGCTAACGAGACTCGAGACGCGAGGAGATTTATCTTTTCGTAACAAATTTAGAAAATGAGACATCAGTGCACGTTTAATAATTGAGAGTGTGTGTGTACAGTGGAATCGTTTTGTTTGTGTGTGTGCTCACAACGTCAGGAAACCAATTGAAACGGCTAATTTGAGTCGGGATGGTCGGGACGAAGCGCTAGTAGACATTTGGAACAGTTTATCGTTGGCAGTCGTAAATAAATTAAATTTAACGATAATTTTCGCCAATGGCTCGTTACTGAGAGTTATTGCACAAAAATAAAATATTTTTATAATGTCAAAATGAAAATAAACTGTTCGTAACTATATATATAGCCGCTGTACACATCTATAAGGCACTTAAAACAAACTCGAAAAATATGTTTAAGAAATGTTGAACATTCATGTTTTTACAGGTAGGTATGTAGGAAATTTGAAGCTTTCAAAACATGAAAGAAATTTACTAAATAATTTTTCATTCAACATCTTGAGTAGCTTAATTGGCGCCTAAAATAAGCCGCGGTTAGCTGCGTGAAGTCATAGCGTGAGCTCAAATGAGCCGGGAAGGCGCGAAGTGAAGTTTTTTATATTTTTTTGATTGCTCGTATTTCTGAAGAACTTGTTTAGCTCGCCTTTCAGTGATTTATTGACGTGTTAAAAACGGATGAACTTTGAACGGAATGTCGTCTAGTTTCAAATTACTGATTGCTACTAAGCTCATAATAAAGTAGGTACCTGATTATGTTCACTTAATCTCGCTGTCTCTGGGTTTAGAAACGGCTTGGATTTGGTAAAAGCTGCATACTATATGACATTTTTAAGAATAGTAAAACAAATCGGTTGGTAAAATTTGTGTTTTAGGCAACTTTGTACCCATAACACAAATAAAAAAAAAAGTTTCTACCGGCTTATTTATTGGATTCCATTTTCTACCCACATGGAAGCGCAAAATGACATGAGTCATTTTGCGTTACTCGTACATCAAGGTAGACTTAGCGTGAAAATGATTTTTAAAAACAAATGTATTTAAAATATATAGTGTAATTTAAATGTGTTACAAATGGCGACTTCATTACGACTGAGCTCCCTCAGCTCTCTCTACCATGATCTTACTTAAAAATCTAATGAAACGCCAGCCAATCTGCACCTGCATAAACGCGTGGGCGCTTCTTCATAATAAACACCAATGTGCACCATACCATAACTAGGTAGAGTGGTAACCACAAATAGATTTAGCTTATACACTTTTAAATTGCCAAACACTATTGATCGCCACTATCATTTTTACTGGTTCTCTTCTTTTTTGAAGTTGATTATATAAACTTACCTTTGGTACTTTGATTGTACGCAGGATCATCGATATCTCGAGGGAAACGAGCCCGGACGGCTTTCAGCGCCCAGCAGATCAAGAGTTTGGAGGCAGAGTTTGAGAAAAATCGATACCTGTCAGTCGCGGCTCGAGGCAGGCTAGCAAGGCAGCTGAGACTCACTGAAACACAGGTTTGTTAGGTATTTACAATTAAATGTACGTCAGAACGGAACCTCGAAACGTATAGTAGTATTTTTTAAATTGTTTAATGGAACAACAATGTTTGCCTAAGAAAACGTAGGTCCCACCGTGTTTGTGCAGTAAACAAGAACAACCTACAGTCGCTACTCTCCCATTATTGCACCACAATTATATAACCACCTTAATAAAATGCTCTACATCTACAAACATAATTTAAAAAAAACAGCTTCTATTATGGCTTCTGCAACAAAGCTACAAAAGCACTGAAGAACTGTTACGCTTCAAAATATAATGAAACTTAGCATATCTATCTGGTATCTTTTAACACCTAAGTATTTACCTGTTTCCTTGCTGAATTTAGACCAACACATAGGTAATCACACGTAGGTACACACCCCCATACGCATTCATACACATGGACGTTTCTATATCTATACAGGGTGTAATCGTTAAGTGTGCACAGGCGATTATTCCGTAACTATTGCAGATATCAAAAAACTTTAAACTGATATCGAAAGTACTTTACCTAATGAGTAAAATGACATTAATAACTTTTTAAAAATAAAACGAGAAATATCCAAAAAAAATACATTAATCACTCCCATACATTTAGTATGAGATAGTAGAAAGGTTTTAGTTTCCTTATTTTAAGTGGAATAGTACCTACTCATTTTACCCTTGTCATTTTATAATGACGATATGAAGGTATTAATGAATTTCAAGTAGATACACGTGTAGATTAATTATCTTACCACTTCAAATTTATAATAAACCTTGTTTCAATATTGTATTGATTTGAACTAGCTGAAAAGCAACATACTAAATAAAAACAAAAAGAAAGATACTCTTTTGTGTTCGTTCTAAATTCAAATTCTTTATCGCGGGTTCTCGTTCCCGCCAATTTATTGTATTTTTCAATTTGCGTTAATAATCGTGATTGTTGCATTTATTGATTGAAAAATGGCATATTCCAATACAGAAAAGAGGGACATGTTAAAAATGTACTACAAACATGATTGTAACAATAGGGCGGCCATTATCGCCTACAGAAGAGAGTACCCAGATAGAGAAGTTCCTTCTGGTACGTATTTACGTAAGTTGGATAACAATTTGATAAATTATGGATCTTTTAACAGAAAAAAAGGTTCGAGAACAAGAGCTCCGGAATTTGATAATGACTTAGATAACAATATTATTAACTACGTAGTAGATAATCCACAAGAATCAACGCGTTCAGTGGCCCGATCATTTCCAGTGTCCCACAATTATGTACACAAGTTATTAAAAAAACACAACTTCAAAGCATTTAAGATAAAACCTACTCAAACGCTGCACAATGATGATCCTGCTCGTCGGCTGGTCTATTGCAATTGGCTAGTCAATAATTATGTCAATGTAAGGTCAATTTTATGGACCGATGAAAGTAATGTTTCAAACTGCGGCATTTACAATAGAAAAAACTCGCATTATTGGTCAATTGACAATCCTCGCTTAACTACTGAAGTTAGAGCTCAGGTGCGATTCTCAATTAATGTGTGGTGTGGTATTCTTGGAGATCGGATCATTGGGCCATATTTTTACAGTGGAACCTTAAATGGACAGAGATATTTCTCCTTTGTACAAAACGATATGCCAAGTCTCTTAGAACCAATTCCAGACGATGAAAGAAGGTCGATAATTTTTCAACAAGATGGAGCACCTGCACATAATACAAATGTTGTAATGAATTTCTTACGAAACAATTATAATGGCTTAATAGCCAATAATAGTGCAACCCCTTGGCCTGCCAGATCCCCGGATCTCACGCCTTGTGATTTCTTCCTATGGGGATTTGTCAAAGACCACGTGTACGCTGAGAGAGTACACAGCCTAGAAGAGTTACAGAATCGTGTACGTCGTGCAATTGCTTTAATTACTCCGCAAATGTTAAGGAAAGTTCATTTAGAAACTGTAAATAGAGCTCGTCATTGTATTGCACAAGGAGGACGTCACTTCGAACATATGCTTTGAACACAAAATTTTGTACTTACTAAGAAATAAAATGTATGGGAGTGATTAATGTAATTTTTTTGGATATTTCTCGTTTTATTTTTAAAAAGTTATTAATGTCATTTTACTCATTAGGTAAAGTACTTTCGATATCAGTTTAAAGTTTTTTGATATCTGCAATAGTTACGGAATAATCGCCTGTGCACACTTAACGATTACACCCTGTATACATAAGTAACATTACCATATAAAAAGTAGTTTAGCACGTCCAACCATCTGGTTGGACATTCAATTTGTCATCCGAATCCGAGGCCGTGTTTCTGGGCCCACTATGCTATTCCACACGATGATGGCGAAGACTAGTGGAAGCGTTCTCTGAGATACAGTTTTATAACTAGTTCGGGGGACGGCGAATATCCACACCGTTTAACTTCGCTGTCAGTGGAAAAGTTAGATATAGTTTAGTTACATTTGGTTTAGGTAGCAATAATGCACAATTGTCTGGAAGAGATCGCTGTCAACGATAAGATCGCCATATGTAGGACATACATTGTGTTCCTCAATAAAGTGATTTTCATTCATTCATAATAATAGAATACTTAGTAATACAGATCAGACTTAGTAATAACGCAGCCCACAACGTTATAGATAATATTCATTAGAACTGAACCGTATTCATCCACGTTCACAAGGAATTAAAATAATATTCATTTTGAAAGTATCTCTAGGGATCCGCAGTGCATTTTATACGAAGTCCCTAACGGTAATGAACCGTTCAGCATAGGTTACGTACCTATTGGACTTTGATAGTTTTGAATTTGATTTTAACTAAAAGTTAGTAGGTACAAAGTTTATTTTCTTTTACAGATAAAAATCTGGTTTCAAAATCGTCGAACAAAATGGAAACGAAAATACACGAACGACGTGGAACTCCTAGCACAGCAGTACTATAGTAGCCTTGGAATCGTAGCTCCGCGACCAATGTTCGTCGGAGACAGGTTATGGGTGTTTAACTATCCGAACCGACCACCCCAGCAACAATGGATGAAATCCATCAACAATATCACAAATACGAACCAAAATATGTTTCAAATACCTAAGCCTGATGTCCCGCCTTATTTGATCCCTCCATCGTTTCCAAACGAAAGATTTCTCATTGACCGGAACTTGCCGAGTGTCAAAATTCCCGCACAAAATCGACTACTGCCACGAGAAATTTTTAACAATATGGCTACGGCGCATAAAAATTTGGATGTGTTTAGAAATAACATTTTGAGCCACAGCACTTCTCAAGAGACCAGCGTTGATCATTTAAGAAGATTGGAGGAGAATTTTAGTATTTAGTGTAAAAAAATATTTTATCTTGTACATACGTATTGATTTGTCCTTAAGCGGTAACTATTTATTGTAAATAAAGTATTTACAACTCAGTTTGATTTACAATTGAAATGTAACCTAAATATTTATATAGACAGATTAAAAACGGAGGTGTGTAGTCCCAGTCCGGATATGATTTCGGACATTGACAAGACTTAAAAAAAACAAACAAAAATACAATTGACGCGGCGCCGCGAGGATTTCAAATTACTAGTTTTTATTCATTCAGTTGTGCTTCGATTTATTTATTCATTTAAAATTATTTTGATTTATAATGTATCCCATGTAGAGTATTATTGATCTTAGCGAATAAATTGCTTTGCCAACATGTACGTGTACGAAACCCGAACCAAACAATGAAAGATGAAATGATAGTAATTAAGGAAAGATGAAAATGTCAAAATTTGTGGATATGTCCACGTGTGACTTCTGCCAGTTTTACCTTGTCAAATTTGCATTAGCGTGAAAGGAACACTACGCGTGTAACTACATAAGCCATAAACAAAAGTTGAAGTTGAACACTAAGCGTGAGGTATTTGTCGAGAGACCCCAGATTATGAAGTTTCTTAGGGTTTTTGTCTAATAAAATGATTGATAACGTCACTATCTCATTCGATGGAGAAACGTGAATTCTATGAACATTGATAGTGTTTATAATAGGTACCTGCTGGTAGACTTCCTGAAAAGTTTCCATTTAAACAAATTATAGATTCTTTTGAGGTGTGGCTGAAATTTATAAAATGTCGAATACTTTATCCGAAGTAACAAATATAACTACTTCTGTCGGCATCATCACTTCACTTCTTGATTATGTCAGCATCTAAAATCGTTTTTTTGTTTATACTATAATTTGACAGTAGGTACTTAATTTTTTTTGCATATGTAATAAAGAGCAGAGACTATTATTGTAGACATAATCAGAGAGGGAGCAAAAAGTGCATAGATCAATAAATCTCTGCCAAAAGATGCTTCTTGTTTCTACAGCGTTCTGCAAGATCTTTACTATAGTATTGATATGACCACCTTCAGATCGATAATGACTGAAGGTTTCGGTTAAACTGACACTATGGTGCGTGTTGTGATTAAAGGAAAATGTTGACGACTTCTGTGGCACAATGGGCGAAGGCTCGCCTGAGACGAAGAGAGTTACGGGTTTGTTTCCCGCCAAGAGGCAAATGTTTGTATGATCTTCAATTAATTGTCCCGAGACAAATTTTATAAAAATATTTACGCAAACCCTTTGATCACCAGCGCCACCACTTACTCAGACAACAATATCTCTCAAATGGGTGTCTAGCATAATTATACTTGGATATAGTGCGATTATAATTACAAGTTTTACGGGTCTTTATCGCGTTTTATTATATTCCCGACGACCGACGTTTCGACTATATTGCAACAGCCGTGGTCACGAGATGACTGATACTGACTTTTGTGATTAAAATCACAAGGATCACTTTGAAACATGAATTTTATAAGCCAAGGAAGAAAGAAAAGAAACAAGGCATGACTTACAATTATGTCATCTTATCGCGAAAGTTTGTAAAACGAAAAATTTCGTTTGAATAATTGAAAAATGAGATTAGGTGTGGGGTTTGTGCATACAAATAAACAGTACATGGGTTTAAATACATAATTTATTACTATGGTACATGTGTTTCGAATGATGCCGAGATACATAAAACAAAAATAACAATCAAAAGTCTTCATACAGTAACAGTTCATTTGAAACAGGTAACATTTTACCAATTCTTTTTTTTGTTCGCGAACCACGCTTGACTCCGCGACCAAAATATTCTACTTTTTCCTGTATTTTCGGTCGTAAATATATTTACCAAAATTCCATAACATTCAACACGCAACATCAATATTTTCATTTATATAAAACGTAAAAATTAACTCTCATCCATTTCTTGTTTCACTTTTTTTAGCGACAGTTGCCTTTTTTGCTCGTTTTGTAAAGAAAAAAAACCTTTTCAGTCAAACGATGCGCTGTTTTTTTTTGTTAAAAATGCAAAATTACTAAGCTATTTATTGTCTATAAAGTATTTGCGACATTTTTTTAAATTACTATTTTTTTAGGAAAGAGCAACTGCCTTTTACCGCCACAGATAACAAATTTGACAAAGAAAATGGCGGAAACCTCATGAAAAAAATATAAAACAGAGCGCGAACAGTATACAAAATTACATACATCAAGCAAAGGCATTTTTCATTCCACTCGTTATGTTAACGCTAATTTTGTATACACAGGGTGAGTCATCCAGTGCCTGTTGGAATTGGACCACGTTGCTTGCATCACCCTGTACTTCAATGCAAAATGAGATTTAAAAAAATAGTTCTTATTGGCCAACTAGATGACGCTACAAACAGGAAACCGTGCTTTAGAACGCTATACAATCTTGACTGCCCTGAAGTTATGCGTTTAACTGCATAATAGACGGCAAAATTTAGTTCCTAAAGTGCTGACGAGCGGCTAACTTCAAGGCGGCCATCTCACCCGATCGAGGTTTTCTTTTTAATCTGATGCAGGCTTTTTAATTTCTAGCTTATGCCTGCATGTCACAATATGAAGCCATATTTTTGACTATACATGTAAACTTTCGGTAAAACGCCATCTGTGTGGCTTTGAAGAACTATAAAATTACACTTCCCACAGATCAAAAAGAAAACCTCTCAATATACAGTCACAGGCACAAATATGTGAACATTGGCTTATAAATTCATGTAAATCGATGTATTTCCAAAATCAAGTGCCAATGTTACCATGGTACAACAAAATTACTTCCATACAAAGTAACTAGACCGAAATTCGCATTTTTGAAAATACAGCGATACAACATGAATTTTAAAATTTATAATATAAACCAGGTACACAGGTTCTCATGAATGCACATCAGTTTGAATAGTTGAATTTATCATAGATATTACTGTAGACTATTTTTGATATATTTGTTGATCTGACCACGCTCCATAATATAATTTATCTTCAGAGCATAAACACTTGATTGTTCTTGAATGTTAATATAGGTATGTGTATTTCAACTCGAGGCTTACGTAACGAGTCCATATCGACACTTCACTTTAAGCTGGCCTTTAGACTGCTTCAGGTTAGATACCTGTAACGATAAAAAAAATAGATTCATTAGCAGATCTTAAGGATGACGCACGTGCAAACATTAAACTTGGCACATGCCCGCGGTTTTTGCAAGTAGTTAGCATTCCACGTGACAGATTGCAAGGCCATCGCCGCAATCACGGTGTGTGCTTCACATTTCCTCTCACTGTTTCTACACGTCGAATTGTTGGTTCTAGAGCATTCTGGTACAATGTTATTGAGTAATTTTATGGATGTGAAATATGGATCGGCTGATAGCCAATGAAAACGCAGTATAGGCCCTCGTCCGTTACAAGTCTTAGTTATCTAAACTCTGACAACCTCAGCGGCGCAGTGGGCGAAGGCCAGCCTGTATGATCTGCAAATATTTGTTTCGGGTCTGAGTGTTTCCTATGTATAATATATAAGTATTTACAACACAAAAAAGAATAAGTAGGTTATCAGTCATGAAGTTCCCATAACATAGGCTCTGCTTAGTTTGGCGCTAGATGATGCTGTGTGACAAAATGACCAGCATTATATTTTTATTTTATTTATTTATGGTACGGGCGTGATCCAGCGACGAAGTGCCACACGATACTGTCACCTGCCCGCTTAGCATGAGCATCCAAGACAACGTTTGTTGTGTGACAACGTGTCTACGAAAGAGAAAACAAAAACTATATCTGTTGCCTATACTGTCATACAAAAGAGAGGGACAAAATATACTTCTTGGCGGTAGACAAAACCGTTGTCTAGGGTCTTCATGCAAAGCAGGCTGTCGATAGGAATTTTGTGCTAACGCCATACTATAAGTAACGAATAGCGGCACCACTGGCCAAGTAGAGGGTATACCTGGTTAGCTGTCGTCCTGTAGCTCGGTGAAGCGGTTCCCGAGTGCGAGGGGCTGTCGCTGCGGGGTGCGCGCGGCTCCTCCCCCCGCCCCCAGCCCCCCCGCGGCGCCGGGTCCACCCGCCGTGCTCCAGCCGCCGCCGCGCTTGCCGCCCGCGCCCAGCATCGGGAAGTAGTCGTCGTTGTGGATGTCGGGGAGGTGTTTCTGGAAACGAATATACATTAGTAACTAGCTACTGCTCACTTCTTCGCCCGCGTACCAAAACGTTTTTCGGTAAAAAAATTCAGTCTTTTTTAGAGTTTTTTTTACGACTAAAGTGGCATACAGGCACACGGCCCTGGGGGCTAGACAAATACCGAACGCTTACTTTTCCTTTAGCAAATTTGTCAAGGTAAAACTTGGCATCTGTCACGTGATATTTCCACATCTAATATCATTTACAAACAAATCAATCTTTCCGCAGGCGTTAACGCCAACAGAAAGTGTTTGTGCTTTGAAGTTAGAAACATGAAACTAATCATAAATAAATAATGATGTGTTTTCAGGGTTTTTGGATTTTACATTTTAAGAGGGGGAATTTCACTCCCCGTAAGTTTGCATGGGAATATCTTAAAAAAAAACACGGCCACGCGTGCAAATCCGCTGGCAACAGCTAATTTTAGATATTTCCAATGTCTAAAATTCGCTCCTCCATCGCAGCCCGTAGCTCAATGGAGCGACGGGCTGCGATGGAAGAAGTGCAGGTTCGATCCCCGCTGCGGAACAAAAGTAATACTGATATTTGTTCCGAGTCTAGTTGTTGTGGTAACACAGTACTGATAGTTCCTGATACCCACGACACAGGGAAACCTACTGTCAGCCTGCTTAGCATGAAAACCCAAGACAACGGTTTTGTCTACCGCCGAGAAGACGCGGGACTATGTTTTGGGTGTTTATTTAATCAATAAATAAATAAATAATGCTATACATTTTGCACACAGCATCATCTAGCCCCAAACTAAGCAGAGCTTGTATTAAGGGAACTACATGATTGATATAGATACTACTACTAGATACTTTTTTTTTGTAAATACATACATAATTATACAGAGAAAACACCCAGACCCGAGACAAATATTTCCAGATCACACAAACATTAGTCCCGCCGCGGGAATCGAACCCGCAACCTTCTGCGTCTCAAGCGGGTTTTCGCCCACTGCGCCACGGAGGTAGTCAAATTTAAATGAGGTCGTATTTATTTAAGAGATATTAAAGAAATAAAATGCCCTCCTCTAAGGGCTTCGTTGATGTGGTGGTGGTAGAGCTTACTGGCTGCGCGCGTCGCATGGGCGGGTCTGGCATGGCGCGTGCGCGGACCGGTGGCACGTACACGGACGGCTTCACTTCCCGAGGCTTGGGCTCCTCCACGGGAGGCGGGGGCGGAGGCGCCTGCTCCGATTCCACCTGCAAACACACACAACACACATTACTACAGTCTACGAACTGGAACTCACGATATTTTACACGTGTAGCGACATCTCTCGCCACATTATTTAGCTACGTTACATCACAACAACAAACAACAGGTATAGAAAGTGTATTACTAGTGTATTGGAACGCATTAAAGACAGACGTCTTGAAACGAACCGTGTTACCAGCGTGTCAGTTTTAGCGTGCCTTGGCTACAGACGTTTTTAGAAATAGCACAGATGGTCATCGAAGTGTCTTGATCGCACAAATGGTGTTTAAACGCAACCTAAACATATAAAATACCTGCTACACACAACTGTCGCGTCCTAGGAGCCCGGGCAAGTGGATCAGATGGATTGCCTTGTAGATCGTCTCGTTTGTGAATGGTAGGCACACCATCAACCGAACACCGAACACTTATATGTAGTATGGTGTACCATACTGCATAATAAAGTGTTATTAGACGCGCGTAACACTGGCTAAGTTACGATACGGTAACGCCACCTAGTAAATGAGTAGCGGCAAAACTACGCACGTAAGAGACAGCAATGTGTTGGAAAGATATAGAATGCCATTTGGGCGGGGCTCATCTACGGAGCGAACACTCTATTTTTTTTTTTTTGAAGACGAGGGTAAATCTTCTAACAGATACCCTACCACATTAAGGGTGTGATAGGATTATGTGAGGTTCACCGACTCGTAGACTCACTAAAAACCCCCCCCGGTGGCCGGCCTCGATGCATGTCAAGGGGCTCCGGGATCTCCAAAGGAACGCACTGGTGCCCCTCTTTACCTATTAAACCCTAGCCTAACCACTCGTTACTGTGATGGTGAACTCGGGCCTAACTGTCCTAAGGTTATCCACAACATTCAAAAGGATAAAGAAACAAAGGAGACATAAATAACCGGCTCTCCACGCTCATGCGCCCATTTTGGCGCATGAGCGTAGAGAGCCGGCACATCTGGCCAGTTCTCGAGGCACATCTGGCATTTTGTGGCAGTACAGATTCTGTGAAAGGGCCCGTCCGGGGAAGTACTACCACCATGCCTATTACCGCCACCAAGGAGTAATGTTCACATTTCTGTGTTCCGGTCCGAAGATTAGGGTTGCCGGTGAAATTACAGGCACATGAGATCTTTCATCTTGATATCTCGGGGAGGCAACGCGTGGGTGATATCTCTGGTATTGCAAACATCCATACAGCTTACCACCAGGTTGACCGTTAGGTTGTTTGCTTCTTTAGTAGCATAAAAAAAATTGAACTTTTACTTCTTGCAGATATGCTGCCGCATCTTGTTGGATAGGTTTAAATCAATGTAACTCTAACTGAATTGCTCTACACGGTTGTTCTTCCCTATACTGGCGGTGCAACTGCCAAGAGAGCTCTTTCTCCTTGAAATTAAAATTTGTTTATTTCAGGCAATACAGTAAAGTACACATACAAATACAGGGCCCATAGCATAAATACTTTAAAACTTAAATAGGTATATTACACAAAAACTTTTTATTTAGCATGTAGTGACTAAGACGTGGGCGCGACTGGGTAGTAATCGACCCCGGAAACACGAAGGAGTTCAAACTGACCCTATGGCGTGACACCAACTGATCGACTCTCACGCTGAATTTGCAATGAGCCGCCGATCTGGTCGGAAAGGACTAAGGTTTAACTTGTTCCTTACAGGTTTGTTCCAGGGCCCCTTGCCCTTGCCGTTGTCGGGGGCGGAGTCCTCGGACGCCGAGTCGCGGCCCTGCTCCTCCGCGTTCTTGCCGCCCTGCAGCACCTGGATCTTAAGACCCGTGTAGTCCTTCACCGTTTCCTCGTATTCTTTCCATTCTTCTTCCTGGAAAATTAGGATAATTATGGTAAATTATGAAAAAAAACAGGGTACATGTTTTTTGTACCATTACACAATATATGTAAACACTGTTTTTTTATTTATAAAAAGACCAGCCTCTGCCACCGGTTTCGACCATGTGGTACCCAGTTTGTTATTCTAGATCACAAACTAAACCTGTAATAATTTTTTGCAAAAAACCTCTCAGACTTGAGTTTCCTTCAAATATAGCACTTCCCGTCATGTCATGAGGCTATAACACCTATGTAAAACCTTCTCCAAAATACCGCTTTACAATCAGTCAAGCAGCTTTAAGGTTAAACACACCACATGCAAATCATAACAAACTTAAAAACCCTTGTTGTGCTTTTTCCTCATTGATTGCAACACTGCCTATACATCCAAGAACCATCCTTGAAGACATACAAATAAAATAAATTATGTTGGACATTTTTCACACAGCCTCATTTAGCCCCAAATTAAGCAGAGCTTGTATTATGGGAACTATATAACTGATATACTACTTATATATATTATTTATTTGCCCACTGCACCAGATAAACAAACACTTAAGTATAACAGTGGAAATACTAAACCTAGAAAATACTGATAATGGTTACTTCACAATGATTCATAATATCTCTGTTTACAAGTTATTGTGACTCAATCTTTGGTTGGTCACTTAAATTATAATAAAATTATCAACAATAACAAAAGCCCACAGAAGTCCACTGCTGGATATAGGCCTTCCCCAAAGAGTCATGAGAAACTATTTTGGGCTACATTTACACACTAAATTCCCTCAACTTTTATGATGCAATTAGTTCAACTGGTGGGGGGGCCTCTCTACAATGTGTCATCTGGTTTGTACTAGTACTACTTACACAATGAAAATAATGTTTTAAGATAGATAAATAACTGTTTATTAAACTAGGGTTAAAAATCAATAAGCAATCAATAACCTCAATTAATATTTTACACACAAAATATTAATTAAGGTGACACATACACTACCTTAGCTTAGAGTGGTTTCTCTTGGGGCTGGGTGTTTCCTATAACTATGTGTTTAAAATATATATATTTATAAGTAGTATATTTTATCAGTCATGTAGTTATAACACAAAACACAAGCTCTGCTTACTTTGGGACTAGATGATACTGTGTGTTACCACATTATTTATATTATTATGAATCAATTTAAAGCCTGGTCAGGCCAGGTAAAATATTGCAAGGGTATTTTTACAAAGAACTGGTAACACAAATGAATGTTAGGCTGCGGTTACCAGTGGTTTCTAGGTCCTACAGCTCCGAAAAATATTCCATTTTAAATAAGATGTGTCATCAATTAAGTGGTACCTAAGTTTTTTTTTTTTTTAGGGGCTCTAAAACATTGTTTATGTCAGACCCATAAGGTAACACAGTTATATAGAGAAAAAATAGATAACCTCTTATACAGATATAGGCAGGTAGGTATACATTTTAGAACTATCTCATTAGAAATTATCTAAGTTGATGCTTGTGTTATCAAAACACATATTATGACTTTCATAAAGTAAAGCTTTTCAACAGGACCTACTTAATGGTGATTTTCTAGTTTGAGGTGGAAGCAGTCATCACAGGTCATGACCTAATGGTGCTAATTACCAGTCTAACCTACAGAACCTTGACCTATCTATGTATTCATTTTTGTCTCGCCACAGCTGCAAAATGCGTCGAAAGAATGAACTGAACTTTCGAGAGTAACTTTTTCTTGCAATCTATACAGCATTCCCGCAGTTTGGGCTAGAGAACTAGGTCAAAAGGTATGGAGGTCTAGTCTGCATGCTCGATGCAGATATAAAGGAAATAAAGAGTGGGAAAATAACAGGATGAGTTGACAAGTTGAATGGCAGAGACAGCTGAGAGATAGGGGTTGATTGAAGATAAAACTCACCCCTTGGCGGGTCGCCTCTTCTCCTTCCACCACCGGCCGTTCCTTCTTCGGCCTGACTTCAGGTTTTTGCTTGGGTTCATCCAATTTTTTCGCCATTTCATCGGCAGTAGCAAACTTCTTGACCGCCTTCGACTTTTTACGGTCTTTCTTCGCGAAGAAATCGTCTAAATCAGCCATTTTCTATTTTTATTTATAAACTACAGTATGTTTTGCACCGGTTTGGGTATTTACAGCAATATTAGAACGTTATAAAAGGGGGAAATAGGCCCCCAAAAATGTGAAACGACTTGTAGCAAGCGTGGCCGACTGTTTCTTTTTTTTAATGGCAGTTTTCGGTATTGCCTGCGTATAAAAGCTGTCAACAAAAAAGCTACCATTTCTAAGGACAAAATCTACCAAAAACATGGCAATATTAACCGATTTTGGAAAAAAAATACTCAAATTAAAAAAGTGTGTCATATAAATTATTATTCTTCTAAATCTATTTACTACGAATAATATTCCTTTACTTTTCACTTTTCAACAAAAATACCATGCGTCACTCAAACTATCTTATTTTTAAATAAGATAGAGTTCGAGATATTATAAATAATATACCTACTAGATGTGCCTACCTGTGGTAGACACGTAGAGCTCAGACTAAAGCAAATAGATACGGATTAATAAAATTATACCTATACTACTATATTTGGTAGCAGTGCACTCTACCGAGGCTAACCATTTGAAACTGACGGATTATACGTTGTCGCGATTCAAACCTTTGCGTTACACATTGCTTATCAGCCCCACTCAGGTATCGACGTAAACCAATAGATATCGTTATCTAATCGGCCCACGTCTCGACCACCTTTCAGTCCGAAAAAAGGAATAAAAATGTTGGGTCCTCTGGCTAGAATTTCGAACCAAATCGCCAGAAATGTGATGAAAACGCCCGTGAGGAACGGGTCCCATGGAGGTATTCCTGGAGAGGTATGTAACCTACCTAATAGATAATTATTTTATTGCATAACGATTTGAGTATGAGTGTTCCATACAACTAAGGGAAAATTTTTGAAGTCAAGCATATAAAGGTGAGTATAATTTTATGCTAAAACTAAAATGATGGTGGGGAAGTGTGCTTACCTTTCAATTAACAAGGTATCTAGGTACCACTACAAAAAGAATATGGGGGTACCTATATATCGCGATTACCTAACTTAGATAGTCTAATGGTTGGAAATATATCGATCATCAATTTAAAAGGAAAGATCTGCCACTACAGCACAGCCCTGTTTTCCAAATTCTCTGTTAAGATATCAATTTAAGTACCTATTCCTATGGTTCAATTAGTTTAAACAACCATTATGTTACAAATATAAAAGTGTTATAAAGAAATTTGATTTTCCATTTCAAACACCGGACACCTCATCCACAAGACATAAATATTTACAAAGCATACTGAAAACAATTGGTTATGTAGCTACCTATATGTAGAAATACATGCGTAGATTGTACGTACCTACTCCTCTGTGAGGTAAATAAAATAACAAACTTCTATATCATATAGGTATGAAATGTTGAACAATTCAAGGAGAAACGATCGACCTCTGTACAAGGGTAGGTGAATAAATAAAATAAGGTTCGAGGGATGGGATCGGTTTGATGACTTCATCTAAGTAGTGAGCTAATAATATACTATGTTTTCTTACGGCGAAAATAGGAGGACACACATTAATTTCAGTGAAGTTATGTGAAGTTAGAACACAGAACAACTTTATGCAGGTAGAATGTTTTTCAAAGATGAGAGGAAAATGGTGAAAATTCTACCTTGATTTTTTAATATCTGAATGTTAATTATTTTTATGGATTGTTACCTACAACATATTTGAACACCAGCAATGTACAAATGATCACATTAGTTGCGTTCTCAATTTATTACGACAAAGCTTCAATATAGCCCCATAATGGTAAAAATCTGACCGGTTCCTTATTTTGTTACCTACTTAAAAGTCACTCGATGACAAACGTTTACTTGCATATCGTTACTATTAATATGGACACAGAAAACGGGCTTGTGATACCTTATCATTCGACTTGTCAAACGTTCATCACCGGTTAACTTTCAAAATAGGGGGGCAGCCCCCCTATTTTGTATATGTAGGCCACCTCGGTAGGTAACCAGTTGCTGACCTACCGAGTCCGATTCAATATCGTACCTGAAACCTATGTTTTTCCCCTCATTAGTTTGTTTTTTTTTTTTCAGCTATAAAATTAAGATAAAATATTACTTAATAAACATCTATGAGTGGTGTAAGGTCGTTCTCGAAATGTTCTGTACCAAAAGACAAATAACAAACAAATTACTAGGTAGGTATGTTAGGACGTAGTGGTCTCGTAAAATAATAAGGTATAATGAAATAAGTCTTAATGAGCAGTTATTTTTATGGGATATCTTGGATTTTGTAGAGAGATTCCTAATAATTATTGTAACATTCCAGAACCTTCCATTTGACATATACAACCGCACGCGTTTCACGTTAAACTTTTTCTTGTACGTCTTCACCGGGTTCAGCGCACCCTACCTCATCCTCTGGTACCAGATGAAGAAGAACTCCAACTCATAAGCAGGGTAAGATTCTTCTCCGTTCATAATTAATGCTGTCAGTCCCGGTCAATATAGGTAAGCTACTTCGAAAGTCATCGTCAATGCTGCAAGCTGTGAGCTGAGCCATGGCTTTCAATATTTTTTCATTTAACTAGTACTAAGTTCTTGCCTACAAGTTAGAAGTAGGTATGACTAGCATAACGGCAACGATATGCTAGTCATACCTACTAGCATAACGTTGCCAGTTAGTAGGTAGTATCTTTTATGGTAATTTTGGCTATTTTTATCCTGTTGTGAAACCATTTTTCCTTATGTGCCTAATCAGATATTAACAATAATGGGGGAACATATAACATTGTTAAAGAACCGAATATTAGACTTTTACGGCACAGCCCAGTGTTCCATTTTGACCTCGGTTTCTCTTTATTGTGCTTATAGCTAATATAGTATTAACTGGAGTTCGTGGCGTAAGAAACGTAGGTAACTAAACCTTAAGTTTATGATTATAATGACCTATTGTTAGAGTACCTACCTACCTAAATTGTGTAGGTAGGTACCTAAGTAGTACTTATGTTTCTGTACGTCTTGCCTTATAGATCTTATTGAATTGATGTTTATTGCCTTATTGTTCTTCAGGCGTTAATTTGCGTACCTACCTACCTACCTATAACGTTAATTATGGTACGGTAAAATATTAGGAAGACTTATGTAAGGATTATTATTTATTATAATAAAAAATCATGCGGGAAGGAAGTAAAGTTGAAACTTGAAGTTTCAACTTTACGCACAACATGGCCAATAAATACCTAGTTTGGAGGTAGTTTTTTTGTAATGAGATAACTAAATAAATAAACACCCAACATATTATACAAACATGCTACACGATCGTTTTGGTTTCTTCTATCAGCTTAATTTCATAGCACATTGTGTCAACTGATCACTGTAAATCATGGCATTGTTGTAAATACCTACAATTAACAATGTCATGATCGGTAGCTTCTAGTAAAATATTAGTGATGTTTACTATCATCGATTACATACTTTAATCATTGCTTGCTTGATAATTGAATAACAATAATTGTCAAAATGCTAACATTTGGATATTATTTTTTTCCAGGCATATCTTCCTAAAATGGATAATTACTGTATCTAAGATGGGTGAAATTAAATAGCAAACGTAGTAAGTTTTACTTGTAAAATTTAATATTTGTAGTTGTTTATTTATATTAAAATCTTTAAATTATCAGAAAACTGCATTTTTATTTCTTTTCCTTTAAATTTTTACGAGTGCGTTCAATTATTTCTCAAAATAAAAGCTACCAAAAACCAAGAATTTCCGAACGCAATAGTAGCTTTAAAGAAAAAAAGTTTACAAAAGGAGGTCAGGAAATTGAGTTTTCCTGTTTTTCCCAAAATCTTCTGAATAATCTCGGAAAATTTCAAGAATTCAAGATGCTTGGACCTTTGGCTCGTATCTCGAACAATTTCGGCAGGAATGTAATGACCAGCCTAGTGAGGAGGAGCCACTCCAATGGAGGTATCCCAGGCGAGGTGAGTTCTAAATTCAAAAATTACATAATCGCTGCGAATTTATTTCACTTGTTTTCATTATATTTCTAATTGAAAAGGTAATTGTTATTTGACTTGGGTGATAATAACCACTGGTCCTAAAGGCGTACACGGTCCATCAGCTGATCTGTAAAAAACCTTGTAGGAGAGGTTATCTTCTACTAAAAAATCATAAATTCATAAATAATGAAGACTTTGTCTCTGATAGCAAAAGTTGCAAAGAAATTCTGTAGTAATTCAACCATAGAGAAAATAACCACATTAAATTTATTCAGCCTTCAATTGGTTAGATAAAAGTAAAAATAAAATTGAATGAAGTTGTACACAGACTTACTAGAGATGCTAACGTTTAAGTTGTGATTAGACCAGTCATTTCTTAACAGGGATTCATTTTTAGTGTTCCATTATCCAAAGGGTGTCCTTTGGATAATGGACCCTAATTAGTATTCACAGAGGGTGGAACCTTCTTTTTTTATACTAGGTACTAAAGTGGCAAGCAAACATATGGCCAACCTATTGGTAAACAGTTGCGATAACCTATAGACAAAGTGATATCTCTGGTTTTGCGCTTTGCCTTAAGACCTAAAGGAGCCTGTGATTTCACTATCACCCTTCAAACCAAAACACAGCAATGTGACTGTTAATGCTTGACAGCAGATATATGTATAGTAGTAGTGCTTTCCTAGATAAACTCTTCAAGCTTAGATGATGTTCAGTTACATTGTAAATAAAATAAATTACAGTACCAACATTGGATTTTTCAGAACCTGCCCTTCGACATCAACAACCGTTATAAGCTGACTGCATATTTCATTCTGTTTTTCGGATCTGGCCTGGCTGCCCCTTACCTCATCACTCGCCATCAGCTTCTGAAGAAGTAAGTATTTATCTTTCAGTGAGGCACTAACTGGAGGACCTGAAAGATCAATGGGATGGGGGTGGAATCTATATAATTGTAAAAATTGGTTCTTGAAGTCAATAAGTTTCTATTAATTGGAATCACCAGGAGTATATTATAGTAACTTCAACTCAATGTAAAATTTCAACAAAATGTGTTCAGTAGTTTTTGTGTGAAGAAAACAAAATCCATCATAACAAACTTTCGCGTTTATAATAGTAGTAGGACTATGTGAGTTGATAATAAAGTGAGTTTGCACTGAGCTACAGAGCCTAAAAAAATCAAACTCATCATCGAACAAAAAAACTACTTGTTGTTTTGTTTCATTCAGCTTTAGTGCATTGCTGCCAATATTGGCATCTAACACCTTAGATGCCTATAGTGATGATAAAACTGTTTATGTGTAACCATATAACTCCAAATTATTAAATGTTTTGTATTAGTTGGTATTAGGATTTTCTATTGCTGTCTGTTCCCTAATGCTGGGTTTGGTAGGAAAAAGTATTTTTTTGAACAGGTTATATTCAATCATGAGATTAAGCTACACTATAATTTAAATGTTTAGACTCTTAAGGCCATGGTTTGAGGTGTGACTGGACTCTACATTCAAAACTGCTAAAACAATGAAAATGCGCTTTGCATGATTACTATAATTTTATCTGTGTCGCCAACACACAAATGTAATGTGACTTTTTGCAATTGATTTGTATGTGTTCTATGATGGTTCTTAGATTGGTTTTATCGTCCTAACCGCTATAAAAATAGAGCATGCAAATTAAATGGAGTAACTGAATGTTTTGCAACATTTAGAAAGGTTCTTAGATAGAGTTTAACGCTATACGGAGGCACTGCCAAATCGAAAACAAATCAAGGTTTAAAAATGTATCAATATTAAAGATTTTATAATTTTCAACATAAAATATTGACCAGACTATTAACAATCTTATGCCATAGTTATAGTTTCCGGTTCACAGATTCTAGTCTCGCTGAGATAGAATTTTTGGAATATTACTAATTCTCATGTGAGTTAACACTTTAAAAACAAAATAACTATTAATAATATTATCTTAATCAGCACATATTTTGTTTCAGGTAAGGTGATGCGGTACTTTTTAAAGCTGTGAAATCAAATTAGGCTTAAGCTTTGAAGTGTATTATTAATGGTCAGATTAAACTTTGTGTTTTAGAGCCAAATTGAAGTATGATTTGTAAAAATAATTAACTAACCACTATTAAATTGACGTGTTGCATAGCTAAGACAAACTTGGATGGGTGACCATTTTGGCAGTTTTAGATGCGACGATAGAAGGCCTCATATAATGTGTTTGAAATTAGAATTTTCTTAGTTTATCTATCAAACTGCTTATACCTATGATTGAAACGCGGTTCTTTGCAATTATTTTGTATGACTTCAAGGATTCTTAGATTGGTTTTGTCGCCACAAGTTAGCGGACCCTAACTTCAAATTGACGCGGTGTGGCGAGCAATACATTCACCCGAACCTTGACAGGCATTTTCCTTAGATCGCCACTTTCATGATTTAACTAGCTGTGCCATGGTCGCCCTCGGCCCCCGATCGACCTTTTGCCCGTTCGTGCTATTACTTCTCCTAAGGGTCGTACTGTGATGTTAAAGAACAGTGTAGTTAAGCGAATTCACAAACTTAGTAGAGAACTTAGATGGCGGACCACCTAATGCATACGACATCTGATAGGAAGTCACAGGAGTCCTACCGATAGAGAGGTTCTTTGTCAAAGCATGGGTAGAAGATTAGGCATAGTGGAAGAGGATGAAGAGACCCCAAATTTCTTTCAATATTAAATTTAGTGCCCGCAGATCTAACCAAACCAATATTTTTACCCTACTCGTTTATAGAAACAATACCAATTTCATTTTATAATCCTTTAACAATTATGTGTCGACAGTATAATGAGTTGTCAAAGGATAATTTGGAGCTGGATATTTTTAACTCTAAATTATGTAAATTTAATAAAACACTTAAAGACATCCTCCAGTTTAACGGGGGATTGGTTGCTCATGCACAGTAGCGTGTTGCGCCCAAACCTCCATTCATTAAGTAGGTAGTACTATCATATAAGTTTTTATTTTTTAATATCTGTTTAAGTATTTTAGTAGGTAGCTACTTTGCTACATTTAATTTGTTATTTGTTTTCCTTAACTTTCTCTGGTTTTCAAACCTCAGTTGCTGTTTGTCTGCTTAACACTATTTATTGTTTTGCTATGCGCACCTAAGTTATGTTCCGAACCAGATTTAAACTGTATACTAGTAATATTTATATTTTTAATGTTTGTAACGTGTAACGTGTGCCTTAAAATAAAATAAAAAGACGGCTTGGCAAAGAGACGTTCGACAGTTTTGGTTAAAACCAATGAGGATTCAAAAACAACATAAAAATGTAATAGTAGTAGCCTCATAGATATATTTTTATATTAATGGCAATATTTTATGAATCTGTCAAGTCTGTCAGTAACGCCAAAAGTGTGTGACAGTCAATACAATTTTTAATCTGTGCAGAGTGTGCAGTAAGTTCTAGAAAAATGTTTCTAAAACAAAAATGCCGATTTTTATGTAATTCTATGTGAAAAACCACATAAACCTTAGCAGAAGCTACTGCATATCAACTGCAACACAATCGCCAGTCTGTTTTAGTGCCAAAACATCATTTTTAAATGTTTTTTCTCGACTAACTGTGATCAAAACACGACCAAGCAATGACCGACACATCATGCTATATCCTTGACAATGGAGCCTACAGCGCTAAAGTGGGTTTCTCATCAATGAAGCCGAAGGTAGTACCAAACTGTATCATGAAGGCGAAGTCCGAGAGGCGGCGTCCATTCATCGCATCTCAGATTGACGAGTGCCGTGACGCATCCGGTCTTTTCTACATCCTACCCTTCCAAAAAGGTTTCCTCATCAACTGGGATACGCAGAAAACCATCTGGGACTTCTTATTTAGCAAGGAATGCTGCCCTGTGAACTTCAATGATACTCCGCTCATCATAACTGAGCCACACTATAATTTCACCTCAATACAAGAAGCAATGACTGAGATATTCTTTGAAGAGTATGATTGTCAAACTTTGCTACGCATAAATGCTACAGATCTAGCAGAGTACCACTATAGAAAGACATGTAACAATGAATGCACGCTAGTTGTAGATACAGGCTATAGTTACACATACATAGTTCCATACATAAAAGGTAAAAAGTACAAAGAAGGTATTAAAAGAATAGATGTTGGAGGGAAAGTTCTGACAAATCATTTAAAAGAGATACTCTCATACAGGCAACTTAATGTAATGGATGAAACATTTGTAATTAATCAAGCAAAGGAAGATTCATGTTTTGTGTCTCAGAACTTTATGGCTGATATGGAGATTGCTAAGAAGAAAGGTAATCCATAACTTTTTTTCTGCTATATAAAGATAAAATAACATGCCCGCAACTGTAATTCTCATTAAGAACATCCTTAGGTGGACATATGTACTGTAGGTGTCTGTGTGACAGGGAGGGGTCCCTGTTATCATCGCAGACACCTACTTAATAGTAATCATACTGACTAGGGAGTCAATTTATAAACTCTTTCATAATTTATTGTTTTAAAAATTATCAAATTAAAGTTTTAGTCTTACCATAAACATAAACATCAAAATTGCTAATCTGCTCAAGACAATTCTCGTTATGAAAAAACTAGGAAATTGAGATTGACTGAAGGTAAATTATATTGAGACTAGATTGTAAAATAATTACGAAAATTGGGCTTTAGATTTCACCACAATTACTCAAGCTCACACAAAATAAAATAGTGAAATGAATGGACTATTGATTGATTGCACACCTTTACTTTTCATTCAAATGACAGATTTGATATTGACTAGTCGTGCTGTGAAAAAAGCATTACTTTCTATCAAACTTAAAATCATAATTGCTTCTCGAGAAAAAGGTATATGGTATTAAACAATACAAAGCGAGCCTCATATTCCATGGTTTGCCGATATTAATTTAGATAGGAAATTCATTCCGTTGTTCATGACATCACAATGCAGGCCCTGTCAGAAAATCAGCGCTGCACCTTTCCTAGGTTTGGTGCAGCATTATGCTGAGACAGGGACCTTTTGACCCCACACAACACATCTAAAAAGATGTGTTCATATCATTTTAATTTTTATATTTTTTTTTTTTTTTTTAATGTAGCTGTTTTGTCACCTGTTGTGTTGGTTAATAAATGTTTTTTCTTTCTTTCTTTCATTGTGATTTCGCATAGACTGCGCTCCGAACATATTCCACTAAATAGTTTCAAATTTCTAATGAAGAAAGTAAATAGTTCTAACTGCCTGTGGAGTTAAGGAAGATGTGTACCACCTTTTAGAGGAGTGTGTCCGGAGTGCATCAATGAGGGAGAGTATGGTTAGGAATTTTAATTTTAACCAACTCGATTTGGGCCTGTTTCAGGGCATGTTAGCTGCGCAAACCTCGAGCGCAGCTAACATGCTCTACCGGTCCATATATGAGCTGGTTCATGAAAATGTTTGATGTAGTCTACCAGGATACGATAGAACTGACATCGTCGAAAATCGGCGGAAGTTCTTAAAAAAACAAAAAAAAAACATAGGTGCCTACTGTTGAACTTACATTCACGCAAGATTTATTTTCTTTACGGCATACCATGCATCAGCATCCCTTGGTCTTGCAGATATCATAGGCGATCTCGAAGGCGAATAGTTGGTTGTCAATATTTTTTTTGTGTCCATATGCTTTCATTCTTCTGATCAGACTATAGGCAAGATTCGTGTTCAGGCATGTCAAGGAAGTGTTCCTGTGATAATTTCTTCTTTTCTTCTGCTATCATTTCTGTCGAGTTCTATCATGTGTTGTCTGCATAGCCTCTTTCGGTAGCTGAAGGTTAGGTGTGATGCCAAATTATTGGTATGCGTACAAGCATTCAATGTAGTTTGTCTCGTAATAAAAAAAAAAAAAGAGGCCTATGTGAACCTAATTTATTTTTCAGTGCCAGAAAACACAATCGTCAGAGACTACGTGTTACCAGATTACACAACGATACGACGTGGCTTCCTACGAGACGTCGTCGGACCGGATGAAGAATTAGAACAGCAAACTCTAAGACTGAACAACGAACGGTTCTCTATCCCAGAGCTTTTATTCCACCCATCAGATGTTGGGATCCCACAGATGGGCATCCCGGAAGCAATTATCCATTGCATCAATTTATGCCCAGAAGATAACATCGAAAATCTACTAGAAAATATAGTTTTGTATGGTGGGAATGCGATGTTCCCTGGTTTTAGAGACAGAGTGTACAACGAAGTAAGATCCTTGGCGTTAGATCATTTTGACGTTAAAGTGACATTAGCAGCGAATCCAGAGACGTATGCATGGGAGGGTGGAAAGTATCTGTTCAGGGATCCGGATTTCTACTCCTTCTGTATGACAAGGGAGGAATATGAAGAGGAAGGAAAGTCCTTGGCGTTTGAACGGTTCGATATATAGCGTAGGAAACGAGCAAGGAAGTCTACATGATTACTTGTTCGTTAAAAGTTTTAAACATTCAGCTAACATACAGGTAAGTTGTGACTAGTCCAATGTTTCGACTCGCCCCGACTAATTACAATCGTAAATAGAAAAAAAAAATACTTGCATTTATTCACACATACATACACATTTTACACAGAATGTACTGGTTAAATATTATATTTAGCTATCCTAGATAGGTGAAACATTAAAAAACCAACAAAATAGGTAGGTAGGCATTAATTTATAGGTTTTTGAGATAGTATATTATTTTGGCAGAGTTTCAGAGAAATTAGAGGTCGCTTTGTCGATTTATAATTGTTATTGAAATAGGGGGTAAGCAAACTAGTGTCATTATTGAGGCGCTCATGAAATTGCTTCCCTGTTGCAGAAAATACGCTTTACTAAAAATCCTATTCGGTTGGGTTTCTGACAGTAGGAAAAACATGTTAAATACCTATATATATATAATGTAATTCATCATTATCCACGAATCTTGTTATTTCCAAAATGATCTTGTGTTCGATAGTTGGACCTACGGCTACTTTATAATGTGACGATTCGACAGCCGTCTGCCTCTTGACAATAATAATAAAATCTTTCAGCCATGGATAAATATAACATTTTTCAATTATTGGCATGAAGCAGATCTGCTTGTTTTTCAAAAACGTTTTCACACCTTATATTTACCTAAATAACCAATACAGCTTACATACTATTAAATCCATGTGCTAGCTTTACTTTAACAGACCAACTAGGTTGAGCAATGTTCCGCCAGGATACCAGTTGTTTGGGTGACTGGTAGTGAAATTTAGTACTGAGCGATTTCTTTCTTCGAAGGGCATGTAGGTTCCGGCTATGCATTATGTAAGTAGTTCAAGTAGTATTCTATTTAAAAAACAACTGTCAAATTGAAATTGAATGTGGAACGAAAGTAGACCAATAGACCTACCATTATCGAGACTTAATTTGGAAATAATTAGTAATACGAGAATTGGGCCTCTGAGTGAGATACCTACGAGCTGGAAATTTTTGTAGGTAATTATTTACATAATTACCTACAAAAATTTCCATGTAAGCACAAAAATAACTACGAGAAATTCCAAACAAATTTTTTTTAAATCATAAATGAAAAGAAATTAGTACAGTCTTGCATCTATATAATTTAAGTCTGTCTCCATTCAGTCATCTTCTAATCTTAAGAATTCCTAATATTTTTTTATAATAATTACCGATTTTGTCAAAAACTCGAAAGAATGGATTTTTTTATTAGGTAGGTACATGGTTGATTTAATTCCATATCGTTTTGTAGTAGGTAGAGGAAAGTATTAAATATTTTTAGGCTGGGATTACCTACACCAGCATCTAATGTAGTTGTTATGCATGTTTTCTCTATTTTTGAAATTGGATGAGTAGGTACTTTCGGAAATTACCTCCTACATCCAAACTTAGAAACTTTATGTAGGTACCTTTTTAATAATATTAGGGTAGACTATCCTCAGAACCCTTAGAAATAAATTCCGATCTTTGCTCAGGGTAGAGAAGGTAGTTATGTAAGTTAAGTATAGAGAAAGTATAGTACACTTGACACACGATACAATCCAAATTCAATTCTAATCCAATCCAGATTTGTTTATTTTTTCTTTAATTTTTCCAGCTGTCACATTTATTTCGCAAACTTTATTCTAATCTCGAATCGACGTCCAAATCAAAAGTACCAACCAATAAATAGCATATTCGATTAGTTCAATAAAATACCACCAAAATCACTAATTCTAATCGTGCGCTATTATTGCATCCAAGAGGAAGATATTACACGAATTAGATCCTAATCCCAAATTGTGACAAGGGTAGCCCAGCCCCAGATAATATTCCGTCATGTTCGTCTGAGTTTAGCCGCTCGCTTGCTTCTGGGTGCTACAGAACCCATGATTTTTGACGCCAAATTGCTCCTGGGTGCTATAGGACCCAATATTTTTTTCGTTAAGTTGCTCTTGGGTCCTATGGAACCCAAAGGCATTTTATACATTTTATATTTTTTACTCTATTTCTACCATACCTAGGTGGTTTTTCAATTGTTTTATTACATGTTTATAATGTTGGGAACGTCAAGCAAGTCAATGTAGCAACCACTTGGAACAAAATAATGTCAAAACATTCGTTGTTTTGATCAGTACACGCCGTCTGTCTGTTTCTGTGAGCAGTGAAAGTGATTCGTTTTTTTAAATATCCCGTAAGTATTAAATTTTCATGGTATTATTGTGTGGTAGATATCAAAAGAATGCTAATTTCAGGTTCTACTTGGATACAGTAATATTTTTAATCGTTTTTGTTACAAACTGTTCTTAATTTCTAATTTATTTCGATGTGGTGTGGTTATGGTAACAGTAGGCCGTTTCTTGTTGACTATTTCCTGTGATAAATAAGCATTCTGCGAATTATGCATATAAAATAATTTAGTTTTATCTATTAGTTATTGGTTTTAAACATAAATTTGCAGATAAATGTTGTGATTAGGACAAAACAGTTGGATTCAGACGCACATCTACTTCAAGAATCGTTTCCGTTTCGTTGGTAACAGTAGGACCCAAGAGCAATTCGCGTTTTTGGGTGGATAAGGCTATATTACACTTTTGGTTTTGGTACTTCTTAGTTTCAAATTAAAAAGTAACTACGTAGATCGCTTTTTCAGCAAGTACAACCAATAATTACTATGGTAAACTATATTTTTTTTTTGGGGATTTTTTAAACGAACTAGGAAATCGTTTTGTCTATAGGTGAAACTAACTATATTTTTGTTTGGTAGATGATATTTTATCCCCAATCTAATAATTATTGGTATATTCATAAATTACTCCAATTGATTTCCAGTTTTTATTATGTATATTTTATAAGATTTTTAGGTAGGTATCTTTTATTTTGAGTATATTTTTTATAGGTGCCCAAAGGAAAAAGGTCAGGGAAAGGAGAGTGGCGGGCAGAGTTTGGCTCCCAAACGGCTTATTTTTACAGGACCAATACCTATGTATATTTTGTTAGAAACACTGACTTTATTAAAAGAAATCTGCTGTTTATTTTGTCACCCTTATATATAAAATGCTAAGGAAACTAGGTCATCGATTAGGTAAATAGTTATTTTTAACACTCATTCTACAAAATATTTTAAATTAAATATTTTGTATTAAATTTCAACTTAATACAAAATTATTATAATTAAACTTAATACAAAAGTAGTAAACTTTATTAACTAGTAATTAGGTTTAATGTACATATTTAAAAGTTCGATTACCTAGGTATATTTTATAAGAAATAGATCTGGATTTATTATTTACAAAATAGTGTAAAGCAAGCCTTATCGGCGGCCATCTTGCATCTTTTGACTGGTTCAAGGTCAAAGTACGCGCAAAATAAAATTCTATTTTGTTTTAATGTACATAGAAAAATAACATTACAACAAATTGTTTGTCTATTTTTAAATACTTTATATATATCATATTCTATTGTTTTAACTTTTAGTCAAAAAGTTAAGTCTAAGTGTCTGAATTCTGCTTTTGAAAATAGCATGTTTTTTTCAATTAAATGTAGTCACATTTCCTTTTTCATACAATAGTGATACGAATTTCAAAGAAATGGTAAAACCTTATACATGATATTATAGCTATTGAACTAGTCTTTCTGTGCATGTTATTATTTTTAGTCTACACTCTCATGATATAGTGTTAATCTAGTTTCAATAACGAGCACCGTTTTGCGGTGTAATGCGCCGAACAAGAACTATTTACCAATTTTGAAAAAATGTTTCTGGGATTTTTTTCTTACTACTTCATTTATATTTATGATTAATTAGGTCAATTATAGATAAAACTATTTTATTAAATAAAAAAATCTATACCTCATCACTCAAAATAATGAAATAAAGCTATTTTACTAAGTCGGGTGCGAAAATATTGTAAGTGTAAACTTTCAGCGCTGATTATTTAATATTTTATTAAATGGTTCATTGAGTTTATTCTTACAATAGATTCGTTAGGGTTTTCACTTTTAAAAACAGTTATTGTTTTTAAAATGCTCCATTTAAGACGTTCATAAATTGTATTTTATCACTAAGTGGCATCGATTTGCGCGCGTTGTTAAAACAGGGACAACTTATCGATGTGTCAAGTTTTGCGCGCATGTATTTGAGTCGTTTTGGTTTGGCGCAAAAGCAAGCGAGCGGTTAGAGAAACTTCTCGTGTATGTTTAAAAATATTCGGTGAAACCACACAGGTTCAACACCTATTTTAAATCATGGCAGTCAACTGTCAACCAAACTAATTTTGACAATTATTATCACTCAAAATATTTTTTACACATTTGCCAAAGTCTTGCACAAAATTTTGCAAAAATGCTTCTAAAGCTCAAGCCATTTTTCCGCGGTTTCTCTACAACATCCGCCCTGCAACAACCGCGTAGTCTTGTGAAACTGAAAAAATTACAAGCTGACTTCCAGTGCGAAGATGGACGCCCGATATATTTAAAAATGGGCTTCTGTGATCGTATGCTGTATTCGTCTACTTTAGTCGGCTGTGTGGTTGGAGTGTTTATGACTTTAACCTTTATTTACGATCAGGCTAAACCGCCAACTTGGAAAACAAAGACTTGCTGATCAAATTAACAAATAAATTATTTTTGTAAACATTTTGGTTTTCTTTATCTTTTTCTCTTAGGTAGGTAGGATACATACTATTATATAATAAATCTATGGGCAGCATGGTCTAGAATTAAGTAGGTAAGTACTACGTATACCTACTTAGTATAATACCACAGATACATTTTACACAGGTGAACTACAGGCAGGTGGTTTACACAGGTGAACTGAGGTGGACTACAGGCAAGTATCCAAGGTGAACCGAGCAGGTGGACCACAACCTCTAACCGATTCTAACTACCTACTAATTTCCTATTCCTAAAATCTATATAAATAAGTACATACCCAGGGCCGACCCGTCCCTAGGCCGTAAGGATCCTGGGTGCCCGCGGCGCCCTTATCGCCAAAGGCGCCTCCGTTTCGGATACACTTCTGCTTGCTCGAAGTGCCCCAGGGACAGCTTTCTTATTTTTTCAAAGAAAAATTAACTGTGTAATAAAAATTAAATTAAAATTATCGTGGTTTGGTATCATTTTAGAATATTATTACGACTATACTACGTACATACTTTACTATTACCTCTAAACGGTCAACGAAACGTTACCAGGAGAATAGTAAAGTATGTACGTGGTATAGTCGTAATAATATTCTAAAATATTTTTTTTTTAATTTTCTACCAAAACTACAGGTACAATACAGGGAGGAGTGTAGTACGTGTTTTTTTTTATTTATGTGACCGTGTACGGGGGGCAAAATTTGATCTCGCTCCAACTTAAATCTGGCCTCGGGCCGGCACTGTACATACCTAGCTCTAAAGTGCTGAAATCCTGAGACAGGATTTTCCTGTATGTACTAACATACGTTTACAAGCATTGTGCTTGTAAACGTATGTTGTTCATCCACCGCTGGCCTCTTAATTTCATTTTCGTGAAAAAGAGACAGAATTTCAAAGACTCCTTAGCAATTGATTATTTTCAATGATAATCGTTATGTATAGTAATGTCAGGTAGATTTATGAAGGGAGGGTGATACTGCGACAAACTTGTTGGTATATAATTGATATTACACTAGCATTGTGTGCCCGTTACAGCCCGCCCCGACTAGATGCAATTTTATTTAGTTTATCAGCCCTTTACCATCTACTCTTAGTAGTCTGTGCCATTGCAATAATAATAACGTGTTTTATTCAGACAACATAATCCAAAACATTGGTAAACTACCTATGTTTTTAACTTATGCTTTACCTGAGATTTTAAGTTTTTAAAAAATATAGTCCATATCTATAAAAGACTTTGACAATTGCATTTGGCTAGTGTCAATGTGGAAAAGTAAATCAGCTGACAGCTGTCGGATTCAATTTGTCAAATCTGTCATTTTGTTTTCTGTTTTGCTGTTTTTCGGAATTTCTGAAATAAATCTAATTTCATCGGGGTTTTGGGAAGTGATAAACTAGTGAAAAATGTCCATGTTCCCAGGAACAGTGGCCTTCGACGAGTATGGCCGTCCATTTATCATCTTGAGAGACCAGGCGAGCCAAAAAAGGCTTACCGGTACCGATGCCCTAAAGGTAATTATTTTATTTTGATAAGTCTGAAATTACTCATTTCCAGAGTTCAGCGGTCTAATTGAACATGCTACAGCTTCTTAGTTTCTATATTTCTACATAAAAACTTTCCAAGGAAATCTTAACCTAAAAGTAACTTCGTATTTTGATCCTGATAATTTTGAAAATCTGCAATATCCTGAATGAAACTTGCTCGTATTTCGTTATTTGTGCCTATAAACTCGCAATTCTATTACTAAAAATCCCATTGGGCTGATAGTTTGTGAGATATTTCAAGTTGAATGATCAGGTGTTCCTTGGATGAATCACATGATCCAATAATTGGGCAGACAAGATTCTTTGGAAAGTGATGAAATTCCTCTTTAATAGGTCCTTCCAAAACTATTTCACAGTACATTATTATTTCTAGTTTTAATATCACACAGGACTTATATGTTTACAAAATTTTTTCTTTGTTCTCAATTGAAAGGATTTAAAAAAAAATAGTTCTGAAGCCACTTTTGAATGCATTGCTATTCTGTAAGTGACAACTTCATGTAATTAATGATAGAGAATGGCGAGACTTGTTTCAAAATAAATAAAACAAATCAATTTTATTTTATACAAACACCTAATACCAGTCAAACATCATCTTGATATGTCAGGAACATGAACATGTGAGTGATACCTCTGGTATTACACATCCTTTTTTCCGCCTTTGTTTGAATGAGCTCAGTGGCAAATCTATTTATTTGAACTAAAGTGGTCTTGAGGGGCTCTCCTCTGTATTTCGTGTTCGAAGGTGTAGTTTATCTTGGCAACCAAATAATGAACTTGTTTCATTGTGCCGTGTGCTGCATGGAAAACAAATTGGTGTGAAGGGGTGAGTTGCGTTTAAGCTAGTTCTGGCGTTTAAGAAGAGAATCTCCAATATTTTAGAAGTGATCAGGGGCAAGGTGGAGGATAAGAGATACCATTTTCAGGATCTTTGCTGGGTTTTGGAATAAGTAAAATTTTCATTACTTTCCATTGTTCAGGGACGAATTCTCGTCGCAGAACCGCATTGTACACTTGGGTAAGAAACATGATGGTAATTCCTTCAGGATTTTTGCAGTGATAAGGTTGTACCCAGGAGCTTTATTCAGATCCAGTTTTCAGCGGAGTAAACTTCACTTTGATTTATACTTATTAAATCATAGACGAGCAGCTTTCGCTGATATGTCTTTATCATACAGTGTTGGATTAAAAGTCTGTTTAAGTTAGGTTCACTTTATTTTAGCACTGAATTGTTCTATCGTAGCTAGTTGTTGAGCTATTATGTGGGTTATGTGTTGGACTCCATTTTACGCACTCCAAATTGGTTCATTGTGCGTGGGAGTTTTTGGCTAGTAAGTTAGCCAGCCCAACTCTGCCCAGAAGCACAGAAGTTTCCTGGGGTCTTTGCAGGCTACGCGGAGTGACTTTGGGTTGCCAAGGATTTGTGCGCGGTGAGTTGCTACGCCCACGCATTCCAGGATTACGTGGGCAACTGATTCCTCTTCAGTTAGACACCCTCTCCAGATTGGGCTGTCTGTGCTCCGATGTTGTAGAAGTGTTTGTTCAGGGGGCAGTGACCGGTTAGGGTCCCCACGATGATTCGGAGATCTGATCTTTTAAGACTTCACGGGCGACGCGTCAGTCGTGGTGAGATGGAAGGTAGGGCTGCTCTTAACTGTCTGCAGTCTGTGGCCCCAGCGATCATTGTGTTTGTTAATAGTGCGGTGTCGCATCCACGCGCGCATATGGGAGAATGGCAGAGGGAGGAGTGGGGGGGGGGACCTTCTGAAAATGTTCCTGATCCACTTCTGGCCAATTCATCTGCAGCATCATTGCCAAGTGATCCACTATGTCCCTTAAAACATTGTAGTCACTTTGTTTTTCGCCGCAATTCTCTCTAGTAGTATTAGTAGGCTATTAGTAGGAAGATCCTCAATAATAAACATGTCATTATTTCCAGTCTCACATCTCTGCTGCGCGTCAGATCGCCACTATCCTCCGCACCTCGCTGGGGCCTCGCGGTCTTGATAAGCTCATGGTCAGCCCAGATGGAGATGTGACGGTCACCAACGACGGAGCCACCATCCTAAAGATGATGGATGTGGAACATCAGATCGGGAAGCTGCTTGTGCAGCTAGCTCAGAGCCAGGACGATGAGATTGGAGACGGCACCACGGGCGTAGTTGTGTTGGCTGGTGAGTTCACATCAATGACTTGTTTATTGTACACCATTCAAAATAAAAATACAAGTTTGAAATCGCTGATGTGTGCAATGACAAATGCTGATGTGCATTTGTCATTGCATTTCAAATGTTTATTCCAGTCTATTTTTAAAGAGTTCTCTGATGGAGCACTATCTCTGGCACTTGGAACTTGTATGTTTCATTTAAAGCCGCGACGATGACGAGTGCGTGTTTATTGCCCTAATATAAAAAAACTGAAAAAATCAAACGATAAAACATCAAGCGAGATTGTATCGCATATATAGTATCTATATCCGCAAACTACTTGGATGCAGTAGCCGAGACATGACAACCCTTGTTAGTGCTGGTGCGCCCGCCGTGTGATCGAGCCGAGCGGTTCAATGTAATATCGCCATTCCCCAATGCTACGCGCATTACAAATTGGGTTGCACATAATTTACCATTGTAGTTTTTCAGTAGATTTACACGTTTTTCAAGAAGTGATTCTTCTGCTCATGTATCAACTTTTATTTTTTCTGTCGTTTTTCAGTAAATTTACGCGTTTTTCAAGAAGTGATTCTTCTGTTTATGTGCCCACTATTATTTGTTCCTGATACCCACAGTATGGAATCCTAGTGCGAAGTCAGGTCCATGTATGTAACTGTTGGATGCATATTAATTTACAGGAGCTCTCCTCGAGCAAGCCAACACTCTGATCGACAAAGGCATCCACCCCATCCGCATTGCTGACGGCTTCGAGCTGGCCGCCGCAGCAGCGCTAGCGCACTTGGACAGCATCAGCGAAGCCTTCCCCGTCAATAAGGACACCAGGGAAAACCTCATCAAGGTCGCCATGACCACGCTCGGTAGCAAGGTGGTGGTCAAGTGCCACAGGCTGATGGCAGAGATTGCTGTTGATGTAAGTATTCACCAGTAGTGCAAGACCATGTATATGGATTAAGATTTGTTTGTTTGTTACCAAAAAATAAACACGCTCACTACTGTATGAGCGTGTAGATATTAGTGTAGATATATGACGTTGATGATTGTCCTTTTGTTTGATAGTATAGGTGACGGAAATAGTTTTTGTCTTCTTTTTCGTAGACAAAATATTGTCTTGGGTGCTCATAATAAGCGCACTGGAAATATGAAACAATGTTCAACAAGTTGCAAAGACGGGAGCCCCTCAAAATCTCTTCATTGCCTACAAATATGTACAGAATAATAAATAATATTAATAATAGATAATGCTGGACATTTTCACACAGCATCATCTAGCCCCCAAAGTAAGCAGAGCTTGTGTTATGGGAACTACAAGACGTAATGCTTAATATTTTTCAATAACAGTTAGTACAACAGATTTCCAATGATAACCTTAGGTAAGCGCTCTGAGGAAACTGCAGCATCCTAAAGTATTATATCTTGAATTTATCTTGTTCTACAGGCTGTCCTCTCAGTAGCGGACCTGGAGAAGCGTGACGTGAACTTTGAGCTGATCAAGGTGGAAGGGAAAGTGGGGGGACGGATGGAAGACTCCATCCTTGTCCGGGGGGTTGTCATCGATAAGACCATGAGCCACCCGCAGATGCCCAAGGAACTGAAGGTATGTCTTTTGTACTAATTATGATGTAGTTGAGTTTTCCAGACTGACAGATGAACCAATAGAAATGATGGTGCCAATGATGATCACAAAATTATCACATATTGTTTTGAGATATAATGAAATCTACCTTGGCTGTGTCTGAGGCACCCATCTAATTAGAGCCCTTTTATTTTAACGACCTCTGTGGCGCAGTGGGCGAAGGCCCGCCTGAGACGCAGAAGGTTGCGGGTTCGATTCCTGCTGCGGGACAAATGTTTGTAATGTTTGTCTCGGGGTCTGGGTGCTTTCTGAGTATAATATGTAGGTATTTATAAAAAAGAAAAGTATATAAGTGGTATATCAGTCATGTAGTTCCCATAATACAAGCTCTGCTTAGTTTGGGGCTAGATGATGCTGTGTCAAAAATGTCCAGCATTATTTATTTATTTATATACAGCCTAGGTCCACTAGGTGAAGGTACATTCTAAATAATGGTGAAATAATTCTTGAAATGAGATTAATAGATTTGGAGATTACCTCCTACATCCAAACTTACAAACTTCACTTCCTTGTAAATAAATAACTAATACTCTTATTAAAGTTCAACAGGTGGTCTTCTGCGCTTCGAAGTGTTCTCTTCCAAACAACCAATGGATGATTTAATTGACTTTGATATAAATATTAAATTGTTTTGTTCTCAGGATGTGAAATTAGCTATCCTGACCTGCGCGTTTGAGCCCCCCAAACCCAAGACCAAACATAAGCTGCAAGTGGGCTCAGCCGACGAGTACAGAGAGCTTCGCGCGTACGAACACGAGAAGTTCCTTGAAATGGTTCGCACTGTCAAGGTAAAGCTATACAACTGTTATTATTATTTCACTTTATTTATTTAAAATCTCTGGCTTATGCCTGGGGCCTTTACAGGCGTTAGTGGAGCCAAACCTAAAAATAAGAGGCCTTATGTAAATTATCATATAACGTAATCTTATGGATAGCAGCCAATTCTTACTGAAATTTAGATTAAATGGCATTTTATTATCAACCCTCGATGACGTCGATTCTCTAGTACACCAACTAAATTTAAAATGTAGCTCTCTTTTACTGATAGTGCATGCAAGAAAGAGATGGCAAGGATTTCGCTCCTGTCGAATTAGTTTACGCTCTTCTTCGTGTTTATAGTGAGCATGTTCTGAAATCACGACTTAACTTAAATCGGACTAAAACTGTTGCTTTTACTATATTTTTTTACCGTTAGTAGAAGTGAGTGATAGATAAATTTAATTGGAGAATCAACGCCATTGTCCCACTGCTGGGCAAAAGCCTCCCCCACTACTTCCATTCATTCTTTTCCTCCACCAGGATGGGCCAATCTGTTCTGAACTTCTCAAGTTGCCCTGCTCCATATTTCATCCAAATTTGTTCAGTTCTTTGGAGATCCTTAGCAGCCAACATCCAAACTCATTTATAATAATTTTCAGTATTTCTTCAACTCATTAATTTTGTTTCTCAGAACGCTGGAGCTACCCTGGCTATTTGTCAATGGGGCTTCGACGACGAGGCGAACCACCTTCTCCTGTCCGAGGGTCTGCCGGCAGTCAGGTGGGTGGGAGGTCCCGAGATGGAGCTGATCGCCATCGCGACCGGAGGCAGGATCGTGCCCAGGTTCGAGGAGCTGACTCCGGACAAGCTTGGATCCTGTGGACTGGTCCGAGAACTCAGTAAGTATCTATTATGTACATATATATTTATCTACTTGATAAAAATGGCCAGTAGACCTATTGGTCTACAACGGTCTATTGACTGTCAGTAGACCATTAAAAAATTTGTAGACCAATAGATGACCAGCATATATAAATACCGTCAGTAGACTATTAAACCTTGATTAGACTAATGGTCAACAATAGAATAATTGACCACCAATAGTCAATTACTAGAGCAGTAGACTACCAGTAAACTATGCAACTAGTATCAAAAGTTGTTGAAAGGACTCAGTGATCACACAGATCTGTTAACTAAATTTAACACATTTCTTTTTCTGAAATCTTTTGTTAAAATTTTTCCCATACCTTAAATAAACATTCTTTAAAAAGAAGTGACATAGATGGGTGCCAATTATGATTAATATAATTCACATATTGTTTTGATAAATAATGAAATCTACCTTGGCTGTGTCTGAGGCACCTATTTAATAATATATCATCACTCATGCTTTGAAAGTAGGGTCCGTAAATGCATTTTAAATTTAAAAACTATTACTAAAATGCAGTTTTTTTATAGATCCTAATTTATAGATGATGGTAAGTGATGATATGGCCGACGATGGAGCATGAAGGTCTAGAAGATACCTATTCCACTGTTTTTTTATTACTTTGACATTACAATTCAATAATGTTTCCAGCATTCGGCACGTCTAAAGAGGAGATGTTGGTGATAGAGCAGTGCTCGAACTCGCGCGCGGTGACCGTGCTAGTGCGCGGCGGGAACCGGATGATCGTGGAGGAGGCCAAGCGGTCAGTGCACGACGCACTCTGCATCGTGCGCAGTCTGGTGCAGGTGAGATATCAATATCTATCTACCTTACATTAGTGGTTTAAGGTAGCTGGATGATCGTGGAAGAAGCCAAGCGGTCTGGGCTAACATAATGCTAGTGTTTTATTGCCACTTGTTGTTGCAATCAATTATGGAAATACATGTTTAAAATGTATTTGTTTCCAGGACTCCAGAGTGGTGTACGGTGGAGGCGCGGCCGAGATATCGTGCTCCCTCGCCGTGGCGCGAGCGGGCGAGAAGCACTCCTCGCTAGAGCAGTACTCCTTCCGTGGCTTCGCTGACGCCCTGGAGGCCGTGCCGCTGGCACTCGCTGAGAACAGGTAAAATATGATGAAATTCTGAAGCAAGTAACTAATTTTCATCAAGGGTATCTGTTTTGCTTTGTTTAAGTGTTCCGTAGAGAAGCGAAATGCGTGTTGTTTTAAAATAATACTTAAAAGAAAGGCAAAACATGTGTCGTTTCAAGGTGCAACTATAATCTATTTTTTACAATGATGGTGGCCATAGTCACATATTCTGTGAAGATTTCAAATGGCTCCATACTATGTTACATTTACAGTCCACAGTGTAAGCTTAGTAATAGGATTTCAGAGTAAGCTTTATAAAAGTATCACAATGTAAGCTAAGTAATGAATTGTCTTTTTGTATTCCCAGCGGTCTATCTCCGATCGACGCGTTGTCCGAAGTGAAGGCGAGGCAAGCCGCTGAAAACAACCACAACCTGGGCATCGACTGCATGAGCAACGGTAAGCAACCATTATCTTTGCCCGCACTGTGAACGGACTATAGATAGATAGATAGACAATTACACAAAATAGTAGTAGATAACCTTTGTGTATTGTGGAAAAAGATGTGTTGTGTGATGTAAAGACTATGCTTTCGCACGTATCTGTCCGTCTGCAAGTCTTTGTAAGTGATCTTTATGAGCTCGTAGCATCCCAACTACTTATTCCGTATTCCAATAGGTAAAACAAATGTAGTCGCAAAACAAAGACGACTAGTTTTACTTTGGAAAAAAAAGAGAATGAAAATACTATTATTTGGTTGGTTGTTTTTGCAATCGTTTTTTTACGATTTGAATCATAGATTTTGTTTAAATAGGTTTCGTTGACACACTAAATGAAGAACTGAAGATTTGTAAAATATAATTTCAATCATACTGTGGGCGGATCTCGTCGCTAAGTGGTTACAGCACACGCATGCAAGCGAGAGCTGGCGGGTTCGATCCGCGTGTCTTAATCTTGATATTTCCAAACAACTAAAAGTGCAAAATTATATCCTTATAAATTCTAGTTACCTGACTTGCCCTCCGAAACACGGTTAATGTAAAAAGTTCTAGTACAGTATAACGTAGCAAGATCACTCCTATTTTATAACTATTACGGCAAGCTGTGGATGTATGGTGTAGGTAATATTTTAATTTTATTTAATTGTGTTACTGTCACTTATTTCTTGGGATATTAAAGTGTCTTCACACTGACGTCAGCGAAAGCGACACTAGCACCCTTATTCATAATCACTCCTTTGTTTACAGGGCTAAGCTTTCGAGCCGATAAATTAAGGGAGTGGTTACGAATAAGAGGGTTAGTCTTTATATTATTACTGATATAATGTATTTTCTCGCAGATTCAAACGACATGAAGGCTCTCAACGTGATCGAGTCTCTGCACTCGAAGAAGCAACAGATCGCCTTGGCGACGCAGTTGGTTAAGATGATACTCAAGATAGATGACGTGCGCTCACCAGCAGACTCCATCGAGTAGACTATTCTCAGCATTATAATTGCATTTCATGGTACTGACTATTTCTGCGGGATTATTGTGTAGCCTAACTGATAATAAACGATGTCCCATTTAACTTTGGATCAATACTGTAAAATGGTGTGCATTGTCTCAGACAATGGTGGGGCAGTTCAGTGTCTACAACAAAGCAGAAAGTGAAATTGCTCCAATAATTTCCTCTACAAGGTAGTGAAATAATGATCTATGCAAGTCATTTTGTACTGCGCAATCATTGAGTTTGTAACCAAGGAGTAAATGCTAACCCATTGTCATGCAAGTGGGCCTCAATTCCCACTAGATGCAACATCTTGGAAGTTACACAATAAGACCGCTTGAACTTGAGAAATGCATGGGGTGCATAAATTGATGAGATAGGTTTTGTATTAATGCATCTTAAAACTTATTCTTCTTGCGTGTTACAAATAGTCAGCCTCCATTAACCCCAGTTCTATTAGGTTAATGTTGCAACGCGTTTTATTCAGTATTTTTATTGATTCTCTTTTATCACAAACTACCAAATTTTAAACTAGACTGGGCAGAGACTGAAGGCAACCCCTGGTCGTGTATCATCAGCATAACACAAGTGTTATATTCGACCCCATGCATATTTCTTGTTGGTACTCGATTTTGGGTTCTAAGTCCCCAGTTATATCTACAAATAATATAATTTTAGAAACTGTACGTTAAGTTATGCATTTCGCTGGAGGTACAGGTGTGTACTGTGGAAGGATGCCTTATTGCACTAATAAATTAAAAATACTAAGCTAATTATACCAGTTTTTTATTTGAAGTTTAATACATTCACAGTCCAGTGCACAGTCGGAGTCTGACCCCATTTGGGTACACGGTCAAACATACTCGCACGTCCGTGTCCTGAAAAGGACCCATGGTACACATACCGACGTTTTGTGTCATTTTAGCGTGGACTCACGGTATTAGACTACGTGATAAAATATACAAAAAAGGGGCGGGACAACGTAAAGAAAAATATGGCTATTTTTGTTGAAATAGCTATTATTTGATTCAGAAACCTTTATTTTTTGTTATTTACATGGCAAAATACAATCAATATTTTTGTGTTGCAATTCAAAGCAATGGAAGTTACATGTTTTGTAATTTTCGATTTTTTTAACATCTCCCAACTCTGATACAATACTTCCTCTATCGCTATCTTCCTGAATTCGTAGCACATCACTATCTTCCAAACGATGAGGCATTTTATGTTGAACTACGAGTCAACGAACTACATCAATAAACACCAAAACTAAATCTCCATTCGTAAGTCCCTGCACTGCACCCACATATATTATTAACACGTCCGCACGCTGAAAATCGCGAATAACTGCTAATTTCATGTATTTTCCGGAAACTACAATTAGGCGGTAAAACTAGAACTATGAATACATCATAGAAGTTGAAAACCTTTGTATGGGGACTGTGAACGTGTTACCGAAAATGTTAAATTCCGGAGGATATCTCGAATAACTTTCACTAGGATCCCGAACCCGTGTGCGTCAGATGGCGGGTGTAGGTCTACAAAATGTCTTGCTATATGCACCAAAACATTTGCACGACGAATTAGATGAGTAGGTACCTACAGTGATTCCTAATAGTTGTACCTGATTTGTCTCATGTAACCACTACAAAGGTAGGAAAGTAAGGGCCCAGCTCTATCTATTTCTATGTGGCTGATCAACTAAGGCCGAAATAGTAGATTGTGTCACAAGGGACCAAAATAATATTTAGGGGCGAGAGCGATTGTTTGAATCCAGAGCGAAGCGAAGGATCGTAGAGTAGAATCAAAGTACGTCGCTCGAGGTTAAATAATTTTGATACTGTGTGGCACACTCTGCTTTTCATCAACCTATAGGAGAAAAATAAATAAGAGATGCTTTTAGTAGTGCGAATATTTTAATTTACATAACGAATTACAAAAAAATGTGTGAATCAAATAAAAAATAAAATAAGTTCACGCGGTTTTTTTTAAATTTAGTTAACCAATGCCTTTTATTATTATTGACTCTTATCGAAACGAATTGCGTACAAATTCAAAAGTCATTTCGTCATTAAGTGCGCCGGAATAACCTATTTTTGCTCGCACTTATCGAGGAACAAAACGTCAGTTTTCGAATAGATAGGATATAAAATAAAGGAATAAATATATTTATCGGCGCAAAGGCGTTATTGTGCTTCTACAATGAGTCATCGGCGCAGAACCACGAGTTACTTAACTAATCATCACTTAGATTGTCAAATTAGTGTAAAATATTAATTAATAGCCAATTATTATTTGATTGTTGACAAATAATAATTACTTAATGACGTAATCAAGTTGTTATTTTGTCCATGTTTACCTTCTAATCATTAAAGTTTACAAATTGTTTAGATTCTAAACAATTTGTAAACTTAAATGGTTAATGCTTGCAGGTAGTTTTAACTTGTTTGCACACGTTGCTTGCTCGAGTTTGTGTTTTTGCATAAATACGGGCGACGGACCGAGTACGGTTGATTCCCGCTCGAGCCGTCGTACCGTGCAGACTACGAAAGCCTCTGTACAACCAATAATAAATTAGAAGAACATCTCCTTGAGTTTACTTTCGTTCCAGCATTCTGGTTATGATAGTGACGTTAGCATTGCTGACGTCACACTTTTTAAAGACCACCTTGGAGCTTCTGCTCCGTCATATACCTAAGTGAATTTGGTAGTAAAACAAGTAAATTCAATTACATTATGTATGTGTTTAATTGTGAAATATCCTATATACACCCCGGACGCGGCGCTGTGGGTTCGCTCGATGGAGCCGACGTAATAAGTCTTAATCGCTAAGAGTTACTATACGGAGATTACATTGTGAGTTCCTGTAAAAGAAAGAAAAACATGTTACCAATTTATTTTAAAGGAAAGTTTTGTATTCTAAATGCATAAATATTTTGAAGTCAATGGCGAGCGAAGCGAGAGCGTATATTCAGTGCTTGTTAACTCGAGTAATTGACGTGCTGAGTAACTCTTCACTAGAAATTAGCTAAATGTCTAAGACTAAGTTGTGACAATAGCATAGAAATGTCAGGCTCAATATTCACACTGAAAAGGCTATATATATATATATATAAAACATAATGCATATATCTTAGACTACTCTTTTGTCTTAAAGTTATAACAGTAAAAATGTTAGATTCCTTTGACACTGCAAGGGAATAACGAGTTCTGTAGGATGCCTTTCGGCGTCTCCAGGGTTACTCACCATAATAGCATTGACAATGTCAGATTGGTTGTTCCGGAGGGCTCTGACGGCCTTCGCTCGAGAGACGTTCGCCTGCGACATCACTATCTCCACGTCCTTGTCGTCCACTCCAGTCTCATCCACTACTTCTTCGTCTTCCTCCTCCGCTATGGGTGCTACTGTCTGCAATGTCATAAAAAATAACAAGTTAAAACCACCGACGTGTTTGCCATCGCCTACTGCAGCGCCACCTAGTTGTGACAATAAAACCAAATGATTGCAAAAAAAGCTTTTTTAAAAAAGTTTTTTTTAAGTTCTATCTGTGATCAGTTCTTGAACTATGAGCAAATAGTTTATGGGCCGAAAAGTGAGGATAGATTGCTTAGTGTAATGAATAACAATAAATCAACTTTATTTTTTTTAAGGGTATATCTAGTCAAGTGTGAGAACTATTGAGTTGAAAGCAACCTGTGATGGTTGAGGGAAGCTAGCTCTTGATTAAGAAGTGAAATAACTGACCGTTCCAGTAGTAGCAGCATCAAGCCCAACCACCGCTGTCTCAGGTGCCTTGAATCTCTCCGCAGCGGCCATTGTGGCCTGCTGAGACAGATCCTCGATCTTAGCTTCTCCGAAGACGATGTAGGTGTCCGAGTGAGGGTTCTTGTAGACATCGGGCTGGTTGATTACGAAGAGGATGTTCTTTGATTTGCGGATTGTCACTCTGTTGACGCCTGATACCTGGAACCATGAGAAATTATTGTTAGATTACATAAAAAAAACAAGTACCAAGACTGTTTTGTGCATGGGAAGATAATAAATTTAAGAGAGATAATTGTTGCCTCCTCTTTAATTAACAAAACTATTCAGTTTGTCATTTAGAACAATACTCAGTACACAGATCTGTGAGATTAATAAATAACAGGCCAAGTGAAGTGTAGGGATCCATAGATACCCATAAACTTAAATTTACTACTACAATAAATAACTTCAAGTAATTTTCAATGGAATGGAATGGTTTGAATTTTTCGGTAATAGGGTTAGGGCATGCCATTTTCCCATAATACCATTATAAGTACATAATATGTACTTACAATTGTAATATTTTTAAATTATAATTGCGTAAATTACTTAAAAAACAGAAGTATTTTTATTTTGTTCACACAATACAACAACTGGTTATCAAATTATTGTAGGACATCAATAATTAAACCACAATCAGTTTGTAATTGTGTTTTCGCGTTTGTGGTTTGTTGGGAAATATTAAGGTGCTGATTCAAACAACTCTGTGTAAATAGTTAATTTAAAATACCTACCTACCCCTGATATCAATTTTATCACATACTATCTGTAGCAGCTTTGAACATGTAAAGTCATGTTTTTTTTTAAAAAACTCCATGAAGACTTTCAATCTCCACTTCCCCCCTTAAAAAAGTGAAAATCTAAAAACCCTAAAACACATTTTATTTTTGACGATTAGCTATAATTTAAATTTAATTGAAAAACTTTCATACAAAGTTCACCTCCCCCGCCCTAAAGTGGAAATTTCCAAAAATGCTGTTTTTGCACATGCATATGTTTTAAATTAATAACAATAAAAAATATATTATTCTGAAAAAAAATTTAGCAATGTCCTTACACATATATGAGCTCCTTGCATCACAGGTAATAAGGGTAACTCACAGGTTTAAGTCCAAGTTTGCTCATGATTTTCCGTGCCTTCTTCTCGCCGCGTGATTGCTTGGCCTTAGACACAATGTCGATGCCAGCAATTGGGTTTGCGATGCCGCCAGTGCCGGCACCTGAAATATTAAAAAGACAATGTTTAATTTTTAAGAAATAAAATCAGACACCAAATAACGGAAAGTTGAAATTCAATATTAAATTTCAACACCAATTTTTTTACCCACATTGGTGGAATTTTTTCATAAAATTTATATGGGACCATTCTTGAAGCACCTACCTTACCCAATAAAAAATCAAAGGCAAAAATCTTACCTTACCAGTTGGGATTCCAACTGGTAAAGATATTATCTTTTGTAAGTATCTTAGTAGATTATATCTTTTGGGCAGAACACAGCCATGTGCTTACTGAGTGGTGTCCCTGAGATGGTAAAAGTGCAGTTTGTATGTCGGAAAGATGGGTTGACGACCTAGTAAAGACAGGTTGTACATGGGTCTAAATGGTGATATCTTTTGGGCAGAACACATAGCCATGCGCTTACTGAGTGGTGTCCCTGAGATGGTAATAGTGCAGTTTGTATTACGGAAAGATGGGTTGACAACCTAGTAAAGACGCAGGTTGTACATGGGTCTAAATGGTGCAAGGCACAAACAAATACAGGTCAATCAGTGGGATGAGACAGGCTGTACATGATGAATAGCTTACCAGCATCTTCGAGTTCCGGGATGGTGTCATCTGAGTCACTGTCTGAGGATGCAGTCTCCTCCTTGCGCTTCTCTGTCATAGATGCGGTGGCCTTGTCGAGTTCAGTGAGTTCTGGCATTGTGAATTTGTGATTGGACTAGATATTTTCTGGAAAATGCAATCAAATAATATTTGATACATCATCATCTTTTTAAGCTTATCATCAGCTTATCAATGTTTTCTTCTTCCACTCTCCTCTATCAGACATTGTCTCAGTACTCACTCCTTCTTTATCCAAGTCATCTTTCACACTATCTATCATCTTCAACCAAATTTCTATCCACATTCATATTTAACAATTGTCTCGTAATGTGACATTCTTCCTCATAACATATTATGTCATTATACCTATTATGTACATTTTTCAAATGAAAAAGTGCATCTACATTCAGTTAGATATTCATTCTGGAATAAAGGTTTACAAGTAGCAAGGGAGCAATGATTAAGTAAAAATGTTGCGAATTTTAGAGCACTTTAATCATCAAATTACAGAAGTTAAAAGGGGGTGCAAATTAGGATGATAAAACTGCTCCACCAATCCACATAAAAGAGGGTTAGAAACTGTTTAATGTAGTCTATGAGGGAATGATAGACCTGACTGATATGACTGAAGGTCTTAAATATGACACTATAGTAACCATACTAAAGTGTCATTTTTAAGAGCTTTTTTTTTAGGTACCAACCTAACCAAGTTTGTTTATGACTACTCACTTTATAAATTAATGGAAATACTTTATTGTATACCATGAGAAAATAGATGATCATTTCCAGACAACCTTTGTATGGAGAGGATTTAATGAGATTGTAATAGCTGGGGGTGTAGTAATACTATATTAATTAAAAATATCTCAACAGTCCGCTGTCAAATCAAGGCTAGACCCATTTACATAGGTACCTACATACAACTAATGTGGAATTAAAAATAAATTATTTAGATTAGTGTTAGGTTCACTTGAATAAAATGTTGGTGACTTAAACTCTGTTTTCAATGTGAAGTCCTATAACCACAGGTGGAAAACAGTCTTCCTTTCTTAGTTTATTATTAAGTAGAATCTACATAAAATTAAATTATCTACATTAGATGGTTTATATTTTTTCTGTTCTGCTTCAGTTGTGTTGGTGTTCTAACAGATTCAAGTAAAGAATGATTGAAACAAGCTAGGAGTCTAAATAGGCCTGATTTGGAGTACACTTTGGAATAAACGTAATCCTACCTATGTAAATGCATAAACGAATAAGTTTATAAAATGTACACACAAATAGTTTATTCTCAAGTAGAGGCCTTATATTTGAATTGATTGATCTTCCCTAAAAGTATGTTCAAAAGAGCCAAATACGACAAACAGCTAAAACATAGGCTTAGCTTTTAGAGATTTTAGCCGGGCACGGTGCTAGTGATATTTTCAGACTATTTATCAAAATATGCACACGGCTTCACTCGAATTCACATACCAACACACGACCTTTTAATTTCTGTTAAATTGTATTAGGATTAACGTAATAATTCTGGATATTTACCAAATAAAAGGAATTTTCGTAAATCACAAAATGAGGGGAACTCGATACTTATATTGACAATGACAGATATACAAGTTATGACAGTTATTTTTTTTTTTTGTCAAGACAATGACAACAAAAAATTCCAATAAAACCCTGGTTCTATATGTTCCGCAAAGCTGACAAAATAACAACGTCCACTATCTGTCGTTTTCGATTAGGTCATGCTTGCACACCAGTTTTTCTAGCCAAAATAAGGGTCAGGGATCACTCCTTGTGTGAATGTGGATTAGATGAAGGAAATGTTGATCACCTTTTATTCTCTTGTCCCAAGCTACGGCTATCTTTATATGATATCACTCCTCCAGAAATCCCTCGTCCTCTCTCTTCTAAATTTTTACTATCCCTTGTCTTCTCCCCTTTTATATGTTTATTATGTAAATTTGTATCCAATAATAAAATAAAATTATGATAATTATGCATTTATAAGTTCCTTTCACAATGTTAAATGTACAGTATGTGTGTCTTGTCTCTGTATTTGTGTTGTTCCTTTCTTTTCATATACATAAATCAACTTTTATTTAAAAAAAAAAAACTGTTCGTTCTATTTTATACCGGACAAATTTCGGTAAACTCCTCTCCATCGCCTTATTTTTTTAAATCTTGTTATCCTGACATTGGCAAAATTGTGGCAACCCTAACCACATAAGCCATTATCTAAAAGTTGACAACAAAAAATGAAAGATAAAGGACTGCAAGCCACTTCGATTAATCGGAAAATACTTGAAGATTTTCCAAAGGTTATGAAGATTTATAATTTTATTTTCTTTCAATTTTCTGGTAGACTTATGTAACTCAGGAGTGGTTGGTTGTAATCATGTACATCCTTCATAATTAGCATACGGCAATGCCTTCGGTTGAATTTGGAACTGTTTCTACTAAATTTGCAAAATGACATTCGTAGATTTTTTTTTTTCAAAAAGTTTTCGGGAATGGGATCTCTCCGACAACATACCCTAGTCTATTTTGTGTTTTACTTTGCACTTTATGTTAAAATCAAACCCACATAATAATAGATTTAGTAGAGCGTGATTGATAGCTGATAATGAAGACTGATGAAAGAAAGTAATGATGTGGAACCAAATTTTATCTTTCAGATTACTGAGTTATTTGGGATTTAATGATTTTTAAGAGTGCTTTAAATATTAATCATCAACTTCAACTTCAACTTTTTGATAATGGCATATGTGGTTAGGGTTGCCACAATTTTGCCAATGTCAGGTCAACAAGATTTAAAAAAATAAGGCGATGGAGAGGAGTTTACCGAAATTTGTCCGGTATAAAATAGAAAGAAAAGTTTTTTTTTTTAAATATAAGTTGATTTATTAAATGAAAAGAAAGGAACAACACAAATACAGAGACAAGACACACATACTGTACATTTCACATTGTGAAAGGAACTTATAAATATATTATTAATCTAGAATATCTGGAAACATTTTTCATAGATGTCACTGTCAATCATAAGTTGTCTCGTAGAGATGCGACTACACACATTTGGACATCGATTTTAATCGCTGCTTGCTTGAATCAATAGTGCCACCGAATACGACTTGTCATTTTCATATTTATTGCTCATGAACACTGTTTAAACGGTGCTAAAAACGGTGAAGGAAAACATCGTGAGGAAACCGGCATGCCGTAGAACCAAAAATTCGAAGTCATGTGCTAACAGTAAGTGTTCCAATAAGCGGCGATGGGCTTGCAACCTGTCACGTGAAATGCTTACTACATGCAAAACGCGGGCATGTACCAAATGTAATGTTTGGACGTGCCTGTGACTACCCCCTACTTGGTATCCTCAAAGATCTACTCACTGAGTATATATCTGAGGATGTCCACCATGGGGAAGACAGTCGTGAGCGTGTTTGTTTTTTTGTTTTGTTTGTTTGAACACTGTTTAGTAGGTTCAGGTGTGATAATAATACATAAGTAGATTAGTACATGAACCCCGTTAGGGCGCTGCAACTTTGAGTTCGATCGTTGGCCTTAGACTTCAAATATTATGTTATTGTAATAAATTGACATTATGTTGAAGAAATTTTAAAAAAGTCACTTACAAAAACATGTTAAAAAATATTTTTTTATTTAAAATGTCAAATAAACCATTTTAGGTTAAGTATCTACATAGTGTCAGTCACAAATCATAAATAAAATATAGATATTAATCAAAATTGGTTAGGTACGGAAAAATATAATCATCAAATATACCTATACTAGATAGTTCGGTCACAAGAACAGGATACCTATAATTTAATCAATAACAAAGTACGAACAATATTATTACAATAGGTAGGTAGGTCAATATTATTTGGATTAGTTTGTTGATCAGCAATTGAGAAGTGTTAAATTTTGTCAGAGCTAACCTCTTCAATGGAATAATAGTATTTTTTATCAATGAACTGTTTATCGTTTTGTTCTGGTTTTAGATATTTAGGTATTTTGTTGTATATTCTAATCACTCTAAAGTAAGAGCTCTTACCAAATTTTTGAAGGTTTAAGGATGGATTGATGTATGTGTATATGTATATTTGTTTGTGAGATAAAAACAACAATTTTTGTATAAATAATAAAACTTAAGTATAAATAAATTCGTACTCCTAAACAGTATCGAACATTCGAATTCATCGATATCATCTAGCTTAGCTTAGAACGATCAACCACTCATCCCTATTTTAATGATAATTGACGGACAGCCGCGATTGTGTGTTGTGTGTACAATTATAATATTTCAATTTTTTTCACTGTTTTATACCGATTTCGAACACATTTACCGCATAACTTCGTTGCAATTTCTAGTGCCTTTCTTTACGCTAATCATTTTTCAAATCTGAAACGAAACTGTATTGTTTTTAATAACATGTTTGTGTGATTGCCGAGGCTACTCAAGTCCAAAGTGCGTTGTGATTTTGTATTGTTTTCTTGTGCCGCTAACAATGTCGCTGGAGGATAAGTTCAACGCTGCTGTCAACGTTATCAGGAGTTTGCCAAAAAGCGGTGAGTCTAAAAATCATCAGTTCACCCTATGTTGTAGATGTACAACATTGTATACCCTTGCATACGGCTAAGGAGTGGAATTCTCTTTCTGGCCCTGTGTTTCCTACAAAATATAACTATGGTAACTTCAAAAGAAAAGCTAAAAGCTTGGTGTGATGGCAGTGTTTAATCTAAGTTATATCTGTGCTTACCAAGAGGTGAGGTGTAGGTAAATGCAATACTATTTATTACAAAAGAAAAACATAATTATCTCAGCCCAGATAGTCCTGTCCCAAGGAAGATGTGTACAACCTTTTAGTAGATAAATAGATAGAAAATGCTTTATTGCACAAGATAAAACAAGTACATAGGCAAACTTAATGCTAATTAGCATTTCCTTCCAGCTAACCTTTGTGTAATGAAGAGATGTGATGGTAGTGCGTTTGAATGTGATAAGACCAAATAAGAGAAAAATAATTAAATTTAAAATAACTAGCTAAAAAAATAGTAGATTATCATATTTTAATGTTAACTTGTTATGGGCCTGTTTCAGGGCATTTTAGCTGCAAAAACTGCAGCATAGCTATTATGCTTTACCGGTCCATATAAAATAAAATGTTTGATTTAACCTATGACAATAGAACTGACATTGTTGAAAATCAATGGATGTTCTTAAAAAACCTAGAATCACCCACTGCTTCTCCTACCCTCCACAATCCTGTACCTATCTTGTATCTCAGGCTTCAATTTCCACCACTCAGTCAAAGCTACTCTACCAGCCATCGGTCTAAATTAATAAAAAAAATTCAATCTACAGTGGAGTAATTGCTGTAGACACAAGTTACTTTTTATAGAATTGAAGTTATTATTACTAAAAAGGTGTATCGGATTGTAATACAGTTTTTTGCAATTGATTTGTGTCTTCAAGGATGGTTCATATAGATAGGTTTTATCGCGACAAGTCAATAAGGGAGCTGCAAAATATTTTTCGGAAAAAAAAATACTTGTTTCTGGTATTTGTAAAAACAAATAACAAGTTTATTTTCCATTCAGGTAGGTATGTATCTTTATTTATGGAAATAATCTGTCTCATACATAAAGAATGTTCCAGCCTTGAAATAATCAATATAAATTTATTATTCAGTTTATTAGACTTACATGAGATTCAAAGACATTAACAACCTCTGTGGCGCAGTGGGCAAAGGCCTGCTTGAGACGAAGAAGGTTGTGGGTTCAATTCCTGGTGCGGGGAAAATTTTTCTATGATCTACTAATATTTGTCTCGGTTCTGGGTGTTTTTTATGTATAATTTGTATGTATTTACAAAAAAAAATGTATATCAGTAGTTCCCATAAGCCAAGCATACTTTGGGGCTAGATGATGCTGTGCAAAAAATGACCATTCTTATTATTCTTTTATTACGATATATATTCTACAAAGCACTCAAACGTAATGTTATTACCTGCAGAGTATATGTGTTTACTGTAGGAGATTGTTTGTCAGCTTATATTCAAACTTCTAAATTCTATTAGTGTAAACTACTTAACCAAGTTTCATCAATATTTAATAAACAGTTTGCAATACACTGCACCGCCACAAACAAAATCAGGTTGAAGATTGGGCTTCATGATCTCATCAATTCATGCTCTCTTATCATTGACCCAGAGTCCTCCGCAATTTCAAGGAAGAATTATTAAAGTATAGGCGTTTAGATGTTTCGATCATTGTTGCAAATAATCTCGTAATGTCTGAATGGATTTAGTTGAAGTTCGGTATAGGTATAGTTTTCCGGTTGGAGTCAATAGAAGAAAGGGAAGAAGAAGAATGATGGACAATACTGGGTGTATTTGGCAGTGTAATATGGGACATCAGTGCAGAGCTTAGTTCCCCACTTATAATTAGAATTTAAAATTGGTTCAGCAGTCATCATCAGTCAAACCTACCAATAAACCAACAAACATTGTCCAAGTAGACTCAATTTTTTTCGTTTGCTTCCGACCGCTTGCTTAAAACAGAAAAGATGCTATGTTGCTATTAATTCTTAACGATGTCATAAGTTATCACGTAATACGTTATTACATACCTTTCCTTTTCTAGCGGGTAGCATGTTGACCGACGTTTTCTGTTGAAATTATGAGCATATTGCTAGAGCGTTAGTTATTATATTGGTTGGCGCCAGAAGAGTTCAATGATCTTGGTAACCTTAGGTACAAATACATAACGCTCAATAAATGTTCTATGACATTATCCTACTACCTAATATTACAAATGCGAAAGTTTGTGAGGATGGATGTTTGTTACTCTTTCACGCAAAAACTATTGAACTGAATTTGATGAAACTTTACAGTAATATAGCTTTTACATCAGAATAACACGTAGGCTACTTTTTATCAGGGTACCACGCGGGCGAAACCGTGGGTAGAGGCTAGTGACTAATAAGCCTCATGTTTTAAGAACTTTGTCCATAACAGCTTATACTATACTTCGCTAAAATAAACATATTTCATTTAATTTCAATATACATAAATATTTAGTGACTAATTCCGTTTAAGCCCTTTATGTGTGCCTCTCTATGTGTGTCCAACACAATGCAGAACGCGACTATAAATATATACCAAAACTGTAAAAAAAAGTATCATCTTGCACCTCAAATTGAGCATATGCTACCTAGACTCGACTAACATAAGTTCCATTGTAGTGGATCTTATGTTAGTCGAGGTGTTCTGCACCACCTCCACGATATCGTCACACCACCTCCTCGGTCTGCCTCGCGTCCGTCTCGCGGCACAAGCAAGGCTCGTATTCTGTAAAAAAATCTACTGGCTACATTTTCACTGTTGGTAAAGTATAGCGTTATGGCAGACAGTTGGACGAGGCTTATTAATAGCACAGAAATTAGAATACTAGTGTAATAGAGTCGCATTGATTCCGTTTGGTAGGGAACACTGAAAGCCGTTTATCTCTGAAATAGTTCTACGAGGCTTAGTAATAGAGTCGCGTTGATTCCGTTTAGTAGGGAACACTGAAAGCCGTTTATCTCTGAAGTAGTTCTACGAGGCTTAGTAATAGAGTCGCGTTGGTTCCGTTTGGTAGGGAACACTGAAAGCCGTTTATCTCTGAAATAGTTTTACGAGGCTTAGTAATAGAGTCGCGTTGGTTCCGTTTGGTAGGGAACACTGAAAGCCGTTTATCTCTGAAATAGTTTTACGAGGCTTAGTAATAGAGTCGCGTTGGTTCCGTTTGGTAGGGAACACTGAAAGCCGTTTATCTCTGAAATAGTTTTACGAGGCTTAGTAATAGAGTCGCGTTGGTTCCGTTTGGTAGGGAACACTGAAAGCCGTTTATCTCTGAAATAGTTTTACGAGGCTTAGTAATAGAGTCGCGTTGGTTCCGTTTGGTAGGGAACACTGAAAGCCGTTTATCTCTGAAATAGTTTTACGAGGCTTAGTAATAGAGTCGCATTGATTCCGTTTAGTAGGGAACACTGAAAGCCGTTTATCTCTGAAATAGTTTTACGAGGCTTAGTAATAGAGTCGCGTTGGTTCCGTTTGGTAGGGAACACTGAAAGCCGTTTATCTCTGAAATAGTTTTACGAGGCTTAGTAATAGAGTCGCATTGATTCCGTTTAGTAGGGAACACTGAAAGCCGTTTATCTCTGAAATAGTTTTACGAGGCTTAGTAATAGAGTCGCGTTGGTTCCGTTTGGTAGGGAACACTGAAAGCCGTTTATCTCTGAAATAGTTTTACGAGGCTTAGTAATAGAGTCGCATTGATTCCGTTTAGTAGGGAACACTGAAAGCCGTTTATCTCTGAAATAGTTTTACGAGGCTTAGTAATAGAGTCGCGTTGGTTCCGTTTGGTAGGGAACACTGAAAGCCGTTTATCTCTGAAATAGTTCTACGAGGCTTAGTAATAGAGTCGCGTTGATTCCGTTTAGTAGGGAACACTGAAAGCCGTTTATCTCTGAAGTAGTTCTACGAGGCTTAGTAATAGAGTCGCGTTGGTTCCGTTTGGTAGGGAACACTGAAAGCCGTTTATCTCTGAAATAGTTTTACGAGGCTTAGTAATAGAGTCGCGTTGGTTCCGTTTGGTAGGGAACACTGAAAGCCGTTTATCTCTGAAATAGTTTTACGAGGCTTAGTAATAGAGTCGCGTTGGTTCCGTTTGGTAGGGAACACTGAAAGCCGTTTATCTCTGAAATAGTTTTACGAGGCTTAGTAATAGAGTCGCGTTGGTTCCGTTTGGTAGGGAACACTGAAAGCCGTTTATCTCTGAAATAGTTTTACGAGGCTTAGTAATAGAGTCGCGTTGGTTCCGTTTGGTAGGGAACACTGAAAGCCGTTTATCTCTGAAATAGTTTTACGAGGCTTAGTAATAGAGTCGCATTGATTCCGTTTAGTAGGGAACACTGAAAGCCGTTTATCTCTAAAATAGTTTTACGAGGCTTAGTAATAGAGTCGCGTTGGTTCCGTTTGGTAGGGAACACTGAAAGCCGTTTATCTCTGAAATAGTTTTACGAGGCTTAGTAATAGAGTCGCATTGATTCCGTTTAGTAGGGAACACTGAAAGCCGTTTATCTCTGAAATAGTTTTACGAGGCTTAGTAATAGAGTCGCGTTGGTTCCGTTTGGTAGGGAACACTGAAAGCCGTTTATCTCTGAAATAGTTTTACGAGGCTTAGTAATAGAGTCGCATTGATTCCGTTTAGTAGGGAACACTGAAAGCCGTTTATCTCTGAAATAGTTTTACGAGGCTTAGTAATAGAGTCGCGTTGGTTCCGTTTGGTAGGGAACACTGAAAGCCGTTTATCTCTGAAATAGTTTTACGAGGCTTAGTAATAGAGTCGCAATGATTCCGTTTAGTAGGGAACACTGAAAGCCGTTTATCTCTGAAATAGTTCTACGAGGCTTAGTAATAGAGTCGCATTGATTCCGTTTAGTAGGGAACACTGAAAGCCGTTTATCTCTGAAATAGTTCTACGAGGCTTAGTAATAGAGTCGCGTTGGTTCCGTTTGGTAGGGAACACTGAAAGCCGTTTATCTCTGAAATAGTTTTACGAGGCTTAGTAATAGAGTCGCGTTGGTTCCGTTTGGTAGGGAACCCTGAACGACCAATACATACTTTTTGACCAATATGTAGGGTATGTTGTTAAGGCTTAGGGGTATAGCTCTTATTCTAATAACTTTTTAAAAGTGAAAAAAGTGAAAGCGTGAGTCTTGGAAATCTATTATAAATGAATTGTTTTTGGTGGGATTGTATTTGCTAAACAAGTCAGTCTTTTGTACATCCAAGAGTGAAAAATCACAGCTAATTATCTAAACCACAACCAGCTTGCCATCTCATTGTTGTCTCTAATTTGTGATTGGCATACTAAGCACCATCATTTGCGGTCGAGCCACGTTGGCACTGTTTCGTCATTGAAGAAAGGAAAACGTAACCGTCGTGATTAGAATAATGCATCGAGTCTTATGCAATTGGCGTAGTGGTGTTTCGACCCAGCAGACAGACAGATCAACTAGTTCATGCATGTGCTCTACTATAAAAAATAGTAGAGTATCTTGTTAAATAGCTGATCCGTGGAAGTACTACCACCATCCATACCTGTTGCTGCTGCCAAGCAGCGATGCTCGCATTGCTGTGTTCCGGTTTGAAGAGTACCTATAGGTACCCTTCAAACTTGTAAAAATACTTGGCCTTGCTGATCGGTTAAGAACGACTAAGGTCCAAGTTCACCAACACAATAACGGGTGGTTAGGTCCTAATCAAAGCTTTTTGACACATGGTTTCATAAGAATCTGTCATCGTAATCAATGGTTAGACTTCTGTCCGTTTATTTTGTTGTTAAACTCAAGCCTCGGCAAGCTACGACGAGTTTGTGAACAAACTTCTGTTATATGTATTGATATTTCCTTACGTTAGAACATTTAACACCTATAGACATAAACAAATTGCTTTGTCCGTTGCACGCAGCCATACTTGAATTCTGCAGAAATTACACCAGGATGTGAATAACCTGTTTTTCATTCTTCACCAATGAAAAGTACAAAATTAAACATAAACAATGATCAATGATGGGTATTTTAAAAGCGATTGTCGGTAGATATCGTATGCATGAAACGATTCAATGGACAATATACAGAACTGATTCTTAAAACAACTTTGGGAAAAATGAGTATACGTATCGTAACATATGAGTATAGATGAAACAGTCTAGTCACCTGTCATATTTTTTTTTATCTAAAGACCTTTGCAAACGATCTATAGATAGTTCGACTGATCTAGATCACTACCAGACGAAAGTGTTCCCAAAATACTGGCCGCATTGCCACGTTGAATGGCAATGCTAATGCGTTAACCAAGATAAGAGCCAGCTCTTGGGTCAAGCACCGCATTGACAAGACGACGCCTTAAAAAAAAATATGAATTTATTTTAATAATTAATAGTAATTTACTAATTCCACTAAGTACTTTAATTTATAATAAATTCGTACAAAGTATGTTTGTTTCTCAATAGTACAAAAAAGAGAACGACTCAAACGATTTTGATGAAAACAGGATAAGGGGTTTTCGGAACGTAAAAACGCCCACAGCCGTGGAAAACCCCATACGATGAAAAACTAGATGGGGCTTGATGCTGCTATGTGAAAAGCATCCAGTATTATTTATTAAAAAAAAATATTGAACAGTTTCAGGTACGTTACTGAGTAAAGTCGACAAAAGTAAATAAACACATTTTTCGATATCTGTTTGTATCCGCTTTGGATTATCTGTCATGCTACATTTTACTCTCTCTAACTCTTTTTTGACGACCTCTGTAGAGGGCGAATGCCCGCCTGAGACTATGTATAATATGTAGTATGTATTTACAAAAACAGTATACAAATAGTATATCAGTCATGTAGTTTCCATTCTACAAGCTCTGCTTAGTTTGGGGCTAGATGATGCTGTGTGAAAAATGAACAGCATTATTATTATTATTAACTCCAATATTTCCGGAACCCTTAGAATTCAGTTGAAAATATTGGGCTGCATTTCAAGATCAGCCTTTGATCTTATGTATTTCAGTTCATTCATCTTTTGGCAAACTACATGTTCTTATGTAAGTAATATCAACAAAATACAGATATAACACATTGAATTATAATCAATTGATAACATACATTATTAATTACTCATTTTAATGTCAAATAATAAAGTAAAATGATTGTCTGGTTCGATACCCGCTGAGCGCTGTGCGAATGTTTGCACGATATGCAAATGTATGTTGCATGTGTAGATGTGGGGTGGTTCCTATCCCCCGCGATATAGGGACTCCTAGTATTGAGTCAGGGCTATGCATGTGGCTTTTGATTGTAAACTGCTCTGCAGTAGCATGACACCACAGCAATCAAAAGTCCATTGAGGTAACCGTTGCGTAATTGGCTAGCTGGTCATCGGTGCGTTGGAGCGTTTCATCAAAACTATGTGACAGATCGATCAAAATCGATGCATGTTTGAGACTATCCAAAAATAATACAGACAAACACGCTCACGACTGAATTCCCCGTGATGGGCATCCTTAGAAAATTATATTAGGTTGGGGAAAAAGTCTTTTCGCATTATTGTATGTATGAACTTGTAATAAAATATCTTTGGCTATACTATTTGTATCTAGCTGGTTTTGGTATCATTAAAAGTTTAAATTTTAAAGAAGATAATTCCAAATTCAAATTAGGAAAATGTGTGATTTTTATTTGTTTTTCGTACTGTTAAGATGAGTGAATCTAATGAAGAAATTCGATACATTTTAAAATTTTACTACAAAAAAGGTAAAAATGCAACGCAAGCCGCGAAAAAAATTTGCGATGTTTATGGACCTAGTGCAGTGTCTGTGAGAGTAGCACAAATTTGGTTTAAGCGTTTTCAATCCGGAAATTTTGATGTCAAAGATGCACGTCGCTCTGGTCGCCCTATTACGGATAAAATGGATGCCATTTTTGAAAAAGTGGAGCAAGATCGGCATATCAGTAGTTACGACGTAGCTGAAGAACTGGGAATTGACCACAAAACAGTTTTGGCGCATTTGAAAAAAACTGGGTACACAAAAAAGCTCGATATTTGGGTACCTCACGAGCTCACTGAAAGAAACCTAATGAACCGTGTTCTCATTTGTGATTCTTTATTACGACGTAATGAAACCGAACCATTTTTGAAGAAATTTTTGACCATTTTTGACCTCACACATCTTTAGCCACTCAGCAAAAATTAAGAGAGTTTGGCTGGGATGTGTTAATGCATCCGCCGTATAGTCCTGACCTTGCACCTTCAGATTTCCACCTGTTTCGGTCTCTTCAGAATTCTTTAGGCAGTGTCAGGTTAACATCACGAGAGGACTGCCAAAACCACTTGTCGCGGTATTTTGAACAGAAGCCCCAAAGTTTTTATAGCAATGGGATCATGTCCCTGCCTACAAAATGGCAAAAAGTTATCGAACAAAATGGTACCTACATACTTTAGTTAAATGTAAATAAACTATATTAAAAAATGTTTTGAATTTTCTTAAAAAATGCGAAGAAACTTTTTCCCCAACCTATTACATTCCACGTGACAGGTTGCAATCCCATCGCCGCTTGTTGAAACACTGACTGATGGCACATGTCTTTGGTGTTGTTGGTTCTAGGGTCAGTTTCCTCACGATGTTTCCCTTCGCCGTTTTGAGCACGTGTTAATGCGTACATAACATTCGAGTAGAAAACTCTATTGGTGCACGAGTCGTGGGTTCGAACTCACGACCTCCGGATCGGAAGGCGGGGTACCGCTCACTGGCTCTTAATTGATGATGGGTTATCATTAAAGATGTCGACATGCTGGAACTCGTGTGTGCATTTAGCTCTCTCAATGTTTGCAAGTTAGCGCTCTCAATGTTTGCAAGTTAGCGTTCTCAATTTTAGCGCATTGTTTACATGTAGAGTTCGTGGTGTGGGACTGGCAAACAAATGGTGCAGAGAGCGGAGGGACATTTTTTTTACACGCACAAAACACATTACAATCACACACAAAAATACAACGAACAAAATTTTCTAATCTTGATTGCAACATAAATATATGTGCGCACAGCTAAACTAAATAACTTTATCGAGCAGAAAGTGAAACTTATGTTCTAAAATATAGGACTAAAATAATATAAATTATATATACTATAATATATTTCTAAATATGGACGGATTGTTCGCTTTGTTAAGCATTATCAGACATCAGTGATAAGTAAGCTGGAGCTTACGCCTAAACGCTAGCGTATCCACATATACAACTCTCTGTTGGCGTTAACGCCTGCAGAAAGATTAAATTGTATGGGTATGACATAAGCTGTGGAAAAAACATACGAATAGTTCGTATGTTTTTTCCTTTTTGTGTTCCTGTTAGGGTACAACTTATAAGATAATTTATAAAAATGTTATAGAAGAGCAGGTTTTCCTAATAAAAGCATATAATTGCTTAAAATTAGACACCGCACCATGTAAGCACTAATTTATAAGTTATAGAAATAAATATTTTGTATTTGTATTTCCACTTATCTCTATCAGTCGTGATCTCAGTGTTTACTCCCGTGTAAGCATCTTTATGTCATCCTTCACACAATCCATTCGTCTTTTCTTTGGCCTACATCTGCTCTTAGTTCCATACCGGCTACGAATATGGAAAAGAGGTACGGGTAATAGCCGTTTATTCGTTTCTAGATGCATCTAGAAAAAATATATTCATCTATTTATTTTACTAGATCCGACAATTCGTTTATCGATATTGGAAATCAGACATCACGGAAATGTAGAAAAACTTATTTTTTACAAGATTTTTTCACGAAATGTTTATTTTGCATTTGTAGTTTTTATTCGATAATGGCATTATTTAATCGCGTTAAGATAACTTTTCCGTTGCTATTCCGATCAACTTAATGCGGTAGGTAAATAACATACTTAAGGTCTATGATCACTGTTTTGCTCTACATCGCTTTTAATAGAGTCAAAATATATTTTGATACAGGCGAGTTACATTTTAACACAAAAACCAGTACATTTTTGTTTCGGGTGTGGGTGTTTTCTATGTATAATAATGTATGTATTTACAAAAAAAAGTATGTAAGCAGTATATCAGTAATGTAGTTCCCATAATACAAGTTCTGCTTAGTTTGGGGCTAGATGATGTTGTGTGAAAAATGTCCAGCCTTATTATTATAATTTATTTGTTTTTAGTAGCGACGATTAGAGCCAATAACCCCTATTAACTTAGTCAGCGAGCGGAGAGATGCGTTTTAGGTGCAAAACAGTCAAAATGCACATCAGTAGAAAAGCCTGGAGAGCGGAGTGAGTTGTAAAAAAAAATCGTACTAGAAAAATTTACAAGCGTTATTACTACAAAAGTTGCATGGAAGTGGAGCGAGCCGATAAAATTTCCTGAAGCGAAGATCAGTCAAATCAGACAACATCGGTTTATGTAACCGGCGGCACTATCGTCCACTTTGAGAACATTGATCTAGCTAGCGGTTACATGATTACTTTTAACCCCAGTTTTTTTTCTGTAAAGACAAACAATGTTTGCGCTTGTGAACGGCATACTTGATATGATAAGGTGGGGTTGATATTAATGATATTAGGATAAAACAGCGCGCGCGAGAGAGACGGACAGACTTTTCACGATGCTCATGCAGTGCGACGACACCCCGCGCGCTTATTCATATAAACTACACAAGCGCAACGTGTAAATGTGTTGAACGTGCCAGCTTTAGTCAACTCACTTATACGTTTTTTCCTGGTAATTCCAGTCCTTGTGCTTATAAATGTCTATAGTTCAGTAGGAACTTAACTGTTGTGACTTATGACATCGATTGAACGTTTAACCTCGTCGTTATTATTTTGTAATCATTGTCCATTATATGAATCGATACGTGACCGCTCTTATAAATAATCCACGCTCGTATACGGATAACTCTATCAAGAAAATTTAAAAATGTTTTTTATGGTTTATTTAAGTGTTAAATGACTGTTTGTACCATTTCATGATAATTTAATGTAATCAATTTAACATCTGGCACATTCAGTATCACCATATATCGCAGCAAGCCAATTTTGTAGACGCTTGCAATTCAACCATGGCCTGTGAATTCTATTTTGAATATCACCGTGTGAATATATATTAGCAAAACGGCCGATAATCACCGATTTCCTAAAGTTTTATTATTTTTAAAGCTCATTGGTGATGACCTATGATATGAATTTTATTACGAGTGCCCCTACCAAATACGTTAAGTTTTACGATAAGCGGTATGCTTTTTATAACTTTAATTGTAATAAGTAATACACGAACAATGTAATACAATTTTGGAAGTCAATTTTAACCTCCTTCTAATTGTCGTATCGAAATGAAACTTTGTATGTATATGTAGTTCGGATGACAATACTATAATTTGGTCTCTTGGAGCTGATCTGATGATGGAGCCAGGAGGTACAAAGTGGAACTCTTCAGTGGCTACTAGTAATCCCCTCGAGTTTGGGCTCATAAGATTCGTTTTCACGAGTCCAATATATTGGTTTTGGTAATGAGAGTCTGATGATGGAGCCTTAAATTTCACCGATATGTGAAATTCAAAAAATTGTCCTTTGATCATCCAACACTGACATCGGCCCTTTTTTTCTGCATACTATACGTATACTTACCAGCATTACAGAATAATCAATAATACTCCAGCGTACTATTCTATTTGTAGTCATAAGCTCAAGGTTTTCTACCTTGGTGACTGGGAGCCTTATGTAGGTAGCCATTTAATGTAATAGCTTTTGGTATCTGCGTTAATTCACCAATTAAATTCAAAGTGCACTGGAACTGGAACTCATTAGATAAAAGTGTGATCATAAAATTGTGTCACAGCATAGTTCTAATGTGAGAACCTATATCAAAGCAACTAAATAGAACTATAAAAAATATAGAACATAAACTAAATAGAGGCTAGTCGGCCATTTTGAAGGTCATTTTGAGCCGGCCAAAGGCGAACTACGAATTTATGTTAACGAACTCTAGGAAACTATTTTTTTACGAGAAAACCACCGACATAGCTCTTAGCTAATTGAAATGGCAATGGGCAGGCCATATTCGCAAAACTGATAACAGCTGGGGCTCGTATTTCTGTGTTCCGGATGATGCTTCCAGCTAGAAACTTTTTAGTCTTCATAAAAACTAGTTGTCGTTCAAAAACATAAACACGTTTGAGTGAGTACAGTTAATCGCACAGTTTTTTTGTCCAACGTTATAGACTTAGAAAAGAGAAAGTAACAGCTTTTAGACCTTCACTTGCAAGTAGTGTTCATTTTGTATTGATTAATTTCGTAGACCGCTTGTACATGCTTTAATGAACTGTGTATCATATTGCAGCGATGTACATTTGACTAGCTACTGTTTCAGGAGAAAGTGTACCTGGTACCTGGATAAAAGGTAGCCGATGAAAAGTAGCCTTTAAGACAACGTTCATAAGAAAAAAAAAAAAAGAAACGCATAAGCTCGATCGTTTTTTTCGTCGAATTACGTTGCAAAATTAGTCTCCACGAAAAGCCCTTTTATTTTAACGGGATAAAATACAGTCTATGTCAACCCTTAGGGACATTACTAAATATTTGTGAAATATTTTTTGAAACTGGATGAGTAGTTTCGGAGATTACCTCCTACATCTTAACTTACAATCTTAAAAACTTTACCTCTTTATAATATTAGTGTAGATTTGATTTGATTTAAATATGACTTTCAAACGTGTATGATATATTCTCTGTTATGAAAACTGAATCCTTTATCACACTGGTTAGTTAACCATCGGTCACTAAAGGTCTTTTCAGTGCCACCAAACCTCGGCTGGATGCGGATGTCTCAAAGCATTGGTGACATGACAGACGAACAAAAATTACTTAAAAGTTCTAACTATTGACGTTATGAATAAATCGGATTACTTAGGCCATTTTCCGAAAATACAAATAAATTTTCGTATATGGTAATAATTGCCATAAAGTTAAAATTACAAGATCAGTTGGTTATGAAAATACAAATATATTAAAGTATATACCTTAAATGAACATTAAAAGAATAGTAACTATAATTGCTGTTGGTCCCATTAGATTTTCTGAGTGTGGCATATTTTCGTTATCAGCTAATATGTTTAAAAAAAAAGTGTCCCTCATGTAACATGCAGGTAACTGAATATGTACCTACTTATTTTCAAAATAATTTATATAGTGTTACTATTAGCGGCAGCTTAATTGGTGTAAGAATGCGTAGTTTTTACCATTTATCTTGAAATTGTAATCCGTTTGTGCCTTAATAAAAATAAAATAAAATAAATATATATTTCGAGCCTGTACCTTTAAAAGTAAAGAATAGTACAAAACAGGGCAAAACTACAGACTACATACATTTTGTGGAGGTCTAGGTACTAACAAACACCATGTGCATTGCACATTTTCGTAGGAACGCGAGTTTTTTTGTGTATGAATGTCGAATCAAATCATTTATTTTTAATAAATTATTTCTCCGTGACGATGTGTCCTATAACAGTTTTTCTTTGCTGTGTGCGGGCGGATGATCTCGAGTACCACGAAAATATATCTGAATCAGGTTACTTTTAGTCATTCTAAAACTCTTGAAAACTGATTATGGAAATAAAGTAAAAAATTAGAATTTTGTCACTTCTTGGAATGTAAAATGGGCTTTGATTTGACCCATTTTAGAGACCGATCAGTCGGCGGGCTCGAAAAATGATGTTATAGAAAACACAACTGGATTTTGACCGATTCGTCTAAGGGCGCGGCGCGTCTCGCGTTGAGTGGAAAAGTACAAGCAAGGCCAGGCGATCTAGACAAATACCTACGTCACTTCAATACGCTTACTTTTCCTTTCACGCTAACGCAAATTTGTCAAGGAAATACATGGCATTAGTCACGTGACATTTCCACAGCTAATGTCATTCCCATACAATTCAATCTTTCCACGTGAACGCCAACAGAATTGATATTTGTCTAGACCCCCAGGTCACTTTACGTCGGTTGGAACGATGTTTACTGGCTACGTTACCTAGTAGAGAGGCTAGCCCCAATTTTTGTTTGTCTGCGCTCTGAATGTTATGTAATTTTTCCATGCGCTTTTTTAAGACTGTGTTACACATTTGCCTTCTTGTTTTTTGTTTGATGGGTGAATGCCCTGGCTGTCTACGTTAGAGTTTAGAAAGAATAGACCATTACATAATTTTGATGCAACTTTAACTACTAATTAACGCAAAGCTTCTACTACAGTAGCATCACAGATCTACATAACATACTGAGAATTATAGATCTGAAAATGTCCAATCATGGGGATTACAATTTACAGTCGTTAGCGTGTTTTTTTCAATGCTGAACTTAAAATGTTTTCAACGTTTAATTTATCTTCTATTTTGAATTATTGAATAAATAACCGGATTAAAATCGGTCTATCTAGTTTTTTATTTGAAGATACACGTTTTCACTCACCTTCGAAATTTTGGCGGTGCCTTCACTATTGGTGAAGGCACCGCCGAAGTTTATACACGTTTTTAGTGGGATTTTATTAATAAGGTCGCTAAGAGGCACTGCAAATACATGATGGGCTATACATTGTAACCGGGGGGTTTTAAATAAAAAAATAACCTTAGGACTAACTGGATTTATTGAATGGGACGTATAACTGTTTGTGGATAACCATTGGTTAAGTAGGTAGGTAGGGAGGTACTGGACTCTTTCTTGACTTCCGCAAATGCGGTGCCGTGACCAAGATCAATTATTTCGTACCTATGTTGCTCAATATTGTGTACCATCTTGTTATTGTTCCCGATTGCTGAAGGCGGAAGAGGGTAATATTTTATAGCTAATCTACTTTGAATTGTTTAGTGTACTATGAATTGCTTACTCAGAAACATTTTGTTCAAAAGTACCCACAGCACACTACTAGGTTGGTTTGTGCTCATACAAAAATTTTACCTTATTTTTTTACTTACACACATGGTTTTTGTAATAGGTACCTAGAAAAATTGATAGGAAATGCGTTATAGCAAAAGGTAAAACAAGTAGGCGAACTTAACGCTATTAAGCAATTTCTAATTCGTAATAAACTGATAAAATTCTGCTTGTAATTTATACAACAAACAAAAAATAAACACGTCAGTATACCTCAATATGAACATTCTCAGTTACATACTCAGTTCTTTACGGGTAAAAATGGTACCAGACAAACACACGACACGAGCAAACACAAACTCAAATATCGGCTCTTCGTATCGTGGGTAAAAACTAAATGTCACAGTGGTCAAGGCTCTGAATCTTGTATGAATACACAGCCGGTCACATTATTACGACATTGTTATTACTAATAGTGAATCATTTTATATGGTTTGTCGGTTTGCAGCAGATCCAGCAGATCACAGGATTGGAATTTTTCGGATACTTTCAGTCAGTTATGTGAAAATACAATAATAAGTACCTAGTTATCTCAAGTAAAATCTTCCCAAAAGATTCCCGCCCTTCAAGGCTATTTCACAGATAATATATCACCGCAGATCCCGCGAGCATTATCACCACATGTCAATGTCATTCTGTGAAACTCCAAGTAGGTTGGATAAAAGAGATCTTGGACTGCCTGCCGCCTGGCTAATTGATACTCGCTGTTCCAAAAAGTTTTCAATCTGTGTTCGCGTCACACTATTGTAAGAAGTAAACTCAAAGATGGCCACCATCATTAAATTACTGGCTGGGACTGTAATTCAGACATCATGTTTTGCATACAATGTGGTTTACCAATGCGGTTGGACAACATTTTGTAGACAATTTGTTACAATTTCACAATGCACAATTTACATGTCAATCTTGAGGACGACCAATAAATAAACATTACTTATCTTTATCATCATCATCCATAGTCCGATTTCACCCACAGCTGGGTATAAGCCTCCCTCACGTTGTGGCATCCACCACGATCTTGCAGTAGTCACCACGGCCCGCGATGAATATGTAGTCTGCCCATCTCGCTGCCGGAGTATATAATTTCGCTATTTGTTAAACGATTACATTATGAATTAATAAATATACAGCCAATAGGCACATACAAGTGTTTCGACACTAGGATTCCGTGTCGTGGGTTTCAGGAACTACTAGTACCGTGGTACCACAACACCCAGACCCGGAGCAAATTCTGCAGAACTTGCAAACTCTTGCTCTCTTTTGCGTCTCAGCCGGCTACTCGCAAGCCACGCCTCCGACGTCATCCTCTTTTAATTACTGACAGTGAACTTAGGTCAAAGTTTAGTGCAAACAAGGCGTGTTTGCATTGTCTAGAATGTCTAGGGGTTGTTGGGGTCGTAGGAGTATTGCCATCTTTCTATGTACCCGCGCAGTGTTCACTAGACTGCTAGTTTTTATTACTTAATATTATACATAGAGTGACGCCTGTTTCCCGAGGAGCAAGCAGTGACTACGGATTTCCACTTGCTACGATCCTGGCATAACTCTTAGCTTCATTCATCCTCATCACATTCTTCATACAAGCTCGTCGGTTTAGGGTACTCTTGACTTGGCCTTTCTTTTGACTACTTTAAAATATAGAGGTAAAAACTAATTCAAATATACTGACAATGACCTAATATCGCACTCCGATATCTGATTACCTGCTAGGACGCGAGATGTCACTATACGTGCTGCGAATCGTTAATTAATTGAAAATCATTTTATTTGCACCGTTTTAGTTTAACTGGTCTGTGGTTATAACAAAAATTATCAGAAAATTACCACATATTTAATTTTCCGGATAGCCTGTACTTCGATAAACAAAATCATTGCAATGCATGTTATTAATTATGTTAGATACCAACTAGTATCGTACATAATTATAAGGTCAAAGGTTTTTAGATGCATGCTTGTATCGAGCTCACAAAGGGAACACCAGTGGAACGTTCAGATAATTTGACGTAACTTCATTATACTTGGAAGGTTTTTTAAACAAAGAAATAAGTTATGAGAACTAAATCATCTCGGTTTTGTTTATATTGTTCTGTGGATATTATTATTAAAATGGTGTACCTAAGCGGTTGTATTCCATAGCAGAGGCATTAGCCTATTTCTGCCGCCGAGCAGTAATGTTCGCTTTGCAGTGTTCCCGATCTTAGGGTATGGGTGCCGATGAAATTACAGGCACATAAGACTTTTTACACGTCATGTCTCAAGGTCAGCAACGCGCGAGTGATACCTCTGGTGTTGCAAGCGTCCATAGGTTACGGTATTCGCATTAGGCCCACCTGTACCTCCCATTTGTTCTATGGAACAGTGACGTCATAGAACTGTTAACATTTTTCTTTCCCAGCAGTTCCATGGTAGAACTATTGAGACAAAAAATGTACTATTTGTTCTATAGAACTAGAAGCACCTCAAGTTTCCCATCAGTCCCATGGAACTATGACGTCATAGAAAAAATCATAAAAATCAAAATGCACTCAGTTGAAAACTGTAAGCTCAGCTCAACAGTTCTATTCTCACTGTTCCATAGAACAAATGGGAGGTACCCCCTGTGGGTGCCTAATGCTTGTTTGCCATTTTAAAAAAAACTTGTGTAATATAGGAACGGTGGCCAGCCCCCCTAATCTGTATTTGAAAGTCACTTGGTGAGGAACGTTTGAATTGTTCAATGATTTTCACTTACTATTAAATTATCAATATAATTTGTTAGTAACTTTCAGATACAGAATAGGGGGCTGGAGGTTTTTTGTTTTGTTTCTTCTAAAATGTCCTTTTCAATCTCTTCAGGATCGTACCAGCCTAGCAATGAGTTGATGCTGCGTTTCTACAGCTACTACAAGCAAGCGACTGAGGGCCCTTGCGATAAGCCCAAACCTGGCTTTTGGGATGTTGTGAACAGGTCAGTCGCTATGCTATCCGAGACATGAGTGGGTTCGATTCTAGCTGCGGCACAATTTGCATGATTGGTAGCATAAACACCCACGACAACGGTTTTGTCTTTAGGAAAGACAATAATGATAATATAATACACAAATAAATATAAATAAACACCCAACATAGTCCGGACCCCACACTAGGATTTCTTGTATCGTGGGCAACAAAAACTACAAGCACCGTGATCCGGAACAAATATCTGCAAAAAATTGACCCGCAGTTGAAATCGAACCCTCTCAGGCCTCTCTTACGTCTCAGGCCGGCGCGTCGGCTCACCCGCCGCGCCACCGAGGTTGTCAAATTATATCTTACTCTCTCTCTCTTACCTGACGTAAGGATGAATAGAAGTCATTTTCTTTTCTCTTCCGTAGACAAAACTTTCTTTCTGTCTTTATGCTCAAGCTAACCCTGCTTCAAGTAATTGGGGTCTGTGTCGTGGGATCAGTATGAGGATAATTGCAAGTGTATAGAATGATTGTTTATCCGAATGCGACTGTCTCGACGATGGATACAAAGTAATTATGTTAACATTAATAAGCTAACTCTGAATGCGTTTTTTGAACTATATATCTGAAGTCCGTTTATAAGTCCGGACTTCAGAGAGACAACATCGACAGTGATGTTGATTGGGAGATGACAATACAATGCCCTCTATCTTCAAAGCTAGAATCTAGATTGAAAAGGGACCAAAGCCCTATTTTTTATAACAATAATTATATAGCCTCTTTATTTCCATTCATTTTGTTATTTTTGTGCGTTAATTCAAATAAAAATAAGATTTTCAATCCAATTAATGATATGGGCACGCATAAAAAAATATAAGAATGAATTATCTTTGATGGTAATTAAGGATCTCTCAACGAGTAAAAGCCTCCACCATTTCGTCTAAGCCTCTTTACTATTTGCCTAGATAGCCCAGTCTCTGCCAGCTATTTAATTTCTGTTTTTATTTCAGAGCAAAATGGGAAGCATGGAACAAACTAGGCAACATGACGAAAAACGAAGCCATGAAGGCTTATGTCGAAGAATTACATAAGGTAAGCTATCAGGAATGTTTCTCTAATTCTTTAATGCACACAGAAATATAAAACAATATTAGGTAAGGTATCTACAAAGGCGAGCTTAACCTTAAAAAGAGATTTCCTTCCAGCAAACCTTTGAGGAGACTTAGAGAAATTATGAAGTTGGTAGGTGTACAAAGACAGGAAAGAACAAGCTTAATATTATTATACAGAAAATACCTTTTATTTACTAATACTGTTACGAGCTAGGCTACGGGATAAATAATTAAGTCCAATTGTACACTAATGGAACACTGTAAAATGTACAACAAAACAAACAGATCAACAAAGCTACACAATTAAAACAAAAACACTAAAACACTTAATCACTAGGTACAATACTAGCACATCTGTCACTTCTCTAGTCACTGGGTATCGCTTTTTTATCACTTCGAACTATTCACATTCCAATCTTGAACAGAACTATCGCCACGTTTTTTTTCTTTTTCTTTAATGCTGGAGGGCCGCAGATGGCCTTGGTCAGCGTCACCGGATAACGGCGAGCGCAGAAGGCGCTCAGCCTTTAAAAAGTTAGGATGGAGCAACTAGCACAAGGGCACCACTTAGGTACGGACCTCGGCTTGGGCCGTTGCCAGGGGGGAGGAACTGGAGAGAAACGCCCCGGTACATATCTGTACCGTGAATAGGCGGAAGTGGGGACTTGTCGAGCCCGCCGGCGGGCTCGGTGTTTCTGTGCAGTGTTTACTCTGGCGGGACTTGACGTCACCACCGCATTAGCGGTGCTGATGGGGTCATCGGGGTCACCAAGTACGTGTCTTGGTCTACGGAGGGTTTTCAACTCGGGTGACTCGATCGAGTAGTCGGGGATAGTCGAGATTAAGGGGTTCGGGTGGGATGAGGCCAGTTCATAGTAACGCTGAGAAGCGGTTTTGATGAATTGGGCTATGGACTCGAGCTTAGTGTCTCGGTGGAGGTCTATATTACGCGAATACCATGGCGCACCGGTGGCCTTGCGCAAGAAACGATTTAGGACTGCTGCACTTTTCGTTGGATTTACCTCTATGCGCACTTAAGGTGTCTAGAGCGGATTGGAGCTTTATGCGCACTCGATTAGAGTTCTTATCGGATGCGTATAAAGCTGTATCGTCCGCGAAAAGGGCAAGTTCGACTTGATTAGTCCGAGGGATATCGCTGGTATACAGCGTGAACAGGAGGGGTGCAAGGACGGAGCCCTGAGGGACTCTGGCTCTGATGGGTCTGGGGTCAGAAAGAGTACCTTCCACGCGGTAGCGGAAGCTTCGATTGTGCAGATAGTCTCGTAGGATGAGAACGAGTCTGTCTGGCACTCCGAGTTGGGATAGCTTGTAAATCAAGCCGTTGTGCCAGACTTTATCGAAAGCTTTCGCTACATCGAGGAAGATTGCACCTGTATCTGCTGGCCAGATAGCGTGCCTCTTCGATAGGATGTGCTCCGTGATGCGGAGCACTTGCTGGGGGCACGAGTGTCGGGCTCGAAAACCGAATTGCTCGTCCGGGAGGAGCCTGAACTCGTTTACGTGGGACCAGAGACGATTCAGAAGGAGTCGTTCATAAATCTTCCCCAGGGAACTGAGGAGACTGATAGGGCGGTCGCTAGAAGGTTCATTTGCACTTTTGCCAGGCTTGCGGATACCGATGACAATGGCTTCCTTCCAGGCATTAGGAAATGAACATGAGGACATGGCTGCATTGAAGATGCAGACTAAGAGATAGATGAGGGGAACAGAGAACTGCTTGAGTACTGTGTTGCTGATGCCATCTGCACCAGGGGATTTCTTAGGGACTATCGCCACGGATCGCTTACCGCGTTTATATATCCCGTTGTAAACAAGTCGTTTCTTCCAGAGTTTTCTCGTAGGGGGCGTTAAACGCATGCTGCCTCGCGCTGCCTCAAATATTCGATATGCTCCTCAAATATAAAGATATAAACCTCAAATATGCTTTTACTGGCGGGGATAGTGCCTCCAAACGATACTAGATGGCGGTGCCGGTGAAATTACAGGCACATGACACTTTTCACTCATTATGTCTCAGGGGCCTGCGGAAAGATTCAATTGTTTGGAAATTACATTAGCATTACATTGAGATGTCACGTGATTGATGTCAAGTTTTTCTTTGACGCATTTGCGTTTGCGTGAAAGGGAAACTAAGGTATTTGTCAGACCACTGGACCTGCCTCAGAATGACCAAGAAAGAACTTGACGATTAAATCTTCTTAAACGTATTTCAGATAGTAGAAACCATGTCATACAGCTCCGACGTCGCGTCCTTCCTGTCTGTGGATGATGATGAGGGTTTCGCCAACAGCGACCTGGAGCTGGTCGCTGGAGACGTCCTAGCGAGGGTGCGCTCCGAGCACAACTCGCCTTCTGGTAAGTTTCTTGCAAACGGGTTACAGGCGCCTGAACCTGTGTCTAACTTCCGCCGATAGGTGTCGCTACCGTCCCGCGTTATAGTCTTATGGACATCTGCTTTCTCGCATCTCGAAAGACGCGAAGGTAAGCGTCTAGGGATTTTACAATTTGGCCACAATGCCTTTATGAACGGATCTTTTGTAACAAAGAAGTGCGTTGGTGTCTGCGATGGTTTTTATACTTCTCAGATATCATAGTTTTTTTAATTGTACTCTTGGCTCCGTTTTATAGTCCTCAATAAATATATTTTGTTCTGATCAAATCATCATAACTATATGTAACTTGATATAAACAATCAAGACGGAGGTTCTCAATTCGTCTGTATATTTTTGTATGTATATGTTACGGGATATCTTCGCCAAATGTGAATATTTTTTAATGGGTAAGGGTATACTTCAAGGGTGGTTCCCATAGATCTAATTTGTAGCTCCCATATACATTTTATGAGAAAAATACCACACCTATTGATGAAAAAATGGGGGATGAAATTTTATGGACTTTTTATCAACTTCCAACAACTTTTTATTTGAAGCCGGCTTTAAGTTTGTTCCTAAAAAAAAAAAATGCTGGACATTTTTCACACAGCACCATCTAGCCCCAAAGTAAGCAGAGCTTGTGTTATGGGAACTAAATGACTGGTATAATACTAACATATATTTTTTTTTTCGAATCCGCATCCTTCTGCGTCTCAGGCGGGCCTTCAATAATAATGAATGGGAGGAGACATTTGTTAGTGCTCAGAATGGTGTAACAAAGGTCTGCTCATGGCTTAAACAAAACGTGCTGACTCTTAATGTTGCCAAAACCCACTATGTAGCCTTTGCACTCAGGTCCAATAGTCTCCCTAGATCAACATTAACAATCACTGCACATAACTGTTTCTCTAGTGACTAGACTAGAGTCTAGTCTATCCTCTTGCTCTTGCTTAACCATACAAAGGGCTGACCGTGCAAAATACCTAAGCGTTATTATAGACCAGACACTGTCATTTAAATACCACATCAACACTACTTGGCCCTATGTCAAGCTATCTTCGGTTACTGCATCACTTCTTGGGGTGGTGCAGCTAAGACACACCTTCTGGAACTGGAACGAGCCCAGAGAGCAATCTTAAAAGTCAGCGCAGGGCTTCTCTGGCGTTATCCAACAATAATACTTTACCAAGAATGGGATGTTCTGGTGTGTTTGTAACTGTAGGTTCCATTACAGGTAGCGGCGCCTCGTCGCCAGTTCGCAGCAAGTCGCCGCCCGCGCCGGCTGCGCGCGCGCGGCACGACTCCGAGGACGAGTATATAGACACGGTTGATGTTAGTATTGTACGTAAGCTGTCTCTCTCTTCCTTTCTCACTTCCGCATTCCTCTATTATTAGAGGATTTTCCTCATTCAGAGCGCAGCTTCATTGGGGAAATCAGGTGGAATTGGAGTTTTGAACACGTTTCTTAATGGAACCTTACACATCGCACCTAGCGGATGTGAGTAACCAACACAAACCTACCTTTACGTGGTTACAATATTATAGAAATACTATGTATGAATAAATGTATCTATATATTTATATAAAAATTATGTACTGTTATACCGCATGCCAACAGGTTTTTATTGAAATCGCAAGGCATCATTTATAGAAAAATCAGCTTAATATCTACGATAATTTTAAATTTTATATTAAATTGACGCCGATACATAGCGCGCCATCATTTTCTTGTCCTTATCCCACATTACGTGGTGTCGGCAAAACATGTTTTATTTTTCCACTCTCCTCTATCAGCCGTCATCTCAGTACAATCCATCCATCTTTTATTTGGCCTACCTCTGCTTTTATTTTCATCCACATTCATATTTAACACTCTTCTCGTAATGTGACATTCTTCCCTCATGACGTGCCCATACCAAGCCTAAAATAATCAGGCAACAAACTCTGTTTGTGAAACCTAGCTCGCTTTTTCACTACCAAAACCTATAATTAAATATTTATTTATTATTTATCCTTCTGAATAGATTATTTGAATGATGATTTTATTCTGAATGGAACTGAGGTTTTCTGCTTTACGGCCAGATACAGAAACTGTACTAAAGCTGTAAGTACCTAGATGGCGCTGAGAATGTCAAAACTTTCATATTTTTTTTTTTTAAAAGAGCATACATTTCCACCTTACCAACATCTTACAATGATTTTAACCAGAACAATAACTACCGAGTTAACTTTTAACAATGACACTAAATGGAAATACGATGACGAGCACCAAGACATGTCCGTCGCAACCAAAAGCCAAGAACAGAAAGAGAGCCGCTAATAGTGCGCGCGGCTATTTATGTGGCGCCCGTCGGCGGTTTGTCAAGTGAAGATTCTTGTAACAGTAGTAATTTAATGTAGCTTTTCAATATTCCACTTCACACTTCATCGTTAGCGGATCTGATCTTAACTTTCATTAAAACTATGATATTTACCAGGTTTTTCCAGGTAAATTGGATATAATCTTCTCTATTTATTTAGCTCTGACGCATAATTACTAATAATCAACAAAGTTTTCAACGCATTAATAACAAATTTACACTTTAGCAATTGGACAAAAACTCTGTTTTTTTTGTATTAAGTTAATTGTAATCTTGTAGGTTATCTGTTTACTTTGCTTGTTCACACTTGTATCTACTATTCATCTTACTCGTGAAAATCTTTTAATAGCCTTCTGTTTCTTTTTTCTTTTTCTTTTTTTTGTATACGTGCTGCTGGTTTTCCTTAAATAAATAAATAAAATATACATGCGTAGTATCTGATACGAATAATAGTGCCTACGTGAATCGACACACCTGTGGTAGAGATCGCTGATTAGCGATAAGACCGCCCATTGTATAACATTGTCAAAGTTTGTAGTACTTATCTGAGCTGAACTATTTGGTGTGCAATAAAGTATTTCCCATCTATCTATCTAAGTGTTTTTTAAAATTATTAACAGTTTCAATAAAGTTATAAGTAAATGGCTTGTTTTCCATTACCATTACTTCAAATATTAGGACCCATCCTAAGTCAGTGTAACTTGTGAGTTTAAGGTCCTTTTCCTTCAAGGGACGATCATAAATTCAAGTAAAAATTTGTTGTTATGCGTTGGATCGTAATTTTTAAGAAAGAAGAGGTTTTAGGACTTTCTTTGTTTGACAGAGCGACACAGAAGCCCCGGCCCAAGCCCGCACCGCGCCAAGACTCAGCAACGGGCATGCGCACCAAATAACGTCACAACTCACACGTAAGTGAATTTCAATTCAATCAAACTGTTATGAGATTCTTCTTGAAAAGTAATGTAATTTGTTTTAAACTCCAATTTTGTGTACGCTCCCGAAATCGCCGTACAATATTGGGAATGTTCTGTATATCCTGATTTGCCAGCCACCAATGTACGTTATAAAAATCCCAGTATGGCAGTCGTCCAATAAAACAACAAGCTCTGCTTAGTTTGGGGCTAGATGATGCGGTGTGAAAAATTACAAGCATTAAAAAAAATGCGATTTAGTGCGACTATAACCCGCATCATATGTTATCTTGTCCAATATTATGTACGTTCTAAAAACCCCGTTTAACCAGTCGTTCAATATTGTGTATGCTCTAAAATCCCAGTTTATTAATTGTCTAATATTTTGTACGTTATTATTACCACGGTTAGCCAGTCGTACAATATTGTGTACGCTCTGAAAATCCCGGTTCGTTAGTTGTCCAATATTGCGTACTTTCAGAATATACGAGTCTTCCAATATAGTGTATCATACGCGTGTCTTCCAATGTAGTGTTCGTACTTTGGTTTCAGATCTAAAAGTGTTGGAACAGTTACCGGGCACTCTCGCAAGATTAGAAGCTGACGTGGCAGCGCTCAGAAAAGCTGTGGAAGGCGACCGCAGAATAATTGACGTAAGTGTTACCACCTATCCCCAATTCAGCGTTATTGACAGTTATAAAATACTCAAAATATCATACTAGCATAATGGCTATAAACAATAACGTTCTTACCATTGTCTTTACCATTTACTTCCGGAACGGCTTGTGGTATTGTTATACGGTTATTTTCAATCGAGTCGTATTTGACTTGTGACTTGTGGTTATGCCACGAATCACTAGGGGGCGCTGAAATCGATTATCGACTTCAGAGTTGATGGGCAGCGAGTATTGCAACCAGATGTATCTGTCATCTGGTTCTAGTATCCAACCTACTTGGAGTTTGACAGAATGACATTGGCATGTGGTGATAATGCTCGCAGGATCTGTGGTGATATATTATCTGTGAAATAGCGTTGGAGGGCGGGAGTCTTTACAAGATTGTACAAGGAATTACAATGGTAAATTATGTAAAACTAGCTTCTGCCCACGGCTTCGCCCGCGTGGTACTCGGATAAAAAGTAGCCTATGTGTTATACTGATGTATAAGCTTTGTAACTGTAAAGTTTCATCAAAATCCGTTCAGTAGTTTTTGCGTGAAAGAGTAACTAACATCCATCCTCACAAACTTTCGCATTTATAGTAGTAAGATAAGATTGTAGTTTACTCAATCGGGATTCTAGAAAACTTTGAAACGTATTTATTATATTTGTTTTTTGTTACCTAGCAGCAAGTATCGCGCGGCTGGAGATGGCCTTGGCAGGAGCTCAGTCCGCCGACACTGTTTCTGCTGCTCGCATGGCCTCTCATCGTGTATAGAGTCACGCGACGCAACGCGCGTACCACGTCAGTATTAAAACTTAGTAAAAGGAGGTGGTTCTCAATTCGGTGACAAGTATTTTAAAAAAATACGTTTGAAAAAAAAAAACGCAAGCCAGTTACAGTCTGTCGTTCGTATAATAATGCTGGACATTTTCCACACAGCATCATCTAGCCCCAATCTAAGCAGAGCTTGTATTATGGGAACTACATGATATACTACTTATGTATTTTTTTATAAATACCTACATAAATATTATACATAGAAAATACCCAGACTCGAGACAAGTACTTGCAGATCATACAGACATTGGTCCCGCGGCGGGAATCGAACCCGCAACTTTCTGCGTCGCAAGCGGGTCTTCGCCCACTGCGCTACAGAGGTCGTCATGTATCTTGTTAACCGTAATTGGCTTACGGTTAAAAGAAAAATACGTGTGACAGAATTGGAAACCTCCTTTCTTAAGGAAGTAATTAAATTGAGTATCGTACGGAACCTTTTTATTGGATTGGCCAGTTTCCTAGACGCTAGGCCTTTTTCAGGGATAAAACCGATAACACGACGAACGTATAAAAATTATATATTTTCTTCCGCAGATCCTAATCATCACAAGCCAACCGATCTACAAGTTCTAAGCTAGACTTGTGTGTTCGATTTACTACGGATATTTTAGGTCATATCTGATTTGGTAAGTAAGTAGCGGCGTCGAATATGGTAGGCATTATAATGAAGTTAGCTCGCGCTAAAATTATTGCGTTTTTAGAAACTTTAAAAAGACCATGGCAACTTTGGAAACTGTCAAACATAATTTTCACTAAAAATCGAAATCATTTCGATCTAAACTCCACAAACCATGGTAAATACAGAGTTTTTAATAAAAACTAATTTTAGCGTCATTCAACTTTTTATAATGCTGCGCATATTACCTAGGATTTTGGGTAATATTGATATAGATCTAAGATTTTTATTCTAATAAAGATTTGTAAAGCAATGTCCGTTTGGGCAAATACCAAGGCGCGTCTTGAAGACATTTATAGAAATCTGTTACTAATACATGCCTTAGTCTTTGCTTGGTGTCGACGGGCGATCTAAACCGCTAAAATATCTTGTATTGGCCAAAATCTAAACATATTTACCTACAGTGAGCACTGAATTTCCTAATTATTCGACATTTGTTTTGTTTATGTATTAATTCAGGGGCGTAACCTATTTTTTCTTTCGCTCAAACTATCAAATACTCTTGCAGTAATTTTTAACTATTCTATTGCTGGTTGTGAATGGTTTATGGTTTTACTGATTTTCTAGAAGACTTCTGTGTTACTAGTGAGTTACTCTTAAATCGACGAAACATTAAAATGGGAAACCAATTGCCATGCAGGTTATTGTAAGACTTCAAGAAAAGTTCTTAAATAAGTTATGATGTCACTTATAAATAGGGGTCGTACCTACACATCGGGGTTTATTAAATTGTTTTTTGAATAACCTGGCTATATTCTTTTCTCTACATTTTCACGTTACGAAAATTGAGTTTTTTTTTCTCTTTTCAATGTTTATTTCTATTAGATTTTCTTATTTATTCACTAAATAAAATATGTTTATATACCAGCGTTGTTTAAGGGTTAGTTAGTTTATTGTATAATTTTTATATGTGATATGTAGTTTGGTTAAATGTCAATAGTGGGTACAGTCAGACTCAAAAACGTCTCATTTTTCGTTAAGGTTATTGTAAATGTTGTCTGGCAAAGCTCGCTTCTAAGCCATACCGCTAAATATGCTTTAATATGTTTTTGGTTATTTTACTTTTTGTTTATAGTGTACTATAATTATTTTTTCAGCAATTAAATTTTAAAAAAATGACCATTTGCAAATTAGTTCCGTATTTCAAAGAAATAGATGCAAACCATAACTTTTGTAGTAATGAATATTCCGTTTGTCATACATGTTATTGTATTGTATTGAATACTTTTCTGACTCCGACTGTACTTTTCTTTTAATTATATTCCACCTTATGGCTAAGTCAATGAGTATACCTAGAGTGGGGCTGATTTTAAATATTTAATAAGTTCAACACATGCATTTTTACAATCTGCAATAGATTTGTGATGGAACAATGTTTGAAATATTTGTTAATTATTATGAAATAAAGGGGATTTTTAAATGGATTTTATTATTTTATTTTAAACATATTATGTCCAGGTCTGGGCCACGGTTTTCGTATGAAGAGAAGACTTTGTTTTACTCTAGGTCACGAAGACTAGTATTAGTTGTCAGGCGCATGACACTGTAAAGGTAGCGTGAACTCAGCGGAAGAATGCGGCTGAAGACCGTTTGTCGTGACATACTATCTGGAAGGCCTATGCTCAGTCGTGGAAGTGCCTTGCTAATAATAATGATTAGCAGGTTATCACATACATAAACTACGTAATATAGTCCGATAATTGTTATATAAAATGGACCACAAAATTTAGTAATCATGGAATAGTAATAAAACAGTGTTTAATATGAAAACATATGTAATTTACATATTTCGTGATAGGTAGGTACTCTTTTACATACTTCGACAATAACAACAAGCTACAAATCCGGCTCTGGCAGGGAACGACAATTTAACCGACCTTTCAAAATATGGTTCTCGTGAGATTATTTGATTGAATTAGGTACCCTTCGCAGGTCAAAAAATTTCAATTTCAGCGATGCGTCATTGAAAATGTATTGTGTGTTATTATAAATCGAATAATGGCGTCAATTCTCTTGTTTAATCTATCGCTCTATTTTACTAACAGTGACAAAAGAAAGAGATAGCCTTCTCTTTCTTGCGTGCACTATCAATAAAAGAGAGCTTTTTGTTTAAGTTTAGATGGTGTACAAGATAATAGACGCCAGTGTGATGCTTGTGATGAATCACAATTCAAACTAATAATTTAACAACAAATATACATGAACAGCGCACTTAACCGATTCGTTTTTGAAAAGTTTTCGCCGTGGCTATCATAGAAAACAAATTTTCTATGATACGACTGGCGTGTCAAGCGCCATAGAAATTAATGGCACGCCTATTGTGCCATCAGCCATGTATATAAAAACACATGCTTTTTTTTTTTGATTTTTTAGTGGTTTAGACTACGGCACGAAAAGTTATTTTAATAGGTTTTTAAGAGGTTAACTCGCACCTCAAAATCATAGTTTAAATAAAAAAAACCGCACTCCTATAATAATTACCACACACTTTGTATTCGTTATCTAAAAATCGAAAAAACTACTTTCGACTACGAAATCATGATAGTTTCGTTCTAGGCTGACCATTCTTAAACTTAATTTGAGGAAGTTACAATCGATTTAAAAATGACACGCCTGTCGTGCCATCAGCAACGAATCGGTTAAGAGAGGATATCTCGAAGTTCGTCTGCTAAAACCGTAACAAAATATATCAAGGAACAAAAAACCTACAACACTAAAAGACGAATTTGTACACATTCATAATATCAACTGATTCTATTTATAACATACGTAATTATACAAAATCAAAGACAAACACGACTACGATTGACATTCTCAGATCTATTTTCAGCACTTTTGAGATCTGTGAGGATACAAAGAAATAGTCGGAGGCACGTCCAAACATTATACATTATTTGGCACATGCCCATGTTTTGAAAGTAGTTTGCATTCTACGTTTGATTGCGAGCTCATCGTCGCGTAAACACTGATGATGGCACATTCCTTTCGGTAGTGCGCCATCTATGGGACCTCGAAGAACTATAAAATGACACTTTCCACAGATAATAGAACTGCTTATTTACAGCCTAGCCTAGTTTTGTGCTAGTTGTGTAGCATTACGTTTGTTATCAATAGATTTTAGATCTTTAGGATTGTCAAAATTTTGTATGGTCTTGTTTTTATATTATCTTTACTACGAAAAGGTGAAATAAATGAAATAAATTACATAATATGATTATGTATAAGCTTAATATACAATCAAACGAGATGAAACAGTGATGAATGAGATTCTAAAATTTTGTACTTAAAGTCAATTATTACAAGGTATGTCATACAACATTTTGACAAATATTTACAAAACCTTTCATACTCTCAACAACCTATGTAACGCGTGTATACATATTTATGTATAAAATTTACTTATCATTAATTCCATAATGCATGTTAAGCAGTAGCAAATCAATAAGAGATATTATTTTTTATCTGTGGCTGGCCGGGTTAGTTTTTGAAGCTCACGCTGCTGTAAAAGACACATTAAAAAAACATGCTCACGACTGTATTCTCAATGATGGACATTTTCAGACACATACTCAGTGAGTAGATCTTTGAGGATACCAAGTAGGGGTTAGTCAGAGGCACGTCCAAACACTACATTTGGTACAAGCCCGCGTTTTGCAAGTAGTTAGGATTCCAGGTGACACGTAGCAAGCCTATAGCCGCTGAATGGAACAGTAACTGATGGCATATGCCTTCGAATCTTTGGTTCTAGGGCATGCCGGTTTCCTAGTCGATGTTTTCCTACACCGTTATGAGCACGTGTTAACGCACATTTTAGACAATCATTGTTTCCTTATCTTTTGTCACAGCGCCATCTGTCGGCGATAACTTTAAAATAACACTCCACAGATAAAAAAAATATCTCGTTCTATGTTCGATGTAAAACATACTGCCGTAAGAACTATACAAAAACATAAAGTACGCTATTGTACCATGGAGTAGATTACGTCCTCGCAAGGGTAGTCAGAGGCAAGTCCAAACAGTTTATATCTGGTATATGAGCACTTGACGTAAATGTACGTGCAAAAACATCTCATACAAAAGGGAGCACATTTTATATTTACAATACTTAATAATTCTGATTTCATATAATTCTATGTTAAAAACAAAAAAAAAAAAAAATTAATAAACTTAACATGAAAACAAAGATGAAAATATTCATAAAACAATACGGAATTAGTTTTAACACACAATTAACTAAAAATACTTCATTAAAATGTGTCACAGACAGAACGCGTAAACTTAAAAAAAGGCTTAATACGAACTTAAAACTAAGTAAAGTTAAGATCACGTTTTAAGTATAATTGTAATTGTACATTACCTTCGCTGCACACATAAGTAAAGCTACAAATAACAAGCACAATAATACACTTAACATTATTTAAATTGACAAAACACACATTTGAAAAGCTTTCTTATCCGTGGCAGTTTAGTTCACTGAAGCTAGATGGCGTTGTATTTCATCGACACAACCGGGTACATTTTCCTTACCTTTAACTTACCTGAGACAAATAATTGCACATGTCGTTGGGTATAACGACATGTGCAATTATTTGTCTCAGGTCTGGGTGATTTTTATTTATAATACGTATTAGAAAATAAAATATATATATGTAGTATCTCAGTCATGTAGCTCTCATACCACAAGCTCTGTTTACTTTGGGGCTAGATGATGCTGTGTGAAAATGTCCAGCATTAGTTATTTATTTATGTGACTTTGCGTATCTAAAACAAACTACTGGCCACAGATAATTAAATAAACATCTGTTGGACGTTTACACATACATATTCCTGACCCCACACTAGGATTCCTTGTGTCGTGGGTATTAGGAACTATGTGTACTGTGGAATCACAACAGCTAGATCCAGGACAAATATCTGCAGAATATGACACAAACATTTGTCTCGCTGCGTGATCGAACTATTTGGTGAAATTAGCATCACAATTTAGTATTATTCGAGTGCATTTAGTTAAAGTACAGTCAGCGACAAACGTGTATAAACAGTTTAGATTTTTACATAATAAATAAAACTAGCACGTCTAGATTTTTAAATCTAGTCGTGCCAGTCAAAATACCCCAATCTACAAATATATTTTGAATATTGGGATATATTTAAAGATTCGCTTTGGCCCTTAGCTATTTGTAATCTAAAGTTACCGATTCATTCTCGAACCCAAATTTTTTTAATCAAATTGTTAATCTACTTTTGTCGGTGACTGTCCATTTGTACTTAACAGATGCTCAAAATGATTAAAATTTGAGCAAAATAGGTGCATAAGTGCGTAATGAAAAAATGGTGCTATTTAAACAATTTTGATATGCCATCATCATATGTGATACATTTGCAAAAGTGGCCTTCGGTTTGTTCTGCGATTTGATAAGAAAAGATAGATCACATTTATAAATAAGACGGAATAGGTTTTTTTTCACGCAAAAACGTATTGTAAAAGAATGAACATTTTGTACACAGTTATTTAAATTTTATGTTACCATAGACTATATAGTCAATTCATTTTTAAATGCAACAATGACAAAAACATGTTTTTTTATAAATGCAAAGATAAAAACGATAACTTTGTAAATTATTTATGTAGGTATCTCATTTAAGTATTGTTTTTTTCGGTTGTGACGCCAAGTTACTTCGTATTCAGTGTTTTTAAGAGCTTGCTTTGCTTACCCTTTACGCTTAAACGTAAGAAACGTAGCTCGCTTATTGGGCTCTATAGTGGGACTATAGCAATATAGGTCCTTTTTGCTTTATTTTTTAAACCTTCATTCCTTTTTATTATACTTGTACGTTAATGTGTGGTTAAATCAAGCAATGCCGATTTTGACTCCAATACCAATATCAAAAAAGCTTGTTTTAGCACTAAATTCTGACCCGAGTTTGCTCGCGTGATACCCAGATAAAAATTAACTTATATGCTATTCCAACTATATTAACTGATCCTGTTTAGCTGTTATGAAGTTTATTGGTAACACAACTCCATACTTTCTCATGGTAACTTTGGATTTTAAACTAAAACGTATTTTTCTATAGACTATTTCCGAACATCATTCGATCATCATACAAGCTCAATCTATTGGCTTCACTCGCCCTGCCTTTCTGCAGCGCTCGGCTGCGCGCCCGTCTCACCGCTACTGGCAAATCGCCCGGCGTTTTGACGCGCCCCGCAGGATTCAATAGGTTTATATCGCCCGCTGATGTGAACAACTCGCTGACATGCTCCAAAGAATGCTGGCGTTTGATTGACAGGGTTTTTAAGCACGGTTTTGGTTTCCCTTCAAGCTCGTTAGCAGTTTCTGAATTTATACCAGCTAGTTTTGGGTCCGTTGATATCTCACCGTTTAAAGCGGCTAGGTAGACAGGGTTATCTACACTGTAGGACTGTAAATTTTCTTTATCGTTTGGATCACTGTACTCGTTGTCAAAACTTGTGTATCTGTTTAGCTTGTTGATGGTATAATCTGTTTTTGTTTGGCTAGATTCTTTCAACACATCTTTTTCTTTAGGCATCGGTTGCATAGTGATTTTTGATCCGCCATTCTCGGAGAGTAACATTAAATTCTCGTCTTCGCTGCTCGATGAGTCAGATAACTCGAACGGACTGACTTGACTGTTGAAATTCTCTTGGTCGATGTATTGTAGTTCTAGATTGATGCTGGCTCGCGAAGAACTGGCGCTGTTAATGATTTTATTGTCGCAACTCAGTCGTTTCTTAACTGTCGAGTCTTCGGACTCAGAGTTCGATTTGAACATACTCTGGCTCGACATAGAAGTTCCGACAGACTTGTTGATGCTCTCCGAACTATCTTTGCTTTTGTTTCTGGCATCAAAACCTCTTGGCTTAGGTACGATCACTGCGAAAACTTGGATTTGGTTTCTACCATTCTCCCTCGGAGACAGTTCCTTGAAATCTTTATCCATCATTGTAGGAGATAGTGTTCTATTCGGCGGAGATAAGCAGGGCGCTTGGAAATATCTCTCTCTTTCTTCCAGTACTAAGTTCGAGGGTGGTTCGTACGCGAAGTCCATGGGTTCGTCAACTATCGACGTCCTTGTCTTTTGCGAGCTTTCCGGGAATAGTTTTACTTCCGTCTCTTTCCTGTTGAGCTTCTCGAAGAACTTTCTGATGCCCCATTTGGATTTTTCAACTTTGACCTTGTTAAGGAGGTTTGTTTGTTTGGGTGCTCGATCGGAGATTTGGTAAGATACGTCGTTTTGTACGTAGTCCAGTGGTCTGTAGTAGGAACGTATTTCGTTGAGCGAGTTTTCTTGTGGCAGTATTCTGTGTGAGACTCTGGCAACAGATAGGCAGTTTTCATCGATGTTCTGTTTTGATGGTTCTGTGAATTAATTAAAATACTTTGTTATAATGAAAACTAACGAAAACTTGTTCTAGATGCGAGAGTTTAGATGTTTGTTGTTGATATAATTGGCGAATTCGCTTACTGAGTATCCTTATGATGCCTTATATATCCCTATATATATCTGTGCCTTTATCTATTACTAGATTCTGCCCACGGCTTCGCCCGCGTAGTACCCGGATAAAAAGTAGCCTATGGGTTATTCTGAGCTATAATATGTATTCTGAGCTATATTACTGTAAAGTGTCATCAAAATACGTTCAGTAGTTTTTGCGTGGAAGAGTAACAAACGTCCATCCTCACAAACTTTCACGTTTATAATAGTAGTAGTATAGGATAGGCAAAGATATATTATGGTATATTGATCATAAGGATTCCGGAAGTCAGTGTTTTATTTTATTTAAAAATTCTTACCTGTATTAACAGTCATGTCCTTGAGGCTTTTGTGTATGAGTGTTGGTGCGTGTTGATGGCTGTTGTGCGTGTTCCGTTCTATGCACGTGTTCCGGCCGATGTTGGGGTAGTAGAGGAGGGGGGTGGTGACGTCACAGGACACGTTCTGAGCTGTGCAGTTGGAGTTCTTATCTGATTCCTGTGGTACGGTGGCGTCTGCTGCAATGAGAGAACAGTGTCGAACACAGTGCAATCTAACATCGCGTTTACATAAATATGTTTATAATAACGCAAATGCGTTATTATAAATAAATAATAAATAATGCTGGTCATTTTTCACACTGTAACATCTAGCCCCAAACTAAGCAAAGCTTGTATTATGGGAACTAATACTTTTTTTGTAAATACATACATGTTATACATAGAAAAATACCCAGACCCGAGACAAATCTTTGCAGATCATACACAAATTTGTCCCGCGGCCGTAATCGAACCCGCAACCTCAGCGCCACAGACGTCGGCATTCGCTGTAAGATATTATTATGTATCTACTATAAACATATTTTCATCTGTAAGAAAGGATTTGATGATGAGAGACTACCTACTTAACTGTATTTTATAGTACTAGTTTTTTTACGTGAAATCTCGGTCTGCCTACCTATTTGTTGCTATACCTTAAGACAGGGTTGGGTTCATGTGAGATAACTACCTATAAACACCATTATAAGAACCTACCATGTGAATTATTTATTATTATATAAGTATACGTATTATTTATTGACAATTGACAACATAATTGACACGTCAAATATATGTATGTTCTTTTATTGAGTGTCAAAAAAGCCGTGTTGGCCTAGTGGGCGATACCTCGACTTCTGTCCGGAGGTCGTGGGTTCGAACGCGGTGAAAGCAATAATGGATTATTTCTACTCAAAAAAAATATGTGCGCATTAACACGTGCTCAAAACGGTGAAGAAAAAAATCGTAAGGAAAACGGCATGCCCTAGAACCAATAATTCAAAGGCATGTGCTAACAGTTAGTGCTCCAATAAACGGTGATGGACTTGCAACCGTGACGTGGAATGCTTACTACTTGCAAAACGCGGGCATGTACCATATGTAATGTTTTGACGTGCCTCTGACTACCCCCTACTTGGTATTCTCAAAAATCTACTCACTGAGTATGTCCACCATGAGGAAGACAGTCGTGAGCGTGTTTGTATTTTCTTTTGAGTATCAAGATTCAGTTACCTGGAGGCTGCGCGTACGGCTGCAGCTTGTTGTCGTGTATAACCGGCGGCTGCGTGCAGAGTAGCTGCTTTAACTCACTCATGCGCTCTTCCACACACACGGCCGTCAATCTGTTAACCAAATAAAATTACATGCTTTTCTTTCATTTGCTCGGAAATTGCGGAATAATTCAGCAATTTTTTAAATTATTTCAGGCGCTGGAATGTAATGCATAAAAGGTAAAAAATAATAAATATCGGATTTTTAACAAACCCTCCCGTTCTCGTAATTTCGATACCCACGATACAGGGACTATGTATGTGATTGTTAGGTTGTGTGTATATTTATGATGATGATGTGGTGAAATAAAGCTTGTAAACCTGGCTTCAGCGTCGTGATCCCAACATTCCTCGCAAGTGTCGCTGGCTATCTTCAGTGCTCTCCATTCCGGGACGGGACCCTTTGGCAAGGGGGGTCGGGCCTTATTTCTCGATACCAGGGTCTGCAAAGCAAAACATACTTTTAAGAAAAACAAGTAATTACATTAAATATAGGACCTGTTAGCGGTACCCGAGTTTCAAATACATTCATCTATTTTTGTGTAGGAAAATATATGGCGATGAAAGTGCCTGCTTCGCAGATGTGTGTACAAGAATATAATAATAATAATGCTGGACATTTTTCACACAGCATCATATAACCCTAAACTTTGTAAATACATACATATTATGCATAGAAAACACCCAGACCCGAGACAAATATTTGCAGATCATACAAAAAAAAACCCGCGGCTGGAATCGAACCCGCATCCTTCTGCGTCTCAGGCGGGTCTTCGCCCACTGCGCCACAGAGGTTGTCAATCAGACAGATATGGTGGCCATTTTTCAATAACATTATGTCATCGCTGGTAACCCGCACTCATTGTAGACTTTCATCAAAACAATTCCACGGACAGTGTTTGGCCAATTACTTTATGTCATCGCTGGCAACCTGTACTCAAACTATTCCATGGACAGAGTCGGACATTCTCTATACCTGTATTTGCGTGAGTGTCGGCGCGGGCGGCAGCGCCTGGTGATAGGGCTGCGCGTATGGCGGGGCGCGGCCGGTGCGGTGCGCGGCGCCCGTCCTCCACAGCATCTCCCACAGCACCAGCGCTAGCGCGTACACGTCCACCGCGCACAGCGCCGCGCCCGCACCGCTCAGATCCAGCGCACCTTCCAGCGCTTCCGGAGCCAGGTACCGGAGAGTGCCGGCCTGGAAAGAGTCAAAGTCTTAATTAATTAATTCCCGCCTATTGTACTCCCGCGATTAGCTTGTAATTTGCTGTGTTCATTTTAAGCAACATATTATGTGGTGTACAATAAAGAGTTATCTATATATCTATTTAGCGGAGAGTGCCAGCCTGGAAAGATTAATTCCAGGCTGGCACCTTAGAGAAGTCTAAATTCATGTTCACTTCGAATCGCACATTTGACTTACTGCCAATTACTACATAACCACTAGATCGATAGATATATTATTTATTTGACACATACGGATACAGCAGAAAGAAGTAGACATGACAAGAAAATACAGTAAAAAAAGTGGTAAATAGGTACAAATAGTATTATACGTGGGTCTAGACAAATACCACTTTCGGTTGGCGTTAACGCCTGCGGAAATATTGAATTGTATGGAAATGATTTCCATTAGCTATGGAAATGTCACGTAACTGCTGCCAAGTTTTACCTTGTCAAATTAGCGTTAGTGAAAGGAAAGGTAAGCGTGAGGTATTTGTCTAGACACCTTGGGCAGTATTATAATGTCTGTGCCAGAAGCTAACAAAGATAATCAAAGCAGTGGTACGAGTCAAAAAGGTCTAAAAAAGGTTTGCTGGAAGAAAACTCTTGTTAGGGTCTTATACATGTCCTATATTTAAGATTTTTGTCTGTATTTTCTGTGTGTACAATAAAGAATAAAGAATTATATCAGCTTATATCAAAATCACAATTTAATGGGTCATCCGTTGACAGTCAGTCAGTTAGTTAACCATTATAAATATTTATGCCTTTACTTATAAATATTTTTTAAACAGCATCGTCTCCTTAAGTTATTATGTTTAATTTAAAATTCAATAATAAGTATATTTGTGAATATAGTATTAATCTATAGTGTACGCTAGTGCCATCTCTTAGCGAATAGACACATAACTTGTTCTACCGTCACCGAATAGACACACTAACCGCATTTCTAACACAAGAGACAGCATTGTGTTAGAAAGAGATCGATCGATCAATTGATTTATAGATCGATCCATCCATCAATCAATCAATCAATCGATCCATCGATACCATTATAAAAATGAATCGCGGGAAAATAAATCCCGTTGTCTGCCGTCGGGGGACAACAGGAATAACCCGTTCATTTGGTGTACAATTAGACTTAATTATTTTATCCAGAACCCTAGCTCGTAATAGGATCATAATATCTGTGTCTGTCTCTTACCTCAGTGTACCTCGTAGGTGCGGCATTCAAGGTCCTGGGCAGTAGTGTTTGTGCGAGCCCCAAATCTGCGAGACGGCACGTACCGTCGCCTGATATCAACACGTTGTTGGAGTTCACGTCGCGATGGACTATGCACGGCTTGTTGACAGCTGAAACAACCAATAAGTACCTATTGGACTAAACAATAATTGGATTACCTTATTGCTAATTGGACTGCCATACCTTCTTAGGCCCGATCTCAAGAACACAATAATGGGTGGTTAGGTCCTAATCAAAGCATTTTTAGCACAAGTTTTAATAGGAATCTGTCATCTTACTGAATGGTTTGACTTGGCCGTCTGTTTATTTTGTTGGTTAACTTAAGTTCAGACGTTTTTCATGGCTGGTTTTTATTAGTTATAAACCAGCCATAAAAAATAATGCAATAATAGTACATTATTGCAGAGGCCGCCAAATAGGCAATTGCAGGCGGGGTATCAGTCGCCGCAGGCAAGGACTTCAATGGTACGAGACAGGCAATTGCCTGTCATTTCCGCCAAGATATGTATAATGCTTTTCTCAAAAAAATTCAAGGAATAAAAAAGGTTTCATATCTAAGATACTTTTACGTATTTTTCTTTTGACTTCGTTGGAAGCAGGTTTTCCATCGCTAATTGCCTTCCGATCTGGTGAAGTGCAGTCAATATCGATTTCACTTTCGGAACCTTCGGAACTCAGTTTTCTTTATATACCTTTTTATTAATCGAGACGACCTTTTTAATTACCACCATTTTTATTTTTATTTTATGCTTGTGCAGAAAGGTAAAGGCCTCTGCATAACGCCACTTAAACGCAACCTTGTACCAAGCTCGATGAAAGGGATCTAAATTCAAATGAGGCAAACAAAGAAAAAGTTTTATCGTAGTCATTATTGTCGGCGTGCTGGTTGCATTGGGCATGCACCTAGCACGCCGGTAATGGATTTCCATACAACATTACCGTCGCCTTTTTTTTTTCATTAAAATCCTAAACTAATGCTTTGTAAGTAAATACAACACTTCGCGAGTTCGTTTTCAGAAAGTAATGACAATATTTCAGCGCATATTTGACAAAAAATATTTTTTTATCTCGTCTTTATTATGGATATTCATTAATTACATCCAAATAGGCGATATATGTATTTAGAGAATTGGATTATATAATTGCTAATTGGACCAACAGCAAATTAAACCAATGCCGCGATGTAAATGATACATTGTATTAAATGCTAATTAAATCATTCATAGATTGCTTAAATTGCCCTATGCACCAATTGCGGATTAGATCAATTGCTAGTTGGACCATTCAGGATTAATTAATTGGACCAACTGCGAACTTGACCAATAATATAAATAATAAACACAGATTAACGCGTCCGCTACCTTCTAATACAACCAACCGCAAATAAGACAAAAAAAAAAATTGGAACACTGCACAAATAGTTTTTTTTTCGGTTCAACAGAATTTCTTCTATCATAGCTAAAAATTTGTCGCCCAAGTCATATTCCAAAACAAAAATACTCTAAATACCATCGGTTCATGCGTTTGGGATGTGGTTTTTCCCACGAACACCTACCTTCTGTTTTAATCGGGGGTTTAAAAAACTTACTGGGTGTATGTAAATGTGCCAACGCTGAAGCAATCCCATGGGCAAGTGTAGCGAACTCCAGCCATGTCAGTTGAGTGCGCTCCAACCTAGCGCGCAATGTACACGAGCATAGCTCTAACACTATTAGATGGTCGCGTCCGCCGCCTTCCGTCAACGTCGCACGTGTGTCGCTACCTGAAATCAAAACAATTTGATTACATACAGTTTTTAAAAACACCTTTAAAAACTTTGTGATCACAACATATTGGTAATCACAAGATTTTATATCCTAAAAATATCGAGAATGTTTGAATGTATTCGCATTTTTGGCACAGGCCGTGTTGGCCTAGTGGGCGATACCCCGACTTCTGATCCGCAGGTCGTGGGTTCGAACCCGGTCGTGCACCAATGGATTTTCCAATCGAAAAAATTATGTGCGCATTAACACGTGCTCAAAACGGTGAAGGAAAACATCGTGGGGAAACCGGCACGCCCTAGAACCAAAAATTCGAAGGCATGTGCCAACAGTGTTCCAATAAGCCCCCTACTTGGTGTCCTCAAAAGATCTACTAACTGAGTATGTATCTGAGGATGTCCACCATGGGGAAGACAGTCGTGAGCGTGTTTGTTTTTTATTCGCATTTTTGGGATACTATAAATCGTGTATTTAAATCAATGAACACCCAACAAACTTATATGTTACAAGTGATCGTTGTTTTTAGGTCATGTATGGATAAAGGGTAGTTACATACTAAATAATGCTGTTCTTTTTTACACTAAACAAATTGGAATATGAAACAAAAAAAGTTGTTATACGTAATTATCTAAATAAATTGCATCAGATTACACATCTCACTAAGCTTTTTTTAAGACGGGCATCATGCCATGTTAATTTTTGTATGTAACATAAGTCTCCCTTAGTCTTAAGGACGGGCGCTGCAAGATGCGACAAATTTTTACTTCAGAATTTTTCAGCGTTCCTTTTGTATATTATGTTCTATGGTAATAACTTGTTCATAATGATAATAATTATCATTAATGTTATGGTAATAATTAATAAATAAATAATACATAAATAAAAAAATACTAAACTAGATTAACGTAACGTATATAAAAAGTAGCTTGTCATTCTAGATCATGAACAATATTGATTCTAAATCAGTTTAGCCGCTACGGACATTACTAGTAATAATACCTATCAGTTCTTTCGGATATCTGTAAGATTCGTTAGATTACAAATCTAAATAAATAGATTATTATTACATATAATTATTATGTCTGTTGTAAATAAAATTCATATTATAAGCCTATGTACAAGTAGGTATAAACAAAATCTAAAGACCGTTGCAAACGATCTATAGATAAGTCAACTGATCTAGATCACTATCAGACGGAAGCGTTCGTAAAATGCTGGATGGATCACCACGATGAATGGCAATGCTAATGCGTTAAACCAGGTAAGAGTCAGCTCTCTAAATCTATTCTAATAGATTTATCTTTTGGTTTTTATGTTTTTAAGTTAGAATTCAAACATGTATAGATCTTACCATAATACTGCAGTAAGTTAGAGTGAGACAGCTGCGGTAGTGCGTATATCGCCGCCTCTTTCTGCCACGTGTTCGCGCTAGAGTATAACTTCACAGCCACGGGAGTCGAACCTAACGTCCCTCGCCATACTGAGCCGAATTTACCTTGCCCTGTGAAATTATGCATTTAAGTTATTTCAAGTTTTAAGTTCATTAAAATAAAACTTTTATTTTAATTAATTAAAATTTTAGTGCAACTTTTTACATATTTATTTATTTATATAAAGCTCATCCATTCATACATTACTTACCAATGTGTTCAATAAGAGTTAAGTTATCAACACATAACAATCCTGTAGCCAACGCTTCCGGACCACTGCCCATAATGTCACCTTAAATAAAATAAACATTTATTTACACAACCATGTATAATTAGGTATATGCTTACAGTCGTATTGGCTTAGTGGGCGGTACCCAGACTTATGATCTGGAGGGTTAGGACCCATTGGATTTTTCAACTTGATAAATATATGTGCGCATTAACACGTGCTCAAAACGGTGAAGGAAAACATCGCGAGGATACCGGCATGCCCTAGAACCAAAAAGTCGAATACATGTGCCAACAGTTAGTGCTCCGATAAGCGGCGATGGGCTTTCAAATGTGGAATACTAACTTGCAAAACGCAGACATGTGCCAAATGTAATGTTTAGACTTGCCTCGTACTACCCCCTACTTGGAATCCTCAAAGATCTACTCACTGAGTATGTATCTGAGGATGTCCATCATGGGGAATACAGTCGTGAGCGTATTTGTTATGTTTTGTTTGTATTATATGAATGTATGTATGTAAATAAATATATAATGCTGGGCACATTTCACACAGCTTCATCTAGCCCCAAACTAAGCAGAGCTTATATTATGGGCACTACATGATTTATATACTACTTAAATACTTTATTATTGTTGGTTCGAGACAACTATTTGCAGATCATATAAACAATAGTCCCGCGGCGGGAATCAACGCCACAACCTTTTGCGTCTGACGCGGGCTTTCGCCCACTGCGCCACAGAGGTCGTCAATTCACTTGTTTGTAAATTCATGTATACCTTTTTCAATATCTTCGCTAACTTCCACCTTCGTGCAATACATCTTGTGAAGTACAACAGCCATTAGTATTATGGCAGCCAATGCAAATATAGCTGAGGCTATCATATTTGAGTATTTGTCTGTAGCTGGTGTAGCCTCCATTGTCGATTCTGCCTTCATTGTGATTGTCTCTTCTCTTAGCGACGCTGGAAGAATAATAGTAAATAATAAATAAATAAATAATGCTGGACATTTTCACACAGCATCATCTAGCCCCAAAGTAAGCAGAGCTTGTATTATGGGAACTACATGATTGATATACTACTATATTTTTTGTTAATACATACTTATTATGAGCCACTGAGCCCGGTCTGCGGCTCAGTGGCGCGTATTGGGAGAGGCCTATGTCCAGCAGTGGACTAATGTGGGCTGATGATGATGATGATGATACTTATTATAGATAGTAAAAATAAACAGTCATACAATGCTCTCAACCTATTCTAGGATTCCCTGTATCCAAGGAATCAGGAACTATGAGTACCGTGCAACAACACCCACCGGGAATTGAACTTGCACTTCTTGCATCGCAGTTGGCTACTCTTCCACCGCGCCATCGTGATTGCATTTATCTTGTGTAATAAAGCATTTTTAAGCAACAATTTTTAGATAGCTGTATTTCATGTATATATCTACTTGCACATAAATAATAAATAATGCTGGACATTTTCACTCAACATCATCTAGCCCCAAAGTAAGCAGAGCTTGTGTTACATGACTGATATACTAATACACTAATATACATATTTTTTTGTACATACATATTATATTTATATAGAAAACACCCAGACCCGAGACAAATATATCATACAATATTTTGTCCCGCGGCGAGAATTGAACCCGCAACCTTCTGTGTCTCAGGCGGGCATTCGCCCACTGCGCCACAAAAGTCTTCAACCATATTTGTATGAATAGATGTATCTTTCATTAACTTCTCTATTTCTGTTGTCCAACAGTGAAGCACAGATTTCGTCAAGGTGGTTATCTTGTCGAAATCTACACATGCAAAAACAGATTATAGACGTGTCTACAAGAGATTACTACTAGCGATAAGACCGCCCACTGTATTTCCGCAATTGATTTTGCATCTAAAAGTGACTAACTGTAGTCCGCATTGCAGAAACTCTTGGTACAGCAGCAGAACTTGGTTCCTGGTAATCTTTCTGTCACCCTGGTGCACTTGTCACATGAGCTGTAACCCTCGGTTTGTGATGCTGAAGAGCGCCAGCATCCTGGAAGAAATTTTAACATAATTTTGTATGATTATGGTATTTTTTTTTGTATACCAGTCTAATTCGCCATTGTTACCATTTAAATTTAATTGTAAATATAATACAATTAAATAATTACAATGATGTTAATACTTTGCAACGCCCTGGCAGGGCCGATGTACCTACCAACCTACTTGGTGCTACACTAGACCTAAGCTTAACCATTGTATGTAGGACATTAAGCATGAATAAATTAAATTGAAATTGAAAAAACAAATTTTGTTGAATTTTAACAAGGATGGTAGGAGCATGTTAAAATCTGCAGCGGCAAAGGCCCACTGGGCACACCCACATATCTATCTATCTATACTTATAGCTATCTATATCTATACTAATGGTAAAGCTGAAGAGTTTGTTTTTTGTTTGAAGGCGCTAATCTCTGGAACTACCAGTCATTTTTGAAAAAATATTTTTGATTTTGATAGCCCATTTCATGAGGAAGGATATAGGCTTAACATTACGCTAAGACTCTTAAGAGCCGAGCTCAAGAAGTAAAGTAATAGCAAGGGTGGGCTATGCGACGCGGTTGGTTGATCGGAGCGGCTGTGGTACAGCTATGTAGTAAATAAATGAAACTATGTTAGTGCTGTAGATATGTAAATAGGTAAACGATGACACCAAAAATAATATATAATTCAATAAAATTTCCTCTTATTATTAACACAAAATGACTATGGTACATATTTTAACTACCTTGTCCGAGCACAGTAATGTTTCCGTCATTGTCCTGATGCCACAGAGTATAGCAGGTGGCTTTTGGGTCCGTGCACTTCTCTATCTTAGTGGGTCCAGATGGCAGTTCTGTTTCTGATATAGCTCCGGTATCTGTGAAGATGATAATGAAATTGGCCTTGATTCTCTTGTATCCCATTTAAACTTAATATTATCTATCGCTTTTTACTAACAGTTACAAAAGAGAGAAAGCAACAATTTAAGAGCTGTCAAATTATTGAGATTTAAGTTTTCTATACAATTTCAGACATGACTTCAAAACACGCAAACCACAATAATGACGAAGAAAGCAACACATAACTAATTTGACAGGAGTACAATTTTTGCAGCAAAATAGAGTGAATAAATAAAGTTGAGTTGGTGTACAATTTAATCAACTCCAATAACTAGATAATTAGTGGCCTAATCTCAAGTGGTGTGATTGGTTGTTTAAACTTGAGTCAACCAAACACATTATTTGACATGTATTTGGACAAGTTAGTTGGCCTTTTAGAACTGACCATAAAGGGCTATCCAAATCAAAATCTTGTGGCTTGGTTGGTATAGCCCCCGCATAAGGTTGTGGGTTTGAATCACACCGAGTTTTAGTTTTTGGGATATTATAAAAACTAAAGAATTATGCTCATATATTACTCAATATTTTTATAAACATGGTTCTTTGAGTATAATCAGCCAGGAAAGAAGAAACTTATAATAAGATTTCATAATTTAATTAATGTGGTACAGTAATTTTTTTAGTAAAACCTACATAATTGAAGTGAATTTTAACTTTTTACCACAACCTTTTACTTTGAAGTTTTCTTCCAGTTCAGTTGACAGTAATAATAAAAAAAAAAACACAAATCACAGATTGGCAAATCAAGGTATTAGTGCACTTTGAAATTTTAAATTAAAATTTTGATAAATTAATGCAGAACAAACAGCATGTCCTACATATATTTATTCTAAGGATGATGATGATGATGTAGTCCCATGAGACTGATACTTGCAACACAGAACTTGAACTATGATTGTGACTATTGGGATTGATTGAACATGTAGAGATCTTTGAGTCTACTTAAATAATCCAGCATTTTCATGTATGTTTGTTTGTCCAATGCCTAACCAGTAACTGCCAAACCATTTATATAATCTTGATGAAACTTAGTAGGTAGGTAGGTTATTTATTTATTTATTAAAAAAAAAACTCTTAAACTTACAGCTAAGGGCCAAAACGTTTTAGAGTTAAAGATATTACAACTTATAGAGAACATAAAAAAATCATTCAGTAATTGACGAATATATGTTTTGACATAATAAATACATCTATATTGGTTGGTTTGGTCTATATTGTGGTTCGTTATACTAATAACCCCCTGCTTTTGAACCATGGGGTTGAGATCTTAGTGATTCTTGTGGCGAACTACTTGTTATAAAACTTTGGACTTGATTGGATAATCTAGTAGCAGCATTAGAAACTTTGGTAGAAAAACACTTACCAAAACTTTCATTTTCCACCATAAACTGGGCATTTTTCTCATCAGTGTAAGATGGCGTGACACTTTTAGACACACTATGTATCTTGTACAGACATGAAATAGTTGGTCCAATTGTTGTTGGAGCCTCTGTGATGACTATAGCAGCCTTCACTTTGTACTTTCTGACATCATGTAGTTCATTCTTAGTGTTTTGTTCGACTTTACCTGACCCAATAGCTTTCTTCTCAAAATTCAAATTTTCTCTGACATCCGAACTGAATTGATTCAAATCTGCACCACTTTGTCCTACAAACTCATCTGAATTTAAAGGCACACTTCTCTTGTTTCTTTTAAAATTTGAATATGGAATCTCAATGTTTTGTTTTCGTATGATTTCCGGCCAGTCGTAGTTGACACTTCTTTTACTGATTATTTTAGGCTGGTCTTGCGTTACTGGCCAGTAGTTTTGTAACTCATGATTGTTCCAATTTATTGTTCTTCTGTGGTGGTATTTTGTGAAGGTTCTAACGTAATGCGCGGGTTTCACGTGGTGGATGCCATTACGCGAATCGTTGATCTCGTTCGGCCTCGATGTCAGGACTTTTGCAGTGAAGATAAAGAGGAACAACACAAAACACTTTAGCAAAGGCGTCGCTTTTTGTGTCATGATCGCTTCCATCATCTCATAACGTATTTTATCATATTTAGGGCACTGTGTCGTAGATAATACGGAAACGGTCACACTGCAGCAGTTATTGATTTTTCATTGCGTATCGTATGTGACTGATTGCAGTCGTATGTGATGGCAAAACAGGATAAACACAAATGGCACAACACTGAATTGAACACAGTTATGTCGAATTCTAGTGGTAAAGATCAAAAATAACGCCACAAAACAAGATGCCAACAAGATTTATTACAAAAACTGAAGTTTATTGATGTGTTCAGCGGAAAATTCTGATAAGGTATTGTTCCAACACAGCAACTCAATATTCTCTCATTATCTCAACATTTCACCAACGAATCCTAGTTTGATTTTAAGACATCGATTTCTTGATCAAAAATCGATAGAATGTTGACAAACACAATTTCATTCCGTCATTCCGCCTCCTCTCCATCCTCTCTGCCGACATTTTTGCCGACGTTTCGTTAAAGTCATTTAATTTTTCTGCGATTCTTAAAAAAAAAAAAAAATTCGTTATTATTATCGATTTTTAATGTTTTATACGAACGCTTATACGAAAGATGGCTAAAATGTTCATGAAATTTTAAACTCACGTTACGACAGGAAATAAAATTCGTCGATAAACAATGAAAACGTGTAAATAATTGGAACGTAAAATGAAATATCAATGTCAAACTATCCAACCATTTTTGTGTGTGTGCCTGTGCCATCGATACAGTCACAGATACCTATTGTTAGCATCTCTAATAAGTCTGTGATCGTGTATTTTTGTGCATGCTGTGGTTGAATGGAGCGTGCTCAGCGCAGCGCGGAAATGACAGCCACCGACCGACAATCGGTGTCTGTCATTTCCGTCCTCGTTCGCTCTCGCTCTCGCTCACTGTGTCTTTCGTTTGATTGTCAATTTTGTGTGAGTGAGTGATTCTGTTTGTGATGTGATTAATCTTTATTTACTTTCTGTAAGATTGTGTTTCTGTTTTATCAAGTTAACCGATTCATCTACCACTAGTTTTTATTCTTCAGAGACCCACGCATACAAAAAAACAAGGATAAAATAATGACTTCAATCGCCGCAGCCGCTGCTGAGCAGATTGATGAAGAAAAGGAGCGGGCCCACTTTCGCGCCGTAGTGAGCGCATTTAAATATTACAAGTAAGTTGTGCCCTATTTTCCTACATTTGTAAGCAGTTTTGCAGCGTAAAATTAGAAGAAATAGTTCTTAAGGTTATTTCGCCCGTCGAAAATCATACAAAAGTATGGTCTCTAGAACACATCATTGAAAAATTGGGCGAACTAATTAATCAATTAGGTATACTGAAATACCTACCTTCTTAATAATTTTGTGTTAGTGGTGTTCTGTATATGAACCTTCGGGTTATGTCTAGTTTACACACAGACTAGCAAAATGCATAATAGCTGTCTAATTTAAATCTTGCTTAAATAAGATACAAGGAGAAAATAAATAGAGCAAATACTAAAATAATAAATAATTTTGGGGTACTAGCTCAGCAGCTAGTACCCCATGACACTAGCTGAAAACTGACCAGCATTAAAAAAAGTATATAAGTAGTATATCAGTCATGTAGTTCCCAAAATACAAGATCTGCTTAGTTTGGGGCTAGATGACGTTGTGTGAAAAAATGACCAGCATTATTTAACACTAAGGTACTGTACTAAGCTACCAGTTTAGATTAGGTCAACTTGAAGTTATAATCTTCCAAAGTGATTTGATATTGGTTCCGTTTATATAACTGTTATCTAAATTGACTAACTTATTAAATGTTTGCATTAGATGATGCAACAAGTTTGTAACTGGGTTTTTAGGGATTCAAATTCATATGGCTAAAACTGAACCCTTGAAGTTTCATCACATCTGTATGTCCGTCCGTGTGTCACACTCCGATTTCTACTGCAGCTTTTAAATGTGGGCTATGGGCATGTGCCAATTAGTTTCATAGTTTCATTTATTTCCACTGTTGGGAATCTTTAAACAGTTAGTAGCATCAAGGTTTACAAAGTCGACAATTAATAACATAGTGGATAATAATAATAACATATACATATGGACTAAAGAACACTCTATAATTGTATACCTTATATCTTAATAACTTTAGTAGCATGCTAAAAAAGTTATCTGTATCCTTTGTTTAATATGTGAAAAGGACAGGGTTAGAGTTAGCAAACAGGGGATCTAGACAATAACCTCACTCTTAGTTTTCCTTAACGCAATCTGTCAACGTAAAACTTGGCAGAAGTAACTTGACATTTACACAGCTAATGTCATTTTCATTATTCATTCTTTACGCAGCCAATAACTCTAACAATAAGTGGTATTTGTCTAGATACCCTGCTGTGTTGTATTGCATATCTATAATTAGTTAGTGTGTGTAAATAGTGACATTTGATTGCGAATTATCTGACAAATGTGAGGGTACCTACAGAATATTCTGTATTTATCTACCCCCAATATTCAGTCTTGAATAGCCAAGTAAATATATAATACTTGCTAAGTTGATAAAGCAAGTGATAATGAATAAGAGGGATAATGTTTAAACATACATGTGACTACCCTCTATACTTGGTATCCTTATGATACTGCGTATTTCAGAAATGAAGGTTGTGGGTTGGAATCAATTTGAGGCGAATGGGCTTTTCAGTTCGAAAAAAAAATGTGCGCTTTAGACAATTAAGACATCGTGAGGAAACTGGCATGCCCTAGAGCCAAAAAGTATGAAACCTTGATGAAACTTAGTGGAACCTACCCACTAGGTATAATTTTACCTAGAATTTTGGAGTTTGATCAGGGGGTTTTTGAACTCTGTGGTACTTCGCTAGTTCATGGTGAACTAGTTATAAAGAGTATAGTTTGTTGCCTTATGAACATTAATTGACACTTTTTAGATTTTATTTTCTTTGACTCATTCTATAGAAAACCAAACAGAGCATGTTGCCTGATTCTTGTAGGTTAGGTTAGCTCGCGAGGAATCGTCGTAAATTCAGTTTAACATCATAAGTCGTAGTTATTATTGACGTTTTTATGTGATCCAAAGCGATTTATATAAAACCCATTGACTTTAAACGTTTTTCTATTTCAGACTATGCAGTTTAGACCGGATACACAAATCTGAGAAAATCATCTCCACCCTTCCAGCATCCCATCAACGCCGTCTCGATAAATACAAGATCTACCTCCAAAAGTTTAAGAAATGTCTCGACGCGAACAACAAGATCGTTCACCTGATAATCAAAGACGTTGATACAATGTTTGAGAATGTTGATCACAGTATGGACAAGGCCACAAACGGAACAGAAAGTTTTGGATGCAATTATAATAATTGTGAGATATCGTCGCAAAAACAGCATAAGATGCAGCATGATGTTGAAAAGGTTGGTTATCATCATCATCATCAAGCATTATTTTTTTTGTTTAATTATCTTTATTAAAGGCAGTCTGGAAGAGAGAGAGGCACTTCTAAGCGATAAAACCACCCATTGCAAATGAAAAAATAAAAATAAAAAACACAATGACATTTGTCATTGTGTTTTTTATTTGTTGTTATTTCATAGGTATCATTTATATCATGTTCTGTAGATATTTGTTCTGGGTCTGAATCTTGTGGTACCTTGGTACTCGTAGTTCCTGATATCCGCGACACAGGAAGTCCCAACTATGTATGTTTGGATGTGTCTCTGACTACCTCATACTCGGTATCCTTACAGACCGCATACTGAGTATGGATCTGAGGATCTCCATCATGGGGAATACGGACGGTCGTGAGCGTGTTTGTTGTTTATTTAATGATTATTATGTAGTCCATCAGAATCACGACCCATTATTATTTATTTCCTATATTTCAGGTTCAATCAGTACTCAAGAACTTAGTGCGAGATTGGAGTGACCTCGGCGCAGCAGAGAGGAAACAATGCTACACTCCGATCCTAGACGAATTAGACGAGCTATTTCCATTAGATGAATACAGGTCAGTCGTTCACGAATACAGGGTCAGTTATTCACGAATAGAGGTCACCAAGTTCATGACTGCAGGGTCACAGTCATCAAGTTTGTCATGAGTTTGTCTTGAAAGCAGGTCAATCATTCATGAATACAAGGTCAGTCATTCACGAATTCTGGTCAGCTGTTCATGAACACAGGGTCAGTTATTCACGAATACAGGATCAGTCATTCACGAATACAGCATCAGTCGTTCATGAATACAGGGTCAGTCATTAACAAATACTAGTCAGTTGTTCATGAATACAGGTAAACCATTCACTTAATGAATATTTTTGATTTTCAGTGATCGTCACCAAATCAAAGTGCTAGTCCCAGGTTCAGGGTTGGGACGGCTCGCGTGGGAGATCTCCGCCCGCGGTTATACCTGCCAAGGCAACGAATTTTCGCTGTTCATGCTTTTCGCAAGCAACTTCATACTAAATCGATGTCCCGAGGTAATTTTTTCAACTGACTTAGGAGGTTCTCAAGTCGTCTGTATGTTTTTTTGTGCATGTAAATTTTTATCAAAAAAATATAAAATACAATAAAACTAGTTGCTGTTGGTCCCAGCAGTCCGAGCGATATCTTCGCCAAATTGTGAACTGATTTTGATGATTCTTCTTTTAATGGGTCCTCGAGGGTTTTCCCATATAAATTTTATAAATAAATGTTTACCCGTAAGGGCAAAAAATAGGGTATGAAATTTCGACTTTTTATCAACTGCCCGTTAATTGATATCGGTTTTTTTTCGGAAAAAATTATACTTGGTTGAAATACTCTTATTTTTTCCCCCACAAGATATTTTTGGTTTGTGATTTTGTAAGAGGGCCCCGATTCTCACAACAATACACCAGATGCAGATTAAGAAAATTTCAAAAATTTCAACCATCGAACAATTAAACCTGTATGAAATTGTCTCTTTCGACATACGGTAAGAGAATTGTGGGTCAATTCTCATGTCTTGAGAAATACTGAGGCAGTTTCTTCAACAAAATCTTATAATTTTTTGACAATATTGCACTATTGTTCCAAAAACTATCGTGAATTTGATTATTCATATTGTAAAAACGAGATTTTTCACGTACCGCACTGTCGGTGAAGGCACCGACTAAGTTTCCAGTCATTCCGAGTGTCTTCATCGGGGTTAGTGATCGCGATGCTCTCCCTCCGCGTCGCGTCGTGAAGACTCTAAATGAGTCGAAACTTGCATTATATGACAGTGTCCCTTTCGACATAAATAATAAATACCACCCAACTCACACTACATAGTCCTGACCCCATAGGACGAAGCATTTAGGATTCCTTGTGTCGTGGGTAACGGGAACTATAAGTACACAGCTGGTCACCCGCCCAGCCACCGAGCGGGTCGTGTCATACAATGTCTGACGTAACATTTTTATCTAAGCCATACAATATACTGAAAACATTTTGCATCATTTTGTAACATTTTGCATATTTTTCAGGCGAACATCCACACAGTGCATCCGTGGGTGCATCAATACGTGAACAACATAACGTGCGAACACCAACTGCTTGGGGCTACATTCCCAGACGTCCCGGTTTGCGCGCGCCATGACACTAACTTCTCTATATCCGCCGGAGACTTCCTAAAGGTTGGTAACATGTAACATAATGAACATTAGTTGCTAGGGGCTACATTCCCAGACGTCCCGGTTTGCGCGCGCCATGACACTAACTTCTCTATATCCGCCGGAGACTTCCTAAAGGTTGGTAACATGTAACATAATGAACATTAGTTGCTAGGGGCTACATTCCCAGACGTCCCGATTTGCGCGCGCCATGACACTAACTTCTCTATATCCGCCGGAGACTTCCTAAAGGTTGGTAACATGTAACATAATGAACATTAGTTGCTAGGGGCTACATTCCCAGACGTCCCGGTTTGCGCGCGCCATGACACTAACTTCTCTATATCCGCCGGAGACTTCCTAAAGGTTGGTAACATGTAACATAATGAACATTAGTTGCTAGGGGCTACATTCCCAGACGTCCCGGTTTGCGCGCGCCATGACACTAACTTCTCTATATCCGCCGGAGACTTCCTAAAGGTTGGTAACATGTAACATAATGAACATTAGTTGCTAGGGGCTACATTCCCAGACGTCCCGGTTTGCGCGCGCCATGACACTAACTTCTCTATAACCACCGGAGACTTCCTAAAGGTTGGTAACATGTAACATAATGAACATTAGTTGCTAGGGGCTACGTTCCCCGACGTCGCGATTTGCGCGCGCCATGATATTAACTTCTCTATAACAGCCGCAGACTCCCTAAAGTTTGGTCACACGTAACATAATCATATGTACGCCACATTGACGAGAACTTTGACAACCTTTTCGTTTTGGCCGCCATCGCCACCGCGTCAGTTTGACCGAGCCATAACTTCTTAATGATCGCTCCTGACTTCCTAAAGGTATATAAAGGCTATTTGACATTGGCATGTGGTGATATGCTCGCGACTCGCGAGTATCTGTGGTAATATTATGTGCCTATTATTATCTGTGAATAGCCATGGCGGGAATCTATTCAAGATGGAGAATGAGGATTACAATGTAAAATTGGTGTTTTATCCGATCTGAATTATAATAACCTTTGTAGCTTATTACAATCGCCCGTGCTTTTACTTCGTTCGCTATGCGTTCTTTCCCTAGCGTGATATATAGCCTATAACCTATCTTGAGGACAAGAATTGGGCTGTCAGATGCAAAAAGTTTTTTCAAATCCGACTGGTAGTTCCAGTGATTAGTGCGTTCAAACAAAAGACAAACTCTTCAGTATAGATTTTCAGTGACCCTTTAGTCAATAAATTAGATATTTTCTATTCGCAGGTGTACACAGAGTCTGACGAGTGGAACTGCGTGGCGACTTGTTTCTTCATAGACTGCGCGCAGAATGTGATCGAATTCGTGGAGAGGATCCATGCGATACTACGCCCGGGCGGATACTGGGTCAACCTAGGACCGCTGCTATACCATTACAGGTATGTATTCAGATAGACGTAGAAAGAAAAAACAATTGATAAATAGTCAAATATGACATTTAATTCCTTTTAGATTCTGATTCAATCGTTTATTTGCTAGAACACATATAATTTTACAACAGGTCTTATAGCTATGCTAGTCAATGTATTCGGATATTTTTATTTTAGTATTGTATTTCTTACCAGCGGTTGTCGTTTCCTCGAGCTATATGGCTTGCCAATTGCCACTTCAGCTTGCTACTTATGAGAGCTATGGCGGTGACTTTAGCTATTCTACGGCCATGGATCACGTCACGAAATGCATCGAACCTCGTTTGCACAAATTGCCGTATGCTATTACTCGCTATTAAAAAAAGCGGCCATTAATGAAACATGTGTCAATCGATAGAGTAAATGATTACAAACAAAAAGTATTTAATGATGAAATACCGTAAATTATATACTTTCTAAGTTATTTGAATTAGAAAATGTAGAAAACTATTTTTTTTTTACTCAAATTTACGTGATTAAAAAAAAATTACAGAAATTATACGAGGTTCCATACAAAAATGTTTGAACCTCTTTCATTGAATTTGAAGGTCGGATTGCCCAAGCAGACTCTTCGCTTGCCTGATCAAAAACTTTATAAGCAAGTTCCTAGGTTGATAACATTTTTTTTTGCAGTGACATGCCCACAGAGAGCAGTATTGAGCCGCCTTATGACATTCTACTAGAGATTATACGAGACGTCGGATTTGATATTATAGTAAGTTTCAAGTTAACCAGCTTATTATTCGAAGGCATGTGCCAATAAGCGGCGATGGGCTTGCAACCTGTCACGTGGAATGCTAACTACTTTGCTAAACGCGGACACGTGCCAAAGTTGGATGTGTCTCTGACCACTGAGATTGGATCTAAGGATCTCCATCCTGGGTTATAGTTGGGAGCGAGTTTGTTTGTGTTTTGTTTTGCATGTGCCATCGTTTTGTGTTTCCTCGGCCGGTTAGACTTGCAACGGGTTATGTGGAATGCTAACTACTATGTAAAACGCGGGCATGTGCCACTTGCCTCTGACGCTCACGTCATTTAGGGGTTCATTCAGTATGTATATCCGTGAAGTTACAATGTTAGGGGGTAGTCAGAACTACGTCCAAACTTTGTATTTGGTGCAAGACCACGTTTTGTAGAGTTAGCATTCCACTTGACAGGTTGTAAGTCTATCGCCGGTTATTGGAACACTAACCAACGGCACATGTCTTCGAACTTTTTGTTCTTGCGTATGCCGCTTTCCTTGCGATAGTTTCCTTTATTACACGAATTTTATAGCGTAAAGTTTATTTAATTGTTTGATTATTTGTTTACAGAAAGAAAAGACAAATGTCAAGACGAAATATGCGCAGAATCCCAACTCAATGATGCAACATGAATATGATTCTGTGTTCTTTGTCTGTAGGAAACCTTATTGTATGTAATTTACTGGTACTATTGCCCACTACTAGTGTAGGAGTAACCCTTTGCACACCCCGGCCACTCTCCATAAAATATACGAAACAAACTCTGCGCAATCACCACATGCGTAAGATTTTGTATGTGAACGATGTCGTTCAAGTACACAACCTTATTTAGTTGGTATGTACTTGGTAGTACACCAACTAAACTTAATATTAACTATCGTTTTTTTTTACTGATAGAGTTTGCAAGAATTTTACTCCTGTCAAATTAGTTTACTTGTCTTCGTGTTTATGGTCGACATGTTTTGAAATCACGACTAAACTTGTATGGAAAACTTGAATCTGACTAATTTGACAGAACTAACATTGTTGCTATCTCTTTCTTTTGTTACGGTCAGTAAAAGAGAATCGACGCCATTGTCTCAGTTTTCTGTTTGAGAGTTTAAATAAGGCGGCAGAGTTTGTTGAAAATATAATATTTTTGTAAGATGTTATACATTAACTTACTAGGTATCTAGTAAGTTTTTATGATGTAGAGGGCTGCCTTTTGGAGCCCACTTGGTCATACATCTCAATAGTGATCTGGCGAAATGTTGCTTAACCTAGCCGATCTGTTAAGATCGATTAAAAAACATAAGGTTCACGTTAACATTCTGCAGTAGGTAGGTATAAAATAAAAAAAACAGTTTCCCTTATGAATAAGCGAGGGTTAGCTTCTTTTTAGCGTTCATACATCGTTTCTGTAATTTCAAGAAGAGAATTTGGGATGTTCATACATGTTTTGGTGAAGTGCACACCCATATGTTTTAGTATTATTCATCCCATGTAACATAATGTTTGTTTGTACATAATTGATAAGAATGATGTTTTTAGACGCGACGCAAAGAGCCGGTATATGCGTTTTGAGAGGTTGTAAGTTTGTCATTTCAGTAACATTTATCTTGGAAATGGCTTAGCTCGATTGAAATGGCTTGCGTTTCCGTGAAGCCGTACAAATGTACGGCTGTTCAAGGATTATTTTAGGATAGGTTTTGGCGCCGTGATACTAGGGGTCGCTGCTATAGACGATGAAAAACACGTCGGGTGTTTTAAAACGTTGCTTATATGCTACTGTTTTTTTTGTGCTATTCATGAGTAAAATATATAGGTCTCACAACCGGGAAAAATACAGTATTGAGCTAACCTCGATTGTCTATATGTTCGTTTATTAGAATAATAGTGAAATCTTCCCATTGTGATATACATATTTAGACAAATTACAAGCGAAACTGAAATATCTATTGTAACGGTTTCTTTAGGTAATTAATGACAAAATAGTATAGTAAATTCTAAATAATATAAAACTATTAGTAATCCTACGGCCAAATACTGAAACGCTACTTAAGATTTAAGTTTAAGAGTGTATGAAGCTGTCATTTTTAAATCGCTCTCAAGTTCTGATTAACTATTGAGTAACTTTTCAGTATTCGGCGATGGTTATGACAATAAGTAAAAAAAAACATTGAAAATAAGCCTGCTTTTGTCCTTAAAACAGGGTGTGTTAAGATAATAGGTCACCAAGGGATATATCCCTTTATAAGGGTTCTAATTACAGCCGTCTCGTTTACAACGTTGTCAAAAAGTAAGTTTATTTTCAAGGAATAACTTTTTGTTATTTTAAGTGTCTTTCGGTTACAAATGTGATTGAAACCCAGGGTTAACAGTTTTTCTGTTTTAGTTTATTCAGAAAAAGTTAGATAGAATAATTTTTGAAAGTGTTACACCACTAAATAGCACATGATGAATTAACATAAGTATAAAAAAAATAAAAAAATCTACCTGGCCTAGGTTAGGTACTTAACTAGTTTTACTTTATTATATTGTAAATAAAAATGGACCTACTATCTTGCCACCTCCTGTACGTCTTAAAAAGCTCTATGTATTTTTTACACATTAGTTATAAAATTTACTAGTTTCATTATATAGGATTAAATGCATGGTATTTACTGTTAATCATCATAATATGTATATTTACAGCCCTGGAATGGTGGCTTAATCTTTATATACTGTTTTTTTTATATGCCTATAACTATTGAGCACATAACTCCATAAAAGCACATAATATAAAGGGTTATGTGCTTGATACCTATTACAGACCATTTTATGTGTATAGTATTGTCAACTTATAGATGTCCTTTTCTACTATAGCATAATTCTACATACAACAGAAAAGGACAAAATGTGATGCCTGAAAATATTACCTCTTATCACAATAATTTACTCTTAGTATTAAAAGTACTGATTTTTACATTACTTATAAGAAGACATTTTTACATAAAGACTTGCAAATACATTGTACCGTATTGCGATAATAGACCTTAACGTCATAGAAATAAGAAGAATCGCTGTTTGTAAATCTGAGATTATAAATGTTATATTGTATTTGAGTTTTTTTTATTAAGAAACATTATTGTTGACCCGACTTGACCTTTTGTTTGCTAACTTGACCTTTTTATTACCCTTTATTGTTAATACCTTTTTTCAGACTCACCAAATTGACCATGTCTCTCACCTGACCTTGGTTACAGTCGATCTTTCAGTCAGAGAGTTAACTTCATAATCACCAACTTTTTTTCTTCTATAGAAAAAAAGAGGCTTTGCTAGTTCACATTACGGCTGTTATCAGAACCCCGAATTATTCTTATTATTGACTTACCTTTATGCAATAAAAAACTTGTCCTTTTGAACACCAATAAACCTCTAGAAACCTCGGTGGTGTAGCGGGTGAGTAACCGGCTGAGAAACAAAAGGGGGGTTGTGGGTCGATTGTCGCAGCTGGAAAAATGTTTGCATGTTTTGCAGATATTTGTTCCGGGTCTGGGTGTTATGGTATCATGGTACTCGTAGTTCCTGATAACCACGATACAGGGAATCCTAGTTTGGGCTTAGACAACTGTATGTGACTGATGTGTGTTTATTATTATAAATAAAATAATATTATGTTAAAAATAATAAAACAAGGCACTGCTGTCAATCAGTCAAAGTTTTATTCAAATACTGAATAAAATACCTTCCTATTTTACTCGCGTCTTCATTCGCGTGGTTCATTTTAGCGTACGTAAGAAACTGTCTTCTCAACTTAAGGAGTTTCTGAGGGTTTACATGGTGAAGGAAGCCAGCGTCCAGAGAGCATCCAGGGTAGTCTGGGAACTTTAGTTCCACATCCATGTTCAGTTGTTTGGCTTGAATAATCTCGTTCGAAATGGATTGTGTCGCTTGGTCGATCTCGTAGAGGAAGTTTGTAGATGATAGTGGGGGCTGTCAAAAATAATCCAAAACTTAGGGTAACAAGATTGACCAGTGAGTGTGAATTAATGGTCACATCCACTAACTGCCGGGAAAGGAACCTGCACTGGGTACAAAAACTAACTAACTTCAACCATAAATATATTGTAGGTAGTGAATTAAATTTTTGCAATTATAATTTGATAACCAAAAATGTTAATCAAAAAAATATCATTAACAAAAAAGTTAAAAGTTAATAATTAAATAAAGTTACAAACTTGAGATTTTGCTCACTAATCACATCACTTTTTAATTACACACTTGACCTTTTAGTTAAAAATTTGAATATTAGATCACTAATTTGACTACTATAATGAAATACTTGATAAATCAATCGTTCAAAACTTACATTCTGTGTGCTCATATTAGGTGGAGGTGGTTTCTTTTTGAAGAGTACTCTGTAAACCTCCTCCAGCTGTAGTTCATCCTCAGGCCCAACCCAGAAGCAAGGACTGTCCCATCTATTATTGGAGTTTGGCTCTTCAAACCTGGAACATAAGGCTTAGTTAAGATATGATTCATAGCGCAACCGCAGATGGCAGAGTTAAACTATAAATTTAATAAAAAGATACTATTGCTCAGCCACTGTTTAATAAACAGATAACACAACCACTTGTGGTTTGCAGACTTGCAGTTCTAGTCTTGCGCAGATGGCCAAACATGAACTTTGCATAAGCTTCACTGTGTTGTAAAATGCCAAATACCTATTAATCAAGAATACAAGCAATGTCATTATTGTAGAGAGTTCCTCACAGACCAATCAGTATGCACAACTAGTTGTGTCATCAGAACACCTGCACAATATTTGTTCTTTTAGACACAACATGGCACAACTAAAAAATCCTTCCTGGGCAGATTAGGCTGGGATAGTTTAGGTTGATAGATTTTTTTATGTTACCCAGAAAGGGTGATGTCTTATGGGACATTTGTATGTAAGGAACACTTATAGCAAAACTAGTTCTGCCAAGTTGTGTCTAACGGAATTAATATTTGGGATGGCACAACTAGTTGTCACTTATCCCTCCCATGGTGACCTGCTGCCTAATTTAACTAGGAAAATGACTATGAGAACGAGTTCATTTTGCCAGACATAGCAATGTTCAAAACTGTTTTAAACTTGTAAATGGGACAGAATAGACAGATGTTTAATATTTTTGTTTTAGATATTGCTATATTATATTTTTTTATGATGGGAAGAATGCCTTTACACATGTCCTCCGGCTGTAGTTGGGAGAGCCGGAAGGGTCTGTCGGACTCGACGCTGACGAAAGCCATCGTAATACCGACTAAACAACGCATTGAAGTTCCTCCCGGTTACCGTAGTGCCAATGCATCATCAAACCATTTATCTCCAGACATATAGATTGATGCTGCATCGGAACTTAACAGTCATGGGATCTCAATTGAATTCGACTGCAACTCTGTTGGTTAATAATTAATAATAATTACTTACCTGAATTTTGTCAATGCATCAAACACTTCCTGAGTATAGGGCAAGTAGTTGCAATCAGCTATCTCTAATCTCCCTTTACTTGTATTGTCTGCCCTCTGTTGGTTGGCTTCCCAAGCTTCGTCATGGCTTTTTATTGTGTGGAGGGTGCATTGTGTAGATTTGGAGGCTTTTGAGGCACAGTACAATTCATATCTGTAACCTAAACTAGAGCATTAGTAATGTAGTGTAGTCAGTAGCGGATGCAGGAGGGGGGCTAAAGGGCTCAAGACCCCCCAAAAGCATTTGAGTCCACCTCTGACAAACAAAACTGTTATAATGGTGTTTACCTTGATAAAGCATACCTTAGCTGGGTAAGCTTTATCAAGGTAAGTAAACAATAAGTCCCTCCCAAACCAAAATCCTGGATAAAGTCTACTCTCAACTGGGTCAAGCCAAAAAAGTTGAAGATATTATTGTGATGTGTCCATGAAGGAGTCTCTATGTGCCACACTGAATCTATTCATCTCACTGGTTATTTTACCATACCTCAATCAGGTCACTAAACAAACGCGGGGTGACGAAGTAAGATCCGGTGACACGTTGAAGATCTGTTCAATCTGTAGATTTTTAGATGGTTCCCCTAAATACTTTACACCAGGATCGATAGACGACCCTAAGGTACATTTTGTCGCAGAAGCTTTTTTTGAGCACAATTAAGTTCTATTTTTGACACGGGCTAAATTTATGGTAATTATGGAAAGTAATAAGCATTTACCTTTGATGTAGTTGCTTCCATCCAGTATGACAACATTATCCTTTCCAATAAGCCTTATTACTTCCGATTTGAGATGCCCCCTTACTCTTTTTTCCTTTTGGGAGTCCAAATACGTAGCGTTTTTCTCATAACCTAACTTTACAATGGCCTCATCTTCAGATATGATTTCTACCTTTTTTCCGTGCTTTGCCTCGAAAAACTCTTTTAGTTCATAAGTTCTTGTCGTTTTACCGGTCACTGGAGTGCCGCAAATAATAATAAGAGGCATTTTAGCTAGAAAAATCAAATCCAAACAGAGTTATTTTACAAGTCCACGAAAACAAACAAAACAGCTGATTGAGTTTTACTTCACTTCACTGCACTTTTTTTTTAATAATGGTAACTGATTCCTCTAAATTGTGAGGAATATTACTGCCAACTTCACGTAGCTCGTTCACGGTACGGTTAAAATGGATATATCACTTCTTGAATAAGGCGAGCACTTACGTAGTATTTGTAAGTAGTCTGTGGTTGACAGCTCAAAATGAAAATGACAGCCAACTAGATCAGACTGAAAGTGACAGCGAAGGCCCAAGCAAAGGTCAAGTTTAGCGTTATAACTCCTTGGTTACGAAGGGAGAAATTATCCAGTTTCATGGCATTGAGTTTTTTTGCGAATGACTAATAACATTCATATAAGTAGGTATCAATATACAGGACACGAGCCAGAAAAGATGTATATTTTTTTCTCGTTTTTCGTTTCATTCTGCTCACATGCTTATGTAGGTAGTCTCTGGCCAAAGAACAGAAAGTTCCTTTATGAGAATATCATTTATTTAACTACTAAATATAAAAAAATATACTGGTTATCGTTTGAACTGTCTGGTCTGATTGGTCATCTTTGGATGAGTTCCGCTCTAAACAGAGTCTATAAAACATAAGAAATATTCATAGACATTTTTATCTTTAAAAAAACTGTATAAATAATCATTGATAATGCAAGTCTTGTATCTACATTTACTACCTACTTACGTAAATAGAAAATGATGGGTACGATGGTACTGGCCACCCAGACCCGGTACGAATACTTAGGTATCTGCAGAAGACACCAACCATTTGTTAGGTTAGGTCGGGTTGAAGAATCAAACCCGCAACTCTTTCATCGCAGTTGGCTACTTGGCCGCCGCGCTACCGAGATCGTTGTATTGGTAAAGAGTACTACATCAACCACCTACCTATTAAGAAACCTTATTTGACAGTGACTTTACTTATTAAGCAAGGTAAGTAGGTAGGTAGGTATATTCGCACATTCACTTTATTATGCACGTCTTAAGATACTTTTGGACTCACGACTCTCGTTACTCAATTAGGTAATGGCTGAACTAGCTAGCTCTATATTTTATGTAAATTGGACTAGTCATTTATAAAGTCAGTCAAGTGCGAGTCGGTCTCGCCCACTGAGGGATCCTGTACACATTAACTCTTTGACTCTAACCTATGTTAGACGAGTTCCGTGGTAGGGTAGGTAGTTCCTGATACCCATGACACACGGAATCATAGTGGACTCTCAGTCCACTATGTAGGTGCCTGTTGGCTGTTTATTTAAACAATACAAATACAATGTAGATTTGTACAGACTCATGATGATGATGACCTAACTGACCTTCTCGGGCTCACGGGTATTTTTTCAATTCACTGAACCCTAAAAGCTCTAAATATCGCGATTCGATAATCGATCATTTAAGACCTTCAGAAGACGTTTCAATGCCGCTACACTCAGTGACCGTACGTAACTTTGGATGTAGGAGGTACCTACTCTGGTTTAGATCTTTCTTTATGTCACCAGTTTTTTCTTGGTCACTTTTTTAATACGGATTAGGTGATGCCCGCGAATACAAAATAACAAGTACATAAAGCGGGCTACTTACCATATTTATTTTTATTATTTATCTTTCTTTGACAGAGATATTAAAATAAATAAACACCCAACATACTTACGTAGACGTTGATTTGGCCTCTAATTTTATACTATCACAAGATATTGATAACCTCTGTGGTGCAGTGGGCGAAAGGCCGCCTAAGACGCAGAAGCAACTTTCTGTTCGATTCCCGCCGCGGGACAAATAAGTGTTTTCTATGTCTATTATTTAAGTATTTATAATAATACTCATAATTTAAGTATTTTTATGTAGTATATTGTACTTCCTATAACACAAGCTCTGCTTAATTTGGGGCTAAACGATGCTTATTTATTTACTTATATTTTTTTTAATAATTTATAAGCCTTCTTTTATTTCCATCATTGATTTCAGCCATCCTTGAAGCTCGGATAACCTTCCTTATTAAAAAAAGCGGTTTTGGAGTTTATCTCCAAAACTGCTTTTATTTTATATTAAGGTCGTAATTAATTATAAAAACAGACAAACAAACACAGAAATCAACAACTTCTTATAGAAAACGCACAATATGGGCTACATGAGTCGCGGGTAAAAAAAATATAGATACATATTTATTTTACTCTGAAAAAGTCTAACTGTTGGAACTAATTACCTATTATCATCACACATACACAATGAAACAAGGTTTTTAGGTACAAAGGTTTTATTCTAATCGATTATAACATGATTTGCCAGGCTCACCAATGCTAAAAAAATCTTTGACATGACAATGGGAAAGTTCAAGTCAAAATTTGTTCCTTCAAGTTTTATAAGTTTTGAACATTGCTTGCAAAATCAGTGCCATCTCATTTCCATAGCCATTTTGCTAGTGTACCCTTTATGTAATGAAACGATGATGGAACAACCTTGTCTTTACGCGAATTTTTATAAATGTTTGTGAGGTAATAAACTTCTCTAATTATGTAAGTAAAACGCTTAGGTACTGTTTTTGATGACAAAGATTTTATTAACGGTGTTTTTTTTACAAAATGATTATGGTGATGAGTGTTTTAAAAACTCAAAACACAGTTATTATTTGAATAGAATAGACAAATATTGATTTCCTGAAATTATTACCATAAGGTTAATATGTACTATTATTAACTCATTCATTCATTTTTCCTTTTCAATCTAGTGTCCCTTTTTAGTTACTCCTAAAATCATAACTACATAACTAAAACACAGCGTAGGTAATTAGTAACAGCCTATATAAAGTATATAAGACCTAACCTATGTAGTTACATAGCATTATGGTATGCGGCAAGGCTGTGCACTCGACCCGACCTTGCCGTGAAAACTGACACCGCGCTGATCCTGGAATGGTGCTATGCAACATGTTGTCATCATTTCAAATAATATCTCGAGAAGGCTATTCTAATTAACTATTCTGATAGATTTTGAGGAAAAAATAATGATTCAGCTTACAACAGCTGGGAACAGATAGCCGGAAAACCTTTAGGTATAAATATATTTTGGTATATATAAAATCAGAATAGTTAGAGCATTCTCGAGATATCTGATTAGCCGGCTTGATTATCGTTGCAAAATGTTTACCAGCTTAGAACAATTTGTTCACTCACTGAAAATAAAGAACCTAGTTATTTATTTTCAGTGAGTGATTTGCTAATAATAATATTTTTTTATTGTGTAAAAGCATGATTAAAGTACTTAGGTATGTATTCTCGGCTGCCTATACATACATGTTTGGAGTGTTTATGTGCGATTATCCCGACCTATGTCAAGATTTCTGTGAGGTCATGAAGGGAACTGTCTTATTAAATGAAAGGGGGCTGGTCATTTAATAAGACAGTTTTAAACTAATTTCTGACCTGCATCACCCAAAAATAAGACTAGTTCGGACCCCCTCCCCTTAACAGTTTATGTTCATTTGCCGAGCTGAAAGTTCACTACAAAATTACACATGTATCTACATAAAATAACATAGGAGTATAATATTAAAATACCCAACAGACAGACATATACATAGTCCTGCCCCTATACTAGGATTCCCTGTGTCGTGGGCTATCAGGAACTACGTGTACCGTGGTACTACAACTCCCAGACCCGGAACAAATATCTGAAGAACATTTCTCGAATCGAACCTCTGGCGCCACAGCTGGCTATTCGACCGCTGCACCTACTTATTTATTTGAGATGTTTTGAATAAATATATATTTATCTTCTTTACTTATTAACACTGTATTGCACAACTTATTAAAAGTGACATTAGGCGGATTTAATCCTAAAGCATTTTTTACCACGCAACCTAATTCTTTCTCTATGTGAATAAATGTAAATTCTATGAACGTGATTAAATGGCCCTAGTTAGATAAATTGGAACATTTGGCAGCAAATCATAACCTTAAAGGTCAAATATCGTTCAAATCACGATTGATATTCAAAACATTTACTTCCTTATGGCCGCATACCACCGTCCCCGGATAAGTAGGTAACTATCACTTCTAAGTAATGGATAAGCCGGCGATTTAGTTTAGTTAATCGCGTTCAGTGACGGCAAAAGACCTGCGCGTGCGTTATTTATTTAAATTATTTATTTTTATTATTTAAAATGTTGAAATGTGCAGCGGTGTTATTTCTGGGTAAGTTTTAAATTATCAACCAAAAAGAATTGAAAACCTACCCCTACATTAAAATATTGTCTACTAGTGCGAATATCAATGGTTAGACTTGACCGCCCGTTTTCAATTTGGTTGGTCGCATTGGGTCTGGGTGTTGTGGTTCCACGGTACTCGTTTTTTTTCAGTCCTAGCCGCCGCCATGTCTCAACAGCCGTCAGATTTCGCGTACTACCACGAGTTACATTTACCCCACAATCCTCCCCTACACCCCGTGTTTGTGAGGGCACCCCCCACCCAGTTCACATGCGCTGCGAGACCCAGGGGGTACTATGCTGATGTGCAAAGCGGATGTCAGGTTCGTGGGGAAACGAAGCGTTGGAGGTGTGAAAACGATGGAGAGCGAATCCTACTAGTCCTATCTTACTAGTAGTATTATAAACGCGAAAGTTTGTGAGGATGGATGTTTGTTACTCTTTCACGCAAAAACTACTGAACGTATTTTGATGAAACTTTACAGTAATACAGCTAACATATTAGAATAACACATAGGCTACTTTTTATCCGGGTACCACGCGGACGAAACCGTGGGCAGAAGCTAGCAATATATAATAAATAAATAATGCTGGACATTTTCGCACAGCATCATCTAGCCCCAAAGTAAGCAGAGCTTGTGTGTGTTATAGGGACTACATGACTGATATACTACTATTTTTTTTTTGTAAATACATACATATTTTAATAGCGAAGCGGGCTTATTTGAAATAAAAACACAAGAAAAACAAAAAAAACACGCTCACAATTGTATTTCCACTGATGGACATTCTCAGATAAATACTTAGTGCGTAGATCTTTGAGGAAACTAAATAGAAACGGTAGTCAGAGGTACGTCCAAACATTATATGTGGCACATGTCCGCGTTTTGCAAGTAGTTAGCATTCCACGTGTCAGGTTGCAACTATTGCAAGCCCATCGCCGCTAATTGGAACAATAACCTAGGGCATGCCGGTTTGCTTACGATGTTTTTCCTTCATCGTTTGAGCAAGTGTTTATGCGCACATATATTTTTCGATTGGAATAATACATTGGTTTACGATCGAACTGCCGTGCTCCGTATCAAAGTCGGGGTACCGCCCACTAGGCCAACAGGGATGTTAATCCTACTTCCTACTATCCCATCCTACTACTATTATAAATGCGAAAGTTTGTGAGGATGGATGTTTGTTACGCTTTCAAGCAAAACTACTGAACGGATTTTGATGAAACTTTACAGTAATAGGCTACCTTTTTAATGCGGGCAAACCCGTGGGCAGATGCTAGTAAAATATAATAAATAAACACCCAACAGACACATACACAGTCCTTACCCCACAGGTATCCCTGTTTTTGGAGGACAGGTAGGAATAAATAGTTCTGTCTGTCCCCATGTTAATGACGAGGGGACAGATATAACTTTTTTCTCTTAACTGTCACCAAAGGGGGACAGAGCATGGTGACAGATAGGAATAATTCGTATCACAATACCCGGGTCTGTAATAAATATCTGCAGAACATGCAATAGATTTGTCTCGTAGCGGGAAATGAATCCGCACTTGTGTCGTACCCGGATACCTGCCCGCCGCGCCGCTACCTACGTCGGCATTAGCATTGCCATTCAGCGTGTCAATGAAGCTAGCATTTTGGGAACACTTTCGTCTAGTAGTGATCTGGATCAGTAGACCTTTCTATAGTTTGCAACTTTAGATAGCTGTTTTATCTGTAATTTTTGTAGACCATAGTTTCATTTCAGCATGGAAGGCCTATGTTGAATAGCACACAGACATAATTAATGAACGATTAAATTATTAGTTTATAGTGTAGGTAGGTAATTGATAATAGAGTATAGAGTAAAATATAAATTTAATTTAATACTTTGAAAAAAAAATATATATTATTATTAGTGTCTGAAATAAATGGTTGATTTATTTTATTATTATTATAATATTATAGTTTCATATATTTCAATTGTTGGGATGTCTTTGAACCTTTAGTTACGTCAAGTTTTACAAAGTAGATACCTACTTCTACATATTTATATGAATAAATGTATTGACAGATATGATTTAGGTTTTCATTTTGTTATATGTAATATCGATTGATATTTTCTTTTCTTGCAGGCATACCATTTCTGCTGGAGACAACGTCTAGTCAACACAGATCTCTGCCCTAATGGAACGCTTTTCAATGAACAGTTTCAAGTAAGTTGGTGAACTTCGACACATCAAAATTGGTAGCCAAAATTGGAATTAAACAACAAATTGGCAAAAAAGCATACGGCCTATCTGTTGGTAAGCGGGGCCTAGACAAATACCACTTTCTGTTGGCGTTAACGCCTGCGAAAAGATTGAATTGTATCGAAATAACATTAGCTGTGGAAATATCACGTGACTGCTGCCAAGTTTCACTTTGACAAAATTTGCGTTAGCGTGAAAGGAAGACTAAGCGTGAGGTATTTGTCTAGACGACCAGTTTAGGAATCGATTCTAATATTAAAAACTTTTCCCAAAAGTAGCACCTACAGAGAAGTAGCTTCTAGTGATGGGGTTTTCGTTGTTTTGGCGTCGGCATCAGTGGGTAGATACCGACTTGGTATCTACCCACTAGTATGTATGTAACGATACATGTGTAGTACAGTCGTGAGTTTGTTTGTTTTAATATGCTGCGAGCATTATTTAATGGATTAAAAAAAAATATTTTTATTTCAGGTATGTGATCATTTCTACAACGTTCGATGTGGCTCTCCATTAGAAGACTTGTAAATTAGTAAATAATAAATTATTTTAATAAAATTAAATAAAAAATACACATTACACGTCTGTTTTGAATCGATTGTACAAAACGTGGGCCTGTGCCACATCAAATGTTTAGACTTGCTTCTGACTACCCTCTTCTTGATATCCTTACGGATTTACATATCTACGGATGTGGGAAGTCGTTGAATAAAGGTGGATCAAGATCGTTCGCCATAGCACTCTGCCTTTAGGGAGCTTAGGCTTATGTCAAGCAGAGGACTTCTACAGGCTGTTGATGATAATGACATAATTTCGAGTGGAAGAATTTGTTGGTGCATGACAGGAACTGAACCTACTGTTGAAAGTCAGAGTCAGTAGCTACCACACCTCCGGGCTCTCTCTTTCACACAACGCCATAATCATCAGATTTATTTGCTTGTAATCAAACCGGTCAAGTGCGAGTAAGACTCGCGTACTAAGGTTTCCGTACCACTACCGATGTATAGACATAATTCTTGCGTAAACAACGAGAAAAAACTGATATTTTAAGTTTGGCATTCATATAGATAGACCATACCTTACAATCAATTGTATATAGATTGTAAAAAAACGCAATACAATCGAATAATCATACCACACCAACAAACCGTAAATAAGCAAATCAAATTGAAATATTGCCTCGTGACAGATCTTTAATTTTTTACTGTTTGTTGTATAAGGAGGATCCCCTTGGGTTTTTAATTTAGATGTTTTTAGTATTCGTTTCGACAGAATCTCTTCGATAGAAGAGATTCTGTCGATAGATATTAATTGTATACAATGATAGTTATTTGTTTTTTAAAGTGTCAACAGACCTTGTATGATATGTAATAAAATATTGGGTTATAATTTCTGACAGAAAAAATGGTTTCCCGGTGCAGTATTTTTTTTTCATACAGTACCCTAAAAAAAATCGATTCATTGCACTTATCAATTAGCCGTGAGAGTGGCTAGGTGTCTCACTATTTCACTCGAATTTCACTTTGGCGCCATCGCGAGAACGAGTTATCGAAATAAATAAACTTATTTTCGATGTAATGAGAGGTTTTATTTTTTAATTGCGGCAAGTTGGGTTCTTTTTCTGTAGCTCAATAGATGGCGTTGTATGTAGAATACAAAATAACGCTAGATGTTACAGCCATAAACAGAGAATTCAGTGTTCATCTATACCAGCGTACTCTGAAGCCCTCACACTAGGACTGTGTCGTGGTTATCAGGATCTACGAGTACCATGCTACCACAGCACCCAGACCCAAAACAAATATCTGCAGAACAGCAAACATTTGTGCCGCAGCGCGAATCGAACCCGCACTTATTGAGTACAGGCGACTACTTGCCCGCAAGGTCATCAAATAAGATGAAGGTTCGTTGTCAGCATCATAGCGGGATCTTCATAAATGGCGTGTAACGGCAAACCGACGTTATTGACACAAATCATTCAGTAAGGCTTGATTCATTGCAAAAAGCAAAACAGGTATCCTATGAGATGGGATGCGATATGTGTCCACTCCATCTATTAAAAGCAGTAGAACTCTTTCTGAAAGATGAGACCTTTATGTCTCAGAGCCAAAGATACCTCTGGTGTTGAAAGCGTCCATACGGTAACCGCTTATAAACAGGTGGGCCGTATGCTACACTCAGCGGCACAATTAACCGCCCACCTTGATTTTTTACGATTTTGGTTAAAAAAAAAATTGTGACAATACTTTTGAATGTTATTTTATAACGTAGGTATTTTGAAGTAAAATGAAATATAATATTGTTTTTAATTATTACGTTTATTTATAAAAAAGTCTGAAAAACACTTTGGCGTAAATTAACAAATGTGATGAAATGTCTTAAAAATAAAAAAATCTGCTGAATAAATGAATTCTAATAGTGCGTATTTCCACCTCTAGCCCTCATGACTTCTATCAAACGGTTTGGCATGCTGTCGATGACATCTTTGATCTGTTGTTGTGTGTAGTTTGCCAATTTATTTGTATAAAAAAGCTGTTAGGCTGTCCGCTGCGTTAAGCAGGACCCGCGTGAGTCTCGCATGTTGTGGGTGTTTATTTGCAAAAAGAGTAACACTGTGTGGCTTGTGCTGCATGTCACACCACGTGCACTACGGATAAGTACTGTTCGCGGGGAGTTGGCAAGTGGCCTGAGCGCGTGTTTGTTCTTTCAAAATCTATGAGTCCCTGCGTGACGCGGTTCGCACGTGTCATGATAGATTTTAAATAAGAGTACTACCTCTCTTTATATTGTTTGTATGTATAATTTGTGTACATACTTATACTATATTATGGAGGGTATATTAAAATTAGTGCTTATATTGTATTTTTTTCCGTTTGTATACACGTGATCAAATTGGAGACATTCTAGAAAAAGGCCAGGTGAGAAGTACACTGAACCACCGAGCTTGTATGAAGAATATGATGAGGATGAATGAAGCGATCTTTCGCTGTCAGGATCTAGCAGTAGCAAGTGGAAATCCTTGGTCTCTACCTACCCCTCCGGGAAATAGGCGTGACTATATGTATGTGTACACGCACCCACCACTATTTATCAGCTGTCCCTATCCTCAAAGGTTTGCTGGAAGAAAACTCTTGTTAGGGTTAAGCTCGCATTTTACATGTCCTATATGTTTTTTGTCTGTATTCTCTGTTTGTACAATCCTTTATCTTATCTTACTACTATTATAAACGCGAAAGTTTGTGAAGATGGATGTTTGTTACTCTTTCTCGAAAAAACTACTGAATGTTTTTTGATGAAACTTTTCAGTACTATGGCTTATACATCAGAATAACACATAGGCTACTTTTTATCCGGGTACCACGCAGGCGAAGCCGTGAGCAGAAGCTAGTAAAGAATAAAAGTGATAGTGTTTTAATCCTTTTAACTTTCACGAATGAATGATTTAAAATATTTTAATGTACACCACAAGATAACAATATAACTAAAAGTACAATGGGCAGTCTTATCACTTATCTCTTCTAGACAACCTCTGAGAGACGAAGCGGAATCTTTATAATTTAACTAATTTAAAATGGATGACGGTGCATGTAATAATATTTTTAAATCTAATTGTAATTTCAAGTATATATTTAACTTTATATCTATCTACTACCCCTTTTTGAATAATACTGCCTACTTATAGCTAAGATGGGTAATGTAGGTAGGTACATAGTTATTTAAATTCAAATTAGATTGCTTGGGCTTATATATCATAAACAAATAAACACACGATGCTAGCTAATCAGTGCGTAGATATTTGAGGATTCCAAAGAAATCATAAAAAAAAATACTATTATAGGTAATATTTATAGGTTGGGAAATGGAAAATTAATTAATTAGTCCCCATTTCACAAAAGTTATAAACAGGTAACATAAAACGAAACGAAATACAGTATTAGTAAAAGAGTTCCGTTGGCACCCTTTGTGTATAATAATAATAATAATAATGCTGGTCATTTTTCACACATCATCTAGTCCCAAACTAAGCAGAGCTTGTATTATGGGAACTACATGACTGATATACTACTTATATACTTTTTTTTATTAATACATACATATTATACATAGAAAACACCCAGACCCGAGACAAACATTGACTAATCGTACAAAATCGAACCCGCAACCTTCTGCGTCTCAGGCGGGCCTTAGTCCACTGCGCCACAGAGGTCGTCACAGAGGTATTGAACGGAACCATAAAGAAACCTATCATTAGAACTGATGTTGTTGGAAAAATTAAAATATGATTTAAGTAAAAGTATCAGAATAGTTCTTAGCTAATCTCAGAGAAAACAAAAAAAACTATACGAAAGCCTTTCGCTCTTTCGCTGGAGTAAATGTAAAGGTTAGAACACACTGATCTAGTTAATGCGCTGTCAAAAATCTTTGTTCACCAGATTTAGTTAAAAAACTACTTGCAATATTTTGCGTGTATCCGCTTCTGGCATATTAACAAAATGTGACAGGATTTATTTAAGCAATGCCTTTATATAGTTGCAAATAATATGTACCTAATAATAATGGATGAAGCTTGTAACAATGAATAATTAAAAAACATTCTAGGTTACTTAGGTATAACTTAGGTATACCTAAGTTTTATGAAAATATCCTAAGCGAGTAAAGCTCCGTGAATTCATTGAAAAATATGTACGTAAATACATATTTTTCATGATAGATAGAAAATACTTTATTGCATACCAAATATTTCAGCCTAGACACTCGTAAGCAATATAAAATTAGACAATGTTGTAAAATGGGCAGACTTATCGTTAATTAGCGATCTCTTTCAGACAACCATTGGATGGAACGAGCTGTACGAAAGATTACAAGGGCTTTGAGTGGTGCACCATATACACTGTATTATATGGACATCGTTACATATTAACAGCCGTTCTCCGATGTCGGTGAAATCACATTTGATGTCGATGGCCCCATCCGAAAACCAGCGCCGCACCGCTCCTAGATTTGGTGCAGCTTATACTGAGATTGGATATAAATTATTGAACCCACACAAAACCGCAAACAGCGTTATTAAAATTGTTATAGTTAAAAATTGTCTTGCATACTTTTCCACTTTCTTTGCAAATGTTTTTCCGTGCTCGTTGTAAATGTATTTTTTTGTGTTGTGTCTATTAATGTGTTTTCTTTTGTTAATTTTTGTATACTTACTACACAGCATAATACCTACATACATACCATGAACTTTTGCTTAATACATAACATAAATAAGCCAGAATCAGGCAAAAGTTAGCGACTCGAGGACAAGTAGTGCTCCTTGACCAAAGATTTAAAAATAGTTAGTTTCGCACGTCTTATGCTAACAGGCAATTAGCCCGCACTGTAAAGGAGCTAGTATGTATGTTTGTGTCAGTGTGTTGGAAAATATATTAGTTACTAATTGATAAAGCTAAAAATGTATAAAGGAATCTCACAAAAATCTATAGTCAAAGTCAAGTCCAACTAATCAACTGTCCCAGTCTGATCTAGGAGGGGTTTACTGTCCAAGTGTCATTTAATAGCTCTTCAAAGTTACATATGTAGATGGCGCTGCACTGAAAGATTAGATTTAGACTGTCCAAAATGTGACTCGTATCGTTTTGTAATGTAGGTACATCGTTATCTCATAAGTTTCAGAAAACCAGCTCAAAAGTGTAGTGTAAAAAAAAACAAATACATAAAAAAGAAAACCTCTCCATACATGTTATTAAAAAAATCCACAACAACATGCTTTCTGTAATGTCGATAGCAAAATATCACTTACCATTACCAATGATCAAGACAGCGAGACCGTGTGAAACCTGCTTTAGCTTGACTGGTTTTGAGAAACCAAGGCAGTCTGAACCGAAACACCATGCCTGGTGGACGACTTTTAAAATAAATAAACAAAATAAAAAACGATCACATAAAGATTTAATAAAAGAACGTTTTGTTTCTTCTTTCTAATGGCCAGTGATGAGTGATATTTTTTTTTATATGAGTGAAAGTGATTTCTAAAAGTGAAAGGCAGGTATGTGTCAAATAAATCCTTTATCAAATGTTAATACTTGTAAATTTGTGACCCAGTTCGGGATGCTTTCCAATTAATGTTTTGGACACTTTATTCGTCGATTCGATGGTTTTTTCTTGGCATCCGGCGCCGGCTTTATGTCAGTGTGTATGGTGGTTGAAAATGCCTGACCGGTGGCAAAAGAAACAAAAACAAAAACAAACAAACACGCTCACAACTTTATTCCCCATGATGGACATCCTTAGATACATGTTCAGTGAGAAGTTCTTTGAGAATACCAAGTTAAGGGTAGTCAGAGGCACGACCAAACATTATATTTCGCACTTTCCCGTGTTTGGCAAGTAGTTAGCAATCCGTGAGGTTGCAAGCTCATCGCCGCTTATTGGAACACTAATCAATGGCACATAGCTTTGAATTTTGTGTTCGGTTTCCTCACGATGTTCTCCTTCACTGTTTTGAGCAGCGAAAGCGCATTGGTGCATAGCCGGGTTGGAACCCCGGTTAGATTATCGGTTATCGGGATCGGTTAATGATCTAGTGTGATGAACGGATTAGATGCGCCTTAGAAATTGTCCAATATAAAATTTCATCTTTTATTTTGTCGCCCCGCATCTTTTATTTTGTCGTGTTTTTTTCATAAAATGTATATTCAAGGGTGGTTCCCCTTGAAGTATACCCATTAAAAGAAAAACATTAAAATCGATTCACAATTAGCGAAGTTATCGCATAAGAAACACAAAACAAAACAGACGAAATGAGAACATCGTCCTTTATGAAATCTGTTTATTTATTTATTTAACAAAATCACACTCAAGGAATAATTTAACCAATAAAATTTTTACAATAAAACTTTTTTTACAGCCAATTATGAAGTAAAAGTAAAGTTGTAAAGTCTGTTTGGGTTTCTTTGTTAGGATTTTTATCTGCTACCATTTATTCGTACTTATCTTAAAAAGGGATGGTCTTCGAGGATGATCCTCAGATAAGTTTTATCGCAAAGTGCCACTAGGGAGCGCTGCAATCGATTATGGAATGTGAAACGATGTAAGCGATTACCACGCAGATTTTGTAATCGTTCGTTGTTTAAAAAAAAACTTGTTGACTTTTACTTGTTCTGGCAATTCTTTGTACCATCTGTGGTAGATCTGGATCTACATAGTTTAGTATCGTTGGTATCGTATAAACTGACGTTTGTTCCCACTGTGGGAAAAACGTCTGCATGTTCTGCTGATATTTATTTCGGGTCAAGGTGTGGTGGTGGTACCATGACACTCGTAGTTCCTGATTCTCATGACACAAGTTATCCTAATGTGGAGTTAGGACTATGTTGTAAAGTTATTTATACAAAAAATGAATGTGTCATAACAGATTTTCAATTCTAAGACGTTACATTCAGCTAACTAAATAAAATCACAGACATTATAACTAAAATTAATATAACAATTTACTTAAGTTTACATATGAATGTATGTGACTATTGGATGTATATTTAGTTATATGAACTGCTTTAAAAGACTATGAATAAAAACTTGCCGTAGATCATAAAGAAAACCTTTCACAAGCTCTGTTAAAGGATTCTTTTGATTAGCGGAACAAAAAAAATTATCTTAAATAAAGATATTTAATAGAACGGACAAAAACCCAACAGTCACATACATAGTCCTGACCCCACACTAAGATTCCCTGTATCGTGGGTATCAGGAACTACGAGTACCATGCTACCACAACACCCAGACGTATGATATGATAGAATAAATCTCTGTAGAACCTTAGTGCCGCAGCGGGAATCGAAGCCGAACCTCTTGTATCTCAACCTGCTATTCTCACGCCAAGCCACTGAGATTATCCGGCCAATTTCTGAAAGACTAATCAAACTAACCTCTAATTTAATTAGCATTTCAGAAACCGGTCGTGATTCCACACTCTTTGGTGTGCCATGTTATTCAGATGCATGACGAAAAGGGCGCTTAATGTAACTCGAATTCTTCACAAAAAACACAGTTTCTACACTTAGAGAAACCAAAGAAAATACTAAAAGGGTTGACCACTGTTATGTTCTACAATTACAGACACAATTAGCTAAGAGACACAACATCAAGTATTGCTCCCTTTATATACATAACTACACTACACTCCAAGTCTCTCAGTCAAAATTGAAATGTAATGTAGACTTGATAACCATGTTTAAGAACACTGATTCGGCCGAGGATCTCAAGAGGCGTAAATATGGAAGTCTCGAATGACCTTACTTATCTGAGCCTTTTGGGTTAGAGACTATGGGTCCGTGGGGAAACGGGGCCTTTCGCGTATTAAAAATTATTTCAGATTAAATGGTCGAAGCGACATAATAGGTTGGGGAAAAAGTTTCTTCGCATTTTTTAAGAAAATTCAAAACATTTTTTAATATAGTTTATTTACATTTAACTAAAGTATGTAGGTACCATTTTGTTCGATAACTTTTTGCCATTTTGTAGGCAGGGACATGATCCCATTGCTATAAAAACTTTGGGGCTTCTGTTCAAAATACCGCGACAAGTGGTTTTGGCAGTCCTCTCGTGATGTTAACCTGACACTGCCTAAAGAATTCTGAAGAGACCGAAACAGGTGGAAATCTGAAGGTGCAAGGTCAGGACTATACGGCGGATGCATTAACACATCCCAGCCAAACTCTCTTAATTTTTGCTGAGTGGCTAAAGATCCACTTTTCATCACCAGTTATCAGCTTCTTCAAAAATGGTTCGGTTTCATTACGTCGTAATAAAGAATCACAAATGAGAACACGGTTCATTAGGTTTCTTTCAGTGAGCTCGTGAGGTACCCAAATATCGAGCTTTTTTGTGTACCCAGTTTTTTTCAAATGCGCCAAAACTGTTTTGTGGTCAATTCCCAGTTCTTCAGCTACGTCGTAACTACTGATATGCCGATCTTGCTCCACTTTTTCAAAAATGGCATCCATTTTATCCGTAATAGGGCGACCAGAGCGACGTGCATCTTTGACATCAAAATTTCCGGATTGAAAACGCTTAAACCAAATTTGTGCTACTCTCACAGACACTGCACTAGGTCCATAAACATCGCAAATTTTTTTCGCGGCTTGCGTTGCATTTTTACCTTTTTTGTAGTAAAATTTTAAAATGTATCGAATTTCTTCATTAGATTCACTCATCTTAACAGTACGAAAAACAAATAAAAATCACACATTTTCCTAATTTGAATTTGGAATTATCTTCTTTAAAATTTAAACTTTTAATGATACCAAAACCAGCCAGATACAAATAGTATAGCCAAAGATATTTTATTACAAGTTCATACATACAATAATGCGAAAAGACTTTTTCCCCAACCTAATATGACCAGAGAGCTGTCTCTGATCTGAATCAACCCTTAAGTGTGGCAATTGAGCCAGCATTTTGGGAGCGCTTGCATCTGGATCAGTTGACTTTTAGATCGTTTGCAATGATTTTTAGATAGAAAACAGCTTATCTGTATTTTTAATGTACTTGCACATGGTTTTATGAATAAATCTCAGAAAAAAAAACACTGCAACCTAATTAATCAAAGAAATTTCAACTTTCTTAGCTCGAGGTCGTGCCCCACAAGTCCAACGGTGCGCATCGGCTTTCGCGTTATTGTCAACGCTTCTACAATTTCCAATTAATAATTAGGCAAAGTAGTGTAGGAAGGATATAGTGGTCGGAATAATTACAATTTTATGGTGGTTGATGAACTTGATGTTTTTAAAAACAAGAACATAATATAAATATTTCTGTGATCTTTTTTAGAATTTGTATAAATCACCGAGTGGCTAAATATCAGCAAAATTACCGATTATCACAAGGGGGCGTCGCAATCGACGATGGAAAACACGTCGAGGTTTCAGTTTTTTTTTTTTTTAAACTCTTTTAAACCGCGCGCGCCATGTTGATTCAAAATAAACCCAAACATAACTTGGAGTTAGAGAAAGTGGCGTTACCTCATCTTTTGAATAATCCTTTTGTGTCGTTTTTGTTCCGCTAATCAAAAGAATCCTTTAACAGAGCTTGTGAAAGGTTTTCTTTATGATCTACGGCAAGTTTTTATTCATAGTCTTTTAAAGCAGTTCATATAACTAAATATACATCCAATAGTCACATACCTTCATATGTAAATAGTAATTTTTTATATTTTATATATCTTTATTTAATGCGGTTTTTTTAGAGTGAATATTGCTCAAACCAGCGAATCTTAAGAATTAGGCAAGCTGTGAAAACCACTCAGAAACAACAATAAAAAGTCGTATTTAAATACTCCGAAGCCGCCACTTTTCCACCCTTTTATCTACCCATCAAGCACTTTAAATTTATTGTTTTTTTTTCAGCTTCAAAATCTACGAATAAGGTGATCTTGCCGCATACGATATGTCCAAAAAGACAGCGCAATGCCAACGGTGAACCATGCCAAACTATGGAAATATCTAGAAGAGGATCATCAAAACGAGACTAATCAGAAGAGTAGAAATGATTTTGAAGATATTACTGAAAATCAAGAAAATACTGAAGAATATGGATACAAAGAAGAATTTAAACAAAATAATGCAAAACTGGGTAGCGTGATTAAAAAATTCTCGAATAATTCGGCTGTACTGAACAATATTGAAGATGATATTAGCGATATAGCTAATGATACAAATAATGAGGTAAATGATGCATACAACATAATCAATGGGAAAAGTAAAACTGAAAGCAATGTTAATATATATAAAATTAATTCAAATAATGATTATAAAATAAATGACGCATGTTATATATTCAATGGAAAAAGGAAAGCTATAAACAATGAGATATTTAAGACCAACAAGAGGTATGAAAATGAAGATAATAATGTAAATAGAACTGATAATGATAGGAAACAGCAAGAAAAGTCGATTAAAAAACCAAGATGGCGGTTAGATTCAAGGATGCTAGTAACATTAGTGATTTTGAATGTGACTGGTCAAGGAACAGCTGTTGAAGGTTCGTATTTAGATGCCAACATTTAGGAATGGATCAGTATAATGTCTTGCGGTTTATCGCAATCAATTTGTATGTTTTCAAGGATGATTTTTAATAGATCCTATCGGGATATGCATTTTACGTGTTATTTCAGTGATATCAACCAACACCCTAGCCTCACTCCTCGGTTACCCCAGCACCTGCACCCTGGGCTCTGAAGTGCGACCTTGTACTCTCTCCCTGACATGCTGGCTTCGTGGCGGCACCAGGCTGCGAGGGTGTGGTGGATGGCTCTTCTCCTGTTGCCAACCACCTGATAACAGTTGGGACAGTTTTGATAACAAGTAAGTTATATATTCAATTTAAATGTGTTCAGAAAATTCCAACTCCAGCGGGCTTTGAATCTTTGCCTCTAATCGGCAATACGTTGTCCAGTTATGCCATAAAACTAATGAAAATTTAAATTTAACGTTCTACATGTGTTAAAATAAACTAACTATGCTAAGTATATTAAACTGAATGTAATAACTACCTACTGTCAGAATAAAAAAGTCACAAACAAAGTAATCAAATCTTGGAAGTCAATTTTAATACTTCTAATTGTCGTATCGAAATGAAACTTTGTATGTAGTTCGGATGACAGTACTATAATTTGGTATTTTGGAGCTGATCTGATGATGGAGCCAGGAGGTGGATAGTGGAACTCTTCAATGGCTACTAGTAAACTCCTCGAGTTTGGGCTCATATAATTCGTTTTCATGAGTCCAATAGATTGGGCTTGGTAACTAGGGTCTGAAGGTGGAAGTAGTTTTTTTTATAATTTTTAGTGCATTAGAAATCCTGTTTTTTATAAACTACATAATTTTTTTATATTTGTAATAGTCCGAGTTATGTATTTTTGGAAAGAAAATTGGAGAAATTGGCCAGAATATATGTATATAAAAAAAGGTTGTTTCTTTCTTCCATACAAACTGATCTTGTTGTCGAATGTTTTTTATCTGGACAGAACAACGTCTGTCGGGTCAGCTATTACTTAAGAGAATACACGCCAGGGGTTTCCAAAAGTCTATTTATATTTCTATTACTAGCTTGACGACCTCTGTGGCGCAGAAAGTTGCGGGTTCGATTCCCGCCGCGAGATAAATGTGTGTATAATCTGCAAATATTTGTCTCGGATCTGGGTGTTTTTTATGTATAATATGTATGTATGTTATGTATTTTTTTCAGTGTACCCTCATCAGACTGGAGCTACAAAGTGTCTCCACCGCGACTGAGACAGGTGCCACAGAGGAATGTGATTCCAAACAGCAACGTCTTTAGAAGAAGGGTTGATGAAGATGTCACTCCACAGGTTTGTAGAACTGCTGTCGTGGTTATATACTGTGACTTTAGGATATATGCCTGTTTCCCGGTAGGAGACTAGGGATTTCCACTTGCTAAGACCCTGACATACCTCTTTTGCTTTATTCACTTTCACAACATGCTGGCCGGTTTAGAGTACTCTTGACCTGACCTTTCCCTAGATCGTCTCCAATCTGGTCAGAGTATGTTCGCCGGGGTCTACCCTTTCCAATAATGCTGTTCAAGCTTCCTTTATATATATGTTTCGTCAATCTCCTTTCATCCATCCTTTTTACATGTTTATTATGAAAATTAAAACCGATATTAAATAACGGGAAGTTGATAAAAAGTCCAATATAAAATTTCATCCCCCATTTAATACATTTCCATATACATTTTATAAAATAATATTACACATTAAAAAAATAACATTAAAATCGGTTTACAATTGGCGAATAGTGTAACAGAAACAAAAGAATGAGACGAATTGTGAACCTCCTTTTTTGATTCGAACCCACACCTCTTGCGTCTTAGCCACTTATTCTCCCACCGCGCCACCGATGCCGTCACGTTCGGTCGCTGACGTTTTTATAGGGGAGGTCAAAGACAACAACATTTTTTTTTTATTGAATACAGGCACAACAAACAGCTATATTTAAAGCTTAGGTATAAGAGTTACACAATAAATTTAATTAAAATATAGCCCACTACGTTGGACTTATATATAGTAACAATTTTATCAATTTTTATCGCTATAGGAGACTGACTCTACATCTAATTTGTATAATACTTAGGTTAATTTTAATCAAAATACAAAATTAAAATCTTTTTGAGGTATTATGCAAGAACATACTTATGAATGTGAACTGAGATTGAGATTGAATGTGAACTGAGGGTAAACTGACTGTCCGAGACATACAATTAAGTAGTCGATTATTATTTTAATAATAATTTTAAGGAGTTATCATTTAGAAATACCACTGACTCCCACACTGAAAAAATATTATCGACACTTGGTTGTGAAATAATTACCAAAATTGTTATTTTGATCTTTGAAAATTCCGGTCACTTTTGACATAATATCTGACATTGACTGGCTGTTCTGTTTTCAGTTCGACTGCGGTGTTCCATCATCTAGGATATTGCAGAAGAGGATCATAGGCGGACGGGAGGCGCGATTCGCGGAGTTTCCTTGGCAAGCGCACGTGAGGATATCCGAGTTCCAGTGCGGAGGAGTCCTAGGTATAGTGATCCTGATCTTTGGAGATAGTTACGAGATAAGAAGTTCAAATCCACAAGATCTAAGCGTATCCAGTTATGCTTTAATCAGATATGTTTTTGTGACCAAAAAAAAAATGAAAATAATATGCGATTAATTATTTTTTCTCAAATTAATTATACATTTAGTCTTACAACTATTTACAAGTAGGTATATATAAAAAAAAACAGATAAAACAGATCTATATTAGATAGCTCAACTGATGCAGATCACTACCAGACGGAAGCGTTCTCAAAATACTGTCCACATTGCCACGCTTTATGCAAAAGCTAATGCGTTGACCCAGATAAAAGCCAGCTCTATGGTAACGCGTCGCTACGAAGTATTTTGAAAACGCGAAAGACCCCGGTATTCTATAATAAAATTCAACTTAATTAAATTAAATTGATATAAGTTATATTTTAGTATAACATAATTATAAGTTTAACGGGTCTTTATCGCGTTTACCTTTTTTATTATATTCCCGACGTTTCGACGGTATTGCAACAGCCGTGGTCACGGGTGGTCACTTATAATTATGTTATCTAATCGCGAAAGGTTGGAAAAGTTTTAGTATAACATTTGCATACCAATGTGTTTAGTGAAATATGTGAAAATATAACTACATACTGTAAGATATTTGTAACCACTCTCTTATACATCACGCTCCTCATCCCTTTCCAATGCGTCACATATGATCTAATTTATCTGTATTATTTATTTATATAACAATATAATCAAAATCACGAGCAATACGTCCTTCAGTTTAGCAGTGTTATGTTTCTGTTAGTATTCTCTTGATACCCAGTTTGGGTCTCTTTGGGGATTCCACTTAGTAATGTAGTACCTATCCTATCTGAATATATTCTGTATGCATTGTGAATCTTTATTCTTCGACTTTGGTAATATATTTTTACTAGCCTCTGCCCACGGCTTCGCCCGCGTGGATTCCGTATAAAAAGTAGCCTATGTATTATTCTGATGTTTAAGCTACATTACTGTAAAGTTTCATTAAAATCCTTTCAGTAGTTTTAACGTAAAGGGGAACAAATATCCATCTTCACAAACATTCGTGTTTATAATAGTAGTAAGATAGTTTTTAAACTGATGTTTCTTTATGATCCTTGTGACTTCAATTAAAGAAAACCTATTTACTTTAACTTTGACTTTGACTTTATCGTGTTTCAGTGTCCAGGTGGTATGTGGCCACAGCCGCTCACTGCGTGTCCCGAGCGCATATCAGAGATATTGTCGTGTGGCTCGGAGCTCTTGACACCAGCGCTGGAAGTCACACTGCTAGGAAAGTTGGGTAAGCCTTCCTTCTTTATCAATGTTTACCTTCACACATAGGGAAAATGTTCTTAATGCTAGGAAGTTTGGGTAAACCTTCCTTCTATTTCAAAGTTTCTCAAATTGGGAAAAGGTTCACACTGCCAGAAAAGTTGGGTATACTATCTAATTTCTACACACTCAAGCTTTTCACGAAAGGAAAGTTGGGTTAATCTTCTTTCCATCTCAAAGTTTTTCTACACTTACTGAAAATGTTAACATTGGTAGGTAAGTTGGGTATAAACCTTCCAACTATCTAGTTTTTACACACTCTAGGAAATTATTCACACTGCTAAGAAAGTTTCGTAACGCTTCCTTCTATCTAGATTCTATACAATCTAGGACTTTGTTCAACTGCTATCAAAGTTGTGTAAACCTTTCTCCTATCCCAAAGTTTCTTCAAAGAACCCCCTAAAAATGGTAAATGGTTACTGTCGCCTATTAACATAATCTGCAACACCAGGTGCATTACTGGTGTCTCTAATTTTACCGACAGCAATACTGAGAAAGCTTGAAACTTAATAAACTTATTTTTCACAGAGTTATTCAAAAAATTCTCCACCCTCTCTTCCAATTTCGAATGACCCAACCGGATCGTTACGATATCGCTCTTCTCAAACTGTCTCGACCAATCACGTTCACTCATTACATCAGAGCCATCTGTTTACCTGAATCGGAATTAGAACTGTGGGGGAGATCCGCGGTTATAGCCGGGTGGGGCAAAACGGACGCAACTGATACGCACACGGGAACCAACATGCTGCGATCTGCAACCGTTCCTATATTGAGTAAGTTACTATGTTTTTTATCACTCTGAAAGTAGGTTAACTCAAAAACGGCTTGGTAAATGCGACTTACGGCCTAAGGTCTTTATTTAAATTTGAAAATAGAACAAGGCGTTCATAACGTTCATAATATTATGCTACACCATGCAAAAAAAAACCTAGATACTAACTCCATGACAAATCCTCATTTGTATTTAGAAATGAAACTGGCCACGGCACAAGGCGTGAAATCGGAAAATCAAATTTTCTTACTAACAAAAACTGTTACCAGTGAAAATTGCATTTATGTATTTCATAAGACTTTTTTTAATTTCCTCGCATTCGTAATGACAAGTTATGTGTTATTCTCGGGTATAAGCGAAGAATTCTAACTCTTTCATCCTCGCTCATATTAGCACGCTTATACGCCAAAAAACCTGTAAAATGTATGCAATTTTTTTTTAACTTATATTTTTGTAAAAATAACTGCGCAGTAGAAGAATTATAATGGATAAGATAGTTTAATAGCAGAAGGTGGGATCATAGAAAGTACAATAGTTGAATAGTTGGACAAGGAAGTAGGTACCATAATAGGATAGTAGGAATTTATATAGTAGGATAATTGGAAGTAGTATTGTAGGATAGTAGTTTTAATTCGTTCATGAGTTCATCTACATTTTGATTTCAGGCAAAGAGCAATGCATCACTTGGCACCGCAGCAAGCAGATCTCGGTGGAGATCCATTCGGAGATGATCTGCGCGGGACATTCCGACGGACACCAGGATGCTTGCTTAGGTAATGATGGGGTTTTAAAGGATGGGCTGTATACCGACTTCTGATCGGCCAGTCCCATTTGCAACTGAAAAAATCAAGTTACAGAATAGGGGACGGGACGGTCAGACTTACTATTAATATGCCCACAGCCTTCTGATAATCATTTGGATTGCCAAAAGTTCGTCACCGAGTGACTATTAAATACAGAATAGGGGCGGTATTTTCGTTTAATAGTGTGAATGCTTACTATACAAAACAAAAAAGTTACCTGCTGTTTACGCAAATTACAGTAACTTACTTGTATATTTAATGAGGAATTAGTACTTACATGCGCCTTACATAAATCACTTTAAGGTTTTAGGTGTACTTAGCATAATGATGTAGACTTATAATTAATATGAATAAATTAAACTGATCTGGAAATACAGTCGTGAGCGAGTTTGTTTTTGTTTTGAAATATTTTGAAAATTTTAAAATATTTTGTGACTGCGACCTTAACCTTTGTATAACTATAAAATAAATTAAAAAACACAAACCGCTTCTGATTGTGAATGTGTTTTTTTTAACTTTAACATCAGTTGGTCTAATAGTATCCGATTAAAATCCCGCGACGCAATGAGAGTCAGTATGTGTTTGGGGTAAGAGGATGTTTATGTGTTTGTATGTTACCATGTATATCCGACATTCAAATAGTTTTATCAACACAAGTCACTATCTATTTCATGAAATAGATCGTAATTTGTTTAACAGTGTGTCCTAGAAGTACTGAATACTTTAGGAGATAATAGCTCTGCTATGGCCACCCTCGGACCCCAACCCACCGTGTCATATTGACCATCCGCGCTGTTAGTTCATTTTTGCTTAGCGTTCTTTCTGTAATTTTTTCCATTTTTTCGTTTTGCTTGGCTCCTAAGGCTCGTTGCGTGTTATCAAGTCTGTAACCTTCCTCAAGAATTGAGCTATAAAATGCAACAATATTTTTTAAAATCCGACTGGTTGCTGCAGAGCTTAGCGCATTCAAACAAAAAGAAACAAACATACTCTTCAATTTTGTTATTAATATAGATAGATGAGACAATTTCGGGACCCTAACATGGCATGTCACTCTGACATTCATAAAAAAGCATGGAACTACATGCTTCGATTTACTCTTTCTTACAGGCGATTCGGGTGGTCCTCTCATTGTGTTGGATAACGGAAGATACTACCTCGTGGGCATCACCTCAGCCGGCTTTGGCTGCGGAGTGGACCACCAGCCGGGCATCTACCACAACGTGCAGATCACCGCCAACTGGATCAGAGGAGTTACGTCACCAACCATCAACTATATTGAAGTTTAACTTTTTAGGGATCCAAGGAGTCACGGCGTCGATCATCAACTATATATAGAAATCTAAGTTCTGATCCAAGAAGTCACTGGCTGGTTGTGAAGAGTCCCGGCGCGCCCGACCATAAACTATATTGGCGTGTACATTTCTGGAATAATCGTATAAACATACTTACCTTCGCAATGTCACTTGATAAATTATGTGGGAGTCACGGCGCTGACCATAAACTATATAGAAACTTAAACTTCTGAAACGATCTTATGAACATAAACCATCAACTATATTAATGTTAAACCTCTGAAATATAAATATACCAACCTTTTTTGTGGCAACTTTCATTTTCAAATGACTCCAAAACTAAACCGGTCAAGTGCAAATTAGTTCCGTACCACCACACAATAAACAATAACACGATGTATAAAATAATGGTAAATAACAAGATGATTGAATATTTTTCAACGTTTTTTGTTGTAACTAGGCAAAGCCATGAAAATATTACAGAATTCTAAATTTCTTCTAAATTTATCGTTATGTGGATTATGTCAAAACAGTTCAACATAATTCAGAGGTTCCTTTTATTAAATAAACATACAGCAGTTACATAAAACGTAGTCCTGACCCCACACTAGGATTCCCTGTGTGGTAGGAATCAATAACTACGATTACTGCAACACCTAGATCCGAACAAATATCTGCAGAACATGCAATCATTTTGTCCCGCAGCGGAAATCGAACCCGTACCTTGTTTCTAACGACTACTAGCCCGCCCGCTACCGAGGTCGTCCTTTCGTCTCAGCCTTCATCTTTAGCTTATTTATTCAAAACGCTCGACCTGAGTAATTTGGTTTCTCTAAACTGATTGTAAAAAAAAATAACTAGGTATGCGCATTTATTTATTTTTAAGTTACTATTGTAAATATTTGCTCTTCTTGCCATGCTTTGTTTCCTAAAATGTTTTAATTCGATCTCCATTTAAATTATTTTATTATGATGAATTTATTGATTAATAATAAAAGTTAAAAAAAAATAACTTTATATTTTTTTTGAAGTGACTAAATCTCATTTTGTTTATATTTCAAGGTCTGATATCCTTTAAACAAAAAGAATTGATTTATAAATATTTTAGTAAAAACAGGAAAAAGTAGACTCGATGTGGACATGCTCATAAACGTGGAACACGTTCTTTGTTCAAAACACATTGCGCTCTAAACCCTACTCAACGGCAATACCTTTCAAAATCATAAGCACCTAGCGTGACAACTTTTCTTAAGATTACACAAACCGATTTAATGGAAAATGTAATCAAGCTACAGAAGAATAACGTTGAAAGTTGAATGATTTTGGTAGAAATGGTATGTTGTGAAACGGTCTCAAATGTCAGAGAACCTCAGTCGAGTAGAATGACTGCGCCGTGCGTAGCGTATTCGATTTTCAAAATAAGACGATAACTCATAGGAAAGGCCTATTGGCCGGTGAATTTACTTTTTAATTTCTGTTCATGAAATAAGTCTTTAGTGTTGTAGGTACTGTTACGTTATTACAAAATGTTGTTCCAAAATTATTTGTTATTATGTGTTGTTTTTTCGATGGCGGCGCTTTTGGACGGACAGACCTTGGGTGGTGAGTGAAAGGCGTTTCTATGCAGAAATAAATATTATACTAAAGCATGCGAATGCACGCTGTAATAGAACATTGTTTTTTGCAATGCAAAGAGAAAGTTTGCTAATGCAATGTATCATCAATTACCTATCAAATGCTTCGTGTGCATAATGACAAGCTTTTGATTTTATAACAATTTAGGAAGATAATAGTCAGACAATATTTTTTTTATGTTAATATATTAATGGACTCTGATTGGTCGTTATTATTTAATAAAACAGTTTTAAAAACCTTTAAGTATAATAATCATTACAAATATTCTTAAATTATTCACACTGCTGGGCAATTTCCTTTGAAGTAATAATTAATCTAAAAAAAAAAGAAAATATATAACCTAAGCATGTACGTACGCATTATTTTAATTGTATTTCTAGTAGATACCTACCTAGTTGATTGGTTTCCTACCTTGCTGACCGATAACCTGTTTTTTACCTTGAACATTTGGCATTTTACATTTATTAATTTTCGCGCCAATTTTATATTTACTTAATTATATTTACTCAACATCAAAATAAGGTACTACCTACCTACTTACTAACTCATGACTGTACTAAACTCAGGCTTAAATTAATTAATTAAAATACTTCATTGAACAGAGCAGGAATGTGGAGAACTAGTAAAAAGCCCCGTGATTTCGTTCGCGTTTATACATAAAAATTTCACCTTCCTGCTGTACCCTAGGGGTAGACTATAGTCAAATCCTTTCTTAGTGCACCCCTACACACAAAGGAACATAACCTCCAAGTTTCTAGGAGTTACAGTTTAGGCTGACTGTCAGTTTGTGAGACAGTTAACGTTAATTTTCTCGTATAACAATAACCTTTTCACAAAAGGTAATTTTTTGATACCCAAGCAAGAATAAGGTCACGCTTAGTTTGGGTATCGCTAGAAATTCCACATATTTTTTGAATTTTATTCTTCTTTAGTATTATAAATATTATTGTTAATAAAGTAAAAATGTACAACGCAGTCTAAGTGATCGGACATTTAAATGTGAATCAGCACAATCAGAGCAGGAAAACAAAGATAAATAAAATAAAAATAAAGCAAGGCATTTTATCTGAATACGATCTGTTCAACGGCAATTTACCTAACCTTGAAACACGAATAATTCGGTCCAGCAATAAAATGGACATCACTATGACGCACCCGATGTCAACTTAAAACTGTTTGGTGCTGGTGTCGCATACTAAATATTTAAATTAAGTAACGTTGTAAAGGTAAAAGACCTTCATCAACACTCAACTCCGAAACTACAAAACCGATTACAAAATTTAGTTCACTAATTAAAAGTAGCATTATCCCTTGGATATAAAAATATCCAAGTTTTAAGAATAAAATCTCAATATTTTTAAATTAAGTCGAAAGAAAAGGCGTTCCTTGGCTGCTTTGTGTTCCTATTTGGTTAGATATATATATATGTGAATATTTGAAATCAGTATTTAAAAAGTAAACAAGACAATATACCTAGCTTTTATGTTAAAGCCAAAGGTAAAGACGAAATCGCGAGGCAATAACTAGTATGTATTTTCACCAGTAACAATAATTAAAGCTAGCACATTCAATTAAATATATAAAAAAAACTGTTTATAAGTATTAAAGCTGTGTAAATGTATGTAGATAGTTACAAATTATTTTAAACCGGCTCAATAATCCATTATCTTGAGAGACAATGATAACAGTCAAACAAATAAACACACAAACAGACGTACAACCTCTTACCACAAAGACAAAGTACTGGCACTTTGCATCGTAAGTAATAATCAAAAGGAATGTATAAAGCATAATGATTTCCTTGAATTAATGTGATGCATGATCATTATTTACGTCGATAAAAATGGTTATATGGCTGAACTGCAAGCTCCCAACGAATGGGGTCTACATTCCACAACGGGTGGGGGGGTGAAGTGACTACTATTTTTTCAAGGTTATAAGACTACTTATGACCTTGAAAAAATAGTAGTAATTTACAAGGTGGAAGGAAAGAGGCCGCGAAGACAGAGCCCCATGCATTGGAGTGAGCTGATTCGTTCTACAACGGACTCCAGTGTGAGCGAAGCCATTCGTTCCGCTGAGGACAGATCCCGATGTCTGAGGACAGAGTCCTACATAAAGGTCACGACCCTCAGTCTTTGAGAATATGAATGCTAGGAAGAGGAGAAGGAGTCTTATAACAACCTTATAAGCATGACATGGAGATTAATGCTGCTAGTAAATAAGCATTTCCCTGATGCGAGACAATATTCGTAACATTACCAGCAGAAGAATAGTTTTCTGATCGGACGATCTGAAGCTGCAATCATATTCGCCACCTGAAATTCTTAGGCGCCCCTGATGTATGTTGTACTGTTTATTAACTATTTTGAGGAAACACGTAGATTTAAAATAGACATTTGATCAAAAGATTTGTAAGTATCGTTTGCATTTTTTGCTAACGGTTCGATAACATGTTAAAAACGTAATGCTGATAATGTTTAGGCTGCATAGATTGCGAAATAAATTGATTGTTTAAGCCATTATAAAATAATTCGAACGGTAGAAACAATTTCTAGTCATTTTACAACGAAACCGCAGATGGCTCTTCATAATGAAAAAATATTGAGACTTTATTAATTTGTCCATCAAAAAATATTTTGTATAATAAACTAACTGATGCTTATAATAAACTAACTTAACGTGCCAGCAAATCCTATATTAATAATAATATTAATAATGCATTTATTTCAGGCAGCACAGTACACGTGCACAAATACAGGACCCCTAGGACGAATGCCTCAAAACGAAAATACATACAGTTAAAAAAAATATATATTATGTCAGACTTATTTAAATGCATATAGTGACAATCGGGCGCGACTGGATTCGGTAACCGACCTTGAAAACGTCGATAGAGGCGTATCTAGTTCAAAATTTGAATTTTTTTTATAAGAGATGAGGCAACTTTGGGACCTAACTTTGGGGATTAGTATAAAACACATTTTGAGCATTTTTTTTCTTCAGTAGAACCGCCGCCATTTTTAAATTATATATCAAGGCCCTGCTACTTAAATTAAAAAATAACTAAACTACATAGAACAAAAAATGTCACAAACTATTAAAAATGTTATCCACCGTGGAGACAGTCACGAAAATAACTGTTTTTAGATACGGTCGTGGATATTTGGGCTATGGGGAACAGCGAAATCTCAATTTTCACTACTTTATACTAACTTATTAAACCTATTCTGCCATAATTCCTATAGTAATTCCTGATACGACGCAGGAATCCTAGTGAAGGCTCAGAACGTTTGTTGGGCGTTTATTTATTTATAAAATATTCACAAGGAGATTTGAAAAAGAGAGCGGTAGTACTCTTTAGTTAGGTAGGATTTAGTGTATATAAGTAGTATATCAGTCATGTAGTGCTTACTTTGGGGCTAGATGATGCTGTGTGAAAATGTCCAGCATTATAACTATTATTATTTAGAATAATCTTAAAAGTGAGGTGGCGTTTAATTAACTTATTTTTCAGGTCCTATGCATGGCAAGAAGGTGGTTTGCTACGTAGCCTCCTGGGCAGCATACCGGAAGCACCATGGACAGTTCAACCTTGAGGACTTGGATCCGTCACTGTGCACGCATCTCGTATACTCCTTCGCTGGCCTGGATGAGACCAAGAACTCGATTAAAAGCCTGGGTAAGGAATATCGTAAAATTTCTCAATAAATAAACAAACACCCAACAGACACATACATGGTCCTGACCCCACACTAAGATTCCCTGTGTCGTGGGAATTGGGAATTAGTACGAGTACCCTGGTACTACAACATTCAGACCTGGAACAATCTGCAGGTCATACAAACATTTGTTCCGTAGAGTTCCGCTGAGCTCGCTGAGTGGAGTGGATTCCCGTATTACAATATGAATAATCGTAATTCACGATAATTTTAGAAATAAGTTCGAAAGGAGAAGACAAAAACTATTTCTGTCGCATATTCTGTCAAACAAAAGAGAGAGAGTAAATATTTTTTGTCTTTTCGGCGGTAGACAAAACCGTTGTCTTGGGTCTTCATGCTAAGCAGGCTGGTCTATAGTCTATTATTTCTTAGGTAACAATGACTCGTTATCTCTACAGATCCTTGGCAAGACTTAGATAGGGACTACGGCAAAGCTGGGTACAAGCGATTAGTGGCGCTGAAGGAGAGATACCCTCATCTGAAGGTGACCATCGCCATCGGCGGCTGGAACGAAGGGTCACCTAAGTATTCCAAGATGGCGTCCGAACCCGAGTCCAGGGAGGCATTCGTGAAGAGTGTTCTGGTATTTTTGAAGTAAGGAAAATAAACATGGCTCACGAATCTCCTTAAACAAGTTGTCCTGGAATAAATATATCTGGGTCAACGTATAAGCATTTTGGGAACGCTTTCGTCTGGACAGTTGAGCTATCTATAGATCGTTTGCAACGGTCTTTAGATAGCTAGCTGTGTTATCTGTATTTTTTGTATATGCCTACATCTACAGCATCACCTACTTGTATATAATAGAGCTAATTAGTTAATTTAGATTATTGGGACATCTTCGAAACCTTAGTTTTACCAAGTAAATTATTAATAATCTGTAATAACAATTATAACATACAGAACAATTGTAGAAAATACATAAATAAAAAGTTAGACCGGGAGTTTATATTGTCCTCAACCCTATTAATAATGCTGGACATTTTCACCCAGCATCATCTAGCCCCAAAGTAAGCAAAGCTTGTGTTATGGGAACTATATGACCGATATACTACTTTATATAGTTTTTTTTTGTAAATACGTAAATCACCCAGACTGGAGACAAATGTATGCAGATCAACCAAACATTTGTCCCGCAGTGGGAATCGAACCCGCAACCTTCTGCGCCACAGAGGTCGTCAATCGAGTACCAGGACGGTACATGCATTACCAAAACGGTTGAAGAAGTCAATACAATTATTTATTCTTTATTGTACACACAGATTATTGTACAGCCTTAAATCCGTTACTCGGTAACGAATACATACGGTTTGCTACAGCCCTTGAGTTTATACTTCTTTAGCTTACCCACAATCTAAAAAAGTTAATGCAACTGACACCATATTTTCCAGGCAATACAACTTCGATGGATTAGACCTGGATTGGGAGTATCCTACTAAAAGAGATGGCAAACCATACGACAAAGCGAACTTTGTGCTTCTAGTCAAAGTAAGTTTAACCACAATAAAAAAACACGCTCACGACTGCATTCCCCATGATGGACATCCTTAGATACATACTCATCGCGTCACGACGCATACCCCCCCACTTCCCAAGTGGAGGAAGGGCGGGGGTTTTATGCGGCAGAAATGCGTAATTAAAGAAATACATTATGATTGCAATTTCTGGTACTTAAGACCAAGTGGCAAGTGGCAATATTGTCATTGAACCCTAGAAGTAAAAGTTATAAATTTATTTGGAAAACAAACACCACAATGACATTTTCAATACTTACAAAAAAGCGATACTCACGTATAAACTCTCAATCCCCATTTCCCCCCTTCAAATGTTAAAATCCAAAAACCCTAAAACACTATTTATTTATAATGAGTAGCTACAAACCTAATTTTCAAGATCCTTCAAAAAAAAACAAAACTCCATTCCATACAAACTTTTTTCTCTTTCTCCCTCAAAAAATGTGAAAATTCAAAAACCCTGTAACACATTACTATTTGTTTACAATGCATAGCTATAAATTATATTTTCAAGTTCCTACCTCTAAAAAAACGATACTCCCTCCTATACAAACTTTCAACCTCTTTACACCCCCTTAAAATGTGAAAATCCAAAAACCCTGATTAACGTTTGTCGCTTCAATTAGTTCAGTATAACTTTCGAATCGAATCTTCCAGGAGTTGAAGGAAGCCTTCGAGCCGCACAACTACATCTTGACGGCGGCTCTGGGCGCCGGCAAGTCTACCATGGAGTCAGCGTACGAGCTGGCCAAGCTCAGCCGGCATTTAGACTTGGTGCATATGATGGCATACGACTATCACGGCACATGGGACGGCGTCGTCGGAGCCAATGCACCGCTCAGAGGCACGGATGAACATGATGTACTTAGCTTGGTGAGTTTTATTATTTACAGCTTTTAACCATATTTTATTTATTTCATTAAAAAAAAAGTCATTATGTTACCTTCATACGTAAATAAGCTTGATTAACATCCACAGTTTAAAAAACGTCTGCTGCACTAAGGTCACGTCATTTATATTAGTAAAGATTTTTGTAAGCATTGCAAAACAATAGAAGATTATAGAGTTGGTATTCATAAATATTAATTTTGTAAAGAAACTCCTAAAGGCGCCACAATCTTCTGAGTTATGTTTAATGTGATGTGCTATGTAATAGACTGTGTCTAGTTATATATTGATTGTGTATTTTATAATGATAAATAAAGACCTTTAAATAAAAAATAAGCTTTTTACCCACTGCTAAAATAATATAAATAATAATCTGATAATAATCGAACTCTGTGGCGCAGTGGGCGAAGGTCCGCCTGAAACGCAGAAGGTTGTGGGTTCGATTCCCGCTGCGGGGCAAATTTTTAATTGATACATTTGTCTGGGGTCTGGGTGTTTTCTATGTATAATATGTTTGTATTCACAATAAACTATATAAAGTAGTATATCGGTCATAGTAGTATAGCTTGTGTTATGTAGTTCCCATAACACAAGCTTTGCTTACTTTGGGGCTAGATGATGCTGTGTGAAAATGTCCAGCATTATTTATTTATTTAATCTACTACACTATAAAGAGGTAAAGTTTGTAAGTTTGGATGTTGTTATAATCAGAAATTTCGCAACTGATTAAAAAAAAAACTTTCTCCAATATTGAAAATCGACCTTGAGGGTGGACATAGGCTGTATATTATCCCTAAGGGTGAAAATTTTTGGATAACATTTATAAACTTTTTTTAATGACTAGAAATCTATTGACATTAAATTTGTAATTATCTTGTTAACAGGAATTCACAGTAAATTACATGATAAGCCAAGGAGTCTCCCCATACAAGCTGGTGCTAGGCCTGCCGTTTTATGGTCGTACCTTCATTCTAAACGACCCTGATGAGAGAAGGATCGAGTTCGGACGTACGCCGGTCAAGAGCAAAGGTTTTCGGGGACCTTACACGGGAGAAGATGGATTTATGGGTTACAATGAGGTTAGTAAAATCACGTTAAAAAAATGAAAAAAAAAAACACACACAACTGTAATGTGTTATTTCCGATATTTTGTTTATATGATAAGGTAAGGATTTCTGGTAATTTCAACTTTAAGGGGGTGAAAAGGGGAGAGAAGCTTTGTATAAAAGTTCTTTGAATTGCTAATGCTGAGGTTTTGTATTTTCACATTTGAAGGGGGAAGGGTTTTTCAAAGGTAGGAAATAGAAAATTGATATTGTGGCCATGTTACAGAGTTTCAAGATTTTCACTCTTTAAAATGGGGGAAATGGGGATGAAAGTTTGTATGGGAGTATGGCGTTTTAAAACACTACTCCACGCATGTAAACCAGCTGGCAACAGCTAGTAATTTATATCTTTAATATTACAGATATGTATGGAAATCAGCAATAAGTCCTCCCCGTGGGCGCATTACTGGGATGAGCGCTCAGCAACGCCATACCTGCGCGATGGAGCCAGAATCATATCCTACGACAACGCTCGTTCCATCGCCATTAAAGTCAAGTAAGTAATATAGTACAAATTTTTATCTCTGGTTCTTTCTTGGTTACCCTGAGTTGCTCGCTCCAATTTTACATTTTCAAGATATTTAGATAAAGTGACATCTTGTGCTATATCAGAACCCGCCAAGACGAGCAAAAAAAAACATTTCTTGAAATGGTTGTAATTGTAATTAGGTCCTATCATGATTTGTCCGTTAAATATTCTTGACTACTGTTATATGGTTTAGTTGTCTATAATTTGTACAATTTGCTTCGAAATATATAATATTGTCCAATTCCTGTACAGTTTCCTGGTTGCGTATTTATAGTGTGTAATTTATTTATTTTGTACCTGTCTTATCTGTGCTACGTCTACGTCTACGTCTACGTCTACGTCTACGTCTACGTCTACGTCTACGTCTACGTCTACGTCTACGTCTACGTCTACGTCTACGTCTACGTCTACGTCTACGTCTACGTCTACGTCTACGTCTACGTCTACGTCTACGTCTACGTCTACGTCTACGTCTACGTCTACGTCTACGTCTACGTCTACGTCTACGTCTACGTCTACGTCTACGTCTACGTCTACGTCTACGTCTACGTCTACGTCTACGTCTACGTCTACGTCTACGTCTACGTCTACGTCTACGTCTACGTCTACGTCTACGTCTACGTCTACGTCTACGTCTACGTCTACGTCTACGTCTACGTCTACGTCTACGTCTACGTCTACGTCTACGTCTACGTCTACGTCTACGTCTACGTCTACGTCTACGTCTACGTCTACGTCTACGTCTACGTCTACGTCTACGTCTACGTCTACGTCTACGTAACAAAATGCGATTCGTATGACTTCCAGGGTAGTTTTTGAGGTTTATAACATGTCAAATCAATTTATAATTAAGTTTAACTAATAAAATTTAAATTATATCATATGCCATAAAAAAATAATTAAACATGGAGGTTTCCAACTTTTGTAATAATTAACTTGAGCATCCTTTTCATTCTGGATATTTTCTATGTATAATATTTATATGTACTTATTAAAACAAAATGATGTAAGTCGTATCATGTAGTTCCCATAACGAAAACTCTCCTTCCTTTGGGGCTGTGTGAAAATGTCCAATATTTTTATTTATTTATTATTCTTAGGATGGCAGTAGACCGCGGTCTAGGTGGTCTCATGGTGTGGAGTATCGACACGGATGACTTCAAAGGCCTGTGTTCAGAGGAATTGGAGCCCTATATCGACTTCATCGAACGATACAATAAGATTGTAGACGAGCCATTGTTGCAAGAAGCACTTAAAACATTGAATTTGCCCGACGGTGAGGAAACTTTCTTTATTGATATATTTTTTTTACTGTTCTCTTATTTTATTGCATAATTGAATAGTGTTTTATTAAATAATGAAGCATTTATTCACCATTTAATAAAACACTATTCACTATTATTTTATTTTATTCAATATCTGTTCACCTATAATGAAGTTAACAGAGCGTATCCCTATTGCTTACATAAACAATATGTAGATAACATTGTTTATGTAAGCAATAGTTCCTTTATGTAAATAATTTACATAAAGGAACGCAACCTAAGTTGTTGGCGTTCCTTTAAATAGATAATAATAAATAATGGCAGGTAAGTTAGGTAAGCAATGCGTCCTTTCAAATAAATAATACCGGGTTATTTATTGCAGCAGTTTACCACTTTTATAATTAACAATTTCTCTGAAAGTGACCTTCGTTCACCTCTCTTTTTACTTCATAAGATGATACCTCGCATTTCAATATCGCGTCCACAAGAATTTACACTTTGAGTTGCCTTCTTCTAACGTTGTTTTTGGTCAACTGGTTTTTTTCGTGTCTTTAAATCATTATGTTAGGCGATGTAATGGATTATTTTGTATAATACCAAACACAAACACACCCAACAGACACATACATATTCCTGACTCCATACTAAGATTCCCTGTGTCTTGGGTATCTGGAACTACGAGTACCGTGGTACCACAACAGAGCAAATATCAGCAAAACATGCAAAGATTTGTCCCGCAGCGTGAATCGAACCCGCACCTCTCGCGTCTCAGCTACTAGCGCCAGATTGGTCGTCAAAATAGTCATACCTTGGAGACTTTTTTAAATTTAATTATTTGTTTTAGCGCACGCCACTGGCAGCCTGAGCAAAGGTGTTGCCTACGTCATGTCTGATGCAAGACTGACACTACGCTTGCCTTTACGGAAGCCTGGCAGCAATTACAACCTCCTTCGTTCGATCAACGAAGCCACCTCATTGGCTATGCAAGAAAAGAGAATACTTGACGAGATGACCAGAGTCACGAGAGAGAACGAGATAGCGAATAGTGATGATAGCGATGGGGGTAGTGCAACTGGGTTGGTTAGTAGTGTTGCCACTATTTTCATGTGTTTGTCAGTTGTAAACTTAAGGGGAATGATTTAATAAATAAATTGTTTAGATGGGTTGATTTGTTTCATTAGTATACCTATTGTTAACTATGATATAAAATAAGAAGTAATGTCTCGAGAAGTTAACTTTCCCCTTTATACCTTTACTACCTCTCACTAGTTTCAAAGATTTTCTGGAAGAAAAAAAACTCTTTTTAGGCTTTGAAAACAAACTCTATGACCCATTATATATGACTTTATTTGTGTATAAAGAATAAAGGATTAATTCTTATAAAATTAGCACCCTGTTAATCCATTTTGGGACTACGATACCACAGACAATTGATATGTGATCAAACTAGTAGCCGCTGAAGAGTTCGACTATCCACCTCCTGGCTCCATCATCAGATCAGCTGCAAGATACCAAATTATATTGTTGTCATCCGAACTACATACACATGCAAAGTATCATTTCGATACGACAGTTAGAAGTACGTTAAAATTAACTCCCAAAATTTTATAACATTGTTTTTTTTATTTAGTCACAAGTGAAAGTTGTGATCGTGTTGATTAAACAAAACGTTTCCCACAAAAGCATGCTAGACGTGTGTAGGACGTGAGTAAGGAGTTAGTCAAGAAATCTAGTAAAATACTAGATTTCTTGACTAACCATAAGGCAGTGATAACTTCCACCAAAATAGCCGCATTTCGTTCGCATTTCAAGCCGTTATCATAGCCGTGTCTAATGCATAAGTAAAGTCTAACCTTTGATTATAATGTCAGAGTCTATTAAAAAATATGTAAAAAAGCTTTGATTAAGACTAACTACTTTATTGTGTTGGTAAACTCAGGCCTTATCCTAGATTGTATAATCAAATTAATAAAAATATATCAATTGTTTCTGCTAACTATAATAAATTAAAACAAATATTGAATGATTATTTACTTAAACTAAATTATAGAGAAACTGAAGAGCTACTTAAAACCATTGAGTGACATGTCACAACAGATAATAGTCTAAATCAAAATTTAACACTTACCTATCTATACACTATACATATTACAACTGGCATTTATATATATAATAGTATTTAAATTTAGTTAAATCTTGTAGTATATTATTCTTAGTCCATAACTTTTTATTTTTCTCTCCTTTTGTAGCATGCAATTATAGAGAGTCCGTCGGCGAGTCCCATGACCCCGCTACACAGGCTATTATAGACCTAGTGCGGGGAACAGAGCTCACCTATGGTACAATTTTAATTCCTTGTGAACCTAATTATCCAAGTAAGTACTAAATGTTACAAATTAAGGCAATAAAGCATTGTTGTTATTATTATTATTGTAGAATTTTATCACTATTTCATTCATTGATTTACCAATCAAGCGATCACTTGTGTGTTCCTCTTCTTAAAAAAAAAAAAACACAATATTGTCGTACAATCTTTTTCGGTAAATGTCTACCTTCTTGCTCCTACTGGATTTGTTTTCAAATGGATTAGCAACATATTTTAATGTGCACTGATTTCCTTTTTGTGTGTCTGGTAGTTAGTTACCTTGAAAATGATTTTAGAAGTCATCAGCTTTTAGAGGAACCAACCCTCAGACTAGTATTATATTATCTGTGCCATAAGTAAACATTTCTCAGATATTAAAAAATAACATTATTGCTAGCGAGTGGAGCGCGTTGATGTCTTTTCTATGGAGCGATCGCGAGATCTGTAAACGTAAATATATCCTTCATTTGCAAATTTTTGTAAGTATCATAAAATTGAACATTGTCTTGTCAGTATAAATACAAAATAAAAAACAAACACGCTCAAGACTGTGTTTCCCATAATGGACATCCCCAGATGCATACTCAGTGGGTATATCTTTGAGGATATCAAGAAGGGCAATAAAAAGCTCATTAATTAATAATAATGTTTTAATGTTTCGCTATTGATGGACATAATTAAACTAAATGGTTTAACGGTTTAAGCCAGTCTACCTGCGAACACGAAAGCTACAAAGCCTTTTAAACGTCAGGAATAAGAATAAAATAACGCGATGATTCCGTTTAAACTTGTTTAATTTCATTAGGCTTATCAATGTTTAAAACTTTCCCATTTAAAACAGCATAGGTAGGTAAGCATTGTATTCAAAATACAATGTAATTTGAAGCGGTTTAGCCATCTAAAGATCTATGGATCAACAAATCGCACCCCCGGTGCAACAGTGGCACAATTGCAAAATTTAACTTTCTCAGGAGAAGCGTTTAAAGTTTCAAAGGCTCATTAATTGATAACACTTACAAATTATAACAATGTAACAAGGTTTTATCGTGGTACTAATATTATTTTACTCAATATAATTATTATTTTTGCCATAAAACTTCTAATATAAAAGTTATAATAACATAATATCCGTTACACCCTCAATTGTGACGTTATCGCACTGAAAGTTAATTAAAAGTAATCATGTGACGAGGTTCATTTAATAAAAAATATAAATTAATTCACGTTAAAGATGTATTTTAATTAATTTATGAGATGATTAAATGAATAAGCAGGCATACTTTTTTATGATTTACCTACAAATAAAAATATCAAAGTAAAAAACATAATTTATACATTTTATCATAACCAACATCAGTATTGTTTTGAAAGTCACTTGTAGTAAGTTACTCACTATAAAATACGAAATGCACTAGTTTAAGTCTTGTACGTGAAATAACTTTATAACTACGAAGTCTATCAAATATTTATGTTATATAGATTTATTAAGCTGAACTCTCACACACAATATTTGTGATTTTCGTGTTTCAATGTCCAGCTTACATTGCTGTCCATGCTTTCCTCGCTTATCTACTGGGATCATTCCATAATTTCTGTGTTTAGCATCAATAACAGTACGAATTCTTCAGTTTTTGCGATGTTATTCTTCCAATATAATACAGTTACGAGTCAGATTTCTTGCACGAGTTTTGGGCGATGATTCAGACTCCTGATTTACGTTATAAGTCATTAGATGAACTACTGGAAATGCTAGAATTATCAGAGGAGCTGCTGCTAGACGAGGGTTTATACTCATCACCGGTATCAGTGCAGAAGCATCACGCAGCAACAGAAATGGCGCAGCCGGCACTGTTGTTGCATTTTTGGGTATATTTTGGCCACTTTTCTACTTTTTTGAACAAGCAACAGAACGAGTTTTTTTCCTCGAGATTCCATTTAACAGTAATTATGGCACCTGTATTCAAGTATATAAAACTTTTTTTTTTATAAACTAAACAAAAACTCGGTTTTGTTTTGACTACGAATCAGTACGAATATGCTGGACTAAATCATGTTCGTGTGGCAACAGCTCTAGCTTAACCGAGATACAAAAAATATCGTATTTTGAGTACCAATTGGAGAATCAAAGACATAATTACGAAATAAAATATTTAAGTAGCAGATTCAATACCCCCACACAACACATCTTTGACCCCACACAATAAAAAACTATGATACCAAATTGGAGATACAATGTCACAACTACACAAAAGCCGCAGAAGTAATATAAAAAAAAATGTCACAACTACCTTTATAACGTTTTAGCTCCAGATTACTCATGGTTTTGTGGGGGATCGTGCATAACTGACCAATGACACGTTGTCACTCCAGAACCTCTATCAATTTGCACCTAATCGACAACGACACTAGTGCCCTCAATCAAAAAATATGGGAACTACACGAATGACATTCTCGCACCTGATACAAGGATACATAACGCAACTTTGTGCATACTTAAGTCAATTTGGCCATTTTTGCAATTGTGCCACTGTTGCACCGGGGGTGCGAAATATAGATCACTACCAGAAGGAAAAGTCCCAAAAATGCTGCCTGATGCACTGACACGCTGAATGGCAATGCGTTAACCCAGAGAGACAGTTCTTCGATCAGATGACCTTAAAGTGCCTGCCTACGGGCCCAGGGTTTCAACGAGAATAGTGCTTCTGATTTGTTGACAAGCTTACAACTTTTACCATCAGTTTTGAGATCCCAAACGTAGTTGAGCAAAAGCGCCATCTCTTGGCTGTCCATTTCACTATTTGGTTCTACATTACTAAGTAACCTCAATAGATAGGTAGTTAGTTTTGTTTTCAAAGATGTCGCTTTTTCAGTTAATTATAAAAAAATATCTTAATGTAGATGTCTAAAATTCGCATAAAATATTTTGGTTTTTTAATATGTTATTTTATTTAACTTTGATATAAAGGAGCTCTATTTTAGTTAGAAAATAATAATAATTGAAAATATAGCATAACATAACATAACAAAAAAATACCTAGATATGTTACGTATTAGGTATAATAGTGTCTTCGCTTTATGACGGCCGCTTCTGTTTCCTCTAAAGTCATTATCCCAGTAATTTACATCTACAAATCAAACCACATAATATATTCTGATACACACTAAAACCACACCACAGTTGTCAGTTTAAACCTTAAATTAAGGATAGAGCTAGGAATTTAAGGATTGTTTTATTTGTTAATAGAACTATATAGACCAAGTGTCTGGTAGAGATCGCTTTTTAGCGATAAGACCGCCCATTGTACAACATTATCACAAGTTTTTAGTAATTAAGCTGATGTGTTTTTTGCAATATAGTATTTTCTATTCTATTCTATTCTATAATCATCGACCCTATCTATATCCCTATCACTCAGCACCCAGGCATCATTCATTCTTTTAACGTATGTTTTGGTCTTTTTTTACCCCTTGTATACTAAAAGATGATGCTCTGCAATAAAAGACCTAAACGGTTTCAAAAAGTCGGTGGATGGAGCTGGCCCAAGATCGTTCATAGTAGCACTCTTTGGAGAATGTATGTGTTTAGCAGTGAACTTTTCATGTAGATTGGTAATGATGATGATGACTCATATACTTGGTACTCAATAGCTTGGGAAACGATCGTGAACTCATAGTCTAACACGTTTTCATACAGATTCGTGGCTGACCACGCTTTGCCGTGTGGTTGTGGTTGCGTTATCGTCCGTCTGAGGACCCTGGAAGGTTCAAATCGACTTGACTTCCTGCATCCATACACGTAACATTTTCTAATGACTTCATACGATCTAAGCTGTAGAAAGTTACTTAAGCACTAGACTTACAGGAAAAACATATGCATGCTCGTAAGGACAAACGAGTTGTTATTCAAAAACATGAATACTCCTTGACGTTTTTGCATGCTCTGTTGATGATGGCGGTACAACCCTATTAATAAGATGTTATCTATTGTAACCCATGTTATTTACAAAAAAAAAAAAAATGATCTAAGACTCCAGCGCTCTCTAGTGACTTGTGACGATAAGAACCATTCTTGAAGGAATTTGAAATCGATTGTAAACAATTGCATTGCAATAATAAATGGTAACTAAAATAATAAGCTGTTGGTAAATGGTAACAAGCTCTTGTGGTAAACGCATTTACGGCTTCCTGTCATCACAGATAAAAGAGGAGCCTGTACTAATTCACTGTTAGGCATAGACCTCGCCCAAAGAGTGCCATGACGAACGATCTTGGGTTACCTTCATCCACCGACACAGGTGGAAATTCACCTTATCATGTCCAGTTTGTGGTCGCTTTTAGAGAACTTTATTTTGCCTCACATAATTTAGAACTAATCATTACTCACGGCTTCGCCCGCTTAGTACCCGGATGAAAAGTAGCGTTCGTAATTGTTTCGTCAATGTAAGGTGCAAAATTAGTCTCCACGAAAAGCCCTTTTATTTTAACGGGAAAATTAATTATAAAATCATATGTTCACCCTGAAAGTCCATTCTAAATGTTGGTGAAATATTTTTTTAAATTCGGATTACTAGTTTCGGAGATTACATACAATCTTACAAACTACCTCATAATCCACAAAAGGTGGACATAATCTTTAGTGGACAGATTCAACATAATAGATTTAACAGCCAATTTTAATAATTAGAAAATACGATTAACGTAGTATAATGTTGCTTAATTCGCAGGTATCGTATACTTTCATAAATAACTTTACACGCAGTTTACTTATTCACTTGACAATAGCATAATTGCTTTTATGAGTAGAAAATTAGACCAACTCATGTCATTTCATTTTAACTTACCTATAAAGATATAAAGATAATTATTTATTCCACATATCAGTGTACTTAATGTTAAGAAACATTCTATTCTAGATAGCCTTTGTGTATGTATTGTGGAAAAGGATGAAAAAATGAAATGTTTAACGCAAATGTTTAAATAAATACCTACCTAGATAATAATAATACCTACAGAAATACTTAAAACATAATAACGTAAATAAAAATGATATAGGGATAATTTTTATTTACGCAATTTTTTAGGGTTTTTCTTACAAAATTGCGACCTAATAAGGTCAATAAATATATTTAATAATTTTCAAATAGTAATAATTCAAAGTAGATAAAACTCTAAACAAAAAACTAATTTTGTTATTAAAAATAAATGTATTTAGGTATTTAAGACAACATTTTTGACACCCACTCTTTCTCCTTTTGTCTGTCTATACCGCTATGTATGTATACTTTAAATAACTATAAAAATCACATCTAATACAGATAAAAAATATAACCTCTCAATAAAATGCTTGATTTTATAGACTGCTAAACTGTCAATAATTATACTTAGGTATAAGAAATTACCTTTCTAGACTTAAATTGAACTGCTACAGATGAAAAAAAAACTCTTATTAAATCTAAAGAAAAGTACGTAGGTAGGTAAAATTACTACCAATAAGATGTAAATAGGAAGAGTTGCATCAATGACCCCAAAAGCTACACTATCACTAATCAACAAGAACTATTACATAAACAGAAGCGTCATGCATTTTACATAACGAACAACAGTGGGGGCGACTGTACCTTCAGTCTGCGCCGCACTCCCGAACGAAACACTCGCTATCCGTTCGAAAACCATGAAAAAAGTTCGCTGAAAAGAAACAAAAAAGTTTCGTTACGAAAATTATGTGTGTTTGAATTCCGAACGCAAGAATTAGTTCACAAAACGCGAATAAATAAAATGAAAGTGAAAACAACGGAGCACTGACCGCGACATCATGCTAACACATAGATGGAAAGTGATTCTGCTTGTAGTTGCGTCGGTCGCTGCGGGCGAGCCAAGCCGCGCGCTCACACTATACCAGAAACCGTACAAAAATGTCATGTTCATACCAAAAAATTACTTCAGGCGACGTTCCAGAGTTTTATTTCTAGACGAAGACGAGAATCATCAGCCGTACGGTAAGGGAGAGATCGATTTGACAAATTCCAAAATCAAATTCGACGAGACCACAGACTACGAATTCACGTCCCCCGACGAAACGGAAATGAGCAAGATTGAGAACTCTCCGAGCGGAAATGAACGTTTTTATGAACCTCTTCCTAGGTTTCGACCTTTTAATAGCCAACCCCAGTATTACCACGGACGATTTGAGCGGCCGTACGCTCCGAATTTTGCATTCGAGCCGTTTCAAACGTATCCAGCTTTAAGAAACGGGTATTATCCTGGTTGGAAGTCGAGGACTCCAAGGGTAGTGTTCCCGTACGCCACGGATAATGTGAATTCAGTGCAAACGAACAGTCATGCTGGCCCGCAGCCGGTTTTCAATGACAATGTGGTGTTCCGTGACCAGTTTAGTTCGAGTGACGTGGTGGAAGACCAGGGTCTTCAGGATATTGGGGCTGGGGACAGTATAGCTGATCGGGGTGAGTTTCACATCTACGGGAAAAGAGGATAATTAATATGCTTGAACGTAGTCGGTGTTGACTAACAGGTTTGGGTGTATACAGAGTGTAACAAATACCCTGTCCGATCAGACAAGGTTTTTGTACAAAGGTATCGATATGCGATCATAATTATATTTTTTAAACAGTTAATGTAAATAGCCTCATAGCTGGTATAATTACGATTTAAGTAAACCCACGGCGATTATCACGTGATGAAAAACGTTGACAAAACGTTGTGGAGAGTTGTTCGTTGATAAAATATCAATGTATTGTGGGAAATGTACGTCTTATTCCTTTAGCTAAATAACGTTTGTTTTTTTTAAATGTTTTTTAATATATCTTTGGGATTCTTTTTGATGTAAGAAAACGCCTTATAATGGATCGCACAGGGTTTTCGTAACATACAGTAGATGTGGTCCTAAAAATAATGATACCAATATATTTTATGTTAGATGTTTAGAGACAAACGAGCATTGTATGCGACACCAGAGGCATTGCTGGTGCGTTACCTGCTCTAACATAGTTTATTGCCTTTAACAAAAATAGTCTTTTTAGGTTTTATTTGATCTTTGAACTATTCTCTTTCTCAATGAATGAGAATATATTGTTCGATTAGCAATACATTAGAGTTGAATTAAGGATCATCAAAAAAAAAAACAAGCATAGTTTGTTCCCTCATTATTCTAGGCTTGGTAGCGCGCGAGGAATCGCCGTAAATTCACGTACACGATCCTTGTGATATCAATAAATAAAACCTTTAACTGTGACTTGACATTACATTAGTTCAATTTATTTTTGAATGCCCTACTCAGAGTAGAGTTATTGATAATATAGAGGAAATAATCACTGCTAAGTGCTGTGTTTACAATGCTGAAAGTTAGATTTAATATGACCGTGAAAACACATAACTAGATTAAATACGTCAGTTCAAGATATCTTTGACATGACTTGCGAATTTGTCGTTCCAAAACGCGTCCTCGCTTTAAGCTCCTATTAATTTCACCGTAAAACCGTGCGTATGTAAATATGTTTTTAATGATACTCTTTCGACATAACACCAGTCGAAAGTATCAAAACTCACTTCCTTTCTCATTTATGGCAATGTTTTAGTGTAATTGTGGTAATTTTAGTAAATTATGTAAGTGGCTTTATGAGTTTATGTCTGAATCTGCTGCGATTTTAACTATGGAATCTAGTTGCTTATCGTTTGCAATAATTTTAGGCTTGATTGTTTCATCTGTATCTTATCTTACTACTATTATAAAAGCGAAAGTTTGTGAGGATGGATGTTTGTTACTTTTTCACACAAAAACTACTGAACGGATTTTGATGAAACTTTACAATAACATAGCAGAATAACACATAGGCTACTTTTTGTTCGGGTACCACGCGGGCGAAGTCTTGGGCAGAAGCTAGTATTTTAAACCAAGTAATTGTATTTATGTTATTAAATGTTATCAGTCATGTAGTTGCCATAATAGTTTTTAGTTTGGGGCTAGATGATGCTATGTGAAACTGTACAACATTATTTAGTTATTTGTTTTATTGGATCGGACAGGGTTTTCATTACCTACTGTGTACAGAAACTACCAAGTATATAAAATGGGTGGGCACATAATACAATCTATTGTATTATTTCGTGTTGTGCCTCGTTTCTTCCAGTGTTATGCTTTGAAATCAACTCGAATGTCATTTAAGAATTAAGTAACCCAACAATGGGACTTTTACCGATTGTATGTTAATGGAGACGTGTGAAGGTATTTTTAGCTTCTTTCTTGACTTTTAGGGTTCCGTAAGCCTTGTCAGCACACGGCTGATTACTGCGGAATATAGGTACCGGAAGAAGTAGAATACTGAACATAGATCTCCCCCAAAAAGTGCCAAAAGGAGTGGTACTATGTCAAATCAAAAAATAAATAAAACGTTATTATTTTTCTGGCACTACCCCAGTCGCTAATATTACCTACTCACATGTAAAGTGATGAATGATCTTTTTCTTTACTCTCATTATATAGACTGTATCCAACTAAAACTAAATTGTATCCTCACAAACTTTCGCATTTTTCCTATTCTACTACTATTATAAACACGAGAGTTTGTGAGGATAGATGTTGGTTACTCTTTCATGTCTTCTTTCAAAAACTACTGAACGGATTTTGATGAAACTTTACAGTTATATAGCTCATACATCAGAATAAGACATAGGCTACTTTCTATCTAGATATCACGCGGGCGAAGCCGTAGGCAGAAGCTAGTAGGACATAGGTTATTGAAAATTATTTTGATTTTTAATCTAGGAGCTGAGCGATCTCAAAGTAGACTTGGGCAATTCGGCGTCGACGTTTCTATGTTCGTTTGTCCGACGATACCTGCCAAAGCGTTTGTTCTTCCATTTAAACTTGGTTAATAGGCAGGTTATACTAGAATCTGAAGTTCGAATGATTATCGGTTTTCATTAATTAGAGGGAAGTCGGTTAAAAACGGTACGGCTACGTCAGTAAGTACACAATTTGGATATTTCAAATTTAATGTCTGCAGACAAGCTAAGCCTCATTCATAAAAAACCCAACAAATCTAGTATTGAAAGTTGAAATGTGTTTTTGTAAGCATGCGGCACAAAGTTTTTTTTAAATAACGACCTCTTAGTAAAATGTCCACGACTTAAAGACGTGACTAAGATTATAAAGCTGATCATCTTGACTTTGAACCTCTTTCTTTCTCGTAATTGGGTGAAATTCAAACACAAACTGCATAGAGAAAATAGCCATTAAGTTTAAAACTGAATGTAAAAATACTGGTAGTAAAATAAAATTATAAATTCAATAACGTTTATGAATCGAGTCAACAGCTTTCGAAATTATAAAATAACTATATTCGCGATACGTTTGCAGTCCCAAGATTTAAGGTTTCTATCCTGTAGGTACACTATCATCAGATCCTCACATGCTTACGTTATTTTGCTCACTCGAAATGACTTTCGAAAAAATAAAAAAAAAAATATTTAAAAAAAGTTTTGATTTTAAGCAAATCTTTTCATTTAATTTTGACGACCTCTGTAGCGCAGTGGGCGAAGGCCCGCCTGAGATGCAGAAGGTTACGGGTTCAATTTCAAATGAAATTAGGTTCGATTTTTTTGACAATAACAGACCATTTTATTTAGAATTTACGTTGAATAATCTAATTTTGAATTTAAATATCGATTGAAAATTTTTAAGCGGTTTTATTGCAGCAAATTCGTTTGCAATTGCAAAATTCTTCACAAAATTTAAAAAATATTAATCCTGTTAAATCTACAAAATTTATTGGAAAATTAGTGCCATTTTTTAGTAGCTGTCATGCTCTACACCAAGTAATTTATTTACTTCCTTATTTAGGTCACACTTGATTATGGAATAATACCAAGATAGTAAATAAATAAATAATGATGGATTTTTTTTCCGATTATCAGAGTCATCAAAAATTGTCATCAAAACTTTACGCAATTACTATCCTTGCAACGATCAATTTAAGGTTTATATTGTGAATCTTAAGCATCTGCATGTTAGTGTGTAAGCGAATTCTACTTTTACTATCACTAATTTGATTTATAAGGAATACAGTTATATGTATAATGAAAAAAAAAAACAGAATTATGTAAAATCAAATTCGATATAAAACATAAATATTCTCGTTTTGAATTTAGGTAAGTTCAAATTATAAGAATTAATATTCAAAATAATCATATTAATAGATTTATAAGGTTAGTAAGGAAATGAAATGAATATATATGTAAGGTTAGCATTCTAGGGACATAAGAATCCTATCGCCGCTTATTGGAACACTAATCGATGTCACATCCCTTCGAGCTTTTGGTTTTAGGTCATGGTTGTTAATGTGCACAGTATTTTTTCGAATAGAACATTCATAGGTCACGACCGGGTATGAACACAGGACCTTCGGATCTTCAAGTTGGGGTACCACTAGTCCAACAAATCTACTAGGCTAAAACCTTAGCGCAAACTGACAACCATAGACCTTCAACAAAGACCTTCGCATTTTTAAGTTTATTAATTTATGACATTGTGTACCTTGGCAAAATTGGTATCGTCTCATTCCCTAAGCCATTTTGCTAATGTTAAATAGGGTGTTCGTAATAATAATAATTTAATCTGCGAAACATGGGTTCATCAAATGTCATAAAATTACTAACAGAAGTACAGCCAGCCATACAGCATGCAAAAATTAGATATATAGCAATATTATTAATACATTCATAAATTATTAATTATTATGTATAACTTGTATACTGGTAAACATAATTGAAAAAATGCAAATACACAGTCAAAATAAATATGTAATTAAATACAATGTCACAGCAATTTCTAAATCGAGTTCGAACCCTGGACCTTCAGAAGGTCCGCCACTAGGTCAATAAGGCTCCTTCTAATTTGAATTGTAATTGGGGGAACTAAGTTATATCGTGATGATACACCTTCTAAGCTGACCCCCGACCAGTTCAACTCCTTGAAATAGTGGAAAAGGAATCTGATGACAGCAGTGTTTCAGTATCCCCGACCTCGTTGGAGTTATTAATGACGGAGGGCATGGATTGATCAGTTTTCGATATAACTTCCGCTGCTTGGAAAGTAGACAAGTTATTTTTTTTTTCAGAAAAGAAACCGTTCATTTAACGGACAGTTAATAAAAAGTTAATTATCAAGTTAAAGTTCATCTCCCATGTTTCCACCCGTAGGGGCCCACCTCTTCCCATAAAATGTTTACATATGGGACCAAAGTTGAAGTATAACGTACCCATTAAAAAAAATATATCGGTTCAAAATTGGCGAAGATATCGCGTAATCTAGACACAGAATAAAAAAACATTTAGACGTATTGAGAACCTCCTCGTCCTTTTTTGAAGTCGGTTCAAAATATGTTAATTAGCAAAAAGAGAAATAGCTTTCTAGACCAATAAAAAAGTGGGTAGATTAGATATTATAATTCAAATATCAACACAATGACATTAATATTTAAAGCTGGCCATCGTATACAGATTTAATCTTTCATCTCTTTCGTTTATATGAAGGTAGAGGGAGACGGCCGGTTATCGATTTGGTAAAAGAGGTCGATTGCATAAGAATTACATCAACGCATTTGTAGGAAACCATCTTTGTTTCGTAATGGCGTAGAAAGTAGAACGCGTTTTGGCGCCAAAAACAAGATAAGATTTTTTTGTTTATTTTATTTTTTGTGAATTGTCTAATCTTTTTACTTGGATTGGGTTTTTGTGAAATTTATTATATTACATTTAAATTTAATTTAAATTTATAAATTCATGGATTATTCGCGGTAGTACCAATAAACAGCATCGATTTGGTACTACTGCGTTTACGTCGTTACAAATGAATAGAGAGTTATCGTTAGACTTATCATGATTATCCTGAGAAATATACAATAGTGGCTTTGTACTTAGAAATACTTGAGATTTTCGAAGCGAACATAGGTGTCATACGACTTTTGTTTAGTGCTCTGGTCCGAAACAAGCTAGAGACCAGCTCCTGTGTCTGGAATCCAAATTAGGTTACGTATGGACTCCTCTTGGAAAAGGATCCTCTTTCCAACGAAATTATTTTTAAGGCTACAATTCGCTTGAAAAAATTAGAGTAGAGCTCGTATCATGTGACCAGATAACGACTGTGTTAAAAGAACTACGCAAAGTAATACTTTTAACACAGTCGTTATCAGTGATACACAGTGCAAAGTGATATTCCTGATCTGAGTAACTGCGTCCGTAGCAGAAGGCACCTGCTTTTTGCTGTAGCAATGTGCCGCACCGCAGCCCGCGTTTATTCCCCAATACCTCCCTCATCGCTTTCAATAAACTTCTAACTGCCTACCCTGCTATATTTCCGGACTAATAGAAGGAACTTATGTTGGTATACCTAGGTACTGCGAGAATTACGAATGTGGTTGTATGAATTAAAAAAAAAAAAAAAAATGTAATTTAATTTTGTATTTCAATTTATCATGTTATTTTGTCTTTTATGTTCTTAATTAGTGTTATTGGGTTTGTCCTATTCTAATTAATAAATAATAATAATGAGAACTCTTGTTCTACTTTAGCGTTATACAATTTTTTTGAGTTTCGGCGCCAAAAACAATCAGTGTTTCTTTATATCGGAGACGGACTTAAAGTGGGCTCTTATTTGTTACTTTGTTGCGCCACAATGTATAAGGGGGTATCGTTAGACTCCTCTTGATTATCACGTAACATTTGAAAAGTAGAACGTATTTGGCACCAACATGCCGGCCGTTTTATTTCAGTTTTGTTAAATTAAGTAAGTAGGTATGTGTATAATTTAATACAGAAAAACAGAATCCTTGTTAATTATATAAATAACAACGATATGTGATTTAAATTTTGAGATATATCAGTGTTTTGCTTCACTTGTTTTTTTTATAAATAATCAACGCAGTGGCATTTCATTTTTGCAAGGCAGGTGTGGGCTCGTTACTTCGCATCACCAGAATAAATAGGGTGTTGAGGTATCGTTGGACTCGTCGTGATCATGATGGAAAAGTTTGTGTGCAAAAAACTTCTTCAGTTAGTGAGAACTTCTTCAGTCACAATGATTTCAATCAGATTCCGGTTTAATTTTTTTCTCGTAATTAAAAAAAAACACATCTGATAACTCAGAAAAACAACTCTCAGACCTTAAATATTGCAATATATAATTATTTATTTATTTTCCTACACTTTCCACAGACAATAATGTTTCCCATGCGTTATCTAGCAGTGAAACTTAGTTTCACCCCGTCTCGGCCGCTCCCACGATCTTGAGATGTAGAAATTATATCATTGTTCCGTTTTTGTTGTATATTTTTGAAGACGTGTGAAAGACTCTTTATTTATCAACGTGAGGCATTTTTTTTAATTTAAGTACTATTATTAGGTTTAAGCTCGCCTGTTTACACGTTCAAGTTTTTTATGTATTCTCTGTGTTAGCAATTAAAATTAAAGAATAATAATGCTGGATATTTTCACACAGCATCATCTAGCCCCAAAGTAAGCAGATCTTGTGTTATGCGAACTACATGACTGATATACTACTTTTTTTGTAAATAAGAAATAGAAAACAACCAGAGATAAATATTTGCAGGTCATACAATCATTTGTCTCGGCCGGAATCGAACCCACTGTGCCACAGAGGTCGTCAGAATAAAATATACAAACACGCTCATGACTGTATTCCCCATGGTGGGAAACCCTCAGATGCATGCTCAGTGCATATATCTTTGAGGATACCAAGAAGGAGGTAGTCAGAGACACGTGCATACATTACATTTGGCAAATGCCCGCGTTTAAAATTAATAATAATAAGTACTTATAAAATAGTAAACAAATATACTGCCCACCAAAAACAACAACCTTATTATTTTAATTGTTATTGACTAATAAACATTTAAAATATAGCTTTATTTTTAAGTAAATCGCGCAAACATTCTCGGGCCGTATTTTAACAATTTTGCATGTTTTATTTATATGGTGATTTTAATAAGGAATTGGAAAAAATAATGTACGACTAGAGTTATAAACACAAAATAGCAACGTATGTACATGTCACTATGAATATTTTGTCAAGCTCGATTCGATAAATTTCGTCACACTTTTTACAAAGGGCGTTCTTCGACCTTCGAATACTATACAAACTACTATTCAAACTGGAGGTATGTCTTAGTAGGTAACTGATTATCAATCTGTGGTAAGTTCGATGACCCAAATACATTGTGAAGATTTCTATGGCTTACCATAAAAAAAATTACACAAAAGAGCATGGGATATCGTAAATTATGGTGAAGGCACGCCATCTTAGATTGCATTGATTGAATAAATTGAAATTGGTTGGTAACAATCCGTAGACAAGGCCTTTTAATATTATAAATGCAAAAGTTTGGATGTTTGTTACTAATGATGATCTCCATAATGGCTGAACATATAAGGATACAATTTGGAACAAGTAGTGTTCGTGACCAAGAATAAAACATAACCTACTTTTATCCAGATAAAATGCGGGCGAAGCCGTGGCCAGAGACTTGTCATATTATAAATGTCAAAGTTTGGATGTTTTTTTGTTATATATCTTCGTAACGGCTAAACCAATTCGAATGGAATTCAGAACAAGTATATGACAGAATAATACATAGGCTACTTTTATCTAAGTATCATGCGGACGAAGCCGTGGGAAAAGACTAGTGTCTATAATCTAAACATATAAAATCTTTTGTCGGCAAAACCACTGACAACAGCTAGTCTTATATATAATTCGTAGCAATTTTATTTTCATTGGCTGTTCTACTCGAAAAACTCTGTTACTTCTGTTTTTTAATGTTTGCATGTACCTACTCATTAAAAGGACACTTCTAGGATATAAAGTCGAACAATTGTAGGAACAAGAATAGCTTATTTGAAAACATCTGTTTCCTGAATGGGGCTATAAAACTATTAAATAAAAAAATGCTTACGCATACATCAATTTTATTTTTAAAGACCTGTACAAGAATAACTTAGAACAAACCCAGATAACAATACATTAGTTACTAGACTTAGTAGGTATCATTTGAATAATCGGGCGGGTATTTTATAAAACCATATAGAGTTACGAAGCGACTTAAAATCATAAACCAAAGGTGACCCTTAGGTCAAATAGCCAAAAATTGGTCAATGCTCGGAGATTACATAAAAGTATATAAGTTCAGTTACATAATATCAGTTTATTTACTTCCGAGGAAGTAACACAGTTGTGTCATGTTATTTAATATGTAGGTACTTACAGATGATTGATGTAATAGGCAGTTTTTTTTCTACTACTACTTTTTATTAGGCAAAAGAGCATACAGTCCACCTGTTGGTAAACGGTCACCGTAACCTATGGACGCTTGTAACACCAGAGGTATCATTCCCGTTGCCTCACGGAGACATCAAGATGAAATATCACTATGTGCCGGTAATTTCACTGGCAATCATTCCCTTCAAACAGGTGGTAGCACTTTCCCGGACGAGCCCTTTCACAGAGGTTATACTTTTAGGTTATAAGTACTTTTAAAACTAATAAATTGTACTACATTTACTCATGTCAGATATATGATTAGGGTCAAATGATCAACTGATACCTTGTCGTTCTAAAACCTAATATTTAGATTTCAGTCACGCAGGTGGGTTTGATTTTTGCACGTATCATGTATTTCTATATTTTTTTATTTAATTTAAAACAACTACTTACTTTACTTTGATTTAACTCATGGTTAGGATTGTAATCTTTGCTTATACCATGATTTGCGAAGGAATAATGTGGTATCGTTAGACGCGTTATGATACGTAAGTGAAGTGTCATGAAATTATTAAAACAGTTTACCAAAAAAATTGCCTTCGGATATTAGGTCAGTTAAAAATTATGTGAGAGGACGTAGTGTTTTATTATTTATTTTTATTCAAAGTTTAAGAGTTTTTATTCATTGCAATCACAAGGATCATTTAGAAAACGTCAGCTATTCAGACAATTAATGCATAATAAAAAATATACAGTACCTATAACGTAGAGTAAGCCTACTTACTCACACTAAAAAGCCTCCGAATTGAGAACCTCCCATATTGAAGTCGATTAAAAATGGTATTTGACAAAATTTTGTTTCTAATTAAGATAAAGAAAGCGGCTTGGACAGTTACTAGACTCTTAAAATTTTAATTTAATAATTTATCAACGATATAATTACAGGCTTAACCTAATGCAATAGCGATAACGATAGTACGCAAATGTAGATACGGGGTTCGTTATTGCGTAACGCTCTTTCGTAACACTCTACCGTTATTTGACTGCAGCTAACGGTAAAAAATTACTCAATGCATAAGATGCAACTTAAGGCGATGCCTCATTTTAAGACATTCTACATTTGTGGCATTTTAACTTACATTACATTTTTAGGTAGATACGCGTGTCAAAGTCAACGTGGCAAGATCTGTGACATACATCAATAAAATAATAAAAACCAATAACAGACACATGCAGTCCTGAGACCACACTTGGATCCCTGTGTCGTGGTTATCAGGAACTACGAGTACCGTGATATTACAACACACAGAACCGTAACAAATAATATCTGCAGAACATGTTTCCTAGTGTGTGTTGGCCTAGTGGGCGGTATGTTGGCGGTGGCGGATTTTTCCAGACGTAAAATTTATATGCGTATTAATATGTTCTTAAAACAGCGAAGGAAAATAACGTGAGGACATTTCGAAAGGCCTGTGTCATGGATTAGTATTCTTATAAGCGACGATGGGCAAAATTGTCACATGGACTACTACTATGTAAAACACGGACAAAATATTGTTTGGTCGTATCTCTGACTACCCCTACTTGGTATTCTTACAGATCAGCGGACTGAGTATGAGATCTGAGGATATCCATTATGGGGATTACAGGTGTGGCGAGTTTGTTTTTTTATTTCAACTGTGTTGTATTATTGAGACTTAATGGATTGACCTAGAATTGTAAAACTACACAATCTCCTTTATTAACTAATTAAATAAATAAATATATTTTGCTGGACATTTTTCACACAGTATCATCTAGCCCCAAACTAAGCAGAGCTTGTATTATGGGAACTACATGACTGATATACTACTTATATACTTTTTTTTTTGTAAATACATACATATTATACATAGAAAACACCCAGACACGAGACAAACATAACGTGACAGAACAAATTAAAATATCAAAAATATACATTAATCTTCCTCTTAACAAAAATTTCACTGCCTGCAAGTGTAAATAAAGCAGAACTATACACGTCTCTTTCACACGTGTGGCGTTTATTATCGTTTCCGTCCTTGTTTACTAATGTCATTGACATTAACGTAGAAACTAGTTTTTCCATGTTTCAGGAAACGGATAGTTTTTGCTATAATTTACGTTGCTCGACTTGGCGCTACCATTTACAAATATTTTTCTGTAATGAAACAGCTGACGTGTTTTTATATATATTTTTTTACTACAAGTTAGAAGTGGATGCTGCAAATGCTGCAATATACATTATAAAACATGTCGGGGTTTTAAAGTTTTGCATAATTATTTATTTTATAATCTATGCCCATCTAAATACTTATTTGAAGTCTTCAAAACAAACCACACATGACAAGCAGCATCGCAAATGACACAGCATTTAGAACAAACGACTGTAATTGTAAGATATTACGCGGTAACGTACAACACGAGAAAGTTGTACGGTCAGCAGACACACGCATAATAACCATAATAGTATTTATTGATAACCGTAATTATAGGTTAAAAACAACAAATTAAAATGTGATTATTAAGTACAATATACAGCATTACACTACTTTAAGTAGCAATACTTAATTATAATATATCGGTAACAATGACACTTATTGCTATAATAGCCATTATTATTATTTTTAATATTTATTCAAAAAATAAATTCAGATTATAAAAAGCCACAAACTTAACACTGTACCTACATACATGCATAATAAAAAGGAATAAATAAAATGTCACAAGATATTTAAAATTAATAAAATATGGATCCCATCACTAACTGCATCCACCTGTTCTGAATGGGCCATAAGACTGCCTATATATTAAAAATTTAGTAAATTGTATTTTTTTTGCTGACTATTATAGCGGTCGAGAAAAATGACCATTGCATAATACTACGTAATGATGTTTACTTAGTTCACTTTTTGGTTTGAAGGTTTGAAATCAGCTGATACCGTATACAGGATGTATTAGAAAAGTCAGTATCATTATAATCATCATCCACAGCCTCAATCATAACCAAATTATGAAGAACAGAGGCCAAAGGCCCCCTAAATGCAATGAAAAACGATTAATTATTTTGACGACCTCTGTGACGCAGTGGGTAAAAGCCCGTCTGAGACGCAGAAGGTTGCGGATTCGATTCCAGGACAAATGTTTGTATGTTCTGCAAATATTTGTTGTCGGGTCTGGGTGTTTTCTATGTATTTACAAAAAAAAAGTATATTAGTAGTATATTAGTCATGTAGTACGCATAATACAAGCGTTGCTTAGCTTTGGCTTAGCTGATGCTGTATGGCAATAAATCCACTGATTTTGCGAACCTCTACCGCGGGTAAACGCGAGTGGCGAGGCGATTGACGAATGTTGATAGTAGTTCGACCTTGATGGCGCAGCGAGTGAGTAGCTGAGGTGCGGGTTCGATTCTCGCTGCGGGACAACTGTTTGCATGTTCTGCAGATATTTGTTATGGGACCGGGTGTTGTGGTAACACTCGTGGTTACTGATACTCACGACACAGGCAATATTAGTGTGCGTATGTGTCTGTTGGGTGTTTATTATTCATATACTTTTGCATGAATCAATCTGTTGGAACTGCGCCATCTATGAACTGAATATAGATTACGCTTGCCACAAAGCGGAATTCTAACTTTCTGCAGAGTTGCAAAACCTTTGTGATAATTATACAAAATTGGGTACTTGCCAAATATACGTATAATGTTTTTACATGCCTCTGCCTACCCCTTGGTATCTTCAAGGATCTAACGGTCTAAGTAATTACAATCATAAAAATAACAGCAAATAAATACTTACTAGTGTACCCGTAAATTCTAGCACTATGGGGATGATTACGAGAATGACTTCCACCCGATGTCTCTCAGAGTTAACCGCGAGTGATACCTTTAGTTTTGTAATCGTCCATAGGTTACGTTAACCGCTTACCAACAGGTGGGCCGTATACTTGTTTGTGGGGGACACAAAGTCGGGTCGCAGCCTGGTCGATTTTATAAATAAATAATGCTGGTAATTTTTTTCATATCATCTAGCCCCAAACTAAGCAGAGCTTGTATTATGGGAACTACATGACTGATATACTACTTACAAACTTTTTTTTTATAAATACATACGTAATTATATTTTGAAGCGCAGTTACATTGGCTTGTAGAACACGGAGACAGTCCAATATTTTTATTGTTATTCGAAACTGTATTTCTGCGAGCATTATGAAACTATGTGTCACGTTCTTACCATTATGTCCAAAACGTGCGAAAATGAAAGTGATGTGAACTCGGCTGCTATCCGAAAACGGTGATCAGTGCTGGTCGGCTGTGTGATGTCATTGGGACCTCTTTGTAATATAGGGTGTCCCGGAACACGTGTACAAATCAGAAAGGTGGTAAATTCTGACAATGAATGAAAAAAAAAACTATCAACTGTATTTTGGACAGTGTACCAACTCTGAGACTATTATTAAACGAACGAGATGTTTTTATCGAAAACACTTCCTTAAATCTCCGATTTTTAATTTTTTTTTAACAGAATACAGCTAATATTTACCACCATTTGTTCAATGAAAATAATCCAATATTGAAAAGTCGTAGAACAAAAGTTGTTAACTATTTTGAGTAAAACTAGTGAAACTCCGACTTCGTTCGCGTCGAGCTTTTCATACAAAATTAATATGCCCGTTGCACTATCTAGGGTGGAATTTCGCATTAAAAGGAGCCTACCCTCTTGATTTCAGGTCTCTAGGACTAACGGTTTAGTCACTGCATTGATCGTCAGTCAGTCAGTGTGTCACGCAACTTATATAATTTTACTTACGCAATTTTATACATAATTATTTTGAAATTACTTAAGCATATAAAATTACAATCGTTGTCAAGCATAAAATGTCAATAAGTAAAAAAAATGCGGTTGGCGCTAAAATGCTGTATAGCATTACCCACGGACTTAACCGCATCACCGGTAGAAACCTGGTAGAAAATGCTGTATAGCATTAAGTCCTCCCTTTGTACATTGTTTGTGTGTAAAAAAGCATTAAAAATAAAAACAGACAGTAAAATAATAAAAAATCACACGTTAAAAGTTCATTAACTGTTGAAGGACTTTTTTAACCGTTTTACAATATACTAAGCTGTCATACAACTATGTACGGGTATATACCAAAATACAGATGAAACAGCTAGCTAGCTAAAGACCGTCGCAAACGATCTATAGATAACTCAACTGATCCAGATCACAACCAGGCGGAAGCATTCCCAAAACACTGACCACATTGCCACGCTGAATGGTAATTCTAAGGATCTAATATGATTCTTGGATCATAATATGGATCTAATAGGAGTTGTAGTGGGAAACACAGACATGAGCGTTTTATTTAATACTGTGCCCTCGCGTTGTTTAGTCTTAAAAAGTTATATCGTGGAGTTTCTACCATTATCATTACCTTTTACCATTTTACATAAAACCTATATGCTTTTTTACTGTGTATATCTCATTAAATTAACAAGCATGAGAATGTTTATTTACTCTATAACCGTTAAATTGATTTTTTTTTTTAAATAAATTTATTTTATTGTTTATGTATGGGATTCTAATCATTTAGCATGCTTGTAGGTATATTTGTTGGACTAATAGCTTTACATTATTTTGAATGTCTATCATTATTTGTATTATGAAGGTAAGGTTATTGTAAGTAAATTTCTGTAAACAAATAAGTAACGCAAATCATATTATCATTATAAATTATTATGTTTATTGTTATAATTCATTATTAATTGTATGCATGTAGACTAATTGATAAATCACTAATCAAATGAATCATAAAGAGACGTAGATGGTTGAACTTTATTTATATTGAAGTAATTTTGAATAAACAATTGTTTTTCGTAACTTTAAACGAAAATAATGTAATGTTGGCTCGGTATAGTTAAGCTTTGGTGTGACTATATTTTTTCCGATTCTTTCCTAAATGTCAGAGGAGAAAAACTATATCGGGCTTAGCTTAAACCGACTGTCATAAACGCGTAATTATCATGTATTAATTGGAAAATTGAAATCTACTATCTACGTCTCGTTCCATCATTTCAAAAACTGTCCAGAATCACAGCTTTTCTCAATAAAATCCTTTCTCACCCTAAACAGATGCCATCGTACCACATCGAGCTCTAAAAATGCTTTTCCAAAAACCCATGTTCATTCAGACTGACGGGCTCAGACTGAAACGTAGCGACTTCATATTCCCGAACACATCGATAGATCTGCCAAAGTTCAAGCCGATTTCCGACGAGCAAATACAAAAAGCCAATAACATCCTTAAAGAAATGCCTAGAAGAGGACGGCTGATACAAGATTTGAATTCAGAAATAGAATCTCTAGACCGGAAAGAGGATGCCACGTGTATGCAAGGGGGTACCTGCGAGTTCTTTTTCTACTGTTGGATGGTCGGAGGATTGCTTGACGGCACGTGTGGAGGCGTCTTAAAAGGCTGCTGCCACAGAGTAGCGAAATCCGGAGTTCTGGGCGTCCAAGACTCGAATAGCATTGACTATGAAAGTCCGAGCTATGGACCGGTGATTAACGACGAAAGTAAGTCAGTGGAACTCTGTTGCGTAATGTAGAAGTTGGGGGTTTTTTTGCATGCTCTTTTGTTTTTTGGCGCATGTTGTAGTGTTCAAGTTGATTATTGACTGACTTGTTCACATGACATGACTTTGACATTTTAATTGGCTTCACATATTTAAGTTTGACTGAATTTTAACTTTGACGAGAAAAAGACCTTATGACTGACTTGTCTCTGAATGTTGTGACCACATTAACATTCACTCATAAATATACAAAGATTCAATACACAAATAAATATAACAACGTTGCTTTTTTTTTTACAGTATTTGCATTCATGTTACGATTTATACACATTGTAACTTTTATAATCACCTACATTACGCTTCAGTGTAACAGACAAAGATAAATAACGAAAACTAACAGAGCTCAGATGTGGTCGTGGCAAGACATAGCTAGAACATTCTAGACAGTTCCAGGCACCACTAGATCTACAATACGGTGACTTCATCAGGTATTTCATTTTAAAATTAAATGTAAATATTTATTATTTAATTTTATTTCCTTTCTTAGCCTCTATTTCTAACTATGTCTTGTTTTCTCACATCTAGATCACGTATTTATTTATAAAGAATAAGTTATTTTCTAACACACTAACGGTAACCTTCATTATATACCTTTATTGTTTTGTGTAAATTTTATGTTTTAATATTTTACAGGAAGGTAAGTATTTATATTTCCGCTTTCTATCGTTTAAATAGATTAAATTGGCTACTTACTGTTATTTTGATCAGTTCTATGAACATAGGTATGAAGTTGTTTTTTTTTACCATAGGGCGGCTTGTAAACAAAATATTTATAAAAAAAATAAATTCTTAAGGAAGGATTATAATTAAGGGTCTTTCTTTTTAATCCGTCGCATTTTATTTAAATACTTTGGCACCAAAATCCCTTAATTAATCTTGGGAATAATTATATTCTCATGAAAATTGTCTTTTCAAGATAAACTGGGCTGACACAGATCAAAAAGAGTATCGTAGAGAGTAGAGACTCCTTATCTAATTTAACTAAAAAGTATACTTACACGTCGTTCACGCAGTATTTTAATCATACCAAAGCATGTTGCTTCCATTCCTCCGTAAAAATATCAAAAATATCGAAGGCAGGAGTTTATTGGGGGCGGTTAGGCAGCGAGGAATAGCTCAAACTAAGCTCAAACTAATAGCGAAATAAGCTTGTGTTCTGCTTTACACAGTTGTTTGGAAGATGGAAGCGAATATCGTTTCACAGACTAAAAACGTAAATTTCGTTATCCTTCTTTTCTATTTCTAATTAAATGTGCATTTCTTTTGTTTTTTATTCATTATGTTTTTGTACTGTTAAATGGTGATATGTATAATAAAGAGTTTGTTTAACTAGATTGACAAACAAACATACTACCCACCTATTGGTAGGCGGTTACCGTATCCTATCGACGCTTGCAACACCAGAGGTATCACTCGCGTTTCCGAATATTAGACATGACGGGTGAAAAGTCTCATGTGTAATTTCACCGGAACACCATACAAGCATATCTGCTTGGTGGCAGTAATTTCCCTGACGAGCTCTTTCACAAGCAGCTCTACTTAACTGGTCACATCTGCTCCTCGTTTCGATAATATTATTTTATTGTTCTTGTCACATATGACTTGACGTTAGTACATGTTTACTTCTTCCACTCTCCTCCTATCAGCTGTCATCTCAGTACTCACTCCTTTCTTAGCTGTGGCAACTGTCACACAATCAATGTATATTTTCTTTGGCCTACCTCTGCTCTTATTTCCATCCACATTAATATTTAGAGATCTTCTAGTAACATGACATTCTTCTCTCCTGATGTCTTTAGTAGTTTATAAGATTAGCGTGGTATGGTATTCACGTGGTATTCACCTGATAGGTACATTAATTTATTTCTTATTTGGTCCTTGTTTCGATATACAAAAACTAAAATTATGAATAGTGACAAAAGTGTAAAAAATACCAAATAAAAAAAAGTATCCAACAGACAACTTTTTTTTTAAAATAATGCTTGACCTTCTCACACTTTCATCTAGCCCCAAAGTTAACAGAGCTTGTGTTATGACTTTTATACTACCTATATCTGTTTTTTTTTGTGAATACATACTTAGAAAACACCTAGATCTGAGACAAATATTTGCAGATCATACAAACATTTGTCCCGCGACGTCTTCTGCGTCTCAGGCAAGCCTTTGCCCACTGCGCCACAGATGTCGTCAAACATAGTCCTGACTTCACACTAGGACTCCCTGTATCGGGTATCAGGAACAAGGAGTACAGTTGCCATCTTGGTATTTGGATCAGGTTATTGGAACAGCTGTTTCGTTGCCCCCAACAGCAGACTGCATAGGATAACTGCAGAGTACAATCTCTTGGATTTTACTTACATCTGCTTATGTAAGCACTTTCACTGGCCGGCGCCATGCGTTACGGAATTATGATATTGGCGTAACACGGGTTAAAATACCATTTATTTTGTGTGGATATAATTGGGCTCGAAATTGACCTTAAAGATTATTGAATTAATTAATTAAAATACCTTATTATAAGTTTTGTACACCTTATGCAATAAAAATTTAAAAAGTTAAATAATAATGTAAATAATGTACGATTTTATCGCTTAAAAACGATCTCTTCCGGATAACCTTTTGATGACCTCGGTGGCGCGGCGGGTGAGTAGCTAGATGCGATGCAAGAGGTGCGGTTCGATTCCCGCTGCGAGACAAATGTTTGTATGTTATGCAGATATTTGAATTGATTAATTAATGAAAATACTTTATTGTAACACCATAACAAAAACAGATATAATGAAACAAAACTAAAAGTACAATGTGCGGTCTTATCGTTTAGAAGCGATCTCTTCCTATCTGGAAGAGATCGCTTTGAAATGAATAATAACATAATCATCAAAATTATAGGTAATAGAAAAAAAAAAATATAGGTATATTGTTCTGGGTCCGGGTGTTGTGGTAGCACAGTACTAGTAGTTTCTGATAACCACGACACTAGTAGTTTCTGATACCCACGACACTAGGGTTAGTATGAGGTTTGGGGGTCTAAATAAATACCACTTTCTGTTGACGGTCACGCCTGGAAAGATTAAATTGTATGGAAATGACGTTAGCTGTGGAAATGTCACGTATATAACTTCTGCCAAGTTATACTTTGACAAATTAGCGTTAGAGTGAAAGGAAAATTAAGCGTGAGGTATTTGTCTAGACACCCAGGAGTATGTTATGTGTCCGTTGTTATTATGGAGTCAAGTGAACCCATCGTTATCTGCGACGTAAGATATACGTTAGTGGTTAGAGATTGTTTGTCTGTTAGTTACCATTTATCACCGAAATGGCTTGTTCAATTGAAATGCTGTTTTGCAATTGACTCAAGAATTGTTTTTAAATAGGTTTTAATGCCGTAAATTACTAGGCATAGAAACAATGTTATGAAAAACACGTAATAAATAAAATTTTACAAAAAAAAATATTTCCTAGCGATTACAGAAAATTTATTTTTGTAATCTCTTTTGGTGACTTATATAATGTGTGATTTTGTGTAACGCAAGTTTTAGATTGGTTCTAAATGTCACTCGCGAAATGTCACTACGGGGCGTTGCAAAACCTGATTTTCTATACGGTAAATATCTGATCATTTAGATTTTTTAGATGATAAAAACTTTTGTGATTGAAAATGCTCCAACTCGTTATTTTGTAAAAGGATCATTAAAAAGGATAACCAGTCTTGTTTTCTTGCCTTTCTTTGGTCGCGGAGGAACAAGCAGTAGATAAAACCGACGTTTCAAAGTGATCCTTGTGATTTTATTTAATAAATTTTATTTTTATTATGTTGGTACTACGATAGTATTTTTGCCGCCAAGCACGTTGCTGTGTTCCGGTTTCAAGGGTATGGGTGCTGATGGAAATCATAGACACATGAGACTTTTTAACTTTGTCCCTTTTTTAAGTAAAACAAATTAATAAACGGATCTCTGTTGCACGTGTCTTCGAATTTTTCAGTTCTAGAGAATGCCGCTTTCCTCGCGATCTTTTCCTTTTCTGTTTTTGGCAGTTGAGCTCATATTTTTTCTAGGATTATAGTCTATTGATGCAATATCCAATCGTAAACGTCCTTTTACACGTAGACAATTATGACTAAAAACTTGGAGAAACCCCAACATTTCTTTCGTAAGTTGGCAGATACACCTATGTCCACACTTCAAGGTAAAATACACCATGCATCCTTAATAATAGGAGATCTTTGCAACGTTTTCCAAAGCCTTGTTGAGTAATCGACCGATTTTGAAAGCAAAAGCGGATACGATGAGTCATTTTATTTGGTTGGGTTATTGAAAGGAGGTCGTAAATTGCGATAGAATCAGTAGGACCTTGTACAAGGATTTCTGTAATGTGCAGATGCACTGCTAGATCCTACTAACGGTACAGCAACACAAAGATTCGAAACAAATCTTTAGAATAGAATAGAATAGGCTTATCATCACATCAAAACAGCATAGAAAGAAAAGGTATACAATAAAAAAAAAAAAAGACTTTATAGAAAACAATAAGATTTTTACAAAAACAGATCATTTGCATATAATGCGATTTTTTTAATAAAGGTGATGTAATTTTAAGTACCCAAAACGTCGAAACGAGATCCTATTGCTACGCCTAGGTACGCTGTTATTCTGTCACACGGATATATCTTTTTAACCCGTTAAGGAAGTTTTCAAATTAAGACGAACTTGTTAAATTAATGAAAAAACTTAATTGTACACATTTCTTTGTACTTCATGGTACTTTTTACCCTTTACATGCAAACAAACACATAAAAAAATAACCTCTTTTGGCAATAATGGCATACGGACTCTGGTCCCCTATAAAAAGGTTTGAAAAATGAAGTTTTATCTTATTTATAAGGAGAATTAGGTAATAAAAATATCACCACACTGGAGACAATCATCGTCGAATGAACAGTGAAAGGACAGGAAGATGGTTAGCGAAGCCGAGCGTGTCTTGGTCAAAGCATAAAGCCAATAGCGTTTTGATCTTGTTTGGACGCGGCATATTAAAACTCGTATGGTACTTTATAAAAAGGTATACTATATCGAATTATTTAAATGGTAAAAAATATTAGGATTGAAATTGCTTCGAATCGATAAAAATGTAGGTATCAACATTTTTGTAAAAGGATAGTTTCAGATACAGATTTCGTTATTTGCGAAACATGGTGTGTGGTAAAAAATAAAGTAGATACAGCCATGGTTAGCTCACAAGCATGCAAAATTCATTAAGGTCCATTCATTAACTTTGCATGCAAAATAAAATAAACAAAATGAAATAAAAAGGATTTTGTATTTCATTTTGTTTATTGCAACAACAAAGAACTACATTATTTAATATTAGTTGAATAATACAAATCGGAATTAGTAATAATGTGGCCTACAACAAATTTAAAGAACCTTACTACTAAAAATATCCTGACCTACATAGGATATATAGCACGTATTATTTTTTTTAAATTCACTTTTTTATTTTTCAATAAACCATTTTTTAATCTATGGTAACCTATGCTAAGCCAATAAAAACGGTCAGCTTCTACCTTGTTCCTGATCGCGTTCAGTGGACCGGCCGGCTGCGTTCCGGCAGAGGTGCAATGCTCAATTAGGGCACTACACTTGTACCACTTCTGAAGTTTTCTACATTTCCTACATACTTGAAGATAGAAGAACAAAAAAAACATTTATTTGTAGGTAGTTGGTGATAAATAATAAACACACTTAAATATGAACTTAATATAAAACAAAGTACAAACACAGTACGTATATATTGGGCATGCCCTACAGCTAAAAATTAGAAGGTGTAATGACACAGAAGTTAGCTGGAAGAAAATGCTAATTAGCATTAAGTTCGCATATGTACTTGTTTGAAGACCTTGGTGGCGCGGCGGGCGAGTAGCCAGATACGAGATAAGAGGTGTGGGTTTGATATCCCCTGCGGGGAATGTTTGCATGTTCTGCCGATATTTGTTCCAGGTCTGTGTGTTGTATTACGATGGTACTCGTAGTTCCTGATACCCACGATACAGGGAATCCTAGTGTGGGGTCAGTACTATGTATGTGTCCGTTTAGTGTCTTCTAATAGTAATAGATGATAGAAACAAGAAAGACTCAACTTTCTTGTTCCTATCTATATATTACTTCATTGAAATTATAAGGAAAGCATAAACACTACGTAACTCGCAATAGCATAATTGCAGTCTGAATTATTTCCTTCACTTCCGATATTTCCGACAATTAGATAAACTATTATGTCATGTTAGATAATTTGATTATATCGTATACTAGTGTAACGCCCCGTGACTTCGTCCGCATTTATTTATTTACATACAAACTTTAATTGCAGCGTCCAGAAGTAGAATTTCGGAAAGTCATTTCGTTGTGCACCCCTGCATACCAAAAGGAACATGTCCTTCACATTTCAGGACTCTATGACTAAGGTTTTGAGCTGTGCTGTGTTTATCAGTCAATGAGTCAGTCAGCCAGTGGGTCAACAACTTTAGTCTAGCTATTGCCCGTGGCATCACCAGCGTGGTACCCGGATAAAAAAATAGCTATTACCATTAAGGCAGTGATGACTTATGTTGAAATATTTGTATCTACGAAAATCTCTTTTATTTAAACGGGATAATAAATAGCCTATGTTCTACCCTGAAGGTACATTCTAAATATTAGTGAAATATGGAATTAAAATTACCGTGGTTTAGTATCATTTTAGGATATAATTACGACTATGCCACGTACTTTACTATTCTCCTGCTGACGTTTCGTTGACCGTTTAGAGGTCCTTCCTCATGAGCACCGTCCGCGACCACGCTCGTTCCCGTCTCACGACCGTCGAGCGTGGTCGCAGATAATTTTTAAATCGGATGAGTTGTTTCGGATTACCTCCTATATCCAAACTCTCAAACATACAAACTAAACCTCTTTATTATATTATATTATAGATTGTAATCCGTTTGTATTAAAGCTAATACAAAGAAAATACTAACGAGACTAACGAATCAGCTTAAAATACTCAGAAGGCTAACCGTGAGAATAAGTAACAATATGATTTAGTAAAAAGGTTTTCCTTTATTGTTTCCCAGCTCCGTGACAAGAAAATGGACCATAGCTCTACAATAATGTTGCCAAATGATCTGACCTGTTTTAATAGAGTCGGTGCATGAAGGAGGCCGATTGCACTCTTTGGGGAAGCCAATGCCCAGCCGTGAACTTCTAGAAGCTGATGTTGATGATGATGTGGGTTTAATTCAACCAAACCAAACCCAAACACGGCAAGAATAGTCAATAGGCTTTTAAGCCATGAAATAAGCTTAGGCAGCTCTTGATAATATAATTATAATTAACTTTGCTGTATGTATGTGTGTTCCGTTCACATATAATATATACAAAAAACCTTTATAATAATGCGGGCGTACTCCCTACAACATTTAATTTGATCGACTATTTCTAGATCAAGTGTTTTAGGGATGGATTAATCGTCTCAAAAATTTAAAATGTTAAAGTAAATTTACATATTATAAAGCTGAGCGCAAGTTAGTGATTTCAAAATAATTTCACATATCACATAATATATAATTATAAGCCTAGAGCATGTTAATTATTATTTAAAAGTTATCAAAGTGTAACAATGTCTCAACCACAAAACAAATTAAACGCACTCTGCTTATAATTTATTTTGTGGTGGTGGTTCCGAAAACTTAAACTTAAGTCGTTATGGATTTTTTTGGTGAAATTTTAAAGTTAAAATAGTTTGTAAATTGTTATAGTTTGGTATTGTGTGTGTGAAGATTTTAAGATTTTTCAAAATCTTAAAATGGAGGTAATTTTTTCGGTCTTGAAATTTGACAATTAATATTACTGTAAGTAGAAATCTTTAGTACTTTTACTAGTAAATAGGTAGGTATTTTTAAAAAACAACCATGTATATATTTTACGATGTTTTTAAAATAAACGAATAATAAAAGAATAAACAATAAAGAACGAGGTTGTAAAGTCGACTGTAGAAATTCGAAAGCACTTGTTGTTTTTAAAAATATCTACCTGTTTCGAAGCTGCAAACGGAAATCCGTTTTGAGTTAGCAATGGAAGTTAAATCGTTGTTTCATGAACCAAATACAGATTCGGTTAAGCTAATATTAGCGAAATAACAATACGTAGAGATAATACTTAATAAAAATAAACAGCGAATATACATAGTCCGGATACTACACTAGGATTCCCTGTATCGTGGGTATCAGGAACTATGAGTACCATGGTACCACAACACGGACCCGGATTAAATAATGAATAAAATAATAAATAAATAATGCTGGACATCTTTCACACAGCACCATCTAGCTCTAAACTAAGCAGAGTGTGGGAACTACATAACTGATATTTTACCTATGTACTTTTTTGTAAATATATACAGGTTTTACATAGAAAAGTACCCAGATCCGAGATAAATCAGATCATACAAACATTTGTATCGCGACGGGAATCGAACCCGCAACCTTCTGCATCACAGATATCGTCGTATCTGAAGAGTATGCAAAGATTTGTACTCTGAATAAAAAAAATCACATAGGTCGTCGTAAGTTACAGCAACAGTTTACTTTAGTCTTCTTAAACTCTCAAATAAGATAAGATAAAGTTTATTTATTCAAAAATACAGTTTGGTACAATTCCAGTAATACAATTATGTACCGTTCCCTACACTAGATCTCAAAGAGCCTGTGTCGCAGGTCACAGAGACTCACCCCGGACTTTACATCATTAGTTGTTTAATATTGTTGTTGTACTTAGTAAATATAACGTTATCAATAGGTGGACTTAAAGCTAAAGCATTTTCTACCAGCCAACCCAATATGTTGTGATATATGTAGAATTTTTTTTTTTATTCTACATATGTATCAAATATACTGGGACCAACCGTACAAATCTCGGTCAAACAACATAAACAATAAAAAAACTATGTTTATTTACTCCTTATGTCACTGAGTAACTCGGTCAAGCAACTAGGTAGCACTTTCCAATGACATAACGCGTGTTACTTAAGATTTTTATATGTGAGGCACGTATATAAACATTGACTTATGTATCACTTAGGGCCACTGCTTACTGAAGCATCGTGGGTTTACCCTTCAGGTCGACAGATTTTATTTTATTTCAAAAACTATCGTGTATTTGGTTATTGAAAAACGAGATTTTTTTGTAGACTTGATTTTCTAGTGTCTGATTTCATCCATCGTCGATCATATCATCACTTCCACCAAGTAAAATTATGCTTGAATGAAGGACAATTATGATTTAAAACCTTCACTGTTACTCCTAGCTAATAGTATTTTTCACACGCGATCTGTAAACACAGTTATAGTTTACAGATCGCGTTAAACTTTTTCATTATTTTATAAAAGTTATGATTATATTCAAATAATTAAATGGCCTACAAATAAATGGCTTTTAAATCCCATTATATGGTTTTTCAATAACAATAACTACCACAAATTCCAACAAAATTTTGGCTTGAAACTTTATTCTTGCATACATTTAAAAAAAACTGCCATAAATACTTATTTGTTTTGGAGTCAATCCAAACAAATACTTTATGTAAAAGAAGGTATTTTTTTTATTTTTATGAGATATCCCCAGGGCCAAAGCGTTTGCGCCGCTACAGTGGAAACTGTGCTTTACATGATTAATGTATATAATGTAGAACCGATTGTGTAGTAGGTTAAGCAAGTGATTAGTTAGTCGATGCAATTGGAATAGATGCGAATATAAGCTGTGTTGGCCTAGTGAGCTGTATCCCGATTTCCGATCTGTCGTGGGTCCGAATCCGGTCTTTTCTCAATTTAAGTGTAAGCTCAAAATGCTAAAGAAAAACATTGTGAGAAAACCGGCATGCCAAAGAACAATAAAATCGAAGGCATGTGCCTATTAGTGTACTAATAAGTGGTACACAGCGGTTGGCTGGTGAAAGCTAACTACTATATAAAACACGGGCTTGTGCCAAATGCAATGTTTAGACTTGCCTCTGACTACAACCTACTTGGTATCCTCAAAGATATACGCACTGAATATCTGAGGATTTCCATAATGGAGGATACAATTGTGAAAAAGTTTGTTCGTGAATAAAAATAAGGAAATAAAAACTAGACGTTTGTCTGAATATTTTCAAACATAAATCACCAGAAAACGAGGATTTTTTTACTAAGTAGTAATTTGCAATTTATAAATAAATAATGCTAAACATTTTTCACTACATAACTGATACTCTACTTGTATACATTTTGTTTGTAAATACATACATTATTATACATAGAAAACACCCAGACAATTTGATTGTTGATTTGAAGTTACGTCTATAATTTTATAATATATCGACTTTCTAATGTACTTATAGGCCTAAGATTAAAATACAAAAGGATATTAATAAGACTATACCTACCTACCACATACTTAGCAATCCTCCTGGCGGTATTTCATTGACCGTTTAGAGGTCCTTCCTCATGAGCACCGTTCGTCATCTTGCGAGTACGGTCCCGCTTTACGACCATCCAAAAAGCTACATGCCCTTTTTTATACTATCAAGGTGGCAAACAATACGGCCCACCTGTTGGTAATCGGTTACCGTAACCTATGGACGCTTGCAACACCACAGGCGTTATGCGTTACCGTTCCTTTATAAATGTAAAAACGAAGAATAAGTTCGCACTTTTAGAATAAGTTGGTACTTTTGCTTATTTCCTATTATTTATGCACCATAAAAGACACGCGCCGTAACAATAACTTTCTTCTATGAAGGTCGCGATGTTCAATGTCACTAAACCAACAGAATAAATAAATAATAAAATATGGTTTAAGTACGGCTTAGGTAAGTGTCTTCAATTGGGCATGGAATTCATTATTTGTGCTGGGCTGTTATATAATTAGTTAGTTCTGTCAATTTTCCAGTCGTTAATTTATAAGTTAGCACGTGCCTTTAACATTTTAAAGGTAAATAAAAATTAGATATTAATTCAGAAAAGAAATTATTAATTTTTATTTATTAAAAATTGCAATCACAATGTCTTAACAGTAAGGGATATCAAAACGACAAAGGATCCACAAAGTACATGTATAATATGTATGGATTTATAAAACACGTATAAATTAGTAGTATATCAGTCATGTAGTTCCCATAATACAAGCTCTGCTTACTTTGGGGCTAGATGATGCTGTGTGAAAAATGACGAGCATTATTTATTCATTATAAAAAAAAGTTAACAGTTACTGATAAAGAAAGGTTATATCGAAAAGTGTTCCCTTTTCAAGTTTGGGAAGTTTGCTAAGCTTGTTAAATGGATCATTCCCATTTTGTTAGTATAACTAGGTGGCTGATTCAATCTATCTAGAGGTAGTTGCGTAAATAATCACCTGCCCGTAAAGCTTGCGTGTATCTATACTAGTAAAATGTCGACTATCGCATAAATACTTAGTTCAGATCGCAAGAAATCGTTGCAGCACATCCGTATGCTTTCACTAATTGCATTTGATGTTATAACAAGCAGTTATTATCATCAGCTGGAAGATGCAACAGTCTGAGGCAAACGCACCAGCAATGCCGCCTGGATATCTAGACAAATACCACTTTCTGTTGGCGTATGGAAATTACATTAGCTACGGAAATGTCCCGTGACTACTGCCAAGTATTACCTAGAGAAATTTGCGTTAGCGTGAAAAGAAAATTAACGTGAGGTATTTGTCTAGAGAAGCTGTTGTTGAAGATGTCAATAGGTGACGTTAACCAGTAACATACTATGATTGCGTGATTTGGCTCCTTATGAAGAGCTCGTCCGGGGATGTTCATCCACTTAGGTAATTTCTGCCGCCAAGCAGTAATGCTCGCATTGCTGTGTTCCGGTTTGAAGGGTTTGGGTGCTGGTGAAATTACAAGTGCATTAGACGTTCACCCGTTATGTCTCAGTGTCCGCAAAACGCGAAGGAAGCGTCCATAGGTTTGGTAAATGCTTACCAACAGATGGGCCGTATCCAGCGGTTTTCGGTTCTACGAGTCATATTTATATTTAGAGTTAGAATGGATGCTAGGTTGTCATTACAACTTTCTAATTCTTAAGGATTCCATAAAACTAGCATTGGAATTATCGTGGTATGGTATAATCTTAGGGTAGTATTATAACTATATCACGTACTTTATACTTATATACTATGTACTTGACGTTTAGTTGACCGTTTAGATGTCATGAGCACCTGCACTTAGAAAGTATATTTATACGATTATAAAAAAAAAAAACACTTAACGGAAAATTGTTTTTTTCACCCTTATGGGTGGGATTTTCAACTATACCACGTACTTTACTATTTACTATATTTTTCACGTTTGACCATTTAGATATACCTCATGAGCACCGTCCGCGACCACACTCGACGGTTGTCAGATGGAAACTTCAGCAGAAGAATAGCAAAGTACGCGGTATAGTCATCCTAAAATCCATAAAGGTTATTCAGGATCAATCTGGTTGGTTAGGTTATGGGCCCAGAAGGTTAAACCTTATCCCAATGCATAAGTGAGAATATTGGTTCAGCAGAGGAATAGCAAAGTACGCGGTATAGTCATCCTAAAATCCATAAAGATGATTCAGGATCAATCTGGTTATATCTAACCAGATTGATCCTGGTTATGGGCCCAGAAGATTAAACCTTATCCAAACTTATAAATGAGAATATTGGTTCACCAGAAGAATAGCAAAGTGAGCGGTATAGTCATCCTAAAACCCATAAAGATTAATCAGGGTCAATCTGGTTGGTTAGGTTATGGGCCCAGAAGGTTAAACCTTATCCCAATGCATAAGTGAGAATATTGGTTCAGCAGAGGAATAGCAAAGTACGCGGTATAGTCATCCTAAAATCCATAAAGATGATTCGGGATCAAATTAGTTATTTAGGTTATGGGCCCAGAAGGTTAAACCTTATACAAACGCATAAGTGAGAATATTGATTCAGCAGAAGAAAAGCAAAGTACGCTGTATAATCATTCTAAAATCCATAAAGATGATTCAGGATCAATCTGGTTATATCTAACCAGATTGATCCTGGTTATGGGCCCAGAAGATTAAACCTTATCCAAACTTATAAATGAGAATATTGGTTCACCAGAAGAATAGCAAAGTGAGCGGTATAGTCATCCTAAAACCCATAAAGATTAATCAGGGTCAATGTAGTTAGTTAGGTTATGGGCTTAGAAGGTTAAACCTTATCGAAACGCATAAGTGAGAATATTGGTTCAGCAGAAGAATAGCAAAATACGCGGTATAGTCATCATAAAACCCATAAAGATTATTCAGGATCAATCTGGTTAGATAGGTTATGGGTTAGAAGTTTAAAGCTCAGCCAAACGCATAAGTAGTGGTACGTATGGCGACAGAAGTCTTAGCCTCGACAGTCTAGCATTGTAACAGTTAGCCACCGTTGCATGTCTCATGTTGTAATGTCCTGGGTTGAGTACAGGATGGGCATTGATGAGCACATATGATTGGTTTATTATTATTGCGGGTAGTTTTTTAAGAAATTGATAGTTTTGACTAGAACGGAACCGGACGACGTGGGAAGGTTCGTTACCTGATGGATCGATGGCATCTTAATGGCTCAGTCAAACTGACGCGGTGGCGCGGTGGCGATCAAAGTAAAACAGGTATATCTTAAGAAAATGTTTAGTAAATTTTGTTAGAACATACCTATATTTCCTTCCTGTAAAGTATCCTGATATAAAAGTAAATGTCCAATAATGAGCCTTGGGAACTTAAAGTACGTACACTTGGGTAAGTCTTAGTTTCAATAAAATGATAATAAAACTTATAATGTGTAGTATGGAGGAGTTCTACAAATAGTGTTTTACATGTAGGTAGATTTATATAATAATTTAGGCAACATTTTTTTTTTCTATCACAAGGTTCATAATAAGAACTAATTTGTTATAACAACTTTGTACCCATGTGAAATCAATACATTAATTGAGTATTGAATCACTTGATATCAGTTATGTGGCCTAAACTCATCAGTCAAAAGCAAGTTACTATTGAAAGGTAGATGTGATTACTCGATATTCCTGGCAATACCGGCCGTCCTATTCGAAATAGGCGCATCTAACATTTTTGACGAAATTTAGTTAATATAACTTTTAGTTAAATATATAATTTAGTTAAATATATAATTTAGTTTGGAGGTTTTCCTGAACAAAACCTCTCCAATCAACGGTAAACCGTTTCGACAAAAGGGCGCTTCAACACATTTTTTTCACATATATAATTTTTCTCTCTTCTGTGTTTGTACTATATACGGTCTTTTCGAATATTTTGACATATATATTAATCTTGCAGTATATTGACCCGATTTGGATGTATCTTCAAGCTCATTTACCTAACAGAATGCGATATCCTGTTGAGACGCATATAAAATAACCTACAGTCTAACAAATACAACATAATCTTCAATTCAACCTAAATATATATAAAATCGTTATCATACTGACTGGCAGTCAGTAGTCACTTTCCTAGAGAACTGAAATTTAAAGGATAATTTTACTACACTAAAGAACATTATTTTCCAAACTGAAAGTTTCAGGCAACACAATTATATTTTTTAATGCGGTAAACATCTTTTTTATTTTTTATTATTCCGACGTTTCGTTTAGACTGGAATGTATGAAGCTAACGTCGAGAAATAACAGCATAGACCCAACTATCCTCTTCATCATCAATTTATCATCTATAGAAAATACAGGTTCTAAAAAAAGTATTATATATCTGTATTAAACTTATAATTAGACCAATACAAATTTAGCGAAATACCACCAATAGAGGGAGCAACAGTAAGGTGGAGTATTGATAATCAGCGCGAACGAAGCCGATGCATTTCACTAGTCTCAGCAACGTCAGCTGTAGTAACGTTGGTAGGAAATCGAATGCTTCCCTGTCACCGCAACCACAGACGAGAAAGTTCAAGTTAATATTCATTAACTCGCTCTTTCAAATACCTACTTCGCTATTGTTTACGCTAGTTTTACGACTGACACTGATATTATTTCGGCGTCATTGTTTCTGATACACGGCGATGATCTTGAACAGTTGTTATTAAGCGGTTGAATATACCACGTACTTTACTATTCTCCTGCTGACGTTTCAACGGTCAACGAAACGTCAGCAGGAGAATAGTAAAGTACGTGGTATAGTCGTGATAGTATTCTAAAATGGTACTAAACCACGATCATTTTAATTCCATGTGTAGGTATACAGATACGTGTTGATAAACTCTTAACGGTGAATTACACAATAAAATCAAACAGCGTGTTCTATCTTCTCTACTATTGTGAATGGAACAGTAGATAAAATCGACGTTTCAAAGTGATCCTTATGTTTTTAATGAATAAATGAATTTTGATTTTGTCTTTGAAATGCTCTGAGGAACTATTCAAAAACAGGGCCCATTCACAACAGACTCTCTCGTAGAGGCCGGTTTATGAGATCCTTTCTTCCCCGTATATGTAAACTGTGGAATGAGCTCCTTTCTAAAGTGTTTCCGATGAAGTAAAAAGGACCCGATTAATAAAAAAATAAGAAGTGTTATTAGAGCATCAGCAATGCCTCTTGGCAATTGGCGACGGTACCGCGGGCCATCAGGTGGGACGTATGCCTGTTTATCTGATCTTAGGTAATTTAAAAAAAAACAACAACAAAAAACCAAAAGAATGAGCGATTTACGGGCGATTTAAAGCGATAAGTCGCTGAAAGCGTTTTGTTCCAGCTTTGTGAGCTCAATGGCATGCCCGTTGCCATTTTAAGAACTATATCGTTAGCTTTAGTTTTAATACGGATTTCTTTGTAAATCACACTGTACAACAATTTAAGTTCTATCTATGTATTTTCTTGTGTACGTACTCATTCCACCGTCCTCATTTGTTCACATCGATGCTGTCAATCCGAAAGTTACCTGGCAGTTTTTAATAATTAAGCCGCCCTTGTATCTATAGCGTAAAAAGTTTTTTTATTTCTGTTTATATTTGATGATGTTTACAACAATCGTAAGCGATTTTGAAAATAAATAAATACTGGTAATTTTCGCACAGCATCATCTAGCACCAAAGTAAGCAGAGCTTGTGTTATGGGAACTACATGACTGATATAATACTTTATATAAGTATTATATCACGCATGTAGTTTATACGTATCTTTTAATACAACACTATTAAGAAATATAATCTAGTCTTAACCAAGTTTTTCGTACGATTTCAGGTTGTGGCATAGCGGTTGGCAAGCAGACAGCTCAGCGACGGATCGTCGGCGGTGACGATGCTGGCTTTGGTACCTTCCCGTGGCAAGCGTACATACGGATCGGATCATCCAGGTTATATTACAGATTTTATTGCTTTGACGACCTCTGTGGCGTAATAAAATTATTTGTCTCGGGTGTTTTCTATGTATAATATGTATTTATTTACAAAAAAATGTAAATAAGTAGTTTATCAGTCATGTAGTTCCCATAATACAAGCTCTGCTTACTTTGGGATATTAATAAATAAATAGCGCGAACTCATCGCAATTTTGGCTCAGCGCGGATTTACGGTGACTTAGGCGCGATTTTACGAGATCATTACCTTTCCCTTACATGTAAGGGCCCGGTCAAAAAGGCGCGATGGCGGTGGCTATCAGTAAATTCACGCGAACTTTGACAATAATTTCCCTTTCATCGCCACCACCACCCCGCCACGTTGTCAGTTTGACTGGGCCCTTAATTGTAAAATGAGTGGCCCTTTGTGGTGTTTCCTCTAAACAATAACTTAAAAGAAAACGTGAAAAGAGGCTCTTATCAGCAATGAGCCTAGTTGTATGTGAAAAAAAAAACCTTTGCTCATCGTGATATACCAAATTTATAGCGAAACAAAGGGTTCTCGGAAAAATCTCTTCAACGAGACTTCACATAAGGCCTAGAAGACCAAATTACAGTTTTCTTACATGACAAGTAGTCCGATTTTTTTGGAAATCCTAAATTGTTGACGAAATCACAATACGAAGTTGCGGAAAATCGCCATATTCCCGTGCTGAGTTAAAATCGAGATGAATTCGTGACTCGTTAAAATATGAAAAAAATAAATTTGACAAGTTGTAGTGAGATAAATGTCACCTTAATTTCTGATTCGCACCATTTCGGTATCAAATAGTATAAATATTGCAAGTATAAGAAAACGCACTAATAAGTCTAGCTGGGAAAAGGGGTATAACTGTTAAATATCACATTTTGAGTTTATACTTTATCTCCAACAATTTGTTTTTGCGTTTATGTTTAAATAGTTTTATCTTGGTAAATATTTAAATTACTAACTACAAGTATGTCGAGTAAGCACATGGTTTGCGTACCTAAATTCTAATGAGTACCTCATTAGAAGTACATATAAAAAATCTAAGTAAAAATCAGTAAGTAATTATAAGTTTAATACGGGTTATTGCGTTTGACTTTTTTATTAATTTTCCTTCGTTTCGACCGTGTTGTAAATGTGAAAGTATGGATGTTTGAATGTCTGTTGCGAATAATCACCGTAACAACAGAACCGATTTGTCCGAAACTTGGAATCAATATTGTTCATGACCTTAGAATAACATATTAGTTTTTTTTTATATTAGTTTCTTTTATATGGACAACAGCAGTGGTCAAATGTCGACTGGAGTAAATGGAGCTATTGCCGAGATATAAAAGCAGTAGCCGCGCCGCTACTACCCATATTTCTGCTTCAGATACAAAAAAGTCCATGTTCACATTACGACACACTACACTCACCGCTACATCGGAGCGCGAAGTGAACTATTGATCACGGAATTCCAAAACACAGAATCTATAGCCTTGATTTAAATTTTGGTTCTTCCTGATTGAAGTGAACTATTGATCACGGGATTCCAAGACACAGAGTCTATAGCCGTCTTCTTGATTTAAATTTTCGTTCTTCCTGATTTCAATCACTTCACGAACAATTCTCTAATAATGGCATTCTAATGAACGCCTTGAGGTAAGGAGCTCAACTCGTATAAAACTTATAATTATGACTGATCGTGAAAATTTGAAATACTATATCATGTAAATAATATAACACTTTTTTTACCTACGTGGAATAAATATCTAATATTTTTAACATACAATAATACATGTGTAACAAAAGTCCTGGTTGAAGTTGCTTTAAGCATTTACTTATTTGACGTAAACTAAAAAGATTTCGACGGGATTGTAATAAAAGTATTAACTATTTGTATGTGTTCCTACTAATAAAATAACAACATTAACTTTTCCAGATGCAACATGCTTATGTCAATATTCGAGCTAATCGGTTGGAAGCAGTGTTGGATAGAGAGGTAATGTGCGAAAGAGATAGCATGATGAACAAATCTATCGATAGGTGCTCGAATTTCGGGGTTCCTGGGTTAGAGCTTTTTACTTCTTTGGTATTTAGGTGTACAGCGTAGATCTCTACATTTTATAGAGTTTTTTTCTTAATTCGACTTGTCAATAGATAAGAGTGCTAAGTCACCAATTTAAAAAATTGGCATATCGATTTTAAGATATGAATATTACTTTGGGTTTCCTTCTTTACTTTTTCGCACATTCCTCTAAGCTTGTTTAAGTTTTTTTATTGTATGTCGTAGAGCCGTTTGGAAAACACTGGTAAGTATTATTAATGTATTTTCATTGTATTTGCATGCGTAATTTCGGATTTGGCATTGCTTGCATGTTCCTACGTCACAGTTTCATGAACACAATGCGATGGCTCATGCAATGGTGACAGACATTTTAAAGGGAGAGTATCCTAATTGTTGTCGAATACTTAGGTTAGACAAGAGGGTTATTTATTATCTGTGACAAGTGACGTTTTATAGTTCCTCAAAGTCACATCTAGATGGCGTACCAAAGTAAGATCTAAACTGTCAAAATGTGGCTTCATTATTGTTTTCTATAGACATACCATAATGACGTACAAACTCCTATATTAGGAAGGTATTCTTCGAGTGAGAACCTACGCATCCTAATACTATGAATGTGAAAGTATGGATGTTTGAATGTCTGTTTCGAATAATCTCCGTAACAACTGAACTAATTTGTCCGAAACTTGGAATCAATATTGTTCATGATCTAGAATAACATATTAGTTTCTTTTATGTCGCCACGTCACGCGAGCGAAGCTGTGGGCATAGGCTAGTCGATATATGTATAAAATCGTTGCGTGACTCACTAACTGACAATCAACGTAATATGGTATTTTTCTTCAAGTGTGTAGAGATACATTAAAAAAGGATTTCCCGAAATTACGCCCCTAGAGTGTACTTCGGGGACATTAAATTTGTAAAAAACTCAATGCGGACGAAGTCGTTCCAAAAAACTACAAATTAAAAAAAAACTAAAAAAACTATTACAGTAGGTAGGTACCAAACTACCTCCACTTATTTATCCTGCATAAAAAGAGGCCACTGAAAAGAGGCCTTACCGTTTAGGCAGCGTTCGTAAGAAACGCATTTGCTCGACCGTTTCTTCGTCGACTAACGTTGCAAAATTGGTCTACACGTAAAGCTACGAGATATTATACAAACTATGACCACCCTGAAGGTCCTAGGTAGATTTCTAAATTGGATTAGAAGTTTCGGAGATTATCTCATAATTAAAAACTTAAAAACGTTACATACCTCTATATAATATTAGTATATACTTATATCCAAAATAAATATAACTATCACCGCACTTATTATCTAAAAAAAATATGCTAGGAAGTAGGTTGCTGGATTATTTTAGGTATTGTCACTTAAACGAAGTAGTCAGGTCCACCAACAAAGACAGCCAATTAAAGGTAGATGTTGTATTAAGCTGTAATTGATAATCAATTATTAATTTCTATTGTTGAGAGAATCGTCATGTTTATGGCAGTATGTCGTAACTTGATTTCTGCAATTTTCCTGTCGCAAATATAACTACAGGGTGATTTTTAAGAATGTGTGCAATTTTATAACAATAATAACAATCATTTATTTCGGATTCAACACCATTATTGTTAGTAGACTGCGACTTAAATGTTATTAAAATTCATTCATAATAAATAGTTCAATTTAAACAGGTCACAAAAATCATTTTTTTGTTGTTATAGACAGAGGCTTTTATTAAAACATCTAGGTACACTAAAACTAAAGAGTCGGGAATACATATTTCTTATAATAATATGTAAAAACTGTAAAATTATTAAACATTATTTATTGAGCGAGTGAAGCAAGAGAAAAATGAGTCAAGTTGGACAAATTCACAGTTTAAGTATGTATATATTTTTGTTTGACGATAACTCTCGTCTTCAAAAGTGTTGGCATAAAAAAAGCAACAAAAAAATAAACACGCACACGACTCTTTTCCCCATGATGTAAATAAATACTCAGTGATTAGATCTTTGAAGATATTAAGTAGGGGGTATACTGAGGCACGCCTCAACATTACACCAAATAACTATCCAAAAAGGGTGTCCAAAAAAGGACTCCTTTTTGCGAAACTTAGTGGGTATATTATGCCACACCTGTATATAGCATCAAAAAGTAGGTAGTAATAATATGTACTTACACGCAATGCATCGCGACATCTTTACGTAAGCGATAATTGGGTTCTTGTGAGCTATTGTAGACATCGTTATGAAATTCATGTGTCATTTTTGTGGAAATTCTGCGTTTTCTATTCTTATTCTTATGCATGGGTTTGATTCTTGTTTCACTCACACGGTACCTATCTGTACAATGATAATAAGACAGTTCAGAAAACAGGTTTTATGTAAAATAAGTAAAAAAATAAAAATTAATACTATGTGTACTACAACATAATATGTGATAAGGTAGATTGGATATAAAAAAACATTTATTTGCAACTACTTAATAATAAAGTACCTACATCACTGTGGTTATGTATATTGGAACATAATCTAGTAGTGGAAAGGTACATAATAAGAATAATAATAGGTACATCCAAAATTAATTAATTACTTTAAATTATTTAAATCACGTTACATATATATTTTATTAATTAATATCAGCTTGTCGTGAAACATAGGCCTTCTATAGAGATTTCCATTCTGTTCGGTCTTGTCTTTAATCTATCTCCTAATGTAAAACCAGTGAAAAAACTACGTAATCAAATTGTGGTATAATTTTGTTTTCTGTCTTATTGTCCTAGCTATTTTGCGTATCTGTGTCATGGCAAGACAGACCCAGAGAAATCCTCTACATTTACAAAATGCAACTCCATGCTACTAGATGGCGCTATTAACCAATAAATCGTCTCAATTCCAGATGTGGCGGCTCGCTGATCTCCCGACGTCACGTGGTGACTGCAGGGCATTGCGTCGCCCGCGCTCAGCCGCGGCACGTCAGAGTGACGCTCGGAGACTACGTCATAAACTCCGCTGCGGAACCTCTCCCAGCATACACTTTCGGCGTAAGGTCTATCAAAGTGCACCCGATGTTCAAGTTCACGCCGCAAGCTGATAGATTCGATGTCGCGGTTCTAGCGTTGGACAGAAACGTGCACTATATGCCTCATATTTGTGAGTACTGAACGAACTTATATTTGTTTGTTAGTTAGTACCTAATCAACAACGCTATAACATAATGCAAGAAAAAACATGTGTTTTAAGTATCCATTAACAGATTACCCAAAGAGTGAGCTATAATAAAGTGAGTAGGCACATTGCCATCAGATTGGGTAAAGAGTGGTGTACGTACCAAAATATGTTTGGTTTCGTTATAGAAATAGTCAAATAGCTTTAATGTAGTTAAGATCTCTTAACACGTTCCCTGTCCACGTCTTTGATAGCTCCAATAAAATATAAGTTACATGAAGTATTTTTCACTACAAGTTGTTTTTTCATTACATATTACGAGGATGCGTATATGTAAAAGCGCAGTGAGTCACTATAAACCATTTAGAAGATGAGATAAGCTTCTTCTGGGTATAAAAGTATCAAGTAAATACGCCAAATGTAATCACTTTCTTGTGACAACAGTATGTTATTCTAACTAAAACGGGACTAAAACGAATTCTGACTACCATGATTAGTAGTTGTTTTTTTAGGAACGCATTTGCTATAGGAATAACATCCTCTTGCAAATGACGAATTAATAAAAATTAAACGTTTTAAAAATAGAAATACACATTTAAAACAAAAATTAAAACCAAGAATATAAAAAAAGCTAATAAAAAAAAAAACATAAGTCTATGCTCACGATTGTAACCCCATGTTGGACATTCTCAGATTATCTAAGTAGATTAATGAGGATAGCAGAAGTATCGAAAGACACGTCCAAACCTAATTTATACACGTTTTAATTTTTATCTCTCGATTTACCAAATTCGAATAAAACGAAATGCTTTGCCAAGTGAACTTTGTGATTGATAGTGGAACTTGACAACTGAATCGAATCGGGGAATAAGGCTATCAGAAAATTGCGCGTTCAAGAAACACAAACACACTCGATGGGTTGACGAATCGATATGACAGCGAGCATTGAGGTGAATAAAATGATGTATTTTTGATATGAAAATTGCCCTCCACATTATATGAAATTTCATACTCTATACGAAAGTTATTCTGGATTCTATGGAAGTGTAGAAACATCACCAACAAAAGTAGATGGCTTAAATTAATTTATACAAAATTTTAAAACCACGTTCATTCTATCATTATATATATCTAAAATCTCTCTGTCTGTAACAGCGGACAGACATAGATAGACGGACGAACTGTTGACTACGGAACAAGATTAGATAAGTCTATCAGTGCGCACTTCATCCTTGTGAGTCGATCTGCTAATCCAAGCTTGTATAACCTATTCACCAAGATTGTTTCTTTCTTTCCAGCTCCGATTTGCCTTCCAGAGCGCGGTTCAGATTTCCTCGGTCAGTACGGCTGGGCCGCTGGCTGGGGCGCTCTGAGCCCTGGCTCCAGATTACGCCCCAGGACTTTGCAGGCTGTAGATGTACCGGTCTTGGACAATAGGGTGTGCGAGCGGTGGCATCGAGCTAACGGTATGTATCCTATGATGTCGGGGTCACCAATGCGAGCGGTGTCATCGAGCCAAAAATTTAGAATTTTTCGAACAAACTAAATGATACTGACAGAAACAGAATTTGTTTCTGTCGCCATGCATTGTAGCGCCACGCTGTATAGACTTTCATACCTTCCCATTTTGCTTCTGTCATCCCATACTTTCATACCTTCCCATTTTGCTTCTGTCATCCCATACTTTCATACCTTCCCATTTTGCTTCTGTCATCCCATACTTTCATACCTTCCCATTTTGCTTCTGTCCTCCCATACCTTCATACCTTCCCATTTTGCTTCTATAATAATGTATTATACAAACAAACAAACACGCTCACGACTATTCCCCCTCATATTCATTCCCAACGCGTAGATCTTTAAGGATACCAAGTAAGGGGTAGTCAGAAGCACGTCCAAACATTACATTTGGCACATGCCCGCGGTTTGCAAGTAATTAGCATTCCACGTGACAGGTTGAAAGCCCATCGCCGCATATTGGAACACTAAACGATGGCACATACTTTTGAATAGTTGGTTCTAGGGCATGCCGGTTTACTCACGATGTTTTCCTCCACCGTTTTGACGACTATGTATAATACGTATTTACAAAATATAATAAAGTAGTTTATCAGTCCTATAGTTCTCATAGCACAAGCTCTGCTTAGTTTGATGCCAGATGATAATGTGAAAATGTCCAGAACTGCGTGAATTTAAAGCTTTGGACGGAATTTACGACGTTTCCTCGACCTGATGTCCAACAATTATCCCTATCTAGGTAGGTATTAACATTTTTTTTTCTTTTTTCAGGTATTAATGTAGTTATTTATCCCGAGATGCTATGCGCGGGGTACCGGGGAGGGGGTAAAGACAGCTGTCAAGGTGACAGCGGCGGTCCCCTCATGCTAGAGAGAGCCGGGAGATGGTATCTCATAGGAGTGGTATCGGCTGGATACTCATGTGCCAGTCGGGGCCAGCCGGGGATTTACCACCGAGTCGCGCATACCGTGGATTGGATCTCGCATGCGACTACACTGCCTTAGAATGGATATAAATAAGGGTTTTTCTTTGGTCGAGAGAGCGAAGCGAGCTTAGATTTCTGAGCCTACTTGTACAAGCATTTGTATTATTTTCTATGTACTAAACAAAAAGACACACTTTTTGTTTAAGGATAACTGCCGATCCCTTTAAAAAAAACGTCTTCAAATTACGGGCAGTTGATAAAGTCTTTTGAAATTTGGTCCCCCGTTTGTTCATCCTTAGGTGTTGATTTTTTTTATAAAATTTAAGCGGGTCTGCCCTTGATTTTTTTATACCCATTAAAAAATATCATTAAAATTGGTTCACAATTGGCGAAGATATCGCGTAACATACACAAAAAAACAAACGAATTCAGAACCTCTTCTTTATAGAAGTCGGTTGTTAAAACAAGCTCGTCACTTGTATACCCCAAAATATGGACAACGATGTCCATATATCTGACGACAGCTACATAATCAGTGCGTGGATATATGAGGATAAAAAAGCAGGCGTTTCGAAAAAAATTATGTAACTATACATATTATCGGTTGCGACTGTACAAACAAACGAACAACCTCTAATACCAAACACAATATGTTTGGCATTAGAAGTTGCAACTGCTTGTGTCTCGTCGCAAGAAAGCTTATTATTTTCTGAAATAAATGATTCTAATTCTAAGAAAAAAAGATTCACCTCAAAAGTAAGAGGCGAGTTCGAAGTCCGAGTTTGTTTTTTTCTAGTTTTGTGTTGTTGAAGGTAAAACTGGGATTTTGTAGGAAATAATATGTTTTCCATTGAAATGGGCGTGTCTATTTTTAATTTTAACTTCTACATCAACCAATATAGCTTTAGTTACCCATACAATATTCCACTAGTGTTCTCCGTAAATTAATTTTATATTTTAGTTTTCATTTTATCCTCTGAAAAAGTATGCAGTGTTCGATATTCGAGAATATATTTTTCATAGGGTAAGTTTTTGTGATATCAAACAATGAAAAATAAATAATTTTGTCAATGCTCGCTGATAACGCAATACATATAATAACTAAACGATAATTCATAAGTGCCTTTATGTACTTTGTAAATACGATGTAAATAAAATATATAGTTGAAATTATACAGCCGTATTCACAAACATATTAGAATTCTGGCATCTGTCAGACAATCACCTTTTTCAATCAATAACATGGCTTCTTGCATTACTTGGTGACGATTTTGTCGACGCAAGTTGATGTTGTTTGTGAATAAGGCTTACCAACTTAGATAGTATTTTACAATTTTTACCAATTAATGTAAATAAAATAAGTATTAATTAAGTTAAAAGCTAATAAGTTATTCTGACGCTTCTAATTTATTACCAGTAAATGTTTTATAACTCTTCACTCATTAATTCGATGTAAGATTGTGAACAAACGATTTTAATTTCTTAATTTAATTTAAATAAAGTGTATTTATTGATAAATTATTAATCTTAATCGTGCCAAACAAAACTGCTGTTGATATAAATCCTTAGCGCAGATTAATCACATCTCTTTCTAACTCTCCATAAATCTTGAAAGTAACTTATTTGAAATAACCGTCATTGCTGATTGGCTACCCTGATTGGCTGAATCTTCCCAGCCAATAGGAATATTGTATTTTTGGACGAGTTTCATCAGTTGGCTGTATAGAGGGCGGTAGTAGCGTTCAAGTGATGCAGAAGAAATTTCGCTGTCTCCAGTTGTCTTTTGGAGAATTTCACGCCAGTGTTGAGATTGTCCTCGGGACATGAAGTCTCTGGAAATTATAATAATAATCAACCCTCACATACCTATTGTATAGTTGTTTGCCAAAGTGAATTCTAGTGTTGGGTCAGGATTCCTGACCTTACAATAGGATTCACTGCGATGGATATCGGGAATTTAGAGTACCATGCTGACACTACACCAAACCCGGCACCAATATCTACAGAACATTAAAAACATTATGTGGAAACCACTATAGTTTCAAACCGCCCCCTATTTTGACTTATAAAATGGCAATGGAGAACGACTCATTTTGAAATCCTGAGCAGGGCATTTAGACAGCAATACCCAAAACTTCTAAAGCTTTGAATGGGATACTGTCGACCAAAACATTCCCAATTTCAAGTTGTAGAAGTTGGTAATAAATAAACGCTCAACATTCACATATAGTCCTGACTAGGATTCTTTATCGTGGGCATCAGGAACAACCAGCAACAACATCCAGACCTGGAACAAATATCTGCATAACATGAAAATATTTGAAGTTGTGAACCCGCACGTCTTGTGTCTCAGCTGGCTATTCTCCCACTACCACGGAAGTCGACATTAGTGTCATTGTCTCGTTTCCCTAGCCATTTTGCTAGTTTATGTAAGAGTCAGGCCAATTAACTGATCTAGTGTAAGATAAGTATCAGAAAGTACAGGTAATGTTCAGAATGTGAAACTTTTCACTAAAAACTGTTATATAACTCGTAGAATAAACTCAAAATCTTCTTTGTCTTACTTCAAAAGTTTTCCAGCTGCTTTAGATCCGTATATATCACATCTATTCAAAGTTATTGTATCTGGTAGTGAATCCTTTGCATCTCTTCGACCGAACACAGCTGCTTTGCACAGACTTTCAAATAGCTGGAGCTGTAGAAAGCTACTCAGAAAATATCTGGAAACCACCATATTGTTGAAGCATCCATGTAAAAATACTTTTTCTTTCTAACTAACGAAGTTTTCGAATCCTTTACTCTTTACTGACTTAAAAATATAAGATGCTAATGACGATAATTACCTTATGTATGGAGTGTTATCTGGAACGTGATACTTGGCACCGATGTCAAAGTACTCCTCCCCTCTTTTTGTACTGGGAGCAATACCCTGAAGCTCCATCGACATTTGCCAAAACATTTTGTTTAGCTCGCCTCTGGAGACACCTTCAAAATACTTCCATCTGTATTCGTCTATGAGAAGCGAGAATGGAATCTGGGGTATCTTATTCAGAGCCTGTTTTAGCATGAGGATGTCGTCTGTGGTTTCAAACACATTATCTTTAAAGTCATTAATGTCCTGATCTTCAATAAACTCTATATGTTTCTCCATATTGCCATCTTTTCTTTTGATAAATGCAGTATTATTTTCTTTATTATCAATCTTCTCTTTGATGCTCTTTGGTCCTACGTATAATAAAGAATCATTTATAAGGCCAAGTCGTTGCAAATGTTGTGGTGTCATTACTCCGTACATGATAGCATCACCGACACTTTCATGAAACGCAGAATTCGCTTGACGAAACAAAGCAGGCTGTTTTGCATACGCCATATAATATTGAATGTGTCCCATTTCGTGATGGAGTACGTAGAAATCTTCTTTTGTTGTGTCTGAGCAATAAAGCAACCTGGAAAACAAGGAAAATATTTTTCTAAAAACTAGTCAGATTCATGAAATAGCTTAGAAATATATTGGACGGTCTACTAACCGGAAGTCGCCATCTTTAAACATGTCCGCTGCAGCACCATGACAGCGAGTGTCTTTATTTACCCGCGTAAATACAGATTTTTGCCAAAACGTTTCGGTCATGGCCGGTAAACCGAAGGATTGGTAGAAATCTTCAGCTCTTTTTGCCTATAAATTAAATACAGAATGAATTATCCGCTAAAATTCAAGATTAACAAAAATATTACAGACTATTCTTACCATGTGTGACACCGTCCAATTTAATTTTTTAATACTTTCGTCCAAGTTAATCGTTTTCGGTAATATCATGTTTGCTAGCGGTTCCCAGTTTTGTGACCACAGATTTCCTATAAAATATCAGATACCTATATTATTATTTCCAAATCAGAAAATGCTTCTCAGATTTTTCAATAATTAAATAATACCTTATTAGATAAGACCTACTAATTAGATGAATACCGGTTCAGTTATTTACATAATACCCTGAAAACATATTGTATTCTGATACAATTACCCACTACTCTAGGATCCAATGTATACGGAGTATAAATGACTTCAGGTATCATGGTACTAAAACATATTTTGCCTCGCAGTGGGCTTCAATCATCCCGCCGTTCCATAAAGGTCGTCGTTTGTAAAAGGTTTGTTGCCGCTGTAAGAAGGTTTTTTGACGATGTTGAGTATTCTCAGATCTCACCTAGCAAATGTGCTGGAATAAGCCCTGTCTCAGGAACAATATCACCATAATGCTTCCTTAAATAAAACCTCACAACACCATGTAAAAGCGTGTAAAGAGGTTTGATGTCATCATAAAGTCGTCGGCAGAGTCGTCGTAGATTAGGAGTTTCGAGCTCATCTCTCCATGCAGCTCCAATGTCTTGGTACCCTGAAAGCAAGTACCTATAATCATATAAATTTTAGATTCGCTTCGTATAGGTAGATAGAAAAGATTTAGAAAGTGTGTTAAAAATTAAAAAAATAAAATGAACAGTATATTAATAATATTATAGTGGAATATTATGGACCTTTATTTAACTTTTTCAACAAAATATATGGACCTATTTCATAAAATATAAAAATATCCTAAAAATACGCCTGCAGCTAGGTCTCCCATCTTTAAGCTGCCTTAGCAACTTAGACGTCTAGACGCCTGCAGTATAACCTAATTGAATTATATTCTCTAAATAGAAACTCAATCATAAAGTTCACATTGCCTACCATTTCTCCTAGTACCAGAATTTTCAACATCTACCAATCTTCGATACGGTTTTTTCATTGGCGGTCCCAGCTTCTCCCTCCAAACTAACCAAGTCCACCTTAAAACTGCTTCATTCTTTGATAACTCCATAATTTTCTCAAAATCATCTTCTCCTCTTATACAGAAACCATCCCTTTCTTCTTCTTTATTGGCTATTTTAGCCGCTGAGGAAATTAAATCGTCGTCTGTCTTATATTTCAGATCTGTACTAACTGCTGTCAAGTATTTCAAAATGGCTAACTCTACTTGTTCTATGTTTTCGATAGTTATATTTTCCGTTGATGGAATACATATTTCGGCTTTAGTGTAAATAGTTTGGAGTTCTTCGTAGAGACTACTGACGAGTCTGTAATTTCAATAATTACCTTTATCTTAACCAACCAAAGACTTTCTTCTTACATTACAATTACTTAAAAATTTAGACAGATTGTCAGTAGAACTGGTGAATCCTATACAAAGGTCGCCGGACCGTTCATTAAACCAGTCATAACACGATGTAGGTGTACCGAAGGATCTCTATAGAAAAGTATTATTTTCTAACCTTGCGTCATTAATATTAAACTTCGGTCCCCTGCACAGCAAATACGTCTGCCTAGCTTGAGTGCTATTCATCAAATGACTTTTATGCAGTGTTGCCAACCTCTCACAAGTTTGTTCCTCCCAATTAATTCGTTCTCTCTGGTATTCTGCTGCTTGATTTGGTAAATCTGGGTTATCAGGATTAATGGAAGATTCCCAAGCTAGATTTGCAGCTTTAGCGTTGAAATTAAGTACTTTTTCGTTGATGTTTTTAAAGAGATTTTCAACATCTTCGCAGAGATAGACAGGTAAAAGGATAATAAACAGTAAAGCGTGAAAATTGATCATTTTTGTTGATGATGTAGTTGATCACATTTTTGACTGAAAAAAAGTTTTTATTACACATTAAAAAATGTTTCTATAACCTATCTTTTACTCCAAGAACAATCGTTTAAGCCATTCCGAAGAAAAAGTGAAACACACCAACAAGCGAACGAACAACATCTTACCTCAAACACAGATGGATTACATACGATGCGGTTAAAATTTCAACTTATAGGTCACGAACTATATGAAAAACAACCCCATCACTAAACCCTACATTGTCATTGGGGCCGTTCAAGTATTACGTAAGCACTATTGGGGGGTGGAGGGGTCTTTGTTTTGCTTATTTTGGATGACATGGGGGGTAGGGGAGTCTAGATGATGATTACGTCATCGGTAGTTATTTACTTTTTTACACGAATGGCAACCCTCACATTATCTATGCTTGAAAACGAAACGCATTTTCGAGGATTCCCGCAAGTAATGCATACGTTTAGGCACTCGCTTTAGAACCGATTAGGGGAATTACCGCGTCCCTTTTTTTTTGTCCCTTACTCTATGTTGAATACTGTATCAGTAAAATCTAATCTCTATCCTAAATCTATTCTTATTTTTGAAATTATAAATATAACATTATAATCATAAATAAAAAAAGATACATTTATAATTGAAAAATGTTTACGTAAGCATAGGGGGAAGGGGTAAGAGCTTTGCTTACTTTTGCTGACAAGGGGGATGGGGGGGTAAATAATTGTAATAAATCTGCTTACGTAATATTTGAACGGCCCCATTGGTGCGCAACGAGGAATAAAAACTTAACATTTATACCTACTGAATGAAGCGCACCAAAACGAGTGCGAAGTCAAAGTCAAAATTCATTTATTCATTAAAATCACAAGGATCACTTTGAAACGTCGGTTTTATCTACTGCCTGTTCTTCCGCGACCAAGCCAGGAAAGAAGGGCAAGAAAACAAGGCTGGTTATTCTTTTTAATGATCCTTTTACAAAACAATGAGTTGAAGCATTTTCAATCCCAAGAGCTTTTATCATCTAAATAATCAGATATTTTATAGTAGGTATGCCTTTTATAAAGTTTTTTTTAATTACGTTTTTAAATTAATTAATTGTCAATTTTTGTACATCTCTTGGGAGTTTCTTATAAAAGCGTACACCTTGCCCTTTAAACGATTTACTAACTTTATAGAGTCTACAAATGGCAACAGCGAGTTTATCTTTATTTCTGGTATTAACTTTGTGATTATCGCTTTTTCTCTTAAACAAATTAATATTTTTGTGAACGTATGTTCACAAAAATATTTCAAAAAAAAAAATCAGATTTTCATATATGAATGTCATAAGGAAATGTCATTATATTTATTTCTTTAAACTTCTGACGAAGTGATTTTCTGGGATCCATATTATAAATTGCTCGAACAGCAATCTTCTGCAGCACAAAAACGTTATTTATAATCTGCAGCACTCCCCCACATTAATATACCGTACGATATAATGCTGTGGAAGTAGCTGAAGTAAACTAGTCTAGCTGTGTCTACGTCTGTATAAAGACGGATCTTTTTGACTGCATATGCCGCAGAACTAAGTCTCTTCGATAACTTATCAATGTGAGGGCCCCATTGAAGCTTATTATCTAGGGTGATACCTAACAATACGGTGGTGTCCACAAGAGACAACTCTTCATCTTTGATTCTTCATTTCTTGCGCTATGTGGAAGTACTTTGATGCTCTTCATCTGGGTGAGCTACGAGGAATACCTCAAAAATTAATTTCTTCAAAATCAATACCCATTATTATAATCTGACGGGTAAAGTGTAATGTCAAGTACAGATAAGTGTCGGTTAGAGATTAGTGGTGCTTAGAGTTAGAAGGATTTTTAATGAACGTGGCTTATCACAAATCAGAGCACTTGAGTAGATAGGATAGGCATGGAATAATGAATAAATTCAATACACACTGCCAAACCTTGAGTCCTCTCATTTAAAACAGTTTGATAAATTAATAAATAAATAAAACACCCGAAATACAAACCTACATAGTCCTTACCACATTATGATTCCCTGTGTCGTGGGTATCAGTAACTACGACTAACCGGACAGAAAAAAATATCATTTACTCGCAGGGGGTATCGAACCCGCATCTCATGCGTCTCAGCGGGCTACTCTCCCGCCGCGCCAAGGTCGTCTTAATTAAAAATATTAAAATAAAAATATATTTAGGCAACTTCACCTTTTTATGGGGTTTCATGGTGCGGATACATACTCAGTGTGTTGAGGATACCAAGGAGAGGGTAGTCAGAGACACTACCAAACCTTCATTTCAAGTACCTACATACCTAGTTAGAATTCCACGTGACAAGTTGCAAGCCGTGCTTTAAGTACCTACCTACACATAAATTAGTAAAATAAAAAACATTAAAACTAGTTATAAACTTCAGAAACGCACACTTCACACACCTTATAATTACATTGGTACTCACCAAAATCGTAATATCAAACTTTTTATCAAAATAGCTGGTTTAAAAAATGTTCTATTTTATATGAATATTTTGATGTTGTTTTTCTACATTAATTTTATTTATTACCTACTTAAATGTCACAGTAAGGAAGGGGTGCAGGGCCCGATACGATTATTCTATTCTATACTGATTTAAAAACAAATAAAAAATAGACTCAACAAGTATTTCAGATAAGTTATTACAAATCTTTCTCGCAGGCAAGTTCGCGCGCTGAATACCAACTGAAATAAACATTCCCTTGCAATACTTTATATAGGTATCGAAGGAATACTAAGGTCGGAGGCACACAGCGTGCGCGGGGGTTGGAAAACACCAATTTTATATTATTCTGGTGTATGAAATGTAACATATTCTAACATTCGTTACTACTAAATTGGGGATGCTGAATATGGTAATAATATTAAAATCGCGTTCAAAAGTAGTATGCCTTTTTATAAACCTAGGTATAAATTGTATAAAACACAGTTTTATTTCAAAATGAAACTAAAAAGTATTTATTACAGCAAAATAAATAAGGTTAAAAAAATAACATAAATATAACACATTATCCTAGATTTTAAAAAAGACCTAAGTTCCATGATTTTCATCCCCCGGAAACCTATTAACGAATTATTGAACATAATTAAAATTTATGTTCGCCATCTTTGATTTCAAATTATTATTATTAAATTACAATATACAGGGAGAACGAGAAAAAAAAAACTATTCTCATTGTTCCCTGATGGAGCCAAAGATCGAGAAACAACGGAAAAAACCCCACGCGATTGACGTCCACATTTGTGCTATTTCATTCAACTGACATGACTCGGAATTGTCCCATAGAAAAACTCCAAAAAATGTGGAACGCTTCACGATTTTGCGTGTCATCCTTGCGCAGGGGCCATGCTAATCTTCTCTGTATCGTTCCAATTTTAGTATATGTACTGCCGAAGCAAGTACATTTGAAAAGAAATTTCAACGGACTATATACTGAATAAGCTAAACAACTTTGCTTGCGCGATCTAGAACTTTTGATAATATTTCAAAGCCCTCGTAATTTAGGCGAAATATTTTGCTTTTAATATGCGCTTTACAAATATTTTAGTTGTACCAGACATTATTTAGTGTAATTTCTTCAAAAATAATAGGATATTATTGACAAAATATGATTTTCATATGAAATAGCCTCACAGTAGCGCCATCTAGTAAGCGCGCATATCCCCTTCTCATTTTCTAGGTAAGGACATTTTTTTATGATTTTGAAACATCCATGGGATGAAAGAGAACATGAAAGACTTATAAAAACTTGTACCAGCTGCTATAAAAAAGTATAATAGTTTTTAAACATGGAATTAAAATTATCGTGGTTTGGTATAATTTTAGAATATTATTACGACTATACCACGTACTTTACTATTCTCCTGCTGACGTTTCGTTGACCGCTTAGAGGTCCTTCCTCATGAGCACCGACCGCGACCCCGCTCGACGGTCGTGAGACGGGAGTTTGTTAAAGGCAAATTATGACATCAAAAAATTATCCCTCGCATTCATAATGAACTAACAACTCACTTGCAACTTTTAGCACACTGGTAAAGCGTGCTAAAAGTTGTCCTTTGTTACGTGTAACAAAGAGATCATTAAAAAGTTTGTGTGGTACGCCATATTATAAAGTACCTACGAAGACGAGAGCATTCTCCTCTCCACTGCATTTATGCGACTTTCTGCTGGCATACCCAACTTTCACCATTCTTTACGCCGGGGATAGGATAGTACAGCAATATCTCCGCTTACGGTGCCGCAGACCTTACAATAAGGATAAGCCACGTAAAGCCATCCCGGGGGCAAAGAGACAATAGCAGTCTATCTTAATTCGAAGCGCTAATAAATACACATTTCCACGGTCTACTGTGAAAGTGAGGATGTGAATAAATAACACCTATAAACAATAACAACAAATAACCCACAAAAAATTATAACAAAAACGTTCAAAAGTTTTTCTGTAAGCACAGAAAAAACATAAACACCCAACAGATGCCGGACCCCACACTAGGATTCCTATGTCGTAGGTATCAGGAACTACGAGTAGGTACCTTGGTTCCACAACACCCGGACCCTGAACAAATATTAGCAGAACATTTGTCCAGTAGAGGAAACCCGCAAGCCAAAATGGAACATTAATTTCGAAAATGCAAAAGAGAATAATCTAATCCCGTTGTATAATAAAAAATAATAAATAAATAAAATAATATTATTATGTTTTTAGGTAGTAATAATGCATCGATCTATCTGTCACGAATACTTTTTGATTCAATAACTTCTATAGGCCATAAATCAATCTAGAGCTGTAGCAAACCGTATGTATTCATTACTGAGTAACGGGTAGGTACATCACATCGCTCGAAGTAAATTTTTATTTACTCGCATTTGTCGTATATATATCAGTATGATACAAAGAATAACATATTCACACTGTACGCGACTCGATGCGATGTTTCATGCTAGTGCTTGATTGTAGAAGTAACGAGTAACGTAACAATACGATAGTAACTAGTGATGGTTGTTTTAGTAACGAATTAGAGCTGTTTTACTTTCGAGTCACTAGCGATGGACATTGAATAAACGAAAATATAACAAATCTATACAATATCATATTGATCGAACAATTTGTTACGGGCAAAACCATTTCGTCCTAGTGTAGCGATCTAGGATATCGGTATAATTTAGCAGCGCCATCTAGTCCTGTAATGTGATAACTTCATTGTTCGAGACAAGAGTTGCGTCTTTTTATTCATAGAGGTGAGCTAAACAAAACAGGTAGAAATAAACATCTAAAGCTTATTGTTTTTTAAATTTGATGCTAGTATAAATGGCAACGGTAACGGCAAGGCCATATAGGTTGCTGTAAGTCAGGTGGTAGCTCAAAATCGTTCGTCTCTCTGACTTCGACCTCGGTGGCGCGGCAGGCGAGTAGCTGGCTACGACGCAAGAGGTGCTGGTTCGATTCCCGCTGCGGGACAAATTTTTGCATGTTCTGCAGATATTTGTTTGTCTGGGTGTTGTGGTGCCACGGTACTTTTGGTTTCTGATACTCACGACACAGGGAATCCTCGTGTGTCAGAACTATGTACGTGTCTGTTAGTTTTTTTTATTATAATTATGTCCTTTGGGGTGGTACATGTCCAGCAATGGACTTTAACAGGCAGTTGATGTTGATAAAGACGAAATAAAAATATTTCAAATGAATAAAATATTGGCTTTATGCAGCAGACTTCCCCGTGTGTGATATTTTTAAAGAGGTCTTAGTTAAAAGAAGCTATGTTTCTTTTAACAGGAAGACTTTTTTATATTATTTTGAGGCAACAGGCATACGGCACATTCTGATGGAAAGCAGTCACCTATTGACATCTGCAAACAGGCTGCTCTTAGTTTCGCGGTAACTCCCACTCTAAACAGTTTGTTTCAATAAACCACGGCTTTGTTCTGCTGAGGTATTAATTGAAATGTTAGCCTTCGGCTACAGGCGAATACTGGCTTTATTGTGTTCGTTTGATTGTTTTCTAGCTAAACGTGGCAAGTGTTACGGCTGGGTATACATGGGTAGAGTACCTAATCGGAATAGTAGCACAATTCATAGTGGTTCACTAGTGAACCACGATTAGAATTGTTTAAACTAATATGTAACAAAATCCCAGATGATATTAAAAATTAAATTAAAGATACAATTTTTAAAAATAAACTTATATTTATTATAAAAATGCTATTATGTATTTCAGAATTCATGGGAGAATAACTTTTTTATTTGTAATTTTAACCGAATTTATCAACGCCCTAAGAAGGCTTACGTAGGTAGGTAGGTACTCCTAGTGCTATGTATTATTTATTTTTTAAGATCTTTACAATATGTTTATAAGAGCAATAAATAAAAAAAACAATACTAAATTTGCTACTAACAATACCAATATAAAATATAGATGTCGCAGATGGATTGCCTGATTGGCTATTTTACATAACCGCTAGCTGTTTTACAAAACAGGATTGTTTTCTAATAGTGTATTGACGTCCAGGCGGATTGTAATTCGTTTAGACAAAGCGCTTTGCATTTTCTAGCCGACAATATGTAGCCGTTTTACAAATTGGAGCGCCGTTTTGTAATTTAATTTCTTCTGTTTTCAATATGGCTAAACATTGCCGGAGGAAACACTATTTATTCTATTATCACAATGTTTTATGTGTTTTTTATATGTTATCTTCAGAGTTCTGGGAATGGGTAGACGGTAAGCTAGTTGAATCTAACCGTGTAGGTACCTCTGGCTTAAAGTAGGAAGGAACGAAAGAACGGCCCTAGCGGCCGTATTGATAAACTCTTATTTCGTTCCATCGGTGTAGGTACCTGTGTTCTTAAAAAAAATACAGATAAGCAAAGAGGCGCTTCCACACATTTTTTCACGGTTTTGTGTGTGTACGTGTTATTGTGCGCCCTTTTCGGATAGCATAGGAATCGCGAGACTGCATGTTTTTCGCATCATTGGATTCGACGATTAATATAATTTATTTGTAATGACGAATACGAGTACAAAAAATCCAAATTAATTTTTATTAAAAAGTTGGATTTAAAAACTTCCAGGATTCAAAAAAAGTCCGTGAATTTAGAGCTTAATTTAGAGCCCATACGACTTACGCCAGCTTAAGATGAGCCGTACGATCAAAGGTTCCTGTACATTCCAGGTATCAAGTTATTTGGACCTATACTGAGGGTTGTCATGTCTTTATTTTCTGAACTACAAAACCGATGACCTTGAAATATTTACGGGACAATCTTTAAAGTACCTACTTTCTAACAAAAAAAGAATAAATTAAATCGGCAAAAACGGGATACCTCAACTTCTTCCCAAAGTACTGGCTCTGTAATACTGGCCGTGCATTGCCTATTGTGCCGGAAAACGAAACCACTGTCAAAACGAAAAGCCACTGAAAGCCATTGTTTTCATAGTCGTGTGCTATCAAGGAGCTAGTACTGTATTGCCATAGCATCGGCCAATGAGGGCTTAGGGATTTGACGAACTCTCGACCAGCGTCGTAAATAGTGTACACGGAATAGATACCAGAGGCGTGCATTCTCATCATGTGTCTAGCTTGTACGACCATGAAAAGCACAAACCCATATACCTACACTTAATACTTCCTATGGGTCATTCCAGAGTCGTGCATTGTCGGGTTGGGTTTTCTATGGCTGTACAATATTTGTATTGTCTAATAAATTCTACCGTCAATGTCATATGTCATTTTCTAGTCAAAATCAACGTCAACCATTATGCGAAGAAGTCTATCTAGTGTTCGGTTTGTTTACCTATATTTTTTTATTTAATTTTAATAACTATATTCTGTCTGTGGGCCTAACCACCCATACAAAGGAAAAATGATATTCATTTACTGAAATCAACTTCATTTTCTGAATAATAATCAAGATCTCTCTTATAAAGGAGTTTAGTGAAATAAAAAAATGAGTAATATCTACATTCAGGAACCGCCAGCGCTTGGAAAAGTAGGTTGATGTTATTATTATCATTTCAATGTTAAATTCTTGTAACCTGTTGAAAACTTAAAAAAAAACAAAGCTTATTATTGAATTAATTTAATTTCGCTGTGCAATTGGGTTGTTGATGTTAAAATAATGATATTTTCCTTCAACATAATTCACGACGTAAAAAAAGTGTAATTTTAACTTTCAGGTGCTTTTGAAGACCTCAGCCGGTGAAATAGACATAGAACTATGGACGAAAGAGGCCCCAAAAGCATGTCGCAACTTTATACAGCTCTGTATGGAGGGATATTACAATGGTCAGTCTGAACAATTTAAAAAAAAAATGCTCTTATTCCCCATGATAGACATCCTCAGATGATGTCCATCATGGGGCATACTCAGCATATAGATCCATGAGGAAACCAAGTAGCGGTAGACTGAGGCAAGTGCAAATATAATTTGATACTAGCCTTGACATTACATAGTACTTAACAATGGATTTCAAGTCCATAACCACTTGCCATAAACTGAACAATTTCAAACAATATGCTCTCCTCGACTATACTCTATGATGAACATCCTTAGATCCATATTCAAGTATGCAGATGTGAGGAATCCAATAAGGGTTAGTCTGAATCAAGTGTAAACATGATAAAAACTTAAATTTGATGTAGTATGGATGCTGGATCGATCACAATAGGCTTAACGGCCGCAGTGATACCAAAGCCACTAAAAGCAAATGGATGCTGGATTCCTCACAGTGTTTTCCGTCACCGTTTTCAGCATGTGTTAATCCGCACTGCCCACTAAGGCCAACACTCTAGAGCTCTCTCTGGAAATAATGGAACATAAACTGAAAACACTTGCAACACTGGAGGCATGGAATGTGCGTTGTCATTCCTTAAAAAAATCAAAACATCTCTTGATATCTGGACATTATAGCGGCAATATATATGCAACTGATGGGTGTTATCTTCCAGGGACAATATTCCATAGAGTAGTGCCGGAGTTCATAGTGCAAGGTGGCGACCCAAATGGTGATGGAACAGGGGGAGAATCTATTTATGGATCCCCTTTCAAGGTTTGTACATTATTGTTGTGCTTCATTTATTTATATATATAATGCTTTATTGTACAGAAATGTACAAAGAGAGGACTTCATGCTAGGGTGACTGGAAGAAAATGCTTTTAATGAGTTTTCTACCATTCACCCTTTGTTGTTAACAAAAGAGGTTTGCGAGCTAAACTAAATTACTATATCATAATATGACATAGATATCATCTGATATTTCATATCAGTTAGTATCTGTAATAACTTTTCAGAAACTTTTCTGCAATAACGGGAGTTTCCTTGGGCTATTGTTACATAAAAGCTGATTTAGATTCAGTGTATTCGAGTGATGACCACAATCAAACTGTCTAATCTGACATTTACAAATATAACCCTAGCTAAACCATAAAGCTATAGTTAGTATACATAACAGTATCTAATGTTATTTGATAATTATTATCTCACTTCTTGATTATGGCTTTTGTAACTAGGTATTTGTCACAATTCTGCCAATGTCCGTTTCATGTTAGTGTTATAAAATTTTGGAGATGTGTGGTTATTAAGAATATGACCGGTACTATATGAGGGTTACTTATTTTGTAGGTAGATATATTTTACTCTTGAGAGATAATAACAATTATCTACGTCAATATAATAAAAGAGTTAAGTCTATTTTTAGTGAGCTATGTTGGCATATTGGGTGATACCGCGACTTCCGATCCATATGTTGTGGGTTACAACAAACCCACTCGAAATATCTAACACAGAAATGCTAGCAGAATTGGTATGGTGGTAGAACTACCCCGGGCGAGCTCTTCAAATGGGGCTCAAATTAATGAATCCACCCCTTTTTTTTTCTTTTTATTGTTGTTACTGTGTTTTCTTGTCATGCTTACTTGTCTGTGTCAATATAAATAATCTATATGTGTCAATGTAGATAAATTTATCTATCTATCTGAATGTATGTTTGTGTGATGTCAGGACGAGTTTCACTCGCGTCTCCGGTTCAACCGGCGCGGGCTGGTGGCATCAGCCAACGCGGGGAAAGACGACAATGCATCCCAGTTCTTTTTCACGCTCGGAGCCACGCCTGAGCTCCAGAATAAGCACACTATATTCGGGAAAGTGACGGGTAAGCGAAAATATTTCTTAAAATACTAAGATACTCTTAGGTCTAATTCTAGTTCGAAGTTGGGTAACTGAATATTGTGCATCAGCCAACGCGGGCAAAGACGACAATGCTTCAATTGTTCAATTGTAGTTCATGGTAAATAAATATATACCGATCAGAGCATACATAGTCCTGACCCCACACTAGAATTACCTGTGTCGTGGTATCACGCACTCGTCGTTCCTGATAACCACGACACAGGGAATCCTATGGTGGTCTGGGTGTCGTGTCTTCCACGGTACTAGTAGTTCCTGATACCCACGACTCAGGGAATCCTATGGTGGTCTGGGTGTCGTGTCTTCCACGGTACTAGTAGTTCCTGATACCCACGACTCAGGGAATCCTATGGTGGTCTGGGTGTCGTGTCTTCCACGGTAGTAGTAGTTCCTGATACCCACGACTCAGGGAATCCTATGGTGGTCTGGGTATTGTGTCTTCCAAGGTACTAGTAGTTCCTGATACCCACGACACTGGGAATCCTATGGTGGTCTGGGTGTTGTGTCTTCCACGGTACTAGTAGTTCCTGATACCCACGACACTGGGAATCCTATGGTGGTCTGGGTGTTGTGTCTTCCACGGTACTAGTAGTTCCTGATACCCACGACACTGGGAATCTTATGGAGTCTTGGTGTTGTGGTACCATGAAAATCACGATACAGAAAATCCTACTGTGGGGGCAGGACTTTGTGTATGATTTAATTATGTGTTAATTATTATGTTTTTTTGGATTATTTCCGCTGTCCCCTGGTCTTCGGCCCCAACGGGGTACAACGGGAATAACCCGTTTTTTTGTATTTTCTAGGTGAAACAATATACAATGTTTTGAAACTCTCTGATGGTCTGATTGGCCCCAATGACCGTCCGGAACACCCCCATAAAATCACAGCTACAACTGTGTTAATTAACCCGTTCACTGATATTGTGCCGAGGGTGTCAGAGATCAGGGTGGAAGAGGTTCCGAAGAAGAAGAAGGAACGGCAAGGGGTTAAGTAAGTATCTAATGACTTTCATGGCTGATATCTCTGATGGCAACTGGAGTATGCCTGAATGGCTTATGAATAAGCAGCAGCTTATTGGAACACTAACTTATAAGCGCATGCCTTCAAATTTTTGGTTCTAAGGCAAAATGTTTTTCTTCACCTTAATTATTAAATTTTTCGAGTGGCAAAATCCACGAACGAGTTGGAACCAACTCGGAATTGGATCGGAATTCCAGGTACCGCCCACTAGGCCAGCACGGCTCATTGATTGTTCTGCTTGACAGGAATTTCGGTCTTCTATCCTTCGGCGACGAGGCGGAGGAAGATGAGACTGAGGTCCAGGAGTACAGAGGGAAACCGAAATCCACCCACGATTTATTAGAAGACCCTAAGCTTAGCAAATTGACCGCTGAAGGTAGTCATGATTAAAACAATTTAACTAAGCAAAATAAAATATATTAAAAGTAGAGCTCCTTATGAAGTAAATAAATAAATAAATAATGCTGGTCATTTTTCACAGCATCATCTAGCCCCAAACTAAGCAGAGCTTGTATTATGGGAAATACATGACTGATATACTACTTAAAACCATTTTATTTAAATACATACATATTACACATAGAAAACACTCAGACCCGAGACAATTATCTAATAATATATATAATAATAACTACCACATTACCTATTTCTGTCGCCAAGCAGTAATGCTCGCATTGCTGTATTCCGGATTTAAGGGTGCCGGTGAAATTATGGGCACATGAGACTTTTCACCCGTTATGTCTCAGGGTCGGTGACGCGAGAGTGATAGGTTACGGTAACCGTTTACCAACGGGTTGGCCGTATCCTTGTATACATCTTTAGTTGTATTAAAAAACAAAGACAGCTTTTTAAAACAAGACTCAAATAATAAACTGTAAATAATAATTTACAGGCAAAAATAGCATACACAAAGAAAAAACTATTTTTTTTGAAGTCGGTTGAAAACAAACACGCTTACCCTCATCCCTAAAGTATTTGTGAAACTTTTGCGATCAGTAAATATAATTTTCCTTTATGCTAGTGGAAAGCCTTTTGATTTTAGTTTTTGAGTTTTTTTCCATATTAACTATTTATTTTGTGAAGATTCGGGCGTTCTTATCGCTATATAATCGGGGCAAGAGGTGAAGCTTCGATTCCTGCTGCGAATCCCGCTTTGGAATCCTAATTTGCACTATGTAGTGTATATAGTCTTGAACTCACATTATAACAGTAATACAACAGAGTGAATATCATATTTTTATTCTATTTTTTACTCCTTATTGTACACACAAATAAACACTTATAAAAAGCAGAATTCAATGACATGTACAAAGGCTAGCTATAAGACCGTCCCACTCTTTATATCTTCGATTTGTTATCAAGAACTGATTGTATGTCCGAATGGGGAAGCTGTTGAAACATTTTAAAATGGCACCTTTATTCACAGTTTTGACCAGAAAGATTTACTTTACATTACTTTTTTCACAGAACTTGAAAAAATCCAAGATTCACCTTCAGGACTAACCATAGAAGAATTAGAGGAAAAGAAAAAGCAGACAGAAGCTACAGTCACAAACATAAGAGACAAACTCACCGCGAAGAAGCGAGAGAGCAGCATAGACAGAGATAGCAAGAAGAGAAAGGGCAGTGAAGAGATTGATAGCAAGACAAAAAGCAGTGTAGACAGAGATAGCAAGATAACAGACAGTGTAGACAGAGATAGCAAGAGAACAGACAGTGTAGGCAGAGATAACAAAAGAAAATACAGTGTAGACAGAGATAGCAAGAGATCAGACAGTGTAGGCAGAGATAGCAAAAGAAAAGACAGTGTAGACAGAGATAGCAATAGAAAAGACAGTGCGGAATTGGACGGGTATAGTGAGAGTGAAAGTTCGGAGGAAGAGTACTACTTGGGAATGAAGAGAGACAAAGAAATACAGAAAGAAAAGTGAGTACTATTTATTTATCTATGGATGATATGGAGAGATGACGACCTCTGTGGCGCAGTGGGCGAAGTCCCGCTTGATACGCAGAAGGTTGCGGGTTCGATTCCCGCTGCGGGACAAATGGTTGTAATGTTAGTGTCGAGTCTGGGTGTTTTCTATGTATAATATGTATGTATTTACAAAAGAAAAGTATCTTAGGTAGTATATCAGTCATGTAGTTCCCATAATACAAGCTCTGCTTAGTTTGGGGCTAGATGATGTGAAAATTGTCCAGCATTATTTATTTATTTGACTGTAAATTTGTAAACAGAATTGATGTGCCTTGTATAGACAACCAATGTTGTAATATGGTTAAATAAATAAATTCGGACATATTTTTTTATAAAAAAAAACACGCTTACGACCATCATCCATGATGGAGGTCCTTAGATCCATACTCATTACACATTGCCCCTGACTACTCCCTTCTTGACCCTAAACGAAAAAAACACATTATATGCCCATCCCGCGTTTTGCAAGTAGCTTTCCATGTGACAGGTTGCAAGCCCTACATTATTTTTTATATTTAAATTAAATCATGTATTTGCTTATTCTACAGAGAACGAATAAGGAACGAGATAAAACAGCTGAAGAAGGAAATGAAAGGGAACAAAGAACAGAAGTTAGCGGAGCAGAACGAGCCAGAGGAAGAGCAGAAGATGGAAGAAGATAATGAATTAATAAAGAGTTACGTAGAAGAGCAGGAGAAATATAAGAGCATGAAAGAGAAGATTCCTAAGAAAGGGGCAGCAAGGTATGTGTACATTGTTTTTTTAAATGTTATTTAGAAGCGAAAACGCGGGCATGTGCCAAATGTTTTCGAACGTGCCTCTGACTACCCCCTATTGTTTTTGTTATTTATTGCGGACAAACAATGGAGCCATCCATAATTACGTCACACGTTAAGGAGGGAGGGGTGGGAGGGGGGAGGTTTTAGTCTTCAAGAATCATGAAATTCATAATTCATGTTACGTAATTTATGGATGGTCCATAAATTATTCAATATATATTTTACAAAATGGGATTTTCCGGGAATAAATCATGGTAAATCCCATAATAAAATGCGTTTGAATAATAATAATAATAATAATAATAATAATTCATTTATTTGCCTGAATGCGGTAGTACAAAGTTATTTATAATTTTTGATGGAGCTCACATTCCCCAATATCTGGGATGCAAATTTACTTACTTATCTAATTTAAATTTAAGGTTTACATTAAATTTAAGGTTTATATAATCATTAAAAAATAAATTTCCAATTCAATAAAATGTCATGCAGAAAAAAAAAACAACAAAAAACAATTACAAAATAAAAATGTCAATTACCAAGAAATTCTTTCACATTATAAAATACATTACGAAGTAGCCTAATTCTAAGTTCTTTTGTAAATTTATTCAGCGGAAGGCTTTTAATGTTCCGAGGCAATGCGTTGTAAATGACACCGCACATAGCAAAGCAATTATTTTTGTAAAGTGCCGTCCTCGGAACTCTAGATAGAACAATTCTGTCAGAGTCCCGGGTGTTTCGTAGATACATTTCACCCGCTTTTACAAATAGGTTATTATGCTTTTTTACAAACAAAATGTTTCCCGATATTTCGGCACAGTTGCGCATGTACGGGAGTAACTGAAGTGTTTGCGGGTGGATGTTAGCGGCGGACGCATCGATCTACCCTCTTTCTCAAGTTTTTTATTGCGAACGATACCTACCACCGGTTCCGCTGTCACATTCGAGTACATCTCGGCCTCGACACACATCACACGGCATCCAGACTCGCAGCTTGTAGCATTTTCGATTCTTGCCCAATCTTACTAAGGCATTCCAGGCTATAGTTAATCAAAAACCATCTTCTCTATTCATATTCTTTGTAATCCTAATTGTCTCCAAACAAATTTTAGTAAATATTAAAAAACTAGGCGTATATTTATTCATACAACTACAAGTATATACAAAAAATACAGATGAAACAGCTAGCTATCTAAAGACCGTTGCAAACGATCTATAGATAGCTCAACTGATCCAGATCACTACCAGTTTTGTTACGCAGTTGCGTTCTGTTGAGATTACCTGTTGATCGTACTGTTCGATCCACTGATTTGAGCTTGAATTTTTTCGACTTCAAACCGACGACTATCGAAAAATAAAATGAAAAATAATTCATTGTAATATTTTATATTTTAATAAAAAAAATATATATATAATTTCGTGTCACTCATAATTGACTTAACATTATGGAAAATCGAAGTTGATACTTAAACAATATAACATTTAAACATGAATAGTCGCATTTCAATAACATTAAAATACCATCTACTTAAAAATTTCTAAACAAAACACATATACACTATTAATAATAAGCTCGGTCGTGTTGTGTGCTCATGAAATTATCAAAAACTTTGAGCAGTTTTTTATGCTTTTAAAATCAGTGTAAAATCACCTAGAGAGGTGATCACCTAGTTTTTGTGCAGTGTCAAGCAAGCAGAAGTCTCAAAGCGCTTAGTGTCAAGCAAACCTGAACGTTTCAGGGGCCGCCGCCAGAAAGTACCAAGAAAACCACAGCGGCCGTGGATCAAGAATTTATACGAAAACCGCGAATACCCAGACAACTATACGCATCCGATGTTCCTAGAAGATCTGAAGAAAAACATATACGCGGAAAAAGTGACCTTATCCCAAGCTGTGATAGGCTCATTCCGTGTCGTGCTAAGACTCTGTCTATGTGTGCTGTACGCGATCCTATTCGTGTACATGTACAACGAACTAATAAATACATACACTGTTATATACATTAGTGTTGCGATCACATTTATAAGCTATGTATTTTATGTATACCTGAACGGTAGCGCGGTTCTGAGGCACTTTAAAACGGTACTAGTTTATATTGTTTTAGGTTATCTACTGTCACCTGTATTACATACTTTGACAGATACCGTGAGCACGGACACGATTTTCGCTTGGGCCGTGCTGATGATGATAATTCATTTGATATTCTTTGATTACGATGTCCCGGCGGCGATTGTGTCGAAATCGCTGTCGGTAAACGCGGCGATATTCGCCTCTGTTTGTCTTGTGTCTCGGTTATCAACGCCGTTCGACGCTTTCGTACTATTAACGGTGTCTGTTATAGTTTTCGTTTTGAGCCCCCAGTTCATACAAGTGTATTTACATACGAAGGTGTTTATATTCGTGTATGTTTTGACTGTAGTTTTGACGCTAGTAAGTTTGTTTACGCTGTCGAAAACTTTGCTGGTTTATTTTGTAGTTATGATACTGGTTATTTGTGTTTATTGTCCGATAATGTTTGTGAAATGGCAGAGGTATAAAGATAATAAATACGGTCCGTGGGACGAGGCTGTTATCAATGATTCGGACGATTTAGATGAATGTTTGGGCATAGATTAACTTGGTTTATTTTGTAGTTATGATACTGGTTATTTGTGGTTATTGCCCGATAATGTTTGTGAAATGGCAGAGGTATAAAGATAATAAATACGGTCCGTGGAACGAGGCTGTTATCAATGATTCGGACGATTTAGATGAATGTTTGGGCATAGATTAAACCTAAGGCCCTCTGTGGCACAGTGGGCGAAGGCCAGCTTGAGACGCAGGTTTCGGGTTCCCGCCGCGGGACAAATGTGTGTATGATCTGCAAATATTTGTCTCGGGTCTGGCTTATTAAGTATTTACAAAAAAAAAAAAAATTGTATATCAGTCATGTAGTTCCCATAACACAAGCGCTGCTTACTTTGGGGCTAGATGATGCTGTGTGAAAATTTCCAGTATTATTATTATTAGATTAAAAAATAAGTATATTTTTGCAATATTTCAAAAAACCCCGACGTGTTTTCCATCGTCGATTGCAGCGGCCCCCTTAGAAAGTTGTGGCGATAAACTGCATTTTTGTGCCGGGTCTAGATCAAAGTCAAGTGTTGTGGTAGCTTGGTACAGGGAGTCCTAGTGTGGGGTCAGGACTAATATGTCGGTTGGGTGTTTATTTATTACTTATTATTATTTTTCAACAACTCTTTATTGTGCATAAGACCATTTTACATTGCAACATACGAAAACATAATAAAATAACATAAATTAAAGAAAACCCCAATGGATGGATGAAAGCGATTTCTATAAACAGTTGTTTAGATTAACTGTGTTTTAATTACACAAAACACAGTTAATCTAAACAACTGTTTAATTACATATTTAATGTATAGAAACAGGAAGTTGACCCTACCACGATTTGATTTTTTTTTATGCAGTCCATATTTACAAAGCTGTGAGACTAGCTGTGCCACGGCTGACCTCGGCCCCCGACCTACCGCGTCGCATCGCCCGCCCGTTTTCGCTTAACGTTTTTTCTATTTACTCGGTTCCTAAGGGTCGTAGCGTGATGTTAAATAGCCTATAACCTTCCTCAGGAATTAGGCAATCAAATGCGAAAATATTTTTTCAAATCGGACTGGTAGTTCTAGAGATTAGTGCGTTTCAAACAAACAAACACTTCAGCATTATTATTTATAAGTATAGGAAATATAGATTTAGTTATTTTGATTAAATATTACTTCTATCCTGCAATATTATATTATAAATGCGAAAGTTTGGATGTTTGTTAATAATATCTAATAATCTACGTAACCGCTGGACCGATTTGAATGAAATTCAAAACAGGTCTGTGACCTGATATAACATTCCCATTCGGTTCATTGCGGAATTGGTCAACGCATTGCCGATTAGAGGAAGGTGCGGGGGTTCGGGTCCCGCTGTATCGGAATTTTTGCCATATTTCAATTTATTATTCTAGTCTTATCAAATACTTGCAAAAGTGGTTACCCTGACTTTTTTATTCATAAATCCTTTAGTAACAATTTTATTTAATACAGACTTTAAATTATTTGTACTGATGGATGTAACCATAGGTACTATAAAAATATAATTATGGGAATACCTATTGTCTCTGTAGTTTAATTTACCAAGACAGGAGCCCGTATTTACCGGAAAGGGTTTTTGTAATGCGGTTTTTGCTATCGATTTATATGTTTTTTTCAGGATTGTTCTAAGAAAAGTTTTTTTACCACAAGTCACTAGTGGGCGCTGTAACCAGTGTTGGATTGGTGAAATTCCGAGGGTTTGGAACTTCAACATATAAATAAGATTAATTTATTTTATTTTTTTCCCTTTATGAGACTCAAACCAACCTATGCATTTGAGGATGGCCATAATGGGGAATACAGTAAAACCGCCCATTGTACCTTTATCTTAATGTGTTATTGTTTATTTTGTTTATATCATACATAAGGTGTACAATAAAGTATGTTCGTTCATCAAACGAAAAAACAAACAAACTAAGTACCAAATTGTGCAATGTGTTGTGTGTGTAAATATTTGTCTCGGGATCTGGGTGTTTTCTATGTATAATATGTATGTATTTACAAAAAAGTATATAAGTAGTTTACCCGAGAGGGGTCCTAACTATAAATTAAATTATAAAAAAAATATGGAAATAATAACAATTATTTAATATTAAATAAATAAATTAAAACATAAATTATTTATTGCATGAATTGTAAAATAATATTTATTAAGTTATGGAATAAATAGGTTTTTTTATTTTTATTTTATTTTATTATATAAGTATTATATCAGTCATGTAGTTCCCAAAATACAAGCTCTGCTTACTTTGGGGCTAGATGATGCTGTGTGAAAAATGACCAGCATTTGTTATTATTATTAAATAGGTCCCCGTCTCAGCATTATGCTGCAGTGTAGGTAAGTTTAGGTGTAGGTCAGGAAAATATGGATCTTATGAGTTAGAAACATCGAGACAGAAGCCTTTAATAAGAACACAATTTAAAAACATTACTCAACTCAGTAAAATCATTGAGCAGGCATGGTTAACTGCAAAGTTTTCGCTATAGGTGGAGTCTTGGCGTTTCGCAACTTTGGAAACAGAGGAAAGCCCCGCGGCGCTTCGAGTCGAAAAATCACAAGGATTTCGACAGGCACCCCTATTCTGTATCTGAACGACAATCGGTGACGAACAATTTTATGAGTATAGCCCTCGCGTACAAGCGAGAGTTCGCGGGTTCGAGTCCCGCCGAGGTTGAATTTTTGGGATATTATAATCATCTTGTGATTTCCCTTAAGTGTGGGTTGACACTTTAAAAACTAGATAAATCAGTCTAGTACCGATTTTCAATACATTTTTTTTTCAGTAGATATAATTTTACCTCTGGGAAGTAACATTGACGCGGCTTATTAACTGAATGGAATATAACCGTAGATTTTTTCTAAACTATAATAATATCCTTAAATTACAGTTTCTCATCTCCGTTAACTAATCCGTAATTCGCACGTTCATTATTAAAATAATGACCGTGATAATTACGTTATAAGAATAAATTGTAATACGAGTTTACTTGGAAACTGTCTGTGTTTAATTGGACAAGTCATCATCATCGGTTTAGAGCTTGTGTAGGTACCTTACATACCTATTACTGACCCCAAGTTGTGTTCTGGTTTGAAGGATATAGCACATGAGACAGTCACCATTATAAATAAATAAATAAATAATAAATAATGCTGGACATTTTCACACAGTATCATCTAGCCCCAAAGTAAGCAGAGCTTGTATTATGGGAACTACATGACTGATATATTACATAAATACTTTTTTTTTTGTAAATACATACATATTATACATAGAAAAGTCATCGGGAATAACCGGGTCGGCAACGCGCGAGTGTTACCTCAGGGTGTCTAGACAAATACCACTTTCTGTTGGCGTTAAGAACAGAGCCTGCGGAAAGATTGAATTATATGGGAATGACATTAGCTGTGGAAATGTCACGTGGCTGCTGCCAAGTTTTACCTTGGCAAATCTGCGTTAGCGTGAAAGGAAAATTAAGCGTGAGGTATTTGTCTAGGCCCACTGAAGTTGCAAGCTTATCAGCTAGGTATGTTTTTTTATACAACTAAAATGGCAAACTTTAGTTGTATATAAAAAAAAAACATCGGCTGTTAGAAGTTTGCACGACTTACTGGATACCCCTTCAAAATCAAAAACCCTAATTCGCTAGCGGTATTTTCCTGGCTATGTGATTGTGGTATGAAATCTAATGAATGTTATTAAGAGGATTTATTGTTACAGAGAGGATTTCACACTTCAACTGCTGGCCAAGTTCAAGAATAAACTGAAGGGTATCAAGGAGAAAACGCAGAAGGAAGAGGACGGAGAAGGAACGAGTAAAGAAGAGAAGGACGCGAGCGGGAACGAAGAGGACGATTTGAATAGCGATAATTGGTAAGTACTTATACATAAGAGAGACCCTTGTTGTTCCACATACTTCCAAAACGCGTATAGATGTGCCTCTGACTCTGACCACTCCCTACTTGGTACCCTCAAAGATTCCTCCCAGCGCGCCATGGAGAGAGCTGTGCTTGTAGTAGGCTCAGACTAAGCAATGTAGAATAGAATAGAAAAAAAAAAACATTTTGAACATACACGCATATTTTTTTTTTAAATAAATACATATTGCTGGACATTTTTATTCATCAGCTAACCCCAAACTAAGCTGATCTTGCATTATGGGAATACTAGATATTATATTATAACCAGCATAACATTTTTTTTTGGTAAAAACATAGAAAATCCGAGACAAATATTTGCAGATCAGATCATTTATACATTTGTCCCGCGGCGGGAACCGTACCCGCAACGTCCAGCGTCTCAGGCGGACCTTCGCCCACTGCGCCACAGAGGTTGATCTTATTACATAGTATTAAGAGTTATTAATTACTATAGTACAATTTTGTTGTTTTTTCCCAGGCTGGGCCATAAATTACGCTTCGAGGATAAACGGCCCGTGCTAGCGAAGGACGCATCGACGAAAGGTGACGATTGGTTCGACATTTACGACCCCCGGAACCCGCTCAACCAGAGAAAGAGGGAGAAGAGTAGGAAGCATAAGAAAGAGATGTGATTTTGGAACACTTATTGAATAAATTATGTGAGTTGTTTATTTTGGACACAAGCGCACACTTGAATGACAGATAGAGAGAGAGAGAGAAGTAAATTTAGAAAACTCTAACACACACTAGAAAAGTACTGTGTACTTGGTACACCTATCACCTTCAACAACCTCTCTCTCAAAGGTTTGCTGAAAGATAACGCTTTATGGGTTAAGCTCGCCTTTGTACATGCCTTACCTAATATTTTGTTATATTTCTGTGGACAATAATAATGATACAAGTAATATAAGCAGACTTATGGAATAAAATTACCAATAAAATTAATATTTCTAAAATTGTATTATTGATTTAACCTAATCCTACTTATATTTTAAACGCGAAACTATGGATGCTTGTTGCTTAAATATCTCAGAAACGGCTGAACTGATTTGTATGAATAAATCATTTATTTGGCATAGTATGAAAAAGAAGACACACACAAATTCGGTTCGGAATAGGATGTAAGGACTCTTTAAACTAAAAAAGCAACTAGGTACTTAGCCTATTTATAAGTACTTAATGTTGATTTCGAAGTCGCCTTTATATTTTGATCAGACAGGATTTTCAATACCTTCCTGATGCAGCTAGACACTAATGAGCCCAGCTTTTATAAAGTAGTGTATGACCTTTTTATATGTTTATGTATTGGCTAGGATTCAGAGATTTTGTATTTTGGCACTACAGGTTGTCACAGAAGAGGTTTTCCGTTGTTTTTTTTTTTGGGATAACTGACAATCGTTTTTTTACTGGCGAAGGGACGAAGCCGATGCCCGCGTACACTCAATAAATAAATGCAATTTGAGTTTTACAACAAAAAAGTCGACTAGCAGCACAGCCTGCCGTTAGTATTACTAAAAGTTTACAGAATCCTAAAATTTACCAAAAATAACTTCAAGGTATCAATATCAAAAGGTTTATTGTTGTACGTTATAGGGCTATGATAGAATTTTTGGGAAATTTACGTATGTAAAAAACTGGCACTATTGTTGATGTCGAATAACGCCCGTATATTTTGATCCGACATGATTTTTGTTGCTTCCTGTTCTTATTGATGTCTAAAGCTTTATCGACAAATCAATCCTTGTCCCATCACTAACTTTAGTATCCTGTATTTAAAAAATATTTTATCATATCCACAAAGAAACGTTGAAACAATTAATACGCGGTCGTTAACCCCTTGAAACAAGGAGTTTTTATTCACTTTAGGTACAGATTAATTATACGCTGGTGAAGAATTGTTTTCTCGCTTAAAACACGACTCCTCAGTAATCTCGGATCTGGTCAGAGTTTATGAGTAAGTGTAGTGATGGGAACAAACCTATCAAACGTTATCGATAAAATAAACATCCACCGAATACTAAAACGCGCTATGATTATATATGCGCTATTATTGATTAAACGTTAATCGTGATTGATTAACGTTTAATCAATCACGACTAAAGGAGGTTTAGAAAATGACATTCCATCGAATGGCTATCAAGAATCAAAAGGCGCAATGTAAGTAAGAAGACCCCCTCACTCTATGGACCGATGACATCTCAAAGGTTGCGGGAAGTCGGTGGATGGAGGTGGCCCAAGATCGTTTGTCGTGGCACTCCAGCCTTCTAAAGTCTTTTGGCGCCATCTCTATCCAACATAAGTTGGTTGGTACATTTCAGTAATTGTATTACCTACCTATCTAACTAAACTAATCATGTCCTTGCATTTTATCATGTTTGATAGCACAATTTCATCGACAAAAACTATCGATAATATCATCTCAACCCTAGAACAATTATGAAAATTCTTAAATATTCGCCATCAGCAAGAGGCAGGCAGATGGTAGATAGTGAAGTTCAGATAATTGGTATCTTATTGTAGTCTTTGTTAACGATGTGATGGTAAGATTAGTATGGATACGATCTTGGTAGAATGCACAAGACGTGTCATGCCTCAAAATGATGGCTAAATAAATAAATTACATAATATCTTTAAAACTGGTAAACAATTTTGTTATATTGCAAGCGTTTTGCTTGAAGTGGGGCCTTGTAATAGATGCAAATATCTGAACTATTTGTAATGCTGGCTTTTGAATCATTTTGTTTTGCTGAATCTGCAATAGAGGACGAAGTGTTTAGCAAAGATCTCTTTTCTCGTCACACCTCAATAAAACATGATCACTCCCAGAGTTGTCTTAGATAGATAGAGAGATATATGTAGTATTTAATGCATACCAAAGAAAAGTAAAAATATTAGGTAGTCTGTGTGGAAAGAGAACTGTCGTCGTGGCTAAAATTTAACTAATGTTACGATTTTTTATTATTATTGTAATATAGTTACAATAATAAGGAGCTGGTTTAAATCGTACTGTCAAGTCGCCATCTTAACTAAAAATAATGATTGAAAAGATCAAAATGGTACAGACGCGCTATTGTGTTTGATTGTACACAGGGGAACACAAATGAAAACTCCCGAACTGAATTTGAAGTTTTGTCCTTTTAATAAATAAATACCTAAATAAATAATAAATATTGCTGGACATTTTCACACAACATCATCTAGCCCCAAAGTAAGCAGAGCTTGTGTTATGGGAACTACATGACTGATATACTACTTTACTTATATATTTTTTTTTGTAAATACATACTTATTATAGATAGAAAACACCCAGACCCGAGACAAATATTTGCAGATGCAAACATTTGTCCCGCAACGGGAATCGAACCCGCAACCTTCTGCGTTTCAGGCGGGCCTTCCCCCACTGCGCCACAGAGGTCCTTTTACATTGTTTTTGAGTAATTCGGTTGAGGAACAATGATTCGCGTCCGACGATAGTCTTTGAAGTGATTGTGTATGGCAAATAATGTGCCTTCATAAACCTAGGTCTTAAGGCGCGAGATGTGACATTGCTCCTGAATGGAGCGTAGGCGTTAAAATCCTGCCCCCGTTGCTAGCTAAACACAAAAGGTAAAGGTTCTTAACCCACGGCTCTCTTTCCGTAACTACTAGTGAAAGGTTTCCTTAAAAAAATAGCGAAGGAAGCGTATTTGCATGCGAAAATACGCTTAGTAACAACGTGTATGCGGGCGTTATTTTCCTTGTGTTTACGCCTTATCCATACTATCCAATCATAAGTCCACGTTTAAAAAACATGGACATTCCAATGTCAAGTCCACATTATCCTTACTATTTCGTTCATTAACCCGGTCAATTTCTAAACAGTTTTCGAATTATACGATTCTTACAAAAAACATCGTGAGAAAGTCTAAATTTCATTACCCTGCAATCTCATCGAGATCTAGACTAAGTGATTTTATTATGAAAGTTTTGAGACTGGAATGTGTTTGTATAGAGTAGCTTGTGAATTTCTAATAGCATTGGAGTCTAGTGAATAGATTTAATAATGTTATAGCTTATTATCTTATTGTATCTTATGTAAAAATGCAGCAATGTACGGCTAATGCAGCAATTACCAATGTTTTCGATTCGTCGATTTTGCTGGATATAATAGAATAGAATAAAAAATAATTGCTTGAACTTATGACTATAAAAACACCAGGTTACATAATTACTTATATAATAAATAACTATATATAATATAATAAACTTTACAACAAGCAATGATTGCACTATTTTTTATGATAATCATACATTTCCATGAAAGTTACATGTGCCTAGTAATAATGTGAATCGTTTCTAGGCTAGTTTCACACAGCTCGCGACTGTGTTAGGGCCCGTTTAAACGGACGCAGTGGCGGTGGCTAAGTGGTTGGTAAATACGCCCGCCACCGCGTCAATTTGATGGGCATTTAGACGGTGGACCGGTGATGGGTACCTACTGAGTGCAGTGGCGCTCTATGAAAGTCTGTCTCTTTTTATATTCTAATAAATAAATAAATAAATAATGCTGCTCGGTTATTTTTCACACAGCATCATCTAGCCCAATAAACAGAGATTGTGTTATGGGAACTACATGATTGATAGACTACTTAAGTATATATTTTTCGTAAAAATATATTAAGAAACATGAACAAGAAGACAAACATAAGCTAATCAAACAAACATTTGTCCCGCGACGGGAATCGAACCCGCAATTTTTACGTTTCACACGGGCCTTCGCCTACTGCGCCACAGAGGTTGTCTAATGAACAAGTAATAAATCAAAAACAAAACCTCTGACTGCAGTTTCATCAGATTAGATTTTGAAATATTAACAATACAAAAAAAACAACAGTAGGATGGTACCTACCTCGTAGTACCTGATATCCACGATACAGGGGCACAGATTAGAAAAAAATATCAAAATAACATGTAAACATTTGTCCCGCAGCGGGAATCGAACCTGCATCTCTTGCCTCACAGCCGGATACTCGCCCGCCGTGCTATTCTTATCAAGATCATTCTCTAGAGTAAAAAAATGCAAATGAACACTTCAAAGTTTTCTTGTATTTTCAGGTTTGTTTTGTCATGTTTGTGTTCAAAGCAAAATCGAGTGATCTATGGCGAAAGTTGTCAACGCATTTCCTATTACAGGCGGATCTGAGTCCGATTGGAAATTATCTTAAACATTTTGGTGGGATATAATTTCATTCGTGATCTAAGAGATTACTATATTATGTTAAAATACTCACTTAAAACTTGATATTACAAAAACGGAACAACATTTTAACAATGCTTCGTTATATTATAATATCTATGGTTATACATAATTATAGTGATACACATCTATTGGTAACTTCGATAAAAAATTGCACGCACCAAAAATCGTGGGTTCAAATCATGCCAAGTCTCATTTGAGTTCATTTAGTAGTTTCGGTGTGATGCGGCGTTCCAGATACAGCAGATGAAAAAAACAACTTAACATCGATACTGAAACCAAAAAAATACTTTTTGGTTTCAGTATCGATTATAGAGTACTCACCATTTTTTTTTAAATATCTTCAATGTACAGAATTTGACCTTTTACATTCTTATTATAATATAGATTATGATGGTAAATGACGTTCTGGACCTGCCAGCGAACGTATCGCGAATATTGCAATTTAATTATAATTAACCGAATTCAAAACAGGAGTTTCTCAATTAGATTTTTTGTGTGTATGTTCCGCGATATTTTCGCCAATTTTAAACCGATTTTAATGATTCTTTTTTTGAATCCTGGGTTACTGTCTTCTGAGAAATACAACCTGGGAGTTTTCAAATCCAAAGGCTCCTTTGTTAATAGAAGTTACTTTGTTAATAAGAGTGCTTCACCGCAGTTCACAGCGTTGCTTAATATGAGACAAGCTGTGGTTAAATTCGAATAATTAGTCGGCAGGCTAGTTAAAAATAATGCTGGACATTTTCACACAGCATCATCTACCCCAAAGAGAGCAGAGCTCGTTAGCTTGTTACAGGCACTACATGACTGATAAACTACTTATAAGTCATGTAGTTATATTTACAATATTTTTTTGTAAATACATTCATATTATACCTAAGTACATGAAAAACCAGACCCGAGACCAATATGATCAATGACAAATGATCTGCAAATATTGGTCGCAAAAAAAGCAATAAAAATTTATCGCAGAACCCGCATCCTTCTGCGTCTCAGGTGGGCCTTCGCCCACTGCAACCCACAGAGGTGTTCTTTCTTTGTGAATTACAAAGTTCACAAAGAAACTGTCTAATCGACAACCGCAGTGGCGCGGCGCAATTTATTTCCGCTTCGGAATAAATGTTGCATGTTCTGCAAACCCTGTATGGTACATGGAACCGATCACTAGTGTGGAGTCAGGACTAGGGTGACTGTTGAACGTAAAAAAGCACTCGAAGGACTAAATCGGTACCTTCCTTATTCATCTCTTAATATTCTTTCTTAAATATTTAATTGATTATGTAACTGCAATGGAGCAAATATTATATATCGTGTGCTTAAGGATAGAACAATTATTCTGCCAATAACATCTACAAAGATCTTAGTTCCTCCTGTGATCATAGCGCATGCAACTGTGCCGAAATGCCGGGAAAAAATCATAATCACAAATCTTGATAGGTACCTGAATATCATGTTTTTAGCGAGATTTATGCCCACCATAACTTCTGAAACTACCATAACCATGATAGTTTCAGAAGTTAATCTGTTTTTTTTTTGCTAAGGGTCACCCAAGAGTGAAGATGGCCACCTGTGATGTTGGACCCATTAGCAAACTTTAAGGTTCACATGATGCGAAGGAAGTGAAGCATCGGACCGTGAAACTGACACACCCAAGATTTACACCACAATTTATTTGCGAATTCTAATGTGTGCACGTCTTCATCTTCCGCATAAAGAAGTAAAATAAATCTTTTTCAAACGTAAATTATGGCGGGAAGTGACGGCGCGGAAGGTTAACGAACATTTTTTTTTGCTAATGACGACCTTTTTGACTATAAAATATCTCTTTGGAATAAAAAAAAGAACGCAGTCTTTTTATTTTGGCGGCAATGTTTTGTTCTAAATTGTTTGAAAATAGCGATATTTGAAAAAATGGTAATCGACGTTTGAATTTGAAACACCATTTTTGATATATTTTTCTATGAGGGTAGAGAGTGTTTAAACGAATGGGGTATATAAAGTTTTGAAGTGATGTCAGTTAGTCTGTTGGCTAAAATGCTGCACATACTAGTCTTGTGCCCGGTTTTGCTCATAGCTGGCGTGCAGACTCTTACGATTGACTCGCAGCTCGGGACTTCTGTTGAAGGTAAGTTTATTTCAAATTTTAATTATAGGTTTGCAACTGGCATCGAGCACATAACCTAAGATACAAGGTGTCGCAAGGAAAGTCCCTAGGTCCTTAACTAAGTCTGAAAATTTTACTCTTCTGAATCACTGTGTTCACTGGCTACGGCTACGCCAGCGCGGTACCGGAATAAAAAGTAGACTGTTCTTTTAGGTTACAAAATATACCTACCGGTTAAAATTTAATCCATATCGGTACAGCGGTTACGAAGTTTATTAGCAACAAACATTTAAGCGACCTCGGTAGCGCGGCAGGGAGTTGCCATCTGAGACGCAAGAGATTCGGGTTCTGCAGATATTTATTTCTTGCGTTGTAGTACAATGGTACTCGTAGTTCCTGATATCCACGACACAGGGCGTTCTGGTATTTCTACAATTCGAGCGTGTTTGGGATAGTTGGAAAGGGAAGGCCTCGGCGGACGTACTTTGACTGAATTGGAGACGTTGTTCTGGACAAAGGCCAAGTCAAGAGGACCTACCCTAAACCGACTAACTTGTTTGAAGACTGTGATGAGGATGAATGAAGCGAAAGAGGCATGCTAGGGTCATAGAAGCAGGCGTGACTTTATGTACCTTATTTTTTTACTGAATATAAATTTCTAGTAATTGCCTTCGTTATATGGTATGGTATACAGGGTGTGGCGTAATGTACTCATTACAGTAATGTACTCGTTACTCATAAGGTAAAGTGTAAAGTGTTTACCCAGTAAAAGACGCACGGTTTTCGAGTTATTAAATATTTTCGAAATTTTCAAATTTGTTTACCCTTGTCCATTCTTTTCGAGGTGAAGATCACAAATTAAGGAATTTTCTCAACCTGTTTTTATTAGGTATAGCATTCTTGGATAACTGTGCTATCAAACGCTAACTAAATTTTTTGTGTCACAGGTGTACATTTAAAAAAAAAAACATTTTGCAATATTTTTTTTTTATTTATTTACAAAAGTTTAACCTCTTATGATGTGTGTAATAAATGTAGGGTTATCTGAGTGACCAACTAGTAAATAAATTGCCTACTTCATTCAGATTACAAACCATTTCGAACTAATGCTATACTAATATAGCACTTAGTATTTCCAGCTTTCAATTCAAATAATATTTCTATTAAGATGATCAAAGGTAATTGTTTCAAATAAAAATCATGATTAAATTTAGGATGTTGAGTAAGACAACAGTTGAATTACAAAATTATCCTACGTCTGGAACTGATTGCTGTAATTAAATATAATTAATAAATAACTATGTAAATGGTTTAGGTATTGTTTACTTCAATAAACTTTATTTTTGACTACTAATGGCAAAAACGCGCGTTGCTGACCTTTCAAATGTTAAAACGCCCTTTTTAAAGAATCTTAGATGTTCGGTCGTCACTCTCACGAAGGAGTTGAAACTGAACATGTGTGGCGATTCGATCGTTCACATTTACATCACTAGTGTGGTAATGTCCCCATCCCTAATGCAAAAATGGAATATGGCTTTTTCTGCTTTTTTGCTGACAACCACCGGTGTTTTATATAATTTCCTGTTTCTTGATGTGTGTTAAACTAATAAACTTTTGTGCCTACGTGAAATTTGGATGAACGTTTTATTGCTCAACGTAGGGGACAAATTTCCCTCACATGTAGCGTGACTCCAACCGTTCTACCCTCAGGCTGAATTTGCTCTTTACGCGCGATTACTCCTTCACATCCTAAGCCTTGATGGAATAATGCACGCTGGACACGTACATTTACCGTCACAAGTCACTCGGAGGCGCGGTAATAGATTTTGCAATTGGTTCTAATGACGTAAGATTGGGACGGTACGTTGTGGTCGACTTCGGTGTGGCGGCGAGTGAATAGCAAGCTGAGACGCAAGAGGTGCGAGATCGTTTCCCGCTGCGGGACAAATGTTTGCATCAATCGGGGTGTTGTGGTAGTTACCCCGGTACTCGTATTTTCTGATATCCACGAAACAGGGAATTCTAGTGTAGTGTCAGGGCTATATATTTGAATGTTGGGTGTTTATTTAGCGCTTTGTATCTACAATTTCGTATAGTCAGTCAATCTCGCAATGATTATACATATTTAGATTTTCAAATTCCAGATTGCTTCGAAAGAATCTCAATAGGCGAACAATTGCCTCCCAGCGCCATCTATCGAAACGTGTCGGAACTAACTACGCGGGAGTGCGAGCAGATTTGCAAGCAGGATAAACAGTGCCAAGTGTATGACTACGGGTGAGTGGATTTGTGAACTAAGGAACAGATATTCTAATACTAGTACTACTAGTATTATAATATCTGTGCTACTAAGGTAATTAATTATTGTAGTTTCGTTTGTTTGTTTTTAGTTTACCGATTGTATTATCTACCTACTACTATTAATGTTTTGCCTATCAAGTCTGCCGTAGCGTAACGTTACCATCTGGTAAAATGCAGAAGTGAAGAAACAGATTATTTCCTAGCTAGCGTCACACAATACCAGTTATGTTATTAGACGCGTTTTTACATGCGACGTAAGGAGCTCGTATATGCGCGTTTGTTATGTGTTATTTGGGTTTAAAAATATATTTTCCGTCACCTTTCTCTTTAAGACGTTGTTTGTTTGATAGATAGAGATAGAAAATGCTTTATTGCACAAGATAAAACAATTAAGAACATTACTGTTTAAGCATTTTCTTCCAGATAACCTTTGTGTTATGGAGAGTAGGCGGTAGTAGGTACGGTTTGTTTATTTATCTGTTACGTACAATTTACCTACGTACCTATCTCCATATCGCGCAGCGCTATAGGTACATACCGACATTCTACTGTACCTACGCTATGGCGGTTTTTTGCTATAAATTTGTATGTCTGGTAATATCTCCGATATTTGGCAGAAGACAAACATACAAACAAACAAACTCTGCAAAATGCATATCCGGGCTTCTTACGCGGGTCAAAATAATATCTACCATACAAACAATATCTCACTCCTAAGTCCTAACATATTTAATAGCTCTTTTCTTCGCGGGTTTGTTACGCGATTATTATTATAGAAATAAATGCATTTCTTTAATTTACTTTAAACGGTAGCAAAAAAAATTAAAATAGTAGCATTAAAATATTATTGATAATATCTACATTTATTTCAAACAACACAGGGCCTATTATGATAAATAGATACTTTAAAACTAAAATATATCAAATTATATAAAATAAAAACTTATTTATATTGCTTGCCCTACTTGCTAAACCATGTCACAGATATGTATACCTACTATTAGAATTAACCACACTAAACTGAAATAAATAGTAGCAAACAGCGCCATCTAATGAAAAATCCCTGAACTTGTATGTAACTTTTTTTTCAGTGTCGGCGCAAAAGGCAACGCTACATGCGACCTTAGTACTCAATCCGAGAAAGAGGTCAAAGAAAAGAGTATTTTAACTCAGCATCCCGATTACGACGTTTATGTACGTCGCTTTCAATGCGAGCAGTCACCACCTTCCCCTATCCAGCCCTTATTAGACGACCCTGAGGAGGGCGGTCCTAGCAGGTACTTTACATAATCCGTACTAAACACAAAATATTGGCGTCGATTCTCTTTTACACCAATTAACAACTTAATTTATACTGTCGCTCTCTTTTACTAACAGTAAAAAAAGAAAGAGATATCAAAAATTTTAATGTTGTCAAATAAGTCGGAGAATCGGTGCATCTCTAGTACCTACATGACTAAACTTAATTTAAACTGTCGCTCTCTTTTACTAACAGTAACAAAAGAAAGAGATATCATAAATTTTAGTGTTGTCAAATTAGTCAGAGAATCGGTACATCTCTAGTACATGACTAAACTTAATTTAAACTGTCGCTCTCTTTTACACGCAAAAAAGAGATGGCAAGAATTTTACTCCTGACAAATTAGTTTTACGTGTCGCTCTTCTGTAAACACTAAATACAGTCAGCATGTTTTGAAATCAAGACAAAACTTGTATGAAAAGCTAAATCTGACTAATATGACATGGCTTATTCCACAAATCTTCTGCGACGAACCCCTGCGAAGGGGATTTGTGGACAAGAGTTCCAGAAATCCCCTGATCCATTTATTTACACTGTTATTAAAAAAAAACAATTACTAAATAGGTAATCACAGTCTTTATTTTTTTATATATAGGTATTATAATCATTAACGATGCCACTTTTTTACTCACATAAATTCAGTTTTTCTGATCAATTTACACCAAAGTAGAAATAAAGTCTCTCACATCACTATTATGTTGCTGTTAGTGAAATAGGGCAATAATTAAAATTAAGTTTACTTGATTTACAAGAGAATCGACTCCATTTACTATCTACACTAATATATAAATAAAATAAAATAAATAAAAACATAAAGTGAGAGGTGTCAAGGGACACCCGGATGGAACGAAGTTCCTTTCGATTAATTAGTGAAGGAATTGTAATAATAATAATAATAATAAAATAAATGAAAATATCTGGCTTGCTTTCTATAAGAGAGAGAGAGAGAGAGAGACAGACAGAGAAACATGCGCACGCCGCACAGCTTACAATAGCTTACTATAGCAAAAAGTGTCGTTACAACTTTTCGTGAGAATTTTTTCCGTCTAGCCCCCTTTCACAACGCGCGATAAAGAACTTCGTCCAATAAAGAGCTCATAATAAAATAACTAGAATTACATACAAAGTAATTATTATAAAATTAAAATGACACACACAGACACAACACAGATATCATGCAAGCTCGTACATTCACGGTTGGGACCGTCTGTGACTGGCACTGGGCATTATAAAGAGGTAAAATTTTAATGTAGGAGCTTAATCTCCGAAACGACTTATACGATTTCAAATTTTCTTTCACCTATGCCTTTTCGTGGAGACCAATTTTGCAACGTAAGTCGACGTAAAAAAAGATAAACGCAAGAAAGAGGCGTATAAACGTATAATCGGTCAGAGTCACGCCACAGGGTCAACTCCGTTCTGAAAGTGCCGACTGAACATTTGTCGACCTTCATGGAGAAAGATCTGTGGCCTAAGGGAATCTAGGAAAGGGTCTATCAACGTTTTCGCGGTCAATTACCGAACCCAGCCGCGCCCGTGTCGCAGTCACTACGTGCTAGATAAATAAGTTATGTTTGTTTTATTTATTTATATGTATTTTAGTTTTAAGGAATTTATGCTATGGACCCTGTATTTGTACGGTCCTTTGTGCTGCCTGAAATAAATGATTTATTATTCTAGCATCACAATTAAAATTACGTTGACTGTTCGCGAAAGTTTTAAAAAATAATAAAACTGTCTCTTTAGATATTTTTTTTGTTGCAGCAATGACAGACTACAACACAGACCAATTTTTAGACCAGATATCGATGAACGTCCTCTGACAGACGACATTTTAGTGTCAAGCGATATTGCCCCATACTACTTAGGCAGTAAGCCTATTTCTCCGTACAGACCTGATGATATCTCCCAAAGACCTGTTTTTGACGTGGGTCCTAGTTATGGAGATCATAAGCCCCAAAATATACCGTATCCGGAAAGGCCAAGACCAGACCCATATAGGCCCGATAGGCCAAATGACCCGTATAGGCCTAACAGACCAGATCCATATAGGCCCGATAGGCCTTATGACCCGTATATGCCGGAAAGACCACAAGACCCGTATAGGCCCGATAAGCCAGTTGACCCATATAGGCCTGACAGACCAGATCCATATAGGCCCGCTAGGCCAAATGACCCGTACAGACCAGAAAGACCACAGGACCCATATAGGCCACAAATCGATCATTACCCACAAAAACCAAAACCCGAATCAAATGATGTCATTCATTTCGAAGGTTACGGAAAACCAATACCGGAAATAAACAAACCTGACTCATATAGGCCCGACAAACCGAATTACGAATACAATATTAAACCCAATAGAAAACCTAGGCCGGAAGATGAATACATCAAACCGAACAAACCAATAGGCCCTTATGACCAATATGATCACCCATCTGGGCCTATAAGCCCTCCTTATAAGCCCAATAGGCCTGAAAAACCTACATACAGCTACAACAGTCAGTACGCCAGCAACTATGGCCAAATTCCTCAGAACGACAATTCGGTTCAGGTTGAAATTTATGACCCGCCTAAGCCATATGTTCCTATCAAAGACAGGCCATACCAAAGTTACAATCAAGGTTTTTTAGGTTATGGGACATATTCAAGTCAGAATTCTTACGCACAAAGCAGTCAAAGTCATAATTCTTATACTGGAACGATTACTGAAATTGGCTATGATCAAAATACGCCTGGTGGTAAACCTCAAAAACCGTATGGTCAAAATAATGACCAGGATAAACCTGGATATGGGAACAAACCCAGCACAGGCTCAAACAATAAAGGATCTTATGGACAAAACGGCTACAACAGTCAAAACGACTACAGTAGTCAAAACGGCTACGGATTTAATGACAATAAACGACCAGCAAATGATTTACAAACTGGTTACCATCGACCTAACGACCGTTACAAACCAGGCAACCAAAACTATTATAGCGGCAACCAAAATACTCTCAGTGACAACCAACATTTATACAGCCAAAGCTCTTATGGCTCTAGTAATAGTGAAAGTCAGTCAAGCTATAGTAGCTCTTACGGAGAAAGCCAACATCCTTATGACCACGGTGAAACTGGCTATCAGAAACCAAGCTATAACAATCCTTCGTACAATAACGATAAGGGTGATTATGGAAGCAATCAAGGTTACGGCAACCAAGGATCTTATGGGAGCAACCAAGGGTATTACAATAATAAAGGTTCGTCGCAAAGTTTGTATGGCAGTACGCAAGGTTCTTATGGTTCCCAAAGTAGTTATGGAAGTCAAAGTGGTTATGGTAGTGGCTATGGAGGTTACGGTGGAAACAAAGGTTCATATGACTCTCACGGCAACCAAGCTTCCTACGGCAGCAACCAAGCATCTTATGGAAGCAACCAAGAGGCATATGGTAGTTATGACGGTTACGGAAGTCAGAGTAATTACGGATACGGAAACCGACCGGTGTACGATTATGAAACCCACAAACCTGGCTATGGAAATGAAAACCCGGCGTATGATAACCAAAAACCTGGATATGGCAACCAGAAACCTGATTATAACAGACCAAAACCCGGATTTGGTAGCCAGAAACCGAACTTTGACCAGAAACCTGGATATGGCAATGAAAGACCTGATTATGACATTCCAAAACCCAGTTATGGCCAGAAACCTGGATATGGAAGCCAGAAACCTGATGACGACAGTTCCAAACCCGGTTATAGCAGCCAAAGACCAGACTATTATCAGAAACCTGTATATGTCAATCAAAGGCCTGATTATGACAGCCCAAAACCCGGATATGGCAGTCAAAGACCTGATTATGACAGCCATAAACCCGGATATGGCAATCAAAAACCCGATAACGGTCAGAAACCAGGTTATGGAAATGAAAGACCAGACCCTAGCGTTGGCAGTACGGAATCTCACAGTGGTTATGGCAAACCAAGTTATAGCAACGACAAACTCGATCAAAAACCTGTTTATGGCAATCAAAAGCCAGGTTATGGGAATGAAAAACCAGATGATACAGGTAAAAACTTTTTATTCTCAAACTTATTAAATGTAATATTTCAATTAAATAAATTAATTACATATACTAGTTAACTAATTATTAAAAAAGTTACTTTTCCTACCAATATAAAATTAGATTGATATTTATTTTAAATTATAGTTTAAATAACTTATTCAATTATTATTACATTTTCTAATTTGAGTCAAGTATTTTTGTGTATTTTTTTTCAAAATCGTGTATATTTTTAAAATAGTCAGTTCAATACTTAATGGAATAAATTAGCCTCTGTCAAATTTTGTAAAAAAAAAACTTTCCAACAGGTTATGGGCCCCAAAGCGTCAACGGGTCAAATAGCTACAGGCCTGACGTAAGGCCCGTCTATGAATACGAGATGGACAAACCGACAAACGTCCCCACATACATAGTGAGGCCGGGAGGTGATGTAGTGACGTCACGACCCGTTGTCATCGGAGACTATGAGACACCAGATTATAAGCATCCTGGAATATCCTACGCTGGTGAGTGGTAAATAATCTATACTCAAGTTATTAATTTGTTACACACGTATGGTAAAACGGTATTTCGTTGTTTCAATTAGAGTTCCATTTACAAGTAGGTGCTTATAGTAAATGTTATAAAACTTAGTGTTTAATTTTTTTTATTATTTAATATAGTTTTTAATTTTTTACACAAGAAAGAAATAAAATACGTTTATTTGCAAACGTTGCACAATATAAACCAAACAGACAATACACACACGGGATTTACATAAGCAATACCTAAATACTAACAATAGAACTATTTATGTACCTCCCGGTACCATACCAATATGCAACGACGCAAAGACGCGTCCAATTGGCGTCCAACTCGGCATTTGTTTTGTTAACTGGCAACACAAGGCTGATCTTCCGTTGGAACCAAACACTCTTTTTGCATAAACAATTCTAATTCTTATAAAACATACAAAAAATTACAAATCAATTTGTGAGCATACCAGCTCCCAACCCTAGGATAACTTGTGTTGCGGGTAGCCTTTCAAACAATCGTGTCCAAAAAGTATTCTTACTAGTAAAAGTATTCGTAAGCTTGGAGAGAGTGCGATATGTACTAAGTAATTTTAAAACGAATAACATGTTAGTTATATAAAAAATTACGTTATTATTGTGGGGTGAAAAGTTATTAATTTTATGTGTCAGGATGTTGACAATATCAAACCATCATTTTGAAAGTGAGTTCCTCACGGACCGATCCGTATGCATAGCTAGTTGTGTTAAGTTAGACACAACTAGGCACAACTGAAAAAACTGAGAAAGGATGATGTCTTATTTTTATGGAACATTTATACGAAAGGAACACTTATAGCAAAACTAGTTCTGCCAAGTTGTGTCAAACGAAACCAATATTTGGGATGGCACAACTTGTTGTGCGTATTGTCCGTGAGGAACTCCTGTATTTTGAAGATGGATTTCACCTAAAACAGCATTCCAATAAAGCAGATTCCTATCTGACCCTGATTCCAAAATCGGAAGGCCAGTAGACTATTATATAAAATGTAGTGTAAATCTGTTAATCTGATGTTGGCATATTATCGCGATGATGGGACAATGAGAATGATTAATTTTGACCGGCTGTGTGAGGTCGTTTGATTGTATCACAAAAATTACGCGTATGTATTTCTAATCAGAAACAAGCAATTTTGAACAAAAAAAACCCTTGACCCGTGTATTCTATCGGGTGTTGGCGAGTGGTGGTATAACCTATCTAATAACCTTATTTGAAGTTATACAAAATAATTGAAAAAAAGTAGATGATAATCGGGTACGCTTTTTAACATTCTAATAGCGCCCCACAGTGACTTTTGGGGATAAAAACTCGCTAAGAACCTTCGTCGAAGTCATACAAAACCATTGCAAGTAAGTGGTCATCCACTTACTTGCAATGATTTTGTATGACTGTATGATTGTATGAGATTAAGAATCATGAGATTAAGCATATCTATATACCTTTTTTGAAGTCATATAATATTATTGCAAAAAACAGGGATAAGATAAAAAATATCTAAGAACCTTCTTTAAAGTCAAACCAAATGAATGCAAAAAAGTAGATTAGTTAAAACCTTCTTCTGTTATGGTAAGCGTCCATAGGCTACGGTAACTGCTTACAAACAGGTGGAGCGTATGCTTGTATGCCACTTTGGTGGTATAAAAACTGCACTTCCTTCTTTCCACTAGTCTCCATTTTGAGCTGATTCTGACCAATATTAGTTGTAGGAGTCTAACCCATTCTGTAATCACGGCCAGTGTAACTGGATAACATTTCGGGTTGAAAATAAACACCAACTCTTGTTGGTTGTAGAAAGTAGACTACTTCTTGGACAGCTTACAAGAAGTATGATTCTTGGACAGAATTTGGAATATAATGTTTAGTGAAAATTATGGATAGAAAATAGACTATACCAGCTTAGCCCAGAGTTCTTCGGATATGGGACTAACGTGTTCTGCCCAGTACCACTTGAGATTTTAGAATGTTATTACGATTATACCACGTACTTTACTATTCTCCTGCTGACAGTTTAGAGGTCCTTCCTCATGAGCACTGTCCGTGACCATACAAACACGCGAGTGAAGGAAACTGGTTCCCGACGATTCATTGCAAAAAACCGCATACCAATCATTCAATAAGCCATTTCGGAGATAAATATAGAATCTTTACTAATATACAAAGCTGAAGAGTTTCTTTCTTTGAACGCACTAATCTCTGGAAATAGCAATACGATTTGGAAAATTCTTAAAATTCTTTTTGAATTTGACTAAAAGTCCAATTTTTGTGAAAGGTTATTTAACATCATGGTACGACCCTTAGGAGTCCAGCAAAAGGTCAGAAAGAAGGGGCGGGCGACGCGGTGCGCAGTGGGTCGGAGGGCCAGGGCGGCCGTGACACTGGCTAGAATAAATAAAAATAAACACCCAGCAGTCATATACATAGTCCTGACTCCACTCTAGGATTCCCTGTATCGTTGGTATCAGGAACCACTAGTATGACATCACCCAGACCCGGAACAAATATCTGCAGAACATACAAACATTTGTCCCGCAGCGGGAACCGAACCTGCATCTCTAGCGAAGCAGCCGGCTGCACGCCTGCCATGCCATTGAGGTCGTCGATATTAACAGATAAACAAAACAGACAACCTATAGACAACTCATACGGGCTCCTGTAGTCGCGGGTACAAATAGTGATTACCACCTCGCCCTAACGTTTTTCAGTAAACTATTCTCAGATCTTCGCTGATGAAGGTCAGAATCTTCGAAGGTGATCAAGCATCATTAATCATCAGCGACCCATAGTTCTCCTCATAATGGAAGGCCTAAGCAATTTGGCTGGGCCACAGAATAATAGTACTTTGTTATTATTATTCTGTGGTCCTACTGCTTAATTTGCTTATGGGATTTGTGTGGTACAAGGTAAAATCTTGTCCAAATATAACCACATGTAGGTATTTAATAACTATGTTTAAGTAAGTGCATACAAAAATATACAGATGAAACAGCTGGCTATCAGAAGACCGTTGCAAACGATCTATATATAGGCCTCCTGATCCAGATCGAATAAACACAATTATTTTTATTGAAAAATTTTAAAACACAATTAGTTAGTTGGATGGCGATGGCCTCGGCGAACGTACTCTGACAAAATTGGTGACGTTCTGGGGAAAGGCCAAGTCATGGGTACCTTAATCGGTTTAAGGTATCCTTGACTTGGCTAAGCTAAACTTGTATGAAGACTGTGATGAGGATATATGAAGCGAAGGAGGTATTCCAGGATCGTAGCAAGTGGTAGGAGAGGCTCCTAGTGGAAGAGCTGGTGAATGATTGCCACTTCCACCGCGTCAGTTTAAATGAACCTTTCAGTCCGTCAGTTCAAAGTCAAAGATTTTTGGCTTCATCCCCTTAACCAAGCCAAAGTTAAGTAAAGTAAACGCACACGAGGATAGTCTGGGACTAATTCGTACAGATAGCGATTTACGGTAGGCGCTTAGTAGATGACTATTTCGTCCCCCTTAGGCAATCAGCAGGTTAAACAAAAAATGACACAAAAGTAATTAAACTAAAAATTTAAAAAAAAATCCTGGACATTTTCACACAGAATCATCTACCCCCAAACTAAGCAGAGCTTGTATTATGGAAACTATATGACTGATAAACTATATATATATATATATATATATATATATTGTAAATACATACATATTATACATGGAAAACACCCAGAATCGAAAAGTAAATAAACTAAAAAAATAATAAAATAATGCTGGACATTTTCATTCAGCATCATCTACCCCCAACCTAAGCAGAGCTTGTATTATGGAAACTACATGACTGATAAACTACTTATATACATTTTTTTAGTAAATACATACATAGAAACACCCAGGCCGAAGACAAATATTTGCAGATACAAAAATTTGACCCGCGGCGGGAATCGAACTCGCAACCTTCTGCGTCTCAGGCTTGCCTTCGCCTACTAGTTTGTACCACATAGTTTGTCGTAAACTAGTTCAAACTAGTTTAAAGACCTGTTCAACGATAGGATATAAAGGGATGCGAAGATAACTTCTGTGTTCTTAGCTTTCAACTTAGACCGCGTACAAGTAGCTGATAAGATCCGATAGCAACATCTTACGAAATTTATTGTTAACTTGTAGGTATATTACTATACCTTCGCTATTGTCTATTATATTTGGGAGATTTATTATTGTTTAAGGAAGTAGCGATAAATACTTGAAAATTATAGTGTAGGAAAGCTATCCACCCTATTTCCGACCGACTTAAAAAAAAGAGGAGGTTCTCAATTCGTCTGTCTTATTTTCTTGTGTGTATGTTACGCGATATCTTCTTGAATGTGAACCGATTTTTATAATTCTTTTTTATTAAGTTAGTTCAAGGGTGGTCTCTTATATGAAAAACCATCCCATAGGGTGAAAATAGAAATGAAATTTCATATTGATCTTTTTATCAACTATCTGTTGTTTGAAGTCGGTTTTTTTATGCCACGCTCTTGTTTATTGCCCCCAATATATCTAAAGGCACCCCTTATTGAAAACCTACACGTTTCAAGAACCACTTGCTATGTATAAACTGGGTAACATTCGGAAGATAGATAGGTTTGTACAATAAATTAGCGTTTGAAATCTAGGTATAATATATATGTATTTACAAAAAAAAGTATATAAGTAGTATATCAGTCATGTAGTTCCCATAACACAAGCTCTGCTTACTTTGGGGCTAGATGATGCTGTGTGAAAAATGTCCAGCAAAAAAAAAAAACTCACGGTTTTCTCATAACTGATTTGAAACTAAATTAAAAATAAAACAAATATCACTCTTTTTACAATATCCATTAATACAAACTAAACAATAAATAAATAAAGATAAACATTAGAAAAACAATCGAATTCTATTTATCGAATAACTTTCGGATTTCGAAAGTTAACGTCAAAGAAATACATTCAAATAAAAGCCTGATTGTCTCAAATATATCACTCGCTCGCTCGATCATGCCCTCACTGAAATTCTTAGTTTATACACAGTCTGTGGTTTATATGACTTCATTATGAATCAGAGGTCGCTTTTTGCTATGATAAAAAAAAAACTATAATTTATGCATTTAAACTCATTTATAGTAAAAACTTAGCTTTGCATTGTTTCGCCATAATCAAGGTTGTCGTTACAATAGGCAATTTGTTTGTTACATCATATATATAATTATTATTTACCGGCATGATTTAGAACCTTCAATTAAAAAGCATGTTCCAACGGTAAGTGTTCTTATAAGCGGCTGTGGGAGGGTTAGGTATGGGTGCTAGCCTGTCACATGAAATGCATAGTAGTAAGCATACCTAGCCCCCCACCTAGCTCTACCTATTCTATTCTATGCAAAAGTAGGTTTGTGTGAATAAAATGTTTGTTCGTGCATTTGACTACCCCCTACTTGGTATCCTCACGGATCGGTGTACTGAGTATGGATCGAATAAAGTCAATTACGGGGAATACCATACTAAAAACTGAGGCAAGTTCGATAAAATAAAAAAAAATTGGAAATTACTAAATTGGGTGAGTTAGAAGATACAGGTATCTGAAAGACATACAGACAAACAGCGTAAGGGGACTGTTACGAGCAAATTTTTTGAATTGGTATTTTGTAATTCATCGTATAATACCAAGTCCCTAATTCTTAAGTCCTCGCAATCAAAAACAAAACAGTTTAAAGTCTTCCGGATAATTTAGCAAATTGCAATTTTCCGGTGCGACCGTGCTGTGTTGTCTTATTTAAATTGTTTTATCAGGGCTCCGTAGCTGAAACTAAAAGCCCATCATTGGTAAATCTACTGAAAAGGAAAATCGTTTATTTAATTATTTTTTACAAGAAACAAATTATTTATTATTTTTTTTGGGTTATAGTTTTATTTGTGCCGTGTCATGATCATCTGCTTCGCACAGAAGTGAAAGCAGCGCTGATTTTCAGTAAGGGCCTCACAAAAAAAAAACTCAAACGTCAAAGAAAACTTTGACTATGGAATTCGATCGATTTCAACTCCATCCGTCCTTATAATTTTTTAACATATATCTACATATTTGACATAATGGATCTAATTAATCTACAAATAAATCAAATTAATTAACTACCTCTCAAATTGATCATTCGCTGATAAGGAACCCTTTCTCAAAAATGGCCTGACATGCACTTAGTCACATCTTAAAAACAAAAGAGCGGTGGCTTTATAATCTAACACATTCAGCCTTGTTGCATCCGTGCCATTAGATAAGCCATAAGGTAATCGAGTGGACATTTTGTACCATAAAAAACATGCTCACGACTAATATCCCCATGATGGAAATAGTTAGTACGCAAATCCGTTAGGATACTAAGTAAGGGGTAGTCAGAGGCATGTACAAACTTAAAATTGGTATATACCCACTTTTTGCATAGTAGTTAACTGAAGGAAAAATCGAGGTGTTACACTTGGGTGGACAGAGACGGAAATTTATTTATTATAAGGAAAACAAACGGCTCATAATATAACAGATAAACATAATAATATAACACAGGAAACGAAACTATAAGGGTTTGAATTCCGCCATTCGGCTTTGGAACCCTAAAAACAGAATATACGCTTTAACTGGGGATGCTAGGCGTGGCAGTTAGTATTTTAGAATTTGCTTCCTAAAGGTACGTTCACATTGGTTCACAATGGTCGGATATATTCGGTTTTTGCGTTAAATAAATCCTTTTTCGAAAGACAATAGGCCAAAGTTATCAGGTGTAATCAACGAGGCGTTGGATTATTGTGGATAAGATCGTTCGATATTATTTTAAAAGGATTTACTATATTTTATTTAATTTTGTTTTATTATCATTAATAATTATGCTAATGTATAAGTATTGTGCATGAGCTACATCGAGTCCATATTATGAACATATGTTCGATAAAACTTACGTAGGTATTCAATATTTTTTTTTAAATATAAATACTAGTATAGTCACGTACATAGTTCCGACATTAAGTTTCCCTGTATCAGGAACAAGCCGTTTTAGAGATAAATAAACGAAAAATGTATACATTTTTCTGTGACCTTTCTCGGATAGGCTATAAGGTATATGCCAATCCAATCCGGATATATTCCGATCCGGATGAATGGTGAATGGTATCTCCTACCATTCACCATTCATCCGGATTGGAGGAGACGTCCAGCTTAATACAGGGAATCCTAGGTGAGAGCTTGATCGTGTGTTACCTAACCTAGGTTACTTACCTGCTGTAAAAAAAACTGGTGAAATTTTTTTAAGGAATTTAATTCTAAAATAAGGTGTTTTTTAATAATAAAATCATATTATGATATTGACGAAGCTTTAGCTGTTGAATTTTGTATGTAATCATACTCGTTTGTAGTTTTTTCTTCTCTAGATTATATAATACATTCGTACGTACCTATAATATATTTTATTAATAATAATAATCTGACACCGCCCTAAAAATTTTAAAATTACTTTTACAACAATTGTATCTGAATGGAATAAAATAATTGAATTGAATTGAATTGAATAACATACAGGCTACTGTATGTTATTCAATGCCTGTATGTTATCCCGTGCCATTATTTTACTTAAAGCAATGGGCTAATAAATTCTAGATTTAACCACTCTCTGATTCTGATTCTGTCTTATCCATGTTATGCCAAGCACAGTTTCCCATTCACATATAAGCTTATGTCGGACAATGCTACTGTTCAGTCACACTATAACACGCGCGACCTCGCTGACCTATAAACGAATATTTTAGTCAAATTAACACAAAAAAAACATAGATTTGTGAATGAAAGAAACAAATCGGTTTAAAACAATTACAACTAAAATTCGAATATCGACTTCGGAAAAAAATGTTGAACGAAAATAAAAACAGAGCTGTTGTGTTCGAATTATGAATTTCGCGCGTGAAAATAGTGCTAACTGAAAAACTAAAAATGTTCGAAAAATGTTTCCCGAAAAGTAATAAATAATGACAAAGAACTATGAAGTTCCACCAAAAAGTGTATCAATTACAAAAAGGTTGTGATCACATGATTATTAGTTTTAAAATGAACAATAGTGATGCTATCTGAACATTGAAAATGCATGTGTGTGTGTTACTGCTCTTAATGTGTGTGCAAGTAGGGATCGGAACACGGGTGATTTTGGTGGAAAATGCTCCCAGTATGTATCCATAATTTACCATTTTATAATCTTAGACAAGAGAAATAATTATACATATAGAGCGGTAGACTCATAAGTTATAAGTATTTTTTAAACTTTTGCGATTTTTTCACCCCCCCCCCCCTTATTCGGTAATAAGCCAATTGGTGACGAACGTTTGAAAAGTTGAATAATTTTCACTTGCACATAGTTACTATCAATATAGCCACAGAATACGGATTGTGATGATCATTTGACTTCGTCACCGAGTGACTTTCAGATACAGAATAGGGGACCAGTAAACTGTCCTTGTGTTTATCTTAGTTCTTAAACCTTAAACGAGTATCTAGGTTTAGGTATGTACTTTTAAAGTTTGGGTTGTTTGAATAAATGGCTACCTTTGAGATTGGTATATTGTTGATAAAAAGTATCCTGTCCTATTGTAGGTTCCGATTTATTTTCGTAATATAATATCTCTATCTCTATATACCTCCTACCTAGACAGTGTAGTTTTAATGTCTTATATACGTAGCTGAACTATTTTTTTTTTTTTATGTATAATTATAATATCTGTCTTAAATAAAAAAAAAACCTTTATTCATTTAGAAACTAATTTCATTGAAAATTGAAAATATAATTGTGTTCTTCTTCTTGAATGTATAAAATCGCTGCGTGACTAATAAATAATTCACCCTAGATATTTAAGATTTGGAAGGAATGTGTCTTTTTGGTGTTTAGGGGTGCAATTATGATTAGGTGCATCCCTTTAGTTTTTCAAAAAATCCTACCCTAGAGGGTGCATTGGGAGGATGAAGTCTGTATAAAAAACTTAACGCGGGCGAAGTCCCAGGTCGTTCCACTATTAAATAATATAATTATCATTATTAGTAGGTATGTACTTTACTGGAATCAAATTATCCGAGTTACTAGGTCATATCTATTCATATCCTTAGCGGATTCACCTGTCAAGGTTATTTTTTGTATTGTCCGTCCGTTGTCGGAAGAGTTATTGCTGTATTGTACTTAAAATTAGGTATAAAAACTTGCGAAGGGGACATTAAATATATATAGGCCAAACAGATTTTATGATATCGTAAAAATACCGATCGGGCATCGTACCTACTACGACTTACGTGGCTTGCTAGCTGCGAATCATAGCTACAACCCGTATCAAGAACCTAGAATTTGAGCTGGTTCTTGCTAAGGGTTATAGCAGGTTCTTGTTCGCCGATTCTCTAGTATACAAACTAAACTTATTTTAAACTGTTTTGCTCTCTTTTACTGATAGAGCACGCAAGAAAGAGATGTCATGAATTTTTCTCATGTTATATTAGTTTACGTGTCGCCCTTCTTCATGTTTATAGTCAGTAAGTTCTGAAATCTTGACTGAATTTAGAAGGTATATTTAAATCTGACTAATTTGACAGCACTAAAATTGTTGCTAACTCTTTATTTTGTTAAGTACTGTTAGTAAGATAGCGATAGATAAAATTAAGTTAAGAGAATCGACGACATTGTTATGTTAACTTTTAAGAAAAAAAAATGTTTTACCTCGCTAGATTTGACGTAAGAACAATATTACTTACTGTCAAAAGTCACCTCATGGTACGCTTTGAGTGAAAAAATCATGGTGACGTCACCAAAACTGTTTCAATCCGTTTGTCCACAGCATGTTTCCGCCGAGTCCTGGCTGGTAGACGAGCCCTCAGAAGCTTCGTCAGGAAAGTGGTGCCGTGCGAACAGCTCGAGGACTGCAGGCGGGAATGCGCTCTCGAGAAGAGATTCCACTGCGAAAGCTTCAACTATCGGTAAGTGAATATGCTCAGAGCTCCATCTTTTTTCGCCACTGGTTCTTGATTCCGGGAGGTATATGGATGGCCATCCGAATCGATTGCCGAAAACCACATTCCAATCCGATTAGCTCTCTAGGAGATAAATGGTACATACATAAATATAGTCACGCCCGTTTCCCGGAGGGGTAGGCAGAGACCATGGATTTTTACTTGATACGACCTTGGCATACCTCGTTCGCTTCATTTATCCTCATAAAATTATTCATACAAGCATACAAGTTTAGTGTATTTCTAGCCTTTCTCTAGATTGTCTCCAATTTGGTCAGAGTACGTTCGCCGAGGCCTTCTTCCAACTATCCCATTCACACTCATTGTATACTTGTTTTGTTAATCTTCTTTAATTCATCCTTTCTATATGCCCAAACCATCTCAACATACCTTTCTCAACTCTCGTTACTACATCTTCATTCACTCCACATTGCTCTCTTAACACGCTTTTCCCTCACTCTATCTATATCAAAGTTACACCTCACATACTTCTCAAAGCTCTCATCTCCAATGCATTTAGTTAAATGGTAATATACAAATAAACGAATGAACAAACTTTTACGGCTAAAGTTATACGGGATCTCAAACGGTATGCGCTATGTTTGATTTTGAAATGGACCTTATCAAAAATCAGAACATTTATTTGCATAAAAATGTATAGGTAAGACTATACATGGTGTTACTATGTTAATAGGCGCTTATATATTCGACCACATAAACTGTGTTAATAGGGAGATTGAATTGCATAATCAGCATCCCCAAATTAGTAAAAAATTAATATTCGAACATAAGATTCGTGCCCTATTTGATTTCAAACTATATGGCAAAAGTGTGAATGCAACGGGAAAGGGAGTTGTTTAAAAATAAATTCCCGTTGAGGGGCAACAAGAATTCATTTTTTAAACAACTTCAAAAAAGGAGCAGGTTTTATGTTCGTCTGTATGTATTTTTTCCCTGTTGTCTTCCGATCATACTTTTGCCGAAGATCGTGGGATAACGGGAATAACCCTTGCTGTCGTCACGGGTATAAACACTCAACGCGGACGAGTTCACATGGAATTTATGTGTACCACTTTAGTAGTATACAGAGTGTCGTATTTATCAAACTCTGTACAATACCGTTCAAAATTTAATGAGACACTCCATTTTCACCTCAACAAGATTCACTACTCATGGTTGTCTGAGGCCACTAAAAGTGTTTTGAAACGTGGCCGTACCATACAGTAACATGGGGGCCATATCGAACATATGTTGCAATAGTTTTATTACCGTTTTGTACCAAATTACTAAGAAATTGTATGTGAAATCATTTTATTAAAATTAACTAATTTCCGCTGCTCAGATTATTTTTTTCATTCGGAACAATAAAATTATGCTTACAAGGGACTGACTCGATCGGCATCAACATTTTTTTTTCAATTTGATTCCTTTTAAGGCGCTATTCACGCTTGACCAAAATTTTTTTGAATGCCACAATATGTTATTCTCCAAAAATTAGCTGATATTTCAAAATAAACTGCAAAATACAAAATCCTCTGGTAATGGGTACCCCGTACTGTCCCAGTTAAAAAAAACACTCGATATATTATTATAAGCTTTTTAGCAGTTAAAAAAAACACAGACACATACATTGTCCTGACCCTACACTAGTATACCCTGTATCGTGGATATTTATGAGTAGCTTGTTACCACAACAAACAGACCCGAAACAAATATCTGCAGAACATGCAAACATTTGTCCCGTTGTGAATTGAACCAGCCTCTTGAACCGAAGCCGGCTTCTCACCCGCCACGCCATTGAGGTCGTCGTGATATTTGGCAATAACAAAATAAAACATTTTTAATAGCCATGCGTAATTCGTAGTAAATATGAACCTGTAGTAACTATCCCACGAGTAGTTCACATCATTGTGCGTTTCCTGATCATGCTCTGACCTTAATTTGTTTTGCTATCTGTACTAGGTGTTGATGAATGATCGCTTAAAAGTAACATACTCTAAGATTTTAAACAGTTGCTTGGATATAAAGTGTTTTGTTTTCTTCTGTCCGATTTGAAATATCACTTATCAGAAAGAGACAAAACACAGTCTGTATAACATTTGAAAACGCCTTGGTTATGGATGTAATTTTTACAAAAAAAATTATCTGGAATCTGGTGTAACATGCTGCTGAGATGAGAGATGTATGAGATGTACTCGAAGTAACAGTGAAATCGGTGGTAGCGGTATTATTCGCAATAAAAAAGTGACAAAGAGGGGAGGTCGATTTGTCTGCGGCTAAAATCAGCGCTAAGATGCCGCAAAGACAGTTCAGTTCCTTCCGTGATCATGGTACATGCAACTGTGCCGAAATATAGGGAAACATTAAAACTCGCGAATCGTGGTACATATTCCGTTTTTAGTAAAAAATACAGGAGTCTTTTGTTAATCACTGCTTAGAAATCTGTATATGGCCCTTAATTTCAAAAATCATCACCCACGACCCGCGGAGCTATATAAAGGGTTAAAGCCGGGCGCAGTAGCTAGTTATAAGATAAATGAGTACATACGCTATGTACGTATTGATAAATTATGCTTTTGCGTTCTATCGCAAATACATACCCACTGGTATCTTCAAAATCCAAAGGGTCTAACCTCGCTAAAGAGTCTATCGCGTTGTACAATCAGCATTGTCCGATCACCTTGCTTTCAGCTGATATCCAGGGATGTATTCGACGGAAGCATTTGTTATTACCTAGTTATATAGCGTAGGAATTCACAAGAGGGCATAATTGTAAATGATTGTAAATAATATCATTATCTGATGAGGAATTTCACACGTTAGGGAGATCTTGTCTGGGCCGCCGGAAATTTCGTCTCGTCAAGGTCTGGGGTCAACCGAGTCACGAATGGTTTTAAGCCGAAGATAAATAGCGAAAATGGAACCCATATGTTTCCGTTATGTCTGTCTGTATGTCTGTCCGTCTGTGTATCACAACCCGATTTCTGTCTCAGGTTAAAGCGCAACGGCTCGATTCTTTTGTTCTATGGGAATCTTATAAGCGTCCTTAGCGGGCGTATTGAGAAATCCTGATTTCCATTTAAAACATTCAAGACATTCGTTGCTAGCCGTTGTAGAAAAATCGATGTACAACCCATGAACAACTCTTTAGGTAAAATATACTCCAAAAATAAACTGCCCAAGACGCGTTGATATAAGTTACAGAAAATCCGTCGAACGGATTTTCGTTTTGGCTGCCAAATTTAGAGACCGTTTCAATGATACGATACCGAAACCCCCACTGATTACAATACGTAAAAAAATCCGCTAAAAGGTTAGGTACGCTGTTATTTTATTATGTAAGATATTTTTGTTTAAACTAAGTACAATACAATCCAAACAATACAGACGGACATGACAAAGTCAATTGGTTTTTATTCATTAAAATGACAACGCCTAATTATTGTCCTCACGCGTGACCAAGCAGAATCAGGTGTTATTTATTTTTGGCAAAATTTCGTTTTCACCATTTGAAATCCTAGAATGGAGATGCTTGATTCGGGGTCAAATCCATCCCTGTATCACAACCATCAAACCAAATAGTAGGTTATATGCATAAAAGATAAATCTGGCAATATGGCCTTATGACCTAAATATTACGTGACATAATCAGACTAAATGCAAGGTTACTGTGTTAATGGTAATATATAGTTGATGGGTTGAAAGGGCTTGTGATACATTATTCTAATCAACATATCATGACGATGATTTAAAGAATTATAAAAAAGGCAATTGAGAGTGAGACTTTTTTTTCATTTTTTTTTTTTGCGCGTTTTCTAGTATATGTAAAATGGGGGAAGATTTTTCCATTGCACCCGTATCATGGAATAGGTATCTAAAAATCACTTCGAGGTTTCCTTCGCTGGAAATATAAGACTTCAAATTAGCTGTAGGAGTATACAACTAAATTAAGCGAGTACTTAACGTTTGGTAGGAACTGGCTACGAATTGATTGGAAGGATTTCGAATGGTGACTCAGTGGTGCAGCGGGTGAGTAACCGGCTGAGACACAAGAGGCGCGGGTTTGATTCCCGCTGCAGGACAAATGTTTGTATGTTCTTCTTAAAAAATAAAAAGAGTCCTCCAGGGCAGGCAAATACATCATGCTTAGTTTTCCTTTCATGCTAACGCAAATTTGTTAAGTTAAAACTTGGCATCAATCACATTTGAAAATGTCATTTTCATACAATTCAATCTTTCAGGCGTTAACGCCAACAGAAAGTGGTCTAGAATCAGGTTGTCTAGACCACTTTCTGTTGAGGTTCTGGGTATTGTGATACCATGGTATTCGTTGTTTCTCATACCAACTGCAGAGGGAATCCTAATGTGCAATTTTGAGTGCTTTGTAAAAATAAACCATATTTTATCTTCCAGACTTGACCAATCATTCCGTGGTAAGGGTCTTTGCGAACTTATGACGAAACCAATCGAGGCTTTTGACCAACAACGCGATTTCGTCAACGATAAAAACTACGATTTTTACGAAGTCGACCGGAATAGCTTGGAACCAAACTGCCCGGATACTCTACGTGGGCCGGGGCTGTTGCATTCTGGTTTTTTATCCTCGAAGCCTGATTTAGTTGACCAAGGCGACCGCAGATTTGACCAGAGACCAAACAGAGTAGACCTAATACCAAATAGAGTAGACCAGAGACCAAATAGAATAGACCAGAGTGGATGGAGAGATAGACATGATTGGGCAGGTTTTGACAGAAACAGATTCTCGTATGATGATCGAGTTTCCTCTAATCAGTATGGAGTGAACCGAAGATATGAAGACCGTTTTGTGCCGTATCAGATCGGTAAGTTTTTTTCTTAGCTTAAAAGAGAGGTTGTAAAGAAAGCTATGCTTGGAGTTTCACTATCTAAAATCAGAAATCCGTAAAAGATCTTAAATCACCGATAGCTCATAAAATTATCAAGTTGAATGGATATGACATCTATCAACTGTTGAGGAAGAAAGGTTCAACTGGACGGCGCAGTGTAGGAAGGCCTACACCCCCCACCCATGGATCGATGACATAATAAAGATTGTGGGATTGTGGAAAGTCGGTGGATGGAGGTGGCCCAAGGACGTTCGTCATGCCACTCTTTGAGGGAGGCATCCAGCAGTGGATCGGCATGTCCTAGAACCAAAAATGCGAAGGCATGTTATATCAGTTAGTGTTATAATTAGTGGCGATTGGTTTGCGCGGGCATGTGCCTATTATAATATTTGGATGTGTCTCTGACTACCCACTACTTGTTATCCTTAAAGATTTACGCGCGGATTATGTATCTGCGGTTGTACATCATGAGGGATACAGTCGTGAGCGTGATTGTTTGTTTATTGTACTTGACTTTGACTACCTACAAGTAACTTGACGACCACTGTGGCGCAGTGGGCGAAGGCACGCCTGACACGCAGAAGGTTGCGGTTGATTTACCGTATTTGAAATCAGATACCTACTTTGTTATTCCTATAATAATTTGATAAAAAAACTACAAATATTTGTCTTTGGTCTGGGTGTTTTCTATATAATATATATGTATTTACAAAAAATATATATAAGTAGTATATCAGTCATGTAGCTCTCATATCACAAGCTCTGGTTACATTGGGGCTAGATGATGCTTTGTGAAAAATTCCAGAACTATTTATTCTATAGAACATCATTCCCAGGCCAAGCCAGAACCATAGATGACCACGACAATAGTAATTGGGGCCAATACGGCGGCAATTATGGAGGCCAATACGGAGGCCAGTACTACAAAGATAGAAACGACTATCATAAGTCCATTAATTATTGGGGCCTGACCAACGACAGACCTACTGGCGTCAAACCTTACTTTGACAGGAGGAATCACGGATTTGACTATCATTCGTTAGGTAAGTTATAAATATATATTTTTTGTTTACCTGTACTTTCCCACTGTTGGGAAAAGTTCTCGTATATTGGGAATAAATCATATATTGAGGTCTGGCCAGCCACAGAGCTATTGGCGTCAAACCTAACTTTGACAGGAGGAATCATGGATTAGACTATCATTCGCTAGGTAAGTTATAAAATATTTTTTTGTTAACCTGTACTTTTCCACTGCTGAGCAAAGGTCTCCCAAATCCCCAATGGGGGTAAAAGTTTGTGTGAGAATATGTTTTTTTATACACGACTTCACGCTTGTAATGGCGCTGGCAAAAGCTAGTAAATAATAACACCCAACAGTCACATACATCTTCCTGGCTCCACATTAGAAATCTCTGTATTGTGGGTTTTCATAACTATAAGTAAAAAGTAACTACAATACCCAGACTTAGAACAAATATCTGTAGAATATGCAAATATTTGTCCCACAACGGGAATTGAGCCGGCTGATCCGTGAATCATGGAATTGTTTGATTAATTACTTTTTAAAGTCACAAGTAACATTCCTGATGTAAGATGAAGGCAATATTTAAAAACAAATTAGTGCCAAACCAACAAATGTTAAAGCTTACATTGACAGCAAGAATCATATTTTTATATAATTCTTTGGGTAAGGCTATTGATTAAAACCTAACTAGTTACATACCAACAGGCGTCAAAATTTACATCGACACTCTAACTAAATCATTTAATTATGATTATTTGGGTAACCGTACAAATCTATTATTCTTATGATCCCATAAGAATCATAGATTTGTACGGTTAATAACAATCCTAACCATACTTTGGCTGAAAGAATCATAGATTACGTATCATTAAATAGTGATTAACGATGAATAAATTTATTTTCAGGAAAGAACTTAGACTACGACTTATCAAGAAACGACTTCCACGACATTAGAATAGCCGACCACGGAAAGGATAGTAGATATGGGTACGGTGCTTGGAAACGGGGGAGGTGGAACAACTCAGGGGTAAACACCCTGGATTTAGGGGAATATGGGGTGCAGAGAAGGAATGAGGGGGATGACATCCACCATGACAAATATCAAGGAAGTGAAAATGGTAAGTAATTTGTCTATTAGACACTTAACTGCTTCTGATTAGGGGAGTCCCCTCATCATATTCCTATTCATAGAGTACGTAACTTTATTGACGACTTGACGGCGCAGTTGGCGAAGGCCTAAGACGCAGAAGATTGCGAGTTCGATTCACTCCGCGGGACAAATGTTTGTATGATCTTCAAAAAGGGCGTTTTACATTTTTTTATGGGTTCGGTGACGCGCGTTTTATGCCTCTGGAGTTGCAAGCGTCCATTGGCTACGGTTACCTCAATGTTTATTGACCACTTTTGTGGTATTGGTATAAAAAAAAAGTTTTCTATGTATAATATTATGTACTTGTATTTACAAAAAGTGTATAAGTAGTATATACTACTCTGTCAAGAAAGTACCGGGAAAAGATCAATAATACACAAAATGTTAGTTATTCATCTCAATTTATTTTATCGCCTTCAAAGTATGCTCCTTCAGAATCGATACACTTACGCCAACGAATAGTCCAATCATTTTTCCGGAATTGAGTTCAGTACCTTTATGTCTTCTACCGAATGAAAACGTGTGCCACGAAGTGGTAATTTGAGTTTAGGAAAAAGGAAAAAGTCGGCTGGTATTTGTTGAGTTTTTGGTCAAAAATTCGTTTACAATTATGGCCTTGTGCAAAGGCGCATTATCGTGATGCAAAATCCAAGAAAATTTCTTTCCACAAATCTGGCCTTTTTCGCCGAATTTGCTCTCTTAAACGCCGCATAATGCTCAAATAATATTATTTATTTACCGTTTCACCTTCCGGCAAGAATTCCGAGTGCACAACACCTCGATAGTCAAAGAAAACAGTCAACATAACTTTAAGTTTTGATCGACTTTGGCGTGGTTTTTTCGGTTTCGGTTCAGTTGGGAGGCGCCACTCCGAAGCCTGTTGACTAGTTTGCATGTCAAACTCGTAAACCCACGTCTCGTCACCAGTAACAATGCGTTTCATGAATGTTGGGTCGGAATTGACTCGTTCTAGCATGTCCTCAGCGACTCTTATGCGATTGAGTTTTTGGAGAAAATTCAGGTCTTTTGGGACTAGCCGAGCAGCAACATGTTTCATACCCAAGTGATTATTTAAAATGGTGCGGATCGACTCGTGAGACACAGAAGATGTTGAAGATGTTGATGGCCTACCAGAGCAAGGCAAATCTTCTATCACATCTCGACCGCTTTTAAACGTTTTGTACCACTCATAAGTACGTGTTTTGATTAAGTCGATTCACCGTAAGCCTTCTGTAACATTTTCAGTGACTCCGAACACGAAATTCCGTTGGCGATGCAAAATTTAAGACAAACTCTTTGTTCGATATTTTTGTCCATAGTGAAATTCGCAGTACACACTAGATATGATCTAACTAAAAACAGCACTATAATAAATATAAACAACAGATGCAACTCAAAATCCGCGCCAAAATGGAAAACAGTTGTGCCAATCAAACAGCAAAAAATAAACATTGAATTGGGAACCATAGACGCATTATCCATTCCCGATACTTTTTTGACTGAAAGGAGAGTGGAAGAAGAAAACATGTTGTAATATTGGTATAAATTAAACCAACAGATGGAGGAACTCACAGCTTTCGTTTATTATCTTACTCGTAGATGTTACAACGGCGACCACCTTTTATAAAGTTGCCCTGTATATCATGTAGTTCTCATAACACAAGGTCTGCTTACTATGTGCACAGATTTTATAATGGGACTTACTTTGATGCCTGATGAAAATTCTTTTTTTTGTTTTTTCTTCTTTAAATTGTGCTATTTTTTTTCCGTATCATTTCATAAGTTTGTGGTATTTTCAGAATGTTACTCCAGAAGGCGACCTGGTATGTCCTTGAAATCTGGTGCAATTCGAAGATCCCTGATAGCTCGTAACGTGGTCGAATGCGAGGCAGCTTGCTTCGGTGAACGAGAGTTCAAATGTGTTTCTTACAGCTACCGGTAAGATAATTCTCGGAATTAAAACACTACTTCTACCACACGTGACTTTTCACCCGATACACCTCAGGGTTGGCAACGCATGAGACTTTTCACCTGATATATCTCAAGGTTGTCAACGCATGAGACTTTTCACCTGATAGTTCTCAAGGTCGGCAACGCATGAGACTTTTCACCCGATATGTCTCAGGGTCGGCAACGCGCGAGCGATACCTCTGATGTTGCTTGCGTTCATTAGTTACAGTACCTACTTACTAGCAGACAGACCGTATTCTTGTCTGCCTCACAAACTATCAAAGTAAAGAAGCAATATAGAGGTAACTGCAAAGTTTCTCCTGTAAAAATGACTAAATTGTTACAACTTTTGAAACTATAATGCTTATAAACAATTTGTTTACTAAAACCAGGATATGTGAGATTAAATGGACTTGATCATGTTCCTCTGTGCCAATGCAACTGTACCGAAATATCTGGAAACATTTAAACTCACAAATCATCGTACATATCCCGTTTTTTAGTTAAATGTTTACTATATTGTTTATTAAAGATTAGACATTTTAGAATATTCACTTGTTCGTTTTGTTATCAGGTATTCAACATCAAGAGGCACTGATAACTGTTTCCTCAGCGAGCGTCCGTACAGAGGGCTGGAGATGTCGGCGGATACGGCGTCTGATGTATACGCCATGCCGCAAGACAAGGGATGTGCGGTGCCCAGCAATCTACCCTGGGTTGAGAGTGGTAACATTATAATAGTACATTGAGAGTGGTAACATTATAATAGTACATTGAGAGTGGTAACATTAAATAGTACATTGAGAGTGGTAACATTTAATAGTACATATGTTTGTATGAAATGCAAATATTTTTTTACGTCTGGATTTTTCTATGAATAATATGTACGTATTTATAAAAAAACAGTATATGAGTGATGTAGTTCCCATAACACAGGCTCTGCTTACTTTGGGGCTAGATGATGCTGTGTAAATGACAATTATTACTATAGCATTATTACTTTAAAATAACGTGTTTTTAATAGTTTAACCTGTCTTTGCAGAGTGTTTCTGGCACGTCCGCTCGGATACAGCGGTCAGCGGCAGTGCGGTGAAGGCGACATTGACAGTCGCGGGTTTGGGAGCCTGCGAGGCCGAGTGCATACGGGCGCAGGGCTTCTTCTGCAGAGGATTCAGCTTTCGGTACGAAACTACCTGATCCAAAGTCATTTCTCTACACTACGTAAACCACATATTTGTCTACACTTCGTCATCTATGTATACTCTTTTTATCTGCATTACGTAATGCATACTTTTTTATCTACATTAACAAGAAAAAGGCATTGTCATTAATTCAAAGAGTCATGCATTATTCCAGTTTGACTCACCAACAGTCGACTACGTAATCCATACTGTATTTCGCTTCACTACTCATCCATATTTTATTTATCTACATTAAGAAAAAAATAACATATTCTTTTCATTATTCCAGATTTGATTCACCAACCATAAGCGACTACGTAATCCATACTGTATTTCTCTATACTAAGTAAAGCATACTCTCATTCTATATACAACGTAATCCATACTTTAAATTGATAGAATTTTAAAAGTTTAATAAAAAGGTGGTAAATATGTATTTCAGTACAGTACATTTCTAAGTACAAACAGTACTTTTACACGTGGGTACTAACCAGTCCATACTAAATTTTTTTACTCAACCTAGTCTTCTAGTATCTACATTTAAAGTATGACTTTTACAACTGCACAATAATTGTATCAAAATAAAATAAAATAATTTATAGGTACTCTCTTTCTCTACAATAAGTAATCCATACTAATTTTTTTTACTCAACCTAGTCTTCTAGTAACTACATTTAAAGTGTTAAAGTATGACTTTTCCAACTGCACAATGAATGTATCAAAATAAAATAAAATAATTTATAGGTACTCTCTTTCTCTACAATAAGTAATCCATACTACATTTTTTTACTCAACCTAGTCTTCTAGTAACTACATTTAAAATGTTAAAGTATGACTTTTCCAACTGCACAATAATTGTATCAAAATGAAATAAAATAATTTATAGGTACTCTCTTTCTCTACACTAAGTAATCCATACTACATTTTTTTACATAACCAAGTCTTATAATAACTACCTTTAAAGTGTTAAAGTATGATTTTTCAAGCTGCTTAATAATTGTGTCAAAATGGAATAAAATAGTTTGAATTATATTGAGTCCATGTTATACTCTGTTTTTCACTTATAAGGCTCCATTCTTTATATCTCTACGAAACGACATAGTCTATATTATAATATTAATAATAATAATAAACATTTATTTTCTCTCACTAAGGTTTCTCAGAGTAGGTATAAGTCCTTTTTTGAGATGGAAACTAATAAAAACCTATTGTGTAAGAGACTGGTGCCTGAGCTAGGTTTTAAGTAAACCTATAATTATAGGTCCAGGTATAGGTTATAGATACTCCGCGGATATTGTTCACTGAAACACAGTAACCTATTGATGCTCACGACACAGGGAATCATAGTGTGGGGTCAGGACTATGTGTGTTTTCTGTTGGCTATTTATTTAATCATTCATTCATACGATCAATCATTACATCATTAATTCGATCAATCATTCGTTCATTCATTTAATCAATCATTCGTTCAATCATTCGTTCATTCATTTAATCAATCATTCGTTCATTCATTTAATCAATCATTCGTTCAATCATTCGTTCATTCATTTAATCAATCATTCGTTCAATCATTCGTTCATTCATTCAATCAAGCATTTGTTAATTCATTCATCATTCCAGATTTGACTCCCCAACAATTGGCGACGAGGATATCCACAATTGCATCCTCACTTCATCACCTACCACAAGATTGGCTCAGACTGATTCGTCAGGGCATGAGTTATACGCTAGAGGGAATTTCGGCCGTGGCTGTGAACCCGCTGTTTACGACGATACGCAGAATGGCGGTAAGACATCCCTTCCCGTGTGTCAAGACAAGTACTTCAAGTTTAATTTTCCATTCACGCTAACGTATATTTGTCAAGGGCAAACTTGGCAGAAGTCACGTGACATTTCCATAGCTAATGTCATTTCCATACAATTCAATCTTTCCGTAGGCGTTAACGCCGACTGGAAGTGGTACTTGTCTAGACACCCTTGTCTACTTCACTGTCTTGGCCATTTCTTACATTGCTCCTTATATTTCAAGCAACTCACTAAATGTTTTCTTTAATTTACCTATTGTTTTTTGGATTTAAGCCATGTTCGTCCCCAGAAAGTTCGGCCCGCTTCAAAAAATCTGCTTTCGTCTCACTTTGTATGCCATATTCGGCTGAGAATAAATTTTATTTTAATAAATCTTATTTCGTACTACTTTTCAGCTCCACGTTCGGCCCAAGTTTTTTATATAGGCAAATTATAATCACTTTAGTCTTCACTTGACTTTTATATTGTTTTGTAAAAGTTTTATATTGTTCTGTAAAAGGATCATTCATATTATAAGAAATGTAAGTTTTACGGGAAAAATAACAATTTCTCAGGAATACAACTTTTATGGGACTATCTCGGGATCATTCTCATAATTATACCGATTAACCGATCATTAAAATCGGATTATAAATGACGGATTTCTGAGAAAAAAAAAACATTAAAATTAATACGAATTAAACCTCCTTCTTTTTTAGAAGTCTGTCAAAAAAATTTGGTGTTTCACGAAATTTCTAAAATGTTTACTGTAAAGATTAAGATAAAGATAATTTATTTTCAAATTTAGTTACGTAGTATCCTTGTGAAAGAACTCGTCCGTGGAAGTACTACCACAGGTGACTTTTCACCCAATATAACTCAAGGTTGATATATTATATACATAATTTACAAAGAAACAAAATAGCTCTACTCAATATACACTCGTGAGCAAAAAAATCGACTCAGGGCGCACGCTCGCAGTAAAAAATCTCTAGCAAAAAATTTTAAGCTTACATTCTATTTCTGATTTTAACATTTTAAACCTGTTAGTTTTAGCTTTAAAATGAGTGGTCTACAATGTTATTTAATTATTTTTTTTTGTAAAGAAAAATTATTCCATGAAAAATTGGAGGTCCGATTTCATGGCTGGTGCAGGATTTCTAGCCCGAACTTTTCTTTTAAGTTCATCCCACAAATGCTCGATAGGATTTAAATCCGGGCTACTATACTAAAAAGGTACTATGTACTATAAAGGTACTTAGTTATTTTAATTTTCTCGCAAACAAGATGAAAAGTAGAGTGTTTAACTCAGGTCTAAAACCCATTCATACTCGATTCTAAACAACTCGTATAATATATTTCTTTTCTGTCCCTTGTTGAACCATCTACTATTTTACCGCCTCATTATTCGGAGAATATCAGTCGATTTGAGAATACACCTCCTATTTTTAAAGTGGATTAAAAAGCGAAGCAAGATACCACACATAAGTACCTAGATATATTTTGTTTAGTTGTAGCTAGTAGATTAATCTAAATATATAAAAATGTTCCGTTACTGACTGGCCGATCAACGCACTGTCTAAACCATAAGTCCTAGAATCATGAAATATGGAGGGTATATTCCTCTTATGGTGTAGGGGTGCACTAAGAAAGGAATTTGGAAAATTCTACCCCTAAGGGAGTGAAAACTGTTTGTATGAAAATTAGTATTCCTTGAACTTACAAACATAAAACTTCGCATAAATATTCTTTAATAAAAACGATTAAAAGTCTAATATAATTATTTTCCCAAATTACTCTTCATGGGGTTATAAAAGGGTATCCAAGTTTGTATAAAAAACGTTTCTGACTGGCCGATCAACGCACAGCCTAAACCTTAGAAAATTCTACTACTAAGGGAGTGAAAAGGGCTGGTTTTTTACCTATGTATTAAAAATCGTATTCCTTGAACTTACAACATTAAACTTCGCATATATATTTTGAAATTTAAATTATTAAAGTCTAATAAGTAAAACCGCGGGCATCGGCTAGTATAATATACATTATATTACAGCTAGATGTATTCGTTATTTTGGTAAGTATAAGTAGGTGTGAAAACGTAGTTTTTTAAACAAGCTATCTGCTTATTCTAATAAACTAAATAGTTTTCGTAGGTAGTTTGGAAAATATAGTAATAATCGTCCTCTTTTTTTATGAATAAAACTTTTTTATTTTATTTTTAGTTAAAGCAAGGAGTCAATTAATTTACTTTATAAAAGTTTAATCAATAATTATTTGACTGGCTCACACTTATACTATAGGACGAGAGTTATGTTAATCTAAAACAAACATTAAGTACCCTTAAGTACCCATTTATAAACATTATTATAAAACAACGTTCCATATGAATATAATATTATATTCAACCCTTAGTTAACAGCCCCTGTGGCCTAATGGATAAGGCATCGGCCTTCTAAGCCGGGGATTGTGGGTTCGAGTTCCGCCGGGGGTAGTTTTTTAATTTTTTGAAGATTGATTGGGTTTTTATGTCTTGTTTTTTTCCTGGTTATTTAATGACACTTTTAGAAGAAAGAATCTGTTTAATAATTCAGTTCTTTTGTTTTTTTTTTTTCTTGTTTATTACGTAGTTATTTTACTTTTGGAACTAAGTTTTAAATGAGGTGACGAAAATATAAAAAAAAAATGTATTGTTTGCAATGAATACGACCATATTACTAATATGGTAATTTCCGTGCTAAACTTAAATGGCTTCCCATTCCTGAACGTAGAAATGTAGAAATCGTGTCTTCTCTTTTCCGTTCTAAAGGATCCATACACCCGTTGTTATTTGAAGGATCGTTTCAGATTCCTGACTGACGCACATGACAGATAAATTAGGTCAGCTGACAGTCTTCTCCTTCACACCGAATATTAGCGCCCTAACATAACAACATAAAACCTCTTTTTGGACTAATTCGTTTTAGGTCGTTGCAGTTCTGTGGAACGCTTTGCCTCTAAAATTAAGCAGATCGTTACAAATGAGTCATTTTAAAATGTCGGTACGGGATCACTTTCTTGGGAAGATCATTCATTACTTTGACTCTTCGATCCCCCTCCCCCCACGCCCCCTGCCACTACCAATTAATACATATGTGTTATATTTGCTTAAATTTATTTTAACATTTAATGTATTATAATACATAATGTAAATAATATTTTTAGCAATCAGAAACCAAACTTATAAAAAAAAAACTATTTTGTTAACCTAAAATGATTTTACGCAAAGAAAGGAAAAATATCAAAAATAAAAAAAGACATTCAAAAATAAAACTAAGCGGTTACCGTAACCTATAGACGCTTGCGACACCAGATGTATCACTCGCGCATTGTGGACCCTGAGACGTAACAGGTGAAAGTCTTATGTACATGTAATTTCACCGGCAACCTTACCCTAGAAGCTGGAGTGGCAGAAATAGGTATGGTAGTGGTAGGTTTATTGTACACCAGAGCAAAATAGAAAAAACAAAGGAATTAAAAAAATATGAAAGTTAAAATGGGCGGTCTTATCGCTAAAAGCTCTTCCAGGCAACCTTTGGTGGTAGCACTTCTTCGGAGCTCTTCACAAGGAGCTCTAAATATTCTACTTTTTGTGTTTTTGGTTTGGTTTAATTGTATTGATTAAGTGTTTATTTGTTTCAGAATGTTATTTACAGTACGATAAAGCAGCTAAGCTGACGGGCGCCGCGATCCGTGGCCAAGCGAGAGTCAAGGACGAACAGACTTGTGGCACGGCATGTACGGAGGCGCCGTTTCGTTGTTTGAGCTTCTCATACAAGTAAGTATCCCACTCTAGAAATGTCAGTAAATTTGCATCCCACATATTAGAGAATGTGAGCGCCATTAAATATCCTACTACTATTATAAACGCGAAAGTTTGTGAGGATGGATGTTTGTTACTCTTTCACGTAAAAACTAATGAACGAATTTTGATCAAACTTAACATTAATGTAGCTTATACATCAGCATAACACATAGAATACTTTTTATCCGGGTGCCACGCGAGTGAAGCCGTGGGCAGAAGCTAGTAATAAATAACTAACATATTTCACACAGCATCATCTAGCCTCAAACTGAGCAGAGCTTTTGTATTACGGAATCTACATGACTGATATGCTTTTAATATATATATTTTTTGTAAATACATATTATACAAAACACCCAAACCCGAGACAAACATTAGCTAATCGTACAAACATTTGTCCCGCAGCGGGAATCGAACTCGCATCCTTCTGCGTCTCTGTCGGGTCTTGGCCCACTGCGCCACAGATGTGTTATGTGTTTTTTGTGAAAGCAATAAATGTATTAAGTACTTAAAACTCCATCTATACTAATCTATATATTAATCTTTTATATTATAAAGAGGTGAAGTTCGTTAGTTTGTATGTAGGGGGTAATCTACAAAACTACTCATCCGATCTCAAACATATTTCACCAATATCTAGAAAGTACATGCAAATGTCGAGGTAAAAACAAGTTATATATTATCCCGTTTAAATAACGGTCATTTTTGTGGAGACCAATTTTACAACGGAAGTCGACGAAAAAACGCTCGAGCTATACATTTCATCGGCTACTTTTTAGCTTGGTAAAAGTCAAAGTCAATAGGTTCTTATTCATTGAAATCACAAGGATCATATTGAAACGTCAACTTAAAAACTAGGTGATTCCTCGCGCGCGACTAAGCCTAGAAACGTGGGCAAAGCCGCGGCCAGAGACTAGTAATCAATAAAATCTTGTTTCAGCAATAACGCCTCACCAGCGAGCGACAACTGTCTACTGTCAGAGATACGTCTCTTCGACCTGCAAAGGGGGGTCGACTACGTTCATTCAGTTGATGACTGGCTATTTGCGTTCGATCTCTTCAACTCGAAGTGCTGGAGGAAGGTCCACGGCGAGTGAGTAGACACGCACAACTCACACAAAACTGGTCCTGAACCCACATTAGGATCACGCCCAATAGCCAAATACATGGTCCCCAAACTAAGATCAAACCCAACGGTGACATGCTTAGTCCTAACACCACACTAGGATCACAACTAACTCACTTGACATTATCTTGACCCCTCACTAGGATCACATGCTTAGTCCTAACACCACACTAGGATCACAACTAACTCACTTGACATTATCTTGACCCCTCACTAGGATCACATGCTTAGTCCTAACACCACACTAGGATCACAACTAACTCACTTGACATTATCTTGACCCCTCACTAGGATCACATGCTTAGTCCTAACCCCACACTAGGATCATACCTAACTCACTTGACATTATCTTGAACCCTCACTAGGATCACATGCTTAGTCCTAACCCCACACTAGGATCACACCTAACTCACTTGACATTATCTTGACCCCTCACTAGGATCACATGCTTAGTCCTAACCCCACACTAGGATCACACCCAACGGTGGCATGCATTCTGAACTTACACTAGAATCGCACTTAACTCACATGCCATGGTCCTGAACCCACACTAGGATCACACACAACGGGGACATGGGGTCATGACTAAAATTACATGTTGGGTGTGATCAGATCACAGCCAACATGTAATTTTAGTGTGGGCAGATTCCACACTAAAATTACACCCAACGGTGACATGCATAGGCTTGTTCACACACTAACTCACGTGACATTGACCTGACCCCACATTAGAATAACACCCAACAGCTATATACAAATTTCTGACCCCACTCTAGGATCACACCCACAAAGTTCATAGTCCTGACCATAAGCAGTGGGCGGAAGCTAGTCTAAAATGTATCTTTTGCAGGGAGCATTCATCAGAACTTCCTCATCCGATCATACCCTCAACTGAAGAAGAGCATTTCCATGGATCTGGACCTTCGGGGCATCCATCAGCACCAGGATACCTGCCTGATCCTCCAGGTAACATAACTCAATGGCAAGGCGGGCAAGAAGCCGGCTGAGACGCAAGAGGTGCGTGTTCGATTCACGCTGCGGCACAAACACCCCACAGACTTCATAAAACTGTATGTTTTTTGTGTGTACGATTATTAATAATATAATTATTATGTTTGTTTATTTTATTTTTTTTAGCAGATTTTATTTATTATTTTACAGAGTTACCGTACATACCTGATTCAGGTCCACCTAGTGGACCCAGCGGACCTAGTGGATCCAGTGGATCCAGTGGACCTAGTGGACCCAGCGGAAATAATAGACCATTCCCCGAACATGGACCATACAGGCCAACCTACGAAACTAGTGGACCTTCATCCCCTGACAAAACCTACCCTATCGAACCTTTCAAACCTTCCAGACCCAATTACAGACCAGAACCTGAGATATACAGACCAGGTTTCAGACCCACAGACTCAAATGGCCCTAACTTTAGACCTCCAGAAGTCATAATACCTTACAAACCGGAATACCCCGATCCAGAACCCATTCCGGTATACAGACCAGAACCTTCGGGTTACCGACCAGAAACTTCTGGTTACAGACCAGGCCCCCCAAGTTACAGACCAGAACCTCCCGGTTATAGGCCAGAACCTCCAAGTTACAGACCAGAACCTCCCGGTTATAGGCCAGAACCTCCAAGTTACAGACCAGAAGCTCCCGGTTATAGACCAGAACCTCCAAGTTACAGACCCGAACCTCCCGGTTATAGACCAGAGCCTCCAAGTTACAGACCTAAACCAGACAGACCTTTTAGACCAACTGAAATATACCCCAAACCGGAAGCTTTCAGACCAGGTTTTAGGCCAGGGGATAGACCGGGTATTAAACCTGGTGTAAATAGACCTGGGTATCTTCCTGAGGGATTGCCGGAGTTGCCTCAAAAACCGGGTCTCCAGGGGGACAGAGAAAATGGGCCCAGTAAGTAAAACAATCCGTTTCATAGAACTTAAACAGTTATTGATATAAAATTATTGCAATAAATCTTTCTGATTTACCTATGAAATGGGCCCTGCCGCGCTATTACTTCTTTTGCTCGGCTCCTAAGAGTTGTAGCGTGATGTTAAATAGCATATAACCTTCCTCTATATTATTTTTTAAATTAAAAAAAAACAGATTTGCGCGTTTAAACGAAAAAACTCTTCAGCTTTATATATTAGTATAGAGTATAGATAGGAAAACCTCCCACCAGATGGATGGAGGTAGTTCAAGATCGTTCGTCGTGGTATTCTTGGGGAAGGCTTCTTGTCCAGCCGTGACTTTCTATAGATTGCTAATTATATTGATATTGATGTGTCTAATACTGATTATTTAATTATCATTTAGCGCTTGGAGAAATCCCAATAGTTTTGACCTGGCTTAAAACGATCTCGTGGCTTAATAGGTATAGCCCCCGTGAGGTGCAAGCGGGAGGTCGCGGGTTCAAGTCTCACTGAGATTGAATTTTTAGGATATCTATTATAAATCTAATTAATTTTATTTTTTACAGGTTTCTAGGTAAATCAAATTACAAAATTATATTAGATATACCTACTTATTTTGTGTTTTGTACGATATGCACAGAATTTTGAAAATTCGAGTCTTATTTTCAATTTAATACACACTGTTTTTCATAGTAGTTTTGATGAGTAGTTGTCACTAACATTTGGCTTGGGCTCCGTATTTACAATAGTTATTTTTGATTTTATATATATGTAATAAACATGGAAAATGTAATGTTAAAGTTCAGTTTTATGAGCTACACCAAAATTTTTTAAGGATTGCTGTCAAAGTATGGCCGTAAAACCGTCAAAGTATGTTGTATTGCTCTGAAAATTATTGACATACACACACCAAAAATAAAAAAGTGATCAGTTAGAAAACTTATCATATTTTTTATATTAAAAAAAACGTACCTATCGTAGATGACAAAATAAATATAATGTTTCTTTTTTTGAGTCTAAATGGTGTATTTTTTAACAAATAATAAATTCCTTAAAAAGGTTTTCATAATACTTCAAGGAATCAAACAATATTATTTTTTTCAATATGATCGCATACTTTTTGGTATGTGTACAGCACCGTCTTGCTTTCGTCGGAAAAATACAGGCAGACAGATAGAAAAGAAAAAAGAACTTACAACAACAGAAGTAGCAATCTGGATTGAACATCCAGATCCGACACAAATATTTACAGATGATACAAACATTTGTCCCGCGGCGGGAATCGAACCCGCAACAAATATATGCAAACACACAAACTTTTTGCACCCACATGTAATATATTCAATTTAATTCAATTCAATTTATTCATCTTTTGACAAATTACATGTTCTTATATAAGTCATTCTAACAAAATACAGATATAGCTTCATCATAATCAATTTAAAAACAACATTATTAATCATAAGTATGCCAAAGAATTAAAATAAAACTAAAGTCAACTACAAAATATTTGATTACTATACATAAAAATATGATTATATACTTAGACCTTCCTCAAAATTTTGCATTTTCGAGTTATTCATAGCGTCAGAAAGTAGATTTTTCTCTGCTTTCATTTGAATGTGTAGGAATGAACCTTTGTGATTTCAGTTGAGGCATCATGGCGACACTATACAGTTTCTGGTTTCCCCTGCCGTGAAGGCACAACGTGTGCCCAGAATCAAATCGTTGGGCACTGGGCATGCGAACCTGAAGGTGGTGAAATAGGTTAGTAACCATACTAGAATCAAATCGTTGGGCACTGGGCATGCGAACCTGAAGGTGGTGAAATAGGTTAGTAACCATACTAGAATCAAATCGTTGGGCACTGGGCATGCGAACCTGAAGGCGGTGAAATAGGTTAGTAACCATACTAGAATCAAATCGTTGGGTACTGGGCATGCGAACCTGAAGGTGGTGAAATAGGTTAGTAACCTTATTAGAATCAAATCGTTGGGCACTGGGCATGCGAACCTGAAGGCGGTGAAATAGGTTAGTAACCATACTAAAATCAAATCGTTGGGCACTGGGCATGTGAACCTGAAAGCGGTGAAATAGGTTAGTAACCATACCAGCTTTACTAACACCTAAAAACTAGCAATGGAGAATTACTTATGTATCATAAGCAATATCAAACACGTCAAAAACTTGCCAAGTCACTCTCATTTACTCTCTTAAGTTTAAGAAGTTTCGTTCCCATAGCGGCATTTCAAAAACTTGAAAAGAGGTTTTCATTTCTACCAAATCACTCTCATTTACAAGTTCCTACTTATATACATTTTTTTGTAAATATTTCGAATATTATACATAGAAAACACGCAGACCCGAGACAAATATTTGCAGATCATACAAATATTTTTCCCGTGGCGGGAATCGAACCCGCAACCTTCTTGCGTCTCAGTCAGGCCTTCGCTCACTGCGCCACAGAAGTCGTCTCATACCTATGTATTATTTTAATTATATTGCTACGGGGTTCAAGAGGATGTGTTTTTCATTTGTTTAGTATTTTTGAATTTTTTATTTTCAGGTTCGTGGGACTATTGCTGTGAACCGACACATAGGTGTGGGTACAGCGAGGGTTTCCATAAACCCTGGTAAGTTTTGTAACCTGCGAAGCTCACGGAATCCTTCCATCGCACTTATTCTTTCCCTACGTATATAAACATTTTATAATGCGACGTCAGAAGCCCTTATTTTCGTTTAAGGGCCCGGTCAAATTAAAGCGGTGGCGGTGGCGGTGGCGGTGGCTATCAATGGGAAATGGTTGTCAAGTGGTTGTCAAAGTTTACGTGAGTGTATCGATCGCCACCGCGTCAGTTTGACCGGACTTTATGCTTTTGTTTGTTTGTTTGTTACCATTTATCTCCGAACGGCTTATCCGATTAAAATTTGGGTTTTGCAATCGATTTGTGTGACTTCCAGGATTGTTCCTACATAGGTTTCATTGTTACAAGTCCGCCACCGCCACCGTTTAACCGTTAATGTTTCCACCTTTTTATTGAGAATAGCGAAGAAATGGAACACCATATCTGTCTTCCCTGAAAAATATAACCTGGGTCTCTTCAAGGCTAGAGTGAACAGGTATCTTCTAGACCTTCCATGCTCCATCGTAAGCCATATCATCGCTTACCATCAGGTGAGATTATGGCGATATGAAGTTTGATTATTTTAAAAGAAAAATGTGTTTGTCTTTCTAGGTGCTATGTTGGCCAAAAAGAGGACCAATGGAGACCCTGCAGCGAGAAATACTATCCGTACCACCATCACAACGCGCCACATCCATCTCAAGGACATAGAGGTAAGATGATCGAGCGAAGCGAGCTATCCTGATTAATTTGAATATGACGACCTCTGTGGCGCTGTGGGTGAAGGCCCGGCTGAGACGCAGGAGGTTGCGGGTTCGATTCCCGCTGCGGGACAAATTTCTGTATGGGCAGCAAATATTTGTGAAATGTGTGTTTTCTACGTATGATAGATAGATAGACACTCACTTAATTATTTCTTACCTCAACAACCATCTACATAAGCTCACGCCTGTTTTGCCGGAGGGGTATGCCAGAGACTACGAATTTCTACTATCTACGATCCTGACATAACTTTTAAATTTGATTTTTTATTATTTATAAAAATTGGGTACATAATCTATTATTGGCATGATGATTAAAACGCATGTTTTTTCTCATAATGGCATGGTTGGTTTTAAGGCATGCAGATTTCGTCAAACATCTTGATGAAACCGGCATGCCTTAAAATCAATATTTCGAAGGCTTCACCGTTTTGAACACGTTTTTACAAAATAAGTACAATTTATAGGAAAATATAATTTAAAAAAACTAATAAAAATGTTTTAAGTGAATATAATATTTATATTATTATTTCAATTTTAATAATAGTTGAAAATAATTGAAAAATACAAAAAACATAGTCTAAACAATCTATTCTTACATTTTAACCATTGTTTCAGACCCACAAAGACCCCGCAGACCCTGGCGCGACACCCCTACACCCCCAATCAGCAACAGCCCCTGGCCAGTGAAAGCCTTGACCCCTCGACCTCCAGACTACATCCCCCACTGGGACGAACCCCCCGGGCCCTATCTCTCTATAGCCGACCGGAAGTACTGGGACGAACTATACAAAGACGGGCCTAAGGCTTACTACGATAAACAGGGAAATCCCTTACCAGGTAAGGTTTATATATCCCATATTGTAATAGTCTTACGAGCTACGGTATAAAATAATTAAGTCAAATTATACACTAAATGAACACTGCGCATTGTGTATGTGTGTCGGGGTGTCATATGTCTATGGGGTGTGATGAAGTATATTGTCATGCATTAGTAAAAGCACACTATAAAATGTACAGCGAAACAAACAACACAAAAAACTACAGATATCAATAAAAAGCACTAAAACACTATAGTTAGGTACAACACTATCGCACAACAGTCGATAGTGTTGTACCTAATTCACTGGGTATCGCTTCTTAATCACTTAGATTCACATTTAAATCTTCAACTGAACTGCGCTATCTGTGCTTTTTATATTGTATTATCTAGTTACGCTATGTTTTGTAAAGTAGCTCAATCATGTACCGAGAGATGTCGCTATACCAAGTCGTGACCATCAGTCGCGTCCGATAATTTGTAGATAGGAGTGACTTCTCAAACAATGGTGAATATAAACAAACAACTTGAACAAACAATAAGACAAACATGTCTTTGTGGGTCTGAAACAATGGTTAAAATGTAAGAATAGATTGTTTAGACTGTGTTATTTGTATTTTTCAATTATGTTCATTATTTATATTATTATTTCAATTTTATTAAAATTGAAATAATACGAAATTTATAAAATAATCTACATCTACATTAATATTATATAGAGTTACTTAAAGTTTGTAAGTTTGTCGTAAGAAACGACTCATCCGTTTTCAAAAATTGTTTAATTCAGCATTCGACTATTTTTTAGTCGACTTACGTTGCAAAAATGGTCTCCATGAAAAGCCCTTTTATTTTAACGAAATATTATACATACAGTCTATGTCCACCCTGAAGGTCCATACAAAATATATGCAAAAAAAAAATGAAATCGGATAATTAGGTTCTGAGATTACTTCCTACATCCAAACTTACAAACTTGACCTCTTTATTATATTAGTGTAATGACGCTTAAATTAACATAGCACCTTTACTATTAAGTGTGTATGTGATTTACAGGTTACGCGCGCGTTCCAACTGAAACTCGTCCGTACATACGTTATAAACAGAACAACCGACAACCAGGGCCTTCCCCAGGGCAATGGGTACCAGTTTCCGAAGAAACTCCACCGGTTCCAGGATTAGGAGCACCAAGGTGAGTCTTCTGTGTCCATCCCATCCTCGTCGCTACTGCTAAGTAGGTATACCGCTATTTGGGTGTAATTATATAAAACCGTAAATAATAATATCCAACAACGATTATTTGGTTTTATTAAATTTATTTTTATTTAATTAAGGCACAATACGATTACAAGATAACTTAAAATTTATTCAGACTTAAAATTCTTCGGTGTTGTGTCTTGTACTTTAAAATTCTGGGAGTAAACACAACACCTAGACCCGGAACAAATTACGGACCAAATTTATTGGCTCGCAACGGGAATCGAACCCACACCTCTGGCATCGCAGCGTGCTAATTGCCCGCCGCGCCACAGAGTCGTCAAAGGTTCTTCTACTTTGTTAACCATTGTGTGTTACCTTGTTACCATTTTTGTCTGAAACTGCTTAACCAATTCTTAGAATGACAACAAAAATGTAAGAAGTTACCAAGACACGTTATAAATCACGTTAAATGTCTTTAAGTTTTGTAAAAATTACCTCCTTACAGATACTGGCCCGTTGCCTATCTTCACAGAGGTCCCCCACCCAACATGACCTACTACCGCTATAACGAAACCAATACCTCTCAAAGACATGATACCACTACAACACCTAGGTCTAGAGACATTCCTGAATCTAGAACTAATGATGATGATGATGAAAGTCAAATTCTATATGATGATAGATCCGAGGATAGACGATCTTATGATGGTTCTAGGAGTAATGGTCATTCTAGAGGTCACAATGATGATTCTAGGGATAACACTGATAACTATAGAGGTAACAACGGAGATAGCAACGGTGATTCTAGAAATAATAATGATTATTCTAGAGCAAATGGTCTTAATGATAAAAATAACAATTCTAGAGATAACAATGATGACTTTAGCAGCAACAATGATAATACTAGAAGTAATAATGATAATTCTAAAATTAACAATAATGCCAAACCTAGAAACGGTACACCAGACGATGAAATTAAAAGAGATGAAAAGAAAATAAATGATAGTAAGTCTGATGGCATTTTTAATAAAAACTTTGATAAAACTGCATCTAAGAGTATTACAACAGAAGTTTCTATAGAAAAAGTAAATAATTCTGACGTAGAGATAGTCAAACCTGAAGATTTTAAAACAATGGATTCAATCAAAGGCATTGACGATAAATTAGATGATTTCTCTAAGTCCATAGAAGTTTTAGACATAGAAGATGCTAAAGGCGAAAAATTATCTAATCTAAAGACTTTAGAGGCAGAGGAACGACAAATAGAAGCTATAGGCAGACTCTTAGCATCAAGGCGAGGTGGAAACATTGTTCTAGAGAAAAGATCTCAAAAAGAACTTGACACTAAAAATATAGCCATTGACAAAGACTCACTAGACTTCAATTTCGGGAATCGCTTTAAAACAGAACGTCGAGGGGTTATAAAGCGTATAAGCAAAGATGAAATAGCAAGAGACAGAGCCGACAAATACGAAGAGAGAGATAAAAGCTTAGAAGTAAGTGAGACAACATTCGTTCGACCACCTAGAGTCTTATCCACCACTGATAATATACGCAAAGCAATCGTCAATGGGAAAGTTTTCTATGACGCGACTATAAGGGAACAACGAGATTTATTCCCGAACAGCACAAGAGTCAAATTAAGACGAACAGATAATACAACTACTTTCGGAGATACAATCAGCAAAAGACAAGCTATAAATATAAGACGTACAAATAATGCAACGGCAACAACTACTAATTTTGGAGATACATTACCAAACAACACAAGAAAAGCTAAGAATTTAAGACGCATAGACAACACAACGCCTTCAGTTATAAATAACAATAATTTTGGACGGAAGAAGATTGTACGAACTAGAAACGCAAATCCGGTTAGAAGAGTAAAGAGGGTCTATCGGAAGAGGTATAACCCAGATGAAGTTAGAAGAAGATTGTTAGAAAGAGAAAGAAGCAAAAATACTACAATAGCATAAGCATCAAAAAACGTGATGGTCTCATAGAGGCTAAAAGTTATTTCTGTCACTCTCTTACAGAGACAGCTCTCTGTAAGCAACAGCTTATCTTGTTTAACAGCACAAAAAGGAGTAATTTTTGTCTTCTTCCACAGAAAAGACCGTTATGTTGGTAGATAAGATACTTATGCTAACCTGTGAGGCTTTGTGGATAAATATCACTGATTAAAAGATTTATGGTGTACAAAATAACCTTCTTAGCTTTTAACAAATTCAATGTCATTTGAAAACATATTTCAACAATAGACTTATTAGTATTTTGTTATTGAAAGATCGAAACAAAACTCTTTATAACTTTTATATTCGCTTTTAAGATCTGTTGTACCATCGCTGGTTAAGTATTGCAAAAATAATGTCATAAGTATCTCTGTTTTGAACGCTATAAAAACAGAGATGTTTTTTTTATATATAAATGTTTTTTTTTTTAATGAGTAACAATAATGTAGTGATTTTTAAAATAAGTCATAAAACTTCTTAACTTAAGTTCTTATGGGAAAAAATAATAAAATGCTTGTTGGAACTTGTCAGTTTGACTAAAATCGAATTTTAGTTGATCTGACGATGCATGTTTCTTCGTATTAAAATAATCTATATTAAAGTGTAAGTTAAAAATAAAAAAACTTAAAAAATAATAACTTAAGAACTGTAAGTTATTTAGCTATGTTTATATGACACTACATAAGTTAATATTTTTTTTGGTTGTTTTGAAAGTCATAAAGAACATTTTAACATTGTCACAGATATTATAAACATTATTTTTTTTTCACAAAATATCTAAATAATAAAGCTAGTTACCCATTCCACTGTGATTTGTGATAGTATGAATTATTTTATTCGCAGTTAATAAATGGTATAAATTTACGTTTATTTTACTATAGTTTTATTTAAATTCAATAAACTGTTTTATCTAGTTATGTCTGATCTTTTTTTATTTAATAAATAGCATTTAATGGATTTCTTGTATTTTTATCTTAATTTAAGGACAAGACAGTGAAACTCTGAAAGAGCTTTTTATACCTGGGACGATAGGAGCGCGTATATTTAAAGAGGTTGTGTGTTTGTCTGCGAATAACGTAGATTTTTTTTTTACAATAGCCTGCCGAAACTTCTACAAATAGCACAGGTAGTTTTAGAAACAAATTGTTTTTAATTGTTTAGTTTAATTCTCTTCTTCTATCTGATATTATATACTTTCTTTCATATAGGGTTTAGGGTTATAAAAAACCTGTTACATAACAGGTTTTTTATAACCCTAAATAACCATATATATATTGAATAAATAAATAAATTAATAAAAAATGTATTCTCTTAAACGGCCTAACCTTTTGGAATGCGTTTTTTGCCATTGCTTAAAACACCAATTTTACATATTTTTTTTGCTCTGTGACGCAGTGGATATAGGTCCGCCTGAGACGCAGAAAATTGCGGGTTCGATTCCCACCGCGGGACAAATGTTTGTATGGACTGCAAATAATTATCTCGGGTCTGGGTGTTTTCTATGTATAACATGTACTTATGTATTTACAAAAAAAATGTATATCGGACATGTAATTCCCATAACACAAGCTTCTTACTTTGGGGCTAGATGATGCTGTGTGAAAAATGACCAGCATTATTTATTTATTATATTTTCCATAGTAATTCTCTCTTATCTATAAACTTGAATAGATTCCTGCCCCGCCATTAAATGCATGGCTATTTCACAGATAATATATCACTACAGATCCCGCGATCATTATCACTACATGTCAATGTCATTCTGTCAAACTGTAAGTAGGTTGGATACTAGAGATCTTGGACTACCTGCCGCCTTGATAATAATTGATGCCCGCTGTTCCAAAGAGGTTTCAAACTGTACGCGCGTCACAATTTACTTCTAAGTCTAAGAAACATTACCATTCCACGAGTTATGTTAAATTCGCAAGTCAACTCCGTGGAAAGTGAAACGCTTCCCGCATACAAATGATACAGCGGTTTTCTCTATGAAAGCGAGTTATTAAATTACCAATTCCCGTGGGTCAGGATACTATGCATGAGTAATTAATTGATTGGATGATTAGGTAAGAAAGGTGGATAGGCCCGATGGACCGATGACATGTTGCTGTGATAGATACTTTGTTGCTTAGACTCTTTGTTGCACACCAAAGAAATATAAAACTCGGGAATTCATAAACAAACCAGGTACAATGGGCGGTCTTAGATCGTTTGTCATGGTAGGTACTCTTTGGAGAAGCCTATGTTCTGAGTACTTTTACATACTCTTGATGATAATGATGATCAATATATAAGTAGGTAGGTACAGTTTCGTTAATTAATATTTGAACCACTTTAGAATCAAATAAGGGCATTGTCCCTCTGTCCCCCTTTGTTTGTTTCTCGTTCGATTGTTTCATTTACTCGGCATTTTGCTAACTGTCCGGGCGTGCATCTTTGTGTGGATATTTTGACTTAATTAAAATAATGTCTGCCGATGATAAAGATTTTGCTAGTGCGATTGATCTATCTGCTCCAGAAGTGCCACAAAAAAGGCAAAATACAGCAAATATTCGACTTCTCTCAACAGTTGACAACGGAGTTGGACACACACTGAGTAAATTTTTTTTATTCGTTTTGTCTTTACCTGTATCAAACGTTGTTTTTAGCAAGGTTTTCGATACTTTACTTCTTTCGGACAAAAGAAAGAAACCGTTTAAATGAAGAACATTTCCTAACATTATTGATAAATGAAAATGGACTGCAAAGAATTACTCGTGGTCAATATTGACTATTATATATATAAGGACGAGAATCCAGGCCGTTAACCAAACAAAAAAAACACGTTACTCGTAGTTTGGACACAGGGAATCCTATTTAGGGTTCAGGACTATCTAATATCTATGTATTTGTGGTATGTTTATTCCTTTATTTACGAGCGAATTGTGAGAGCTTTGAATTTCGTTCTATGGATTTGCATCGAGAAGGCATGATCTCACCACTGGCCTTTTATGGTATATTTTAAACATACTTAGAGAGTCGATCTTTCTTATGTTAATACAGTTTTGTTTGGCACACTGCCAGGAGCAACGTTTCTTACGAAAAATCGGGTATCGGGTAAACTCGGGCTGTATCAGGGACGCAGCCGCAGTGGCGTACTTGAAACGTGTTGTGCGTGCGAGAGAGTGCGAATTTAAACTCTAAAACTTCTAATGATCCAAAAGTATGAGTTTTATGTATCACACATAAAACTCATACTTTAAAGTCGTGAGCTCTGTCAAAACCACTCCCATTCGAATCGATCAAAGTACTGCTAGGTGATCACAAAATAAACAGCGCGATGGTAAATTTAGTTTAGAATGAATGCACCATTTATGCCAGCGATATAATTATGCACTAACGAGTAATGGCTTATAACCTCTAAATAATGGTGATAAGATAATACCGGTAGCTATACTGCCAAAGTAAGAAGCGATAGCTTTTAATATGTACATAGTCTTTAAGTAACATAATTATTGTAAAATCATCTCGTAAGGTAAACAATCTTGCTGATTCTCACATTATTCTATGGGTCATATTCTTAATAACCAATCTCCAAAAGTTTATGACACTAGCATGAAACGGACATGAATTGTGGGCATATGATGGTGCGCAGTTACAGTCCCCTATTGACATCTGCAACACCTGCCTGCTTACCATGAAGACCCAAGACAACGGTTTTGTCTACCGCCAAGAAGTATAAAATATTTTGTGCCTCTTTGTTTGATGGAATAGGCGACTGAAATAGTTTTTGTCTTCTCTTTCGTAGACAAAACGTTGTCTTGAGTCCACACGCTAAGCGGGCTGGTCATTGCTGATGACTGCTGTGATTTGGAGCTTGTCTGAATTAGCATTTACAACTGAGAGACTCCTGAATGCACATTCAACTGTCAGACCGGGTGTGGCAGTCGCTGAGCCATGTCTGATGGATTGGCCACTATGCTCAAATATAATAAATAAAAACAACAGACAGTCATACTTACAGCATGGCCAAAAGTATTAGGAACCCTCAAATTTTCTGAATTTTTCGAGGCTCCGGCTTTTGCTATTGTTAAAAACATTTGCTGTTTTTTAAATACGTGTTGGGATATTCATGTTTTACAGGGGTGCCTAATACTTTTGGCCGAGGCTGTACATAGTCTATGGGTACCGTGATACCACAGCATCCAAACCTAGAACAAATAGTTGCAAAACATGCAAATGTTTGTCGAATCTTACGAACCAGCACCTGTTGCGTTGTAGCCGGCTACTCATCCGCCGTGTCACCAAAGTCGTCACGATATACAAACTAAGATAGCCTAACAAGTGCCCATAGTAAAATCCGATGGTGTACGCCCCGGGATTCGGACCAACTACTTTCCAGTTTTGGGTTTCACCGATTCAGCACAACTTTTACCCGCGACATAAGGAACCGGTATGCGTTTGCCATAGGAGTGTGTTTGTATGTTTGTCTGTACATTTATCTCCGAAACGTGTTTTTGCAAATATTTTTTTTAATTCAAGGATGGTTTTTAGCTAGGTTTGATTGCAATAATCACTATGCAGGGGGTGCTGCTATAGAGGACGAAAGAAAGAAGGATTTTAAATTTTGCAAAATATATTTTTTTTTTATACACACAAATTAACTCTTACAAAAGACATAATAATATGACATGTACAAGGCGAGTTTTCAAAAAGAGGTTTTCCCGGAAAACCTTGAGAGAGGTACCTCTATAATTATAGAGTAGGGTCGTCATTTAAATTCACAGGAAAGTATGTTTAAGAGATGCTGGTACTTGTAAATCTAGTGTTGATAAACAAAATGGCGACCAAGATTACCTTCTACAACGTGACCATCAATTGTTTTTAAGACAATTACAAAATGTGACGTAGGTACTTAACAACTTTCTCTGATGACCAGATGCTATTATGAGACAATCATTCCGTAAAAATACTGACCGTAATTTCGTAGAGTTTTCCAACTTTAGAGTGTGATGTTGTAACCACTGTCTTTATACCAACAAACTTTCTTTAATTAACATCGTTTTGGAAACTTCATAGTGCGTAAGCGTCAAAGGCCCTGTCTGAAAACCAGCGCAGAAACGTACGATGAAGAATTAAACTGGGACAGGGACCTATTTTGATCCCAAGCAACACACATTTTTTCCTATAGGCTAAGTATTTTACCATATGTATGTTTTTGTGTTCAAATAAATACATTTTCTTTCTTTCTTTTGTATTAATCTATGGTGTTATAATTGAATCTTTAAATATGAGTAAAGTTTGCGATCATTCTGAAAAGTTAAAATATTATTTTTTTCTACTTAGTCTGTTTTGCACCGAAATTTATTTAAATTCTTCATTGTAAAAACGGTTTTTTTTTTCTCGTACCGCACTATCGGTGAAGGCACCGACTAAGTTTCGACTCATTCCGAGAGTCTTCATCAGGGTGAGTAATCGCGACGCTCTCCATCCGCGTCGCGTCGTGCACTGATTAAAATTAAATTCATTTATACGTAAAACAGTAGAACTCTGTATTTTTAACAAGAAAAGAAGTTCCTTATAACTATAATTTTTAATAATATTTCGTCACTGAGTGATTTACAGATACATGAAAGGGGGGGCTGAATTGACAGAATATCTACCTACTACTCCAAAATGCTAATTCTGCTCAGGACAGACCAAGTCGGTTTTCCGTCATATAAATTGTAATTCCTGTTTCACATTTTTTTTCCAACATGTAAATTGTAATTGCGGTTTTCGAAGTTTGTGCATGACCCAAATATAAATCTCGTATTAAAAAAATATTCAAAGTCAAGTCTTTTTTATGAACGTCAAAATCGGTATCATAACTTTGGAAGCTAGCAACACCTAGGCATCATACGCGCATTGCCAACCCTTTAAAAACATTCACAACGACCTCTTTTAAGAACCTCATAGACATATTTTTCTTAATTTACAAATATTCGCCTATGTACAGCCACTTAATAATATTATAGTATTAAAAATGAGTCACTGAGCCAGCCAGATGAGAGATGAGAGGCTAGCAGGTATGTGAATCACAGATGAATCACTGAGAAACTGGTTAGTATCAAAATTCAGAGTAGGTCAATGAATATGTTTATACCTATAGTTACCATTTTGAATGTTGGTAAGGCTTCTTCCCATCACATCCAAAAAAGATCCCCACTTATCAGGGCCAGGCTCGATTCTGCTTTTATTATATCGAAATTATCAAAAACCAGCCGCTTCAGGACGAAAGTGGACGGAAACACCAAAAAAAATCGACTTTAAATAAAATAAAATTGAGATAAAAAGTCAAATATGAAATTTAAATTCCCATTTTTGGATTTATTGATTGAATTTATAAATTTGGTATAAATTTCAAGATAAAAAAAATAATCATTAAAATCGGACCACAATTGGCATATATATCGCGTAATACACACAAAAGAAAACAGACGAATTGAGAAATTCCTCCTTTTTTGAAGTCGATTAAAAAACGAGTGTCAGAATCTCGTATCACGTAACTACATCGGCACATAACACTGAAATCGACTGTCCACATCAAATCGTTTATCCTATTGATATCGAGAAAGTCGCTTTCACTAAATCGAAGTAAAAGTTATTTGCACTGCACGGAACAGATCGGTGATTGAACTTTTGACATTTGAGATGACATTGACATTTTGCAGGTTTTCTGGCGCGATTGATGGATTTTAATTTTAATTATGTATGAGATAAATCTAGTCTAATTATATACGCACCTTTTTAGGTAAGGTTAGTATCGTTCCTAGAACACACAAACAATATTTAAAACGTCAATTAAGTTATTGAAACTTCTTTAAACTTATAAAATACATATTCATTTTCATGTGGTGTACAGTAAAGTATTTATTTTCATTCATTCATAAGTAGGTGCTAAGATAAGGTAACAAAAAAAGAACTAGTGGCAGTTTAGATAAAACGATTCTGCAATTTAGGGAAGCTCTATTGTTTTGGATATAGAGTGTTGATTCACTTACACTTAATTTGTTTTTAGCGAGATGATACGTTAGTGATGATAATGTTTTTAGTGAAATAATTTATTGTTACGATCGAACCCACGACCTCCAGGAAGGAAGTCGGGGTACCGCTCACTTGGCCAGCACAGCTTGGAGGCAACTCCAAACATTGTACCCATTGGTAATAATGTATTAAACATTCATTTTTCGTTGCGAACTTCGGAGATGACCGAAAAATTCGTCTCTATATATAAATAGAGCAGACACATCGAAATGTCTTAAGCACTTTCTCATTATTCACGACAAACAGACAAACAGTGGAGTTTACGACAAGAATTGCAAACTAGCATCCGCGTAACCTACAATGCGTGCGCAGGCGCACACTCGCGGTCGTTAAAACGAGTGCAACTCCAAGAAATGGCATTACGGTCAAAACTCTTTTTAAGTCAAAGTCAAAGTCAACATTCATTTATTCATTAAAATCACAAGGATCACTTTGAAACGTCGGTATCTACTGTCTGTTCCTCCGCGACCAAGCCAGGAAAGAAAGGCAAGAAAACAAGACTGGTTATTATTTTTAATGATCCTTTTACAAAACAACGAGTTGGAGCATTTTCAATCCCAAGAGTTTTTATTATCTATATAATCAGATATTTTATAAAGTTGTTTTTTAATTACGTTTCTAATTTGTTAATTGTCAATTTTTCTTAGACTGAGACAGGTTCTTGGTAACCCTGATACCCCATCAGCATTGCTGCGCAGCGGTGCAGCGGTGAGTGACGTCATCAAGTCACGACAGAGAAAACATTTCACAGATACACCGGCTTGGCCACTTGGTACACATATCCAAGTCCGCATCTGTGCACTTGCCGGGTCGTGTGACTTGTTTTCACTTGACATTGTCTGCTTTAGGTTAGATATAAATTGCACGGTGTCTAGACATTGTAGGATATCTTCATTGAATTTCATTCAAGACTCGACATGGCCTTTGCCATTGCTTTTTTCTAGTTGCAAAATAAATGTACGCTTCTGAGCGATAAGACCGCCCATTGTACTATATGTTTTAGTTTTAATAAGTTATGTCAGTTTTTCTTATGGTGTACAATAAAGTATTTACATTCATTCATGTACATACAAAGTTACGCCTGGTTATCCGGAGGGGTAGGCAGAGAATACGGATTTCAAGCTGCTAATCTTTCGCTTTATTCACCTCATCACATTCTTAATACGAGCTCTTCGGTTAAGTGTACTCTTAACTTGTATTTCCTACAGAATGTCTCAAATTTAATAGGTCTTATAAAAATGAGTGCAGAAATAATATTAATTGATAAGATCAAGGTCATCCACAAGATTACGTTTTTTCATATGATAATGTGAGTCCAAAAGGCCTCTTAGCGTTAGCCTTTGCTCCATCAATGCCTGTGTAGACTCCAGGCTTATGCCTGAGTTTCTTAATGAATAAAGAGGAACATAATATTTAAAAAAAACTCTCACCACTGTATTCCCCAAGATGCTCATCTTCAGATACATATCCAGTGTCCATCTTTAAGGATATGAAGTAGGGGAGTCAGAGGCACTCTGACGTCCTCCGGATCTGAGCACGTCTATAATAGGGTTTTGCAGACGACGTGAGCGTTTATTTATGACGACCTCTGAGGCGCAGTGGCCGAAGGCCCGCATGAAACGCAGAAGGATGCGGGTTTAATCCCCGTCGCGGGACAAATGTTTTTATGACTTGCAAATTTTTGTCTCGAGTCTGGGTGTTTTCTATGTATAATATGTATGAATTTATTTAAAAAAAAGTATATAAGTAGTATATCAGTCATGTAGTTCCCATAATACAAGCTCTGCTTAGTTTGGGGCTAGATGCTGTGTGAAAAATGTCTAACATTATTTATTTATTTCTTGTGTAGAATATTTTGAAAATACTAGAATGGGGGTAAAATACTGATCCTCTATTTGGGGAGCAGTTAACAAATGCATCGGTATAAAATTCCCTGCGTAAATATTACCTACAAAAAGGTGTAATACACCTGCCCGGCCTTCTATTGTTACCTGGAGGGTCAGCAAAAAAGGCTAAGCTTCAACAAACACGCTTTTTGTGAGAAACTCGTTGGTGTGCTAATGATTTTGTAAAAAATATGGATAACATTTTGTTTTTAATGTCACAAAAATGCAACCTCGGCGAGACTTCAACGCGTGACCTCCTCCTTGATACGTATACCTATATCAACTTAGCCACGCAATATTATTTTAAATTATATTCCGAGGGTGGTATACCTTAAGTGTGGATTAACTCCAAAAAACCAAATGACTTTAATACGCCAAATTTTTAGTTTTGTATAAATGCTACATTAAGTTTACTCATTTTAGTAATTTTAGGTAAGAAAATAAGATTGTTTCTTGATTAAGTATTTTTAAGCGATAAGACCGCCCATTGTACTTCCGCGATTAGATTGTAATTTGCTGTGTTATTTGTAAGAAACTTATTATGTGGTGTACAATAAAGTGTTATCTATCTATCTATCTATCTAAGAGGCGTTTAAAACAATTGTAGATTTTGATGATGTCATTATATAATATAGTCATAAAAAGATTTATTAACATAACCTTTTAGAAATATTTTTGGGATGAACTAACTTAAATTTTACTTCATCATAGTTCTAACTCCACAATAGAATTTCCAGAAATGTTGTGGATATCATTCTATGGGAACTATATGCCACCATAATACAGATAAACCCGCCCCTAATTATACTAATCATTCGATAACGATCATTTTGACGAGCTTAGCAATGCTTTAAATTTATTAAACTTGAAAATGGGAATGATTAGGTCAAAAAGTGTCCCCTTAACAAGTTTTAGAAGTTTGTGACATTGTTTAGCCCATCAAAATGATCGTTACTTATTGCCATTGTGTTAGTATACTTAATAAGTAGCAGTTCATAATGACGCTTCTCTTTTATCTCACTGCCTCTCATTGAAAATATACAAACACTAAAACTGACAATCATTGAATCATCAGCTCTAAAAAAACGTTTTCAAACAGTCCACATCTAACAAGTCAATAAAAAAAAGAAACTATTTGCTTTTTCTGCGGACGGTACTTTACAAATAAACTTTCTATTGTGCTGTGTCGAATATCGATAATGGCTAGTGATGTGCCGCTGTCTATGACTCGTGTCGATGTTTGTATCGATTGTTTGAGGGAACTTTAATAAAAAAAAGAAAGGTTGTACTGATATTATTATATTAAAATACCTTTACACAGTCAATACATATTGAATAGCAACTTATAAAGAAAAAAAAGTGACGCATAAAATGATTATATTTTAAATCATAAAATGATTACTTTACTAAAATATAATAATTTTGACGACCTCTGTCGTGCAGTAAGTGAAGGTCCGCCTGAGACGCAGAAGGTAGCAGGTTAGATTACAGCCGGGGGACAAATGTTTGTATGATCTGCAAATATTTGTCTCGGATCTGGATGTTTTCTATGTATAATATGTATGTATTTAAGTAGTGCTTATATTAAATGTATATAGTAGTATATCAGTCATGAAGTTCCCCAAACACAAGCTTTGCTTAGTTTGGGGCTAGATGATGCTGTGTGAAAATGTCCAGCATTATTATAGTGATGTTACGCAAAAGTTAAATTATATTGAATTATCAGGGTGCGCAATAAAAATAGATAGGTTCATATCAAGATTGTATTTTAATTACAAGATTGTATTACTCATAAATCATCTATGACGACCTCTGTGGTGCAGTGGGCGAGGCCCGCCTGAGACGCAGAAGGTTGCGGGTTCGATTCCCGCCTCGGGATAAATGTTTGCATATGCAAATATTTGTCTCGGGATCTGGGTGTTTTCTATGTATAATATGTATGTATTTACAAAAAAAAGTATATAAGTAGTAACAGTCATGTAGTTCCCATAACACAAGCTCTGCTTACTTTGGGGCTAGATGATGCTGTGTGAAAAATATCCAGCATTATTTATTTATTTATCTATCCAAGTGGGAATTGAACCCATGACCTCCCTCTTAGTCATCCTTGTACTCAGCAGCTAAAACCTATTATGCATTTTATTCTTGACTTTTGAAGTGTGGTATACTTAACAAAATAACAAAAAAAAATGTTTCTAAACACCACATTAATTGAAAGACACCCACCAGGTAGGCTTCAAACAATGCCTCTTTTAATCGACATACGGAATTTATTTATCGATAACAATAAATCACTACCACATGACATGACCACAAGCACTGACCTTGAGTGAAAGTAGGTACTTTTCTAACATTTACCTATCCCTTTATTGAGTAAATAGTAAGGTATGGCTGTGGATAGGTATGTATGTACTTGAGATCAGACCGCGCCTTTTCAAATAATATTAAAAGAAAATCGTTCTTCTGAATGCAATGAAAGTTCAAATTACATAACTATTCAATAATATGCCTCATTTATCGACTGTGTAACAACCAATAGTATTATAATTGTCGATTAGATAACACCACTATTACTTTGACAATACGATCTTAGTGAAAGTTTATTATCGCTAATCTGTTACTTGAGAAAAAATCCTTTGAGTCTTAAATTTACTATGCAAGCTAGTGATGTATCTTTGTGTACAATATCGATGAAAGAACACCTGATGTACCATGACACAACCTCAGTGAAAGCCTCAGCCTTATCCTTAATCATTGTTAGTGATGCGCATTTACCGTGTTATTTATCGATCAAATAACTTGCGTTGACCTTAGTGAAAGTTTCAGTCCCAACATATTTTGTCGTATCTTGTCTACTAAACTAGACAAACGTTCACCGGAACACAATAGTTATGCGCTAACAATTTTTTTATAACATACAGAAACAATAGACAGAATTAATTGATGTCTTCTCTTCATTACATTTATCAAGCGTATCTTCGAATTAAGCGACATAATAATGATCAGAACTTCACTTCAAGAAGTTCGTTTAGTCATAATAATATCAATTTAGTTGCTGTGTTTCTAGTTCGATGATGTAATTTCCACTTTTAGAAACTGTCGCAATAAAAAATTACATTGGTACAGCAACTTATAAAATAATGAGAGCAATAAATATAAATATGATCAGAACTTCACTACAAGAAGTTTGTTTAGTCAGATAGCAATTAAATTGCATCGTGTCTATCGATATTATACCATCTCTATTTTTATAACTGTTGCAAGGAAAACTTACTATGTTCTTGTAGTAGTGATGCACCTCACTTATCGATCAATCCACACTATCGTGGCGTGGGTATAATCAATGGGCCTCGCCTTATGTGTCAAAAGGTCAGCCACCCCGCTGACATGACACAGTTATAGTGAGAAATTGAAAGTTTTTAGTCACCGATGACACGGATAAAAGTTGCAAGAGCGTGAGTTGGAACTATAGAGAACGGGTTCTGTATCCTATTATTTTAATACTGTAAATGCGAAAGTTTGCATGAAATTGGGAACATGTATAGTTCGTGACCTATTTCGATCTTTGATCTGTACAATAAGCCTTGGGCAGAGGCAGAGTAAGTTATAAATGGTTTGTTAATTCAAAGTGAAAACTGCTCAAAGAAAATTAAAGTTAAATTTTGCCGATGAGATGTGAAGATGCGGGTTCGAGTTTTTCCGAATCGGAATGTTTGGGACACATTATAATTGAAAGTACCTAATAAACGAGTTCGAATCAAAAAGTAGTTTACTACTCTTCACCAAAAGTCGCCAAAAGTCACCGAGTTAAAGTGACAATGGGTAGGCTATTTACCTCGCAAAACCTACAATCGCTGGTGTAGAAATTATTTCCCTGTGTCGTGCCTGAACGTAATGCCTGAACCCGGAACACATGCATGTTGCGCATCTGCAGAACATTTGTTATTATTTCCAGCATTAAATGACCTAATTGATCATTCAATTGAACTATGAAAATCTTTTACCGTTTTAAAATTTCGCTACGGAACTCTGAACAAATTCTTTTTAAAACGACAGGTGTTATCTGAGCAAAAACAAAAGAATAATCTGAGATAGCAAATTCTGTGTGTCTTTGAGAATTTCTCTATCTTAAAAAGTTTTACTTAAAACGCTTTTACCAAATTAACGAATGTATGGCTACTAGAACGCTAGAATACTAGTATTATATTAACTAAAAACAAAATTATACCCTAAAACAAATCAATCAATAAAATTATCTTTAAATTAAAAAAAATGGCATGAATAATATGTCGATTTACTACAATAACCTAACAATTCAGTTATACCTAAGACCTAAGCGTTAAAAACACGGACAATTAAAATCAACTATCTCCGATACCTACCTAAAATTACTACGTCGACCAATCTTATTAAGTGCCTACGCAGATTAAATATACCTATTATATTATTGTTATTAACCTGTAGTATCCCACTTCAGGGCAAAGGCCTCCCTTCCTCCTTTCCACACATCTCTATTGAGAGCCTTTTATGTATAAAAAAAATTGGTCTGCCGCTATTTTACTATACCCATCATAACACAGGGTTCATATGAGAGACTACCTACTTGTTTAACAACTTTGTAATCATGTGAAAGCAATAAATGTTTCCGTTAAAATAATTGTTTAAGGTCACACCTACTTGTTTTTCGGCCTAAAATCCTCCAGATTCTTTCAAAATCAAGTAACCTACTTAGTTGTTAAATAAATATACTTTGTATATTTTATATATTCAATATAAAATAAGCTATTTTCGATAGGTTTCCTTTGGAATATTATTTTTTCAAACAACCGTTTGAATCTTCCAACGTACTCGTAACAGTTTAAAATAACGCGCGTTCAATTTAGCTTACTCCATAAATACGAGTTGATAACTGCTTCAGCACGTGCTAAGCTGCCGTTACAGAAAACTAAATAAAAAAAGAAAATTGTTTGTGCTTAGAAAATTGCAAGCTAATGCGTTAGTTTTGATAAAATTTAACTCCATTGCCTATACGGTTTCCGATTTATTTAGTTTTTTATATTACCTAATAATAATAAACCTACTTAATATTTTTAAATAGGTTTATTTTGTTTAAGAAGTATTTTAAAAATCATCCATATAAATAAAACAAACTCACGCATGTGTCCCGCAGGGGTAGGCCGAGGCCACAGGTTTCTACTTGCTAAAATCCCGTCATATTTTTGCTTTATTCACTTCCATTGCATGCTCGCCGATTTAGGGTAGGTACTCTTGACTTGACCTTTCTCCAGAAAGTTTCCAATAAGTTCACCTAGGAACCCAGAAAGTTCCAATTGTTTCTAACTAAAACAGAAATCGACTTATATAATTATGACTGTTTTAAATGACGACTTGTTCCTAAAGATAGTAGATTTATAAATCTTTGCTGTAAGAAGTTAAATCGTTTATAGTACATACATATTATATAAGTTATATTGAAAATGTTATTGCGTAGTTTATGAAATATAATTTAAGTATTTATGTAGCTACTTTAAGAATAGAAAAAAAACAATAAAAAAACATAATATTCTGCTAGGAAAAGAAGAATGATTTCTATATGTAGTAATAGAACTTAAGAGAGAAATCATAGTTCAAGTCATCGACCGAGGGTAGGCTACCCAAAATGCTAGCGGCAATACCTCGGTGAATAGCATTACGATTTTTCTGACTGGGTTTAGCGGTAGTTGCATAGTTTTAGTTCATGTCATTTCCATATAAGTAACTAACGTTTTATTTAAAATTCCTACATTCAAAATGACAGCTAGCTGTCTCTTAAAGTTGTACTGCTCTACATTTTTGACGGATTGGTCAAGTTTTTGTAAATTATGTCATTCCGAGAAATGTGTTTAAAAAGTGAGAACTCCGAGTTATTTGAGTAAGCGATCATTAAAACTATGAACTTGTATATTTTTACATTTTCTACATTTGGTTTTGTTGATAGACTTTTGAAGTTCAAAAATGTTGATCTACTTATTAAAAAACTCGACATTTCAAAATGAACAGTTTTTTTTTTATCAATTCAAACAACATGCTGAGTGTTTGTATTATTAAATATTTTGTATATTTTTTCATTATTGTCCTATTAATATTTTAGTAATACCAACTGTAAAAAAAACTTTTGATTAAGGAGGTTCATAATTCCAGTGGTGAAATTAAAAAGAAATGCTAGCTGCCTCTTTCTAACATGCGTGTTGTCTCACAATTTCTCATTTCACCGTTCACTTGTTTAGCGAGTAGCCAATAACTATGACCGAGTTCTATCAACGAACAATATCCCTTAATTTTCCACCTTATTTTATAGAGGTAGAGCGCGATTTGGATTATACGGAGAAAGCAGAAGGGACTTTGTCAGACTAAGCTTGTTTCAGTAATATGTATGTTTCTTATTTTACACTGTGAAGTCGGTCAGTCGGCTAGTAGGCTCTTGACTGCTGTAGTGAACGCACGGCTCAAGAAATAAGACAATCGGTAAAAATCCCGATAACTTAAAATGACGAGAAAACCTTTTCGGTGTCGATAAAAAAATTGCAAGCATGTGAATAGATGCCAAAGGTTTAATTTAAAAAGTTAATTTGCGCGGGAAACCGAACCTCAAGATGACAGTTCGAAAGTGGTTTAAATTTGGAAGATCCATGTACCGTAGTGATGTGAAATTGTTTCTAATATTTGTGATTTTATCGATATTGGACGTGCCACGTACTTGTAGCGGAGAATACAGTGATAGAGGTAAGTTTTAAAATATTTTCCTAGATTTTTTTGATTATTTTTTTTTGTTGAAAACAATAAGTTAATTTTATAACTAAATTTTTTACACATTATCCTGGTTTTAATAAAAAATTTAGAAGTTGTTTAGGTATAGTTATTGCAAAGTTTATGTTTTATGAATATTTCAGCAAAAAATTTGAAACGGAATAATAAAATTATCGTGTCTTTGTTAATAGAGCAATTATGTCTGAGAAAAAATGCAAATACGAAAGTAGGCATTTCATAAATTCATATAATTTACACATACGTTAGTAGGTACAGTCAGCGACCAAAGTAGATTAAAAGTTTTTGAAACCTGTAGACACTATATTGAGCTGAATCTAAAGATCCGCTTCGGCCCCAAATTATTTGCAATCGAAAGTTACCATTTCCTTGTCAAATACAAAACTAAGCTTGTAAAAACTCGAACTGAAATCCTACTTTTGTCGGTGACTATACGAGTTCAAAATCTTAACTAATTGTTTTCTTGAACTTCTGGAAAAAACCTGTACCTGCCTCGTAATTAGTTTCCATTACACTGAGATGAGAGGAAGTTTAAAAAGCATGAAGCCGCATGCTTTTTAAACTTCCTGCCAATCATTTTGTAATCTATCCCCATTTTAATGATACTTCAAACCGTATTTTTTTTAATAAAGTCCACTCTCTAACAATATTTGACCTGCCTCAAACTTCGTATCCATTGGTCTGTGGTTCTTTAATGAAAATAAGTCCCATATCATCCTTGGAATCTATCCTTTTTTTTTGGTCCTTCTAACCGGATCTTAATAAAACAAAGCCATAGTCATGATCTAAACTCTCTCACATTATTTGCCAGTATTCTTAATCGTAATGACGTGAATGTGGTTAGCTTAACCACATTACAGTTGCAAAAGCTAAGCTTACCTATTTATAACCGTCAAAGCCAATAGAATGTAAAGATCATACAAATATTTGCCCCGCGGCGGAAATCGAACCCGCCCACTACGCCACTGAGGTCATAATAAGGATATATTATCATAAAAAGTTACTAAGATGATTTATTTAGAATAAAACCGTGTTTGAATAGTGGAATACTATTCAGGTACTTCAGATTTTATTATCGCAGGGGGGGAAAGTGGAAAAAGCCAAAATGATGAGGGGGATTTATGCACTTTTTTAACATAAGAGTTCCGGTTTCCCCCCTAAGGGTGATTTCTCAGGGGGGATATTTTAAAATAACCCCATCAAATAAATAAATAAACACCCAACTGACATACTAATAGCCTTGACCTCACACTAGGATTCACTGTGTCGTGGGTATCAGGAACTAAGAGTACCTTGGTACCATAACACTCACACCCGGAATGAAGGGTTATTAAAAAACTTCCTTCGTCCCACGATGTTGCCTAAAATCGGGGGACAGCGGGAAGTTTTTTTCTCGATGTCCCCTGATGGTTAAAATTTTAAAATTGTTTTGCACGATCAAAATTTCGAAAATAAAGAAGCTAACAGTATGTTCTGCGTTGGCCTAGTGGGTGGTACCCCGACTTATAATACGGAGGTCGTGGGTGCGACCCTATAATTTTGTGTTCATATAACTAAGCTCTGCTTAGTTCGGGGCTAGATGAGGTATGAAAAATGTCCAGGATTATTAAGCAGAGCTTGTATTATAATTAACTACATGACTGATATACTAGTTATATACATTCTTATTTTTTGTAAATACCTACAAATTATACATACAAAACAACTAAATACGAGACAAATATTTGCAGATCTTAAACAAACTTTTGTCCCGTGGCGGAAATCCAGCATCAAAGCGACGACGGGATATTTTTTAAATAAAAAAAGCCTTTCTAGCTCATGGTTTGCTGGAAGAAAACTCTTTTTAGGGTTAAGCTGGCCTTTGTACATGTAATTTAATTCTGCCTTTTGTAAGTGTTAATTTAACACTTACAAAAGGCAGAATTTATAATTGCTAATGAACATGCTACTTTCTATCGATCACTGTTAACCGTTCGATTTTCTTACCGTGGTAATAAAAACGTTTGCAAGTTGCGACGGAGTTTTCGCCATTTTCCTTGTTGAGCGTAAATTAAACTATGTTTTCAATTCTTTTCTACGATTCTTTAAACTAAATTTATTAACTTGTTATTTGCCAATCGAGTTGATTAAATAAATAATGAAATACTGCTAGAAGTTTTTCACGCAGCATCATCTAGCTTTTAAATAACCAGAGCTTAAAGTCAAAGTCAAAATTAATTTATTCATTAAAATTACAAGGATCACTTTGAAATCACAAGCATTATGGGAGCTATATGACTGATTTACTACTTATATACTTTTTATTTGTAAATACATACATATTATACATAGAAAACACCCAGACCCGAGACAAATATCTGCAGACCATACTAACGTTAGTCACGCGGCGGGAATCGAACAATTCTGCGTCCCAACGGGTCTTCACCAACTGCGCCAAGTGGTTGTCAAGTTGATTCTGTTAAATCGATTATTTTTTTGTAACTAAGTTATTTTACACTTGATTATACGAACTTTACCATAGTTAAGTAATAGCTAAGTTACATAACATGAAATAATACTCGATCAGCAACACGCAATCTAAAAAAAACACGCTCATGACTGTCTTCCCCATTGTGGACAACCTCAGATACATACTCAGTGAGTAGATCTTTGAGGATACCAAGTAGGGGGTAGTCTGGGGCACGCACATTACTTTTGGTACATGGCCGCGTTTTGCAAGTTAGCATTCCGCGTGACAGGTTACAAGCCCATCGCCGCTTATTGGAACACTAACTGATGGCACATGCCTTAAAACTTTTGGTTCCGTACATCCTCACGATGTTTTCCTTCACGGTTTTAAGCACGTGTTAATGCGCACATAAATATTTCAAGTGGAAAAATCCAAACCCACAACCTCCGGTTCAGAAGTCGGGGTATCGCCTACTCGGCCAACACGGCTGCTTTATTAAAATAAACATAAACTGATTTAAAGAAAAAGTACAGAAACTTAACGATTAAAATAAAATAAAATTGTTATGCATCAAGGTGCCAAGTCGTGCCATATCTGCCATCGAAAAGGGCACATCTACAATGTTTGCCAATATTTAGCTAAATATACGTAAAAATATGAGAATTTGATCGTAAATTGTATTTTTACTTATCTCATTCCTAAACAAAGTTACAATAAGCATATTTTAATATTTTTAACTGCACATATTTGTTTTCATTATTTTTTTGCTCTGTTTCGTGTCTAATTGCGCCTTTTTTAAATAGGAGCTGTGGGCATTCACATAATTAACATTTAAACACATTTTTAAACGAAACAATTGATCTAGGGACAATCGAATATAATTGCAATCAGTGTTACTCAATTGTTTAATGATAGAAAGATAAACTCTTTATTGTACATAACACCATTTTACAGAACAAAAACCTAGTAAAAAAACAAAAAAAATGCACAACGGGCGGGTTTATCGCCGAAAGCGATTTCTTCGAGACAACCTTAGGATGGAAGGTGATAGGAATAGAATGATTAACGGAACTCTAACAAAAAACACTTTAGAAATATCATTTGTAATGCAAAAGACATAAACGCGCTCGCGTAGTAATTTGTAGACATTACTACGCTATGCTAATGAGGGATTTTCATTCATGATACAAAAAAATGAAAGTTAGTTCCAACTGGGGCGATAGATGGCACTGACCTTGCAAGTACCGTAAGGCTCAAAGGTTTTGTTTATTGTGCTTGCTTGTCAAAGTCACAAAAAAGCGTCAAAAATGATTTCGTTTTCCACTTCTGAGAGCAGCGCCATCTGTTTTCATTACCGAAAGCTTGATTCAAGGTGGCCGTGAGAACCACTCATTATGGCTCTCATAGTCTTTTTTAATTCTAAAAAGTAGCACAGATAAAAAATAACGATAAAAAGCTAATGACGTTTGAGATCTTTTTTTAATAATTTGAGTTTTTAATAGAAACCAATACTAATACGTTCACGACCGTAATTCCCATGATGGGCAACCTCAGATAACCTCAGATATATAAATATATATAAATATACTCAGCGAGTAGATCTTTGAGGATACCAAGTATGGGTAGTCAGAGAACCCGAATCTATGTCTTAAATACTCTTTCTACGTCCTTGCGATGGATATTCGTCTCATATTCTATAGATAAGTGCCAGATGACCGCATATTGTAGGTAGAGATATAAAATTGCCGTAAAATTCTACAATTATTATAAATACAGAAGTATGCCGTGTAATGCGTCTATAGGTAACCGTTTACTTACAGTTGGGGTCGTGTGCTTGATTGCCAATTTAGATGTATGGTGATGGAAAACATCATGAAGAAACCGGCATGCCGTAGAAATTAAACTTGCCACGCCTGCGCCATCTGTTGTGTTCCAATAAGCGGTGATGGGCATGCAACCTGTCACGTGGAACACAACTTACTTGAAAAACCCGGGCATGTACCAAATATAATGTTTGAACTACCAGGGAGTACCAATCTTTGAGTGTACTAAGATCTACACGCTTGCTATACTCTTATATCTACACACTGAGTATGTAGTCCATTTTGGAGAATAAAGTCGTGAGCGTGTTTGTTTGTATTTTTAAGCAAATGTTATTAAGTTAAAAAGTTTGATATCATTTGAGTTAAAAGAAGGGTTTTAATAAACAGTAAATAAGTACTTATTATTTGATTGCATACAAAATGTACTACAAAATACAACTCGTACATTAACGTATATTATACATTTTAATGTTGAAACGGTAAAGTTACAGAGATTCCCGTAATGAGTTTTGTTATTGCTAATAAGAAATTTAGAAACGGTTACCTGCGAAATCAAAATAACGACTATCCGTTGTAAAGTCTTAACGGATCCCTCTATATCAGGTAGACGATACATTAATTAAAAATAAAACCTAAAACACTAAAATATATGTAATAATATATATAAAAAATAGGTATGCAAACAAAATATTTATTCCAAAGAAAATATATATACCAAATATTTGTTGAATTATATCTAAATCGTTACATACAAACAACAACATCAATTTTTATGTATGTAACGATTTTACAAGTCTGTTTCTCGGATGGCAGAGACCACGGATGTCCACATACTACGATCCTGGCATAACTCCTTCGCTTCATTTATCCTCATTGATTCTTCAGACAAGCTCTTCAGACCAGCTCGTCGGCTTGGGGTACTCTTAACCTGATCTTTTTCCAATTACATCAGAGTACGTTCGCCGGGACCTTTCCCTACCACCTATCCACATATTTAGAAGTATACTTGTAAATATTAGCAGGTATTTTCACAGGTTTTTTTTTTTAACTAAAGGAAAGTCCTTTACCTGTAGTCCTATTAATACAGATAGAAGATAATTCTCTAGTTTAAAATTATGTAGACAGTTTAATTATTTATTTATTCTGTTGTATAAATAAATTGATTCCGGTTATCCATTATTTTTTTTACGTACAAATAATATGAAAATAAAAATAATTTATCGTGATAATGCAAACGTTTAATCATAACAAATATCCCCATCCTAATAAAATTTAATGATATCTTTTAACAGAACGCTTCCATTAAATATCCAGCATGTTTTAACCAGGTCACTTCCTGGCTGAAACAGGTATTTTTGGCGGCAACACCGGTCTTTACCTAAACGGGGTTACCAGTTTACAACGTGATTAATTGGTATTTCGAACTGGATTTTCACATCTGGCTGTGATTTCTTTCTGAAAAGGCCACTCTTGGGTACCTACATATAACATGTACATTAATATATGCAGGTACTCTCATACTCTTGATTTACGTACTTAGATATAATAAATAAGTAAAACATGATAAAAAATATGCTACTCTTTCACGCAAAAGCGACTAAACAGATTTTGATGAAACTTTACAGTAATATAGCTTATACATCAGAAGAACACATAGGCTTTTATCCGGGTACCACGCGGGCCAAGCCGTGGGCAGAAGCTAGTATTTGTACAAATAAATGTCTTAAATATTTATATGAGTTATGTCCGTGATGAATAAGTTTTGACGATCTTGATAGCGGGTTGGCTGTGAAACAAGAGCTGCGGGTTCCATTCCCGCCGTGTGACAAATCTTTGCATGTTTTCCAGATAGGTATTGTAGGTCAGGATTTTGTGGTACCATGGTACTCAAAGTTCCCGATTCCCGCGAGCTCAATGGCCTACTAAGCTCAATGGCCTGACGAAATTCCAGAGCTATCTACATTGTCATTACCAGATAACATTCTTGAGACACTTCATCATAATTTATGATTGTCGAGTTATTTTTTTGAATCATTATCCGGTTAAGATTTGCACTACACTGAGTTGAATGAAGAAGCATTTTCAACCGACATCGAACTAGGCAAAAATCAAAACAAACACGCTCACGACTGTCTTCCTAATGGTGGACATCCTCAGATACATACTCAGTGATCTTTGAGGATGCCAAGTAGTAAGTCAGAGGCAAGTCCAAACATTACATTTGGTACATGCCCGCGTTTTGCAAGTTAGCATTCCGCGTGACAGGTTGCAAGCCCATCGCCGATTATTGGAACACTAACTGTTGGCACATGCCTTCGAATTTTTGGTTCTAGGGCATGCCGGTTTCCTCACGATGTTTTCCTTTACCGTTTTGAGCATGTGTATTTTTACATGGCTCAGAGTAAAACTAGTAATTAAAATGCGAAACTTAAGCCTATCTATTTTACTTCTTTGGTCTTTGATAATATATGGCTTAGAGTAAAACTAGTAATTAAAATGCGAAACTTAAGCCTATCTATTTTACTTCTTTGGTCTTTGATAATATATGGCTTAGAGTAAAACTAGTAATTAAAATGCGAAACTTAAGCCTATCTATTTTACTTCTTTGGTCTTTGATAATCTCTGTCTACGGAGGCCTAAAACAGTTACCTACGTCAGAAAATAAACAGAGAAAGTTGCTTGTGTAGGGTCAGTGATAGTGAAACTGAGCCAACGAATACAGATAGACTGAGAGATATGGTTATGAAAGGAGTCTCTGCTCACATTTACCCCAATGGTTGTGATAAAACTTGAAAACGGGATATTTCTCCAACAATACCATCCATTTTCAAGTTTTACAAGTTTTGTTCATTGCTTAGCCAGGCAAAATCAGTGGTATTGCCTTGATCTCAAATTTACAATATTGTACCTACTTATTTACATATGTTGAAAGTAATTTAGTTGCTTCAAATTAAATAAGCACCTATTTGCCTTAATTAGGCTCTGAGAAATGCAAATAAGCGAAAAAACTAATATTAAATAACTTACTGAAATATCATTCAGTAATCAACCAAAAGTTCATGTACATAACATATATATAGATATAATACATTTATTCATACAACTAAGTAGGTATATTAGTTGTATGAAAAAGTAGGTGTATTTAAAAATACAGATGAAACAGACCGTTGAAACGATCTATAGATAGCTCAACTGATCTAGATCACTGCCATTTAATTTTTTTAATGGTAAATATGTAAATCAAACCACCACGTTTGAATAATTGATTATCTATCTATCTATGTACCTATCTATCCATGAACGGCAGCTAGTGCGTTAACCCAGATAAGAGCGTTTTTTATTATAAAGATTTTAAACATATATTAAATAAGTTCAAAACAATCGAATGTAACGCGATGTCTACCAGATAGTTTCCATTATTAGCATTATTATTGAATCATCATTTTTTTTTACTTTGTTCGGGCATACTTTTGATTCATCCCTAGTGAATTGCCAACCCTCTGACAGTCTCATGTGCCCGTAATTGTACAAATTAAAACATACTAATAGCTGAAAAAGAAGGGATTATAGGCTATTTTCGTATATTATTTTATTAATTAGACGGGAAATGTTCAGTGCCCGTCTCACGACCGTCGAGCGTGGTCACGGACGGTGCTCATGAGGAAGGACGTCAAAACGGTCAACGAAACGTCAGCAGGAGAATATTTAAGAAAGTGGTATAGTCGTAATTATATTCTAATAAGATACCAAACCACGATAATTTTAATTCCATAATAAGCAAGGATACATTTATACAACTATGTACAAGTAGGTATATAAAAAAATACAGATGAAACAGCTAGCTATCTAAAGACCGTTGCAAACGATTTTTAGATAGCTCAACTGATCCAGATCACTACCAGGCGGAAGCGTTCCCAAAATACTAGCCGCATTGCCACACTGAATGGCAATGCTAATGCGTTGACCCAGATAAGAGCTCTCTTGTCACACGTCGTTTCGACCAGTCGCCCTAAAAGAGTTTTGAAAACGCGAAGGTTCCCCACGGACCCAGAGTCTCAACCCCAAAAGGCTCAAATAAGTAAACTCTGTCGAGACTTCTATATTTGCGCCTCTTGAGATCCTCGGCCGAAGCAGCCGCTGCACCGGCTCTAACTGATGTCCCCGACAGATGAGGTAAAAAAATAATAAATAAATAAATTATGCTGGACAGTTTCACACAGCATACATATTATACATAGAGTCCCAGAGCCGAGACAAATATTTGCAGATAATACAAACATTTGTCCCCCGGCGGGAATAGAACCCGTAACCTAGTAGCGGTATCCCCTGCCAAACAGGAGACCTTTCAGGCCCGCGGGTGGTCGGAGTGAGGGCTCTGACTACCCTCCAGCGGGCCTCGGGAGGGCGGCGGTACATCGTGGCATGTGCCGCTGATAGCATCGCGACGGTGCTGGGGGTCGTTTTCCAACTGCCCCCGGGACGTGCGAAGGGCTTCATGCGATAGGGGCACCGGTGCGTTCCTTTGGAGATCCCGAAGCCCCTTGACATGCATCGAGGCCGTCCACCGGGGGGGTTTTAGTGAGCGCACGAGTCCGTGAACCTCACATAACGCTATCACACCCTCAATATGGTAGGGTATCTGCTAGCAGATTTCCCCCTCGTCAACAAAAAAAAAGGTATAATATTAGTCTATTTTATATCCGGCGACCAAAGCCAGAGGCAACAGCTAGTCGTTGTATAACTGATCACAGTTTGCCGATTAATAGCTCGTCCGTGGTATGCGTTTCGTTGCCGCTCTATTTAACATGTGGGCTGTTTCCGTGTATACTAGCTATCATACCACGCAGTAGGGTAGTACCAACAAAGTCCTGACTCCACAATAAAACTCCCTGTATTTTAGGTATAAGAAAATGCGAGTATGTACTATGGTATGTACCAGAATATGCAGACGCGGAACGAAGTTAAGCGTTGGAATGCCCCACCACATACTATATGAGATAGTCCTTCAATCGATGTCTTCAGGAGAAACGTTAAAGAGCACTAACTGTCTCTAAAAAATGTATTGTATATGTTTTATAGTATCTATATATTTTAGCATGGTTTATATATGTATATATATATTTATATATGTTTTGTCATTTTTAGGTTTTTTTTTGTACACTATCCTACTTCTATAAATACCTCTCTCTAGCTCAAGGTTTGCTGGAAGAAAACTCTGTTTAGGGTTAAGCTCGCCTTTGTACATGTCATTTAATTCTACCTATTGTAAGTGTTTATTTGTGTGTACAATAAATAATAAGGAAAGAAAGTTTTACATAGTGGTATGAATCTAAAACTTTACAGAGCAGGTTGTACGGGACAAACTAAGAAGGATGTTAGAGATCGCTTTTATTAATAAGACCGCTCGGTGTACCTTGGTTTTTTATAAAACTAGAGTGGTAAACAAGCATACAGCCTTTCTGTAGATAAGCGTTTACTTTAGCATAATTATGTATGGGCGCGTGCAACACTAGGGTTATCAAACGCGCGTTGCCGACTCTGTGTCATGAAATGGGAGATAGAGGTAGCAACATTTAAAAAAAAACACCATGTTTAATTTCAAAATGAATCCATGATAAACCATAAATTATTCAAAACTGAATCTCATTAATGAATTTTCGAATATAAAATACGTGGTCGCCATCTTTGATTTCAACCTAGATGGGTAAAGTATGAATCGGGGGACAGCGGGAAAAATAAATTCCCGTTGTCCCCCGATGATGCCGAAGATCGGGGCTCAACTAGTTTGCGAATAATAATAATACATAACCCATTTTGAAAATTTTAAATAAGACGACAATGGCGGCTCGCGGCATTAACAAACATGCGAGCTGCCGCGCAAGTCGATTCGGGCTACTAGCAAAACTTCAAAACATGTTTGATCGCTTTATGATTTAGTTAGTTACAAATAAAGCTAATATCTATAAGACAATCATTCTTTTATATATTTTATGTATGGCAATGCGGCCAGTATTTTGGGAACGCTTCCGCCTGGTAGTGATCTGGATCAGTTGAGCTGTCTATAGATCGTTTGCAACGGTCTTTAGATAGCTAGCTGTTTCATCTGTATTTTTTGTATATACCTACTTGTACATAGTTGTATAAATAAATGTTTTTTATATATATTTTTTAAACTACACATTTTATTTTTGTGCATAGGTATGCAGGCAGGTAGGTAGGTACAAGTAGTTAGGTAGGTAGGTACTTATCTACCAAGGTTATTTAACTTCGCTCTCTGAATACAATTGCGTTTAGTTCCACTTTCGTGACTCTACGGTTCACTGTTTCATAACGAGTGCTCGAGTTCAAGTTTGTAGAGATGAAATGATATATAAAAATGATAATGAAATGAAATATATTTATTTTTATCAAGTATAGCTTTTCATTTGGCTATAATCTCACCTGATGGTAAGCCGACGATGGAACATGAAGGTCTACCCATTCACTCTTACTTGAAGATAATAGAAAAAGAAATATTTATTTTTGACATAATAAAATGTTACAAATTGTTTATGAATCCATAGGCTCCTGAATTAGTAGACATAACATAAAAAACTATTTTTTTTGTTTTCCTACCCTTTTACCCTACCCTATAATAATAATTTTAAAGTTGGACATTTTCACACAGCATCATCTAGCCCCAAATTAAGCAGAGCTTGTGTTATGGGAACTACATGACTGATATAATACTTATCTGTATTATCAGTAGGTTGCGGGTTCGATTCCCACCCCGGGATAAATGTTTGTATGATCTGCAAATATTTGTCTTGGGTCTGGGTGTTTTCTATGTATAATATGTATTAAGTAGTGTAAGTATTTACAAAAATATATATATATATAAGTAGTTTATCAGTATTTGAGGCTAGATGATGCTGTGTGAAAATGTCCAGCATTCTTTATTTATTTATTACTATGCACCTGAAATTCTCACAAAATAAAATATTTGAGGATTTCAGGTTTCTCCAAATATTTATATTCGAAAGCTAGCTGATTACTCACGCGCAAAAAGATATTAATCCACTTTCTCGAGTTTTGCGTATAAATGTTAAAATTCTTTGTAAATGACTTCATTGGGCTAGCACCTTACGGTCTAAGACTTTTAAACAAAACAAACAAACACGCTCACGACTGTATTCCACACGATGGACATCGTCGGATACATACTCAGTGCGTAGATCTTTGAGGATAACAAGTAGGCGGTAGTCAGAGTCCAAACATTGCATTTGGCAAATGTATTGCATGTCTGTAGAAATTTATTCCGGGTCTGGTTGTTCTGATACTACGGTACTCATAGTTCCTGTTAACAAGGATATTGTAACTATTGGGTATTTAATTAAGGTGTTTACTAAGATAGGTACAAACAAATAGTATTATATACTTACTAGTTTCTATCTATACTAATAAAAAACTTCAACTTTTTTGAAGTTTTTTTATTGTTATGTTTGAACGCGCTAATCTATGGAACTAACAGTCGGATTTGAAAAAATATTTTTGCATTTGATTGCCCAATTCACGAGGAAGTTTATAGACTATTTAATATCAAGCTATGACCCCTAGGAGCAAAGCATAAGAAGTAATAGCGCGGACGGGCGATGAGTCGGTCGGGCGCCCAGTGCGGCCACAGCTAGTATGAAATATTATTCTCATCAAAATGCGACTAAAAACAGTCACACGTCCGTGTAATCGAGCTGCACGATGCAAGCTACAACAAAAAGTGCCAGCCCTATTAACCTGTGACAAAGAACATGAAAGCACACATACCTTTGAAAGTGAAAGTCAGCGCTTTTGTTTTTCTCTAACCACTAAAATCCGATTTTACGCCGTTTTGAAGCAATTTCTGCGATATTATAACAATTTTACGCTTTATTTCCGCCATTACTGAGGCCGGCTGTCTACCAAAGCGTGTTACGTGACTATGAGAGGTTTAACTTTGAACTAGTTTCTGCAAACGGTTTCGCCCGGATGGTAAAAAGTTGCCTATGGGCCACTCTAGGATAATTAATAGAATACCCAACAGACACAGATATGACCCCACACTAGGATTCACGGTGGCGTGGTTATCAGGAACTACAAGTACCGTGATAATACAACATCCAGAACCGGAACAAATATCTACAGAACATGCAAACATTTGTCCTGCAGCGAGAATCGAACCCGATGTTGTTATATGATATACGTAGTTACCACCACGATACGGGGGAAGTCTGTATCGTTGTATCGTGATTGTTGGATGTTTATATTTTTTTTATGACTATTGTTACAAATGGCTAAAATCCTGCTTAACATACAAGATAATACATCGCGTCTAAGAAGATGGTAAATTCTGGAACTAGATCAGAGAAATTATGGAGTTACTAGCAATTTATTGGTGCTGTTTAAAGGAATCTCATTCAAACCTCGGATAATATCTGATTATGTCTGGGGAGCCGATTGCAGATTTATGAACATTTAATAAAACTTTAACTAGTAACGCAGTGTTGCTTTAATAGCCACTGGCCTTTAACTAGTAACGCAGCGTTGCTTTAATGGCAACTGGCCTTTACAATTTTCGATTGCTTTCACTTGTTACAGCGAATTTGATGTAATAGACAGTTGATGTAAACTTGACTACGCATTAAAGCGTTATATGAAATATAATTTCAATTTCATTTGTGGCGAAGACTTGTGCGGTGCGTCACTCGTGTCGTATTCACACTGTTCTTTTCTTAGTCACCCAGGTTTTGATATGGTGAAAGAACCATGGGGTAGCAACCCGACTTCTAACGATGGTCGCGGATTCGAACCCGGGATCACCAAAAATGTATCACTCGAAAAATTTAAGAGCGCATTAACACTTACTAAAGGCGGTGAAGGAAAACACACGACATTACCTAGAATCGATGAATTGTAGGCATGTGTTCCAATAAGCGGCGTGGGCTAACAGGTCACGCGAAATGCTAACTACTATGCTAAACGTGGGTATTATATTGCTTGGACGTGCCTCTGAGTACTCATCTGGTAACCTCAAAGACGCTCTTAATATAGCGCCTAAAGGTATCTGAACGTGAAACGAATATTTAGCGAAATAATTAGGCTGCGAGGTCGCTTTCGAATCCTCTTGCCAAGATCTGCTTCGGGCAAACGAAACGGACAATTGCTGATAGGGTCAAACAGCATATTTCAGCTGTCAAAAATGACCAAGTCAACCAGTCGGCCATAGCACCTTGTGGACAAAAAATAAAACAAACAAACACGCTCAAGACTGTCTTCCCCATGGTGGACATTCTCAGATACATACTCAGTGAGTAGATCGTTGAGGATACCAAGTAGGGGGTAGTCAGAGGCACGTCTAAACATTACATTTGGTACATGCCCGCGTTTTGCAAGTAGTAAGCATTCCTCCTGACAGGTTGCAAGCCCATCGACGCTTATTGGAACACTAACTGTTGGCACATGCCTTCGAATTTTTGGTTCTAGGGCATGCCGGTTTCCTCACGATGTTTTCCTTCACCGTTTTGAACACGTGTTAATGATAAAAACATACATTTTTGAGTGGAAAAATCAATTGCTGCACGACCAGGTTCGAACCCACGACCTCCGGATCAGAAGTCGGGGTATCGCCCATTAGGCCAACACGACCAAACCACTGGCCGACCAAACATTTATGGTGCTACAATAAGTAAACGCCAATATTATAAGCTAATGGTTTATGAAGTGATTGAAATCACTTCATTCTGCCACGGCCGCTCTCAGCCTCTAGCCCACCGCGTCGCATCGCCCGCCTACGCTATTACTTATTTTTCTCGGCACTTTGGGGTCGTAGCGTGATTTGAAATAGACTATATATCCTCAAATATTGGGCTATAAAATGCGAAATGAATTTTACGAATCCGACTGGTATTTCCAGAGATAAGATCGTTCAAACAAACAAACTCTTCAGCTTTATTATTAGTATTGATTGGTTGTTGCACTACGCAAGTCAATTCCAATCTCAAATTTAGTTTCAATATTATTAATAAATTACAGAGAAAAAAGTATTTAGTCAAGAGCTACTCAATCTCGTTGTCATGTAAAAATGAGGATTCTACTAGTCATATTCATCAATCATTCAGACAATTAAATGCATTATATATATTTAGATTGTTTGTTTAAAATCTGAGAAGTGCTCCTTTATATAAAACACTAGCTTCTGCCCGCGGCTTGGCCCGCGTGTTATCTTGATAAACCACCAACTTTTGAGTGTATTAAACCAGGGAATATTTTTTTCCATATAAATTTCAGAAATTTATTGCACACCTCCTAGGGGTAGTTTTGAAAAAAATATTATTTTTTATTATTTATTTTAAAGTAAATTTGTACCGAGTTTTGAGCGAATCTAACCAAGGAATACAAATTTCCATAGAAACTTTACTACCCTGTTTTTTTAGGTGTTGATTTTCGAAAATTAGATTAGTTTATGTGTTATTCCAGAACTTCAACTATCTACATTCCAAATTTCATCAAAACCGGTTTAGTAGCTACGGAGATACGTGGTAACAAACATTAACACACACAGACTTTCGCATTTATTATATAAAGTAGGATACACTCATGCAGTTGCACTGGACCGGTTGTGCACGCCGCCTACAAACAATGTTTACGGCGAAAGGACGGCTATACTTGATTTCCCGGCTAATAAATGGACTATCTACTGATTTACTCGATATTATTACTTGAAAAAATACTCAAATCCTATTTTTTAGCTTACTTACTTGAAACCTTTTATGTATAATATGTAAGTATTTACAAAAATATGTAAGTATGTAAGTTATAAAATAAATATGTATTTTAAGTAACAGTCATGTAGTTCCCATAATACAAGCTCTGCTTAGTTTGGGGCTAGATGATGCTGTGTGAAAAATGTTCATCATAATTTAATTTAATTTTGGGGTTGAGACTCTGGGTCAGAGTGCAACCATCGCGATTTCAAAATTCTTTCAGGGCGTTCTTTTTAGATATTATTGACCCTATTTATTTTTGTAAATATCTTATATAATCTCCTTCTATTTAAATGTTGCTTTTGTTACCTTTTCAAAGTATATAAGTGAATAGGGCTATAGACTAATAGGGTCTTGGACCCCGTGATCAACAAGTCGCGATCCGATTGTGCAGTGTGGTGTTACGGTAAGGAAAGTGTATTGTAATGTGAACATGGACTTTTCTGATTCTGAATATGAAATGATGATAGTTGCCTCCATATAATCATTATCGTTGAGACGTTAGCTCCATATAATCCACACAACCCGTGACCACGGCTGTTGAGAGTTAAAACGTCTTAAACATAAAAAGAGTTAAACATAAAAATTATAAAAATGTACACGCGGTATAGACCCGTATAATACTTATAAATTTTCGTCTTGAAAATTATCTGAAACTGTTATTACATTCATAATATCAAGAATTCGTGTTTTTTGGAAAGTAGTCTCTCCACAAGTTGACAATAAACAAACACGCTCAAGATATAAATCGCCATTTGATGTCGTATTTATAGTCAAGAAAAGGTTCCTTCTTGTGACTATAAATAAGACCGGTAAGAAGTTAGAAGAAGTTGAAAGTACTTCTATCAGCACGATTTGAAAGTACTCATAGCCCAATTCTTCCACTATTCGGTCAATTGCCCGATTACTATTCGGTCCGCGTTCGGCCTCCTTTCGGGCAAGCGCATCCTTTTCGGCGTCGCCTTCCGGAGACGTGTATCTATTCCAAAAGAAAGTGAGTTTAGTGATGTTCTAGATGCGATATATAAACGCAAAAGAGACACAAAACATAATAATTAAAATAAGATTATGATTATTTGACTCATTTAAATTGATATCTCAGGTCTGGGCCTGGACCTTTGAAAGACATTAGCAGGCTCTGAGCCAAAGCTAACAGGCCTTTTTGAACGTATTAAAAACATAATATTATTAGTGTGAATGACGGCAGATGGAAACTTGAAAACAATGGGTAAAACATGCTATTCAAATGGTTAATGGGCAATGTAGATGAAACGGTTAAAAAAAACTAAGTAGGCTTTACAAGTTAACGTCGACCAACGAATAAAATTTACTTGGAGAAGTAAAAAGGATAATTTCGTACAAATTCCATTGAAAATTACTGAGATGAAGTTGTTAGTTGTGCAAAACAGGTTGTAAATATAAGTTTATAGGCAACTACGGAACCCTACACTGCGCGTGGCCCGACACGCACTTGGCCGGTTTTTTTAATTTTGCTTGAAATTTATTTATTTATTTGGTTTGTTATTTAGTCTTTATATTATAATTATAGCCGTGTTGGCCTAGTGGACGATACCCCGACTTCTGATCCGGAGATCGTGGGTTCGAACCCGGTCGTGCACCAATAGATTTTTCCACTCGAAAAATTTATGTGCGCATTAACACGTGCTCAAAACGGTGAAGGAAAACATCGTGAGGAAACCGGCATGCCCTAGAACCAAAAATTCGAAGGCATGTGCCCATAGTTAGTGTTCCAATAAGCGGCGACGGGCTTGCAACCTGTCACGTGGAATGCTTACTACTTGCAAAACGCGGGCATGTATCAAATGTAATGTTTGGACGTGCCTCTGACTACCCCCTACTTGGTATATTCAAAGATCTACTCACTGAGTATGTATCTGAGGATGTCCACCATGGGGAATACAGTCGTGAGCGTGTTTCTGTTTCTGTATTATTATAATCATAGGTTATAAATAATTACTATCTTCCACAGTCTAATATGATGCCAACTATCTACTTTGTAAAACTTCATGAAACGAAGTGTTCAAGGGTGTCCTAGCATTTGAAATAAATTTAACTATGAAACTCTGAATTAAGCAGCAAACGAAACTCTAAATTAAGCAGGAAAATATTAGAATTTTACTGGACATTCAAGTTAAATACATTTTCAATAGGCCATCTCAGCTTTCCAACAGTTTGTACGAGGTAACTTGTTACATGAGTATGTTACTCGGCACATGACTAGCAGAATTGTGTCCGCTTTCCTCTTGATACTCTGGTTTGAGAAATAACAATAATTTGTTGAGAGAAAATAGGAGAAAATCGTTTTCTCCGTTGCAAATTACTTTGGACATTCACGAAAATGATTGCACCTTTCATTTTGTACATGTGTCACGTGCAATATTGCATGTCGTGGCATGGTGTCATTTCTTTACATATGCCAGCTAAAGTATAGACTTTATTTAAAGTTGGTAAACACTCAATAGTACTAATTCTATGCATAGCCCTGACCCACACTAGGATTTCCTGTATCGTGGGTACCAGGAACTACACCAGACCCGGAACAAATATCAGCAGAACACGCAAACATTTGTCCCGCAGCGGGAATCGAACATGCAACTCTTGCGTCTCATCTGCCTTGTCGCTCGTCAAGTACCTTTGTATAATTACCCCGTTGATATAACTTCTGCCCACTGCTTCGCTCTCGTAGTTCAAGAATGGACATTAAATCACTCATACATGACTACATTAAATTCGTTCGAATGAGTATAATATGAGTATAAGTATATTAATCCTTGCCTTTTTTTATTAATGTATAAAATGTAAACGTTGTGTACCTACTTTCAGTACTATTCACTAACATTTAAATACTATTTTCATAAAGTTTTGTAAGTTTTTTTTAGATAATCTCTCATCAAATGAACCCAAAATTTTAAATAAATTATTGTATCGTATTTAATAGTTATCTGATTTTAAGTTGCACGGTAGCGTCTTGAGCCCAAATGTCCATTGAATAGGAAGGTAATATTATATATATATATTTTTTTTTTTAATTATCTGTTTTGTCTTAAGTACCTTAGTAGGTAGGTACTTTGCTACCTTTACTTTGTTTTACTTGACTTTTTTATTTTTTTATAAATCTGGTTTGTTATAAAAATTGCATCTCACTTTTTATGCAATCATTGACGTGTTTTTTTTATAAATAAAGTAAATAATGCTGGACATTTTTCCCACAGCATCATCTAGCCCCAGAGTAAGCAGAGCTTGTGTTATGGGAACCAAATGACTGATATACTACTTATATACAATCAAACCCGCAATCTTCTGCATCTCACTGCGCCACAGAGGCCGTCAAAGTAGTTGATTACTTATAAATAAAAAATTGCTTCTATCTTCGTTCCAGACCCAAGAAAACTGTTCGGCGGATATAGAATAACTCCTTCCCACTGCAAAGCATCAAGAGCTGCCAAGTACAATAGAGGAAACACGATATGTATGTTTAACCACGAATGCACACAGCGAGGTGGAGAGGTACGATATCAGCATCAACTTAATTAAAAAATAATAAATAATGCTGGAAATTTTTCACACAGCATCATCTAGCCCCAAAGTAAGCAGAGCTTGTGTTATGGGAACTACATGACTGATATACTACTTATATACGTTTTTTTTTGTAAATACATACATATTAAACTTAAAAATATCCAGATCCCGAGACAAATATTTGCAGATGCAAACATTCGTTCCGCGGCGGAATCGAACCCGCAACCTTTTGCGTCTCAGGCGGGCCTTCGCCCACAGCGCCACAGAGGTCGAATAATGAGACAAATAATTAATATTGCTGCCTGCTTGAGGACCCAAGTCAACCGTTTTGTCGACAGAAGAGTACAAAAACTATTTCTATAGTCTATTCCCTCAAACAAAAGAGAGGGACGCAATACTTTTTGTCTTCTCTTCGATCGAAAAAACCATTGTCTTTGGTGCTTCAGCAACATCATCAAGAATTACTGTTGGTATTATGTATGTATCATGCAGAGAATCTTTTTTAAAGCATGCTTAACTAACACAGTGACCAAGAGAGAGAGAAAATGATACAACAAACTGTTAAAACTCGAGACGACGATGTAGAAACTGGACTAGACAATTCTGGTGCAAGTCTAGCAGCGCCACCTAGTTTTGTTTTAGTAAACATTTGGAATCGACTTTTGTTTAGTACTACAAAATGGTAAAAAATGTGTCCGGTATATAGAACTCAGTTAGTATTTTGTAGCCAGCATTTTACCCACTTCAGGGTAAAAGCCTCCTCTTCATCCAAATATCCATAAAATAGTATGGGTATCGGTGAAGACACATTTTACTTTTCAATTTGGCAGGTTATGCACTGGTGTTGCTGGTGGCTATAAGCGACTACTGAATTGTATCACAGTTTTCCTCCGAATACTATTTGAATAGAAACGATGTATTTTATACTTTTTTCTGTCTATCCTACTTACTTTTAACGTGCAATATTTATGAGCAGCCTGTAAGGACATACCCTTATATTTTCAGGTAGTGGGGACATGTATGGACGGATTCCTCTTTGGCGCTTGCTGCCAACTCAAGTCTGACAGCCAGTCACACATACCCAAAGGCCCTGGAGTCGTCATGACCAGCTATCTCGACTATCCTGATGAGGAGCTCGAAACGGCTGATTACGACGGTGACCAGCTCAACGAATGGCATAACAGCTTCAAACCTGTAGTCACTCCTGGATATAAGCCTGTTTCATCTTCCACTACTAAGCCTGATGATCTTAGTACCGAAGCTGAGATTATAAATGAAGGTGTGAATCAGATAGCTAATACACTCCTCAGTTCACCACCTAAACAAAATAATGATGTGGTCTACATAAAGCCTAAACCAGAGTATACGTTTAGCACGATAGACCATGGCAGCGCAGACACTATACTAGTAAATCCTAATGGAACTATAGTTGATACTGTAGCACGGCCGTCAGATTTCAATGTACAGATCTCATCAATGCAGACGAAGCCAACAGTCCGTCCGAGTACAACATCGTCTACGCAAAAGACTGTATCTACGCACTATCCCGTAAAACCAGTCTTCAAACCGAAGCCAATAAAAACAACAACAGAAAACTACGTGAAAGTTTCAACGGTTACAAAGGAGAGCGAGAAACCGGAAGTGTCTTCGGTAGATTCTATAATACAGATGCAGAATTATAGTACTCCAAGCGTGAAGCAAGATGTCACTTCACCAGGATATGACGTGATGGAGACAAAATCATCACCAGCTCCTTACCACAGTTCTTCATACAGCAGTTCTTCAAGCTACTATCCATCAACAGGCCACTACGTTACTCTTAAACCATCATTTTCATCAACGGGAAAACCTTGGAGCACAAAAAAACCATACGAATACCTGAAACCTTCAACGCAGAAGCCATTTTACGACTACGTACATACATCGTCAAATAGCATAACAGACTACTCGTCGCCGAGTCCTAGTCATTCCACTAGTCAATCTATAGAAGCTTTCAACAAATATCCAACCAATCCCAGTGATTTTACAGACTCAGTGACAACTTTCAACTATGTAAGTTCAAGCACTACTCAAAAACCAACTCTTACTACACGCAAACCACCTTCAATCAGCTATGTTACTGGAGCACAGTTCACTAGAAAACCGGTCACAACTCCTGGCACTTTTGACTCCAGTTATGATGCCGCTCCAGACACGTTCTCCAGTGTCACACCAACAGTGATAGTCCTCAACGGCTTCCAAACGCAGAACCCAACGGAAGAGCCACAGTTCGTTGAAATATCCCAAGAACCGTTCAAGAAACCAATCAACCAAATCACAGTGAACAACCATATCGCGTCCACCAACAATATCTACATGAACAAACCTCCGGAGACGTACAATCATCCATCTTCTCCTACCGTCGTTATTACTCCTAAACCAGCCCCTATCACTACTCCTTACCCAATCAAGTCATCTACTAGGCCTGCATCAGTGTCTACTAGTCCTGCATCAGTGTCTACTAGTCCTGCATCAGTGTCTACTAGACCTGTTACAATACCTACTAGACCAGTCACTGTATCGACAAATCCAACCTTCGATTTTACTGAATACTCTCCTACAACTTTCAAGCCTGAGCTCCAAACATCGCCAGATGATCTGATCAACTTTCCTCCAGTCAGAAATCCTATGCTCAATGCTTCTGGCTCTAACCCAGGGTTATACAATACTAGTATATCACTATCAGACAACGAGTTGAGTGATATAGATCTGATACATGAGCTGGAGTTCACAACTCCAACGTGGCAAGAAGATGAAAAACTGAACGAGAAAATGAGTGTTTTCGTCAGCAAAATTGTAGGCAGTTTGCAAGGGACCTTCCAGGAACTTCACGACATAGTAATTCTAGATAAGAAGCAAAACGCTACAGCTGTTAGAACGACCACAGTCAAGCCGAAGAGGACAGTAGCTACAACTAAACGACCGAGTGTGACTAGCAAGAAACCGGTGAAGTTGACACCGACAACCAGACGACCAACGGTGAAGACAACCAAGAAACCGACTCGGTTGACGACGCTGGCGAGGCGGACAACCACGTCGGCTCCTCCGACAACCACTAAGAAACCGGTAAATAATGAATTTTGTAACATAACAATGGTCAGATAGATTAATTCTGATTCCTGAATAGAAAATTCTAGTACCTTCTGTAAGATAATTGCGGGAAAGTATCATTACAATTGATATTAAATCTTAAAACTATTTTTTCACTGTCTAAAGAATTTGTCGACGCTATGTTTTTTTAGAGGTTCAACTTTGTTTATTTGCATGTCGTCTGTCTGTTAGCATTTTTCTTCGAAACGGATTATACGGCTGTAATACTTTTTTGCAATCAATTTGTATATATTCAAAGACAACTACAATAGGGGGGGAGGGGGCACTGCAATAAATTATGAGCAGTCGAATTTTTGGTTTTAGGATTTAGCAAAATATACTTTTTTATTATGCCAGAGAGCTCTGTAAATCGTATCATAGTAGTTTTTTTGAGTTAAAAACTGATTACCTCCGAATACTGATTACACAGAAGACAGACATATACCTACCTGCCTACTTAATGTATTACTAAAACCTATATAAACTATGTATGTGTATGATAGCAATAAGACTGCTTCAATTTTATTGACAACGATTGTTGAATTAAGATTTAATAATATCTCAATAATTCAACCTCGTCAGTACTCGAATCAACTAAGACACTAGATAAATCTTGGTATGTAACACGATAAAATCAAAATAACATTTGAATTTCTCATTTCAGGTCACAACCACGAAGCGAACGAAACCCACGAAGAGGATAACCACGACCACGCAAGCAGCCACCTCCACCACTGAACTGCAAGATGAGGTCACCACTGAAAACTACGTCGATCAGGCTATAGACTACAATGATAAGAATTGTTAGTATTCTGATTATTTAGAGTTCCGTACACAAAAGTTAAATGACATGAGATGAAACGAGACTAGACCAGACGAGATGAGATGAGAAAAAATTAAAACCTAAGTATTATAATTATATATATTATATTACCTAAGCATTTAGCACGACATGAAAACAAATTATTTATAATTTACACAGCACTGATTTGCGTAATCCATTTCGAACACAAAGTTAACATTGACCGATAAAATTTGTTAAAATATCTGATTATAGGTATTTTTTAAACGGATGTTATACAAATAAAATTACTATATATACTATTTTAAGACTAGACAAATCCTATCATAATTAATATAGTAAATATTATCATTAAAACCATATCAGATCATTAAACAAAACTTTCGTATCCCTCAAATGAATAACTGTATGTACGAAACAAGTAACTACTTTTCTACCATTAAAATTTATAACCATTTATAACCTTTGTCACTAAAGGAGATCAATGGATAAAAATTACATTTTAAAGACACTGAAAGTTACACTGGACAAGTAATTTGAAGAAAAAACTAAGAATATATGTAGTATGAACTTTTGGTTTATCACCACAACTTTAATAACTATTGTATGCCTGAAATGAGCAACTTGTATGATTGTAATATTTTTTAAAACCTACCTTATGTAAAATCAGTTTACAGTACAGAAAATTCCGAGTCAGAATCTAAAGGCCGTCACAACACTGACCGTATTTCTGAATGATCTGGATAGGTAGAAAATAATTTATTGGACAGCTTAAAAGTACTGTATTATGTACGTTTTAACAGCCTTATTCATGGTCCTGACCCCACACTAGGTTTCCCCTAGTACCCGTAGTTTCTGGTAACTACGGGTACTATTGTACACAACACCCAAACAAAACTTCTATAAATATATAATTATACATCTTATATAGCCATAATATTTTATATTATATCGTAACCTTCGATGGTATGAGAAAAGCGCTTCCATGACCTTTCGTCATTTTATCTTCGTTCTACCGTTGAGGAAAACTTTATGTCCATCAGTGTACTTCTAAAGGCTTATTAAAGATTATTATTGTACGGAACCCTGAATACGTGAGGCCAACTTGCACTTAGCCAATTTTTGTGATACCTATATCCAGCATTGGACTTCTAAAGACTTAAATAATTAATATAACTGATGTTCGTACGGAACCCTTAAACTCTACTCAACTCGCACTTGGCAAATTTTATGGCTTTTTTCAGCTAATATTTTTCTTCTAAAACTTCCAGTGTGTGGGGTAAAACCTTTGTCGAAGTCAGGCCGTATAGTCGGCGGCAAGAACGCGCGCTTCGGAGAATGGCCTTGGCAGGTCTTGGTACGAGAGTCTACGTGGCTTGGACTCTTCACAAAGAACAAATGCGGTGGTGTCCTCATTACTAACAGATTCGTGACTACCGCCGCCCATTGCCAGCCTGGGTAAGTGTATTTTCATTTTGGCTACCTTTCATTGATAATCCCTTGAATCAACTAAACTTAATTTTATCTATCGCTCTCTTTTACGAACAAGTAACAAAAGAAATGGTGCTGTCAAATTGTTTTCCATAAAAGTTTAGTCGTCATTTCAAAACTTGCTTATAGTAAGCACGTAAACTAATTTGACAGGAGTAAAATTATTGCCATCTCTTTCTTGCGTAGACTATTAGTAAAAGAGAGCGACAGTTTAAATTAAGTTTGGTTGGTGTACGAGAGAATCGGCGCCGTTGTTTTGCCAATTTTGGCTGCGGCCGCTGTGTACCTCACGAAAAAAAAATGTGTATTTCCCATGATGGATAGGCTCAGATATATACTCAGTGCGTAAATCGTTGAGGATACCAAGCCTCTGACTACCCCCTATAGTCAGAGACACGTCGAAATACATTTTCGACGTGTCTCTGATTTGTCCCGCAGTGGGAATCGAACCCGCATACTTCTGCGTCTCAGTCGGGCCTTCGCCCACTGCGCCACAGACATTGGTGAATGTTATGCATTGGTTTTACAATTCAATGATGCTTTAAATAACCGTTTTGTCGTGAGTTTATCAGCTGTAGTTTGCTTGACGACTTCCTGTTTAGATACATGCAACAATTTCGCTAGAAAATCGATTAGAGAAGCTCTTGTGGCTAAGCTTGGGTTCTATCGTCAATCGCTATGTCTGGTAAAATATGGTGATACATTTATAAACCTATACATATTTTTTAGCTGGGCCACGACCGCCAGGTCTCGCGTATCATCGCCCGTCCACGCTATTACTTCTTTTTCTCGGCTCTCAAGTCGCAGCGTGATTGTAAATACCCTATAATCATCCCTCAAGAATTGAGCTATCAAATGCAAAAGGAATTTATCAAATCCGACTGATAGTTCCAGAGATTAGCGCGTTCAAACAAAAAAAAACAAACAATATCTTTAGCTTAATTATTAATAAACATAAATATAGATTTTTACCTGTGTTCTGTGCAAATAAATTATCTGAAGAATAGCCAGGCAGATGTTTAGCTGTCTGGCTGTCTTTAGATCTGCTTGACTATTCGACTTACAAACAAACACACATGCTTCACACGACATATCTTCCTCTCTCTCTAAAAATTACATGCAAAATTTTCGATCCAGACAATATTCGAAAACATGTGTACACATCATAATTATACCTAACATAGCGGAATATACAATTTTATTGGCTAATATATTTATATATATCTATACTATATATAATATATATAATTTCATGTATACATGTATACATATTACATGAAATTATACATCAGTGCGATGCTGCAAAATTATCATATAGCATCATCTAGCCCCAAACTAAGCAGAGCTTATATTATAGGAACTACAAGACTGATATACTACTTATGTACTTTTTTTGTAAATACATAAATATTGTACAATACATTGCTAAGATTTCCTTTTTAAACTTGAACATATTATTATTTCAAACATCAAATGAACCACTATTATCAAATTGTCGATAATATTGATGATAACTTTTCCTCTATCATTTCAGCTTCCTCGCCTCCCTAGTAGCAGTCTTCGGAGAGAACGACATCTCAGGTGAAAAGGAACCGAAGAACCCTGTCTCCAGGAATGTGCGAAGAGTCATCGTCCACAGAGAGTACGATGCGGCGACTTTCGAGAACGACTTGGCGCTATTGGAGCTGGAGTCTCCTATCAAGTTTGACGCGCATATCGGTAAACCATTATTATTATTATTATATCCAGCATTATTTACATTATTCATTACTAGCCACTGCCCACGGCTTTGCCCGCGTGTTACACGGATAAAAAGTTGCTATATTATTGTAAAGTTTCATCAAAATCCGTTCAGTAGTTTTTGCGTGAAAGAGTAACAAACATCCATCCTCACAAACTTTGTACAAGTAGTAGGATAATAATTAAGACCCTGATCCTCGGCTTGCCTTAACCGGCCAATCGGAGGTGGAGACGCAAGAGCGGAACCTATGCTCCAAGAGTGGAAGGGGTCCTTTATAGTATGTTTATTGAAACTGCATCACACCTCTTGACACCCTTTAGCAGTTCACACCATCGTTGCTCCTACGCTACTCCCGTTTAGTGGCGTGTCATCCCCTGCCTATTATTTGCCAGAAATATCAGATGCCATTTCATCTATATAGCCCACCTACCATTTTATAGCATGTACTCCTGCAATAGACTAGTTATTGGCCGCATAGTGTTATCAAAGGTTCAGACAAAGACCTGAGATATCAATTAAATGAGTTATATAATAATAAGGAATAATACATACTCTTTTATTATATCATCATCATCAGCCCACATAAGTCCACTGCTGGACATAGGCCTCTCCCAATAAGCGCCACTGAGCCCGGTCTTCGGATCTTATCCTCCACTTTCTGCCCGCTGTCTTTCTTACGCCATCACTCTGCCTAGCCGGGGGGCGCCCCACACTACGTTTGCTGAGACGCGGTCTCCACTCAAGAACTCGTTTACCTCAACGGTTGTCGGTTCTTCTGCATATATGACCAGCCCATTGCCACTTCAGCTTCATCCTCTGAGCTATGTCGATGACTCTCAAAATGACAAAACAGTCATTTTATAACCCATCTTTCTAATAGTTTCTATCAGTTGCCATTCAAGATTGTTATGTGACTGTTAGCTTCGGCTCCTCTGATCCATGTCATATTTTAGAGACTAACATATTATAATAGTAGGTATAACATAATTGGTAGGTAGTGTGTTATCCATTTGCAAAGGGAACTATTTTCGACAGTGTCATCTGATCCTTCTAAACCACTTGCCCGGTCCTAGGACTGACAGTTGTTTGTTGGAAGTATTACTGTTCAGGTAGCGTTTAAAGTTCACTTGTGCGATCTAGATCCTTCGCTGTATTGCGGATTGTATGTGGTAGAATGTGGCTACGTCTCGTAACTTTATTGTCTCTTGGGAGTTTGTTATAAAAGCTTCGCCGACAGACAGAGTACCAGAGTTGATCACTGGCTCATGTTAATTCAATGTACTTCCAGTGCCAATCTGCATGCCTCCTGATGATGCCGCCACCGTAGACTTTACGGGTCGAGTCGCCACCGTCACGGGCTGGGGGAGACTGAAATACGGTGGTGGAGTACCAGCTGTTTTACAAGAAGTTCAGGTAACTAAACCGTTGGTAAACTGAACACTGCTTTATCATTACAGACTTCAATCAAGGAGAAAATCTGTATGTATTTTTATGTGTGTATTACGCGATATCTTCGCCAATTGCGTACCGATTTTAATTATTCTTATTTTAATGTGTAGGGTAAGAGTGTTTCCATATAAATTTAAATAAATTTAATGAATAAATCTTACACCTAACAAAATGGGTACGTAATTTGGTGAAAAAATGGGGAACGTAATTTCATATTCGACTTCTTATCAACTTACCGCCTTTAGGAGTCGCTGATTATATTTTTCTTTAATAAATGTTGCTTGTTCAGATGTGTAATTTCAAATGAAATCAACTGTTTAATTCAAAAACTGTTTAAAAATCAAGCAAGAAACCAAGTGATTATTTAAACCTATACAGCTGTTTTATTTACGGAAGGGACAAAAGAGTTTTTTCGTTGGACAAAAAAGAGACAGACAAATATTTTTTCAACACTTCTGACGAAGGCCGCTAGGGAGAGGAAGACGATGAGTAGGACTATAAAAAGTCTCCTTGAGCCTGATGGAGGAGAAAGTCGCTGTCATATCGTAAAAGGAGGTAAAAGTGACTCCTTGGAAACAAGTAAACGTAGGGAATTACGTGAGTTGCTCCGACAAGAGCTTGGATCTGAAATCTTATGATAATGGCTCTTCCGTTAAAGTATTAAAACCGTTTTTATAAGTTTTACACGGGTCTTTATCGCGTTTACCTTTTACAATATTTCTGACATTTCAACTATGTTGCAACAAGACAACTACAGTTAGTGTATTGTATCGTAATGTGAACATAGACTTTTCTAAATCTAATGATGTAAAGAGGATAGTTGCGGCTACTGCCTTTGTTTCTCGGCGATATCCCGTGACCACGGAATATCCCATATCAACCCTTGACCACGGCTGTTGCAACACAGTCAAAACATCGAGAAACCTGTATAAAACTTATAATTATGTTTTAAATTTGGTATCCTATTACTTCAATGATATTGCAAAATCATAGTAATCTTGACCTGATACTGAAGCATGAGGACCTGAAATCTGCAGGATACCCAACTCCTCAACAACTTATAGCAGAGGTATCGTTTTTGGGCTTATTGGAATGGCCCTAGTGAATAGGATCATTCCAATAAGCCTAGGTATAAAGGTTATATGGGATAGATAGTGATCAGGGTCTGATGATGGAGCTGGTAAGATAAATGAGGATAAATTGGTGAGGTATTCTAAGGCCATGTAAAAGACGTTGATAATTTTCTAAAAATTTACTTTTGCTTCTAGGTACCAGTGATAGAGAACAGTGCTTGTCAAGAGATGTTCCAGACAGCTGGGCATTCTAAGAAGATCCTCAACTCTTTCATCTGCGCCGGGTATGCGAACGGTCAGAAAGACTCTTGTGAGGTGAGTGCTTTGAAGAGCTAATCTCGTAGCTTGCTTGCTCATTATTAGCGAAACTACTCTGTTAAGTAACGAAAAACAAGTAATTTAGTATAAGGAACTAGTTTTTATTTGTAAAAATGTTAACATCAGTCTTTGATAGCGATTCGCGAGAGTGCGCAAGGGCATTAGATGTGTAGAGTGCGCGCGTTGCAGCTATGGTCGCGTTCATGGTACATTCCAACATTCAACATGGTCAATAAGTGTGACCATTTCTGTTTAAATGATGTAAGACTACTCCCAAATACTTATGGTAACCTTTACAACAATCCTTACATAAGATAAATCTACAATAAATCTAAGGCTACAACAAAATCGTTTTATTCCGAAAGATAATATTTTTTTACTGTTTTTGCATGAATCTTGCTTTTAAAATACATATTATATTATTTGTCATAGATTTAGATTAACAACTTCTGAGCTTTGCCGGCTAATACAGTCACTAAGCTATTTTGGAAGTTCTGACTGCCTAACAATTACATATGGATTGTCCTTTCGTATTGGCTTTCAAATACTTCAGTACCTCCATGACATAGAACTACAAATTAGCCTTTCTCTACCTTGTTTAGAGAACAATTTTAGTAACTTTACTGGCCGAATAGTCACAGAAGAGGTAAAAATGTACGGCATATATCCCTAAAATCCACTTTCTACATGTATGTGATTCTTTAAATAAAATGTTTCATTGGCCTGTTTTGTGATGATATGGTAAATAAATTAAATCAAACGAAACACTTGTCCACGTAAATAAAAAAAACAAAGGGCTTAACCTCAAGCCCTGAGGCACACCCTCCTAAACCACCCATTTTTTTTTTAATTCCAGGGTGACAGTGGCGGTCCTCTAGTCTTACAACGAGACGATGGTAAATGGCAGTTAGTAGGTACCGTATCCCATGGAATCAAGTGCGCAGCTCCCTTCCTTCCCGGTGTTTACATGCGGACTACGTACTACAAGCCTTGGTTGAAGTCAATTACTGGGATACATTGAAGTGTAGTTTGAAATGGTAAGAGGCCAAATTGAAGTGAAACTTTCATTATGAAACTTGGATAATTTTATGTGAATTTGAAGAACTTAAAGTGGTCTTACGCTGCGAGTACTATTTATAAAATGTTATATTGTTTATAAAGAAGTAATGTTGTAAGTAAGGACCAAATTATATTTCTTAAATTTTAGATATTCAAAGAGGCGGTAGTTTATCTGTTGATTTTGTCATTCCAAATTGTAAAATATTACTGTAAAGTTATAATTTCTTTAGGATTACCATTAATTAATTAAATTTAATAGTATTTAGAGTAAGAGTACATACCTAAACTATCACTGCTCTCTATTCCAGAAAACTTATTAAAGAAAAAAAAAACTTTAAATTTAATGTAGATAAAACTAATGTGTAGGTATTTACATAAAATTTGTAAAAAATATGATGCATTTATATTTATTGTAGGTTAAATAAAATAAAACTTAGTTTTATGACTGAATTGTAGATTGTACAATTGTTATTCTTCCAATATTTTATTTAGATTGTTTTAAATATTAAAATGATATCTGCTATAAGTAGCATCTACAGTTATAATGTTAACCACTAAAAATATGTTAAATGCTCAAATACTTAGGTTAAATGTTAAAAGTGAACAATTTAATGCATTTATTAAACAATTTAAATTATTTTAATTTATTTTTCATTTCAAACCCGAAAATGAAACATTACTGCTATAATAACAATGCTATGATCAATATAAATTTCACCTACTTATCAGTATTTTGAAGATCCATGATACAAGAGGTGCGAGTTCGATTCCCGCAGCTTAGCAAATGTTTAAATGTTAAGGATCTGGGTGTTGAGGTATCATGGTACTCATAGTTAATTATGGGATAATAGTGTGGGATTAGGACTTTGAGTTTCTGTTTTATTTATTTATTTATTTTTATGGGCGATAAAAAAGGAGATACAAATTAAAATAATTCTAAACAACTAATGCCCGAGTTCACCAACACTATAACTGGTGAAAGGTTTTAATCAAAGATTTTTGACAAATGTTTTCATAGGAATCTGTCATCATAAGCAATGGTTGGATTTGACCATCCGTTTTTGTTGATGAACTCAAGCCTAAATATCATTGTGTTGAGAGCCGTGTTGGCCTAGTGGGCGATAACCCGACTTATGATCCGGAGGTCGTGGGTTCGAAACCCGGGCGTGCACAAATGGATTTTTCCACTCGAAAAAATTATGTGCGCATTAACACGTGGTCAAAACGGTGAAGGAAAACATCGTGAGGAAACCGGCATGCCCTAGAACCAAAAATTCTAAGGCATGTGCTAACAGTTAGTGCTCCAATAAGCGGCGATGGGCTAGCAACCTGTCACGTGGAATGCTTACTACTTGCAAAACGCGGGCATGTACCAAATGTAATTTTTGGACGTGCCTCTGACTACCCCCTACTTGGTATCCTCAAAGATCTACTCACTGAGTATGTACCTGAGGATGTCCACCATGGGGAAGGCAGTCGTGAGCGTGTTTGTTTTTTTGTCTTTTGTTGATAATCTAGCTGATCAGCTATACCTAATACAGGGTGACCAAAGAAAAACAACCGACACTAAAAATAAATGAAATGCACTTAATAATTTGCAGCATTAAATATATTATATTGCACGAAATCTAAAAAACTACATTTTTTGTCGATTACATTTTTTAAAATTGTATTTCTATACTATAGTTTATAACTTCATAATAAACAATTTTTTTTAACATCTTTATTGATAGCACAGCAGTTTTCATTTTTAATATAGTTATAACTTTTTCATAAATATTGCACTATAGGTATTCCTCTTTTATTCTAACACAGTTCATAACAATATTATCCTAAATATTTTTTATTAAGATGCCAACCTCAGTTTCGCGGGTCCGATTCATACTGCGGGACAAACGTTTAAATGTTCTGCAGATAATTTCAAAGAGGTTTGGTCTTGTGGTACCATCGTATATCATGGTTCCTTATTACCCACGATACAGGGAATTCTAGTGTGAGGTCAGCACTATGTAACTCTTGGGTGTTTAATAAATTTATTTTAACATCTTTTTTTTTTAATCCAGTTTAACAAGTTATTTATAAGAATTATTTTAAGCCACTAAAACAGCTTTGTGCATTAATAACATCTACAATAACCCTATTCTAAACTATGCATTTAAAACCACTAATACCTACCTAATACCTACTATTCTACAATACTATTTGAACGAAAAGCATTCTAATATTTTTTTTTGTTTTTATGAAATCTTCATTGAATTCAAGCGATGTCGTTACATTTACTTGGGTATATTGCCCTTGTAATTTAAGCACTTCTTGCAAATAGCGCCCGCCTTATCCTTAATAGTTTGAGAAGACATAGCTCTTTCAGATTCTGGCTTGGAATCCTCTGTTTCAAAGGGTCCCTCACTAAACTGCTGAATCAACTTTTTAATATAGCTGCCAGGACCTCGGATTGTAAGCTTAGTATTAGCATCATCTTCAACCTTATCTTCTGCTGTGTTAGACCTATATTCGCTTAGCATTTGTAGTCCATCATGAAAGTTTTCAAAGGCTTGAGTTATTTTGTCTCCAATGTTTAGTTTGTCTTCTATGTCACTGAAGTGGACAGCTTTTTCAGTGTCTACAATACTTTTGGATCCAGTAGGTGTAATTGTAATTTCATTGTTCTTTACATCGATGGTTATCTTAGCGTCATCAAGATTCAAACTTGTCAATGAAACGTCAACAGATTTCGAGCGATATTGCCTAGATGGCGTGGCCGGTACGGTTAGTTGGTTTGGGTCTGCGTTGGATTCTTTGATGGCTCCGATAGACATCACTGGAGAGGCTGTGAGAGATGATCGTTCGCCGGGGCTTGATCCTGTATTTAGGAAAATAAAATTTCATATGAAAATTATTACGAAATGATCGAATAATCGCACAAAGCATTAGTTATCTTATTTGTTTTAATCTAATTCCACTATTAATTTATCGACGACTTTCTTAGTTACAAGTACAAAAAAATGCCCATCACCAGGTTTTATCAAAAGGTTTTTTTTACCTTACAATAATTGGGCACCAATCGCTTCATTGTTCATTCCTAAAATAGACCAAAATTAATTTATTCACTCCACAAGGGCATCAATTTTCTAAATTTTTGACAAAAAGGACATTCGAATCATTATAAATACTTGGCAATGGTTTCAATGTTAGTATACATGCAATGTTTAAACTATTACTTCAGACATTGGTGTTTTGCAAGTTTTCAAGAATTGATGTTATAATAGTTAAAACAGTAGAAATTTGAAATCTTACTAGAAAAATAATCCATAGAGTAAATTAAAAAATCGGATGATACTAAACTAATTGAACTCCTGCAAGACACATAACTACTGCCCCACCACCAACCATTAGAAGCCTCCTCTACATCTTCAGAGCAGAGTGGCAGAGGTTGCTCCGCCATCAGACCCTGCACCATATCCATACAGGAGTCGAGGGAAAACATCTTGCCACACATCTTGATACCCCGGATGCGACGCCTCATTTCTGTGATGTTGAGTTTGTTAGTGACAAATGATGGAAACAAACGGGACTGAGAGGAAAAACGAGAAGTAAATAGCAAAGTCTTCTTTAAAGTGCTGATGCATTTATGTGATGATGATAATTTCATTAGTAGATATGATGCAAAAAGAGAAGAAGGAAAACAAAAGAGATAACTCAAAGCAAAAATATAATACGAACTGCAAAAAATATCCCGGGCAGTGGTCAGTTCCTGAAGTTGGACCAATAAAGGATATAGTTGCGTTTTTCCAGGGACAGACAGGTGAAACGACTGTCGAAGACACGGAGTAAGGAAGGAGTACGAGTGTGGTTCGTAGAGATTCGCGCTGTCATAAAATACACGCTCGACTACATGTTTGTCTCTGTTATGTGGTTATAGTTTGTGGTCCGTGAAGACACTCCAATGGCTAGTAAAGCGAACAGTGTCTGAAAATTGTTTAAATAAATAAAGATAATTCTTACCAGGACTGTCTTTAGGCTCCATCTTGAGCTGCGCGAAAGTCTGCGCGCACGAAGTAAGCACCTGCTCATAGTCGCAGATGGCCACGTGGGTGCCATTAACTATCTTGGGTGACATCGGGCTGTTAGCTAGCAGTAGGCTCGTTCCAAAGGTAGCGTTCAGTTCGCGGGTTTCTGAAGTTGAAAATAATTTTCTGGTATAAATATTTTCTTGTCTATCTACTTTCACAAGGTTCAGAGGAGATTAAAATGAACATATGAAGCTTTAAGAGTATTTCCAGAATTTAGTTTACTAGCTTTCCTCTTTTCATATACGTATAAGACGTAGAAAACTCTTAGGACGCCTTCACAAGGACATCAGTACTTGGCCAATCTACGTGTTGGGAGTCTAGAAGGACATCACTTCCAGTAGAAACAAATAATTATAAAAATAATTTATTAATAAAGGCTACTAATATCTACGCTATTTTATCAATCGACTATCATTAGGTACCTTTCAATGAAATCCTGGGTTTCTTCGGCACAACAATGTTTCCATTGTCAGATCCAAACACCTCCACCAATATCTCCGAGGCCACTTTCTTAATTTCGTTCCAATCTTCTGTAAATTAAAAATAAACATTATAAATATATATAATTTAGACCCATGATGCAAAACATAGAAGTAATTATAAATAGTGACTCTGATTAAATTAATTGAGAAATAAAAGATGGACTCCAAGATGTATATATATGAAGGAAAAATGAATGGCCAGGTGGACGGATTATAATTATAATAATGACAAGATGCCATAGCGTCTGCTGCCGATGCTAATGTTGAATTTACCTATAATATCCTGATTGGTAGTCCTCTGGGAGGTCACAGTGAATCTTATGACATAGATGCCCTTGAAGCAAGCCGGCACCGCGTGGATGTTCCCGCGACCGTTCAGTCGCTTAAGCAGGCGTTCGGTGAGGGCGTTGTCGCCACGGAGACGGAAAGCGACCATTCCTGGAAAAATACAAAATAAATATTATGTGGCTTGAAACTGTGAACAATAAATAAATTAAAGAGATTATTTTTCCGACCCAAATATCGGCCAATAGAATTGCACCATTCGACGTCACGTGGTACAACCTACATGGTATTATACTGATAATTTTTTGAAAATTTTCTCTGGTAGTTGCTATATATAAAAAACAAAACATGATCCAGTCAAATTAACCACACGTCAAACTGACAGGTTGAATTCAATTGTGAAAATTGGAGATTTTGCATGAAAATGAGTCGATTTGGAGTTTGTTCTCTGTCCACCATCGATAAAAAAGTCAAAGGAAATGTTCCCATTAATACGGAGAAGGCAAAAAAAACAGTTTGGAACCAATTTACTACTTTTTGTACTGAGAGGGAATACACATTGAGTGCTGAAACGAGTGAAGCGCAATTGGCAAACATTATGAAAGATTACGCTTACAATATGAAGAAAATGGATGGAGAAGACTATAAGGAAGGTACAATAAAAACAATGTGGATTTGTCTGTACATTTCGTCTCATGGTGCAATTCTATTGGCCGACATTTGGGACGGAAAAATAATCCCCTGAATACTACAAGAGCTTCAAAATTATTATTATAATATATATATTATAAGTGATAGATTATGGAGTAGCATTGAATTAGTCAATAGTATGGTAGCTACAAAGATAGCTTTTGAATTCAGAATTCTTAATTAAATGATTGCTGATGGTTTTCATACCAGCTATTATTTTATACCAGCTTCTACCCATGACTTCAGTGGCACACAAAAGAGGCTTATGTGTTATAGAGAGGCTCAGTGGTGAAATATACCTATACCATATTTCATCCAAATCGAATCAGCTGCAGCTGTTAATTATATTATTTGTAGAACATCTAAATATCCATACTTTCACATTAATTTATTTTTGGGAAAAACTATAAGATAACTTAGATACGTTTCAAAATAATCCTTGTAAAATAATACTATTTAATACTTGCTAATACTGTATGTGTCCTTGCAAATGAAAAACCTATTGTAGTAGACTTTTATATAAAAAACCAAGTAACACTAGCCTATAAACAACAAATATACTTCTTGAAGATGAAGAAAACATTGGGAATAATAAACAAACCTAGATTCCTTGGTTGAGGAATCTCGAAACGTTGATCAGCATGAACCAGAGCTTCAAACTTCTGGGCAAGACGAACACCCTGAAAATCCAATCAAAATTCATGCAAATTGTAGTGATTTAAACGACTATCAGAAACTTAATGGAATATATAAACACAGTATTGAACAGCACACAAGAATAATTCTTACGATAGATAAAATTATGAAGTTTAAAAAAATGAATATTCACCTCCCGAATATGCTTCTGAAGTCCAACTACTCCATAGTTTCTAAGAACAAACCAGAGTTTCAAGGCTCGGAAACGACGGCTCAGAGGAATTTGCCAGTGCTATGAACGAAAACATAGGTAATTAATAACATTTATGTAACATCTCGACGACCTCTGTGGCGCAGTGGGCGAAGGCCCGCCTGAGACGCAGAAGGTTGCGATTCCCGCTGCCGTCTCGGGTCTGGGTGTTTTCTATGTTTAATATATATGTATTTACAAAAAAAATATATATAAGTAGTATATCAATCATGTAGTTCCCATAATACAAGCTCTGCTTAGTTTGGGGCTAGATGATGCTGTGTGAAAAATGTTCAGCTTTATTTATTATTTATCTTAGTGAGAACACATTTTTGACAATGATACAATTTGTTGAAGCATGAAAGTATTAATCAAATCTATGAACGGTAATGCAAAGTAAACCTTTGTTAATATTTTACTGTACTGTATGAAATTGTTTAGTATTGTTAGTGTTCAAAGCTTTGTTTGATGTTAGTTTTGACCCAACACCTAAACAAAGGTTCTTACAAGTAACTCCTTTTTCGAAGGATCTTCCAATTGTATTTTATCTCCACAACCATCAGACATTTTTATGTAACCGTGAAGATGAGTTTTATCTTCATCGTCATAGAGATCATTATCGTGTTCAAAAATACCATTGATGTCTTTTTCGGTGATCATTTTACCATTCTTGTCTCTATTCAATGTTTTAAGATCGTTTTTGTCACCATCTATTTCTTTGTCATCAGATTTGTCACCGTTAGTGATGACTCCGTTACAATTTTCGAATCCATTGATATGTTTTTCATTGCCATTAATTTGTTTTATTTCAATGGTTTTACCATTCTTGTCTCTATTCAATGTTTGAAGATCGTTTTTGTCACCATCTATTTCTTTGTCATCAGATTTGTCACCGTTAGTGATGACTCCGTTACAATTTTCGAATCCATTGATATGTTTTTCATTGCCATTCATTTGTTTTATATCAATGTTTTTACCATTCTTGTCTATATTCAATGTTTTATGATCGTTTTTGTCACCATCTATTTCTTTGTCACCGTTAGTGATGACTCCGTTACAATTTTCGAATCCATTGCCATTCATTTGTTTTATTTCAATGTTAATAGATTCGTCGATTACAAGTGATTCTTTGGTTTTGATGTTGCGAATTTCGTTTCTGGTGTTCGACTTTTGTGATCCCACCTATTTTATGGAAATAACAAAATAAAAATATACGAAAATAAAAAATAAAACTAGTGCAAAAACAACATTAGCTAAGCAACACTTTGTATTGATGTGAGAGGCTACAATTATTTCCTTACCATGTAATCAATCGCTTTTCCTGAAAATTAAAATATAAAATTATGTTCAGTCATCCAGAAATACATATCTTCATCGTCTATATTAAAAAAATAGCTATACCCCACGGCTATAGTACGCCACAAAGAAGTTAAATCTAAAGCTATTCTAATAGCTATAGGCGACCTAGGTGGCGTAGCGGGTGACCAGCCGGCTGAAACGTAAGCGGTGCCAGTACGATTCCTGCTGCGAGACCACTGTTCACATTTTCTACAGATATTTGTTGTGGGTCAGGATGTTCTAGTACCATGGTACTCGTTCACCCTCATACCCACACAGAAAACCTTATCGTGGGAACAAGGCTATATATGTGGCTGTTGGGTGTTCATGTGGGCATGAGCCAAATATACTATATGGGCGTGCCTCTGACTAGCCCCTACTTGTTATATTCAAAGGAGTAAAAGATCTATGCATTGAGTATGTAACTGAGGCTGTTCATTATGGAGAATACAGTAGTAAGCGTGTTTTTTTTATTACTGGTACCTCGAAACGAAAAAGCAGTCTACCACTGAAAAGATGGGAAGAGGAAATTAAAGAAACAGTAGGGAATGTCTGTACAAAAACTGTTAACTATAGAGAGATGGCAAAATCTGAAGGAGGCCTTTAGGGGCCTCGAAACGAGGACCTAATCAATTATTAGTACTTAAGACAGATTATTCTTACCTGAATTCTCATGCCTCAGATAAATAGGGTTCACATTGAATGTCCTGTGAAGTGCAGTGCTATCCCTCACCCTGTGAAACAAAAACCCTTTTAACTATTTTACTATATAAAAATGGCCAAGTAAATGTCAGACACAAGCACAAAAGGGTTCCGAACTTCATACTCCGCTCCCTTCTGCGTAAAACCATGACATTTTAGGAACAGGTGATGTGGCGCTATCGTTAAATTGTGTTAAAATTTAATTTTCACACAAAAGAAAATGTGCTCTAAAATTGTAAAGGCAAGTATCGGAAACCCGCATGCCATGATACTTTTCACCTGTTATAGCTAAGGGTCGGCAACACGCGAGTGATACCTTCGGTATTGCAAGCGTCTTAGGTTACGGTAACCGCTTACCAAAAGGTGGACCGATTGCTTGTTCACAACTTTACGGTATAAAAAATAATAATGCCATCACAACAATCAACATTCCAAGAATGGAGGTCACCGTTTCGAGTTCCAACGAAGTCGATTTTTTGAGATATTATCCTATCATACAAATATTATAAACACGAAAATTTGTGAGGATGGATGTTTGTTACTCTTTCACGCAAAAACTACTGGACGTATATTGATGAAACTTTACAGTAGAATAGCTTATACATCAGAATAACACATAGGCTACTTTTTATCCGGATGGCGAAGCCGTGGACAGACGCTAGTATAATATAATCTTTTTACAATTATACTTCAATCTTGAATTTCGTTTCATTATTTTGCCCGTTAAACTCGTCTTATAAATGCATCGTTTAGGTAAAGTACATACCACATAGCGGTGCAGTCAAAGTTGACCATCAGCCATTTCGAAGGGTTGAAAGCGAAGGAGTCAGCTGTCTCCACGCCATTTAGCCAGTGCCTGGAGATTTCATAATAATTAGATAGTGTCATATTTCTGTTCTGTTTTTATTTACATACAGATTTCTGGAACTCTTGTCCAAAAATAACCTTAGCTTCCCCTTTAAGTACCGGAAGGGGATTTCTGGACAAAAAGTCCATAAATCCCCTTCGCAGGGGATTGTCGCAGGGGATTTGTGGAATAAGCCAGTTCATTCGACCTCTGTGGCGCAGTGGTTGAAGGTCCGCCTGAGTGGTTGCGGGTTCAATTCCCGACGCGGGACAAATGTTTGTTTGATGTGCAATTGTTTGTCTCGGGGTCAGGGTGTTTTCATGTATACAAACATACGTATGTATTTACAAAAAAAATATATATAAGTAGTAGTATATCAGTCATTTAGTTCTCATAACACACGACATACTGTGTTACATAACATAACATACTTTGGGGCTAGATGATGCTGTGTGAAAAATGTCCAGCATTATTTTTTTTTTATTGTAAGTAGATATGGCTTTATACTTTCAACTTTTGATGGGAGAAACCACTGGCTCCTGTTATACTGTTTTTACTTGTTGTGGAGTATACGATCCCTAACATTTTAATATGTCAAATAAATATATTTTACTTAACCTTACTTAATATAATATTAATACTATAAAACGGGAACTTTCACGTAGCGAACTGTCGGTAGAGGTACCGACTAAGTTTCGACTCATATAGAGAGTAATCTTCAGGGTGAGTTACGACGCTCTCCCATAACGTCGCGTCATGCAATCCTATTGTTACTACCCCAACACCCAGACCCGGAACAAATATCTGCAGAGCATACAAAAATTTGTTCCGCTGAGGGAATCGAAACCGCACTTCTTGCGTCGCAACCGCCTGCTCGCCCATCGCGCCATCGAGGTCATCGTTCTTGAAACATAGTTGTTGGGTTTTTGTGGTAGGAATTGTGGTCCTAGAACTTTTCTCACAACACCCAACATGAGAGTTCCAACTTTTAGACATCCATAACGATAGTCTCACATGACCTAACCTGTACTCGGGGTCAAATTGACCTGTATTCGGGGTTAAACAGACCTGTACTCGGGGTCAAACTGACCTGTACTCAGGGCATACAAAAGCGCTTCCAGCGTATGCAGCATCCACATGAAGCCAAGCTGAATGCTTTCGGCACACCTCACCGATCTCACGGAGATTATCGAACGCTACCGATCCTGTCGTCCCGAGGGTTGCGCAGACCTGGAGACAAAGTTAAAATTGAGCTGGATGGTAACATTCTGATAATTTTTTTCCAATATAGGTATATTTTAGAAAGAAAAAAGACTATAAAAAACTACGCTTAAAATAACAAGTTTAAGTTGCAAAAGTTTTATATAGTCTTTATGTAGAATCCCTCACCAAGTCATCCTCATTTCTTATTTCTGCTTAATCATCAGACTCCGATTAACATCTATAACCTATTCATTGAGTCCATTCCAATTATCTCAAATACGATAATACTGCTGTAAGTTGGTGAGCAGTTGGATATCCTGCATATTTCAGGTGATGCTTCAGCGTCAAACTGTTACCAAGTTTTCATGGATGTAACAGGAAACCAAATTTTGAATCTATCAGACATGCGGAGGTTGCTCAAATCTTGGATCATAACTGAGATTTTCTTGAATCATAACTATGAATACTCACAATCAAATCACCTTTCAACAAAAAAATAGTTTCATCCGTTTGGCAGTTATCTACGATGCCACAGACAGACACACAGATACACACACCCTTATGTTTGTAATGATATTAAATAAATAAATACTAATCAGTCACTCACAATATCTATCTAATTGATATCTAATATCAACATGCAAACATCTGTCCTGCAGTAAGAATCGAACCGACCTCTTACGTCTCAGCGGTATACTCGCCCACCATACCGTAGAAGTCGTCAATCTGCTCATAACTGTCATACATTTTAATTCAATCTTTGTATTTATTTATATATATTTTCTGTTGATCTAAATATAATTAACACCTAACTTATTTACTTAAGTAAATAAGAAATATTTAATATTAATTATTTAATATTAATTTAATTTAATATTTAACTTATTTAATTAAGTAAATAAGTTGTTTGCAATAATTAGTGGGCCATCTAAATCAATCATACTACCTACCTGCCTCTATAATTTATTACTAGAAATGACTTGCCAAATTGTATTGTTGTTATGTTAATTTTTTTAGTTATTTTATGTGTATGTGACTTTAGTTAGCTAAATTAATTTACCTACTGCTTAAATTTGTCGTATCTGGTAGGTTACATTTATTTTAGATAAATAACATTATAAAGACGAAATTCAGGGTAATTCCTTATTTCGTGTAGCTATTTTATTATCAAGAGCTGGGTACTTTTTATCCTCAAGCACCTACTCAGTGCCGTGTCTTGTTTTTTACAAGTGTTGGTTACGTAAGCGATGCCAGAGCCAAAAGCTAGTACAATCGTTTCACATTCCATACAAAAGCATCCCAAGACACTCCTCAAACTAAAACATCGTCCAATCTACTTAAATTATAACGATCATTATAAAAAGATTTGTTCCCGCTAGTCCCGTTTTAAAATAATAAGCTGCATTCCCGTTGGGGCCAATTTGTTGCGACCAAGGCAAGTCGGGAAGACGGCGTAAGATGGCGGCTGGGGAATAAGATCCAAGGTTTTTAAATGACAGATTTCTAGTTGAAAATAATTAGAAGTATTGTTATTAAAATGGGCTAAGTGCGAGTAAGTTGACAATAAAGGTTCCGCATTATTTTATGAATAAATTAAAAATTGAATTTTTGAACCATTTTTTATTTTGAGTTTTGTTTTTTAATCATTCATTTATTTAATCGATCACCAACAGAATGTACATAGCAATCATAACTAATTTAAATTAATTATGTAGGTACACGATTAAGCACTTACAATATGTATGTATCTAAGTATATTATTGGGATGTGTATGTATGTTATATGTAAATATACGTATGAATTATTATTTTCTTGTGACTTCTATAACATATAACAATATAATGTACCTACATAGTTTAATTTTATTTCTGTTGCTATTTAATTTTTAAATCTCTGGTTATATAATTTTATAGAAACGCGCTACTGCTCCAATCTTCATAATACAGGTCAGCTAAAAAAACATCTTTACATTTGCCTATGTGCATGTTTTATTTTGTGCATTCAGGCATTTTCTATCTATCTATGAAAAGCAAAATCCAAGCGCCATCATTTTAAATGTAAAATATTGAGTCAATAATATCTTCATGTAAATAATATGAATTGCCAAAATAAAAGGCATTAGTTTCACGTTTCTATGAAAATTTAAACTCACTAAAACAAACAAACGGCGTAGCCCTTATTTATAATCATTCCATAACTCTATCGGTTCGATAACACTAGTCCTACCCTATTCTTTAATTAAACAAAAGATAGTGGCGGACATACTTTATGCGAGCCGATTAAGTTATGGAGTGATTATGAATAAGAGGGTTAGTAGTACCCATTAGGCACGGAACCTTAAAAAACTGCTTTTATCAGCCTGTAAAAATCATAGGCGAACATAGGCAGTAGTAAGAGTGCTGTGACGAATGGGAACATAGGCGGTAGCCCAAAGAGTGCTGTGACTAACAGATTCGAGCCTCTTTTCAACAACTTCATGGAACCCATTTGTCGTTGCTAACCTACCTACTTATTATACATATGTATAGCTACAATTTTAAGAAGCGTGTCATATTTCTTTACTGTCGTAGATCTAAAGACACTGGATGAGACGGAAAAAGCGAAATACCAAAATACATATGCGGGAAGCATTTCTGAAATAGTTTTTTTTTTCTTCGTAGATTCATTTTAATTTGAATAATGACGTTAGTCTACTTTATGTTTTTAACACGCTTTAATTATCTTCACTTGTAACTGTGTGTTAGTAACACTAACTAAATAACAAACAAACAATGCTATCAAATTTTAATAGTTAATTTTAACCTACTTCTAATGGTCGTATCGAAACGAAACTTTCTATGTATATGTAGTTTGGATGACAATACTATAATTTGGTATCATGGAGATGATCTGATGATGGAACCAGATGGATAGTTGAACTCTTCAGGTGCTATAAGTAAACCCCTCCAGTTTGGGCTCATATAATTCGTTTTGAAGAGTCCAATAGATTAGGCTTGGTAACGAGGGTCTGATGATGGAGCTAGGAGATGGATATAGGTTTTTTTTTGTGTTTTATAAAATTGATTTTAGTTTTTTTTAAACTGCGCTTCTTATTTCGTGGTAGTTAGTATATTTAAATTAGTTAGGTAATTGAAAGGATTAAAAGGGAAAATCCTTCAAAAGGTTGTCTGGTAGAGATCGCTAATTAGCGATAAGACCAACCATTGTAAAACATTGTGAAAGTTTGTGGTACTTATCTGAGCTGAAATATTATTTGGTGTGTTTTAAATCGGGTTTTCGTCAAGAGTATCAAAATGTATATGAAACCACAATATACATTTTATAAAAAAAACACTCGTGAAAATGGGTGATGAAATTGCATATTGGACTTTTCATAAATTTCCCGATATTTGAAGTCAAACAAAATATGATGTAGGTAGGTGTCCTCTTCCAGTGTTCTAAGTCCGTGGCCAATCAATCCACGTGCAGCTAATCGCTGCTTAGCACAGTTTCAAATTGGATTGAACTTGAGCGACGTTAGGTGCTGTCGTTTTAACTTATCGGGACTCATGTATATCACTTTCAGAATGGAAAATAGCAGGTAAATGAAGTTAAGCAGTTGCAAAGTACTTTTAAACGCGACTTTAGGAGTCCGTACATTTTGCTGTAATAGGATGTTTGTTTATCTGCTACCATTTATATTCTAAACTTGTCAGATTGTAAAGCGGTTTTCGCGATCCATTTGTAATGTCTTCTAGGAATGTTTTTAGATAGGTTTTATCGCCAGAAATCACTAGGGCTGCAAAGGCAACGGACAAAACAGGGTTTTTAAAACTTTGCAAAAATTCACTTATCACCAACAAGACAGGACATGCGTATGCCATAAGTTAAATGGTCTCTTTGTGACACTTTATAAACTAAGGTCTAGGAAAAAATGTTGGTAAGACCGAAATTCAGAAGTTTTAAAGCCTCGACGGGGTGTAAGCGTAAGTAGACTAGTGTTTTAGTGTTAAGTAGACTTTTTTTCTCAAATGTCAGACAAAGAAATAACGAAGTTATTTATTCCGAGATTACGTCATCGACACTATATCAGTCTATTGCCCAAGCTTAGGCAAAGGCATGTTTTCCTGTCATTTTTTAATAGAAACTTCTCACTAAGCAACGCCGTTTCATTTATTTCGAACGCCTAACTCCAATCTCATTTCTGTCATTTGTGGTCACGGCATTTGAATGCTGTTCTTCTGTTCTAGAGTCCACTCACCCAGAAAGGCACCAGTCCCTTTTCCTTATCGCTGGCGATGGCTTCCTCAAGCTGGGCTCCTCGCATGCTCTGGTGCTCATCCGTCTCTATGTAACGCATCCTCACCAATCCTGGATCACACAATCAGAACTATTGTATATTTTTTAAATGGATCCAGTAAAAATCAATACTGCAGAGCCGCAAATGGCCTTTGTCAACATCACCGGACTAACGGCGAGCGCAGAAGACGCTCAGCCTGTAAAAGTTATCAGTCAAAAACGTGTCTCGGTCTACGAAGAGTTTCGGTTGTTGTTTCTCTTAAAGCTAAAATGTTAAGGTTCGAGCTAATTAGTTGATTTTGTAGAAGCTTAGTTAGTTTACAAAAATAATGCGTATTAGTATCAGTTATTTAGTCCCTATAGTACAAGCTCTGCTTACCTTGGGGGCTTTTGTATTTTGTATATTTATTTTATATATATATATATAGGAAGGAATCAGGAGATTTTGGAGAATGTTGTACAATAGGGAAATGATGTGAGTCCAACGAAAACGAATAGAGAGCCAATTGAGTTAGAACGAAATTCCTATAATATAATATATATATATTAACCACAGGAATTTTGTAAAAATTGACTACCATTATTAAGCACCATTCTGATGAGTATACCTGTATGTTACCATGTAACATAAAACAGATGAAGTAAAGAGAAATGGTACTTTTCAAACTTTCGCGATTAGATAACATAATTATAAGTTTAACGGGTCTTTATCGTTAAACTTATAATTAAAGAGAAATGTCTTCTACTCTGGCTGGTGGCTGCTGTCCAACTCCACATTGGGTCAATGGGGCAGGTCTTGTGTAAAGAAATGTTAGGACAGAAAACTTACCAATAAGTCCAGCTTTCTCTACCGAAGAGTGTGCCTGATCTGAACAGTAGCATATCAGGTGCCCAAGCAGTTCCGAGGACTGAAGGTCTGGATTGAGGCTCGCTAGTTCCATGAGAGCTTGGGTCCGAGCTGCTAGCAGGCTTACCAGGGTTGCTTCGCTAGCTGTGGTCTATGAAACAAAAAATAAGATGGTGAATCTGACACAAGTAATCGCGAGCCATTTTGTCTAAATAGATGAAATCCCTCATTCATATCATCCCCCATTTTTACATCCTTATGTGTGGTTTTTGTTTCATAGAAATGAAATTAAGACTACCTTTGAAGCCATTCAAAAAATAATCATTAAAATCAGTTTACAGTTGGAGAAGATATAACACAGACAAATTGAGAAACTCCATATTCTCGATACGCCTGCAGTTCCAAGTTTACGGTTTCTATCTTGCAGGTACTCTAATAACATCAGATCCTCACGTGTCCACGTTTTGTGCTTGCTCTTTCGAATAAAAAACAAAATAAATGGTTGGCCTAGTCGTGATTCCATGAGATGATGATATTTTTCGAGTTTTACGGGAAAAATAATAGAATATTGGGACCACCTCTGGATCATTTCCTATACAACAACAAAATAATCATCGAAATCGGATAACGATTGGCAAAGATATCAGATAACAAACACACACGATAAAAATAACATACAGTCGAATCCTACCACCTCTTTTTTTTAAGTTGGTTTAAAAAAGTGTCACATTTAAAGAGTTGCAGAAGTGGTTCACGTACCTGTATAACCCCTCCACCCGGACTATCATCTTTTTCATTGAGAAAGCATTCAGGCAAGCCCAACAGCTTCCCTAACCAGTTCATAGCAATGGTCTCCAGCTCGGTACCAGCTGGTGATGACGCCTGTGATATGGACAAAAGTTAATCAAACTCTTTAAACTTTCATGCTTCTAGTACATTCTAAGTCATCGTTAGAAGAATGCTTACCCTGAAAAAGTCTGTGAGGCTGTTTTTTTTTCTTTTAGACCTTTATGCTCCGTCGTCGGCCATATCACCACTTACCATCAGGTGAGATATTTATAAAAAAAGCGGACAAACAAAGGGATAGTGGGAAATGGATCGTATATATGCGCTTCGTAAGGAATCTTCCTGGGACGTGTCTTTGAAACATTGTTTCTTGGATATTCTGCTTTCATTACGATGTTTTCCTTATTTGATAGCAAATTTCAATAATTTTCATCATAATTTCATATACTGCACAGACTTTGAAGCCTTTGAAGAACGTTTGCAAGATATCCAAAATACGACGAGCAATCAGGACCAAGAGTGATTAATAGCGTCCAAACAGCTGACTATACGTTTGTAAGGGCAATTAAAGGCATACTATTTTGAGATGTTGAATCAGTTACTTACCCAAGTAAAACACAGGACGTTGAAAGCACTGGATAGCATGTCCCCCATGATGGAAGGGTAGGAAGTTAACGCGGGGAAATACGCGTGCATATGAGGACTTTGCCAGTGGACCAGCTGAAGAAAAAAACATCAAATTCATTGTTGAGTTAGTAGTGACCGAAACAAGTTAGTTTAAAACGGCTATTCTGGGATGAATCGCTGTATACCCTAGATAGTTGGATAGAGTCAACCCATAGTCCATCTCCAAACGGTCTGTCTAATAGTTTCTAAGTTACATTTACTTCAACTGGTGGGACATCTTTGTATACTCACTCATAATCATTCTCTTTAGCAGCGTGCTAAAAGGTGACAGTTTATATCCTTTGTTCAGTGTTAGAAAATGACAGGTTATAGCGACTTGCTAAGATAAGTGATTATGAAACAGAGGGCTAGTTTCGTCAACTTTTACAAAGTTAATAAATAATAACCTTATCGATAATAATAATATACAGACCAATAATATACAGAATTCATTGGTTCAGGTTGAAGATTGTTTATTTCTCATAATAACGATTGTTAATTGTAGAACGATCGCACCAAATAAATAAATAAAGAAAATAGTTTTTCAATAAAATTAAAAAAGGTTAAAAATCAAACATCAATCATGGTCTAGAGTGGAGCATAAGCATAACACCAGGAATCGTGGTGTCTGTTCTTGTAGATTTCGTTCCACTCTCAGGGGAAACTCTGGCTGGACACAACGATTTTTACTCACTGTAACAAAAGCTTCTACATAGTACCCCAGGCACAAAAAAACAAACATCCTGCTTACCCCAGGCATGATGTGTTCATCAACGTCCTTAAAGATGTCATCCCACTGCTCAGGAGTTTCTGGGGCCACCTTCGGAAGACGTTTGTGAAGGTAGCCAGGCTGCACGCTTGGGTAGACTCGACGATCACGGATGTTCTCGAGATAATCAGCTATGTAATCCACCATCTCTTTGGCTGGGAGTACAAAATAGATTGACTATTATTATTATCAATAATGCCACGGCCGCCCTAGGCCCCCGACCAACCGCGTCACGTCGCCCGACCGTGCTATTACTTCTTTTACTCGGTTCGTAAGTGTCGTAGGGTGATGTTAAATAGCCTATAACCTTTCCCATGAAATGATTTTATAAAATAATTCGATCCGACAAATCCGACTGGTATTTCCAGAGATTAGCGCGTAACAAAAAAAAAAGCAAATTCTTAAATAAAAAAATAATTCTTTTTTATTATTAGCTTTATTATTAGTAAGTAGATATAGATATATTAGCCTATAGTTTGCTTATAGTGCAGAGAAAAGACCTTCCTTCCTTTATTTCCACGTCTCTATTGACCCGATATGCCGGTTTGCTCGCGATATTTTATTTTACCGTGAGCACGTTTTAATGCAAACATATTATTTCGGGTGGTAATTATTGCTCCACGACCGGGCTCGGACTCATGACATCCGGATTGGAAGTCGGGCTACTGCCCACTAGGCAAACAAGGCACGATTATTATGTATTTCTATAACTATTAGTATTGCATTATATATTTATAAAGTAGTAAGTTATTATATATTTATATGTAGATAATACAATCGGCAATAACCATGTTAATTAATAAATAATTGGCCAGGATTTGCATTGACCCTGTGTCAGGGTCAATGAAAATCTAACAATGTATTAAACTATTGATTATTAGATGATAATAATATGTTTGGATATGCCTTTGAGCACCCCCTACTCGGTATTCTCATAAGTCTGCGTACTATGTATCTGAAGATCTCCAATATGGGAATTACAGTTGTGAGCGTATTTGTTTACTTTATTGTAAATTTCCGTACTATAAAATTCGAAAGCTGTTGTATGTTCCTAAAAACTGTGTATTAACGTATTTTAAAAAGTTTTAGAAGCTCGTTGTTTTTTTATAAAAAGAAAGTCGGGGTTCATATACCGATAGTGTTTACGTACGTGAAAACTATCGGTGAAGGCACCGACTCAGTTTCGACTCATTCCGAGTCTTTATCAGGGTTAGTGATCGCGAATAATTTAAAAAAGTAATAGAGTTTATTATTACTTTTTTTAATTACAATATAATAGATCAAGTTCACAATCGTTTTAGAGTAAAATCAAGATTATTAGTAAATCACGCAAAAGATTACGGACCGTAAATCCTACCACCGTCAAAACCAACAACTGTTCATCTGCAATTTTTGTTTCCTTTAATTGTAAAGTCATCACTTATAACTTACAGCTAGCGATTTGAGGTATGCATGTGTCATATTCCAAAAAAGTAAAAAAAAAAAATCTTAATCACAAAACCAGAATGAATCCGATAGTTTCTGCATGATTCAGAAATAGCCCCGTATAGTGATTTTTATAGATTTACCTTAAATAGTTGCGGCTATTAATTTCTCGATGATATACTGACCCTTACTCAACCTGTGGCCACGGCTGATTTGTCGAAACGTCAGAATATAATAAAAAAATGACAATCAGTAAAGTTAATCTTACTTTCTCTGCTTTTACTGTGCATTGTTCGTGAGTCAATTGAGAGTCTTTTTTTGACGGTACTATACAAACACATTAAATTGTAACATAATTATAACTATGTAATATAATATATATATAGTTATATTCAAAATAAATATGTTCTATTTTAAAACAGTAGGTTTTGAATTAAATGAAACGAGTAAAACTTAATCGAACAGACATCTTGAAGCTCCATTCTTGTGAAGTGCGTTTGTCCACTTACAAAGAACTCGGTCCTTTGATCGGCTTGTGTGTTTCAATTTAGATGTAAATAAGGAGCTAGGCAAAGACTCCATTGTACAGTCAGCAAAAAAGTAGATTAACAGTTTTATTTTTTAAAACTAGTTATTATTTCCTGGGGTCCGTACTATCAAAATATTAGGCTACTCACAAGTTCTCAAACTTATTTTGCCCACCGCTCACTTTGTGAATTTTCTAGAGCCCCCCAAAGTGTTTAAACGCATCAAGTTTTCTATAGAAAAGACACAAGCATTGTATAAAATCTAAAATTTTGTGTGCAGGAAAATGGAACGAGTCTATTAAATTATTTATTTTTAGTAGCGAAGATTAGAGGCAATAACCCCTATTTACTTAATCAGCGACAGGAGAAATGTACTGAAGGTGCAAAACACTCAATATGCACATCAGTAAAATATATGAGTGGAGCGAGTACTAGAACAAAATACAAGCATTAAGTTGCATGGAAATGGAGCGAGCCGATAAAATTTTAAGTTAGCGGATTGAGCTGCAAATCTTATTAATTTATGCAGGGTAAAATAAAACGCGTTTTTTTACTCAAACTTGTCAACAAGCCGTGATAAATAAAATAAAGACAATAACGAAATTAACCTAATGACCATATGAGTGAGCAAAAGAGTATCAAATTTGGAGTGCCTCAAGGCAGTATTTTGGGGCCAACCTTATTCACAATATACATCAACGAATTATGCAATCTGATGCTAAGAAATGGCCATATAATTACTTTTGCGGATGACACTGTTCTATTGTTCACTGGCAAAGACTGGACCGAGAGTAGCTTCTACGCTAACGAGGGCTTTCGAATCGTCACTGACTGGCTGAATAGCAACTTATTAACGCTCAATGTCTCCAAAACTAAATTTGTTACATTTAGTATGAGAAATAATAGTCAACCACCTCCTTTTTCTTTGAAAATTATAGCACATCAATGTACACAATCCGAAAGCTGTAATTGCCCAGAGCTGTCTTCAGTTAATAGCATAAAATACCTTGGAGTCCATATCGATCATAACTTAAACTGGGAAACCAATATTAGGGCGCTTTCTGGACGTACTAGAAAATTAATCTACATTTTTAAAACACTTCGGAATATTTGCGATAAAAAACTACTTGTATCAATATATTATGCTTTAAGCCAATCAGTGACTACCTACTGCATCACTTCTTGGGGTGGATGCCCCAAGACTACTCTACTTGAACTCGAAAGAGCCCAAAGAGCATTACTAAAGGTAATGTTCTTTAAAAAAATTCGTTTCTCCACATCAGAACTTTATAGGGAAGTCTCGCTTTTAACTGTCAGGCAGTGCTTTATTAAGGCCGCCTTAGTAGAACAACATAAAAAAACACCGTCTGAAAATTTGTTAAATGACCGAAGGCAAGACAGAATTTACTTAACACCATTCTGCAAGACCACTTTTGCTCAACGTTTTATACACTTTCTTGGGCCATACATTTATAATAAAATGAGTAGACGTATTGAGCTTAAATCTAAATCGAAATATTCGTTTAAAAAAGCCGTCACGGATGTTCTTAAAATGCTCTCTTACGATGAAACCGAATTACTAATGAGCATTAAAAAATGAAATTAAGTAGCCTAAATATAACTGTTTACATAACCAACCTGGGGTAATATACCCACATATACCTACTCAAGTATTACCATTTTTATAAAAACACATTTTTAAATTACACTACGCTTCATACACACATTCACATAAAACCCACATATTTGTTACATAATCTAACACACATAACACAACACTTACATAACACATTTTTACTTACACATAAATTCATACATACAAAATATAGGTACCTAGAACATTATCCTTCACAAGCATACACAAAAAATGGAACCCAAAAAAAAAAAAAAAAAATATAAAAAAGATTTGCTTATTTTACTTGTACTATGTTAATTAAGAGTGACTGAAACAAAATGATAGTAGTGCAGTGTTATATCAGCAAGGTGCGAGGAGGACAAACACTGCTCGTCGAGATACAGTTTTATAACTAGTTCGGCGGGTAGGGCGAATCCTATTTGACCACAAAACTTGTTATTAACCTACCTACATAGTTTAGGTAAACATAATAATTATAAACATTTAACTAACTTAAAAAAAAAAAAAATAATAATAATAATAATGATGTAGGTACTAAGTAATAGGGTATTTAATTTTAGTTTGAATTATCAGGAAAACATATTTTTTCTTTTTTTAAATAATTTAATGCCCCTCTTTTCCGCCTCAGCGATCCCCAATTTCTAAGCTTTTTATCGCCCTCCTTAAGGCCTATTATAGCGCGACACAAGGGGGTGATATCGCCCACTTTAAGAAACATTGGACTACATGTCTTTATGCATCTGTTGGGTGTAAAAAATATTTGCAGATATTTTCTAAAGTAAAATTTTCTATCAGAAAAAAAGCATATAGAACTCCATTTGTTAATCTACTTTTTTCAATGACTCATAGAGAACAAATTATGAATGCAGTAATCCAGTATCCACAGTACCTATTACCTACTAGTAAGACATTACTGTTTCATGAACTGCATGTACTGTTTTTTAAACTGTGGTTATTATATCGTCCGTCTATAGACACTCAAAATGAACCTAAGGCCACGTTTCCAGCATCTTGTTTATAGAACAGTTGACAGCGGTATATGACTCCTAAATTGCTAAATTGTATGTTATTTGTAACGCCTTCCACCCAATAAACCTTCAGCGTGCCAATAGTAATAAAAACCGATCACTATATATTGAATCGTTCAGCTTATTTGTCTGTTTCATCTTGTTCTGGCAAATCCTTTTTATAGCGCGCCTGATACCCGGCATGTGACAATATTGTATTGGACATCCAAGATCTTTGGTTTTTATCGTATCTGTTACGTAGCTTTAGAAGTATGCTGATGAATAAGGAAACACGATCAGCAATTGGTGGTGAACTTTGAAATTAGTAATTTGTATAACGGATGCCTATCACTTGGTGTTTTTGCACCAAGGGTGGATCCAGGGAGGGACACAGGGACTCCAAATACACAACCAACCCCCAAACGGTTAAAAAAAAACGTCTATAATCATGCTTCAACTATGAACGCTGAAGAAGTACTGGACATTTTCAGCAGGAAACATAATAGGAAATTATCAATATAATCGGTTTTTTTTTAAATTAAACTTTTACTAAACGAATTTGAATTTGAGTTATACAATGGCATCGATTCTCTTGTACACCACTTAATTTAAACTGCCGCTCTTCTAAAAGTGCACGCAAAAAAGAGATGGCTACTATTTAACGCCTGTCAAATTAGTTTACGTGTCTGTTAAACTTCTTCGTGTCAGCAGACTTCGGGATTCGAGTCAGGATTTTTTGAAATCACGACTATACTTGTTTGGAAAACTTAAATCAGACTAATTTGACAGCACTAAAATTGTTGCTATCTCTCTGTTATATTACGGTAAAAGAGAATAATTGATAAATTGAGTTTTTTATGTGCAAGAGAATAGAGGCCATTTACCTACTTATTTATAAGTAACTAGTAAAATTATTTTATTATATTATTATTTCTGTGAACATGTACTTATTTAGAACTAATAATAGACGCAAACATGAATCTCATTATTATTCTATGAACGTAGCAATAATTTGCAGCAATTATTGAAGTGTTTTTAAAGCGCTTTATACGCTTCATCCGTTGTGACACTTGTTTTTTTTAGGTCACTGGAGTATCTTATGCCTTATCTTTCTCTACAAGATCATCAAATCTCTCGCTATTTTAAAAGTAATACGACCATTTCCTTACATATGTCAGAGCTGCTAGTTTAATCATTTTGTTATTTAAAACTTAATATCGTATTTTTTTTGTATATTGTACGATTATGTACATTTGTTATGTATGTAGGGTCTTATATATAATTAATATTACTTTCTATGACAGGTTTATTCGTACTCCGCCGTCTTTTCATTGTATTTTATCTCCCGTCCATCGAAAGTTTGTCTGGAAGAGATCACATTTAGCGATAAAACCGCCCATTGTGCCTTTCATATGAATTCCTATGTTTTTTTTTATTTTTACATTATAAAATGTTTGCGATCGGTTTGAAAATAATATTAAAAATAATGCTGGTCATTTATTCACACAGCATTATCTAGCCTCGAACTAAGTAGAGCTTGTATTATGGGAATTAGTATACATACAATACACCCAGACCTGAGACAAATATTTGCAGATCATACAAACATTTGTCCCGCGGTGGAAATCGAAACCGCAACCTTATGTGTTTTAAGCGGACCTTCGCCCACTGCGCCACAGAGGTCGTCAATACTACTATTACTAATAAATAATAAATAATGGTGCATTTAAAAGAAAATTAATTATTTTCAAAATGATCGCAAACTTTTTTTAATTTGTGTATTATATATATCTTATGAGTAACGGTAATGAGAAAAAAAAACAATTAAATAGTATCGTGAATACATACCTTTCACACGGAACTCTGTGTGCTCCATCTTGCAGTGGAACCCTGAAACAAATATATGTTTTAATTCTAGTTTTTTTCTCATACATCTAAAGTGGGAACCCAGTATACGGCCCTGTTGCAACACCAGGTAATTTCACCGTGCCTGTAAGAGCACCCATATTCTGCAAAACGGAACACAGCAATACGAGCATTACTGCTTAGCGGCAGAAATAGGTACGGTGGTACTTCCCCGGTTTAACTCTTACAAGGAGCTTTACGATTGCGCCATACTCAGCCAAGGCCATGGTTATGCCTTTTACTTGCATCGACAGGAGCCCGTATATGCGTTTACCAATTTAATGCTGGTTCGATTCCTGCAGCGGGATAAATGTAATAATAATAATGCTGGTCATTTTTCACACAGCACCATCTAGCCCCAAACTAAGCAGAGCGTGGGAACTATATGACTGATATACTACTTATATTCTATTTTTTTTGTAAATACATACTTATTATACATAGAAAACACTCAGACCCGAGACAAATATTTGCTGATCAAACAAACATTTGTTGAACGGGAATTGAACCCGCAACCTTCTGCGTCTCAGGCGGATATTACATGTTCTGCGGATATTTGCTCAGGGTCTGGGTGATGTGATACTTGTAGTTCCTGATACTCACGACACAGGGAATCCTAGTATGGTCAGGACTATGAATGTGTCTATTAGTATATTTAATGTATGCATAGGGTCTTAATGTTTACTATTCACAATATAAATGTAAAAGAGGGAACTCTTTTAACACAGGTTTACTTAAACGAGATCCCAACCCATTTTATGTTACGTAACTTATATTTTGAATAAAATATTTTGATTTCGATATGTATTTACAAAAAATGTGTATGAGTATTATATCAGTCTTGTAGTTCCCATACCACAAGCTCTGCTTACTTTGGGGCTAGATGATGCTGTATGTAAATGTCTAGCATTATTATTATTATATCTCTTTATTTATTACAAAACTCAGGCTTATGTCTGGGGCCTTTACTGGCATTAATGGAGCCAAATCTAACGCTAAGAGGCCCTTTCTATATTATCATATAAAAAACGTAATCTTGCGGATGTCGACTGATGTAAACTATTTTAAATATTAATGATAAACTAGGCTATTGTAGGAGTATATGCTTCTGGAATGGTTGCTGGGCTATGTAGGAAGAAACGGTACCTGCCAATTATTACTTCAAATTCAAATTAAACCATAGAACTCAAAAAACATTTCATCAAACTTTACAAACATCTCTTTACAAAATATTCAACAAAACTGAGCAATTATATTATATTTGTATGTATATATTTAAGTTTTATGTATGTAGTTTACTTCTATTTTAAGTAGTTAGTTTTTTTTTTAGTATAAACATTTATTCATACAACTATGTACAAGTAGGTATATACAAAAAATACAGATGAAACAGCTAGCTATCTAAAGACCGTTGCAAACGATCTATAGATAGCTCAACTGATCCAGATCACTACCAGGCGGAAGCGTTCCCAAAATACTGGCCGCTACTAAGTAGTTAGTTATTTTATTTAATATTTATTTTTCTCTTTGGTAATCAGCCAAACGCACTACCCCTCCACTCTTCATTACACAAAGGGTAGCTGGAAGAAAATGCTAATTAACATTAATTTCGCCTATGTACTTATTTTATCTTGTGCAATAAAGCTTTTTCTATCTATCTATCTATTGGCAGGTGATGAGTTGCCATCAACTAAACGGGCTTCATAAGATCTGTTATCGATAGGCAGCGTAGAGGCGTTGGTGTGAACGTCTAACGGGTGTCGAGAGGTGTGCTGCATCATCATCATCATCAGCCCACATTAGTCCACTGCTGGACATAGGCCTCTCCCAATACGCGCCATTGAGCCCGGTCTTCGGCTCTTATCATCCAGGTGTGCTGCAGTTTCACTAAACGCTATTCCCATGTTTTATTAATATACTGAACCATATTTAATGGTTTTTGAATTGTTTTATAGTGTGGAACTCTATAAATAAAACGAAGGTTACATTCATGCTAGTATCGATTCGACACTTGTACGACTTCGGCCAAGTCTATGAGATTAACTTGTGTGTGTTTCACCGAAAAAAAAAACTATCGAAAAGTGGACTTTGCGTCTGACTACTCGCGTTTTCTACAACCTTAACCTGCTGATTGAAGTTCGTGTGTGCGTTATTTAAAATAAATACATAAATCAATAAATAATGCTGGACATTTTTCACACAGCATCATCTAGGCCCAAAGTAAGCAGAGGTTGTATTATAGGAACTACATGACTGATATACTACTTATATACATTTTTTTTGTTAATACGTACTTATACGTACATAGAAAACACCCAGACCCGAGACAAATATTCGCAGATACAAAAATTTGTCCCGCGGCGGGAATCAAACCAGCAACCTTCTGTGTCTCAGGAGGGCCTTCGCCCACTGTCACAGAGGTCGTCAACAAACGCACACGAGGATAGTCTGGGATAAATTTGTATAGATAGCGAGTCTACGGTCGGCGCTTAGTACAGGACTATTTTGTCCTCTAAATTTAGGCAATAAGCAGGTTAAGTAAAATAGCCTTGTGGTATGTCCTAGTGTGGTGAAAGATTCATGCGCATTACAGAAGAAAGGAAATATCTTTAAAATATTGAGATTAAATACATTTTGCATCTTTATGAGTATTTAACTTAACTTCAAAACGTTTAGCAGACTTTAATTTGGTCAAGTTACAAATTTGATTATGAATATTTTGAATTTATGAAATACTTATTTAAGAATGGAATCACTAACATGAATAGAATATCAATTGTGGAACAGATAAAACTTCGTTCCCTATTTTTTTGGATTTACCCTTAAAACACTCTGTTTTTATTTTATAAAACACTAGCTGTTGCCAGCGGCTTTGTGCGCGTGAGTCGTGTTTTAAAAAAACATACCTACCCCCATTTTCTACCTTAAAACGTGAAAATCCAAAAACCCTGAAACACACCATTAATTATTTTCAGTAGCTGTCATTTTCTTGTCTCTAATTTAAACCTATATTCCGAATTCCAGCTTACACACCACAGCTAAACTACTAAGTCCTTTCGAGACTTAGTAGTTTTAGCTGTGGGTTGAAAGATCAGTCAGTCAGGACATACAATTTTATGAGAAAATATATAATATAAATAAAATAAAAAAATACCTCTATAAAACTAACGGATCTCTTTCGAAATAACAGCCTTTGTAAGTTTACAAAAGTCGTTAAATCAACATCCACGGGTAACTATATAGCAAACACCTATTCGTCATAATCTATCACAGGTCTTAGAGATGTTATTCTAAGAGGTGAAAACTGAAAGAACCAATGGTAAAAATAAAAGTTAATTTTAGCAATACTTTAAAATAGTCGATTCTTTTGTACATCAATTAAAAAACCGTAATTCAAATTCGCTCTTTTTAAAATGAAAAGAGACTGTCTTTTTTTTGAGTGCTCGCAATAAAGAAATGTCAAGAATTGTACTCCTGTAAAATTAATATAAAAAAATATATATATATCACAATGAAGTCATCAAAGTAGCCGCATTTTCATCAAATAAGCTGTTTCGGAGATAAATAATAATGGATGAAATTGCTATATAAAAAAAAAGTTTTCCGAAGTATGTTCAGACTGTCTGAAGAGCCCTGCTTTACAAAATATTTTCAGAAACTTTAAGGTCCTGAAAAAGCTAGAAAGTTCCGTTGCCCTTGATTGTAGAGCCTATAACCTGTGCGTCTGTTTATCTTCAAATTGAAATGCAGTTTTTTTGCAATCGATTGTGTGACTTTAGTGACGATTTTAGAGATTGATTTTATTGCCACAAGATTATGCAAAATTATTTGTACTTTTATAAACCATTTAAATACAATTGGTATTATTTTTTCCTGCATTATTAAACATTTATTCATACAACTATGTACAAGTAGGTATATACAAAAAATACAGATGAAACAGCTAGCTATCTAAAGACCGTTGCAAACGATCTATAGATAGCTCAACTGATCCAGATCACTACCAGGCGGAAGCGTTCCCAAAATACTGGAAGCATTATATTGGTATTATATTTTTATTGAGTATTTATTTTGGTTCAAATACCTATTTTGTATAAAATGTATACTTGTAATATAAACCATTGTAATGTATAATCCATTGAAATACAATAGGATAAACAAATAAAATTATCTTTAATAAAGAGGTCTTAATATAATTTTACTTCAATAAACGATTTTTTAATATTTACGTGTAGTAAAGTTTCGTTTTGTATTATTATTACATTAGTAGTTTTTTTGTAGTGGTTAAATACCATAATGAATAAAATATTTATCTAATCTAGTAACTTGAATTAAGAAAAACTCAATAAATATATATATATATTTAATACAACTTCAAATTAGGACCCTAATCACATCACAATCTAGGACATTATAATAAAAGACATCGTGTGGTAATTTTTAGAATACTTAGCTAAAAGGGTGGCTGCCCTTTACATTTTCTTTTGAAAACATTCGCTAAATTTTCTTTTGATAGAGTTTTATGTATAAAATGTGATATGAGTGGGTCACTGGACACAAACAAAGAATTATTTTGATAAAAAAATTAAAAAATACGTAAATGAATAAAACGGCATACATTTTTGGATTTTTACAGCAATATTTTGATTCCTATCAGTAATTAATTATTTTAGTATACTTAATTAAAATGGATTTGTTTTTTTTTATCCGCGATGACAGAAGCCCGTATATCCGAGTATCTCCAAAACAGCTAAACGGATTTTAATGTAGTTTTTTCAATAGATTTGTTTGTATTTAGATAGAATGGGGTTTTTATCGCCATAAGTCACAAAAAGGTGCTGCAATCAATACATACAAGCCAATTGTTTTCAGTTTTAAAAAATAATGTCACTAAATTTTGTATTTTCGTAATAAATTTGAAAATTAAAATAAATAAATAAATAATATATATCACCTATTGAAAATATAAATTGTCAACCCTTGACAATTTCTATACGTTTTAATTAAAACGTATTTTAATTTAAAAATATACTTTAAAAACTTATAAAAAATAATCTACTTACGCAATCAACAATTCAATAAAACTATTAATACACGCGATTTCCCGTTCAACTTTATGTACAGGATGTTCGAGATACACTGTTGCTTCGGGTCTTAGTGTAAGGTTTATATAGGGGGTGGTAACGATGGATCGGCGGAGTTGGCAGCGAGCGGTTGGGGAGAGATTTATTTGATGCGCGGAGCGAGCAGAAAAATATCAACATAATACAAAGAAAGCAAGTTAAGTTAAAAGGGTAGATTTCATAAGCGAAGCGAGACGCGTAGAACATATTGGAACTTGGACAACCTCTATGGTACGGCGGACAAATAGCTAGAGGGTACGGGTTCGATTCCCGCTTCGGGAAAAATGTTCGCATGTTCTGCAGATATTTATTGCGGGTCTGGGTGTTGTGGTGTCACGGTACTCGTAGTTACTGATAACCACGACTCACCACCACGACCACGAATCCTAGTGTGGGGTCAGGACTATGTATTTATTTATTTAAATTTACAGTAAATTACACCATAATATAGTGTATATTATATTATACAATCCTAGAATTGGATTCTTGTACGCATAATCAACTTTTATTTGGGTTCGTTTAAGATGAGTGTATTGAAAGTTTGATGTTTTCATCAAAAATAACACAAATAGTGTTTCAGGTACGCTACCACTATTTCACATTTTGTTCATCTAATACTAAGATTGGTAGGAAATTAAAAAAGATATGAGTATTTCAAATAATTCTTAAGGGACTTAATAATTTTAATATGTTTTTTTGTTGTAAAACTTATTGCATAGAATATTTGCATAGACCAGTTTATAAACTATTTGGAAAAAAAAACGTGCAACCCACAACGCATACAATGGGCTCCTAAAATTTATTAATGACAAAAGTATTTATACAAATTGCCTGTTTACAAAAAAACAGGCTCGTATTTTGCGAAGCTAAAATTAATATGTATGTATATTAATATGTATGTATATCAGTCATGTAGTTCCCATAACACAAGCTCTGCTTACTTTGGGGCTAGATGATGCTGTGTATAAAACGTCCAGCATATATTATTATTATTATTAATATAATAATAATAATAATCCGCTACCGCTTATGCACTAAGCACAAACAATTAAAATCAAATCGCTTGAGGACAAACTATGGAAAATATTTGCTGGTACCATTTTAATAGATTTTCCGGCCAAAAGTTAGATCTTTATCTGCTAGTTTTCAAACGCTATTTACTTACCAACTTTATAAGGGGACTTTTTACAAAAACTAGGTATTTTTTACCCTTGACGTAATCGTATCGGGTATGAGTTTGTTTGTTTGATTGTCTGTTACCATCATCCGAAGTCTTTCAATCAATAGTAATGCAGGCTTTTTGCATTCGTTTTGTATAACTTTAAGCGTGGTTTTTAGATATTCAAGTTCTACAAGTCACGATGAAAAACATCTCAATGGTTCTAATTAAGCTAAAGTTAATTTGTTTACCAGTTTTTAAAAGATTCGATGAAACTTTTTAGTTGTTTTATTAAAACCTACTTCCATAGCTAATCTTTGGTTACAATCTCAAAGTTTTGCGAGATGAAAACTCAAAGTTTAGATCGCATTTGTGCATATCCTCTCATTGCATCTTATGTTGTGTTATATGTATACAATAGATAATTTATTTTGCACGTGGAATGTTAACTATTCGTAAAAACGCGGGCATGTGCCAAATGTTATGTTAGAACGGGTCACATACTTATACAAAGCCTTTATTGTCCATATAAACCTAGTTTAAAAACTGTTTGAAGGCCTAATTCTTAAAATGTATAAAATCTTCCAGACAACTTTTGGATGGACAGGATAAAATGGAATCAATAGACTGCAATAGATAGACAATTAAAGGAAACTATTAATTTAAACTAATTCTACTTGCCTATGAATACCCTGCAGATCTACTCACTAAGTAGATAACACAGTACTAAATAAATAAATTGAAATTTGGTATTTTAATAGAAATAAAACTAGTTTCCCGGAAAGGACAGATTGATTTTACTTTTACAAACGTATTTATAGCTATAAAAATATTTTTATAGTTATAGTATTCCTTTATGTTCAAATAATTATTCGAAGACATGTGCCATCTTTTAGTGTTCCAATCAGCTTGCGTCCCGTCACGTGGAATACTAACTACTTGCAAAACGTGGACATGTGACAAATGTAATATTTGGACGTGCCTCTGACTACCTACTTGTTATCCTCAAAGATCCACTCAGTCAAAGTCAAAATTCATTTATTCATTAAAATTACAAGGATCACTTTGAAACGTCGGTTAAGTGAGTAAGTATATATCTGAGGATTCATCATAGGGAATATACAGTCGTGAGCGTGTTTATTTTTTGATTTCCTTAGTTATATATATTTTAGCAGTACGTATGAGTGGCGCAGTGGGCTAAGGCCCGCCTGAGACGCAGAAGGTTGCGGGTTCCTTTCCCACCGCGGGACAAATGTTTGTATGATCTGCATATATTTGTCTCGGATCAGGGTATTTTCTATGTATAATATGTATGAATTAACAAAACAAATATGTATAACTCTTGTAGTTATCGTAATACAAGCTCTGCTTAGTTTGAGGCTAGATGATGCTAAGTGAAAAAATATTATAAAATAACAATATTTATTTTTTGTCGTTTACATCCTTTTTCGATGACAAGTTTCTGTCCCCTAATTTGCTTTCATGGTGACAGGATAAAAGGAAATAAACTGATATGTAAAATGCAATCTTCCACATAACTAAATACCATTCAAATAATTAGGCAAACGACAAGTTCATAAAAAAAAAAACATTTGACACGCCCAGGGTGGCTAGACAAATTCCACTTTCTGTTGGCTTTAACGCCTGCGGAAAGATTGAATTGTATGGAAATTACATTAGCTTTGGAAATGTCACGTGACTGCTGCCAAGTTTAACCTTGATAATTTTGTCAAGGTAACTCTAGCGATCTAGCGTTAGCGTGAAAGCGTGGGGTATTTGTCTAGCCTAGAATGCTTTAGCGTTAAGTCCTTTCAGCACTCATTGTTTTTACGGAAGTATTTATTCATACAACTATGTACAAGTGGGTTTATCCAAAAAATACAGATTAAACAACTAGCTATCTAAAGACCGTTGCAAACGATCTATAGATAGCTCAACTGGTCCAGATGACTACCAGACGGAAGCGTTCCCAAAATACTGGCCGCATTGCCACGCTGAATGCCAATGCTAATGCAAGTTTGTAAGTTTGGTTTAGAAGCATAGATCATCTATAGATAGCTCAACTGATCCAGATCATTACCGACGTAGGCGTTCGTTTTTAATAATAATAATAATAATGCTGCTGGTCATTTTTCACACAGCATCATCTAGCCCCAAAGTAAACAGAGCTTGTGTTATGGGAACTACATGACTGATATACTACTTATATACTTTTTGTAAATACATACATATTATACATAGAAACCAGATCCTGAGACAAATATTTGCAGATACAAACATTTATCCCGCGGCGGGAATCGAACCCTCAACCTTCTGCGTCTCAGGCGGGCCTTCGCCCATTGCGCCACAGAGGTCGTCAAAATATATATATATATATATACGGAAGTATTAAACAGTCAGACAGTATGAATGTCTATGTAAACATGACATTAAGAATTTATCAAAGAAGGCCATCTTTTTTTGAATTGAACTAAATAGGTAATATATAATTATATAATTATATGAAATTAATAATTAACGCCCATTATAATTGAGTAATTGATCCTGTTCATATCTATATATATCTTTACTTTGGTATTTAAATGACAAAAATTCTAATACAAATGCGCAATAAGTACCGAATAACAAGAACATTTGTACTAAGTCAATATTTTGATAAATATAACTTTTGCAACTGTCGTGGTTATGGAATTTTTTTTTACTAAATAACGGGATATTTCCTCCCGTGATCATAAGTACATGAAACTGTGCCGAAATATCGGGATACATAAAAAGTATAACAAATTTTTGATAATAAATATATTTTTTTTTATACTGAAGCGGCAAACAACGGCCCTCCTGTTGGTAAGCGGTTGGTGGAAGAAATAGATGTAGCCGTTGTACATCTCTGGACAAGTTCTTTCACAAGGAGCTATACTTGGTACTTCTCAATAATCATAAACTACTGATCATATTTAAGCTATCGAATAAAAGTCACCTTCATATTATTCGTCAAGGTCACGAACTATATTTTACAGAATAAAAGTCACTTTATATTTATGTTGGTCAAGGTCACGAACTATATTTTCCAAATTTCATTCAAATGGTTTAACCTTTACGGAGATTATTAGTAACAAACATCCATACTTTTGCAATTATTATATTAGTAGGATAGTACAGTAAGTACCTATTTTTTATCAACGTCACCTTATAATGATAATATAATATTTGTAAGTTAAACTTACAACTGAAGTGGACTGAAGAAATAATTTATTCATACAACTATATACAAATAGGTATATACAAAAAATACAGATGAAACAGCTAGCTATCTAAAGACCGTTGAAAACGATTTATAGATAGCTCCACTGATCCAGATCACTACCAAACGTCCCAAAATACTGGCCGCATTGCCACGCTGAATGGCAATGCTAATGCAAGTTTGTAAATTTGGTTTAGGAACATAGGTCATCTAATTTTAAAGATTCATTCACCAATAGTTACAATGGATCGTCGGGGTGGACATGGTAAGTTATGATGTTAAAATAAAATGACTTTTGGTGGAGATTAATTTTGCAACGAAAGTCGACGAAGAAACGGTCGAGCGAATGCGTTTCTTACGAACGCTGCCTCGCTATATTTGAGCGGCTACTTTTTATGGTGCATATGCTCAGATACATATTCAGTGCGCAGTTCTTTGAGGATACCAATTAGGTCAAAGGCACGTGCAAACATTACATTTAACACATGCCCGCGTATTGCAAGTAGTACTAATATCTTTGCATGTAGTTAGCAGGTTGCGAGCCCACCGCCGCTTATTGGAACACTAAATATCACATTATGTTTATTATTAATAAGGTATGTATTCTCATATTTTTTAAAAACCCCACGAAAACTGTACATACATACGTTGGACATACTAGTGCCAATATTTCTAACTTAGTGTTGATCTCACTTGCTTCGCTCGCTCTATCATACGATCAGCGATAGGTCGATCATACGTAATCTATTAGTCATCATAAGTAATAAAATTGTCATCCTTCATTCATTTTCTCGGTAACAGATTTCCTGTGTGATCAAGCGTTGAGATAATTACTAAATGAACTCATTAAAAAAAGAATTACAAACTTTTTGGTTTTAATCAATGTTTTAGATCTGTATCAGGTGTTGTTTTGATTGCGTAATTTCAATATTTATTGGCGGGAAATAGATAATATGGCCGATCAGATGGCTACTATTATAAATGCGAAAGTTTGTGAGTATGAATGTTTGTTACTCTTTCACGCAAAAACTACTGAACGGATTTTGATGAAACTTTACAGTAATACAACGGAATAACATATAAACTACTTCTTATCCGGGTACTACCCGTAACGAACAAAAAAAAACTCGTACGAAAGTCTCGTATGATTGTGAGTCTCGACAGAGCTTACTTATTTGAGTCTGTAGGGTTAAGACTCTGGGTCCGTAGGTAAGTGAGCCCCTTCAAGTATTGAAAATTATTTGAGAGCAATTGGTCGAAGCGACGTGACCAGAGAGCTGGTTATTATCTGTGCCAATACATTAGCATTGTCATTCAGGCAATGCAGCCAACATTTTGGGAACACTTATGGAAGTGATCTGGATCAGTTGATTTATCTATAGATAGTTTGCAACGGTATTAATGTTTCATCTGTATTTCTTGTTTATGCTACTTGTATATATAGGGTCTTTCATTAAGCATGTCCTATCTTTAAATTTAAATAAAACAAAGTGTGTGTGAGATAATATCGAAATTATTTATTTATTTGAAAGATAGTGATGCCATTATGTGTGGAATATGACATCATTCAAATGTCCGCCACGGCTTCTCTCGGTGAAGCGCATGCGAGATATCCAATTTTCCATGACTTTTGCGCATAAATCAGGCTGAATTTGACCTATGGCATAGGTTATGTTGGCTTTGAGGGACGCTGTGGTTTGTGGTTTATTCGCATAGACCTGCGACTTAAGAAAACCCCACAAGAAAAAGTCTAGCGGGGTTAAGTCACACGATCTCGTTGGCCAGTTCACATCAGCTCCACGTGAGATGACCATGCCCTCAAATCTCTCATGCAGAATATTCAATGTGGCATGAGCTGTGTGGCACGTAGCGCCGTCTTATTGAAACCACATATCGTTGGTGTTCAGATGATCCAGTTCATGCCTAAAAAAGTTGGTAATCATCGACCTATAGCGCTCGCCGTTGACAGTGATGGCCTGGCCAACGTTGTTCTCAATGAAATATGGCCCGATGACGCTGCCAGCCCAAAACCCACACCAAACTGTAACTTTTTCGAGATGCATTGGACGCTCTTGGATCTCATGTGGATTGGTATCGTCCCAAATTCGACAATTTTGTTTGTTTACGTACCCATTCATCCAGAAATGGGCCTCATCGCTGAAGATAATTTTTCTGTGAAAATTACGGTCAGTTGCTAACTGCTCCAGTGCCCATTCAGCGAACACACGTCGTTGTCTATGGTCGTTTACCTTCAATTCCTGGGTGAGTTGAATTTTATACGGGTGCAGGCCCAAGTCACGACGCAAAATTCGCCAAGTTGTGGTCTGTGAAAGGCCGAGTTCTTGTGAGCGACGCGAAATCGACTGCCTCGGATTCTCCTGCACACTCTCACGGACAGCGGCGATGTTTTCGGCAGACCTTGCGTTTCGTTGAGGTACGGGTGTTGGTCGATCATTTACCGAACCAGTGGATTCAAATTTATCCACCACACGACGAATAGTTATCTCGGCGGTAGGACGATTATGGCGACCGTAAAATGGGCGAAGCGCGCGGTGCGTTGCAGGAACAGAACACTCATTTTGATAAAACAATTTTATCATTGACCAGGTTGTTGAATGCTATAGCTATCCATGATGATTTGGCAAAACAGAATGAATAAATGACAACCAATTTGACAGATGTAGCTTCAACAAGATGGCCGCTACCAACTGCCAAAGTTCGGACGTGCCTATTGGAAGACCCTTTAGTTGTTTGAATACATTTATAAAAAAACTAAACGTAAGTATGCTTTGTGTGGTGGTGAATTGGCCTTCAGCTCAGCATGCTACAGTTCTGGTCTTCAGCTGAGATCATGATCTCGTGGACATCCGACGGATTAAAACTGTTTAGTACATCGGTATCTAATTATAATGTTGTATTAAGTTTTTTTCGTAACTTAGTAAATAATTACCTGTTGTGATTGTAAAAAGAATAAGAAGAAGCCTTTTCTAAATAATAATGGTGAAAATTGTTTTTTTTTTAAATCGGATGTGTATTCGGAGATTTCCTCCTACATACTTACTTATTTATAACAATAATGTAGTAATAATGTGTATACGAGTAGGGTGAAATGGTAACGAATATGCGTATCAGTACAAACACCGAAAGGGCGATTCAAATTCTCTAAGTAACTAAATGAAACATAACACGTAATCCAAATCGTCACAACCCAAAACATAAAATTACACATTTACCTACGTATTAACAAAATTATACTAAAATTTTATCACTTTATCAAATAAGTGTTAATCATGTCATGTCGCATTAACGTCTTTGGGGCCGCTTTAAAAAACTACGAAATTACAACACCTTAATAAAACTTCTACAAAATTACTAAAATACTGCATACAACGCCATCTCTTAGATACGGCGTGAAGCATATCATACCGTCTTAGGGACTGTTTTTAAAAACTAGGTAGACAGGTACCTACGAAGTTACAACAATATCTTTATTGCTTCTATTAATATACTGCATTCAACGCCATCTGTTAGATAAGGCATAAGACATGTTATACCACATTGCCGTTCACGGACAGATTAATGTGTGAAACTGCTAACCTAACGACAATCACTGCAAACCAAAAGAAACATCATTAAATGTACCTTGAGACTTAGTTTTCGCCTTGTCTAAGAGATGACGCTTTAGTCAGTATTTTGATTGATTTAATAAAGTTCGCCTTGGTTTTAAATTCGTATGTAAGGTGGGTGATTTATTAATTCTGGTGTACCTTTGCAATAAAGTTAATCTATCTATGTAAAGGACAACCCGAGCCCAATGGGCGGTACAGTCAGCGTCATCAAGTTGTTAAACGATTGCATTTTTTTTGACTTATAGAAAAATATTTTGATTATATTTCCGAGGTGAAAATGAGCGCTACAGATTAAATAAGTAGCTACACAACGAATGATGAAAAAAAACTTAAAACACACATACTAAAGGATTTTTCTAATAGAAAAATTATGTGCACATTAACACGTGCTCCTAAGGGCTCTTGGGTGAAGGAAAACATATTGAGGAAAGCGGTATGCCCTAAAACAAAAATTCAAAGGCATGTGGCATCAATTTCAATATGCGGCGATGGGCTTGCCTTTGACTACCCCTACTTTGTATCCCCACAGTTCTGAGTATACCAAGATCGGAGGATATCTATCATCATGGATCAGTTACCAATTTTTTTTTATTAAGTATTTAATTTTCGCTAAGTTTATAATCGATATCCTTTGACGGAAGATACGTTAAGTGGTCTCTCTCAGCTAATGTTGGAATCGGCGATACCTTCGAGAGTACGAGAAGTTAGCCCCGCACTTTTGCGTTTCCTGAATTCTGATACTTGTGCTTAATTGTTCTAGATTTGTTCTATATTGTTACAAAATATATTTTTCTCTAGATTGAAAATTACAGCTGAAAAACGAAATTAACTGTTATGGAACCTGGCTCCGCACTATTGAATTTTCTAAGTTTTGATAGTTCTGCATTGTTCCAGAATATTATACTATAATGAAAATTGACGTCATAAATTAAAAAAAACTTTTTGGAACCTATAATAGGCTTCTATTTATGACACATGTTTTTCGCTCAAAACGACATTTACTTTAGAGACAAAGCAACGGACATACGCAAGGTAGGATCAAATTAAGACTTGCTAACTACTGTGACTTTTGCGGCCAAGGATTGCCCGACCAACCGTACACTAATTATATATACATAACTCAAACTAACCTCGACATAACAATGTAGTCTATTTTTCTGTCGAAGAAACGTTTTGTTTAAATAAATAAATTTATTAAATAATATATAAAAACACGGCTAGTGAGACTATGTCGCTAGCCGTGTTTTGTTTCGTAAGATGATTAAAAATATCTCGATTATGATTCTAACATAATATTATAAGATTCGAGAAATAAAATTCTGACAGGAAAAGAATATATTCCAAGATGAATTATAATGGTATAGGTAGTGTTAAGATTAATAAAATAATTATGTTTTTTTCACATAACTACTAGACCTATTGAGGTAAATATAAATAAAAATACCAATACAGATGACCAAATAAAGACCGGAAACTGATCCAGTGGTTGTGAAGATCATGATTATATTTATTAATTTGTTTTTCATTAGGTACAAAATAATTATATTAAAAAATAATGGACACAAACATAAATCTTACCGTATAATTAAGATACTGAAGTACATAAAATTTTAATATAATTCTTAACTTACAAAATGTATAACTTCATCTAAGGCTTCCTATATTAAGTTCAAAATCAAACCGTGATTCTCAACCGAAAAGTTTACAAAATATATTGTCCAAATTTGGACTTTCATTGTTATTTTTCTCATTCATTTCAGTCTCGACTTCTGAATGAAAGTTACAATCGGTAGTGTCTAGGTTTATTCGCCTAAACGGCCAAGTACGAGCGAGACTACCGCACTATGGGGTCCGTAGGTACCACCAAACATTTTCAACGTTCAATGTAGGGGACAATTCTTGTTTTTTTATTATTTGTCTCTATAAAAGCTATAACCTACAGTTGAAATGATCGTGGTTTGGTATCATTTAACGATATGATGACGACTATAACACGTATTTTACTTTTCATCTGCTGACGTTTCGTTGACCGTTTAGAGGTCCTTCCTCATAGAGTTCCATTTATAGCTCCTCAGTGAGTCATGAGACAGGAACTGAAATTTCCTTTCTACACGTTAGTTTTGTTCTGAGGTATTGTTTGATAATATACCTACAGCCTTCTATCCCTACAGCGTAATATATAATTAATATACCTACAGCGTACTTTGCGATTTCAAAGGCACACAGGTTATAGAATGATCTCCCTGCTGAGGTTTTTCAAGTAAATACAGTACGAGCTTCTTCAAAAAGGGCGTTTTAAAATTTTCAATTTCGGCAACGTGCGTATGATACCTCTGGCGTCCGTAGACTTTGAATGATTGTTTGTCACGTTGGTGGTATACAAAAAATTACCAGCCTATCAAAACAAATTAAAGCAAAACTACCCACATCATCCTGCTAATCTAGTACCGTTATAACTAGGGTCTCGCTCGGCACCTTTTCGGTACGGATCCCTAAAAAGTGTTGATTAACTTTTTTATCATATCAACGGACTCATTCTCACCGATTTTCTCAATACAAGCAGTAGCTTTCTTCATGTGATCCTCGTGTAACCTCCTAGTTTTATCCACGGCATCCGTCTTCAGAATATTAAACTTCAAATCTTCATAATCAACATCGTTCACGTTATTTTTAGCTTGATCTATAATACTGTAAAGCTTTGGGTTATTTTCTAAAGCGAATAGAACTGGTGCGCTTGCTAAACAGAAGATATCTTTGCTATCAGAAGTAAGCTTTTGTAATTCTGTAGCGGCTTGCCAAGCTAAACCAACATGGCAGCCGAAATGGTACGCGTAGTTTTGTGTCAATTTATTTTGTTTCTTCAAAACCATTGCAGATTGGCATCCCCTACCTAGCAAGCTTACACCGTTGTATATAGTTCTGGCCGTCCATTCTTTGACTGATTTCCCTAGAACATCATCCACTGTCATAGAATTGGTGTCGAATGTAATTTCGAAATCGTCTTTCGCGGTTTTAGGTTTGCCCGGCAATGGCATGTTTTGTTCGTCTCTGTCACCGAAAAATTGACCTTCTGAGATATCTTTTAGTGCCGAGGATATGATGTATGATACGTCAGAGTTCCGAAGCCCTGCTAGCATGCCATTAGCTGTTACTAGAAGATAGTCACCGAGAAGTATCGCGATTTTGTTTCCGAAAATGGCGGATTCTGTATCTTTCCCTCGCCTCGCAAATGGTACGTTCACGATCCCTTTGTGTATGAGATGTCCTGTTCTGATCATTTCTGTTAGTTCCGCGAGGGCTCTTGTTTCTTCTTCGGATTTCTTGGCCTGTGAATGAATTGTGTTCGTTAATATAATTATAGATTAACACTGTACAGACAGTACAGTCGCAAACGAATAATAATAATAATGCTGGTCATTTTTCACACAGCATCATCTAGCCCCAAACTAAGCAGAGCTACGATGATACGTAAACATCATTATTTTTCTGTGAAAGGAAAAAATATGATCCATCTAAGGTTGTCTCGAAGATACCGTTCTAAGCGACAAGAGATCCATTTTAAACGTTGAGAATGGTTGACCTATCTTCCACAAGCACGCTTAGTTTGGGTCTCATTAGGGATTCCACATAATATGTAGTACCTATGCTATCTGAATATTCTGTATGCATTGTAAATCTGTATTCTTCACCTTTTTATATATCTCTATCTATTCAGTTCAAATTCACTCATTGCTGGGTAAGGGCCTCCTTTCTAGCACCCCACTCTTCCTGGTTCTGCGCCAATCGAACCCAGCGTTCTCACCGCCTTCATTAACCACCAGGCAATATCATTCGACCAGCTGGCTCGTGGTCTGCCCCCTGATCTATGAATGTGGTTGACCTGACCATGAGTACCATGCTACCGTTAAACCCAGACCCCGAACGAATATCAGCAGCAAATGCAAACATTTGTCCTGCAGCACGAATCGTACCAGCTAAATACGAACCGTACCTGACTCATTCATTACCTACAAAACATACAGACAAAACATTGCAAGATCTCATATCAGGACAATTCCTAGTAACAGAAATTCAACTTAGGCGGGACTCGAGCCGCCTTCAGCTTGGTGCTATTCCAACTTAGGCACGAGATCTTTACCCGCCTGGTCGAATTTGCCTGGATTTTTCGAATCGAATCGCCGTGGCTCCACCTACAGGGAAACTATGCAGTTATCCAAGCCTGTTCAATGATAAAATAGTAACATTTAGTACCAACAATTGTCGATTTTTGTGTTGGAATTTTTGAGATAATATAAAATTGTGATCTTCCTTAAGTGTAGGTTAACAATTTAAACACCAAATATTCATTTGAACTACTGGTTCATGAATTTGGGATCGCTCTTTGCTCGCAGATGGTTTATCGAAATTCGATGTTACCTGTGTTGTGGTCCTCACGGATTTGGATAGAAGAAGAATTATCAGGCCCCAGGGTTGCAGGTTATTGGAGTCTCCGTAGAGGACGTTCTTTGCTGTCTGCATCACCAGATGGTTGCTGCCAACCTGAAAGAGAATTTCCAACTGACTTTTCGAATTTCAATGCACTTTGCGTTGCGCTATCGCCATCTATTGGTTTACACTTTATTAGGAAGTTAAATCCTACCTAGTACGAGCTAGATGGCGCTGCTACCCACTGCTCCTAGCGGCATCTAATGCAAACGATCGTCGCAAACGATCTATAGATAGTTCAAATGATCTAGATCACTACCAGACGGAAGCATAATGCTGCTTGCATTGCCACGCTGAATGGCAATGCTAATGCTAATTTAAAATATTAAGTTTGTGCGTTTTAGGATTGAATAAACATTGGAATTATTAATTACATTTATTGCTACTGATCCTTAAAAACGACGATTAACTTTGTGACATTCAGCACGATTAACTTGATGGGTGATCATTTTTAGTTATCATATCAGTCTCAATTCTTCAGCCTATAATAGACTCCATCGTCATGTTGACCATAACTAATATAGACTTTTTCTGTTAACTGTACCTACTAACCTACCTAAATCTCGTGGCATTGGCTGGAAAAGAAAAACACTTTATTTTTATATTAAAAATGGCATGAGATTGCTTGGGCACCCATGTATGGAATTATAAATTTGGAGAACAATAGATTTGGCATTGGTGAGAGAATGGCCCACAAATCCCACTTAAAACACATACTTACTGATTATCGATAGTTACTTTAACGGCCGATGTCATCGTGAAAGTAGTCATAGATATTATAATACTAGTTATTACTTTCTAAAATGTTCATAATAGTATTTTTTCAATGCAAATGCAAATATTTGTCTCGGGATCTGGGTGTTTTCGATGTGTAATAATATGTATGTATTTACAAAAAAAAATGTACCTATATAAGTAATATATCAGTCATGTAGTTCCCATAACACAAGCTCTGATTACTTTGGGTCTAGATGATGCTGTGTGAATATGTCCAGCATTATTATTATTATTAGACATCGATTTAGATAGATACATCTACTCATTCTAGCACAACACAAGAAAATACAAGAACTCTTTAGCGGCCTGTGTCCAGCACATTAAGAGGTGTTCAGCACCAATTAGCTAAAACTCAGTACGACTGTTTATAAGCAAAACCTATTATTGTATTAGTATAACGCTCTTAGCGATAAGGCCGCTCATTGTATCACCTCAACCTACATAAGATCTTATGTAGTGTTTTGTTTAATACAGGCGTAACAATGCAATAAAGAGTTATCTATCTAACTATCTCTCTATAGCCAATAACTAGTATATTATACTAATCGTTACTATAAGTAAATGATTGCGTCCACATTTGTGACATTTTAATGGGAATTGTCACGGAGTAATGTCACAAATATCTATAGCCAATACCTAGTATAATAAATTATTCGTTGCTATAAGTAAATGATTGTGTCCACATTTGTGACATTATAATGGGAATTGTCATGGAGTAATATGTTACAAATGTGATCGCAGATTTACCAGCCACCTGGTTTCAATAACAGCCGTATACGGATGACGTCCCGTTTCTTTGCGAACTACTGTCAAAGGTTTTGACATTATTTGAAGCAAAAATGAGACGTTATCATTTTAGGACTGTGAGTAATACATTAATTCGGCATAATTTCATCAAAGTTCCCGCCAATATTCATTTTAATTCAGGCATTCTTGTAAAGGGGTTGCCGCAGCCAACTAGCTTAATTAGCGTTTTAGTTAACAGCCTAGCCTTTTTGGCCTAGGCTGTTAACTGCCAAAATGGTTGCGACAGAGATATAATGATAATAAAGCGTGTTTCAATTACAGTCGTAAAATGATAAAGCCACGTTTTATTTCCTATTTAACCAAGAACAAAATGTGCAAGCATTTTCAGCCATGCAGATAAAACGCTACTAGGTACATAAATAAATAGTAATTTAAGTAAGAACATTCTGTTTTAAAAATATAAAACTAGGTTTATCACTATTAGCTAATTTTTATTCATATTCGAGTTTTTTTGTGTCTCTATAAATTTTAGTACCAACAACCCATGGTTTTACGGGTCTCCTTAATTAAGCACCTACTTACCAACAAATGTAAAAAAAAAATTCAAAACACTCACCAATTTCCTCAAATAAAGCGCCATATTTGCAAATTCATCGCTCAGTAAACACCGTAAATTCATGAAAGAGGTCGGATACCCAACTACTTTCTCTGCGTCTCGAATAATATCGCTCCAGTTCGTAAAAGGAGGTCGTAACAGGATGAGAATCTCATCTTTCGTCAAACTGGCCACCGTCGACTCGTATCTTTTTTGAAAAAAGAACGGCGATGCGCGCCTTAGTACGCGGGAAACCGACATGACTTTGACAGATGAGTTTTTTTAATCACTGGTGTGCCGCGGTATACGACCGCGGGTGAAATGGTTAGATTGTAATGGCTTTGATGTTGCCATGATTAAGGTACTAAGTGGCTGGGATAATATTCAGTGTATATGAAGGTCATGGAAACCATTAAAATGTAATTTAGCTATCAGAAATCAGATCATTTATTTGCTTGAATATAGGTCAGCTAATACATGAAGTTTTTAGGCCCTTATATATTCTACCATCTAAATAGCGGCAAAGGTCAATAGGTAGCTTGAGAATCAATTTAAATACTAGATAATTGATAAAATGACAGAACTTATCGTTTAAATTAAAAATGACAATAACTATTACATACCTACCATAAACAACTTAATCTAATAATATTCAATGCTAGTTACTGGTCACAATATAATTATTGCCTACTTTATGACGTGATCTACGCAGTTAACTACATTATTAAGTACTTATTTATACCTAGTTTGAAAAAAAAAACGATGTATTTAATTTTACAATAAAATTTAGGAATAAATAAGATATTTTTTTTAGGATTTTACCTACTTGTTTTTTAAACAATTCAGTGTTCAGTCCACATACCTAGCTAGCTGAGACGCAAGAGGTACCTACGTGTTCGATTCCCATTGCAGTAAATTCTGCTAAATATTTGTTCCGTGTCTGGATATTCTGGAATAGGTACTCGCAGTTTCTAAAAGCTACATACAGAGAATCCACTTTGCGAATTTATTAAGTAACACAATAAGCACCACAATTACCCAAAAGTACCTAAATTTAAGTAAAGCATACAATTTTCAATGAAAAATCGTTCACAGCGCTTATTTTCCAAATTGCCTACTTTATCTATTGGTAAGGAAATAGGGTCTACCTAGGACTTAGACTATGATAGCAAGAATTGTCTAACCTATATTCCGTAATCACCTATCTTTATCCACTAAATTATTATGTAAACTTCTTTGTATGCAAACGTGTTGAAAATCTCAATCAATATCAAAATACTTATCCACCTCAAAAATGGGGTAAAATTATAAACTGGCAACATCCATTGCTCTTGACCGTGAAGTGGAAAGCTGCATTTAACCAGTACACCTGCATACTTCACTATTGCATAGCTACATTTATTTTGACCCTTACGCCTAAGAGATAAGAATCAAAACAAAGAACTGTCTAGCTCTACAAAACTGGTATAATGTCCGAGTATCTATTATAATAAGACCCCAGTATAAACCTATCTATAAACTAATGACAGTTCTATCTAAATTGGATATTGTATTCTTTTTTCGAAAGCACTTTTTTTTCATAACTTAACTGTAATGGTATTTGGAATAAGAACATTTCATATAGGCCAGTATGTTTTCAAATGAAATAAAAACATTGTTAACTATTATTTTACTATAATTTGAAGGTACATCAAATTATAGCAAAATTGTTTTTACAATAAACAATTTTCTGATACAGATTCTGAATCACAATATTCAAAGTACGTTTGGAGTTGGTGAATCAACTTGGCAAGAACTGGTAGAAATTGAGGGCTCCCACATGCTTTCCGATAAATCAAATCATTCATTAAAATGTATGACAGATATTTTAGTTCCGTTTAGCAAAACCTATTTTAGAATATCACTGTATATGTATGGCGTCACTTTGTTTAATTTACATCTAAACTCTAATTGTAAAGGATTGACCTTGTGCGGTCTATACCTATGTAAAAGGTTTTAGGAGGTTATAAACGATTGTTTTATGAAACTACTGTCAAAGAGGCTCTAGCAGAGTTGTGGTTGCGTTTGAATAATAAACAAAAAAAATGACCACTTTAAAAAAATACAATAGATAAATTTATTTCGGACTACAAAAATAAAAATATAAACAGAAACAATAAAAAGGAATGGGTGCTGGCTGGGTGCAGGTTCCTGTGCCAAGAATTATCAAATTTTATAGTTATTGCCAAACTACATGTTAGTTTCATTTTTAACATACAAAACATGTTTTAAAACATTGATATGGTTTGAATTAAAAACAGTTTTTCCCAAACATTTTATTAGTTTCTCAAATTGCTAACATCAAGAAAATAGTAAAGTACACTCGAATTAGAAATAAATTGATGAATACACCAAATAAATAACTTGAATTATATTGACATGTAACAATTCGTTATTAATCTGAATCTGAATCAGAAAATAAATCTTCAAAAGTTAAAATCACAGATCTTGAAATATTACTACAATTTTGTTACAAATTTTGGATTAGTTTAATTTTATATATTTTTTTTACTTTTATTCATTGCTAACACCAATTAACGATATGTTTTTAATATTTTATGCCTTATTTAGTGTCATAATTCCTTATTTATATGAGAAGGAACTATTAAATCTTAAGATAAATAAAACATATACATTTTTATTTTTATCAAACTACTAACATCAAGAACTTTCAATTTTTAAATTCTATATTTTTAATGAAATATTCTTTATTTGCTAAACACTACGTTGAATGAATTAGTATGTACATTGTTCATTTATAAATCTTCAAAATCAAAGAGTTAAAACAAACCACTGTGTCGTTATAAATAAGAAGGTATTTAAATATTTTTTTTGTTTACTTTTCACATTGCCAACATCAAGAAAATAGTTAACTATAATTAAATTATTAATACACCAAATAAACAACTTGTATGAATAATGTGATCAGAAAATAAATATTCATAAGTTAAAATCTCAGATGTTATAATATAACTGTAATTCAATTTTGGATTAGTTAGATTCCTATTTTACTTTATTTATTGCTAACACCAAGAAACCTCATTTATATTAAAAGATAAATCTTAAGAATAACATTATAATTTGTATATTATTAATATTTTATGAAACACATAACATCAAGTAAATTTAATGAATTTTAAATATTTTTCCTAAAAGTACATACTTTTAGAAAAAAAAGATTTGTTAAAGACATTTCATATACTTACTTTTATTCATTTAAAATACGTTTAATGAATAAGTAGGTACATTGTTTTTTCATAAATCTTTAAAGTCACAGATCTATTTTTATAAAATTAAAATTAAAATACATTTTTTTATTTAAATTGCGTTTATGTTATGGCAGTATTTATGTAACGAAAGTTTTGTTGTGCTTTTTTAACATGGTGTCTAATTTACGTTCCTATTTTAATACTACAACGAGACAATATTTGATATAATCATATAAATCATACAAACATTTGCCCCACAGCGGGAATCAAACCCGCAACCTTCGCCCACTGCGCCACAGAAGTCGTAAAGACTTTACTTTAATTATAAGTATATCATAGCTTTCACCTTTTTTATATTTTACTTAAAAGTAAAAAAAAATATAATTATGTTAAATTATTGCGAAAGTTTAAAATATTACTGTACTTTACATGTACCAACAATTTAAAACTTTATAGGTAGCCATTTTGGGGAATCCGTAAATAAGAAAGTTCAATGGCCACTGGATGCGGTAAAAAAAGAAATACAGAGCTATAAAAATAAAAAATACGTAAATAATCATATCATTATTGTAAGCCACTTCCAGAAACGGGTAGACCCATACACCGCGTACGTAGAAAATGAGCATCACGCTGAAAAAAAAACACGAAATAGATAATATTAAAAATGTAGAGTTTTAAGTAGATACTCGTAATTATTTGGTACTTGTAGTTAAAATATTTTTTGTTCGGTTCTTTTCGGAGGAGGGCGCTAATATTCGCGACATAGTTTTTTTTAAACTTCTTCGGATATTAACGTTCTTTCAAGTTTATTAAGTTATTTTTAGTTTTATTAAGCATAATGTAGTTTTACATGCACCCCGTCATCATTAACTCGGGATCTGGGTGTTTTCTATGTATGTATTTACAAAAAAAAGTATATAAGTAGTATATCAGTCATGTAGTTCCCATAACACAAGCTCTGCTTACTTTGGGGCTATATGATGCTGTGTGAAAAATGTCCAGGATTTTTTTTTTATTAACTGGCAGGAAATTAGGGAAACTAGAACAATGCAGTCGTCAACCCAGAGTCCTTCGCTACTTCAAGAAGTTGGGCTGGTTGGGGTCAGGTTAGAAGGGGGATAATGCGGGACGTCAGTGTAGATCTTAGTTCCACCATTTAGAAAAAAAAATTGTTCAATAAATTGCCTTTGGACATAAAATATTTAGATTGTAAGGAATTTAATTCTAAAATAAGGTGTAAATAAGGTTAATGTCAAAATCATATCATATGATATTGACGAAACTTTAGATGTTGACTTAAGTGTAACCATACAAGTTTGTTTTATTTATTCTTCTCCAGAATGTATTACCTGTAATGTATTTTATTAATAATAATAAGCTCACCAAAAAAAAAATGATAAAACTGACTTTTCCAAGTGTAAAACAATTGTATCTAAATATATATTTAATTGAATTTTGTATTTTGTTTTTGATCCGAATAAATATATTTTGATTTTGATTTTGGGAGTCCTTCAGAGCACAGCACAGCACAGCAATGCACAGGTGTTGCAGATGTTTTTTAAAACACCCTTCAGATGCATACATATTCCTGACCACCGTATCCCAAACCCCAGATCCAGAACAAATATCCGCAAAACATGCAAAACATTTGTCCCAAAGTGGGAATCGAACCTGGCTACTCGCCCGCCGCGCCATCGACGTTTATTTGATGGAGAGGTTATTCTTTTAACAGTGTACTAGGACATGTATCATCCGAATTTCGTGAATAAAAGTGATAAAGTTTTCCTGTTAAAAAATGTATGTAGTTTGCCGCGAACCATTTGTACCCGACTGTCGAAAAGTGTGTGTGAATTTCATATTTGAACTTCAAAATTCTATCAATTGAACCTATATAGCAAGTTTCATCAAGATTTAAATTAACGGTTCGGCAGTTAACTTCGGTGACTCGCAGCGCTGGCAATGTCTCAGCGCCTAGCTTAATCCAATCCCACCCAGAAGCCTAGAGACATGGGTGACAGTATACGAAACTGCCGAAACTAAATACCAGACGTTTCCAGCCATGGACTAAATAATCTAGATACCATGTTTCCTCTACACACTACACCATTGTGTAATGTAGGACAATGGGTGGTATCCGCTATTTGCGAAATTAGGAACAGGTGAGGCCAAGATTAGTGATCTAAATCAGCGGTGATCTAGTAATTTTAAGATTATCAGTTCGCTTTCAAGATTCTCAAATAGTTTCCATATTAAAATAAAAATGGTATTATAGATACTCACATTGCTGGATATACGATCGAGACGATTGTCTCTACAATCTCGAATAAACGAAGTATATCTTTGGGAAGTCTGTATCTTTTTCGTAGGACCAAGTCCAAAATTACCACTGGTCCTATAAAAGTGTGCAGGATGTGTTTTGAAACTGGGTCTGAAAATCAATAAGTATAAATTAGAACAGTTATTTGCTTGAATAAATGTAAGATCAAAAAAATGTAGGCCCTTTATATTATACTAGCTACATCCCATAGATTCGCCCGCGTGGTAACCGGGTAAAAAACAGCTTTTACCGTAGGCAGCGTTCGTAAGAAACGCATTCGATCAACCATTTTATCGACGACTTACTTTGCAAAATTGGTCTCCACGACAAACCCTTTTATTTTAACGGGATAATATAGCCTATTCACCCTGAAAGTCCATTCTAAATATAGGTGAAATATTCTTTGAAATCGGATGAATAGTTTCGAAGATTACTTCCTACATCCAAACTTTACCTCTCTAGATTATGTTACATTTTTGTAACATAATCACAACTTAATTAAAAACCACGTTTAAATTCCTGTCAGTTGTCAAATTATGAATTTTGTTTCCTACAACAAATAACATTTTAAATGCAAGAATAATTATGAAATGTCGGTATTCGTATGCGTAAAATATTTTAGGAGAATTCAAAAATAAAGATACCATAATAATTTGTGGTTTTTCTCTGCTAACGCAAACTGAGAAATTGAGAATAGGAATTGCGGGGCGTTTTTTCAAAATATATAGAGATGCGCGAATTTTGTTTTTTTTTCAAAACTCAAGATGGAATTTCGTTCTTATATAAAGTTATTTTTCTTATAATTTTGCGCTTTATTGTCCTGTCCATCTTAGCCAATAATGAAAGTCTTTCATTGAATAATGACACCTATAAAAAATAAACAAAATTCTACAAATAAATGCTACTTTTATAGTAAACTAGAAAAAAAATAATTGCTACAGCTTCGGCATATGATCGGCAAGGGAATATAATACCATAGCACACCAAGGTAAACCATCATCATTATCATCATCAGTCCACCGTTGGACATAGGCCCTTAGCCCAGTGTTCGGCTTTTATCATCCATTTTTTGCCGTCTTTCTTAAGTCATCGCTCCACCTAGCCGGGGAGCGCCCCACACCACGTTTGCTAAGACGCGGTCTCCACTCAAGAACTCGTTTACCCCAACGGTTGTCGGTTCTTCGGCATATATGACCATTGCCACTTCAGCTTACTAATCCTCTGAGCTATGTCGATGACTCTCGGTTTCTGTCGGATAATCTAGTTACGGATTTTATCCTTCAGAGAAACCCCGAGCATAGCTCGTTCCATAACTCTTTAAACTGATGGATTAGCCTTAGTGTGAGTGTCCACGTCTCGGCACAGAAGGTCATACGGGTAGGACGCACTGATTGAAGACTTTTTAGTGTACTATGTATGTACTAACCCACGATTGACTCCATATAGTCAGGATAGATTAGGCTTCGGTCGTAGAAATATAGGACCCAAAATACAGTAAACGTCACCTGAAAAATAAAAAAATTAAACTGAACCATTTTTTTGTAATTGGCTATATAAAAATATGGTATTCAAAAATCGGTATCATAATATGATAAAAAAACTGTATGTATATTATACATACAGTTTTTTTTCATTCAACGGCTTTATAGTACCGGCTTAGGCAAACAAATTTATATAGGAAAGTCTTTCGAACTTTAATTCCATGTGACATTGGTGGCACATTGTATATAATTTGCCCCCGAACTGAAATCTTGCGATAAGTAAGATTACTTTTTATTTCAAAAATTGAACCTGCTCCTCTAACCGCCCATTGTACCTTCAATTTTAGTATTTTATTATTTATTTAAACTACGGGCCGCATGCGGCCCGCGGGCCGCCGGTTGCCGACCCCTGATTTAAAGTGTACATAACAACAAGTAGCCAACAAAAAAATAATTGCAGTTGCCTGGAAAAATCTATACAGATTATTCATTTAATTATTCATAGTTATGGCAACATTTCTTACCTTGCTACATGGCCATACGATACTAGCTTTATTATAGATAGATAATACTATCTAAAATAATAAATAATTCAATGAATAATATATACAGATTATACCATAAATTTTTCATATTTATGGTAATATTTCTTACCATGCTGCATGGCCATACGATACAAGCAAATAACAACTCCCTAAGTAGCAACGGAGCTATCGACATCTTCTTATCTTCCCTAACCACCATGTGTAAAACTGCGCTAAACGCACAGTACAGTATTTGCATTATCTGTAAGCAGAAACAAGTTTTAATAACAGAATGCTTTCGCGATTGTAGAAAAATCTCAACGAGAAATCGACACGTGTTTCAAGACTCGCTTTGCGCAACAACCGAAGGCTTGTTGCCTCGCCGAGCGTAGAACAGAAAGTACATGTACGAATCATGAAAGTAGAAGTACGAAGTATGAAAGTACAAGTACGAAGTATGAAAGTACAAGTACGAAGTACGAATGTACAAGTATGAAATACGAAATAACAGGTAACAATAACAGGTACGAAGTAGAAAGATTTTCTACGCTCGGCGAAGCAACACATTTTTGAAGTTGTTGCGCAAAATCGATTTACTAGATAGCGAGTGGATAAGGATGCTTGGTGGAGAGGCGAAAAACGTATCGATTTTTAGTGAAGGTTTTAGCTTTTTTAATGTAGATTGTATGAAATGTTTATTGCTATCTCAAACTGATGTCGTAGGTACATATTTTGTTATCTCTACGTAGGTAAGTATTAAATAGTCTAATTCTAATAAAACAGTACCATAGGTTATGCTCTGTTCCCCACACTAGGACTTTATAGCTTGTATGGCAGGGTCACAGGGACTCGCTACGGACTCTCCCACAAAAAACAAACCAGATAATACATATACTAAATATGCGTGTACATAGCACTGGTAATGGTTGGACTGTTGAGAAAAAAAAAATAAACCAAATAGTAGTAGTAGCTTAGGAAGTTACGGTCTACAGTAAACAATTACAATTTTATACTTAAAATAAAATTAGGTTTGTATGACTCACAAAGACAGAAAGTAGTGAAATAAACGGATTTTTAACAAAATTCAAATATAGGTGATGAAAGAGCTATCTCACGTAACCTATGCTTGCTTGTCCGTAACGTAACATACATAGTCCTGAGCCCAGCCTAGGATTTCCTGAGCCGTTGGTATTAGAAACTACGACCGTGGTACTACAACACTCAGACCCAGAACAAATATCTGCAGGACATAACATTTGTCCCGCATCAGGCATCGAACCCGCACCTCTTGCGTCTCAGATGGCTACTCGACCGCAGCGCCATCGAAGTCGCCAAAATTTGAAATGAAAGTCTTCGTTCATTGAAGTTAGCAACAGGAGGATTTTAATTATAGCTACTAATTATAAATACTGACGAGTTTCAGGGTTATTAGATTTTAATATTTTAGGGAGATTTTATTTTGTATGGGAGTATCGTTTTTTTTTTTAAGTTAGAGCTTAAAAATTGGATTGTAGCATCATAAATAAATAAATAAAGACGAGTTTCAAGGTTGATTGGATTTTTAAATTTTAAATGGGAAAATGGCCGAAATGGGGGGTGAAATTTGTTTGTAGTATCGGTTTTTTACACGACTCCACGCGTGCAAAGCCGCTGGCAACAGCTTGTTATTTATAAAAGGCAGTGAGCGATGGCCCGTCGAACGTGAGGGTTCGATTCCCGCTGCGGGACAAATGTTTCTATGATTTGCAAATATTTGTCTTGGGTCTGGGTGTTTTCTATGTATAATTTGTATGTATTTACAGTATATACATTTTATATCTCTGCTTAATTTAATACGTACCACAACATATGTCGTCAAGTATCCAAAGATCATCGATCTAGTCTGTACGATTCTTGGATCTTTGGTGACAATAGGCGACTCGCTTGCTCTCATAATAACCAAATTCAACAGTGAAGCTATATGAAATGGTACGATTATAATTGAGTATCCGTACATGCATATGGCCGTTCTCAACCTGGAAGGTTTAAAAAAAATATTAGGACACCATGATACTTAATTTTTTTGTTCACCAACTTAATTTAATTTGATATTTAGCTCTATTTTACTATTATGTAGTAACAAAAGAAAGAAATAGCAACGAACTCAAATTAGTCAGATTTCAGTTTGCATAAATGTTTAGTCGTGACTTCAAAACTTGCTGACACGTAACTAATCGGACAAGAGTAAATTTCTTAGCATCCCTTTTATGAAAAAATACACCTCTAAGTGTGAAAAAAGAGGGGGCATGGAATTTCGTTTTGTACTTTTTTTTCAACTTGGTCATAATTTTTTCATACTGATAAAAATATATTCTAAAAATATATCTTGTAAAGGCCCAGCTGAAGAAAAAAAAGCTAAGAAAAATCTGGAAGAGATCGCTTATTTTAAGCGATAAGACCGCCAATTGTACATTCATAAGAATGAGTTTCTTTTTTATTTATTTTCCGTTTATGGTGTACAATAAAGTATTTTCATTCATTAATTCTATAAAATCTTGTAATATAAAAATATTATTAAAAAACATACTCATGTTAAATGCAACATTAAAAAATACAACCAGTGAGTTGATTTAGTTGTGAATAAACGTTATCTAAATATGGGCATAATCGTAGATACGATTATACCTAGCTTTTGATAAGTTACATTATATGGTAACAGTTTTTTTTTATTCATAATAAAGTGATTTATTAATTATCATAAATTCCGTAAATAAAATAAAGAATCGCAGTCCACAGAATTTGTACTCTGAAAATAAGTATTGAGCTATAAATCTAATAATATATAATCTGTCTTCAGATTAACTTGTCAAGTTATCGACTTACTTAAGTCTAAAATAGAATTGATTTTATATAAATTGGTTTATTTGACAACAACAAAGCACTGACAGGACAGTTATAAAATGAATAAATAAAATAGATAATAGATTTTTATCTACCTAGATTTTTACAAAAACACAGTGACAAAGATGGGTTTTTTTGTTATAATTAATGTAACGTGTGGGCCAAACAAGTCCTGCCATTTTGCGCAACTTACCAGCTGTCTATCTGTCTGGCTTATAAAACTGATAACTTACCAACCATAATTTTCCCTAAGGATTTTATTCCGATTATCCTTAATTCGGACAAGCCACACGTTTTTTTCGGGAACCATAGCTAGTTTAGATCTGGTAATGCCTGGGAATTAAAGATTCTCGATTAGTGACCTTGGAAACAATGCTAGGAGACACATCCGATAATCCACGATCCAATGATATCTCCTATAGTATCAAAAAAAAGCCTATAACCGTAAAACCTATGAAGCCTATTTTCTATTAAAAATAATAAAAAACCCTTTCACGACTGCATTTCCCATAATGGACAATCATACTCTGTGCGTAGATCTTTGAGGATACAAAGTAGGTCACAGGCACTTCCAAACAATACATATGGCGGAAGCACGCGTTTTGCAATTTGCAAGTAGTTAGTAGTAATCAACTTAATATTAAACTAGGAAAAGAAGACTGTTTTCTAACTTTAGTAATAGAACTACCGGTGGAAGTTGAAGGCAGGGTACCCAAAATGCTGTCGACATTATTTCGTTGAATAGCAATGAAAATTTTCTGACAGAGTTAGGGCGCCAACCCTTTGGTTTCGTCATTACTATCTACTATGTACTGTATTTTATTTTTGTTCCATTGATTCATATAGCCAGCCAGACTGAATTGAGACAATTGAATTACGTTTAAAACACCTCGTTTAAAATACAATCTTTAAAATCTTTATAAATTACGTAACATTTCGCGATGAACTTAGAGACCTTATAGTTTAATCCAAAAGCTGTTTTTTGTTTTAGAAACTGCACCAACCTGATCACGCAGGATATAAAATGATGATTTATGCCAATGTAGACCCGATTTCACTGTAAAATGATTTTAATACCAGTGGCACCTGCAACTGAATGCAATCCCACTTTTACGATAGGGTGCGGTCGGTACGCGCATGCGTTTTCAATCAAAATTTATTGATGCCTAGGTTGCCTATAACTTGAAGCCTGGAGTATCATCATCATCATGTGACGCAATAGAAGCCGATATTCTACGCGCATGCGTATGTAATCAGAATGTATTAGTAGGTTATGGTTATAATATAACCTAAATACTAAATATTATTTAGTATTTATGTAGGTGCTTAGGTTTCCTGTAAAATTCAAAGATTACCTAGCCATGTGAAAGAACTTTTCTTGAAAGGGGACAACCCTCCTGTTTTTTTAATATATATGTACAACTAAAGAGACAAACAAGCATACCAATCACGGGTTGGTACGCGGTTACCATAGTCCTGTTGTGGCTGAAGTCCCCGACTTTCATTGTAGTTCGAACACACGACCTTATTGTACAAAATGAATAATTAAAATCCACTGTTGTTATTTTTTTTTCGACTAAATAAATGTCTCCCTATCAAACCCAAGTTTGATGTTCGAGCAATCAACTGGTTCCACAGCTACCTCAATCGCAGAAAGCAACTTGTGAAGCTGAGCAAGCCAAATGTAACGAAACTGCAATCAGCCAAGGGGGAATTATAACGCGGTATCCCACAGGGTTCAATCTTGAGACCAATCCTATTCATTCTTTACTGCGCTGACATTACCAATTCCATAGTTCACTGCAAGTATCACCTTTATGCTAATGATATGCAGCTTTACCTTTCTTTCGCACCTTCAATTTTCCCAATACTGTAACAAATATGAACAATAATTTAGCTTAAGCTTGTTTGGGCTAAAGCTCAGTCAAAATATCCTAGCAGAGTATGTACCTTTATAGTTACCATACCAAAGCACAAAGAAGTAGTATTTTGTGATTTGTTTAAATATGCCTCTCTGAAAACAGTACAAGTTTTAAAAAAACGCGTTATAAACACCAGACGCCTTAGAAGCAGGTGAGTGAAAATTTTTGACACACCTGCTTCTAAGGCGCGACATGCCTAGGGTAGGAGTCCTATTTTATTGTGTTTCTTTCTCTGTTTCTATTTTTTCTATGGATAGGTCCTTAAACCTCTACCCTCTTCACCAAATTCTCCTCCCTTATCGCCATAACAACTTGTCAGCTTATTATATTTTACTCCCAATATTATTTTTTTATTCGTTTATTTATTTATAATGCTCGTGTCTTCACAAAATGGCCTGTCTGAAAACCAGCGCAGCACGATGCTGCATTAAGCTAAGACAGGAACCAAATTTAACCATAAGCAACACGCATTATTTTCTAAAAGCTAAATCTATATAGCATTTAACTGTTTGTGTGAGTTCAAATAACTGAATTTTCTTTCTTCTTCAATTATATGATTGTGACGCTTCGTGTCCACCCTACTTCCGCGAAAAACTACAGTTTTTACCTCCTTTACATTACAGTACGTTTGACTTGGCATGTGTCCAAAATGGCCAATGGCTCAAGAAAAAACTGTTAAACTTTCAACCAACGGCAACATTTTGAAGGAATTCGTTACATTTAAAATATCACGTCTCAATCATTTTCTTTAAAACCTCTAAAATCTTGATAAATTACGTACCATGTCACACTGATTAATCGCAATGAACTTCAGACACCGTAATTTTTTATTAAAAAAAGGGTAGTTAAAAAAAAACACGATTTTATCTCATACTAAAAATTATAAAAAAGAATTTCACTAACATCCTCCATCATGTTAGTGACCCTCGTGACCAAGCCCAATCTAGTGGACTCAAATCGAATCATATGAGCCCAAACACGAAGGGTTTTCTAGTGGCTATTGAAGAGTTCCACTTTCCAGGCTGGATGGGATGGGTTAAAATTTACTTCCAAGATTTTATAACATTATATGTTAGAAGTAAAGCCTACTTTTAAAACCTACACTAACCTTATCGTAAAATGATGATTGATCGCCAAATAAAGCCGTTTAAACAGTCAAATTATTTCAAGAACAGTGACGCCTGCAACTGAGTAATGCAACTGTTTCGCGTGAGGTCCGACGGAATGCGCATGCGTTTTCAATCCAAATTGATTGATGCCTAGGTCGCATACCAATTAAAGGGTTTTCAGCAAACCCTGCGACGCAATAGAAGCTAATATTCTCTTGTACACCAAAAAAAAACGTAATAGGTATTATATATCGCTCTCTTTTTTATAACAGTAACAAAATAAATAAATATGTATATGGCAAACATTTTAGAGGTGAAATTAGTCTGATTTAAGTTTTCCATACAAGTTTAGTTGTGATTTCAAAACATACTGATTATCCTACTACTATTATAAACAAAATCCATTGGTGCACGACCAGGTTCGAACCCACGACCACCGGATCAGAAGTCGGGGTATCGTCCACTAGGCCAACACGATATAATTATATCGTGTTGCCGTTATTGTGTGTTACGTTATTTTCTCATTTTAATCACTCTCCGCAAAAGACAATTCCACAGCGGCGACATGTACGTATACCTAAGTATTTTTTATACCTAACACTAAAGTGGCCAACAAACATACCTGCCGGTAAGCGGTTACCGTAACCAAAGGACGCTTGCAACACCAGAGGTATCACTCTCGCGTTGCCGACCTTGTGACATAGGTATGGGTGAAAAGTCCAAAGTGCCTGTAATATTACCGGCTACATATCAAAACGGAACACAGTTATGCGAGCATTACTGCTTCGAGGTAGAAATTGGTATGTTGGTAGTACTTTCAAGTTTGTAAAAATAACAAGAAGTTGGCGTCGACTGTCCTTTCTAGTAATGAAAATAATATAAAAATTTTAATGTGTCTCTAGGGCCCCGCAGTCCATTTTATTCGCAGTCCCTATCGGTAATGAGTGATCCTGTGATCCCGGTCGTGTCGAAGTGCGATACAATTGATATGGATTCGACTCTCGCTGCGGACATATGTTTACAAAAAACACGCTCACGACTGTAATCTTCACGATGCACATCCTCAGATCTATAGGATAAAAATGGGGATTACAGTCGTGAGCGTGTTGTTTTTAAACATATTTTATATAAAAAGTAACTCTTGTGTTTGGTTGGAGTTCTGTATTTATTACGAAATTATATCAAATTTGGTCAGTTATAACACGAAATTGGACAATTGGTACTACGTTGTTAATGGTAATAATAAACTCATAAAAATGGCTTAATCATGCAAAATACAAATGTGGGAATTGTATAGTTATTGCCAAAATATATGTTAGTTTTATTTTGAACACACAAAAAATGTTTTAAAACATTTATTTGGTTTGAATTAAAAACAGTTTTTCCCAAACATTTTATTAGTTTCTCACATTGCTAACATCAAGAAAATAGTAAAGTACACTCGAATTAGAAATAAATTGATGAATAACTTGAATTAATAAAAGTACATGCTAATAGTGACATGTAACAATTCGTTATTAATAAATGAATCTGAATCTGAAAATAAATTTTCAAAAGTTAAAATCTCAGAGCTTTAAATATTACTATAATTTTGCTACAAATTTTGGATTAGTTTGATATTATATATTATTTTTACCTTTATTCATTTCTAACACCAATTAACGATATGTTTTTAATATTTTTATTCCTTATTTAGTGTCATGATTCCTTAGTTATATGAGAAGTATCTATTAAATCTTAAGATAAATAAAACATATATATTTTTATTTTTATCAAACTACTAACATCAAGAACTTTCAATTTTTTATTTCTATATTTTTAATGAAATATACTTTATTTGCTAAACACTACGTTCAATGAATTAGTATGTATATTGTTCATTTATAAATCTTCAAAATCCAAGATCTTAAACAAACCACTGTGTCGTTATAAATAAGAATGTAATTAAAAATTTTTTTTGTTTACTTTTTACAATGCCAACATCAAGAAAATAGTTAACTATACTTAAATTTATTAATACACCAAATAAACAACTTGTATGAATAACATTATCAGAAAATAAATATTCAAAAGTTAAAATCTCAGATCTAATTAGTTAATAATAATTCAATTTTGGAATACTTAGTTATATCCCTATTTTACTTTTTTTATTGCTAACACCAAGTAACCTACGTTTTGACTAGTCCTTATTTAGTTTATTAACACTCATTTATATTAAAAGATAGTAATACATCTTAAGTATAACATTATAATTTGTATATATTTAATATTTTATGGAACACATAACATCAAGTAAATTTAATGAATTTTAAATATTTCTCCTAAAAGTACATACCTTTAGAAAAAAAAGATCTCATATACTTAAATTCATTTAAACTACGTTTAATGAATAAGTAGGTACATTGTTCTATCATAAATCTTTAAAGTCACAGATCTATTTTTATAAAATTAAAATTAAAATATTTTTTTTTATTTAATTTACACAAACAATGTACTAGGAAGACTTAATGCGTTTATGTTATGGCAGTATTTTATGTAACGAAAGTTCTGTTATGTTTTTTTAACATGGTGTCTAATTTACGTTCCTATTTTAATACTACAACGAGACAATATTTGATATAATCATACAAATTATACAAACATTTGCCCCGCAGCGGGAATCAAACCCGCAACCTTCGCCCACTGCGCTACAGAGGTCGTTAATACTTTACTTTAATTATATGTATATCATATCTTTAAACCTTTTTATATTTTACTTAAAAGTAAAAAAAATATAATTATGTTAAATTATGGCTAAAGTTTTAAATATTACTGTACTTTACATGTACCAACAATTTACAACTTTATAGGTAGCCATTTTGGGGAATCCGTAAATAAGAAAATTCAATGGCCACTGGATGCGGTAAAAAAAGAAATACAGAGCTAGAAAAATAAAAAATACGTAAATAATCATATCATTATTGTAAGCCACTTCCAGAAACGGGTAGACCCATACACCGCGTACGTAGAAAATGAGCACCACGCTGAAAATAAAAAAAAAACATGAAATAGATATCTTTAAAGATGAAGAGTTTTAAGTAGATACTTTTAATTATTAGGTACTCGTAGTTAAAATATTTTTTGTTCGGTTCTTTTCGGAGGAGGACGCTGATATTCGCGACACAGTTTTTTTAAACTTCTGCGGATATTAACTTTCTTTCAAGTTTATTAAGTTTTATTAAGCATAATGTAGTTGCACGTGTACCCCGTCATCATTAACTGGCAGGAAGTTAGGGATACTAGAACAATGCTGTTGTCAACCCAGAGTCCTTCTCCGCTACTTCAAGAAGTTGGGCTGGTTGTGGTCAGGTTAGAAGGGTATAATGCACAATACACCCCAATGCGGGACGTCAGTGCAGACCTTAGTTCCCCCACTTAAAAAAAACCTTTGGACATAAAATATTTAGATTATAAGGAATTTAACTCTAAAATAATGTGTTTTTTAATGTCAAAAAACATGACTTTTGTATGTAATCATTGGTTTTATTTTCTTCTCTAGAATGTATTACCTATAATGTATTTTGTTTATAATAATAACCTCACCAAAAAATGTTAAAATGACTTTTCCAAGTCTACAATAATTTTATCTCAATGGAATAAAATATATTTAATTGAATTTTGTATTTTGTTTTTGACCCGAATAAATATATTTTGATTTTGATTTTGAGAGTTCTTCAGACGCTACAGCACAGCAATGCACAGGTGTTGCAGATGTTTTTTAATACACCCTTCAGATGCATACATATTCCTGACCACACCGTACCGTGGTACCACAAACCCCAGATCAAATATCCGCAGAACATTCAAAACATTTGTCCCGAAGTGGGAATCGAACCTGGCTACTCGCCCGCCGTTTATTCTATGGAGAGGTTATTCATATAACAGTGTACTAGGACATGTATCATCGTGAATAAAAATGATAAAGTTTTCCTGTTCAAAATAAAGTTTGCTACGAACTGATATTTCGTGAGATACCATTTGTACCCGACTGTTGAAAGGTGTGTGTGAATTTCATATTTGAACTTCAAAATTCTATCAATTGAACCTATATAGCAAGTTTCATCAAGATTTAATTAACGGTTCGGCAGTTAACTTCGGTGACTCGCAGCGCTGGCAATGTCTCAGCGCCTAGCTTAATCCAATCCCACCAAGAAGCCTAGAGACATGGGTGACAGTATACGAAACTGCCGAAACTAAATACCAGACGTTTCCAGCCATGGACTAAATAATCTAGATACCATGTTTCCTCTACACACTACACCATTGTGTAATGTAGTACAATGGGCGGTATCCGCTAATTGCGAAATTAGGAACAGGTGAGGCCGAGATTAGTGATCTAAATCAGCGGTGATCTAGTAATTTTAAGATTATCAGTTCGCTTTCAAGATTCTCAAATAGTTTCCATATTAAAATAAAAATAGTATTGTAGATACTCACATTGCTGGATATACGATCGAGACGATTGTCTCTACAATCTCGAATAAACGAAGCATATTTTTGGGAAGTCTGTATCTTTTTCGTAGGACCACGTCCAAAATTACCACTGGTCCTATAAAAGTGTGCAGGATGTGTTTTGAAACTGGGTCTGAAAATCAATAAGTATAAGTTAGAACAGTTATTTGCTTGAATAAAGGTAAGATCACAATTTTTGTAGGCCCTTTATATTATACTAGCTACATCCCATGGATTCGCCCGCTTAATACCCGGTACCCGGATAAAAAAACAGCTTTTACCGTAGGCAGCATTCGTAAGAAATGCATTCGATCAACCATTTTATCGCCGACTAGTTTTGAAAAGGACATATTTCAAAACTGGTCTCCAAGAAAAGCCTTTTAATTTTAACGGGATAATATAGACCCTGAAAGTCCATTCTAAATATAGGTGAAATATTCTTTGAAATCGGTTGAATAGTTTCGAAGATTACCTCCTACATCCATACTTACAAACTTTACCTCATTATAATATTATAGAACTTTATTAAAAACCACGTTTAAATTCCTGTCAGTTGTCAAATTATGAAATAATTTTTGTTTCCTAATATAAATTTAAATGCAAGATTAATTATGAAATGTCGGTAATCTTATGCGTAAAGTATTTTAGGATATCGCACAAATTGTTATGGTTGGCCTCAAACGCCCGGAAAGTATTTCAGGATTAAAACCCAGAATTATCTATGGAACGGAAGATCACACGTTACTGAGAACTCACTTTAATGAAGAGTATATAGATACCATAATAATTTGTGGTTTTTCTCTGCTTACGCAAACTGAGAAATTGAGAATAGGAATTGCGGGGCGTTTTTACAAAATATATAGGGCGCGAATTTTGTTTTTTTTTTCAAAACTCAAGATGGAAATTCGTTCTAATAAAAAGTTATTTTTCTTCTATATTTATTCGCTTTATTAACTTATTGTCCTGTCCATCTTGGCCAATAATGAAAGTCTTTAAATATTTGAATTATACACAAAATTATTATCTTTTCCTATAAAAAATAAAAATTTTTTTTCGAATAAATGCTACTTTTATAGTTAAGGTGCATCTTTGATCACTAATAACAGAAAAACTATTCAAGTAACTAGAAAAATATTAATTGCTACAGCTTAGGCATATGATCGGCAAAGAAATATAATACCATAACACACCTAGGTAAACCATCATCATTATCATCATCCGTCCACTTTTGGACATAGACCCTGAGCCCGGTGTTCGGTTCTTATCATCCACTTTCTGCCGTCTTTCTTAAGTCATCGCTCCACCTAGCCGGGGTGCGCCCCACACCACGTTTGCTAAGAAGCGGTCTCCACTCAAGAACTCGTTTATCCCAACGGTTCTCGGTTCTTCGGCATATATGACCATTGCCACTTCAGCTTACTAATCCTCTGAGCTAAGTCGATGACTCTCGATTTCTGTCGGATAATGTAGTTACGGATTTTATCCTTCAGAGAATAGCTCGTTTTGCTCCTTAAACTGATGGGATAGGGCTAATCCCTAGTATGAGTGTCCACGTCTGGGCACAGAAGGTCATGACGGGTAGGACACACTGATTGAAGACTTTTTATTATACTATGTATGTACTAACCTACGATTGAATCCATATAGTCAGGATAGATTAGGCTTCGGTCGTAGAAATATAGGACCCAAAATACAGTAAACGTCACCTGAAAAATAAAAAATTTAAACTGAACCATTTTTTTGTAATTGGCTTTATAGTACATATGGTCTTTGCTAAATTTATATTTATTAAAAAAAACCCTTTCATACTAGAGGCGCTAGAGTTGCTCTCTCTAGTTTTTGCGTCGTACATAGCGAATCGGTATCATATAAATACAGTTTTTTTTTTCATTCAACGGCTTATTAGTACCGGCTTAGGCAAACAAAATTTATATAGGAAAGTCTTTCGAACTTTAATTCCATGTGACATTGGTGGCACTCTGTATATAATTTGCAACAAGACTACTATCAAGTAAGACTACTTTTTATTTCAGAACTTATTAAACCTGCTCCTCTAACAGCCCATTGTACCTTCATTTTTAGTATGTTATTCTTTATTTAAAGTGAACAGAACCAAAGGAGCCAACAAAAAAATAATTGCAGTTGCCTGGAAAAATCTATACAGATTATTCATTTAATTATTCATCGTTATGGCAACATTTCTTACCGTGCTACAGGGCCATACGATACTAGCTTTATTATAAGTATAGATAGATAATACTATCTAAAATAATAAATATTTTTTCATAAATAATAATATAATTTTTCATAGTTATGGTAATATTTCTTACCATGCTGCATGGCCACACGATACTAGCAAATAGCAACTCCCTAAGTAGCACCGGAGCTATCGGCACTTTCTTATCTACCAAAACCACCATGTGTAAAACTGCGCTATACGCACAGTACAGTATTTGCATTATCTGTAAGCAGAAACAAGTTTTAATAACAGAATGCTTTCGCGATTGTAGAAATATCTCAACGAGAAATCGACACGTGTTTCAAGACTCGCTTTGCGCAACAAACGAAGGCTTGTTGCCTCGCCGAGCGCAGATCAGGAAGTACAAATACGAATCATGAAAGTAGAAGCACGAAGTATGAAAGTACAAGTACGAAGTATGAAAGTACAAGTACGAAGTACGAATGTACAAGTACGAAGTATGAAAGTACAAGTACGAAGTACGAATGTACAAGTATGAAATACGAAATAACAGGTAACGAGTACGAACTAGAAATATTTTCTACGCTCGACGAGACAACACGTTTTTGAAGTTGTTGTGCAAAATCCATTTACTAGATAGCGAGTGGATAAGGATTTTTGGTGGAGAGGCGAAAAACGTGTCGATTTTTAGTGAAGGTTTTTTAGCGTTTTTAATGAAGATCACATTAAATAAATAAATAAACACATTAAATCACACAAAACACAAAAAACACAAAAACACACAGATAATGTAGATGATAGAATCACAATCACAGAAAGAAGTGAAATAAACGGTTTTTTTACAAATTTCAAATATCTACCCGCTTCCCACCACAACCACCGCGCTATTTGGTGGTGATAAAAGAGTTATCTCACAAAAATATCGATGAGAGTTCGTCAAACACAATATTCGCACAGATATAAATGAACATCGCGTGTGGTCCAAATTCGCATCTATGTTCATTAAAAATTATATGGCTTATGTTTTTTTCCGTGCGAATTTACAATCGCCAGTGTGTGTCAGTTGATGGTACCATAATTTTACCACGAACTATTCGCAAAATTTCACCGACGATATTTTCACAATTCTTGTGACAAGCGAGCATAAGTTAACTATGCTTGCTTGTCCGTAACCTAACATACATAGTCCTGAGCCCAGCCTAGGATTTCCTGAGCCGTTGGTATTAGAAACTACGACCGTGGTACCACAATACTCAGACCCAGAACAAATATCTGAAGGACATAACATTTGTCCCGCATCAGGAATCGAACCCGCACCTCTTGCGTCTCAGACGGCTCATCGCCCGCAGCGCCATCGAAGTCGGCAAAATTTAAAATGAAGGTCTTCGTTCTTTGAAGTTAGCAACATGAAAATTGTAATTATAGCTACTAAAATACTGACGAGTTTCAGGGTTATTCGATTTTAATATTTTAAGGGGAAAGGGAGTGTGCAATTTTATTTTGTATGGGAGTATCGTTTTATTTTTAAGTTAGAGCTTAAAAATTGAAATTGTAGTTACGCATCATAAATAAATAATTAAAGACGAGATTCAAGGTTGCGAGGTTGCAAATTTTAAGGGGCGAAATGGGTGTTGAAAGTTTGTTTGGAGTATCGGTATTCGGTTGGCAACAGCTAGTTATTTATATAAGGCAGTGAGTGATGGCCCGTCTGAGTGTTCGATTCCCGCTGCGGGACAAATGTTTGTATGATTTGCAAATATTTGTCTTGGGTCTGGGTGTTTTCTATGTATAATTTGTATGTATTTACAGTATATACATTTTATATCTCTGCTTACTTTGGGGCTAGATTATGTTGTGTAAAAATGTCCCTCATTTTTTTTATTTAATACGTACCACAACATAGGTCGTCAAGTATCCAAAGATCATCGATCTAGTCTGGACGATTCTTGGATCTTTGGTGACAATAGGCGACTCGTTTGCTCTCAGCATAACCAAATTCAACAGTGTTGCTATATGAAATGGTACGATTATTGAGTATCCGTACATGCATATAGCCGTTCTCAACCTGGAAGGTTTAAAAAAAATTATTAGGACACCATGATACTTAATTTTTTTGTTCACCAACTTAATTTAATTTGAATTAGCTCTATTTTACTATTATGTAATAACAAAAGAAAGAAATAACAACTAACTCTAATTAGTCAGATTTCATTTTTCATACAAGTTTAGTCGTCACTTCAAAACTTGCTGACACGTAACTAATCGGACAAGAGTAAATTTCTTGCGAACCCTTTTATGAAAAAAATACACCTATAAGTGTGAAAAAAAAGGGGGATGGAATTTCGGTTTGTACTTTTTTTCACAGTACTATTTGTCCTTAAGTCTTAGTTTATACTTAAGTCTAAAACAGAATTGAATTGAATATAAATTGGTTTATTTGACAACAACAAAGCATAGACAGGACAGTTATAAAATGAATCAATAAAATAGATTTTTACAAAAAAAAAACAGAGACAAAGATGGGGTTTTTTTGTTATAATTAATGTAACGTGTGGGCCAAACAAGTCTGCCATTTTACGCAACTTACCAGCTGTCTGTCTGTCTGGCTTATAAAACTGGTTACTTACCAACCATATTTTTCCCTAAGGATTAGATTCCGATTATCCTTAATTCGGACAAGCAACTCGTTTTTTTCGGGATCCATAGCTAGTTTAGATCTTGTAATGCCTGGGAATTAAAGATTCTCGATTAGTGACCTTGGAAACAATGCTAGGAGACACATTCGATAATCCACGATCCAATGATATCTCCTATAGTATCAAACATGCCTATAACCGTAATACCTATGAAGCCTACTTTCACCTATTTTCTATTAAAAATAATAAAAAAAAAACTTTCACGACTTCATTTCCCTTTGGACAACCATACTCTGTGCGTAGATCTTTGAGAATACAAAGTAGGTCACAGGCACTTCCAAACAATACATAATATGGCGGAAGCACGCGTTTTGCATTTTGCAAGTAGTTAGTATTCTGAGTGACAGGTTGCAAGCCCATAGCCACAACAACAAATAATTACTTATAAAAAAAAACAATCAACTTAATATTAAACTAGGAAAAGAAGACTGTTTTCTAACTATAGTAATAGAACTACCGGTGGAAGTTGAAGGCAGGGTACCCAAAATGCTGTCGACATTATTTCGTTGAATGAAAATTTCCTGACAGAGTTAGGGCGCCAACCCTTTGGTTTTGTCATTACTATCAACTATGTGCTGTATTTTGTTTTTGTTCCATTGATTCATATAGCCAGCCAGACTGAATTGAGACGATTGAATTACATTTAAAACATCCCGTATAAAATACAATCTTTAAAATCTTTATAAATTACGTAACATTTCGCGATGAACTTAGCGACCGTTTAGTTTAATCCTAAAAAACCGCTAAATCTGCTGTTTTTTGTTTTAGAAACTGCACCAACCTGATCACGCAGAATATAAAATGATGATTTATGCCAATGTAGACCCGATTTTACTGTAAAATGATTTTAATATCAGTGGCACCTGCAACTGAATGCAATCCCACTTTTACGATGGGGTGCGGTCGGTACGCGCATGCGTTTTCAATCAAAATTTATTGATGCCTAGGTTGCCTATAACTCGAAGCCTGCAGTATCATCATCATCATGCGACGCAATAGAAGCCGATATTCTACGCGCATGCGTATGTAATCAGAATGTATTTTAGTATTTATGCAGGTGCCTAGGTTTCCTGTAAAATTCAAATATTACCTAACCATGTGAACGAACTTTTCTTGAAAGGGGAAAACCCCGTTTTTTTAATATGTACAACTAAATAGACAAACAAGCATACGAATCACGTGTTGGTACGCGATTACCATAGTCCTGTAGTGGTTGAAGTCCCCGACTTTCGTTGTAGTTCGAACACACGACCTCCAGATCGGAATTTGGGATACCATTATCTAGGCCAACATGGCTTTTTTTAGATATTATTTTACAAAATGAATAATTAAAATCTACTGTTGTTATTTTTTTTTTGACTAAATAAATGTCTCCTATCAAACCCTTCATTTTATAAGTTTGATGTTCGTGCAATCAACTGGTTCCACAGCTACTTCAATCGCAGAAAGCAACTTGTGAAGCTGAGCAAGCCAAATGTAACGAATCTGCAATCAGCCCAGGGGGAATTATCACGCGGTATCCCACAGGGTTCGATCTTGAGACCAATCCTATTCATTCTTTACTGCGCCGATATTACCAATTCCATAGCTCACTGCAAGTATCACCTTTATGCTAATGATCTGCAGCTTTACCTTTCTTTCGCACCTTCAATTCTTCCCAATGCTGTAACAAATATGAACAATAATTTAGCTCAAGCTTGTTTGGGCTAAAGCTCAGTCAAAATATCCTAGCAGAGTATGTACCTTTATAGTTACCATACCAAAGCACATAGAAGTAGCATTTTGTGATTCGTTTAAATTTGCCTCTCTGAAAACAGTACAAGTTTTAAAAAAAACGCGTAATTAACACCAGGCGCCTTAGAAGCAGGTGAGTAAACATTTTTGACACACCTGCTTCTAAGGCGCGACATGCCTAGGGTAGGAGTCCTATTTTGTTGTGTTTCTTTCTCTGTTTCTGTTTTTTCTATGGATAGGTCCTTAAACCTCTACTCTCTTCACCAAATTCTCCTCCCTTATTGCCATAACAACTTATCAGCTTATTATATTTTACTACCAATTTTTTTTTTAATTCTTTTATGTTTTTTTGTCATCGTTAATGTTCGTGTCTTCACAAAATGGTCTGTCTGAAAACCAGCGCAGCACGATGCTGCATTAAGCTAAGACAGGGACCAAATTTGACCATAAGCAGCACGTATTATTTTCTAAAAGCTAAATGTATATAGTATTTGACTGTTTGTGTGAGTTCAAATAACTGTATTTTCTTTCTTATTTCAATTATATGATTGTGACGCTACGTGTCCACCCTACTTCCACGAAATACAGTTTTTACCTCCTTTACATTACAGTACGTTTGACTTGGCACGTTTCCAAAATGGCGAATGGCTCAAGAAAAACCTGTTGAACTTTCAACCGACGGCAACATTTTGAAGGAATTCGTTACATTTTAAATATCACGTTTTAATCATTTTCTTTAAAACCTCTAAAATCTTGATAAATTACGTACCATGTCACACTGATTAATCGCAATGAACTTCAGACACCGTAATTTTTTATTCAAACAAAAAGGGTAGTTTAAAAAAAACACGATTTTAACTCATACTAAAAATTTAAAAAAGAATTCCACTATCATCCTCCTTCATTAGACCCTCGTGACCAACCCAATCTAGTGGACTCAAATCGAATCATATGAGCCCAAACTCGAGGGGTTTTCTAGTGGCTATTGAAGAGTTCCACTTTCCACCTCCAGGCTTCATCATTAGATCAGCTCCAAAATACCAAATTATAGTATTGTCATCCGAACTAGGTACATATACGTACAAAGTTTTAGAAGTGGGTTAAAATTTACTTCCAAGATTTTATAACATTATATGTTAGAAGTAAAGCCTACTTTTAAAAACTACACTAACCTTATCGTAAAATGATGATTGATCGCCAAATAAACCACTTTAAACAGTCAAATTATTTCAAGAACAGTGACGCCTGCAACTGAGTAATGCAACTGTTTCGCGTGAGGTCCGACGGTACGCGCATGCGTTTTCAATCCAAATTGATTGATGCCTAGGTCACATATCAATTATAGGTTTTCAGCAAACCCTGCGACGCAATAGAAGCTAATATTCTCTTCTACAGCAAAAAAAAACGTAATAGGTATTATATATCGCTCTCTTTTTTTATAAAAGTAACAAAATAAATATATATGTATATGGCAAAAATTTTAGAGGTAGAATTAGTCTGATTTAAGTTTTTCATACAAGTTTAGTTGTGATCTCAAAACATACTGATTATACTACTACTATTATAAAAGCGAAAGTTTGTGAGGATGGATGGTTTGTTACACTTTCACGCAAAAACTACTGAACGGATTTTCATGAAACTTTACAGTAATATAGCTTATACATCAGAATAACACATAGGCTACTTTTTATCTGGGTACCACGCGGGCGAAGCCGTGGGCATATGTTTAAATATAGTTAAAACTCAATTTAAGACAAATCACAACATTCAACGGAAGTAACGACTTACTATAGTTCTGTGAATCGGTTACATCAATTAATGTACCATGTCACAATCGTCAACCACATAAAGTGAATCCAGAAATTGTGACTTCATTTTGTAACGACCACGAAATAAGTTTAACTACTTAAACTGTTGTTGAATAAGCTGATTCCTAACAAGAATGAAAATTGTAAATACAGTAGGAAATTGTAAATGTAAATTAAATTGGTAGGTACTTAACTTTATAACTGTAATTGACAAAAATATAAACGCAAATCGGCGGATTATGTGGGATTACATGGGTGGGATGTTCCGAAGATGAGAAGACGGATGACTTCAAAGAGAGAGGGGCACTATGGAAGCTCACGACCGCGAAATTTGGAAAATAAATAATTTTGGACATTTTTCACACAGCGTCATCTAGCCCCAAACAAGCAGAGCTTGTATTATGGGAACTACATGACTGATATACTACTTATATACTTTTTTTTAAATACATACATAATATTCATAGAAAACACCCAGACCCGAGACAAACATTACAAACATTTGTTCGGAAGCGGGAATCGAACCGGCAACCTTCTGCGTCTCAGGCGGGCCTTCGTCCACTGCGCCACAGTGGTCACAAAAGTCTGGGGCAGGACTATGCTGGAAATCAAAACAATTCACGACCTCTGTGGCGCAGTGGGCAAGAAGGTTGCGGGTTCGATTCCCGCCGTGAGATAAATGTTTGTAAGATCTGTAAATATTTGTCTCGCATCTGGGTGTTTTCCATGTATAATATTTGTATTTACAAAAAAAAGTATATTAGTAGTATATCAGTCATGTAGTTCCCATAATACAAGTTCTGTTTAGATGTGTGAAGAATGTCCAGCATAATTTATTTATTTATTTGTTTAATTATACCAATGTCTAAACTAATATTTTATATGCTATAGCATATAAAACTAGAATAAGTTGTTAATAAATTCTAATTAAATTTAAATTGAAACCTGTGTTTTTACGTTTATGATTATTTTGTATAAGTAACCTAACTCATTCGAGTTATGTCAGCAATTTTAAGACAATATTTTTTGTTTTAAAACTAATAGTTTTTGAGTAAAGATACGCTTTGCTCTTTGGTGTCACCGTGCCGTGCATACACTCTTGCGTATGCTTTTAATTTAAATAAACTTTATTACAATGGTATTGCGTTTGAAATTTATATTGCTTCTATCCATTTGTGAATTTCTAGGATTTCTTCACGAGTAATCACCCTAGACAAAAACAACATAGGCTACCTGCAAAATCCTCAGCGCAATCACGTGTGGTTGCACAGTTGATTTTGTAAGGAAATAAACTGACTATCTGCGCAGCCGTATAGATAATAGACCGGAAGTTCGTTCGTAGTTGTCAACCCTATCTATCGAGTACCAGGATGGGACACACTTCAGCTAAAAGAGGCCAAAAATTAACGTCAAAAGAATAAATTAATGAAACTACTTTACATATTTACGAACTTAATAAAAAAAAATTTTTTTAAAGGTACACGGCTCTGTCGGTCTCATCGTTTAAAAGTGATCTCTTCCAGAGAAACTTTCGATGGAGAGGATCTGGTGCTCGATTGATACCGTTAACGACGGTGGGTCTACAACTTCAAGGTCTAGTTTTAGCAGCCGCACGGGAGATACTTCACTTGACATTTAACGGTACATAGACTGCACTCCAGTAGTTATGTGGTTCTTGTGTTAAGTGAACGTACCGGAAGGCGTAGGTCACTAAATTAAATCTTTGTTATTTTTTTTATAATAGGTATTAATGGTTACATTTTTTTAAAGGAAACCGTAGTTTTTTGTAGACTCTTAGACTTGTCTAGTCGAGTTATAAAAACTAGAGTTGAGACTGAGCGTAAGTACAATTGAAGACAAGCTTAGAAACGATATAGATTAATTCTAACGGAGTTGGAAGAGATTCGGAGATATCTTTTGTAGTATTTTGTGATAGAAGAAGAATTGAAAGGTGAGTTATTTTAATTGTGTTTTTGTTTATTCATGACTAGCTTCCGCCCACGGCTTTGCCCGCGTGGTACCCGGATAAAAAGTAGCATATGTGTTATTCTGATGTATAAGCTATATCACTGTAAAATTACATTAATATCCGTTCAGTAGTTTTTGCGCGAAAGAGTAACAAACATCCATCCTCACAAACTTTCACGTTTATAATATTTGTAGGATAGGATAGGACTAGCTTCTGCCCACGGCTTCGCCCGCGTGGTACCCGGATAAAAAGTAGCATATGTGTTATTCTGATGTATAAACTATATCACTGTAAAGTTTCATCAAAATCCGTTCAGTAGTTTTTGCGCGAAAGAGTAACAAACATCCATCACTATATATTAAACTACCTATTTATTCAACAGAAACTTGTTGAATAAATAGTTTTTGTTTTTTTAATAGAACACTGGTATGTACATAGGTACGTCTTCTTATGTCGCTTTGCATTCCACGTGACAGGTTGCAAGCCAATCGCCACTTAGTCTCACGTTTATAAAAATGAATTTATAGTATGTCAAATGCGTTGACTTAGCCGTCTTCCAAGAGTGCCACGGCGAACGATATCGCGTTAGCGCAATCTGTATTTTCTGTGTATGTAGGTACACCAATTACTTTGTGTTCCTACTCAAGTGCCACTTATAGTTGTATAAAAAAACTTTTTATATAGTTTGTATATTGTTCTTTTAACTTGGCAAGTCGGTGCCAAGTTGAAATAACAATGAGAGTCGCAGTTTAATTCGCTAAATATAATTATACTTACTGTATCTGTAAAAATACATTTATTCATACTACATGTACATTTCATGTACAAGTAGGTATATACAATAAATACAGATAAAACAGTTAGCTATCTAAAGACCTTTGCAAACGATCTATAGATAGCTCAACTGATCTAGATCAATACCAGACGGAAGCTAAAATACTGGCCGTATTGCTTACTTGTATCTTATGGTGTCGAAATCATCTGGATGGAAGATTTTTTTTCTTATTTTATTTTATGTGGAAATAAAAGCAGAGGTAGGCCAAAGAAAATATGGGTAGATTGTATGAAGGATGACATGGTTAAGAAAGGAGTGAGTACTGAGATGACGGCTGATAGAGGAGAGTGGAAGAAGAAAACATGTTATGCCGACCCCACGTAATGTGGAATAAATAATAAATTAAATAAATAAATAATGCTGGTCATTTTTCACACAGCATCATCTAGCCCCAAAGTAAGAAGAGCTTGTGCTTGTGTTTTTGTAAATACATACATAGAAAACACCCAGACACGAGACAAATATTCGCAGATACAAACATTTCAACCTTCTGCGTCTCAGTCGGGCCACTGCGCCACAGAGGTCGATAAGGAAAAGAAGATGATGAGATAAAAAAAAAAAAAAATATCACAAATTCAAACGTGAACATAAAAGTGTCCAGACTTGTTTTTCTTCTTCATAAACTACATAGCGCAATTACTACGTCAATTAAATTACAACGGCATAATAAAATTTACCAATCTTGAATATTTTGACAGTTCAACAGTCTAGGATCCCCTGTGTTGTGGGTATCAGGAACTACGAGTATTATGGTACGACAACATCCAGACCCGACCCAAATATCAGCAGAACATAAAAAAAATTCCTGCAGCGGTAATCAAACCCGCACCTCTTCCGTTGCAACTTCGCTGCAACTGGACTCGTCTGGTCTCCCACCACGCCACCAAGGCCGTCGAGTCTTTACATAGACCGGGTCGCCACAGTCAACAACCCTATCTGAGTAGTAACTACGCTCTTTACATTTAGTGACCTCTTTCATCCCATAGATGATACTTCCTGGTGCTTCTTGACTCATGGGGTGAAAGATAGCACAAAATTTCGTAAGCTGCCTGAGCGCTGCTTGGCAGGATTTTTGAAATCCTTTTTTCTTGACTGTTTCTAATCCAGTAGGCTGTGCCTGGCAGTACAAGTGATTTACCTATATTTTATACCTTTTTCAACTCATGTAAGTACATCTTTCATCCTCGTACTCAATTTTAGCAGCTATAACATAGGTACCTTTCTAGCACGGCTGCTAAAGAAAAATTGTATTTTATAACTTATAACTAACAATTTCATAAAATGATATGTTAGATTACCTACCTATTATATAATAGATGCGTGTTTCTAATGGATTGTACGTGTTACTGAATAACATAGGTTTGTTCTGAGTAGTCGGATGCCGAGAAAATCGACACAATCCTCGATCCAATGCTCTCTAGTCCTCTAAATACTAGCAATAGATAAACATAGAGTTAGAGAGGATACAAATAAATGTAAAATAACATTGGTTTGCTCAGAAAAAGCCGGTGCAGTTAAAAAAAGGGTTAGAAAAATCCTGCCAAGCAGCGCGCTGGCAACATACTTTATTTTTACGGCTTCTATGTTAGTCTGTAGTAATTTTTTTAAATTTATGTTCACCGTTTTTTTTTTAACAAATATTTGCAGATGATACAGACATGTTTGTATCATCTGCAAATATTTGTCTGGGGTCTGGGTGTTTTCTATGTATAATATGTATGTATCCCAATCCCAAATGTTTGGGAGAGGCCCTTGCCCAGCAGTGGGATCCCCACGGGCTACTAAAAAAAAAAAAAAAAAATGTATGTATTTAGAATAAAAAGAGAATATAAGTAGTATATCAGTCATGTAGTTCCCATAACACAAGCTCTACTTAGTTTGGGGCTAGATAACACTGTGTGAAAATGTCCAGCATTAAAATCACTTTCTTAATGCACTTATGATCACGGCAGGAACTGAAGTCTTTGCGGGTTTTAAAGGTTAGTGGCAGATAAATCGACCTACCCTCTTTCTCACTCTTTTATTGCGAAAAATACCACTACCATGGTGCCCGAAATATCGGAAAAAATCCAAACTCAAAATATCCCGTTTTATAGTAAACATTTTGTACATAACTATGGTTGCACTGTGGATCAGGTAAGTAGCCATAAATTCGGATGAGACTCAGCGTGAAGGGGCGCAGATCTAGTCTAGGTAAGCAGCGAGCTTACCGTCCGATCAACAGCGTGATGTTCCGTCCTCAAACAAAAATCTTAAAAAAATTAAGTCTTAAAAATTATACCCGGTATGAAAAAAGTAATATGACTCTCACGAAAAAAGTCTTGCGGGAATTAACTAACCTAACCTTCTAGAGGTCTTGACGGCATGGGCCACTATCATCGATGATTCTGGTAGTTGGTTTTCATCCATTTCAGATTTATTATTTAAACTGATCTCAAACTATTTATCAAAAAATAGTTTGAGATCAGTCTAAAAGTTTAATATATTTTTCGATGAGTTCTAATATTATTAAATATTGCTGGACATTTTCAATCATAATGTTTTAGGTATTCGCGATTGTTAGACATAATTAAACTTAACAACCATTTATGTTTAATTATGTCTGACGATTGTTGGATATAATTAAACTTAAAAACCGGTTTGGAACCCTATTATTATTATTTTTTAAACATAATAGGGGTCACAATAACAGACAGTTATTGTGACTTCATAATCAATGGTTAGACTGACTGTCCATTTATTTTTTTGGTGAACTCAAGTATAAGTTATAATGCGACTGTATGAATTATTATGAAAAAGAGTTTAATACCCTCTTTTTCATAATCGCTAACTTAGCAAGCCGCTAAATCCAGCCCTGTACTTTGCTAACACTTAATAAAAGATAGAAGCTGGCAACTTTTTGGAGACTGTCGTCAGCGAGGATTTTGAAACAGAGGGATAGTTTTTAAGATGTTGAGACACCTGTCATATAGTCTACTTGCGCTCACGACAGCTGCAAAGCCATCAAAACGGAAGGAATATAAATAACATCGCTTTTAATCCTTTGAAAGTGTTTAGGAAGTAATATAAATAAACATCGCTTTTAATCCTTTTAAAAGTGTTTAATTTTATTTAAGTAGATACAAGGACACGTTCAAGTTATTAATTCCAAGAGAAGTATTTTAAATTAAATAAAATTCTAGAATTAAATTGTCTAGTTATTAGACAGATTTGAATAAGTTTGTAAGTGTCTCTAAGCTTTAGTCTAAAGACTCCTACAAGGTGCAGGTTCAACTGCATTTAATGCATGTCAATTAAATAATATTTTCATACAATAATAAAACCGTAAATAGATACACAGTTGGTAAGATATAATATATATATATAAATATAATATGTATATGTAAGAAATGAATGAAAATACTTTATACTACACCTTATGAAAAATATATAGCCGTGTTGGTCTAGTGGGTGATACCCCGACTTCTGATCCGGAGGTCGTGGGTTCGAACCCTGTCGTGCACCAATGGATTTTTTCACTCGAAAAATGTATGTGCGCATTAACACGTGCTCAAAACGGTGAAGGAAAACATCGTGAGGGTCCGGCATGCCCCAGAACCAAAAATTCGAAGGCATGTGCCAAAAGTTAGTGTTCCAATAAGCGGCGATGGGCTTGCAACCTGTCACGTGGAATGCTTACTACTTGCAAAACGCCGGCATATACCAAATGTAATGTGCCTCTGACTACCCCCTACTTGGTATCCTCATGATCTACTCACTGAGTATGTATCTAAGGATGTCCACCATGGGGAAGACATGGGGAAGAAGTCGTGAGCGTGTTTGTTTATGAAAAATAAATACATACTTAAAGTATTAATAGTCTTGCTAAAAAAAAAAAGTTAAATCGAACCAAAAAATATAGTCCTGATTTAAATAAATCAGTACAACAAACAATCTGGTAACATCGTAACCAAATTGTTTTATAATTTATCATACCAAATACTTCGTAAGAATAATAGAATATAATATAATTAATTATGGTTTATTTGACACATCAACGAAGCACAGACAGGACCGTTACAAAAATTAGTAAATAGATAGGTTACAGTATTTTTACAAAGTCAAAGTTAAAGTCAAAATTTATTTATTCATTAAAATCACAAGGATAAATAAATAAATAAATAATGCTGGACATATTTCACACAGCTGCATCTAGCCCCAAACTAAGCAGTGCTTGTATTATGGGAACTACATGACTGATATACTGCTTATATACTTTTTTTTTTGTAAATATATACATAGAAAATACCCAGACCCGAGACAAACATTACAAACATTTGTCCCGCAGCGGGAATCGAACCCGCGACCTTCTGCGTCTCAGGCGGGCCTTCGCCCAGCCTCAAACTAAGTAGAGTGTGTATTATGGGAACTGGGAACTACATCAATGATATACTAATTATATACTTTTTTGTAAATACATACATATTATACATAGAAGACTCCTAGATTTGATACAAATATTTGCAGATCATACAACAATTTGTACCGCGCTCTTATTCATTTGAATTTTTTTTATTTGTTTCAGAGATGCCGAAACTAATCTACTGTCGCATAGCCGGCAATGCTGTATCATTTTCGATGCACTCAATCAATTCGATAGTCATGCTATCGGCACTTCAAGACGAAATAGTATTGAAAGACCCTGATATCATGATCTTGGCTTCAATGCAGAGTACTTTTTTTACTATTTGGAATATTGTGAGTATCTACAGAAAGTCAACCTTTATCAACAATCGTCCGGGGGTGTACCACCATACCTATTTCTGCTGTCAAACAGTAATGCGAGCATTGCTGTGTTAAGGTTTCAAGGTTTCAAGGCGCATTGTTTACCTTGTGTTTGAGACATGAGACTTTTCACCCATTATGTGAAAAGTCTCATGTCTCAAACACAAGGTAAACAATGCGCGAGTGATACGTCGTCCTAAAATCGACATACTACCACATAAAGTCACGCCGCGACATATTATAAAATAAAAAATAAAAATAAAAAAGCCTATTTATTCCATAACTTAATAAATATTTTTTTACAATTCATGCAATTTATCTAGATAATTTATGTTGGTTGAGCGGGTCGATAAATTAAATTTTATAAGTGGACTGTATCTTTAGGGGTAGGCAGACTGATACGTATATACCAATATTTCACCAATCGCAGTAGAAAGGAAAACTGTTTGGAAAGGAAACTGCACTCACCTTGCTAACCTTTAACACTGCAATCCTTAGTAGTAGGTAGGTATCACACGCGAATTGTTTCAGCACACATTAAAACAGCTTATTAACGTGATTGTCCAGGTAAATTTTTATATGATCGATTAGCGGAGAAAGTACAATAGAGCTTGTGTCTTCGCGAGTCGCGGTCGCGGTTAGCGATAGCGGGTTACGTCCAGGAAGTGAGCGGTGCGCGTATTGCCGTTCCCAGTGCAGTTAGGATTAGGGTGGGAGAAAGGTAGGTATATTATCTGCGATTGGCTACTACTATTGGTAGGTAAGTAAACAGTGGCGTAACCATTCCCCCCAGCTTGAAGGGATTCCTTCAAACTACTAAAGTCTGACTCTTAATCAGCGATTACAATTAAATTATATAGTGAAATATGTTTATATGAGAATTAAATATGAGTGCTAATTACTTAACTTTAAGCAACTTTAATAGGTATAAGTATATATAGATAACTAATAACATAATTTGTTACTGGTTTGCAAGCCTTGCTAGCCGAACAATTGGTCTGAGATAGGTCTGTCCATTAGAGCAACGAACCTTCGCTATCCGAATCTTTCCATCCCCAGAAGATGGGAAAGTCTCCTTTACAATAGCTAAAGGCCAGTGAAGGGTAGGAGCATTATCTGTTAAAATAATAACTACGGTGCCTACAGTAATATGTTCCGACTCCGTATTCCATTTCTGTCGTGACTGTAGAGTGTGCAGATATTCGGCTCTCCAACGATGCCAGAATGACTGCACAAGCTTATCTAAAAGCTCATGTCGCGGGAGAAGATGCATTTTATCTTCTGTTATATCATTTGCGGGTAAATATTTTAGCAGTGTAAGCGTAAGAAAATGCGAAGAAGTTAAGGCTAGCGCTTCTGAAGGATCAGAAGAAAGAGTCCTACATAAGGAACGTGACTTCATGACTGCTTATATTTGAGCGAGAACAGTCGACATTTCTTCAATGGATAATATTTGTTCACCAATAACACGAAACAAATGCGTTTTCAAACTTTTAATATTGGATTCCCAATTTCCTCCATGGTGTGCAGCTGTTGGACAGTTCAGGGACCAGTGAACACGACTTTCAGACAAAACATGGCCGAAATCCGTTTTGAAATTGGATGAAGATATCAATTCGTATAACTCGTTAAGTTTACGTTTGGCGCCTATGAAATTTGTTCCGTTATCGGAATATAAGTTGGATACTGGACCACGTCTTGAAAGAAACCTTTTAAAGTTCTATATGTACCGCACGAGTAGTGAGACATACGAATAAACAAATATATGCCTTTACTGCCCGAACACCACGTTTGCGTATTGGTGTCACATTTAAAGGGCCAGCATAGTCCATTCCAGTGTGAATAATTTTTTTATAGTTTCTATGACGCGACATTGTCGATGATTAGCCATTTCAGGAAATACTGGTTTCGGCTTTAATTTAAAGCATGCTATGCATTTATGCACTCTATTTCTGATGATATTTCTAGCGGAAAATATCCAGTACCTCTGCCGAAGAATAGACATCAATAAAGCAGGACCAGCGTGGCAGTTTGTTCTGTGATGATAATCAATAAGAAGATCTAAGACGTGATCTTTTCGCGGCAGAAGTATGGGATGTTTATGATCATAGGCAAGATCAGAATTTTGCAAACGACCACCAACACGTAGTAGGTCGTTAGATAGAAATGGTTTCAAAGTTTGAAAAGCGGGTTTATTTATTTTACCAGATTTAACACTTTTAATTTCCTCGGCAAAATAATGATTGTAGAATACGGTTTTCAGCACATTCCAAATCTGCCGCTGATATATATTTGTGATGAGGCAAGACCCTTAAAAATTGTTAGACGAAAACTATGGACCGAATCAATTTTGGCCAAGAAGATAAGCGAGAAGCTAGCTCTAGCAGAATGGATGGATCGGGTTTTGCGGTGGAAATCAATACGTTATGTTTTTCTTCTGGCGGGTTAAATATATTTGATGAGTTGAAAGGTATCGCAGGCCACTCTGTGATATCCTTTATTATCCACGTTGGACCGGTGAACCAAAGTGGATGCTTATGAATTTGTGCTGGCGTGAGACCGCGTGATAAACAATCGGCAGGATTATTTACCTCTTTAATGTGGTAAAAATTTTGTGACGGAACTTGAGACTGTAATTTGGCCACTCTGTTAGCGACGAAAGTACACCAGCGATGGGGAGAAGAATGTATCCAACAGAGGGCCACTGTGGAGTCAGAAAAGGCGTATATGTTACTGATTTCATGTCGCGGAGAACACGCTTTTACTATGATTCTAATGAGCCTGGCTAGCAGCAGCGCTGCCAAAGTTATAAGCGGGCGAGAGATACAACTTTGACAGGAGAAACTTTGGACTTCGCGCTTACCAGGTGAACGGAATTAGAGCCATTTGTACATACGTGAAAGTATACAACTGCACCAAAAGCCCTTTCGCTAGCGTCTGCGTAGCCAACGATAGTGACAGTGCTGTTTGTATTTATATTAACATGACGGGGAATTCTTATTTCGTTAAGAGTTGGGAGTTCATTTCGAAACTGGTTCCAGGCTTGAATTATATTTTCTGGAGGTATGGCGTCCCAGTCGCATTTGCAAAGCCAAAGTTCCTTTATTAGAAGCTTGGCGTACAATATGACGGGTGCGAGGAAACCTAAAACGTCCCAAATCTTAGCGACTCATGATAAGATGGAGCGTTTTGTACAACTTTCTGAAGGGATATAAATTTTGAAGCTGAAGTTGTCTGTTAAATGTGACCAGTAAAGTCCTAAGACCTTGTGAAAGTCAGAGTCGTCAAATTCCTTTATGGCGGATAAATGGTGCGATTGCGGAATGGCACTGAGCACTTCTTTTAAGTTGCTTGTCCATTTTATTAATCAAATTGACCTTTCTTAAATACATATAATACATATAATAACATTTGACGAACATCAGCTGAAACAGCGACTTCGAACAATCGGAAGTTAATCAAGATAGATAATATATTGCCCTGTAAATTTTCGCCAGCATATAGAATATAATTCAATGATAAAGAAGAAAATGTTTTGGCACTAGCATCAGTGACGATACGAACTTTGGTCGATAAAGATTTTTCCCTGCAGACAGGATGATGCGGGATGTAATACGCTGGCAAGTCTTTAGTTAGCTGGGTCTCAGAGGAAGCGAGAGATAGGTATCCCTTTTCTAGATGATCTCGAATATTTTCGTCATACGCCGTTTTCAAATCGGGCGAAAATATAAGCTTCCGCTCTAAAGAAAGAAAGCGTTTGTAAGCGGATTGATACAAGTCCCCTAAAGAAGTGACGTCCCTTTTAAATGGCAGGGCTACGACGTACCTATATACCATCCGCCTCACGCGTGGTTGTAAGACGATAGATATCTTCACATTCGTGGTCCTCTGGGCTTAAAATGGGGGGAACATGGACCTCTTCCATCTCCCAGAACCTATTTAGAATTGTGTCCATGCTGTTCAAAGAAGTACAACAGCACAGAACAGAAGAAGTATGCTTCTCAATAGCGGGTGCTTCACCCATGATTATATAACCCAGGGTGAACTCGATCGCATAAGGCGTGCCAGCGAGAGCTTGCATTTTATGCGAACCTAACATTTGCGGGAAAAGGGAACCACCAATAAGAATGTCGATGTCCCTAGGAATGGCGTAAGTATGTAAGTAAGTATGGCCAAGGGTTCAGATGATTGAACTCAGATATGGCGGAAGTATCAATATTTGCGGTTGGAAGTTTATAAGTCACTCGGTCAGTGACCAAAGTTCTCATATCATAAAATATATTGCGGTCCAAACATGAATAAAATCGTAGGTTAAGTGAGCCGTTAATGTTGGTAGGTACACCACCAAAACCAATGACTGTCTCTTGGTAAGAATCAGGTGATAACCCTAATTTATTTAAGCATTTTCGTGTTACAAAGTTACTGTGAGACGCACTATCAATAATGCATCTACATACTTGTTCATTTCCATGCGAGTCGTAAATTATAATTTTTGCGGTGCCCAATAAAACCGAAGTCCCGTTAGATGCACAGAGCGCAACGTCCCTATTGTTGTCGTTATCAGTAAGTGCGAGCGGCCGTTCAACTTTCATTGAAGAGCCAGACGCCGAGGCGGACGGTAGCACGTTGCATCGCTCAGGAATAGATTGATTATCAGCGCGCGCTGAGATATCGGTCTTATTGAAATGTAAATACGTATGATGATGCTTGTGACAATTTCTACAAGTCGATGTAGATTTGCAATTAAATGATTTATGTGAATCGCTCAAACAATTAACACATAAATTGTTATCTTTTACAAACATAAAGCGATCACTGGCCGATAACCTTAAGAATTGAGAACATTTATATAAATGCCCAGAAGTAGCGGGTGTCTTACATAACCTGCAATCATTACTATAGCGAGCTTGAGATATATTTACCGGGTTGTTTACTGTACTGACGTAGGTATGCGAAAGCTTTGGACGAGAATCATTTTCTGTTTTTCGTTCAGTAGTTTTTTTTGCGGTAGTACTTGAAGTTCGATTTAATATTTTAGCTCGATCGCGTAAATATTTGACCAAACTATCAAAAGTGGGTATATCGGAACTTCTTTGGTCTAGTTCAAAAGCACGTGCTGTTTCCGTGTCTAATTTTCTAAGCGCAATTTGTAAGAAAATAAAATCTGTTGTATCCTTAATTTTTAAGTTCTTGAGAGCGGAAACTGCCGACACGTAGGTATCAACAAAGCGTTCTAGGCTATCAGATGTGGCGGAAGTTACTGATTTGTAATCGATTATTTGATCTAAGTAATATGTGGCCAGAACTCGTCTGTCTTCGTAGCTATCAACTAGGGCCTTGAAAACTACCTGGTAATTTTCATCAGTTGGCTGAATGCCATTAGCAATGAATTTTGCCTTGCCAGTAAGTTTATCCACCAAATAATAAAGCCTTTCAGAATCGGTAAGCTTTTCGTTGCGGTGTACCGTAGACGTAAAGAATTAATTTGGTATGATGTATTGTTATTTATGTAACTATTATAGTTAAATTGCGGCGCGGTTTAATATTAATGTTGTTTAACGTTTGGTAAAAGCACTCATAGAAATAAAGATGGCTGACGCCTGAAGGCAAAAGGTATGGTCTATAAAATCAATTATATATCGAAGATCCTCTACATAAATAAATATATTTTTTCACAAATCAGTAGCTATGATAATTGTGCTGATTTTGAAGTAGTAACCTTGTTGAAATATTTGAACGATTTGGAGATGAATTCGGATTAGCCGAACAATATTATATACGGTTCGATAGGATTTATAGAATTAAATTTTATAAGTGGACTGTATCTTTAGGGGTAGACGGACTGATACGTTTATACCAATATTTCACCAATCGCAGTAGAAAGGAAACTGCACTCACCTTGCTGTCCTTTAACACTGCAATCCTTAGTAGTAGGTAGGTATCACACGCGAATTGTTTCAGCACACATTAAAACAGCTTATTAACGTGATTGTCCAGGTAAATTTTGATATGATCGATTAGCGGAGAAAGTACAATAGAGCTTGTGTCTTAGCGAGTCGCGGTCGCGGTAGCGGTTAGCGATAGCGGGTTACGTCCAGGAAGTGAGCGGTGCGCGTATTTCCGTTCCCAGTGCAGTTAGGATTAGGGTGGGGGAAAGGTATATTATCTGCGATTGGCTACTACTATTGGTAGGTAAGTAAACAGTGGCGTAACCATATGTTTTATTTAATATTGAATAATTATTATTATTTCTATTTTTTTGTTTTGGAATGAAGTTCTTTATCGCGCGTTGTGAAAGGGGGCTAGACGGCAAAAATTCTCACGAAAAGTTGTAACGACACTTTTTCCTATAGTAAGCATGTTTCTCTGTCTGTCTCTTATAGAAAGCAAGCCAGATATTTTCATTTATTTTATTATTATTATTATTATTTTTTAAGTTGGCTTGCTAAAAAAAAAATGTATTACAATTCCTTCACTAATTAATCGAAAGGAACTTCGTTCCATCCGGGTGTCCCTTGACACCTCTCATTTTTTTCTAATTTAGTTTATAGTTAGGACCCCTCTCCGGTAAAGGCCTCCTCCAGTTCTTTCCAGCGGTCTCTGTCTGTTGCCAATTTCGTCCAGTATTCTAATTTTAGGAATCTGTTTATTTCGTCGGTCCATCTTGCTTGTGGTGTACCGATTTTTCTTTTTCCTTTTGGTCCTTTCCAGGTGGTGATTACGGTGGCCCATTTTTTTTTATCCATTCTGGCTACGTGTCCTGCCCATTGCCACTTCATTTTTAGTGCGTGCTCTAGAGTGTGTATGAATTTGGTTTTGGATCTTATTTCCGTGTGGCGTATTTTATCGAGCAGCCTTTTTTTCATTATATTTCGTTTTATGGCTCTTTGGCATATGATGATTTTATTTTTAACTTCATATTGCTGACTATAAAATCGTGTTTCCAGTTATTCCAGTTAATCTACGCAGTTCTAGCCTTAACCTGTGATATTTTGACCATCATGAATAAGGAACATCTACTTCCGAAACCAATCAAAAAGTTTAGAGATGTATTCTTCTCTTCAGTGGTCTTACCTGGGACTTTCGTAAGAGTTTATTTATTACATTCATAAAAAAATATAGAAGTAGTAGGTATATCAGTCATGTAGTGTTATTAACACAAGCTCTGTTTACTTTGTGGCTTTAAGGTGCTGTGTAAAAATGTCCAGCATTACTTATTTATTTATTCATTATTATTGAGTCTAATATGAACGGGATGTATCCGTGGACCGTAATTACAATAGCAAAATGGCAATGGGATTCAGTGGCAATCATTTCACCAAAGCTAGGACTAACTTCTAAAAAAAACGACCAAGTGCGTGTCGGTCCCCGTGCAGTCTAGGATTCCGTACAATATGCAATAAGTATCTACCTGTGTTACGCAACAAACAACTACATCTAAGTAATTTTCAATGTAATTTGTACGAAATTTTCCTTTTTACTTCTCAAAGGACATTTTACAGTTAGTCGATTATTACTCGTTAAATTTGAAAGCCTACTTAGCTGATAGTTTTCCTTTTAATTTCGTTATACCTACTCCTATACTGGCAGGGAACAAAAATCAGCACTTTAAAGCTTAATATTACCACAGCTTACTTAAACTGTCTGTAATATTACACAAACGGATCACTTAATCGAAAAATGGTTTTCACATACTCGCAATATTTTTAAAACGACATCCCACATGGGATTTATGAGAAAAAAAAACCCCACCTTACGTGTACACGAAGTACCCTAAAAAATGTATTTCAAGATTTTTACCACCGTGTTGACGTGAGTAATATGTATACCCATGCCAAATTACAGGTTTGTAGTACTAAAAGACTCTGAGCTAAGCCGCGGACAGACATGCAGACAGACATACGCAGACGTTCGAACATGGCCTTATGGGTTGTTGAACTACGGAACCTTAAAAAATGAGAATGTAAAGGTAAAAAAAGTCCCAAACTTTAGAAATTTTTAACATTGCTAAGCCTATCAAATTAAGTTCCCTAACCATTTTGTTAGTGTAATAAGGGGGCTGATGGATAATATTAGATTCTTAAACCTAAAAATGAGGTTAACTTTTTCTGAGATTTATTTTAGTTTACCAGATAAAAATAAATAATCCATATTTCTGTCTTTTCAGTTCGTGTTCACATTTTTCTGGCCCATCTTCCTTTACGACCGCAGTCTGATATTTCCATCGTTCATCGACAAAGTTTTCAGTGACAAAAACAACTATGTTATGCACCTGGCTATTCTTCCAGTTGTTTTGTGGGAATTCATGTTCCAACCAAGGAATATACCGAAGTCGCATCGGACAAATATAACTATTTTGTTGATATATTATTTTGTTTATAATGTACAGTAAGTATTATTTTATCTAATGACTTTTAAGATTCCAGACACGGAAAATGTGTCTTAATTGTGTTTAGACTGTCCTTAAATAGAGGCCAGGGTTTCGATTTCAGCTAAAGACTCGTCTTACCATAAGTTTTACAAATAATTCATTTTATTTCGAAAGTTTGACTCTATACAAATCATTCTGCCTCTTATTCTGTATTGTAAACAGTAGCACCATTGTTTAATAAAATTAATCTTAAATCACTAAAAATATCGCAAATGTCTTCTGGCTTCCTCAACAAGGCATTTCTTTGTGTTTTTTCCTGTTAAAATTATGGAGTGAAATGACGGTAATTGATTCATTTCAAAGTAGTAAAACCTACTTTGATTTATTGATCTTCATTTGTTTTTCTATTGATCTTCTCAATATTTTCCGCCTTCTATATTTTCTAGCCTTTTCATATATAAATGTTTTAAAAATAAAAATGTTGTAATAACAGCGTTTGTTTGCAAAACAAACGGTGTTATCGCTAAAAGCTAAAAGATCTCTTCCAGACAACCTCATCAACTATCCCAATCAATGTTCACTATTCCATATCAATTATCAAATTTGCTTTATTTTTAAAAAATAATAATGTTATTTTTTTTCAGCATGCATCTCACATACAACGAACGTGGATTGTGGCCTTACCCATTTGTGGGCATGTTATATGGAACCATATACTATCTTTACTTTCAGTTATTAATTTGTTCTATGATTCTTGCTCATTATTATATACAATGGCCTTTATATACTCTGCTCTGGGGAAAGGATAAAAATATAAGCGAAAAAAGCAAATAGATAGACTCTGCCCATTTAAAGCTTTTTGTTATTTCATGGCTTACGCTTAAGGGAATTTGTATTGTTTTTTTTTTAAGTTTGTTTTTTTAATTTTAATATGACATTATACAATAAACAAACGCGTTTTTTTCTACTCCAATTAGTGATATGTACAGAAAACAGTTACAAAAATATATATATATAAGTAGTTTATCAGTCAAGTATTATAGTTCCCACAATACAAGCTCTGCTTAATTTGGGGCTAATTGATGCTTTGAGAAAATGTCCAAATGTTTGTTTACTTTTTTAGAAAACACTGTGTTAAACCTGTATGACGCATTATAGCCGTATTCCCCAATTTAATAAAAAAAAAAGTGATTTCTTAAAGAATAAAATTGTAAGGTTAATACTCATTTCAATTATAGATAGATACCAATTATGTGTGCATAATACCAATTATGTTACAATGAATACAATATCTAAGTATGTATGTGATAGCATCTCCCTAATACACCCCTCAAGTAATTTTAAGCAGAGTCCGGATTACGTTTGAACATTTTTATCGGGGTACTTCTTGCAATCACTCCTTTGCAAAAAATGTCACTTCAGTTCAATACCGGAAGTTGTTCGTGTAAGTTTTCAATTTTTATGATTTAACTTTGTTATAAATATGAAAAATAAAAAAATATATTATCATGAGTTTGTAGTTAAAAAGATCCCCCACGGCCGTCCACCACGTTGGGGATTTCAGTTATTTTTCCTGATTTCCCGCAAGTCAAATCGAGCAGTCTCGTGGGGTACTTCAGGAAACAGATTACAGAAATCCTCCTAGGCGACTACGACGCAAGGTGAAGGTTCAATTCCCCTCTGTTTTGGACAAATGCTTGCATGTTCTGAGTCTGGGTGTTATGATACCATGGTACTCGTAGTTCCTGATACCTATGACACAGGACATCCAAGACTCGGCGCCTTCCTTCACTCTAGAGCTGACCGTATATATATTCGTTACCGAGTAACGGGTACATCGCCTGACTCGAAGTAACGAAACGGTATTCGAAAAAGCATTTTGTTACTCGCATCTGTTGTATAGATGTCAGTTTGATACAAAGAACATACTGTACGCGACGCGACTCGATGTGATACTTCATCACGCAGAAGATTGCAGGATCGATTCCCGCCGCGGGACAAATGTTTGTATCTACAAATATGTGTCTCGGGATCTGGGTGTTTTCTATGTGTAATATGTATTAACAAAATGTATATAAGTAGTATATCAGTCATAACACAAGCTCTGCTTACTTTGGGGCTAGATGATGCTGTTTGAAAATATTCAACATTATTATTATTATCCTGGTGCATCAAAAGTAACGAGCAACGCAACGATACGATATTAACGAGTGCTGATTGTTTTAGTAACGAATAAATACATTCGGCCGGGTACACAATTTTCTCGTTACTTTTATACCTACACCTCTAATTCTAAGGTATCTACATCAGCTCTAAAAGAAATAATCAGCTATACATTTATTGTAGTTTTTACTATTAGCAAGACAAATCGTCGTAACAATGCAAACTTGGTCAAGAGTTTTCGTCGAAGATTGGTACGATTGACTAGCGACATCTAGTTATGCATATGATAAACTCAAATCTATGTCTGAGGTAGGCTTTTGTCGCGTGGAGTCGTTTTTGCAATAAATTAACCGTTAGTTTGTATGAAGTATGTATAGATTACAGAGCCTCATGCAAGTTTATCAACTGTTGATATCTTTATACAAACTACGCGCGTCTACTTTGTCGCGGTATAATGCGTTTACTTTTAGAAAAATCTACTACTACTACTGAAAGGTAAAGGTAAGGAATTTACGGTGAATTATTTAAGTAGAGGCAAGAAGATCGCTTATCTGTATCATAAATACCAACTTTCTCCAAAACTGCGGTTTTCATCAATCGTTTGGTATCACCACAGATGATAAAGGTAATAAATAAAAAATACCTAATAGTAGTATCATTATAGGTAAGTTAGGTTCTTAGAAACACGTCACTAGTCACGTCAGAGGACGCTGTAATAAATTATGGACAAGCGGGCAAGTGTTTTAATTTTAAAATAAAAATCCTTGTGATAAAACTATCGACTCCTTCATTTTAAACCGACTTAAAAAGTTTCGATTTTATGTACCCATACTAATAGGTATCCATACCTACTTTATTTTATAATAAAGTAGGTATGACCTACTTAATATTTCGTCCATCGGTTCATCCGCATTCACTTAATTGTTTTAAAATTGTAAGTAATAGTTTTTTTTTCAGGATCATCATACATTTATCTAGGTTTTTAAAACGTTAAAATAAAATAGGACTGCCTTTTGTTGTGTCTAGGTACATTTTGGAGGAAAGTTTTATGCAATGTATTCCAAAAACCTCGAATTTCTTAAAGGTTGTTAAACAAACTTTATTCGTCAGGACGTGTGGAACACCCTCCTATCGGGCTAATATCGACATTATGTTACACTCTGTATAATTTAGGCGCACTATAGACATATATGACATACCAAAGGTTAAAAAAGTTAAGGAAATACTTTTTTGTGCATTACCAAAAACGGGATTTTAAAAATATTAACTGGAAGTTAATGCTATCTATAATTATTTTTGCCCATCTTACCCATTGGAAATCTGAAAACACATGGGACTTTGCAAACAAAAGTAATTGCAAATATAAATAAAACACAATCTTGCAAGTGATTCGAGAATAATAATTAAAACAATAACATTTATTTACTATTTGTTCTCATAATCCACAATTCTACTTTAGGTACAGTGTTTTGTATTTTTTATAAATTGTCAACAAAGCTTACGTACATGTCGATCGAAAAATGTCACCCTTCATAGGATTTTATGACAAAAACCGAAAATATACCGAAGGGTTTTATTTATTTCGATTTATTATTATCTTTACCAATTTCCAATCCACATGTACATACAAAATATGTTTTTTCTTTATATAATCTGTTTACATAGATATATGATTTATATTTGATACTCTCAATATGTTCAGGTAATGTGTAAAAATACTTATATCATCAACAAATCAATATTTTTTTTTAATAAATTATCTCATAGAAAACAAGGTGTACAAAAGATTTTTTACTATTTAACGATACCCGTAAATTCAAGTACCTTTGTACAAAATAGAAACTCCATCGACAATTAAATATACAAAAAAACACGCTAAACCAATTATTGTGTACCTAATGTAAATACTCCATTAATATTACCAAACCACATAACTGCTTGCTTTTCAAAATACTTTATATAACTCTAACCGTTACGTGTCCAATCTATAAGTAATAATTAATTTAGTGAAAATTTAGCAAAACATAGTACAAAATTTTAGAAATACCTACTAAAAACTACCCAGCAATCAAAAGTTATACCCTATAGCTATCACTATCGCACTAATTAACCGACTGAATTAGGGAGAGAGAGACGACACGTCGCTCTGCACTCTTCAAACTGCACCAAAGAGTATACAATAACTGTAGACACAACTTTATAGAAAATAGAAAAGTTAGAAAGACTGGATAGCTTAAATAAATTCGTGTGTAGACGTCTGACAACAGATCGTCGAAAATTTATGAAACAGACTAACTTTTTGGGAAACTTCATAAGCGATATATAAATTGTTGTTTTGTATAACTAAATGGGCAAATTATACAGATAACTACAACGATACAGAACCTTTAAAATATAAATTCACACATTTTAAATAATGTTTTACAAAAACATATTATGTTGTATATTTAATTTGTTAATACAGAAGAAAGCTTATGAAATGTTCCCAGGCAGGCTCAACATGGATTTTAAAGAATAAATTTAAAAATTGGTTACTACACGATGTTAATTTTATTAAAGATGGAAAATTGCATGTTAATATTTTTTGAATTTTTACTTTTATATAAAATTCCAAATTCATATCCGATTTGGTATCAGCATCTAATTTATTTTAGATTGCGCCAATTTCAATGTGAAAATTCAACAAAAGTGGACCTTTCAAATTTAGGCGAAGTGAATTTTTCAGCCAATATTTCAGTCTTAATCTTCTAATTTTCGAATACTTTTAACTTTGCCTCGTATTGATGGTAAATGTCCAAAATAGTTAAGATTAAAGGTCAGGCGATAAGTCCAAATAAATAGTTAGGTTTTTTTAGAACATGATTCAAAAGTTTGCACATTTCAAAATCGACAAAATAGACTAGCTATGTGCGTCCTAGTCTAAGTACTTTAACAATTCAATCAATATATATTATATTCAACCATTTATATAAGTTATACACTGATATTACATTGAGGTTATAATAAAATAAACCTATTATACTATGTCCAATCAATGTTTAAATATTTATAAAATATAAATTTGAAATCAATACTGAACAACCCGTATTCTATATTGATGTCACTATTCAAAGACACAAACGAATTATCTTTTAGATATTTTATGAAAAACATTTATAAAAAAATCAAAATAAAGGAACAAAAAATAAAACAAAATAAATAGACAATAACAGATTGCTTTATTTAACAAAAAATATATAATATATAGAAAGGAAAAAGTTCATGTTTTTCACATGATCGTTCGAGACAATATTATCATCTCGTAGACCATATCAAAAAATATGTTTCCATAATAGAATGTAAAATTAATAATAACCCACCGAACCTTAAATGACATTTAATATAAAATACATAATGATTAATTACTATTTACAAAATACGAGTTAAGATTTTTTTTTCATTATAATGTACTTTAAACTTTAATATAAACCAGTCTATAGTAAAGGCTATTAAAACTTAGATTAAGACGTTAGAAAAAATTATATAGTTTTACTTGTATACAGCAGGCAATTGATTGAATAAATGTCTAGCAAACAGCAAAAAAACATGGTAATACATGAGTTATTATGCATTAAATTTGTAAATTTAAACTTTATTATGCATTAAAGTGATAATTCCAAACATGGCACAAAGCTACGTGCAAAACTAAGGATGAGATCAAAAAAAATACATCTTAAAAATTGCCTGCATTCAGTTAAAAAATGTTGTCCGTGATATCAAATGTTCGATTCGTATTTTTGTTCATGCACCCTAAGTTATTCAGCTTATATTACTTTTTATATATTTCAAGAGTTTCCAACGGCGTCATATTATGTAAAAAAAACAACTAAAAAATATAAAAAACGGGCAGTATCATTTATTTCCTATATTACAACTTATTGAATCTACAGAGAAGGGAAAAAACATCAATAATATAATCATTTGAAATAAATAACAAGTTATTAAAAAAAACTGTTAAAAATAATTAAAAGAGACCTATATAAGAGTTTCATTTGTAAACGAAACATATGTGATCTTTACTTCACTACAACTTTATACTTTTTTATTTATTTCTTAATAAAAACTCTATTACTATTATTATATTTTTTATAATAATAATTATTTCATTCATCAAAGTTAGATACATTTATAATTATATTAAGATTAAACCTTGATATAATACATAACAAAACATATTATAATGCATTATTATGTATATATACGCAGGTACACAAGTCAGGTTTCATAATGTTTCCACAAATCATAGTAATTGTATAAATTATCATTTTTTTATGAAAATAATACAGAACCGAAAACTTTTAACACAAAAATTCCAAAATTAAACCCACTTGCACGTTCTTAGATTCGAATTAAATAAACATTTTTAAATATGTAATTAATATATTGTACGTACGTACTAATACGTAAATATAACAGTCTCAAAGTACATACATACAATTATAAATAGATTAACAAGACACAAGTGAGTTCACTTTTGGAGAAAGATAAAAAAAATACGAAAAAAAAAATACATTTAGCTGTCAAGTCTTTAGAAAATATGCAGTCCTGATCTTAGCCCCTTTTTCGGGCAAAAATGAGATCGAACTTTGAAAATTAATGGAATAAAAATAAATATTTTATCCATGCGTGTAGTCTAGGACACTGTCCAGAGAAAATAGTTCCTTGTAAAGAGCTGGAAAAACGTGGTGTGGATGGGCTGCCTTAAAACGACACAACGCCTCCAGATGGAGCAGCGATAGTTCTCTGAAAAGATGGAAGAAAACTTTGTAATGGCTATAAAAGTTTAAAGGTGTCTTCATGCGGGCGACACCAGAACCACAGCGAACGGCAAAAAAGACGCCGGGCCTTGGTCTTGTGTGAATACTGTTATTTTGTACTGTAATTATGAGAATAATAAAGTCAATATTGACGGACAAAGCTTATATATTAATATTTTACGACGACCTCTGTGGCGCAGTGGGCGAAGGGCCGCCTGAGACGCGGGTTCGATTCCCGCCGCGGGACAAATGTTTGTATGACCTGCACATATTTGTCTCGAATCTGGGTGTTTTCTATATATATATAATACGTATGTATTATATATATTTAAGTAGTTTCATATTCATTTAGTAGCCATAATACAAGCTCTGCTTAGTTTGGGGCTTAATGATGCTGTGTGATAAATGTCCAGCATTATTTATTTATTATTATTTCTTTAAAATAACATGAATGCATTTAACTACTTATATATACTTTTACTAGTTGGTAAATAATACAAGTTATATAAATATTGTGGTTTGAATTGACGTAGTTTATAAGTCGACGTTGGATATGATACTTGTTATTCAATTAAATAAGAACCTTTGAATGACTTTTATTTTGAATGTAATGTTAAGTTTAGATTTAAATTCACCAAAGTTATAATTTTAATCCAATAACACACTTGTTCTGATTTTTGTCTGGCGTTAGGATGGTTATAATGTAAACAAACTTACCTGAAGTTAGGTATCTTAGTAAGCAGAGTGTCCAAAACGGTGACGTCACCCTTCAGAGGCGCGTGGTTGGTCTCAATCTCATGTCTCATCGCAGCCATCGACATGTTGAAGAGGACCAGGATCTCAGGGTTTCCACGGACCCCATGGCGCTCTAAAAAGAGGATAAAATTTAGTGCAAAAACTCTTTTTGCTTGCCGGGATTTGAACCTGTGTCGCCGACCCAGGGGTCAAAGGAGTAAAATTTGGTACCTTGCAGAGGCCTGGTCTTCATGTTTTCAGCGCTGGGATTCAGGCATTCTGACCCTGAAACGGTGAGGACTATAATCTAGCAAAAAGGTCCTAGCCTTGTTCTAAGATTCTGGCATGCTGGTAATTTTTCAGTACGTAACAAAAATCCTGTCCAATCACAAAGATTAATATTAAATATTGATATATATGCAATCACTCATATATTGCTTTTCATTATACTTTTGCGGCAATGCCTTTTCCTAATGAAAACTACATAACTATTAAATTACTCAACCAACCGTGGCAGCTGTTATTTGTGTCAAATTGGTAAGTACTGAGTATTCCAGAGTATTAAATGTAATACTTATCTTTTAAAAACTATTTTGTACATGAAGAAAAATTCAGCATTCTTATTGAATTACATATCTTTTACTAGATTGGACTGGGTTTTTGTTATAAACTGTATAAAATCGTGACTGACAATCGGCGCATAGCATAAACCATGAGTCCTAGAAACCTGAAATTAAAAGAGTAGGTATGTCCGTGTGTGTATGTGTTAGGTAGATAAAATGCTACTGACATACATGAACACAAAGGCTTGGAACTTAGAACACCACTCTTTTGACATTAATCCTCATGATAGAGAATCTCATACCTAATTTGTCACATTCCCATTTCATAGTATTTGCATTCCTCGAGACAGTTGCAAAGTAATCGCTTATACACTAAGCGATTGCCATGTATTTATTTAATTCTTTGACTATTGCTCTTTTTCAATTCAAACGACGAAAAAAAACTAAGCAGAATAAGTTAACGTTTCTATATGATCCTTGTGATTTAAATGAATAAAAACCTAATCACTTTGACTTTTTTGGTTCTAGGGCACGCAGATTTCATCACGATATTGTCATTGAACTAATCAGATAATTTATTGGTCTTAGACTAGCTTACAATCGAATACTTACCTGGCCAAAGTAGTACGAGGCTCTGGTATAGCGCGAGTTCTGTCTCAGTCAGTTTGAGGCGTGCGATAGACTTCGCCGCGTCGAATATGCCGACCACGAGCGCCATATCTCGGGGGTCGCTGGGAAAAAAAACATATTGTTAGGAATAATTTTCAAAATTTTATCTTATCGTTGCATTATTGACCGCCGACTGGAAACCAATGCGTTTTCATTCAAATTCATGTCCGATTTCTTTTTTGTTATTGAAGGATGATTGTGGTGTGGTTGTGGTATCGTCCGTCTGAAGACACGCAATACCGCGGTGAAGGTGACTAACAACGAGTTAGTAGTGTTCCAAAGCCAAATGTCGGAAACGATACCCTAAATTGTCTATCTTTATTTTTTCTGTCTGTCCGTCAATGTGTCACATCCGATTTCTCTCTAGTTTAAATTATATTAGTGGTACGGACTACGGAATCTGGAGAAGCGACGTCATACCAGCGTGCACATTTCACCTTTTCCTCCTATTCCTGCTTTCTGTTTTTCCAAACCCCGATGCCAGTGAAATTACAGGAACATGATTTATACCCCCAGTTGCAAATGTCAATAGGCGACGGTAACCGCTTTACCAGTGGGCCGTATGCCTGTTTACCGTTCCTAAGTTAGATGGTACAATAGGGAATAGAATAGGATAGAATATAATATAAATTAGTTTATTTGACAACAACAAAGCACAGATAGGACAGGTGCAAAATAACGAAATAAAAATACACTTTATAAAGATAAGATTTTAGCGACAGAGGCAGATTTTTGTGCTAATTAGTCCCATCTGAGCCGTGTGTGTCAAACAAAACAGGTCCTGTATCATCTTCCGCTGCACAGTAGTGAGAAGTATTTAGCACTTACCGTGCATGAACACAATCCCGTATCGGCAGTACAACATCTCCGTATAAGACTTGGTCGCGGTTAACGTCGATCAGCCGTGAGAGACGAACTATAGCGAGCTCAAATGAACCTAAAAACAAAAAAAAATATTTAGAAGAAAATATTTGAGAGAATCGTCTTCAGCATTGACATAAGACCTGCCCATTGCCTCTTCATTTCTAATTCCAGGAGCTACGTCACTCGATTCTCTTTTACACCAAGTAAACTGTCGCTCTATTTTACTGATAGTGAAGAAAGAGATGCCAAGAACTTTAAGCCTGTCCTATTAGTTTACTTCTTCGTATTAATAGTCAGCATGTTTTGAAATCACGACTATACTTGTTTGGAAAACATAAGCCTGATTAATTTGACAGCACTAAAATTGTTTCAATCTCTTTTGTTACTGTTAGTAAAAGAGGGCGACAGATAAAATTAAGTTCAGTTGGTGGACAAGATCATTGAGGAAAAGAGAACAACTTCCGTTGTTTTACGGATAATGATTTCGGATAGCAAGATACATACCAGATTTCAAGAGCAGTATTTGATCGTCCTGCGACAGTTTCATGAAGCCAGGGATGAGTTTGGCAAATTCTATGATGTTCTGAATCATTCCTGTCAGCTTGTCGGCACAGTCCAGCCACGTCTCCTCGTACGTCATCGAGTTGTATAGCAGAAGTCTGAAATTGAACGATTACTTTAGCCTAACAGTTCCTTTTTAGGGTCCTGATGCCAATTGCCTAAGAGGATCTGGGTGTCTAGACAAATACCATTTTCTGTTGCGGAAAGATTGAATTGTATTGAAACGACATTAGTGGAAATGTTACGTCCAAGTTTTATCTTGACAAATTTGCGTTGGCGTGACAGGAAAACTAAGCGTGAACCCACGTGAATTACACACATGAGACTTTTCACCCGTCATGTATCAGGGTCGTCAACGCGCGTCTACTTAAATATAACGTATGGACGTTGGTATTCGCACGGATCTGACTAAGTATGGATCTTAGGATTTCCATCATGGGGATTACAGTCCTGAACGTGTTTTATAGACAAGGGGTCAATGACCGTTTTTTGCTCTGCATTTGGAATAGACAGATGGCGCCTCTTCCGAAACAAAAGCACACTTACTTTGAGACATCTTGCGGCTTTCTGAACATTTCGTGTATGTACTCCAATTTCGGGTTGGTGTTGGCATGTGCCTCGGCTAGACTCTTCACAAGGACCTTGCTGATGTCGCCTTCGCCTGGAACGAGAAGAGTTGTGGTTAGTTAATAATAGATGGCAGCGTTTGTATTGAGAAAATATACTAAATTCTAGAAACGAACAACATTAAATAGTTAGAATATAATGAACGTTTTACATTGATTGCACTAACTTCTACCCACGGTTTCGCTCGCGTGGTAGGATAAACTGTTGCGAAGTTTGAAATAGGTTAAAATCACATATTTTATTAAAACTATTTTTGTAATACTTGATGATATAGGATACGTTTACGTTACGTTTTTTTCGTATACTACGCGAGCGAAACCGCGGGCAGAAGCTAATATGAACTAAAAGCTAAAAAAGTAGTTTACAAAGGAAATTTCACTAACAAATAAGTACAAAACACTTAAATAATGTGCGCTTATGCACACTTATTTGGCAACGCAGCCAGCATTTTGGGAACGCGTCTAATAGTGATCAGGATCAGTTGACCTATCTATAAATCGTATACAACGATCTTCTGTTTCATCTGCATTTTTTTGCACTAAAATAAACATTGGTGGAATAGCCAAGCTTACTGTTTCCTTTATGAAACAAAATATGTAGTTTTTGACTTGACATTCTGTCATAGCATCCCTATTTAGTCTGTGCATTTTATTTTCTTTGTTTACATTTTCCAATGAAGATGCGGTTTAATGAAATGAATAACAATCAGTGGCTATGGAACCTCTCACAGCTTTTTTATTAGGAACATGTCTTTGTTCCTGTTGGCGTAAGTAAATAAAAAAAAAAAACAATACATCGGTGAATATTTTAAATGCGAAAGTATGATTTTTTGCGTGTTTGTTTACACACGGTTGAAGCAATTTAAATAAGTATAGATCGGAAACTGAAATATATATTTTTTCCCATATCATCCAAATCCTTTCTTAGTATCTCCACACCAAAACTATCCTACCCTCCAAATCTCGTGTCTCTATGCTATAATGTTGATTGTATGCAGTCAGTCAGTAAGTGATGTTTGTTGCTAATAATATCCGTCCAGCCGTTGGACCGATTTGGGTAAAATTTTTTCACTACTTTTTATCTGGGTACCACGCGAACGAAGGCTAGTTTTATACATATTAAAGATCAAGATGTTTTTTTTAGCCTTTGTTTTGCCCTGTTGCATGTTACCAGTACTGCCATATCCTTTTGTGGTTATTCAAGATTGGAAAAGAAATGAACCTTTTAAGTTCACAGTAAGTAATTTTTAAAAAGACTACCTTCTGCTCCAGGCTACGTCCGCGTTACGGACGCATTACCGAGAGGAATGACCATGATCGATCAGTAGCGATCTGCACTGTTTTTTTACCTATTAGCCTTTCTATAAACGCATTATACATGGCAAGTGATTAATCCATTTTAACGCACACCTACAAATTCACATGGTCTTAAGTTATTATATTCATTTGAATATACCTATTTCAGTGTCCTTGTGTAAGGACAAAACATTCTTGTTTCAGACAAAAGCTGGTGGGCAATATTACAACGTGTTTTGTTCCAAAAGTGGTATTGTTTTGAAAAAACGGAAGCCAGGAAGCATATACTAAAATTAAATTAATATAAATTAGGATAGAAGTTTCATTTGGTAAGATAATAGAAAAAATTACAAAATAACAATTGCAACAATAATTTGGGCTAGGATTAGATTAATATTAGTTTAAACCACAAGAGCTAGTTTAATCTTCGATTATATCATAAATTCAATGGTAGTTGATACACAAATGTGTTCTTATATAACAGTAGATCAAACCATCGAATAAAAATTATCATAGATTTACGAAATTCTAAGTTTAAACTATTATCGATTTAGCGGCCCTTAAACGGTCTTCCAAGTAGTGCGATTTACCAGCCGGTTTGGCTATTCGTAATTGCAATATCGGTTAGAGATAGTACGCGAATTTGCTATTGCGGTATACCGGTTGGTATTACCATGTGGATTAAAAAAAAACGGTATAATCAGACAGTGTTCCGGTAAATATATCGCACTTGTTTCGGAAAGCAGACAGTGTACACACAAAATAAAAAAATAGCGATATAAAACAAACAAAAAAAGTGCTCCTCAAAACAATAAGTTTGCTATACAAATATAAAAATACTGTTCTATAAATAAAAAGAGCGTTAAATATATAATAAACTGAAATCAAATCACAAAACAAACATTTGCTCTACCGTCTACTAAACTTACTCGGCAAATCTTCACTCGCCGAGCTATGGCTGGCTTGGTGTCTTCTATTCGTGACCGCATTGGGATTCACCATACCCATCCCACTCATATTCATCCCCAATGGGTCCATCAGCCTCGCATGCCCACTGCTGGATGTCAAATCATCTGGGCTCATCTCCTCGCTGGTCAAATTGACAGAGCTCTGCCCATTCACTAACACCGAGTTTTGGATGTCCATAGGGCTGTGTTGGATCGACGGACTGTGCAAGAAGGTTGTAGAATCCACATAACTGGCGACGAGGTTATCCACTCCCATTGAGGTCTCTGGTTTGATTTCCTGTTTGATGCTTATCACCCCACTGGTGATTGTGGCTGGGGATTGGATCCTGTCTGGTTCGTAGCGTTCAAATTCCACTCGTCTTGGAAGCTCACTGATGGTGCATTGCCTAGTCGAAGTCGACGCAGAGGAGGTGGACGGGCGGACTATGGTGGTCGTTTTTTGTGGCTCTTCTATGGAGGGTTAGTTCGTTAGTGTGACCTTTTCAACTGTCTTACTGTTATTATTAGTTTTAGAAGCTTAATTCTCTACAAATACGATAGTAATTCCCTGAAGAAGACTCTCGGAATAGTTGAAACTCAGTCGGCCTTCACCGACTGAGTACACAATTCACGATAGTTTTTTTTAAATAAAATACAAATTAATTAGTAATGTCACGTAGGCAGGTGTACCTGTGACCTACCCACAAATTGTATATATACGTATCAATGCTTATATAAAGTAAATACATAGTCTCAATATTGCTATTCTTCAATATTATATTTTATGATTATTTCTATTTTTTTATAATAGTTGGTGTGCTATTGTAAATGATATGGCGGCACAGAGACGGCACGCCGCACTCTCTAGGCTAGTATAGCCTCTATACTAGCCTACACAGATATCGGACAGCTTTTGTTGACCAAAACACGAAAGAATACGAGGATAATTCTTCGACAATAAAATACGAAAGTGGGGTTGAGTCGAGTCGAGTAAACATCGAGGTGATTGATGTCTAAGAATAGGGGTCTTCGACATTGATGTGCGAAGGGCAGAGAAGACACTCACCTTGAGCATGTATAAAGTCTGGGTCCAAAAAGCTGCTTGTAGCTTTCGGCTCGTATGTCGTGGTGCTGTCCACGAAGTCGCTGGGCACGTCATAAGGCGCTTGCTGCGTTTGCTGTGGTGGCATTATATTGGACGTGAGCGCTGGACCGGCGTTACTGTAGCCGTATGGAGATAACGGCGAGTTGTATGAAGGATAGCTGGAAGTTTAGAATTCAGAATTAGTTACAAGTCTCCAGGAAGAGACTGGAGCAACACAAGTGCACAGCCACAAAATAAATCAGATGAAGGGACTGAGAACATCAAATCATGATCTCCTATATCAATAACTGAACCATATCAGGAATTCGGTGGCGCGGCGGGTGTGTGGTTAACTGCAACGCTAGAGTGCTGGTACGATTAGCTGTGGGACAAATGTTTGCATGGCACTGGCACTCGTAGTTCCTGATATTCATGACACAGGGAATGTGGTGTCAGGACTATGTATGTACCTATTGGCGGTTTTGAAATAGGAGCTTGGTGTAACGAAGTTGGTATGTTTTTTTTACTGGATTGTAGGTAAGGATTCCAAACTGAGTTGTATGGAAGTTAAAGATTATTTTGCGATTGCTTAGCTTAATTTTATGTCAGCTATCGGTGAAAGCTGGTTGTACTGGACTTAAACATTGTTGAATCCGAAAATGAATCGTATTAACACCTATTGATGTGCTTAAATCCTATTACATTGAATGTCCCTTTTGCCGAAATCTGGCTAGGGAGCTGAAGTTAAGACTTTTTTTTTATGATCTGCTGGCCCCTTCTACTGTAGTCAAATAACCATTATGGCGAGACAAATATCAAAACCTTCAAAAACTACAAAAGGGAGACACTTATTGAACTAATATTTCCTATAATCGATAAGCCAAGAAAAATTAGGCGTTCAATATTGCCGTTTTGATGGTCTAAATAGATGCTTAAAAGACTTAATCTGATTCATGAAATTAACTTTAGCTACGAAAGTCCTAGTTAGGTACGTGTCGAAATTAAAAATATTTAAAGGTACTTTAATAATATTTTTCTGTATAAATTGAGTACCTACAAGTCAATTTAGAGTGACCTTTTGTTACAATGTTGGTGCCTAGGCTCGAAAACTTTACCTACTTACGCTCAAACTCCATAAAATACCTACAAATAAGTACCTACCTAAATACCTTCTTAACTACATACAACCTTCCACATTACAAACATTGACTGCATTTCTATTAGTGTCAACGTTGATATACTGCTAAGGACATAAAGAAACGACAGTAGGTACTGTAGGTAGGTACCATTTACCGTTCACAATCACAGACGGTAACACAATCATAATTCCACGAAGCTGCAGAAACCGCCATCTATCACCGCTAATAGGAAGCATTTAGTACCGCTACCCGTTACTAGGTGGCGCTATTTTCATTCCCGTTACAGCGGTGTCGGATGCACTTGACACGAATGTGTAAGTAATTACGGGGAAAGAACGGTATGGTCTTTTTATTTTGCAGTTGTATAGTAATTACGAAGACTGATTCATCTTTTTATACCACCTACTTTCAAGAATGTGTATTAGATACTTGTTACATTTTCGATTTCTGAGAATTCTGTGAAACGTTTTTGGATTATAAAAATATGCGGAATTTCGGATTTTAAGAACTGATTTCTTTTGTATTAAATTGTTTTTTTCAGCTAACCGTTATGATGACGTGTTATTAAAATCCATAAAACTGTTTTATTATTCGGCGAAATGGGAAAATTGTGGTTCGAACATCCGTATCTTTTATCTCTGTTGGTCACATTTCACGAACTCAGGTTTATTTCATCTACTCGACAATAGATGGCGCTACTTACCCATTATAATGTCCTGGGAATTGGTCACTTGAACTCGGAGTTTGCTGGTCGTCATATGTCATTGAATCAGGTGTCGCATTCTCCTGAGACTGCATATGCCGACGGTACATCAGTATTTGCTCAGCCTATTTCGGGAATCGTAACCATGATAAGATTTGTAATACAAGAATTGTTGCTGGGGGCGTCAACAGATAGCACTGTTTTAAATATTAATTCCGCCAATCACAGTGAAATTTATTACTTTGATTTTTATTAATTCATTGAAAATAAATTGAAAACCAGCAACTATTAAATAAGCTCCAAATAAATTAGTAAAAATTCTTATCATGGTAACAGACCCTGACGCCGCACCGAAATTCAGTTGACCACAAGTTTGACGTTTATTTTTGAGTTAATTTCTCAATAACATCCAGCAGACTAATTCCAACGACCAGACTTGACAAAGCTGTTTGTATTTTAACCATGAGTCTTTAAGAAACATTATACAATGTAATAAAAAAAATATAAAAGAATAAAACTTCGTCATTCAACTTAAAAGTAATAGAAGTTAAGGAACTGAAGTAGCTATTTTTCAAAAACATGGTTAAAATATACAAACAGCTTTGATAATGGCAAGCAACGACATCTGTTGTCGAACACAAAAAATAGTGACATTTCTTATAATTTAGTAGGTGGAATGTCAACTTTGCTCTTGTTTATAAGTGCAACAATAGATGTCACTACTATATTTGTATTTGACGACAGATGCGTTACTTACATATTACTGGGACTTGGTAAATGCTGAGAATCCGGCTCTTCTATATTATTCATAGACAAATGGTTTATAACTTGACGTATTTCAGAATGCGTGTCTATTGTTTCTAGTCGAACCATAGACAGCTGGTTAGCCACTTGGTTCATTTCACAAGATCTGTTGTCCTTAGCGAGGTCAAAAGTTTGGGCCATCTCGGCAGATTTGATGTCATTGCATCTTTGCTTAAATTCGAAAAACATTTCCGTGGATATTCGTCCCAAATCATATTCGAGATCCATCTAAAAATATCCAAATAATGAATGATAGGGTATTTTTGTAGACGCTACGCCGGATTCAAGGCAGCATCACTAAATTCCAACTATTTCGGACAATATTCAACCCAAAAATTGAGTGTTGCTCACTTTTACATTATAACATTGTTAATAAACTGTCCGAGCATTGTTTTAGACAATGGAAGGACTATATCAGCAGTAGTGAGCTACGCCAAAAATCAAAGGTTGGGATTAAAACGGTTGTAGCGACATCTGTTGTCGAATAACCAACAGTAGTGACATTTATCAAGAGTGAAAAATATATACTTAGCGCTACTTACTTTGTCGACGCACGATGACGTCGTCACAAATTGTGAATTCACGTGCAAATTTCATTCCAATCATTTCAAAAACTCTATTTTTTGAGACTCAAATACTACAAATTTTCATTCACATTTTGACAACACAAAGCTATAAGCAATGGCGGTAAAATCGCACGTCCTTTTTCAAACAATCAGACTAAAATTTGTTTTGCCGGTGGGGTTTTATTGTGCACAATTAAAAGTAAATAAATAATACATGACTCATAGTTTTCTTTAGTTTGAGAATTAATGATGGTATCGTTTTACCAAGGTATTCAAATAATAATAAATATACATAAATATGTTTTGGGTTACAGCCAGAAAAGATTCTAAAAACGATTCGGCTTTTGACGTTTTTGTTCTAAAAACACAAATTTGTTTTTTAATTTGTTCCGTTTGTTTGATACTAAATGTTTTTTCTCCTAGAACCCTAATAGAAAATAGGTGTCGTAATCATTTACCCTATAATTATTTTATAGTTTTGACAGTGACAGAAAAGGACGTGGACCACAGCCCACACGCAGAGATAGATGTCGCTACATTACTACTCGACAATAGATGGCGCTCACCCGTTGTAATGTCCATGGAACTGGTCGCTCGAGCTAGGCGTTTGCTGTTGCTCGTAGACTGAATCTGGGGCGGCGTCGGTCTGCGCACGCATCTGGGCCTGATGATAACGCACCTCTGACTCCACCTTCTCACGCTGCTTCTTCGACATACGCCCGAATTTCACCGCTGAAAGAGATGAATGGTAAAATTAATCTTTATTGTTAAAACCTATAGATAAAAAGTTTCAACAGCATGCTCGTTTTGAAAATATAATATTTTTTTAATCTAAGTCTAATTAAATTAAAATTTCCTAATACCTTCTTACCTTCTTACTGGAAAGGAGTTTCCTGTACACAGCACTAGGTTTTATGAATAGTCCTTTACGACTCCGGCAGTACGCCTTTGGAACGCGTTGCCTGTCTCGATAAGGAAGGCCCAGTCTCTAGCCATATTCAAAACTCGTGTGAAGCACTTATATCTGACAGAAACTTCATAGTATTGCAGTCTTGTCTTGAATGTGTATATATATTAAATCTGTAGGTATGTATCATAAGTATCATAACATATTTATAATAGATATAACGTTATAGTTAATATTCTTTTAGGATATATTCTTACAGAAGAGATAGCTTCCAATCGATAAGACCGCCCATAGTACCTTCTTAAGAATAAGATTTTGTGTATTACGTTATTTGTTTTTGGTGAACAATAAAGTATTTTAATTCATGTATTCCTAATAAATAAGAATTCGTAATGGTTAACTTTAGATTGTAAGTTATTAATTATAACGATAAAACTGTTCGTGGGGTATGAGATAGTATAATATTAATAATATCTGTGTATTATCTTTAGTATTAGTATGAATTACGTGCTTGATTAGCGGTAGACTTTCATATTAATTGTTTCAGCTCTTACAATTTTCCAAAAGGATCTAATCTTTTTACAAAACTTCAATTTATAATCTTAAATACGTTGCAAAATGTTTGTCTGTTATATTTGGTAAGTATTTTTTTTTCTAATAACCAATGGTTGTCCGAATGAACCGCCCATTATGAATCCCGAGACGACCTCTGTGGCGAAGTGGGCTAAGGCCAGCCTGAGACGCAGAAGAAGTTCGATTCCCGTAGCGGAATGTTAAAAATTTCCAGCTTTATTTATTTCTTATTAATAATACTTTGTTTATTATTTTGGTTATACATATAAGAGTTTATCTACATATATTTCTAACATTGCAATAGTATCGCTACTCGCCGCTGCAAACGCTGTAGGTATTGTCTATGACATAACCATGGTTCCCAGACTAAAAAAACGTATGATCGTAACTCTATGGTACTCAATACCACACAATGCGTTTTACATAACACTTTGCTCGTATAATATATGGCATTTTTGACGCCAATACCACCTAGTAGGTAGGTACAAGACCTAGGGTTTTTTTTACTAAAATCAAGCTAGTTCTAAACTTCTTAAATCAAATCTAAGTAGTTATTTGCACGAAAATAAGGTAAAGCCCGGCCGAGCTAAAATTAGCTCGTAGAAGCGATAACTGAGAAAATATCAGGTTCCTTAGTCGTGGTACTCTTTGGGGAGGCTTTGAGGTTTTTCGCTCAAATTGGCCTGTATGGTTCATAATTTCGATATCACAAAATACGAAACTATTTTACATTTTTATATTTAAGTTATGAATCTCTAGGATAATGGACCAGTAAGGAGGATAGGTAATTTAAAGCAAACGTAATTTTATAGATGGCGCTCTATCGTAAGTTTATTATGTATGACTGACGGTCAAAACGTGGCTTCATTTTCATTTAATACACTCAGTGTCATCTAGTAAACCCCGAAGGATAAAAAAAAGAAGACCTCTCATTGCCGACGTAGGCAGAATACGCAAACCATACCTAGCCATAAAAAAACAGCATTACAGCACTGCACACTTCAACACCTACGAATGTGTTGAGTGCAGTCTATAAGAGTGTGTGTTTATCGACGTGTGCGTTAGGACGTTGGCACAGTGCCTAGTGGAACAACGAACTCAGCGAACTGTGACACGGTACTGGTTGTTGTTTATACTGTGGCAGTGACGCTAACGCGTATTCCCGTTGCGATTTTTAGTGATGGCTATGCAAGAAGATTGTCGGCCATTATTAAAATTGCGTTACAGGATGTCACTTAAAGAGGCAAGCGGAAATTTAGTGGTAGAGTCGTTCTAGGCGTACTCTAGTCGTACCCGAATCATTACATACACTCGAGTAAATATGTTGCTAGATAATTATTCAAACAACACATGTTTGAATTTGATAAATAAATTACCTAAGCTAGTTTATTTTGAAGCAATTATGAAATAAAGATTTTTGATAGTTTGAGGGCAATATTTGATTCTGTGCGCAATTTTAAGACATATTCCCATATTATTTTATAGACATATTAGACATATTAACATCACTTAGATTTATATTTTTCGAGAGAACTGACGGATTAGCGCAGCGAAATGTTCCCAGGATAGGTAGTTCAAGAAATGATGGAGTTTTTAATGGGTAAAAAACTTACCTATTAATTTTTAAAGAGCTCGTCGTCACCCAACCGGTATTCAACGCATTTTCATACCTCATAGGTACAAAGCTCAGATATTAATGTTCTCAGTTCTCGTTCGTCAAAGAAGGTCTTGTATTAAAACAATTTAAAAATAACAATAGTTTGACTGTTATTTTTAACAAAGGAATAGTATGCTATTATTAATGTCGCGTTTTGGGTTTTATTTTTAATGTTTGAGTCAGTTATTGTTTAGTTTATGTGTTAAGATATATAGTAGACTTATGTATAGTAAGTAACTTCATCGATGTAGTTTTTGTTATTTATAAACGGCAAGTATAACGCGTAATTAAGTTGAGATATGAACAAGGTGTCCGTACTATATTTTTTTACTTATAAATTAAAATGTAATTAGTTATACTATCTGTGTCTGATTACTGACCGTTAAATTGTTTGACCTATGCATAAAGTGGACATGTTTTATGTTTGGATTTTCCTCAGACTATCCCTATTTGGTGTTCTCGCGAATATGCGAATGCAAATCTGATTATATCTGATCATAGTGTTTTTAAAGTTTAGATGTATTTTTTTTTATTTAAAAGTTAAAACATTCTAGTTCTTACATCATTTCGTAACAAACTTGTTTATGCTATGCAACTTGTGACAGTAATCTACGTACATTTTGAACCTAATTCCGTTGGAATACAGGCTAGAACCGATCAATAATGAATACAATGTGTGTTACGTGTAGGTACTATAAAAACTGCATCTATGTTACGGTCTACGCCTTCGTATTGCACAATATTATAGTGATGGGACACAATATTTTTATTGACAAAACAGTTATCGATAAATTATCTCAAGGCTGTGATTTTCCGAAGTGACTACAGTAAGAGAAGATCGTTCGTCAAAAAAGGCGTTTTGAAGTTTTTAAAGGTTCGGCAACGCGTTTGTTTTTCCTCAGTTGGGGGCTTTTTTGGTTATCTTATATTTATTTTATTTAATTCGAATTAAATACATATTAAATTTGAATGCGATAACGTGTAAGAGTAATGATAATTTTAATGAATTTTGAAATTATTTTATAATAATATCTTCCGTAAATTAATATCTACTTCAAGTATCTTAACTTATCTTAAATCTCAGTAAGTAATTGCTGTTGCAATTAAAACGAACTCTTCAACGAGCTAAGCAGTAATTAGTTGTGGCTATTTAGTTATTATTATTAATAACGCTTAATTAATTTAAATATATATACAGGGTGTCTGTACTATATTTTTTTAATTATAAATTAAAATTTAATTATTACTTTTGCTATAAATACTGTCTGGGTCTGATTATTGACCGTTTAATTGTTTGAACTATGCATAAAGTGGGCATTTTCATACAATTTTTGGATTTTCCTCAGACTATATCCCTATAAGAAAATAAATTCCTCGGTATTATTGATTAGAGTGTTTCTCTCGTACCTACGTGTATAAAAACATGTGGTAAAGGTTAAAGAACTCAAATAATAAAAATATTGTCTGTAAGTTATATTTACCCTGTATTCCATGCTTTAACCTCATAAAATATTCGTTAAAATAACTAGAAACTTATCTAATTTTAAGACTATCTCCATCCCTATGCTATCAGCACTGCATTTCACTGCAAGTAGTTTCGATCCAAATAATCGACCAAAAACATAATTTTACAATCATTATCGAGAAGTCAAAGACAGCACGACATCGACATAACCCTTACGTAATCAATAAAAACCCGGTCCCACCACTATGTTACGTCGCGTTGCGCAATTCTCGTCACCGCACGCATCGGCTGCGTCGCGCTATGCATAACTTGTCGCAGGAAAAGTTCGAATTCTAGACATTCTATAATTTGACTGTAACTATTATTTAGGCCTGGTCGATCGGGACTTGGATAAATGAAGATCTGTTTTATCCCTTTATTTAATTAACTAACAGTTTATGGATCTATCTACATTTTTAAATAAATATATTATTATGACAACATTTTATGAAGTCATCATTAATAACATAATTATGAATAACCTCATATTAATACCATGATTTGTGAGTTTGATTGCTTCCCGATATTCCGGATAAAACTCATAAATCCCAGTAAATAGTCCCGTTAGTTAGTGAAAATTAAGCTTTCATATAACTGAATGGAAAATAGTTGTTATGGATGAATCGTTCAAACCTTATAAACTCATTTATCAATACATTTTTATTTTTATAATGTTTTAATTTATTTGTCCTTTGAAAATCACTTACTTAGTAGAACATTGAGGATTTTTTCTTTTAAGTCTAAGTATGTATCATTTTATAATTTAAAACACTTATAATTTAGAGGCTTTATTTTTTTTAATCACCTTGGAAAAATAAATAATTTCGACAGTGTATTTATCTTGCTCTTACGCAATTCTCGATACTTTATATGACCAGACACGTCACGGTATGTGCGCACTTTGTCACTAAAGAAGTTTGAATGGCGGACATTTTCACAAAAAACTGGTGAAAAAAAATAAAAAAATATTAGAAAGCGTTATATGTTTAATTTTATTGATTGAACCGGCTCCTATAATTACGAAGATAAGCCCTTTTTAATTAAAAAGTAACTTAACTGCTAAAGTAGTTACGTAGACAACGTATTTTTTAATTGTGAGCGGAAAGTGTTGCATATAAAAAAGGTTTTATTTGATTTTTAATAACCTACGTAATTTAAATTGTGTAACCAATGTGCTTATTGCTGCGTTCATTACTATAACACCTCACTTATATACTGCTGTATAAACACAGCCGTTATCAGCGCTGATAAGAGGCCACTGACCCCATCTCGCTTCCTCATTGTATAACCCACGTGTTTTACCTTTTATTATAAGAAATTAATTATTGGTTTTTGTACCTATTAACCTTATTTATTTTACAGATTTAGTATATGTATTTCGATTAATATGTAAAGTTTTTAGTCAATATCTATACTATTATATAAAGATGAAGAGTTTTTTGTTTGAACGCGCTAATTAATCTATGGAACTACTAGTCGGATTAAAAAAAATATTTTTGCATTTAATAGCCCAATTCGTGAGCGAGGTCCAAATATTGACAAAGAGATTACCAGATAGACTAAAACCTAACTTTGTAGTTACAAACATAGTTACAAGATTGATTTGAAAACAATCTTGAAGCCTGATAATTTTAAATGTTCTGTTTTGTTGAACCATTTATCGTGTCTGAGGTTTTTTCTTGGTCACCCTGCGTTAGATTAGGGACCCAAAAAATACCTAGTGGCTGACATTGAAAGGTTCAGTGTACTTACAGAGACTTCTTTCAAGCATCAAAACTACCAGGCGGCAATAACTATAGAAGAGGTTACTAGCTTCAAGTAAATACTAGACGACTATGACTATCGAAGAGGTATCTAAAGGCTAATCACCAACACGACTCATTCCTAGCTTCAAGCACTTCTACAGTATACAAAACGTGTTAAGATCCAGTTCGGTGAGAAGATTCAGTGCACTTTGGCAGAGGCTCCATCAAAACTACCAGGCGACTATGACTATCGAAGAGGTATCTTAAGACTACTCACCATCACGACTCATCCCCAGCTTCAAGCATTTCTGGAGCCTGCAGTACTGGCATCTGTTCCGGTTCACGCGGTCCACAACACACGACTTGTTCCGTGGACATTGGTAGTTCACAACTGAAATAAGGGATGGAGTTAATAACTGCAGACCCACTGCATCATAAAATGTGTAATTTTTTTTATTCATTAAGGAACGATAAACACATACATAAGGTTATAAGTTGCAAACTAAAAAAACAGGTACGACCAGTTCATCTTAGCGGCTAGAAACCCAATTCTCCTTATTATTTTAATGCAGTATTCAATTTGTTTAATCTGAGCTATGAGTTATTTTTGTATCTGTGGAGGATGGAGGTAGACCAATATCGTTCGTATTACTGTTTAGAGAAGATATATAGCTTGCTTAGGATGTAAAGCGGGAACCCTCCATCCAAGTCATCATTTGGTTGGATGGCTCGAGGTAGGGGTATTTAGAGTCGAGCATCTGCTTTAGAAGACACGCTGAGATGTCGGTCTAGGTTGTTAATTGATAAGCCATATTGATAAGACCTTCGGATATCCTAAAAACTTGGACAGAAGAGTTTGCAACTAGCTTAAATGTAATTAGAAGATTGAGAAGAACAAAATGTGCAAAAACTAATTCTTACTTGCGAAGATTCGAACCTCTGGCCTCTGGATTAGAACACATTTTTTTTTAATATAATACCACGTACTGACCCCAAACTGAGCTATGGTATTTCCTGTGTCATGGGTATCAGGAACTACAAGTGCCTTGGTACCGCAACACCCAGACTCAGGACAAATATCTGCAAAATAACATTTGTCCCGCAGTGGGCATCGAACCCGTAGCGACGCTGAGATGGTCAATTTTCTAACTCTAATTAATTTAGTTCTAGGATTGTTCACCTACTGTAGAGTATAATAAATTCATAGAACATTTTATAAAGTGCAAAAATTATTTCATGCTTGCCCAGAATTGAACCCTCATCTTCTGGATCAGGAAGCGATACTGTTCCATTTACGCTATTATAGCTCGAATGAACAGAAACTCAGATTCATAGATACCATGTAGGGGGTAATCAGAGGCACGTCAAAAACTCTTGGCACATGCCCGCTTATTGCAAGCATTAAGCATTCCACGTGACATAATCATCATCAGCATCAGACCATATCTGTCCACTGCTGGACATAGGCCCCTCCCACTGAGCCCGGTGTTCGGCTCTTCCACTTTCTGCCGCCCGTCTTATGTCATCGCTCCACCTAGCCGGGGGGCGCTTAACACTACGTTTGCTGAGATGCGACCACGTGACAGTTGCTCAAGTATGCATTCCACGTGACAGGTGAAATTATATGGGTATATGAAGCCGACCTGTGCTCTGTGACCGCCTGAAGAAACCCTTGCATCCTTCGCAGGTGATGACTCCGTAGTGTACGCCTGATGATTTGTCTCCGCATACTTTGCATGGTATTATCTCGATTTGAGCTGCAACAATACAAACATAGCTATTAGATTATTTAATTCACGTTTTGATTATTGTCATGGCTTAGGGATATAATGACTATCGGTGTGATGTTAATTATGAATTAATTTAATTTAATTAAATTTTAATTATAGTATTGTACGTGTATAAAGTAATATCGAATTTATTTTTAAATTTTATTTGAAATTTTTTATATATATTTTTAATCAATGATAAAAATAAATAAAAAAAAAAAACACGCTCACGACTGTCTTCCCCATGGTGAACATACTGAGATACATACTCAGCGAGTAGATCTTTGATACTAAGTAGGGGGTAGTCAGAGGCACGTCCAAACATTACATTTGGTACATGCCCGCGTTTTTGCATGTAGTAAGCATTCCACGATACAGGTTGCAAGCCCTTCGCCGCTTATTAGAACACTAACTGTTGACACATGCCTTAGATTTTTTTGCAACGTAAGTCGACGAGAAAACGGTCGAGCGAATTCGTTTTTTACGAACTCTGCCTTAACGGTAAAAGCTACATTTCATCGGCTACTTCGTATCACCACGCGGGCGAGTAGCCGTGGGCAGTAGCTAGTATTTGGTAAAAGTGCCCTCTATGAAATATCTTCGGAATGTTGCCCACGCCCGAAACCAGTAAGGGTATAAAATTACACAATAGCACATACAATAGTAATTTCGTAACATAGTATAAGGGACGCCATTTTTGGTCGCGGCGGCCGGACGTTCAACCCCTGCAAGGTCGCGACGAACAACGGCGGCGGCCGGCGGCGGCCGGCGGCGGCGGCGTCGGCCGGCGGCGGCGGCGATCAAAGGCAAATGATTGTCAAGTAGTTGTCAAACCACCACCCACCGCGACAGTTTGACCGAGCTAAGAAGAAAATCCCATTCAGATAAAAGTATTATTATTTTGAGAACGATGAAAAGTGGCTCTGTTAAGTATAAAGTGATTTCTGTTTAAAGTCTTTCATAAAAAAATAACGGAAAAAAGGTTTATTCGGCGTTTTTTTCTGATGATCTTTTCAATGTGCGTTCGTATTTATTTCTTCTTAAACAGCCTAGGAACGTACCTATTCTAATTTGAAAATAACGACTTTGTACATTTACGTCGACTGCATACTGGTACTTTAATCTTATCATAAAATACCTATGCAACATTTTAATAGGTGTTTTTTATCTTTCACCAGATGTTAAATAATAAAAATAATGACGTTTCCAATTTCCAATTTCCATTTAGATACCTATATTAGGAAGAATATTCCGAATTTAAAATAAGAATACTATTTTACTCATTCAATTTTAAATTATGAATAACTGTTAACGTTCTTCACTTCGATAATCGAACCAAAAATAAATAAATAAAAACCATTCGATTTCAAAACCCATCAGGAATCTAATAAGACCTAGGTGCACACAACCCGTTGCATACACCAGCTGATCGTGACGTCACAGTTCAACGACCCCCCACTCTGGTAACTACTATTAATTATGTGCCTTCTAGCGGATAATAACTGATAAAGTAATCTGTGGTGTCCTTAGAAATTGTATCACGTTGGATGACGTCACAGATCGGTTTTGGAATGCATGGTCCCGTAATTTTACGCAAAGTTGGGCAAGGGTTTAGGTATAAATTAGGGTTCGTGTAACCACAATGTTACTGTTTTCACTTTTTTCGTTCAATAAAAATATAGGTATGGGAAATAATGATTGACCAACAGCCCGCATACATGATAAAAAAAGTATCTGATGCCGGTATGCACTAAAAATATTTAGGAATGGCTTTAATGAGTAGGTATTTGGTACGGGTAGTGTGTACATGCGTAAGTGGGTATGTATCTGAGAAACACGCCATTATTTAGTTATGAATTTTATGACGTTTACTAATAAATGGACTGACTAAATAATCGAATAAAACTTAGGTTTACAAATAAATAAGCTACAATATAGGTTTATTTAATATATATACATTTTGATTTGTTTTTTTTAAATTATTGTTTCAACTGCAATCTTTTGTGAGGACAAAAAATATCTTTATTTCTTGTACATTCTTAATTTTTTTAGTATTTTTAATGTTAACTATAAGTACTTTAATCTACATACAATTAATTTCCTTTTAGAAAAATAATTAAACGATCCAACTTCGTATTTTTAATCTCAAATGATTTGAGCATTCATACCACACACAGCGAATCATAAGTACCTATAGTACCTACCTAGGTACCTTAGTACCTACCTACATCGATGTTTTGTGAAACGATATAGGTATTTTTAATATCAAAAAGGTAGTAGGAGTTAGGTACCTACTAAGGAAGATTCCCTCTTATTCATAATACCTACGCCACGGTAGGTAGGTATTTTAATGACCAACCACTATGCCCCGTCCTAATACCTAAATAGAGCTCATTCAATTCCTGCCATGGATATTGAAAAATGCAAAGAATTTGAACCTTCTAGACCAAAAGGTCATACCTAGGTAGGAAATAAGTGTTTATAAAAATACAAACATAAAAAAAAGTTTTTTTTTTTAATTCTTTTTAATAATCCGTGTTATGAATTACAAATACTACATATTTTTTTATACTTATCACGTCACAGGTCAACGACCGCTCGAGCCTTCGAGCCTTGAAACAGGCCTTCCAAATTCGAATTTTAATCTAACGGCTCTACGTCAGAGTTGAACGACCGCCGTTGTCCGAACCGTCAAAACGAAGATTGCTTTACCATCCTGACAACGCATTTCGTTTCTATCACAATGGTATAGAGTGTAATCTCGTGTGGTAATTAATATTATAAAACCAAAATTATCTTTGCTAGTTCGGAAGAGTTCGAAATTCGTATGTGAATGATCCTCAGAATAGTTTTATGACTGGACTGGACACAGAGGCAAAGAAAATATTTAGACATCTTTAGATATCATACTTACGCAACTTTAAAAAAAAAAAGCCATAGGCAAAATGTACAAATATGGCTTTTCACTTTATAAAGATTTTTACGGATGCGTTTTCTCCTCTCCAATTTAAAATTATATATATAAGACAGAGACAGAACCATTTAAAGACAATCAGTTGTTTAAAAATGTTTAAGTAGGTAAAGCTTATTGTTTTATGCCTTTAGAATCAAACCCATTGTAAATTCACAATCTTAAGCTTAGTATTTTTCTACTCACTTCGGAAATAATCTACAATTTATGTACCTACATAATAATAACAATACTTATTTACTTGAAGTGTAAATAAACTTATCGATAGCGTATCCAACAGGCGTAATTAATTATGAAGTTCTTTATAAATAAAATTAATGCAATGAGAAAGGTCAATCTACTTTAATGACTCCAGCTTTTCTGACTCTGTTGAAAATTTAAAATCGAAAGTCAACGCTTAGATAAAAGGTTGGGCTAGGGAATCTTAAGATTTACTTTTTATAAGAGGTTCTCCTAGGGTTTAGTAAAATAAGATAAAATGAAGATATTATATAACCGCAACCTAGTTTTAAGATTATTTGTTAAGTGTTTTTTTTTTTAAATCCTGTTGTACATAAAGTGTTATCTATCTATCGTGTCGTAGACGTCGCGCCGGTGAATTTACATGCACGAAACTTTTCACCCGTTATGTCTCTGAGTCTGCAACTAGTGATACCTTGCCTCTGGTGTTGCAGGCGTTATGGTAACCGGTTACCAAGACGTGGACCGTATTCTTGTTTGCCACTTCAGCTGTATAAATAAAAGTATTTTATTTATTTATTATGCAACAGAACACTTTATTTATTTATCGCTTCTGCTATTACCTTTACATTGCTATTTATCTGAAGTGTTGAAAGTCGATCGTATTTCTTAACCCAGAGTGACGAGTGGCTTTAAGGAATACTTAAGTGGCTAAAATATAATATGGAAAGTAACTTATTACCTTTCAAGTACCTATCAAGCTTAAACCTTTATGTTATATTGTATATGTTCGGAAAGTAACATTACTTTTAAAAATGAGGCAGAATGTACGTCATTTCATTAGTGTTGTACAAATATGCGGGCAGAAAAAGTATATGAATATCCATTACCACCTCAACCAAAAGACAAAAATGAGGCAGATACGTCATTTCATTAGTGTTGTACAAATATGCGGGCAGAAAAAGTATATGAATGTCCATTACCACCTTAGCCAAAAGACAAAAAGTTTTCATCACCACTTAGTTTTTTTTTATAATTATAATATAAAATGGCCTGTATTTTTTTACGGACTTGATAATAAAGGTTTTAATGAGGACAATAGGTAACTAATTTAAATATTTTTGAATTAGTTTTTCTACTTATTACAAGGTTAAATTTTTTGCTTATATAAAATATAACTCAATCATTGTGCATTAATTGTTTTAATGTTTTTGTGTGTACTATAAAATGGTTTTATGTACAATGAAGAGTTTATCTATATATTATCTCAACGTGTGAATTAAATTAATCAGTAAACCACATAGGGGTAACCATAGTCACTGTTAACAAAAAAAACACGCTCACGACTGTGTAACGGACATCCTCAGATATACTCAGACATACTTTACATTAACATTGTTAATCTAAAAACAATATTACCACAAGATTTAACTAAAGTATATGATTTTATTCACCTTATTTAATTATTTATAATGTGCATACAAAGAGAACTCGATCTTAATGACACGCAAATTTTATAAATCACGCGTCTCGATTTTAGGTTTAGATAGCTTCATTCTCAAAAAGACAAACGTCAAATTCGTAATAAATTTAAAAACCGCAAATGAATAATTTTTCAAGAATTTGATTACTCATTGACATTTCATTTGTAATTTCTTCGAACTTATTTCTCTGTATTTTACCTGTGGCGATGGGCTTGCAACCTTTTCAACAAAAAACTTGTCAGAAGTCACCTGACATTTCCGCAGCTAATGTCATTTTCATACAATCCAATATTTCCGCAAACGTTAACGCCAACAGAAAGTGGTATTTGGCTCCCTGGCACCTACTTACCTTATTCAGGCAACGACACTACTATCGGTCATTCAAATATCTACTGACCGTTTATCGCCGCAGATTCCGTAATCGTAATACTTATGACGTGCTCTGACGTCAGAGAGCATTGACCTCGATCTGCTTTATCAATATCACCATGACCTTTATGTATTAACGGATTCGAATTACGAATTTGACATAATTTCAAACTGTCAATGACAAATATGTTATCCTACAAAAAACCAGATATATAGACATAATAAATATAATTAGGTATAAATAACACTTTATTCACATATAATCAATGTTATTTAATTAAAACAAAACAAATTATAAAAATTACAAGCTAATCGCGGGCGGTCTTGTCGATAATAGCGATATTTTCCAGACAACCTTTGTATGACCCTTTTTTGTCGATCATGTGGCTGAGTTTTTGCGACAGGAAAAATCTATACCGAAAAATGCGAAAGTGGATGTATGAATGTTGTTGTTCGTAGCTGAACCGATTCGTATGAAATTTGGAATAATTAGGTATATTTTGACCTCGAATATATAACACTTAAATAGTTATCCGGTACCGCGCAAACTTGGACAGAAGCTAGTTTTAATAATATGTACATACCTAATATTAATTTCATGGCACATTTATTAAAATGATTCCGTCACTAGTAATTTCTTGTTCAAAAATAAAATTGTTGTTAAGATTTGTGTGATAAAAATACCAATTGGCGCTAGTAGGTAAACCTTCACACAGTTTTTATCTGTTTAAAAATTTGAATGAAGGTCATTGTAGGATAACAGTAAAAAAATGAAAGATAATCGAATGACCGATAGTGTTACCTTGAACTAGTAACAAATCGGATATTTTATAATGAACTAGCTATTGCTCACGGCTTCGCCCGCGTGGTACCTGAAAAAAAGGAGAAAAGAGCAGCGCTCGTAAGAAACGCGTTCGCTCGACCGTTAAAAATATGAAATTGATTGGGTTATTACCGTTTGGGACTACGAATAAAACCCGAAAGTGGCCATAGAGACACTTTCAAATTAAAATACTTGGGTTGTTTTCTGGTTAAATAATTAAAAGTAACATATTTTTCCTTCATTTAACTAGCAAGTTCCTTCTATATTATTTTCTCCTATTATATTTTAGGTGGAAGATTTTTTTGGACTTGAAGTTTTATTTATGAGAAAATTTGTATGCTTACTATTAAGTGAAGTACTTATTTGTGTATTTTAAAAATTAAGACTGTTTTTTTTAAATATGTAGATACAATACCATCCATATGGATCTGTGATTTTATGATAATAAGACTGATTGTACAACTTTGACAGCTGATTTTGAGTTGTTATAGTATGATTTTATAACCAAATTCTAATCTCTTATTATTTGTCACTTATTTTCTATAAGAATTCTGTTACAACTGTACTGAATATAATTAAGTTTGTAAAAAAACAGGATTGGGGTGTGGACGGTCCCATGTAGGAATAAAAATAATATTATATTTGAAAGTGTCTCTAGGCCCCGCAGTCCATTTTACTCGCAATCCCTAACGGTAAAGACCCGTTGGTTTGTAATATCAGGTCGTGGGATTAATCACGTGTTCTATACCCATCCATTTTTGTGTTTAGTTTACTGTTGGGTCATTTGTGTTGTATGAAATCAAACCGTAAGTACGTTTTTAGTTGTAAAAATGTTAGGACGTTCGCCCAGATCGGGCAACGGTTGAGCATTCCCGTAGTCGGGAACGTGCTTAATTTAGAAGTAGGACACTCGAATAGCGTGGTGATTTGAGTAACCACCAAATGCCACCATCAACCAGTCGCCGTGAAAATCGGTCGATCGGTCGGCTGATGGGTTGAGATAGGTCTTATCGGCGTGTTGCGACATGTCACGATAGCTATAGACAGCTATAGCCTAGCTATAGCCTTCACGATAGCTTTCTCGGTTGCCATCACAGTTCACGCAACGTCACTTTCAATTGAATTCTAGATTAAAAGCAATCAAAGGTAAACTACGATGACACCATAACGATAGTACGTCGCATTCAAGCACCGAGCTACATCAAGACGCAGTAAACGTCACTGCGTCTGGTTATGTCTATCCCCGTTACTAAGCAGGATTCAGGCGTGAGGAAGGATGTGACCAGGGAAAGCTAATCCAGATGCTGGTGGTGCAATAGGCTGGACGGTATTGTTGGCGCTAGTTGCAGTTACAGTTTCTAGCTTTCAGATGCAAAAATGTAGAGTATCATTTTAGGATATTGTTACGACTAAACCACGTACTATACTATTCTCCTGCTTACTTTTCATTGACCGTAGATGTCCTTCCTCATTCATAATTTCCTAAAATATAGTAGTAATAATATCGTAATCTGGTACCAAACCTGGATCATTTAAATTCCATAAATTAACAGTATGTTGCCAGCAAAAATTCGTATTTTTTACAATTAAAGTGGCAAACGAACATATGCATACCTGGTTGGTAAGCGGTTACCGTAACCTACGGGCGCTTGAAACACCAGAAGGTTGATATAACTCTCGCGTAGCCAACCCTGAGATACAACGGGTGAAAAGTTTCATGTGCCTGACTCTACTTCGAAAACTAACTAATTTCAAAAAAAAAAAATACAGTTCAGTCGGAAAAAATCCTGCCCTCTGAGACCTATAACGGTAAGTTGTAGGAATAGGTTGTTTTTGTAAGTAAAAAGTAGAAATTCGTTCGTATTTGTTTTTCATAGTTTAAGTAGAAGAAGGTCATACGCTACTTTTATCAACATATCACGCGGGTGAAGCCGCGGGCGGAAGCCAGTAATAAAATAATATATAGAATAATTTAATTTTAAAATGTACATTTTAAAATTAAATTACATTTTAAAAATGAAATGAACACGCAGATTCAGATGTTACTAAACAAGTCTCGCCCAACTGTCACTTATCGGTCCTAAACTACCCAAACTGGGCTGCCATGTCAATCCACACTTAATTTGGTCAGAGGTTGAAATAAAAGCGACAGCCATGTGTGACGTCATTGTGATGTCACGGGTCAGTGACCCCGACGGCAAACTTTTGTAGGGAAAATGTGAGAACATTATATTATTTGATGTAGGCCACATTCAAATATATAATATCTGTTTTATGAATGAACAGGGATTTTGTGCGGACAATTTTAGTAAACTCTAAAACTATTGAGAGACATCTGTCGTGTCTGAGCTATATTAAGAATGACATAAAACAATTTCAGCTTTTATGTAATACGTATTACAAGAGCTGAAATTAAAAAAATATAAATAATAACGTCAGTTTTCAAAATAACTGACAAATTCGTTCAATAAAATTACTATTTTCAGTCATCTCAATCGAGAATTCTCGAATATCAACTCATTTTGAGCTATCTGTAGATCGTAGCTGTTTCTGTATTTTTTGTATATACCTACTATATACTACTTATATATATAGTATATACTACTTGTATATAGTGGTATGAATGTATTAGAATTTATAAAATTACAAATCTCAATTATGAACACATCTAACAATCTTGCTATTTTAACGAACTGGAAACAGCAAATACAGAATAAAACTAAAATCGGTTGAATAATTTCAGTCGTCAGTAACTTGGCATTATTCTGATATACGGTGTAAGTACTATAGGCACAGGTCAAAGAAAATAGCTGACATACCTACTACAAGTAAGTCAACTACGTTTTAGGATTCGAGAATTATCGATTGTTTGCGTCATCATTTGCATTTCGCACAAATACAATTTGACTGAAAATAATTTGTGGACACCACTTTTTTATAAGAGCAAAAAATCTTTCAACAACAGTTGGTTTATCAAGAATTGTATCGAATATAATAGAGATTCATTTTGCAATATCATATCATTACAATGATTAATTAAACACTGCGTTGTCCTTTCTGATATGTGCCATTTCAAATTTAACAGAAGAAGAAAACAAAAACTGCTTAACAATTGTAAGAAATATTTGTAAGCACGTTAGTTTAAAATTTATAGTACAGATTTGATTAAGTTCGTATATAGAAATTGTTATGTCAAAACTTGATATATCTTAACAACCGTAGAAAGATACCACACCTAAATATCTATTGGCTAGACTTAGCGACAGTTAAGTGTGCCAGCTGTCCTAAAAGCCTAGTCTAAAGGTGAACGAATCCACGAATTAGTCCAACCTTGAACTCAACTCAGTTTCAAGTCGACCAATTTACTCATAACATGACTCTGAAATTAGAGTCATCCAAATGGCATAATTTCATGAATATGAAATTATGCCATTTTAACAGAACCAACTATGTGAAATAATCAAAAGTAATATTTTAAAAATCAGTTCAAACAAAACATCTCGCATAAGATTATTTTAATAATTAACTGTTTCCACATTTCAAATATATCAAGGTTTAATTATTTATTAGTTTAATTATTGTATAATATAGGAAATATTAATTTACAAACAAAAAAACACGCTCACGACTGTCTTCCCCATGGTGGACATACTCAGTGAGTAGATCTATGAGGATACCAAGTAGGGGCTAGTCAGAGGCACGTCCAAACATTACATTTGGTACATGCCCGCGTTTTGCACGTTGTTAGCATTCCACGTGACAGGTTCCAAGCCCATCGCCGTTTATTGGAACACTAACAGTTGGCACATGCCTTCGAATTTTTGGTTCTAGGGCATGCCGGTTTCCTCACGATGTTTTCCTTCACCGTTTTGAGCACGTGCTAATATGCACATCTATTTTTCGAGTGGAAAAATCCATTGGTGCACGACCGGGTTCGAACCCACGACCTCCGAATCAGAAGTCGGGGTCCACTAGAACTTCATAAATACTTCGATAGTGTTTAGCATTTGAAAAAATAATTGAACTTTACAACAAAGGGCTTTTTTAATCAAACGACTGTGTATTTTTAATATATCAGTACAGTACTAACCAAATAATGGCGTGTCATTTTTTCCCCCAAGATATTTGTTCACGTGTGTACATATATTTCAAAGAATACATTATTTTTTATATATTTTTAAAAGCGGGATCATTTAACAATACAAAATTATAAAATTAATTATATAGTCAACTAATCACGTGGGATGAGTTAAAAGCGGGATCAGCTGACTAAAGAGCCTTCTCATTATAGCTGTTTTAAAGAGCCTTCTCGTTATAGCTGTTTTTTTTTTTCAAATATTTTTTATTGAAATTATAATTAGCCCCTTGACTTTTTGTCATTACAGGTAAGTAATCAACAAAAAACATTGTTTCTCTTTTGAAAGATCTTTACTAAGAGATTGTAAAGTTTTTTTTTAACTAATAAGTTTTTGTCTGCAGCTAAAATTAAGAAAGTAGTTAGTTACATAACCGACCTTTTTTGAATAAAACAATTATATATTTTAATAGAAATGTGTAATGTAAAACAGTATCGTGAGCACAAAAACAAAGGAACACAGTTAAAAGGCTCAAACAAGTCATAAAGTCAAAGTGCAAAGGCAGTGTGTCAAGTGCATTCACCCCTCAAATTTAACACGTGCTCGCTGGCCTTCATAACAAAACGAAATATGCGCCACTGAAATATAAGCGAAAGTACACTCTACTATAATTTCGCTATGATACATATTAAAATAAAATTTGTCCTTTTCTCCTGCAAATAAAATTTGAGCAATTCCAAATAGAAGTTTAGGTAAAGTGTCGGTTATCGTAATAGCAAACTTGTCATTTCAACCTAAATTTGTTCAATTAACACGAATAAGGGACAAAGAAAAACTATGTTAATTACGGAAAATATAATGTGGGGCACAAACATTTAAATGTAATTTGGAACGCAGATAAAAGAGGCCTTCTGTCTTTTTTGGTAAGTACGTTTAAGATGCAAATGGGTTAGCCCAAAAACGCAATTTTAAAATGTGAGACATAAACATGTACCGAAATTAATAATTCATTAGATATTACAAATTGTTTAGAGGATATTGGTTTTTCAGTAGTGTGGATGGCATTGCTAATGGCCTGTCCTATATTGAAGTTCTCGTGTGCCTATATTAAATCGGCAAAAGAACCCCTTCAAATTGGAACACAGCAGTATTTTTTGACGGCAGATAACTGGTAATTGAGATGTTACCAGTTATCTGGGAGGAGATCAATTCCTCTTTTAGTTATATTAAGTTTTTAATTATTTTGTTATCTTGTGGTGTACAATAAAGTATTTTAATTCATACATTCATTCAATTCTGAACGATTAGAACTTTGACAAAATATATGTTAAAATATGGGTTTATGAGTAAATAAACTGCCACTATTTATTTACTTATAAACCCATAAACGCGAAAATAAAACTAAAATTGATCCATTACGAGAAGCAAATTATATCAAATGTCCTTTAAGTTTAGTTTGTGAATCAAAAACAAAGACTATTTCTAACTGGAACGAAACTTGTACAAAGTACGATTTAACAGTAAGCCTGTAATGTTATGAGGAAGACAGAGAATGAAATCTGTTTTTTAGGTCAGAGGATGAAATGCGAGTTTCGCAGAACAGACAATAATCCACGGCCGTTTATTTCATAGAAGTGTGTCAGATTTTCATAAAACATGTTTTTTTTTGGGCTTGAAACATTAAGTTAGAAAAGCAGCACTTTAGAACATAAAAAGTCTGCTACAAAGAAGATATCTTGCCTTGAAGAGGACTGAAATTTGTTCAGCATAATGTGTTTTTAACAACGATATAATTATGAAGAATTAAGTCACTCAGATGACACAAAAATTAGGACTGCGGATCAGCTTAAGCTATATCTTCTGACTCTTTCGTATCAATATGAGATATCTCAGCCACTTCATATTGTAAAAACGGGATTTTACAGTATGAAGGTGTACCCTGATGAAGACTCTCGGAATGAGTCGAAACTTAGTCGGTGCCTTCACCGATAGTGCGGTACGTGAAAAATCCCGTTTTTTACAATAAGAATAATCAAATTCAATATAGTTTTTGGAATAAAATCTCAGCCACTGTTTTTTTTTTTATTTTTACTATGGCTTCGATGAATTTATGTTGACCTTGGAATTTGGCAGTCTGAAATTCTAACGTGGCGAAATGGGGCGGGTGGGATTTGAATACCATCCCAGTCTTTGTGACATACTGGTATGAATTCTGAATTATTTTACAATCTAAGCTGGCGTTTCCTGTTTTGTTATTTAGATATTATAAATACGTATATTTTCTATGTGTCTGGTCCTTCCAGCTACGAAATCATGTCTCTCTCTATGCATATTTTGTTTTTTTTTTCAATTTATCAGGACATTTACTATGTTTTGTTATTCATACCACGATTGTTTTAGTGAGTGCCGTGGATATTTTAGATGAACATTAAAAAGCGGGTCTATGTTGCAGGGTTGCCAAAAAAACTAGTGTCACGACAAACATATAAACGGAATTGTTTTCAATATAGTGAAAAATTAAAGTAGATTAGTTTCATATTATTGAAAACTCGCTAAACTCACTAGAATGAAAAATTACGTAGGTTTAAGTAAACTACATCGAAAATTTCGCAACTGACACTAGAATTTTAGATATTATGTAGTAAAATTTATACATTAGAACAGATAAAAAAACAACTTTATTCCAGCGCAGTATTGTTTAAATATTAAGCAGGACTTTGTATGCAAATAGTTTTTGAACTAAAACATTGATAAGTTCCCAATGTTTATTTTGTTTATCTCCGGTAGAGACGAAGAAAATTTGAATTTGAATGATATTTCGGGACGCAATACTAGAGTTTGAAGGTCATTAACCTAGAAGATCAAGGAGGTGAACAATTTTGCAAATAAACAAATGAACGCTTGAATTTAAGCAAAATTGGTATCGCAGATAGATATAGGTTATTCTGAAATGGTTATAGCAATATACCTCTATGGCTATTTCAAATTGGTTCACACGCCAATGACCTTGAGTGACCGTTTAAGACCGATTGTGGTCACAAAACTGCATGAAGGATGCTGGGTTCTTCAAAATCATGTAGAGTAGTACTAAATAATGACAGTAATTGAAAAAATGTGCAAATGTGATAAGATTTAGGTCCGTAACTTTCTTCTATTGAAAAACATATATCAGACTTATTTTAGATAATTATGTACATTCATTGTAATAACAGATCACGATGGCATATCATCATCCAAGTTAAACTCTCCGGGGTAGGGGTCACGGTCCTCAGTATTGAGGAATATGACGCGAGGTGGACATCTATATTCGTCATCACTAGGATAGGAGTCTGGTATCACCTCTTAAAATTAAAAGTGACAAACAATACCTCTTATGGAGTTAGCAGCTTTCTTATCCATGAACATTCCACTGATACTGGCTCCAAACATCCCGTCGCTGCTGCCGGGAGGCGGCGACGTACTATCCGCCACAGATCCCGATATATCCATCCCCATCTGTCCATGCATCATTCTCTGCACATCATGAGGCTCCTGCTTCACCTGCTGCAGATTCTGATGCAGCAGCGATGATGCAGACGAGTGTCCTCCATGCTGGTCTGGAGGCCACTGAGACCCGAATAACTCTTGAAATTGGCTGTTGTTCATTGTAGTTTCCTTTAGGTTTGATGAAACGCGAATCCGATTCGCATTTTTTAACTAGTATCACTGTGGTGTTCTGTTTTTGAATTCGACTATGTCGGTAAGGCAGTTTTTGTTACCATAAAATTTTATCTATGGCACTTCTCGTATTGTTGTCAACTTTGTTGATGAAGCACCGGTTTAAATTTTAACTGATGTATATGCTCCGGCCGAGCGGTGATGTGAGATTTCTTTTAGCGAAGTTTAGTTCAGGTATTATTTTTTTGAAAAGTAGCAAATTTTTTGGCATTTTGTCTCCGTGGTTGCTTTTGTTTTCTTACTTTCGTCTTAAAACATTATTTAAGGCACTTTTTTTATTTTTATTCACTTGTTCCCTTACACGGCGCTATTTATAATTAGTTTTATCTCTTTCAAGATTGCGAAGCAAAAATCTGTAAAGAGAAAATAAGAGCAGGAAGAAGAATTTATTTGAAATAGGAATAGTTTTTTTTATGAATTATTTTAAATGCCAATTTAAATATTTAAGGGTTAACGATTTTAGCTAACCGAGCGGCTGCTCAGTAATCTAAAATCCTGTTTCCAAATTACGTCGAACGCAAAATTTGAATTTGTTTTTTTAAAGTTGTCACTCGCCACCTCGATCCTTTTTAAAACTTTAATATCCGGTCACTATTTATTATGAAGGCACTGTCACTTGTAGAAAAAAAAACACGTTCACCTCACTGCTGAAAAAATTTGTACGTTATTTCTTTGTACTATAGGTTGTGCACAACTCGGTTAGGAGACGGCAACTGGCAAGTTCAAAGATGTTGACGCCAGCGCGGCCTGATCGTGACTGACGCATTGACGAATCTTCAGCCAGGCTCACGAAAAATTATATATTTTTTCATTCCAACCGAATAATCAACTTAGCTCATAGCAATAGTTCAGTCGCCCCACGAGGCGTGAGGCGGACCTATGAAAAAAAAACCTTCCCCCTCAAAATCAATTTCTAAGGGAAAATTTATTCACTTGCACAAAAATAAAACCTCTTAACCTCCCAAATCGTGAATCAAAAGTAGAAAAATTCAAGTAATTACAGAGCAATTAAGAAACAAAATTGTACTTATGACTACTCCTCCGATCGGATGTGGGTGTGTGCGTGCGTCGATGGCATGTATGGACGTAGCGGCGCGCGCACACAGACGAACCGGCGTCACAGAGGGTCATTGACCCGCGGACCCAAACAAAGTAGATTTCGGTGAAATGCTGTTGAACTCCGGTTTTGAATGTGGAATCTCTGAGCGCTGCTGTTACGTTGCTTTTCCTGGCTGCGAATTTTTGGCAACATACCTATCTACCATTCGAAACTTGAATCGACAGAATACAAAATTATAATATTAGGTAGGTTCCTACATTCTATATTCAAAATTTTATGCAATAAGTTCGAATCATATTTTATTGTTAACAGTAGGTAAATTTATTTAACTGTATAATACCTATTCAAGCTGCGTTTTTCATCACAATTAGATTTTGCTATGTTACCTACTGTGTTCTTGAAATAAAACTTTTTCCAATAGAATTAAACAAATGCGTTAAGCGAGCTGTAGAGTCGATGTTAACCGGTCACTGACCCCGGAAAATTGTGTTGTCAACCGCAATAAAGGCAGTAGGTATTTTATTTATTTCTATTCTTTTATTTGTTTAGGGAGGAAATAATGACTACAAGATTGGTACTAAGTAGGTAGGTCGGAGATACCTACTACTATCTAGTATTAATGATTTTATTAAGTTTTAAGTATAGGTAATTTTTCAATAGGTACCTACCTACCTACCTTTTCGTACTTATTTTATTTTCCAAAACAAATACCTATCTAGTACATATCTATCGTTGCAATGCTGTCTTAATTTTTTTTTTTTTATTAATGAGCCTTTTTCCTATCTACCTACCTTTTTGTTTTTTGTGCATAATACTACCTACCTACCAAAATATTATCAGTAAACGATTTCATCTACGTGTCTACGAAATTTAAGTCGCTTTAGTCACTCACAATACCTTCTAACCTACTTTTGTGTAAGTAAGTAGGTAAACAATCCAGTACCTATACAAAGTAAGTCTGCTCCACTAAAATACTTATCAAGTTTCCTACTGTCACTGCCAATAACAAATCCTATTACCTACCTATTCTGCTTATCCTTCATAGATTATATGTAGGTAAATGCGTAATTACGGATGTTTAAAAACTTTTAAGCTCACCTTTACATGCCTCACCTAATAGGTATTTTGTTTAAGATTTCTGTGTACATCATCTTCTTGTCTTTATCCAATACAATCAAGTTATATACGAATTATGAGATGTTTGTTCCTAATAATCTTCCTTATAGAATTATTTCATCCGATTCATGGCACATATACAACCAACATGTAAATTGTGTTAAAATAAAAGGATTTGGTATCGTTTTTACGAACAGTCACAGTAATACCAAAAAAGTTTAAGGATTCAACACAATTTTCTTCCTTTCTCAAGCTTTTTTAAGACCTAAAAAATGCCGGTCACTGATATAACATCCCACGACCAGAAAAGCACCAGTGACGACCAGAAGATCCTGAAGTGTGAAAAACTGGAAAAGCAAATAACCTACGGAAGAAGCCGGCGACCTTGCGACAGAGAGCGACAGAAGATGTGACGTCACGCCTCCCTCTCCCTCACTCCATGGCTAACGACCTATCGATTTTGGACCACGTGTTCAATGTACTCAGGTATCTTTTAATTTTATTTGACTATTTGTCACTTAAGCGAATAAAATTTCTAAATGCACAAAAAAACAGGAATTAATATAGGCTGTCACTTACTTTTTTTCTATAATTAAACCTAGACTTCTTAAGTATTTAAATTGAAACTAGTGAAAAAGTTAGGATGAAACATTTCCGCATGACAAACTTACAGGAGTTTCTATGAAAAACTGATAATTAATTATAATCAAATTAATTATGTGAAAGTGGCATATTAAATATTAATAATTATATTCTGTATTAAAATTGCTTAGTATAGCTACTAAGCAATTTTAATACAGAACAAGCAAAAAACAAATAATAATTCAGCGATATGATTATTTTCAATTTTTTTGTCAACTGTCATAATCGATATTCTATTACTCATTCAAATAATAACGCAATCAATTACAACTCGTGTCAAAGTCACACTAACATTGTCTATTTTTTGCTATCCGTACTGAATGGTGACGAATAAGCCATACATACTTATGTATGGCTTATTCGTTAAGTACAGGATTTTTGAACCCAAACCTTGGCATAAGGGATTTTTTCGCGCCACAATTATACTATATCTCCTTGTCAAAATTAAATCACCTCTTAAATTCTTTTTGGAACAGCTTCATTTAAATTTTCAAAATTGGAATGAAAAGGCCCATCCCACGTGCCATTATGTGCACGCAATACTGCCTGCAGTGACAAAAACGGCGGTTTGACTTAACGAGGTGTCAAAAACGACACTCCGCGATTATGTCTGTTGCACGACATTTTGTTTGATTGTTATCTTGTGATGCAATATTTTTAACAGCGCAAAAAGCTTTATTCATACATTGAGATCACAAGTTACACACGTCAATTCAAAAAAAGTATAAACAATGGAATATTACAAAGTAACAAACATAGACAACCTAAACTTTTTAAAACAACCTAATAAGGTCAATAAAATGCATCATCTTTTAATAATGGATATGAAGCCGTTTTGTAACACTTTTTAAAACGAGCATTTTTCTGTTTCTAATTGTTTCCCATTCTGCTAATCCGATTGACATAATCATGGAGTGCCTAGAATATAGGCCCTCCATGATTATGTCAATCTAGCTGACGTTCATATTTTTTCATCGTTCTCAATCTGAATATCAAAGCGAATTCGAATTTCGAATCAGCAATATATGTAATCCCTATACCCATGAGTAAGCATTTTGTTACAATGACATCTCGAAGTCACTGAACTCATTGCATTAGTCGTATGTTGCACAATAGAACGCCGAAAATGGACGACGCGACATATTTTTCCATGTCAATAAGAAAATAAATTATTTCTACACCGTTTTAGTCTAATTAGCTTTTGTTTTGGTAGACAATGATTTAAGTCCAAGTTCTTCATCAACCTTGATACTGTCATCGTTTATAGATTTTGTACGAAAAGACGCGTTTGCTATATTAATGATCTGAATGATATGTGGAACCTGGATCTCTTCTGCTCCAGTGAGGCGGCTTAGCGGAGATTTCTTTTCTGCGTGGCGGTTCAATCGAAAATTCATAATACATTTTGCTCTTAATTTTATCTGTTTGTATATATACTTAATAACTAACTTTGTATTTATTCTGTTGTATTTTTTCCTGTCCAGCACACACTCTTTATGTATACACTATATCTACACGTGAAAACCTTTTATTGGCTTTCAGTGTTATATAATATAACTCTGAAGGCCAATAAAAGGTCTTTCTGTTACAGGTTATCCTAAAAATTCATAAATATTAGTTGCGGGTTCGATTCCCACCGCGGGACAAATGTTTGTATATGAAAATATTTGTCTCGGGATCTGGGTGTTTTCTATGTATAATAAGTATGTATTTACAAAAAAAAAAAAATGTATATAAGTAATAATTATATCATTCATGTAGTTCCTATAACACAAGCTCTGCTTACTTTGGGGGCTAGATGATGCTGTGTTAATATGTCCAGCATTCATTTTTTTTTTTAATATAATGTTTTTTCGATGTTTAGTTCTTAAGTCTTAGTGAATAGCATCCCATTATGTAACCCGCTATACTATAACCGCTATAGGTACAACGGGTTTGTAGCGGGACAGACATTAGTCGGTTCTGTGTACGTGCAAATTGACATGCACAGTTAATTGAGAATGTAACATTGTGCCTAGGGACCTTATGAGAACTTTTAACTGAGCTTTTACTCACATTTCTTCAAAATTACATATGTTAATTAACTTAAAAACTACGCTAAAGTATCATTGCCCATTACATACAAAGTTTACGACGGCAATGATTCATGTTATATAAATTACTATTTTTTTAGTTTGACATATTTTTATGCAAGATTCAAAATTGCGACCTGCGATTTATTATTCTTAGGCTTCAGCGATTCTGTAACGTAGTGGACGTTACAGAATCGCTCAAAATCATCTTTGGGTTGTAAAATTGGATGGCGCTACGACTAATCAATTAAAAATATATATGACAAATGTGATATTGTCTTTAAAATATCAGGATGATCCATGTTTGACATAGCAACTCAATGGAGTTTTGACGTTTGCACGACTCTGGCGCCTCTTTAAACACGGAACGAAAAAAAAACAATATTTTTGAATTCAGAACGAAAGGAGTTAGTTAATTCAGTATTCGGGTGCTGTCGTAACTGAAACCGAATTTCAAATTTGGCGCCGGATCGCGATCGTCCAACGAACTATGAACTATAGTTTGAACTTAGATTGACCCTTTTGAACAATTGCGAATCCGAACACTCATGTCATACCAACGATTAAGGTCAGTTCAGTACACTACACAACACTAGCTTTTGTATCTATGCTGGATTTTTTTATTCTTTACTTGCATGTTATGAGGTTTAACATGGATCAAAAACTTATACATATACTCCATATAGGTATTATTTAAGTCAAAAAGATGAATAGGACTATAACGCAAAAAAAAAAATAGCATGAACACACGAGAGCTAGGGTTAGAAAAACTTCTGAATTTTTTTCTTGAAAAATAAAAATGCTGTCTTTTCGTTATTTAATTTTGTGAGGTGAAATACTAAAAAACGTGACAGGGTGGGACCAGTTTTATCACCGTCTCATAAATCGGCGATAGAACGATCAATATCGTCCGCGTTATCAATTCGCTAGGTTCGTCGAACGGGCGACGAACTGCCGAAAAAGTTCAACGCCTTGTCTATGCCGGCTATAGTGCAGTACGAATACCGATTTGAATTTTGAAATCTGAAATTGAGATGCGCGGCTTGAAATTCGAATTTTAATAGAGTCCATTCTACAGACAAAAAACTAAAACGGATTGCATTTCGCTTCTGCTACGCCGTTGGTGGGAAGCGATAATAAATGATATTATATGATTATGCCACCATCATTCCATGTCTAAGACCATCATTTCATTTGTAATTATTATTTTAATCTATGACACAACCAATAAAATAAACATAAAAAGGGCGGGTGTTTTAAAATAGGAATTGCAATATTTTATGGATAACGGTATATTATGTAGGGGCATCAAAACTTTATGGTTTTTAAAGGTGATGAGCTTCCCGGAAAATTTTCTTCATGAAAGACAAATTATTACTAACATTGACTGTTAATTTATATTTAACATTGACGCTGCGTACTTAACTTACTAAAACTCCGTTCTTTTCCTTATAGCTTCCCTTAACTTGCTGAAACGCAAGCGATGTGCGTTTTCCATTCCCGCTCCATGGTATGATGGTACATTACTCGTACGACAAAGGGAATTCTAAGAAGGCAGAACTATGTATTGTAAACTTTGTCTGGATGTTACTTAATTAACTGATACATTGTTATACAAGATACATAGTCATCTGTATCTTAACAGAACCCTTGATAAAAATCATCAAACATTTTTCTTCATAAAATTCACTTTTTTCTCGCCACAAAGGTTTCAATAAGTCATACCTTGTAATGCCACAATTAGTCACCTGTGTACTTGTGTGTCGCATTCTTACAGTACCCACACTAGTGCGTAAACGTGTTTGTGCGTTCACATCAGTTCAGCGAACCCTGGTGCGCAGTGGGGCAGACGTTGACCCACCACGTGGGCTGGCAGAATACTAGAGCCGACAGCAGCTTCCCGGTTGGAAAAAAACACGCAGATCTTGGTGTTCTCAGTTCAAAAATTACGGGAGTTTTTTTTATTTTCTGCTTTATTTATTTCACAAATTTTTTAGTTTCTTTTTAATTTTTGCTAATAATTTGGCATTTACATAGGAACCTTGAGTAAAAAAAAACGAAAATTGAAGTTTTTTCCCAACTCTACCTTCCAAAATGGCGCCATAAAGTCGTATCTATCTTAAAAGAAAGTGTTACATTACCTTTAGAATACAAGTTTAGCACCAGATTGTGTTTTATGGCCCGGATTGCATGTCCGGACGGAAATCGGGCCATATGACAATGTGTTTACAGTTGGTTAAATAAAGATTTTAACACGAATTTTATTTGAATTTAGAATCATATTTTTTTACCGCGTTTTTTTAATAAGTGTTTTTGTTTTAGATCCGTCGTGGTAGTCTTATTTATTTGACAGTCTTAATAAGATTTCCTCAAACGATCTGTGGTACTGGGCTACCACAGATCAAAAAGATAACCCCCGGCTTTTAAAGGGGACGAAATGTGAATATTACATTTTATAATTTTAAACGCAGTAGAGCTTATTGTGAAAGAGCTTGTCTAGGTAATTACTACCATCATAACTATTTCTGCCACCAAGCAGTATTAGCATAATTGTGTTCCTGTTTGAATGGTGTTCCTGTAATTTCACCGGCAAACCGGTGTAACACCCTTCAAACCGAGCAATGCGAGCGTTACTGCTTAGCTATTACGCCGTAATGCTTATGTGCCATTTTAATGGCATAAAAACTAAGTTAAAAAATGTTCGCTTTACAAGTGTTCAGGTACGTATTTCGATTTTAATATTTCTTTGACATGATTATCTTGTTCGTCTAAAAAATGATTGATTTCAAATACACATTCTACATCTGTACAGAAATATGTGAGCATCCACTATGTTGCACAAAAAATATGAGTCATCAGCTCAAAATAGTGGTGATTATATTTAGTGACATCATAAATATATCTAAAGATGCCATGTAATAAGATTTCATTGCAATGGGTGGGCCAACATTTTACAAAATAAAATGAAACCTTTTCAAAAAAACGAAAATACATTCTGTATTTGAAAGCAGTGACAATAGACACATTTTGTGAAAAAAAAAAAAAAAAGTTCCCTCGCTTCATAATAAAAATAAGGAACCACAATTAATATTCCATTTTCAAAACCGAAGTCGGAGGTCGAACGGATTACACGCATTTTACGTTTTACCACAAAATTACTAAAATTATTTTAATAGTGAAAGTTCTAAAACAAGTTCTATTAGTTCTAAGTGAAGAGTAAAATTTGTTTGTGTGGCAAATTTAATATACGACATATAGAAACTCGGTTACTACTGCATCCCACCACAGAATAGCAGAGAGTACGCGTGGTCACGAACACAACAAGCGGTGCGTAAACGAGACAGTTGACATAATTCATCTCGCCTGCACTACGAGCGTCGGCAACATAACTGCGTCACTGCATGCCTAGTGCCTCAACTTTACATAAAGATGAGTGTTCAACGTACGCCAAAAAGCGGAAATCTGGGGCGCGATGGAGGCGGTTCATCACCTGATTTACATTCGCCACCATATTATGAGGATACTCATGTCAGTCAACTAAGAAAGAGGAACCATCCAGATTTAGATATGGAAATAATTAGATCGGAATTAGACTCCTTCCGGAAAGAAATTATGTGTTTCTTCAAAGAATTTGCGAAATCACAGAAAGCTGATATGTTGGGGTTAAAACACGATTTAGTGGAAATAAAAGATGAAATAAAAATACTGAATAATGTCACTGAAAACTTATCTCTAAAATATGATGAAATACAAAAACAGGTATCGGATATAAAGTCTGAAAATGCGGAATTTCGTGAAAAATTCCAGACTTTGCAGAACGATATTCTTTCGTCAAAAACAAGTGATACTAGTACGAATGCTACTGCCACAATCAACGCATCACCGTCGTCATTTTCGCTCGTGAATAACGTGCCCTATAGCTCGCAGGAAGCTATCTTGCTTGAACTTGAAGAACGGCATCGGCGCTTGAACAATATTATTATTGTGGGTATTTCGGAACACACCGAAAAAAATCGAATGCTTCGACAAACATTTGATCAAGATGAATGCATGAAAATATTAACAACAATATCTGAAGAGTGCCCTATACCTATTAAAACAATGAGACTTGGAAAATACAGTCGCGATAATAATCGCCCGATAAAAGTGTGCTTTGAGTCTCCCCACACTGTTCGAGCTATCTTACGTAATAAATCGAAAGGAACCGATGGCGTTCGCATTTACGCTGACCAAACACCTTCACAGAAAAACTACCTACAAAGTTTAAAAGATGAGCTGTTGTGCCGTAAACAAGACGGCGAGTCGGACCTTGTCATAAAATACGTAAAAGGACAACCAAAGATTATGAAAATGCCGCCAAAAAACTTAGACCAGTAAACCAGCTAAATAAATGTAATAATGCAGAAAATATTACCTACTACGTAAAACCTACCTACGAAAACATATCTACTCATTACTCTTCCCTCAAGATATTCTATACTAACATACGCAGTATACGTAAGCCAGGAAGGTTCGATGAACTCCAGTGCATCTTGAAAGCAATAAAAAGTACGACACATATAATTATAGTAACAGAAACTTGGATTAAATCGGAATCAGAAGCAACCTACTTTTCGCTGCCCAATTACACACATATATACAACTACAGAAAGGATAAAAGAGGAGGTGGGGTGTCTATTTATATACACAAGAGCCTAAAATATGATCTCACCGAAGAAATGTACAAAAACGGAGTCCACTACCTATGGATATATTTACATCGCTTTGGGCTTCATGTTGGCGCAATCTATAAACCCGATAAAAAAAAATTAGATGAATTCTTAGAAATATTCTCAGGACAACTAGAAAAACGAAACAGGTGTATCATTGCTGGGGATTTTAACATTGACTTGTTGACCAACGAAAGCGACAACTACCTAACTATGTTACAAGAAACGGGATACGATACTATAAATAAAATACATGAAGACTACTGCACACGTCAAACTAGTACCACAAAAACAATTATAGATCATATTTGCACCAATATAAACAGGTTGAAGGGTAATTTAACTATAATTAACTCGCCCCTATCTGATCACAAACAACTTTTCCTAGAACTAACTAAACAAAAACACTGTCACAAGCAAAGAATGCGATATGAATCTATAGACTACCCAAAATTGTACAAGAGGGTCTCTGAATCCAATTTCTCAGATAAAAATAATTACGAGTATACAGACATTGAATCATTCGTTAAATACAACATAGATGAGAGTAAAGTATTAAAAACAAAGATACTTAATGCACCTAGAGACGACTGGATAAACAAATCAGTAACAGATGGAATAAACGCACGGAACACATTATGGCAACAACTCAAAAAAGATGCCAAAAATGAGGAGCTCAAGAATACTTTTATACAAGAAAGAAATAAAATAAGCATGTTAATTAAAAATACTAAAGAAAAACATTTTCAAAAGAAATTTGATCAATGTAAAAACCCAAAAAAAATCTGGAACCTTATAAATTCATTGGTAAAAAATAAAGTTAATGATAATTGTGCTCCCTCTAAATTAATAATGAATAACGCAACCGTAGAAGACCCTACTAAAATTTGTGAGATTTTTAACACCTTTTTCTCATCTATAGGCACCCAACTTGCTAATGATATTCCTAACACCTATAAAAACAATATTTTTTACACGATGACATACATGAACAATAAACCTGAAGTAGAAATGCGAGACATGCGGCTGTGCACTGAAGAGGAAATAAAAAAAATTGTGAGTAACCTAGATGCTAACACGAGTACAGGTATCGACGGCATTAGCACGAAATCAATAAAATGCATTATCAATATCATTGCTCAAAATCTAGCGATATGTATTAACAAATGTTTTGCCGCAGGCCTCTTCCCTGACAGTCTAAAGACAGCTAAGGTAACCCCAATTTTCAAATCAGGTACCAGGAGCGACCCGGGGAACTACAGACCTATATCTGTTCTACCCGTAATATCCAAAATTTTTGAAAAAGCTATTTATAATAGACTTGAGCATCATCTCACAAAATTAAACTTTTTGTATGAACATCAGTACGGTTTTAGACCAAAGTCAAATACATTATCAGCTACAATAGATCTTTTAACAAAAATTAAAACCAATATAGACGACAAAAATATTTGTCTAGGCATATTTATTGATCTAAAAAAGGCATTTGACACAGTAAGCCACGAAATTATTATAAATAAACTTAATGACTTAGGTATCTCAGGGACAGCTTTAAAAATCTTCAAATCATACTTGACAAATAGACATCAAATTGTAAAAATGAGTAACCATCAAAGTGATCTGCAAAGGATTGAATGTGGTATTCCCCAAGGATCGGTTTTAGGCCCATTACTTTTCCTGATTTACGTAAACAACATATGTAAAATAGGGTTAACAGGACATATTACATTATACGCCGACGATACTTGCCTTTTTTACTTCGGGAAAAACTTGCCCGTTTTGATAAATGAAGCTCAAACCGACTTACTCAAATATAATATCTGGTGTCAAAGTAACTTGCTAACAATAAACGCAAAAAAAACCTCATACATGATATTCTCAGCGAAAAACAAAAAAATACCACCATATCCACCACTAACTATAAATAATACAACAATCCATCGATCCCATGAAGAAAAATATCTAGGTCTGCATTTAGATGATAAGCTATGTTGGAAGCCACATATCACGCACGTTAGTTCTAAACTTTCAGCCCTTACAGGAGCACTACGAAGATCTGTAGGATGCATACCACGCAAAGTACGCATGACCATCTATAACTCTCTGGTTAAGTCACATTTAGAGTATCTCATAGAAGTATGGGGATGTGCTGGTAAATCTTTTCTTAAAGACCTTCAAATCTCGCAAAATAAATTAATTAAAACTCTTTTTAATTACGACTACTTAACAAACACACGTATCCTCTACGGAAAAACGAAAATATTTAATCTACGACAACTTTACACTTTCACAACATGCATTCTAGTCAAAAAGATATTATCAGGTAAAATACAATCACAAATAACATTTACAAAAAGGACCTACCGATATCACCTTAGAAACACCAATAAATTAAAGCTTAATAAACATAGAACAAATTATGGAAAAAGAAATATTATGTACGAGGGTGCACAATTATTCAATAACCTACCTAATGACCTAAAGACTTGTGAATCAATTCCTGTATTTAAAAATAAACTAAAAAAATATGTCTATGATAACATTTTTTAAGTAACCGCCAGACCTCTGTAATACTTATACTTTAATAACTAGTAACCCATTAGTTATATTTGTAGCTTAAGCTCATTATAAGTGAACCATGTTCTTTATGAGTATTTAATAAACTTCTTTAACTCAAAAAAAAAACGCCCCAAAGATTCCCATCAAATATTCAAAACGCATTTTTCTCCACTGGTCAGTTGTCATACCCGGAAACAAATTTTATTGACTTTTTTTACAGAGTTGTCACACCCAGAAATGATATATATTTTCTAACGATATAACCACTCGGTGTTATTGCCGAAGGTCTCCTCCTCCCCCCTGAAGGTAACGACCTCCAGGGCGTGAAAGTGTATTGACCTCGAAAGTCTATGATAGGTAAATCATTTCTTCATTCATGAATCCAAAGACAAACAAAATTTCAAAAAGCGGGGTTGGTTTTCGGTTTTGGGATCTTCATATACACTATCCTATCATAGTTGGCTTGAGTTCACCAACAAAATAAAGGGACGGTCAAGTCTTACAATTGATTATGACAGACAATTGACAGATTTCTATGAAAACGTGTCAAAAAGCTTTGATGACCTAACCAACCCTTAATTGTGTTAATGAACACGGGGCTTAAGTTAATCTCCATAACGGCTGGTCCGATTTGAATGAAATATGATAGGTAGGTATAGTTCTTGACCTAGGGGGTACCAAATTATCAAAGTCGTAAACAGAGGCTAGTTTAAATATTTAAACGAAATAGAGCAATCGCGCTTTCGACTGTAATCCCCAAGCTGGATATCCTGAGATCTTACTCAGTACGCTGATCTGTGATAACCGAGTAGGGGTTAGTTAGAGGCAATTCTAAACATTATTTGCCACATGCCCATGTTAAACGTGACATGACATGCCCTTTGACATTAATTGGAATTATGTAGATTTTAACGATACCTACCTAATCCGACTTCAGCATTGGTTTGCGAGGAATAGGAATAAATCACTGCCTTTTAAGTTAAGGTGGCGTTTAATCGTTCCATATACCTACTACTAATATTATGTATGTCAAAGTCAGGATGTCAAGATGTTTTTTGGTAATAAAATCTCTGTATCAGCAGGTTCGATTCCCATCGCGGGACGAATGTTTGTATGGTCTGCAAATATTTGTCTCGGCTCTGGGTTTTTTCTATGTATAATATGTATATAGTTAAGATCGGTTTGGATTAATTTTGTAACAAAAAAATAAATAGGGAAACACTTTATTTTGCATAATACCATTTTACAGTAAAAAATACATAATTATGATAATATAAAAACAAAAAACAAAGGAAATGCACAATAGGCAGTCTTAAATTTCAAAGTGCCCTAGAATAATACGTAAAGCTACTTTTAATCGCGGGCAAAGCCGTGGTCAGAGGCTAGTAAATTATAATAAATATGAAAATATGGCAGTTTATTGCTAAAAAAAATATTTTGACCTAGGGTAAACATAGGAACAACCTAGGTATTCCAAAATTCATCTAAATCTGTTCCGCCATTACGAAGATATATTTGACAATAAACAACCGAACTTTCGCATTTATAATATTAATAAGTAGGATAGTTGGACCTTTTTGAGCAGAAGAAAAGTTCCTTCGCTTACAAAAAAAAAACATTAGAAAGTTGAATGAACTATAGCATGTGTACACATAAATGCCTATAAAAAAAACAAAGTACCTATAAATATGAGTAATAATTGTATTTCAATTGTTGGGCATAGGTTTGTGGCCTTGCGGTCATTGAACGGATGCCATCTGTCTTAAATACTGCTAGATTATCTGTGGCATCTGTCACAGTAACGCTAGGTTTACACGAGTTCAGTATTCATTAAACTAATCACTTTCTTTGAGGGCGCCACTTTCTTTCTGATAAATCCATTCATTATTTTATTATCACTTCCGTCTGGTAGTGATCTGGATCAGTTGAGCTATCTTTTAATCGTTTGTAACGATCTTTAGATTATACTCTATTATTTACCACTATTTTGATACCACTATAATGCCCTAGAACCAAAAGGCATGTGCCAACAGTTAGTGTTCCAATAAGCGGCGATGGGCTTGCAACCTGTCACGTGGAATGCTAACTACGTGCAAAAACGCGGGCTTGCAAATGTAATGTTTGGACGTGCCTCTGACTACTCCCTACTTGGTATCCTCAAAGATCTACTCACTGAGTATGTATCTGAGGATGTCCACCATGGGAAGACAGTCGTGAGCGTGTTAGTTTTAGTTAGTTATAATGCAACCGATATAATATGACTAAAGGTTCTATCGTTTTCAAATCTCGACTAGAGGATTTTTCCATACATAGTTTATCTTCTTACATAATTCGGGGTGGAATTGTGAAAATTCTTGCCTAGTTCATACTATATTTAAAAACCAGAAGGATCTTAGTCAGTCAGTCACTCAACGATTTCATACGTTCTGTTTGTAACATAATTCTACAAATATAATAGACGTCAAAGTTTGTATGTTTAAATATTTGTTGCTAAAAATCTAAAAACGGCTGGACCATTTTAGTTTTGGAACAAGTATAGTTCCTGACCTAGAATAAAACAGGCTATTTTTTATTTGGGTACCACGATGGCGAAGCCGTGGGCAGAGAGTGACCATAACAGTTTCAAAAGTAGACATAATTAATGTACAACTGAAATGAAAAAGCAATGCCTCTATAGGCATGTAATTCCATGTTAGCCTATAAAGCCTAGACGGCCATTTAGCATATACAGTTATTTCGTGGGCAATATCGGCCTTGGAGGTCCGTGAACCATCACGTGATAGTCCGAATCAAAATAATCGCATTTTAATACCCGTTAGTATTACGTATAGTATTTTATTATCTCTGGTATCACTCACACACCGGGAAAATAATAATTTATAAGACATAAATGTCAAAAAACTACTACATAATCTCTTAGTATCCTCTCCATTAGGAAGAGATCGCTTCTAATCGATAAGACCGCCTATTGTACCTTGTTAAGAATACGATTTTGTGTAGGTATTATGTTATTTGTTTAAGAAGTACGATAAAGTATTTTCATTCATTCATTCAATTTACCGTTATTTAAAACTTCAATATGAAATTTCGTTACCCATTTTTTAACCTGTATTTGAGGATTTCCCTCAATTTCTCATGGATCCCATCATCAGAACTGGATTTTGATAAAAACGGGACCAATCTAAAAGGAAATCAAATATAAAAATATTTTTCCAAATTGCAATTGTATTCTGTATTTTTTGTATATAGTTGTATGAATAGATGTATTATTTTTCCAAATCGGTTCATAAATGACGGAGATCTGATTGAGGTAAGAAACATAAAAAAATACAACCAAATTGAGAATCTCCTCCTTTTGTTGAAGTCTGTTAAAAACGTGATGCTCCGTTCGTTGGTCGTGACGACAGTCCTTTCTTGGTCATACTGTGTTAGTTCTTCTGACATAATACTTTATTTTAGAACTAGCAGTGCCACGACCGCCCTCCCGCCTCTCGACCCACCACATCGCATCGCCCGCCGCGCTTTTGCTTCGTTTCCGCTTTTCGTTCTTGACCTTTTATTTGCTCGATTCCTAAGCGTGATGTTAAATAAACCTTTCTCATGAATTGGGCTACCAAATGAAAAAAAAAACCGACCGTTAGTTCTATAGATTAGCGCGTTCTAAAAGCTTTTAACTCTTCAGCTTCATATATAAGTATAGATATAGATTAAGAACAAGCTAATATTTAATGCGTAGAACAGATGTGTGTTAAGCCTGTGCCAGGTCTTCGAATTTTGGTCCTAGTACAAGCAAGTTTTCTCAAAATATTTCTTTCCCGTATGACGAAAGCATTTTCTTGACGGGTCTTTTTAAGTGTATTATTATTTTGTTTTTTTTTATAATAGTTCATAGTTATTATTAAGTAGTTAATGATATAGCGTATTTATTGTTGAAACTGTAAATTAGAATTGTGCACATACACAGAAGTAAAAAATAGATTGCAGCTGACGGGATTCGAATTCGCGAAGGAATTGTCGAAATTTAGGATTGCCAGTCCCAAAAATTCCCTTCACGATTGACATTTCACCACATCACAATATAATGGAACCTCTGATTGCCGTGTTCGGCAGCGCCAAAATGATTCACTAAAGAAACTAAACTACAAGGTACATAGGCTAGTACCAAAAATATAGATAGAACAATATATAGTATAGGTCAGTACTTGGTTCGGTCAGTAACCCGAGATCGTCGACCGGGGTTCTCGCCGAATTGTGCCAGCAATGGCATCTCCCTCGACAATCTATCACAGTGAATAGAACACGCTTTATATCATTGGTTGTCCTCTTTTCCCTTCCTTACTTCGTCTGTCTTCCTGACAGGACTTTACAAGTCCTGGAAGATTTACCGAATTCTAAAACGGCTATTTTGAACGATTTTATGAGACAATATTAATGCAATTGCTAGAAAATGGGGATAAAAAATTATGCGTATATGTATGGACTTTTTTGTAGTTGAAACTTCATGCAAAAATACGTGGTTTTGAAGTTTTGATAGAAAGTGATTATGGGTCCAGTATACAGGCAAAGTTAAAATAGAAGCGATTTATTTGCCGTAATCCAACGCATTGCATTACTTGAGTTTCTCTTAAGAATTGTTTGTAAGATCTGTCACTGTCAATCACACATGATCATAGACCATGTTTCCCGCCAAATTGTGCTAGTCATGACACCTTCAGGAAATCAGTCACGCTGAATAGATGTCGATCCTTTACAAACTTCAAGAAACTCGAAGAATTATATACCTGAGCAAAATGTCGACTAGTATTTATAATGAGAGGTTTTGTCGATCCAAGGCAAGCGTTAGTTCCCAAAAGCTAACTAGATGGCACTGTTCGTAAGTATATAAATCAAGTCAAATTTTTGTAGCCATCATTTTCCTTGAAAGTAACGGTACATAGATTATTTTTTTTTAATCGTTCTTGGCTTTTCTAAAATGAGCAAGGATTAAGGAAAGATGAATTGGCATTTATTTGGACAACCATCGAAACGGAAATCCATCAAGGGGCCTTTGCAAACTTAGTAACAAACAGTCAGACAGACGTAGACGGCCCCCTAATTACAGTTGAACCATAGTTCCGTTGGTTGACCAGTTCAAGGCCAACATTCGAACTATGAAGTCATTTTAAGCCGTGTAGGCGGTAGCCTGACTTACGATCCGGAGGTCATGGGTTCGAACCCGGTCGAGTACCAATCGATACTTCCACTCGATAAAAATTACCAGCATTATAACTTCACAGGTACCGATAATCGCCACAGATAAAATATAAATCATGCTAAATATCCAATTTTTCAGTGAAAATTTTCGTTGATGACGGGCCGTTAATGACGTTTTCTAAATATAAGTCCAGAAATGTCAGAAGGCCGTACTGAGGCCGTTCACATGACTAGCACATTCACCTTTAAAAGACTATGACGTTGGAAAATTACGTTATTTGGAAATTACTTATTATGGACCAAGATTAACCTGATGATTGGCTAAGGGGGACGAAATACATAGTCCTCTACTAAGCTACTAAGTCCCAGACTATAATCGTGTGCGTTTGCTTTATTTAACGCACACGAGGATAGTCTGGGACCAATTCGTACAGATAGCGAGTCTACGATGGTCGCTCAGTAGAGGATCTGGAACGAGATAGCTATTTTGAAAAACAGTTTTTTTTATATGAGTCTAGTTTTGACAGTTATAAGAAAATTTATATTGGTAATTAGCCTAGTTTGCTAATCACCAATTAGCAAACTAGGCTATCACAGATAGACAATTAAACCCTCTTTATAATACCTACACAATTTTCACGAGAACGGGATTATTTACATTTATTAGTGAGTTTTGTTATACCGGGATTCAACAAAACACTCAAATTATGGTAAACTGTGTTCACGGCTTTGCCCGAGTGGTAGGATACTTCTCCTACTCTAAGCGCAAGTTTTAGGGATATTTTTTTAAATAGATTTATTCTTACAACTATGTACAAGTAGTTACTATGTATATATATGCAAAAAATGCAGATGAAACAGCTTACCCGGTATCTAAATACCTACATAGATAGGTCATCTGATTCAAATCACTACCAGGCGGAAGCGTTCCCAAAATGCTAGCTGCCTTGCATTTATACATACATACTATTTTAATATTCTGGATCAGTTGAGCTGTCTATAGATAGCTTCATCTGTATTTTGTACATACCATAGCTTGAATTTTATTCGCGGTTCCTAACGGAAATGAAGCGTATTTTAAAAAAAATCTAACTTCATTCTTCATACAAAGGCACGACTCCTATTTCTTTCTAATACACAAAAATTCCTTACAAACAAACCTAGCATTGTTATCAAACTATAAAGTCCACAGAGGTCACTGAACTCATTCGGCTGGAAACGAGACGTAACATGACCAATTTATCAAAACCTCTGCATACTTCCGTGATTTCGTAGGCTATACTTATCTTAGCTAAGCTAAATGCTCTCAAAAAAACAGAATATAAAATAAACAACGCTAATATTTCACACAGCATCATCTAGCCCCAAACTAAGCAAAGATTCATATAGAGACATTCGTTTGATTTTGATCCAAGTTCTATCTATTTTTGAGGCTTTGTTCTCGTATTTATAATACTATATGTAGATAATAGCTTTGTCTATATGTATGTGCAAAAACACAAGACCAGTATAAGTAGAGCTTTAGATATTTTCTAAATTTTACAGACGTGATGTCGCCAAGGATTAAAATATCTATATACCTTATCTCGGATTATTAGTTTTTTAAGTAGGTACCTAGGTAGGTACAAAATTTTGCAGACGTGATGTCGCCAAGGAATAAAATACCTATATACCTTATCTCATGATTGTTACTTTTTAAAGTAGATAAATAGGTAGATAGGTACTTAAATAAAATTAGCTTCTGCCCGTGGTTTCACTCGCGGAATACACACCTGGTAGAAAAATAGCCTTAATTGCTATTTTGGAATAAGTTTTTTATTTTTCATCCTTAAAACGGTCCTGCTGTTACATATATAGGTACGTTACAAAACAAAAAACATTTTAATAGCTTACCTAGATAATTATGTAATGACATATCAAATAATTTTATAACATATTAAATGTTAAAAAGCGACTTCAATAACAGGTAGTTAAAAAAAAAGTCCAATATGATTTTCGTCACCCTTAGGAGAGGGATTTTTTCATAAAATCTATATGGGACAACCTTTGAAGATGGCTTATGCTTACCCATAAAAAAAATCGTTTCACTATTGGCGAAGATATTGCGTAACATACACACAATCATACGCACGAATTGAAAAGTTCTTTATTTTTTAAGAGGATTAAAAAAAAGAATTTTTTTTTTTGGAAAGATCCAAACTACGTCGAGTAGTATTTAAAGATGTAAAAAAGATAAATATCCAACTACTATTTTTTTATATCTACGTAATAACCCAGACGTTGCCAAATATTGTATCATTCTTATCAAACTATTTTGTTATAAGTTAACATCACAGACCGATATGTAAGGTATGTAGTTATATATATACAGATACTCACAAAAACAATATGTCAACAACAACCTTATCAATCCAAAGTCTAGACTTTATCAATCCAGTGGAGATTTATGATAACAAGGTTTTTAACTAAGATTGTTTAATTTTATATAACTTGACTTGTCGTCATAGACATATTTTGTATTTTGAAACTAAAAAAACTAAAAACTTTTCGCTCCATCAAAAAAATAACTAAGCAGAGTTTCTTTCCTGATTCTTCTAGGCTTGGTCGCGTAAATTCACTTTCAAATATTAAATTCACATAGTTTTTAAGTTGACGTTTCTATACGATCCTTGTGTTTTCAATTAATAAAAACCTATTGACTTTAACTATGGGTGGGTTAAGTATATATCTTTGTTTGGGAGTTTATACGAGTATCATTCTAAGGGGACCAATTTGGACGAAATTAAAAATTATATATAGATTGCGACCGGGAATAACACAGCTTAAGTTTCAAGCAACCATACGGCCCACCTGTTGGTAAGCGGTTACCGTAACCCAAGCCTGCTCAAGGGCCTGTAATTTCACCGGCAAACTTACCTTTCAAACTGGAATACAGTAATTCCAGCATAACTGCTTGACGACAGAAATAAGAGCCGAGGTTGTAATTCCCTGGACGAGCTCTTTCACAAGGAGCTCTACAGACTGATTATTATAGTAGCCCGGGGCGAAAGCTAATGTTACAGTAAAACAATGATCAACCAAAATTTAGACAAGCTAGCCTGATAACTTTTTGACAAGCCTGTTTGACAAGGCCTCTTTACAGCCTCTCACTTAATTAACTTAGGATTTTAGTAGAAAATTAGTATATGACATGGCAACACCTAATGTTTGATCGAAATTTTATTGCTACTGTTTGTTTTGTTTTGTCTCATTTAATTATGTGTTATTTTTTTACAATTATTTACAATCTGACGAGGCCTATGTACAGGCCGCTAAAGAATTTATGTATGAAAAAAAACAAAACCAAGTGCTCCCTGTGTTCCAAAGGTGAATAAATGATATGACTATATGACTATGACTATAACTAATAGACCTGTCAGTCACGGAGTTACAACTGAAGCAATTAACTTGATTGCTGAAGACATTTGACTGTATGTGACCCCCAAATCGTTAAACCTAATACGTACCTAAAGTGATTCGGCATTTCTGTTTCCTGTAACTGAAATAAATGCCAGGTAGTTTTTTTGAAAAAACTTGACTTGGCAACAAAAAGGGCTTATCAAGAATAAGTCTGGATACCGAGGTCGTCTAAATTGATGGCCTTGAAGTTTAATTATGCGAATTTTATTTGAATTATATTGAAAAATGTGTATACTTACATACAAAACAGTAATGTATCGTCCTCTGTTTATTTAAAGAAAAACAGAAAACAGTTATTTAGGCAACATTGAACTACAAAACTGAGAGTATTATTTTAGACAATTTTTTAAATTTCGGAAAACCATTTAGTAATCATTATTAATCCGGCGTTAGTTTCGATCTGCCAACATTCAAAATCAGTTGTCACAATCTTCACCACAAATGGGATGGCAATTTATTTTATAACCATGCTTGTAAGTTTTATGCTCGTAATATACATACTTTTTTGGTGAAAATTAAAAGCTGACATTATATTTTTATGTACTTACAAACTTTAATTTCAAAATAAAAAAAAAACAACTTTAATCACCTCTCAAAAATCATAGACCATTCGCGAAGGAATAGTTCAGAAATCGCGAAAAAGGTCTCTTCCGATGTACGTTCAACTAGCGGTCGTTCGTTGACCCCCGAATTTTGGCAGGTCATCAACCGGTCGACGAACGGAAGAAAGAGAGGGAAGATGCTCACGTGACGTTTTGCGTGGTTTGATAATACTGTCAAAGTAATATGACTATTACTAAAATATTGGTAAAAGAATTTGCAATCGTATAGCATATCCTACGTCCAAACCCACCAACTCTAACTCTTCATAATTTTAGTATAGATTTTACCATGACCACCGCAGAAAAGTTCACTTTTCTGCGGTGGTCATGGTATTTGGATTGCAAATTCTTTTACCAATATTTAGAATGGACCTTCAGGTTGGACATAGGCTGTATATTATCCCGTTAAAATAAATGTACTTTTCATGGAGACCAATTTTGCAACGTTAATCGACGCAAAAACGGTCGAGCGTATGCGTTTCTTACGAACGCTCTGCTTAAATTCATCCTCAACTTTTTATCCGGGAACCACGCGGGCAGTAGCTATTTTATAAAGTTCTGTTGTAAAAATTATACATAAAACCAATTGAAATAAAATTTTATGAATCCGCGGTCTATGTAGGAACAACAAAACACATGATAAAGACCCATGAAGGACGTACTCAGTATAGATCCGTGAGGATTGCCGGATAGATATAGTCCAAAAATATATGTCTTTATGACATATATTTCGCATAGTAGTAACAGTTTACAAATCCCTCGCCGTTTATTGGATAACTAAACGAACATGCTGGTTTCCTAACGATGTTTCTCGTCACCGTTTTGATGTGTTAGTGAGCACAGAATATTGTTCTATTAGAAAAATCTTTGGAAAGATGCCATCGTGACGCTCGCGGCGGGTAGGTGATGGCACTCTTTGAGGGAGGCCTGACTTCTATAGTTTGATGATTATGCCGAGTATTTGGTCACACAAGGTCATAGACCTCAGCAACAGTACTAAGATAAGGGAGAATGCCTAAATTTTAGTTATTTGATAACAGTAATGTAGACACAAAATGTAGTACGACGCCTCTGTGGCGCAGTGGGCAGGTTGCGGGTACGATTGTCGCAGGGACAAATGTTTGTATAATCTGCAAAAAAATATTCGGGTCTGGGTATTTCTATGTAAAATAGAGTGTTTTTGGTACACTCAAGATCAATTTCTTTCTCATTGAAATTTCTTGGAACAATTTATTTATTTATACCAACAAAAGGTGCATTCAAGATCTTCTTTCTCTCTCTCTCCCTCTTAATTCCTTGGTAGTTATTCGATTCAAAATCAATATAAGCTGAAAACATTGTAATTTTCCTTCAAGTTTGGAATTTGCAAAACCTACATTAAATTCCTACTAATTGATAACTAATTGTTTCACAATATTTTTCTGGGTCGACGACCTAGATTTTGGATGAGTCGGACGTTTTGTATAGAAATTAAGTTTTACCTCGTTCTCTGAATCTACAGCACCCTACTGCTGCGGTGGCACTTTGAAGACCATGCTATATAGTTAAGTTTAGTTTTAAAGTGGGTACCCGACTAAGCGGTAGGTCATATGCGGAAGCACTTGACGATAAATACCTATAAGAGACTTAAAAATCCGATACTCGTGAATAGCTTGTCAGCCAAATAGCACACTACCAAAATGAAACAAAACAAACACGCTCACGAATGTCACGCACACGCCCCATGATGAGAATAATTAGAAGATTCTAATACGGAACATTTGATTTAATATTGGAAAATTAAGAACGCGAGAATTACGCGAGGTTATTTTCTGTTTTTTTTTTCCATTTTTCCAATTTCCATTTCCATTAAAATCAGTTTTTATTAAATTAAGGATTTTTAGAACTTTCCAAGTTTTTGGTATCGTATGATGAAATTTTCACCCTATGACTACTTGAAGGAATGGGATATATGAGAAAAATTCTGGTTTTTGTACATGTTAAAAATTAATGGCTAGAAGCTTATACCAAATGGAATTCCAATACGGAAAAAATGCAACAACTTTCATCTTTTTATCAAAACACTATACGTCAGGGACCAACAACCTGTACCAAGGAGCAATGTACTCTGTAATGTATAACAGCGCCATTAACCACTCTGGCGGTGGAAACAGAACTACGAAATCAAAGAAAATCCTTTTTCTATAACCTTGGGATGAAAATCTACTCCTAAAACATAATAGCAAAATATATTCTCAGGCATGGAAATAGAAGTTCCTATCAAAAAATATGATATTTATACAATAAAAGGATAATAATTACCAGTTATGTAAGCACATTTCCGGGTAGCGCCATCTCGTATCAAGTAGCGGAACTAAAGGTCAATTTATGGTATCAAAGAGCAATGAACTATGAATGAATTAAGATTGTTACTATTTCGGGGCTATGTTCTTTCATGTGCTACAATAATAGCTCTTTTAAACTACCTACCTACCTACATATGTACATATAGATCTTCTATCTGAGTATGTAAGTACCTATAAGCACAAATTAGTTACCTACCTAGTTATCTGACGAATGTATATGTTGCAAAGCCAAAAATTTATGAAAAATTTAACATAGTATTATGTATCATACCATAGTAAGTATCTACTTATGTAAGGCAAAAAAAGGTATGGCAAAACGTTTTTTTAAGTTGTTTTCAATGTTAATAACAACTTGGGTAGATTAGGTAGGTATCAGGTACCCACTTTTGGGGAAATTTACCTAATAGAAAATAGAGTTCATTGAGCCAAACTCACTTTTTTCATTTTATTTCAGACCAAAGTTACCTACGGTTTTCAAACAAGATACATATTTACTTTAAAAAAAAGGTTTTAAAACAGTTACCTATATTTAACCTAAAGCTAATCCCAAACAGCTATTTTCGCACACAAGCAAAATATTTTTGGCAGCTTCTCGAAATAAAATTACGTCACCTACAAACATTCTAAAAATACTTAACATAATAATCATACATTAAACACCATCTATCAACGAGTGGCGGTACTAAGGTTCAAGCAACCGCCGAATGGGCGCGTTCACCCCGTAGCGTAGGTTCAAGCTTATCGCAACAGCTGACGTCGTTGTTTTGAAAGACAAACGAGTTGGAATAATATTGCGTGATGATTACTGATAAAGCTTGTTGGTACAATGCTAATATACCTTATTACTTTATAAATAAAATACCTATATTTTTTATCATAATTAATGTACAACAAAAATGTCCATACCTAAACAAGAATGTCTTTAAGTACCTACCTACATAATACGGGTATGGGTATTTTCTAATATGTAAGTGTTAAAACAAAAAAAAAATATATCTAGTATACCTATAATATCCTACATTTTCATTACTATAATTCCCATTTCCAAGAATAATTTTATTTATGTAACCCATAAATCAAATTATTCTTACCTTCAACATTCCCTAGTCAAATTAGTAAAACCATTGAACTATTACTTAAAGAGTCAATAAATATTATTATGGTTTTATTTATTCCTAACCTACCCAGTAACAGTAGGTACGCATAGTTTAAACCAAATGATAAAATATTTTTACGTACGCTCTGTTGAAGCGCCATCTATTATAAATATGAATAAGTTTAATACAATTAAATAATCTTTTAATAATTTTGCGCTTCAAAGAAAACAATGAAGTCAATTATATTAAGATGAATGGTATGCTGATGATGTTATATTAATTTCGTTAATGATACGGCGAATTTACGAAAATTAAACCACCATATTCTTGAATTTGGTGTCACTACTCAACGCTAGATGGCGCAAATCATCCGAATTTCCCCGAACTTGCTAAGTTTGCTAACTGACGCTTGCACTTACGCAAGCCTGTGGTAACATTGTTATCTGATGCATGAGGTTTGTATGAACAAGCAACATGTGGGTCTGTCCAACCAGTTAGAGTGGTATATATTTTCAAGTTTTTTAAAGATGTGGCTACGCGTGGTTAACCGCAAAAGGGACCTAGGTAGGTACCATTAGCACATAATAGTTATGTTTTTGTTTTGGTTGAATGATTAGGTATGTAGGCAGAAATATATATAGATGATAACACTTTACATTATGTTATAACTTTTGAAACGCATGTGTTTTATAATGATTTGATAATTTATTTTGTTAGATGTTTCCTGTTTTATAATATCCCATAAATTCAACCTAGGCGGATCCAAACTCGCACTTGGTACGCGGGAGCTGTACCAACTAAGCCACGAGATCGTTACCGGCCCGGTCGAAATTCTTGGAAAATTTTCAAATTCAGCAGAAATTTTCAGCTAAAAGCGCCCGATGTTGAAATTTTTAGAATAATTAAATCCTAATATGCCAAAAAAAATAATTATAATCTTGTGATTTCCCGTAAGTGGGAGTTAACGCTGACTTTTTTTTGAAAATGACTTTTCCCAAACCGCTCTTAGGGATAAGGGCACCCATTGTACCACCAAGACTCAGGCTAAGATTTAATTTGAACATAAGTTTTTTTTTTAATTTCTGGTGTATACAAACGTCTTAGTTATATACTTAATTAATAAGTAGTTACAAATAAATGATTTATATATCTATCTTTTACGACGTCTGTGGCGCAGTGGGGGAAGGCCCGCCTGAGACGCAGAATGTTGCGGGTTCGATTCCCGTCGCGGGACAAATGTTTGGGGATATATGATGCTGTGTGAAAAATGTCCAGCATTATTTATTTATTATTTATTTATTTATCTTTTAATGGCTTCTATTGCTTTGGTCTATTTTAACAGTTAGGTATGCACATTTGAACAGGTGTGAATTGTTCAATGTCAAAATGTACTGATCGCCAACTCTACCGCGCCGCGCCCTTAGACAAAGGCATAAGCCTACATTCTGCTATACTTCACAATTGCTTGTCATCGATTTCTCGCGAACTCTCGCGACCCGTTTATACCTCAAACTTGAATCATATGTAGGTCATAGCACAGACAGACTGACACGTTTTGGCTAGCTCTCGAACTCCCTAATCTGACCTGTGACCTCTGACCTTGAACCTCAGGTTCAAAGAGGTCAAAGTTTCACTGGTTTTGCCCCAGTTTGTACTCTGACTGAATTCCTTTTGTCATCTACGAATATTATGAGGTAATGTTTGTAAGTTTGGATTTAGGAGGTAAACTCCGAAAATACACAACCGATTTAAATACTTTCACCAATATTGAGAATGGACCTACAAGGTGAATAAAGGCTATATATTATTTCGTAAAAATAAAATGGCTTTACGTGGAGACAAGTTTTGCAATGCGTTTCTTACGAACGCTGACGGTAAGAGAGGTTTTTATCCGGGCACCACGCGATCGAAGCCGTGGGCAGTATATAGTTATTAAAAAATTTGTTGCTATAAAAAATAAATATGGCCACTTTGCCAGAGTAGTATTTTGTATGGCTGCAAGAATATATATACCTCCTAATGCCCTGAAAATCAAAACAGCTTCTTACAACATTTTCAAGAGTTACATTACTGCATGAAAATAAATTTTACGGCAACTTTCCCGTCTCACAACTGTCAACGGTCAACGAAACGTCAGCAGGAGAATAGTAAAGTACGTGGTATAGTCGTAATACTATCTTATAAATACTCGTAGATACGGCGTCAGTACTTCCTGGAGCGAACTCTTTCGCAAATAAACTCTACTAAAGTACAAATATAATCCTGATTTGAACTGTTTATGAAATTGATGATGCGAGTAAACTAGCCTTAGTGAACGTTGGAAGGAATGTGCCATCAGTTATTGTTTCAATAAGCAACGATCGCAACCTGTCACGTGAAATGGTAACTACTATGCAAAACATGGGCATATGCCAAATATTTTTACGTAAATCTGTAACTCCCTATTCGGTACGGGGTACATTCGTGAGCGTGTTTTTTGTAGTTGACTAGAACAACTTAGTTTTATAAAAATACTAGCCTATGCCCACGGCCGGTGGTACTTGAATCAAAAGTAGCCTATGTGTTATTCTGATGTATAAGCTATATTAATGTAACCATCAAAATATGTTAAGTAGTTTTTGCGTGAAAGGGTAAAAAATATACATTGGATGGATGTATGTTTTTCACAAACTTTCGCGTTTATAATAGTAAGTAGGAAGTAGTATGGTCATTCAAAGAGGGTTCTCCAAAAGTTGACCCCAGAAATCGCCCCTAGGAAATAGTACACCATTCCATTCTTCCTATAGAAAACCTTCAAAACATTACATCTCCCCCATGGTACTCTATTGCGGGGAAACTAAAGCCTTTTCAAAGACCACGTGGCTTGAAAATAGGTCATCTTTTATCAGTTTCCTGTCTCGCTCCCTCTTTGAACACACAATAGGAGGGAGAAGGACGGATGTTACAAGTCCCCCAGCGCTTTCCAAATAGTTTGCAATGCATTGTTGCCAGCTATGATCAAGATTTGACTGGTTAGTTTCGCTTGGAAATTGGTTTGAATAAAACCTGTAAAACCACTAGGGAATCCCAGTGTGTACTGTGTAGATATGTGTCTGTTGGGCGTTAATTTTATATATTTATTTATATTATTATACGGTTTATAGAAACGTTTATCTCACGCTGTCAAACATTATAAAGTCCGTAATGGTAGTCTGCACCAAGCTTTCGGCATGTCTTAGGGATAAAAATCAATGATAAAATAACCTACAATCTTTGCCTATGCTTAAGTAAGAAGGACATATAGTGGTCCAAGCAGGTAACCTAAATAATTACGTCACCATTTTCCCAATATTGGCTGAAAACTAGTCAAAACGGCATTAAAAATTACGATTACATTTTCTAAAACCTGGCTGAACTTAAAAGTAAAGTAAATATTAAAAAAAAAACTAATAATACCTAACCTGAATAAATACAGAAGGAAACTACATAATAATAAATAAACTCTACTAAGAAAATGGCAAGATCTAACCAAAAGTTGAATAAGCTGGCAACTTCATACCACATCGCTATGCTAGATGCAAAGTAAGTACATGAATAGTTGCAGTCGTTTCCTGGTGCTATGAACATGGCAACACAATGTTATCTATACATGGAAACCAAGATACAGTACCGTCTATCTGGGTTTAGTAGAAATGGCTGTGGTTTTGCAGGATTTTAAAACTTGGCCATTTTCCTATAGCTTTCAAGACAGTACTATACTCGGCAAGCAGATCCATGAGGATACCAAGTAGGGGATAGTCAGAGGCACGTCCAAGCATTACAACAAACTTTCGCCATTTTAGGTGCATCTGCTTTAAATCTGTTATAATTATAAGACTACTCGTACAAAATGCAGCATAGCATTAAGACCTCTATATTTATGAGTCCATGAACTATCCCTTTAAATTTTCATTGAGATAACTAGTTTGCTTTATCCTGAATCATGTAACTGAATCGAGCCCTTTTCATACAAATAATGCTCGTACAAACAGCCTACAAATTAGCGTGATACGATCCATTCCATACGTTTTTTACATAACTTTTATTCAGATAATTTGTGGATTGATTGCCATCTCGATAGCCATGGGTTAGTGTGATCGCCCTGTCGGTAGGTTCCGGGTGACGAATATAAATTTCCAAAACAGATTAACTGGATAACTAACTGTTTCATTGAATTATAACAACAGGAAAACCGGAAATAGATAGAAGGTATAGAAGCTTTTAAAATGTAAGCAAAAATGGTATTATTTATTATTTGTAACTATTTAAATAATACGTATAAAAGGAGTCTAATAAGGATCTTTTCAGGTTTTCAACATTTCACACGGTTTTTTTGGTGGCGTTAGGACTTAACGCCACCAAAAAAACCGTGTGAAATGTTTAAATGTAGGTAGAAAACATCCTTATCTACGTTTACACTACTATTATAAGAGGTAAAGTAGGTAAGTTTGGATGGAAATCTCCAAATATTTAGAATGGACCTTTAGGGTGGACGTAGGCTGTATATTCATCCGCTAAAATAAAAGGGATTTCGTGGAGACCAATTTTGTCAATGAAAAATCGATTGAGCGAATGCGTTTCTTACGAACGCTGCCTAACAGTAAAATCTACTTTTTATTCGGTCACTGCGCGAGCGAAGCCGTGGGCAGAGACAAGTAGTTAATAAATGCGAAGTACTGAAACGACCCTTAACTGATTTACATGTCTCTATTTATGTTTTTTTTTTGTTAAGACGATTCCATCCGATGGAAAACAGTTACCGTCGTCTATTGGCATCTACAACACCTGGGGCATTACTGATGCGTTTCCTGCTCAAAGACTCTTTTTTACATACACAAATAAAGCATAGAATTCACGTCAAACACTAATTTTCAAAGTCTTTGGAACGCGTTGCATCTCTCGTTAAGGAAGGCTTAGTCTCTAGCCGTATTCGAAACTCATGTGAATCTGTTTTATCTGACAGAATCTAGTAAGGCACAGTCTTGTTTTGCTCTTTTACCGACGTCTTATGTGTATAGGTATTTATGTCCCGAACTAATCGCTTTCAGCGATAAGATCGCCCATTGTGCATTTCTTTTGTTTTTGTGTTTTGTACTGTAAAAGGCTGTGTTGCACAATAAACAAGTAATTTTTTTACATGTATATATTATATAAATGTAATTTATTTTAACATATTGATTATAGATGTTGTAGTCAATATTCTTTTATAATGATTTACCAATACACCCACGCCACTCTCACAATATCTTATTATCCTCTCCATCCAAAAGTTGACAAGAGATTGCTTTTAAGCATTATACTTTTCTAAGAATAAGACTATTTTATTTGTTTAAGGTGTAAAATAAAGTGTTTACATTCTCTAACTCTAACTCTACAGAGAGAAGAATAATTAAATAAAATTAATAATTTAATTCACCCAAAGTTTACCAATTAGCTCTATAAAATTGCGTTCATAGTTTTCATACCTACATGGAATGAAGTGATAGTACGATGCGTTTTCCGTTAGAAACACAGTAAACTTTACCGTTCTGCAATAAATACGTAGGTACCTAATCTAATTTGAATTAAGTACGGCACACCATTGGCCTACGTAAAGTAGACAAAGTTTTTAAAAATAGAAACAGTAGATAAAACTTTTTACGGTTTTACAAATAGGTCCTACCTTATAGTTAGACACTTGCTCAATTATTCCTGTTACTTTTACTAGAAAGGGTAGAAAAAAGTACTACCTACTTACTAGGAAGAAATAATTCGGATTAAACGGTAGGTAACGAACTACCTACTTGTAGACAATCTAGGTAGCTTCACAATTTAATGTAAAGACGTAAACTTTTGTCCGTTAATACCTATATAAGTATCTATAGCTTTCCTGTAGAGCTTACTCAATAAAACCTACCTAATGCGTCACATATTTGAACTTGCCATAATAAAAACCAATTCCAGATAGAAAATGCCCAGTTGTGCCTCAATTTCAACAAACCTCTGTACATTCCAAAAAAATCCAACACAATCACTACACAAAACACGTGGCTGGCCGCTAAGAATTCACAACACTAAAAATTATTCTAATTTCGAAAAAGCGCGCCGAATTAAAAAAAATTAAGACCCGCTCACACCGCGCTGTTGCAAGCGGGCCATCGAGGGAACAACTAGGAAATGAGCCTCGGTTGCTCACAGGCGCAACCACGCATACAGGCATACCTCCTCCCTTTATACACGTGCGTGTGTTGTGTACCTACATGCGTTTTGACATGTGAGTTTTATTTATAGTCCTACCTATGCGTATATTATGACGATGCATTTTGTACAATGTAATTTTCGGAACTTTGAATCTTATACGAATCTTGTAGGAAAATTATAGTTATTTTTTATATCGGGTAAACTGCATTAGAAATTGCATTATTAATTGCATTGAATAGCGGATCGTAGAAAAATGTCATGCCGCTAAAATCACAACTCCCGTTATTACATAACAGTCTGCTAGAACGAGACAGAGTAATTTTGCAGTACGAAAGAAAGAGATATGGAAGGTTGTGTAACACCACACATCGAAGGGGCGCATACTTTCTTTATGTACGCGTGCGCTAGTGAGCGTAGGTCTTTACATTTTTTGTATTTCGAACGAAAGAGCCTATGTGAATAGACGGTTTTTCAAAATTGGACTTTTATGAGTAGATGAGATGTTCAATTTTCAGCGCTTATGTTCAGTATTTGAGTCCATTTTTGAATAGCTTAGTGTGGGCTTGGCAGCTTTTTGAAAAGTTCAATGACACAATGTTTGGCACGCTTCTACGGCCTACCGATTTTTTCCGTCGAAAAGGCGACGAAGAGGACATTTTCAGGGAACTGAAAATAGGACACGCTTTTTGGGGTTTTAATTGTTTTTCTGAGAGTAAAGAATGAGTTTTAAGCAATCTGTTTCGTTTGTTATTCAGAATGTTGCATGAAATAACAGATAATTAGGCCATTGTGATCATCATAATCATACTTGAGTTAGTATCGCTACCCGGCGGTAGATGGCAGCGTTTGAAATTTGAATGATTGACGAAAATATTTTATTGTAGGTACAAAAAATAATAACCCATTAAAATTTAAAATATCGAGTACCTACCTTATACATTCAAACGCAATTTATAGGTATAGGTAGTATACCTTCGTAGGTTCCTATCTAACAAGTTGAAAAAGTACCTAGCCTGAAATTTTCAGACAAATTTGGCAAAATTGGATGTTCCTAACGGTCTGTGCTTATGACCTCTATCAAGCTGAATGGACATTCTTATAGCAATTTTCTACTTTGATATAGATAATTCTCATTTATTATTAGATAAAAAATAACTTTAGTTTTGTCTTAAAATAGATAGTTTACTGTTCAAATTGATATTGCATCACAGCAGCGGAGGAAGTTAAATAATAGTCATAATATTTATATAGCTATCTCTTTCACCCGCTATGGCATCATCCTTGTCTTGCGTAGTGGGATTCCCGCTGCAAACGCGAAAGGCAATGACGTATGCTCATCTCGCTCGTACGTACACAGTTGCGTATATAGCGACTATGTTCGTGCAAGGCAACGGAGTGCATTGACCTGTCCTTGTTGCTTATGTGTGCAGCCTTGCTTTACAGTTATAGAGGTTTGTATGCGTGTGTGTGCAACCTAAGGTAAGTTGTACACTGGGTTTCATATATTTTTATTCTTGTAGTATATTTTTATGGTTCAAGGGGTATACATTTTGTAAATATTGTTTTTTATGAATGTGAATAATAAAGTTTTATGAATAAGTACAAACCAGTTGCTTTCCAGTGTGTCATGTTAGGATATTTAGGTTTGTGTTCCGTTTCGATGCTTACCTGTAAATAAGAAATATGATATTTAGTAATATTATGGCATGATATGACATATACCTACCTTGAAAAATGCATAGTTGAAAATTGCATAGTTCTTAGTATTTCGATTGGAAAGCATGATGGTAAGTAGGTAATCATACATAGTTCGTAATGGGTAGGTACAATAAGTTTACGTAATATATATGTATATATAAAAAAAATAAAAATTGATAATAAAAACGTACAAAGTAATAGTTTTGAATAAAATATTTGTTTCAATTTAGCTCCAAAACCTTACGGTAATAAAACTTAAACCTTTTGGAGACTGATATAAAATTCGCAAGATACCAAGAGTTATTTATTTGCCTCTCGAGCCCCGAATTTCTCCTCGTACTGCGTGAATTTTTACATGGAGTGATATGTTGGTAACATAAAAATCAGTCCATGTACAATTATAACGCTAACGTAAAACCAGCCAAATAATTCACGATAGGTATGAAACTGAATCAAAGCAAAAACTAAACTGTACAGAACCCCATAAAATACACAACCTGAAAACGGCCTAACGCCGCTACGGTTATAAAAAAGTTGCGTCACAGACCATAAAAAATGTCTGTGAGTCGTCAACGCGAGCATTACATCACTAGGCAGTTACTCGTCGCTTTGCATGTGTGAGCCAAACACACACATGAATCATGTGACGACACGTGTATTGACGTGCTCGTGTGTGTGCGGCCTAATCTTTTGTGGAATGCTGGTTTCATACGCCTAATGAGTACTTTTTTAAAAGCCTGAAAAGGAATTTTCTTTCAGTTTTTTTAAAGAAAATGGTTGGTGCAAGGTCTGCTTTGCTTTTAGGTGCAGATTTTTAATTTAACAAATGTGGATGAAATAAATTGAGTAAGCATGTTGCCTTAATATTTATCTTTTATATTAAGAAAAAATCTCCATTTATATGAAGTCAAATCACAAAACAAACATCCTCACGTTCCCACGATGGACATCCTCAGATTCATATTCAGTACGCAGAACTATAAATATACCAAATAGGAGGTAATCAGAGCCGCAGAGGCAAGTCCATGTATCGCCATTCACTAAAACATTAACACATCATTATGTATCAAACTTTTGGTCATAGGCAAACCAGTTTCCTCACGATGTTTTCCTTGACCGTGTCAATTTTTCCAAGTAGAAAAATACAATGCAACACGACATTATATTTCACTTCATTTTAAGGTTGCCGGGATCACTTTTAGTACTAACATAGCCAACGGTGCATTTATTTGTTTTTTTAAGATTAACATATAAAAAGATTTGTAAAATTTTATGTATTTGTCTTAAGAATGTTATGTACAGTCAGCTTCACTAAATGTTTACCCTCTGGGGCTTTAAAGTTTCAATTGATTACTTGCATGTTTTGATTATTATTCCGAGGCAAAATTAAGCCTTAGATTAAATACACAATTAATAATCTAAAAAATCATGCATAGATCATAAACGCATGTAAAGTTAAATATAGTTAAATAAATTATTTAATTATTATTTTACAGTTTTTGTAAATTAAATAGGAATTCCGATCCCAGACTTCATATTCAATTATTCTGACAATAAAGAATGTATTGATAAAGAACATCAAGCAGTTTTATACCTGGGTATTCAATCAGCATTAGGAAAACTTACATTTAACGGTAGACGAGTCAGAGGTTAAGTGGAGAAGCGAGTTTGTCATAGGCCGCATTTACAGAGTAAGCAGTCTAATAATCTTAAAAGTAAGGCAGGACACCTAACCAAACGTGTTGATGGTCGTTGGAGTAAATCATTGTACGTGCACTATCTTCGGAGGGTTAACGATATCGTCAAAGTCACAGGACACGGATTCGAGTCTCATGAAGTCGAGAAGCACAGGACAAAGGAAAAACAAACGACAAAGACTGAAAAGAGGCCTATGAGGCCCGGAGGCTGCATCGGGCCGTCGATCGTCCCGATACCTCTTACGTATAAAGTTTAATAAGTTTGTATAAGCCAAAGGTCAACTTTAGTGCCTAAAAATGAATTCCTATATGGATAAGCGCCTGTTATAGGGGTCGTATAATATAAATTATTGGGATGTTTCGGCTCGAAGCGCCGTGGCCTTACATACAGAGGAAACTTTGCAGTTTATCTAAACTTGTTCAATGACGATAGTCAAATTTAGTCAAGTTGAGATATCGCATTGCTTATTCAATGTTCCCGCCGGTGTATTTTTTTTGGGATATTATAAAATCTTACAATTTAATCGTATTTATTTAAACTGGGTCACTGGGATGACAAGTGAAGTTGGTCGATTGTTGTCATCTACTTTAGTTACGCATTGGCGTACCGTTATTTTCACATGAACACATGCATAGTTTACGCTGATTACCAGCGCTTACTAACCGGTTTTACAAGTAAAAGGCTAGATGCTGCGCAAAATTGCCGTATAGCGGAGATTCGTAATTATTGTGCAGTCGTATAGATAAACCACTATCGTAATTCATTTAATTAATTTTTACTGTTAGATTTTGTTGCTGAGTAAATAAAAATAAACTTTTATTATACACAAGTAAACATACCTAATTATTATGAACAGAAGACATGATTAATATAATGCATGGTAATAAAACATTCCTGAAGCCATACAAAATTATTCAAAAACAGCATTACAACAGACAATTTATTATACAGACAATGTTCGTTTCTTCGTTTACTAGAAACGAAGAAACGAACATTGTCTTACTCTTGCCCGAAAACTATACACTGTTTTTTTGCATTGCAAGTTAACAAGTTCCACGTCTAAGTCCAAATCAAAAGCTTGGTTTTGAACCATGTTGTGTTACTGACTACTGTGAGGATTTGGCAAATTCGGTTTTAAATCAGTCTTTTATGAGCAAAGAATGTCCATAATTACACGCATTGAACAAAATTATGTCATTCATAGTTATTTGCATAACAAATGCCGCAAATAGAACGTTATAAAAATGCTAAACCTGTTGCAAAACCTGACCTACAACAATGCATCACCTATTTATACTATACATAATGCTATTACGTGGGAATTATATACAACGTAACTATGTATAATGTTCTATGTACCTATAGTTCTAACGGAAGTGACTCAGAACGTTAGGATGTATGGACAAAGGAAACAAATTGGATTACGTTTTCGTGATCGAGCTTAATTATGAAAATTATACAAGGGATACCATAGTTATTATTGGCCTTTGTGGCAATCATAGCTTCTTCGTATAATCGTGAATTACCTATTGTTTATAATACAGAGGGTTATATTTTCAGTACACAAACTCTGACTTTTTGCCAAGGTGTACATAAGCAGTTATATAGTTTGAATCAGGAAAATCATACCCAAGTTAGCAATATGTCGGAATTCAAACAAGTTCATAGACAATATAGAATACTTGAGAGTGTACTGACCTATTGTCCTGTATTCTGACTTCTGACATCATCACAAACAATATACATCCATGTACTTTAGTGCATTCCTATTGTTATTGCCTGTATAGATAAACTAACATTGTAATTATTATAACTTTGATGATAGTAATATTGAATATTACTAAAGGCCTAAAACTTCAGGTTCAGGTATCAATTTGGATTTTTTACAAAGTATTTTGTAAATACAATCGTTATTATTTCATGTTGTTTTCATTTAATTACTATCTTTACGAGTCTTACCCATCCCTTTTCACATAATTATTTTATTTTCAGTTGTGAACTTGAGCAACTATTAGCTTTTTAAGCAGGTTCAAACTCTCAATGTGGCTTTTATAAAAAAAAGCATGTGTAACTAATGTAACGTCTTTATACTTTATGTAACATTTATTCATACAACTATGTACAAGTAGGTATATACAAAAAATACAGATGAAACAGCTAGCTATCTAAAGACCGTTGCAAACGATCTATAGATAGCTCAACTGATCCAGATCACTACCAGGCGGAAGCGTTCCCAAAATACTGGCCGCATTGCCACGCTGAATGGCAATGCTAATGCGTTGACCCAGATAAGAGCCAGCTCTCTTGTCACGCGTCGCTTCGACCAGTCGCCCTGAAAGAATTTTGAAAACGCGAAGGGCCCCGGTTCCCCACGGACCCAGAGTCTCAACCCCAAAAGGCTCAAATAAGTAGGCTCTGTCGAGACTTCTATATTTAAAGTATATTACTAATATATTACTAATATATTAATATTACTAATGTAACTATTTATGTTTATTGACACCAGTGTCATCATTAATGAGTAAAACAGCTATAACAATCACAGTTCACAAGAAGTCATGTTTTATCTTCCGTCAAATCACTGCTGGTTTGCACATCACTCATCAAGAGAGCCGTTATTTGAGCTAATTGATGGATATGACCCAAATTATCATGTATTTATTAATATCAGTATTTTTTTTTATGTACAGTCAGTTAGTACTTTTTGGCGAAATAAAATACTTCAAAACCATTTACAGTGGTTTTAAAGAAAAATTGTTTTTTGTTCAATATAGCCAAGCATTAATTAACTACTAAGTATATTTATTTGGAATCAATAAAAACATATTCTAAATAAAACAACAAGAGAAAAACAAAGAAGGAATACTTTAACATAGACAAATATTTTTTGTAGATTTTTATCAAATGTCAAAAGCAAATAAACACTTAACTCAATTTACCATTTTAAATAAATACATAAAATAAAACACATGGTACAAACGAGCAAAAGTACATGAAGTTAATACATCCACACAAGCGAACAAAGTATCTTGGCGTCCATGAGAATTACGTGTACCTAACCAAACTAGTATTTGTCTATTTCTATTCGGCCAATGCGATAACCATTCATACTAACTACTGCTTCTACATCTATTCTATGATGCAGCTTCATAGTAACTAATGCTAGTGCATCTATTCTGTGACTTAGTAACTTAGGTATTCTGTAAGTACTATATACCTAGGCCGTACGATGCCGTTGAATTTGGTCAATGCCGTATTTTAAATGTTGCCAGTGATATAACTTATTATTAGGAGTTACTTTTAGTGATAAAATAAAATTGTGCAATATTGTATTCAATAACTATTTTATTGGCTGTGAAAGGTTTATAGCGTATCATAAATTTTAATTATTACTAACCTACGCTTTTTTTTTTTACAATTAATTGAATATTAATAATAGTTTATTGCTACGATGAGTGGGCTATTTCAGACCGTTCAACGTTGTGACAGTGGCACTCTATGAGTAAGCCTATCTGAGTAGACTTTCACAGAGAGATACACATTAATGTTTAGGGACTTTATCAGTGTTTTGTTTTATTTTGTGAGCCTTAGCTTTCATTACACCATTATTATAAAGGACTACTCTTTTAAGAATATTTTTAAAATACTATACATTATGTTTATTATTCTTATTCAATTAGAAAAAAGATTACCATTTTTTTTTGTATAATTGCCTTCTGTGCCGTAATAAAACAAACAAAACGCATCGCAACAAAATTCTCGCAGTGTGTCCCAGTCCGAAAAAAAGTGTGCTATAATCACGAGGATCCCGTCCATGTGTGCGTACGTCCGTGTGACCTACTTACGAACGTGGCTCGGGCAACATCGGGTATTTCCGTCACCCGAACACATGTCTCCGTAATAACTATTATTTAATCTGTACGAGCGCCATCTTGTGAATGACCAAAATACATTGACCTGCTGGTTTGGTAAGGCTGGAACGATTACAGAAGGTGTTACGTAAAATTATGTTGTCATGTTGGTTTGTTTTCATTTTCAATAGGTTCGTCGCGTGATAAGTAATTGATAAAGGAATTACCTACTTGTTTACTTCCGATTTAGTTTGAATACTTTTTTTTTTGTGTTTTTCAGGGTTCTATGCTCCGTAGTAAATTTTGAATTAAAGTCTTCGGGTTCCGGAAGTTATTGAGTTATAAAAATAGAAAATGTTTATCTATTATTGTCGCTGACTGTACTGATGTGCAGTAGGTATGTTTTGTTTGATATATTTTTCTGTACTGCTTATTTATACAAGTATATATGTATATAAAAAAGGCGTTATATACATTATATAGATGCAGAAGGGCTGAATGATTACGATGATATTTTATATGAACGCAGGTAGAGTCTCTTGCTCGCACAAGCAAACAACTCATGCATGTCTTTAAAAGTAAAACAGCATCTCATTCAGCTCATTTTGAAACAGCTCGTCCGGGTAAGTACCTACCTAGTACCTGCTACTGCTATACCTATTTCTTCCACTAAGCAGTAATGCTCGCATTACTGTTCAACACACACACACAGCAGTGTTAAAGTCTGAAGGGTATGGATACCGGTGAAATAACACACGTGACTTTTCACCCGTTATGTTTCAGGGTCGACAACGCGCGATACCTCTGGTGTTGTAAGCATCCATAGGTTACGGTAACCGCTTACCAACCATGGGCCGTATGCTTTTTTGCCTCTTTAGTTTAGAGCGCCTATGCTGAATTCACTTTACAGCTAGGTAGAGCCTTTCTTGACTGTTGGTAGAAAAAACCTGAGCCGGGAAAGAATTTAGGAAGGCGCCGACTAAGTTTCGACTCATTACGAGAGTCTTCAGCAGGGTGAGAAGCCGAGTGATCGCGACGCGGAGGGACAGGAGATCAAATTCACGATAGTTTTTGGAATAAAACAGTTTCACCTTATTTTATTTTTGATCATACGGTCACCACTTCGATACCGTTATTAGCATTCTGTGCTTTGGAGGAAACGTCGAATTGTCAGTCCCGTATTTCTAAGTTATCGATGACATCGTCAATGTAATAGGGCATGCCTGGTTGCAAGACGCATATCACAGAGGAGAGGCCTTTACCCAGCTGTGGTTCCGTAAAATGATGACGATGAGGGCAATCTTCGGGTAGTCGGACAAATGTTTACATGTTCCGCAGGTCTGAGTGTTGTAGTACCACGGTACTCGTAGTTCCTGATACCCACGTCACAGGGAAACCCAGTGTGGAGTCAGTATGTGTGTATGTTGGGTGTTTATTTATTTTATTTATATGGCCTGCCAATTTCCACTTTAAAGAATTAACAAAAACAGGCTTGTCTATACAAACCATATGAGGTAAGCAAGTTTTTATAGTCTGATGATGATGATGATGATGATGATAAGTTTATCGTTTAAGATAATAATAAACTATTTAAATTCAAACAATAACAAACCAATAAAATAAAGATCGAAAGTGTATGACGCAATATAACCTATCGGATCAATTATTTAAAGTTAATAGCCATTACATAAACTAATAAATATTCCATAGTAGATATTGTTTGGACTGTGGCACGAAAAGCTTTCATACATTCCCGATGACTTCCGTATTGTAAGAGTTTAGAGATCCTTAAAAAAGAAAACCTCCGTTAGTTTAAAAAGGACACCTATTTGTCATCATCATACTTAAACTGAAAGAAGATTTAAAAAAAACACGTTTATTGTCGGATTCGTTTAGGCATGGTTTTTTTTTTTCAAGTTTTAGGACGACTATTCTAAATGTTATTTGTGATTTAGGTAAAATGTATAAAAACCTTACGTAAAATCATTGGGATTTTAACTTTTAGGTACCTACTTGAGTAACTAAAAGTCAACAATTCAAAATTTTTTTTTTGTATTTAATACTAACTACTTTTACCTGTGTACCTATTTATTTTATGATTTATCCCAAATAAAATAAAAAAAAACTATATACATCGACCCAAAGTGAAATAATGATCGCCACACCATAATTTTGCACGCCACGATGACTGATATTGCTTTAAGCATTAAGCAATACACTTTTTGTGTGGAAGTATTAAACAAATAATACAATTTTCATACGGAACCCATATTAAAAAATCTGAACACGCATGTCCAATCCTCACTCACACATAGGTACTTACTCAAGATATTTTCGGCAACTTTCTCCTTTCGAAAGTTACTATCATAATGTGGGTGGATACGTTTACTTATTATATCTGTGTGAATTTAAGAAAAAACATACAGGTTGTAAACATAAAAAAATATAGTGGCGTAGTCACGTCGCAGTCACTAAAATTGTTTGGAAGAGATCGCTTCTAAACGTTAAGATCGCTTATTGTACTTTCTTTAGAATAAGATTTTATGTATTATTTTGTTTAAGGTGTAAAATAAAGTATTTTCATTCAGGCATTTTTTTGTATAAATAAATATTTTTTTGTTTTTGTGGTATTTATTATTATGGTGATTTGTATGTCTTTAAGGATGTTTCTTTTATGGGTTTTATAAAGACGATGGAAATAATAATAAATAATGCTGGTCATTTTCTGGAAAAAATAAAAATCGACGTCATTAAACGGGAAGAAAAACGGGCAGCGTGGTGTTTTCATAAAATTTATATAGCCATTTAAAAAATAATCACTAAAATAGGTTTACAATTGGCGCAGATGTCTCGTTACATACACATAAAAATAATAGACGTATTGAGAACCTCCTCCTTTTATGAAGTCGGATGATAAGTAAAGCAGTAGGTAATAAAATAAGTACCTTGTAACAGCTCATTACGAGGCGTAACCAAACATTACAATGATTATGACTACACACAATATAATTACGGCGTTGAAAATATTTTTATCTGATTTTACTACTTATACTGTGACGCATTCGCACGAAGAAGAATTTTGACTTTAGGGTTGTCAAAAATAAAAAAAAGTGTAAACCAGTATCATTATCATCCACAGCTTGGTAGAAATTGGAAAATGCTCTACAGGTAAATATAAATAGAATCTATTTGAAAGAGTATATCAATAATAAAACTAATTAAATAGTTATTCGAACTATACCTGTGCGCTTAGCACGAGTACCCAAGACAACGTTTTGTCAACGAAAGAGAAGACAAAAACTATTTCTGTCGCCTATTCTGTCAAACAAAAGAGAGGGAGAAAATATTTCTACATTTCAACGAATTTGGCAAAATTACGGCGATTATTAGCATCATACATACAAATATCTATAAATATATTGGTTTTGTTTGTCTCACCTGTATTTTTATCTCAAATCCTTCGAGAGTAAAAACAATGTTACTCTTGATTTTTTGGTTGTCTCTTTAATGCCCTAACCTGTATATTACATCAAGAACATTCGTAAAATAATGTTACTCGTTAAAAACTAGTGGGTTTACAAAAACATCATAAAACAAACTTATAAGAACTATAAAGGGGTTTCACAAATAACAATTATTATTCTTGTTACACGATTAAAATCTTGTTTGAATGTTGTAAGAGTCGCCCTACAAACGAGATCTCTTTTTAGAAGGGTCCTTTTCAACCCTTAACAAGGCCAAGGGAGATTACTTCCCACTGCAACCCGTTTCCCTAAACCAAAAGTAGTTTTTTATTTTAACTGATCACCCCAGGATAACGCATTAAGAACTTATGGGCTTTTGGTAGATTTTTATCATAATGTGATGACAACACTTTTCGTAAATTAGTCATATTATGGCCATCGCCAATAAATATCAAATGATGGCAGACAGACTGAAGAATATACCATTATGTTTATAAAATCATGAATACGTTAGCCGGAGGTCGTGGGTTCGAACGAACCCGGTCGTGTACCAATAAATTTCTTATTATTTTAGTTTTGCTGCGATGTTATGGTGTCCATTTTGACAGTTTTTTTTTGTACACTACAAAAAAATACTTTCATAAAGATTTGATTGACAGCCCTGGACCCCGTATAATAGCATACAAAATTCGAGAGTGGCCGAAAAGTCGTGAGTTAAACACTTTCACTAGTTAGATAATGAACCGGTCGGAACGAGGAAGGATAAGGAACTACTCATTATAAGGTCCCAGTCATGGGAATCAGATTCAACGGGTCCACGGATCCACGGGTACTAAAACATGATATGAACTACGTGATCTTCATAGGACGAGCTCGTCCAGGGAAGCACCACCATACCTATTTCTTAATTATTTAAAATCAGTTAATTATTTAAAATAGCCGTGTTTGCCTAGTGGGTGATACCCCGACTTGATCCTGACCTGATCTGGAGGTCGTGGGTTCGAACCCGATATTGCACCAATGGATTTTTCTACTCGAAAAATTTATGTGCGCATGAACACGTGCTCAAAACGGTGAAGGAAAACATCGTGAGGAAACCGGCATGCCCTAGAACCAAAAATTCGAAGGCATGTGCCAATAGTTCGTGTTCCAATAAGCGGCAATGGGCTTGAAACCTGTCACGTGGAATGCTTACTACTTGCAAAACGCGGGCATGTACCAAATGTAATGTTTGGACGCCTCTGACTACCCCCTACTTGGTATCCTCAAAGATCTACTCACTGCGTATGTATCTGAGGATGTCCACCATGGGGAAGACAGTCGTGAGCGTGTTTGTTCAGTTATTTGCTTATGCAAATTCTCGTCAAAAGGTTTGACAAAATAAACAGAAATAGATAGATAGAAAATAAAACGAGGGCACAGCCGGACTTAATGCTAATCAGCATTTCCTTCCAGCTAACCTTTGTGTAATGAAAAGTTAGGCGGTATTGCATAGAAATAATTCTTTCAAATATTTTAAAATCGAAATGATATGCTTATTTGTCAACCTTTTTGACAGTTGACAATCAATGTCACCTTTTAGTACCTACGCTTTTGTCAATAATTATTGACTAGCTAAAGCTTACATCATATTTGAACTTTACATTACAATAAATTTATATTTAAGCTCCTACTACGAAACATCGCTATGTTATTATAGACTAGCTACGCCACGGCCGCTCTCGGCCCTCAACACACCACATCGCATGTCCCGCCCGCGCTTTTGCTTAGCTTTTCGCTCGGCTCCTTAGGGTCGTAGCGTTATGTTTAATAGCCTGTACTATAACTAGAACAAGAATCGGGCTATCAAATGCAAAAATAATTCTTCAAATCCGACTGGTAGGAAGTTCCGGAGATAAGCGCGTTCAAACAAGTAGGTATAGATACAATTGACATTACGCGAAATGTCAAATTAAAATGGCGTGACGTCTTCAAACACGGTTGTCGCGTGCTACGTCGGCCTCGGAATTAAACATTTGATGTAGATACCTCTGAGATAACGTGAGAAAAATGCATTTAATATGAAAATACAGCCTATAAGGGTATAAGGGTAAGGGTATATAATGACGGTAAGTGATAATGGTTTTCCAACTGTCAAAATGACAGCTAAAACTTTGAACCAACAGTTATTGCTCAACCCACGCGTCACAGATAAGAAAATATAATCTTAGCAACAAGTGGGCCGTATGGTTATTTGCCACCTTGGTGGTAAAAAAACGTTATAAGTAACATCTCAGGAAAGACAGACGATGGTAGCACAGACTTCCTAGAGATGCTTACGATTGTAGTATGTTCCATTCCTTCACTGTTCTCATTATGGAACCGAAACGTTGAATAGGTCGTAAACATAGAAAAATGCCGGAAAATAAGCGCGTATACCTAACAGTAAATTGACAGATCAGAAAATTTCAAATTACCGACCCCTGCCAATTATAAAATCACACATCATTAGCAATTATTTTCATGCAATTATAAGAGATTAAATCTTATTAATTAGGTACTCACTATAAATTCAATATTTGCTTGTGTTCAACCTTCAATGGTTTTAATTAAACACGCGATATAAAGTTATGTATCTACACATTTTAATTTTTATCATGAAAAACGTATTTTCGGTTTTGAAAAACATATTGTTTCTCTTTATCTCTATTTACATCTTTATCTCTCACAAAGTATTTTAATACAAAATTAGAAAAAAAAAACCCAGACTTGTATTAACATCTTCGATTTTAATCCTCTAGTCATTAAAGTCTAGTGACTTGTGAAATAAGACCAACCTAAGAACCTAGAAAGAAGAAATTCTTCCGTTTGGGGGATAGCTAGTATGCCACAGATAGTTGGTACACACGTTAAACTTAACAACCCTCTGTTTGCATCAGGTGCTTAAAAATTTAAGAAATAAAAAACGAAAACTCTGTTTAGGGTTAAGCTCGCATTTGTACATGTCATTTAATTCTGCCTTTTGTAAGTGTTTATTTGTATGTACGATAAAGAATAAAGAAAATAAAGTTTTGCGCACAGATAATTTAACAGACTTCAAAAAACGAGATTATATCAATGAGAGGTTTTCCTTATCTGTGGCTGGTCGTGCTAGTTCCCTGACGGTTACTAGATGGCACTTTTATGACATGTCATATACCTACATGTAGAAAACAAAATAAATTCAAAATATTTTAAGAATAATGTTATATGCAGTAAAGCAGTAATGCTCGCATTGCTGTGTTCCGTTTTGAAGGGGTGCCAGTAAAATTACAGGCACATAAGACTTTTCATCATGAGGTCACAGGGTCGATAACGCGCGAGTAATACCTCTGGTGTTGCCAGCGTCAACAGTAACAATAGGTTACGGCAAACCGCTTACCAACAAAAAAATAACACATTTAATTTTGTTCAGACATTATGAGCCTAGTTATTTTTTCTTTTAAAGGGACACATCTTTCGTTTTACCATTTTAAGTGCTAAGTTATTTATCGTTTAGCCTTACGATCTCTTTAAAATTCAGTAGTAACTATCAACTTAGCCATGTTATTAGATAAGTACTTTGCAAGGTCTTGCCAATCAATCAGTCCTAATAAGCCTCATTTAGACAAACTTTGACATTTACTAGCTACCTACATGTTGGATAATAACTTTAGCAGAAGAAGTTTAGACAAACACACATAGTCCTGACCGCATTAGGATGTCCTGTGTCGTGGGTATCAGGAACGATTACCGTGGTACTACAACACCCAATGCCGGAACAAATATTTGCAATATAAGTACATAATATACAAAATTTGTCCTTGAGCGGGAATCGAACTCGCACCTCTTGGGTCTTAGCTGGCTTCTCATCTACCGCGCCATCGAATCGATTTGAATAGTAGATACGTAGATAACTAAACCTTTCTGTACAGCGTCATCTATGTAACATTGAAGAACTATTGTGGTGATTCGATCGTCTTAGAGAACATCACTAGCGTGTCCCAATCCCTAATGCCAAAATGGCCATGTTGCTTTTCCGCTCTTTTCTGACAAATGGTGATTGTTATGGTTTAAAAGATTAATATTCACGGTCTGTTGTGTGAATAATAAACTCTTGTACGTATAATATGGATAAACGTTTTAATTGCACGTTTTAATATTAAGGGAGACAAATAAATAAAAACAAAATGAATAAACCGCATTGAAATTCACCTGAATAAAAGCTTTAATTAAAATCCTCGCTAGCTTATTTGAATCTGGAAGCCGGAAACTGCTGAAATCCAGGTCACCTCTCAGTCAGACAGTGCACAGACTAAAATATAATACTACAAACCGCCTATATAAAGCATAAGACTTGACCAATGATTTCAGTGAGTATTTATGGAAATAACATACATATTTGATGCTCGCTTCTTTCCTCAATAAATACAATGTGTCAAGGACGACAACTACTCTAAATATTGAAGTTAGGAAGTTTTATTAAATGAAGACTTTCCTTATTTTTTTAGAGATAGAATAAAGCATTCAAAGATTTTGAAAATGTTACTTGCCTAAGCCGGCGCTACAAACCGCTAAATGAGAATAAAATATTGTGTATTTTTACCGATCGAAAGGGTAAATCACAAGTATCTATTCCTTCTTAATAACATAGTATTGCAAATTAAATTGTAGTTATGCAATATACTTACAAAAAATAAAGTTTATAATATAAACTGATAAAAAAACAAGTATCTATTCCTTCTTAATAACATAGTATTGCAAATTAAATTGTAGTTATGCAGTATACTTACAAAAAATAAAGTTTATAATATAAACTGATAAAAAAACCTCTATTAAGTAATCAAACTTCCTGTCTTCAATATTTAAAGTACTTCGTCCTCCATTATTAGATACATACTCTTTACATTACAATATTAGATACATACTCATAGCGTAGATCTTTGAAGATACCTACCTAGAAGGTAGAGGCACGTCCAAACATTACATGTGGCACATGACCGCTTTTTGCAACTAGTTCTCATTCCACATGACAGGTTGTAAACCCTGCTTATTTGAACGCTAACCAATGGCAAATGCCATAATTTTCGGTTCTATGCCAAGCCCGTTTCCTCACAATATTTTCCTTCAATGTCTGCGAGGGTTCGGTCTGAACCCCAACATCTCCGGATCGGAAGTCGCGATACCGCCTATTAGGCTAACACGGCCCACGGCGGTATTGCAAGCGATCTACTAGTACCTACTTACATTAAAACTCAATGCAAAAGGCCGACTACTTTGAAGGCTAATAAAGAAAATGTAAATATTTAGATTCACTATCTTACTGACGGTACATAATGTATAAATAAATACACATGGCCCTTAGTTACGCAAGCTAGAACTTTGTTTGAATGTTTTTTTTTTATACAGCTAAAGTGGTAATCAAGCATACGGCCCTCCTGATGGTAAGCGGTCACCGTAACCTATGGACACCAGGGTCCATAGGTTACGGTACCATGCTTGCAACACCAGGGTTTAGATATTAGTTTTCCTCTCACGCTAACGCAATTTTTGAAAAAACTTGACAGCAGTCACGTGACATTTCCACAATGTGTCAATGTCATTTCCATACAATTCAATCTTTCACAGATATAAGTGATAAGTGTCTAGACACCCTAAGGTATTACTCGCAAAGTATCTTGTGCCTGTAATTTTACCGGCACCCTTCAAACCGGAACACAGCAATGCGAGCAATACTGCTTGGTGCTATATTATGTAATATAGCGACTGTTTTATGACAGTAAATCTATGTTTGTCTGACCATAAGAGGCTTTAAAACCCAGCGAAGATTCGTCACCACTTTCCCTTGGAACGGTGTTGCAATGAAGAAAATGTATGGTTTGTATGACTTGTGAAATATGAAAGCGTATGTAAACATTGGAATGATATCTTGCAAGGTCCTTTCACCACATTGGTTATCTTAAACACAAACCTAGGTATCCGAAATATAACATTACTATTTTGTATAGTTTTTATTCTGATGACCGGATAGGCTTGGAGCTGTCACGTAGAATGGTAAGTAATTACAAAACGCGGGCATGTGCCTATTAATAAATTCAAGATGTGACTATCTAGATATCTAACAAATTGCTCAGTACCATTCGTATCTTGTACCACCCATTCGCACTAAGCGTTTCGGTTCAACTTTTATAATAAAAACGGCGAATGAATGGAACAATCTTCCATCTGTCTTTACTGAAAAATAAAATTTGGGTCTCTTCTGTTTTCCGTAAATTTTGCTGACGTTTCGTCACATAATCAAGACCGCGACCGCGTTCATGTATATGCCGGTCATAAAACGAAAAACAGTGGTAAGTAGCTGTATTTTGAATTTATCTATATAAACTAACTATTGATAAGTAGAGCTATTGCCAACATTATTATCAGAAAAACGACCGACCAAAACCAGTCAAACAACGAACATTTTCGTTCACAATTCAAATTCAGCTTCGCGTAATGGCTTGCAGCCTTGGAGCCCTAGCCCTACGTATAATAAGTTATGCATGACCTAAGTACACGACTGTAAACGGCAACATTTTCGTCTCGCTAGATTTTGTCATTAGCTTTTTTGTGACGTTATATTTGACAGCTGACACTTTTATTTTAGTGTCATGGTGCTAATGAGAGGTTTTCTTGATTGTTCTTTAGCAAGTGTAGTATTCGATACAGATAAAAGATAAGATGTTAATGTCTGGACACCAAACATTTAAAAGTTACAGACATTTTTCAGCACTTGATTTGAATTAAATTTGAAACGATACCTAAATGAAAAACTTTTAGTGCACGCTTGCCACAGTATTTTTCTGGCACCAGACTCAGTGGAATACCAGTTTGTGCGTGTACCAAGAGGGAGACGGGTTTGATACTCGATTAGGTTGAAACTTTTAGGAGTTGATAAAACTCTGAATTTGTGAATTGTGTTTATTTATGCGGTTAATGTACGGGAGGTTATGTACTTAAAGTAATTTCACCCGTGGTCAAATGATGAATTGAAAGTAAAAAGTCAATCCAAATAAAACGTTCCATTTTTAAATTTAATACCAAATCCACCTTTTGAAATTACTTATTGCACCGGCATAAAAATCGCCAAATTCGAAATTCGAATTTCGAAATTTAGCGATAGGACGCGGTGCGTTGTCTCAATTAAAACTGTAACTGTTCGCAGAGCACGCGGATTTTGACCTTACCAGTGACAAGATAGGGTTGTTTCTCGATTGTACGACGTGACGACGGCGTCAAGCCAACTCAAAAGTGTGTCACCGGTTGAACAACACACGCAAGGCCGATGGATCTATCTATGAATGCGCGCGCAAAACGACGAACGTGCATCTCTATGACAGTTGACACATCTGTTATTTTGATCTTCGTAACTTACGAAGTTTTTCCGAACTATCGTTCTCGCGTCGTGTCTCTGGGTCTAGCGACATTTCAATATTAACAATAAGTAAAAAAAAAATTTAAAAACAATATTTTATCCCTGAGTTAGCAACCATGTCATGGTAAAACTTAAAACCAAGCTATCATAATAAAATGCGTGCACAACATTTCGTGTCTGTGCTGTTGACCGTTGAGGAGTTTTTTTATCTGGAGCTAAAAAAACTCGATTCAGGCTATGCTAACCATAAAAACGCACTGTCATCGAAACTGAACCAACATGCAAAAATTCAACTCCATAGATTAAAAGGAAGTGGTTTTTAATTCAGCTTTCAAGATTTGACCTAAACAAACATACAAAACATTGCAAGATAAATAAAAAGTTGTAAAAAAACCCTAATTTCAGGGAATTAAATTTGACATAGAATGTTTGGGCAACCTCTTTGATTTTGACGTTTATCAAAACGAGTAGTAGTCTCGAACTAAAAGTTATATTTTTAAGTTTTAGAAGTTTTGGACATTTCTATTTTCATTTATATACTAACAAAATAGTGATGCACACGACAAACGACAGATTTTGCCAGGCACATTGTTCAAAACGTTAAAATAAAAAATAAATAAACAAAAAACTTTAAATGTTTCATGTTCCTCTCCATCCAAAGGTTGTCTGGAAGAAAGCGCTTCTAAGCGATAAGATCGCCCATTGTACTTTAAGTTTTGTTAAGTAGTATTTATTTTTAGAATAGGATAGATTACATTTATTTGGCAGCACATTTAGTACAATAAGGTCTTAGAATGAATAATTTTCATATGTCTAATTATGTTTTACCTTAACTAGGCATGCAAATGTTACATACATTAAATATATAAAAAATAAAATAGCTACAAATAGTAGTTTTACAAAGAATTATAAATTCAATAAATAAGTAAAATTAAAGGAAATTAATATTTAAGCACCTACAATGTTACAATTCGACACTTGTGTCATTTTTAGTTTATATTTCCGGTTGTGCAGCCCGTCGTTAGTTACATCGCCTAGTATTCTCAGACGAAAATCGTTATTTATCCTGACAAGTTCTGGATTTTGCTTTACAAGCACAGCTGCTTGTCTAATGTAGATGGGACATGGGTGTACATGGAAGAACATTATATTTTTAAAGAGAATTGCATGAATCCAGAAAATGAGCTCCGCGCATAAAGATCGTACGCATTTTTTAATCTGAAATCTGAAGGCTGTACCTCTGTCAGAATCTATCCTGTTAGCCCATAAAAGCAATCCGTATGATTACTTTTATTTTCTAATGGTACAATAAAGTATTTTCAGTATTTCATTTATAGAAATGACTTGAATACGAGTATGTTTTCTTAGAACTCTATGTAGGTACATAGTAGCTACGTAGGTACGTAGCTACTTTACTTACCTCCTAATAAAAAGACACTTGGAATTGAATTTATAATGACTAAAAAGATTGTTCATCTTATGAATCTCTAAATTGTACTACCCACACATCTAAACTAACAGTCTACTGTGCCTATAGTATAGTAAAGGCTATACCATTAAAATAAAAACAAATATCTAGGGTATTGGGGCGCTACAATAAACGATGGAATACACAAGCATTGCGTTTTTAAAAAAATTATATAAATTATGTCTATAGTTTATGAATGCAGCTAACTGAAGCTCAACCCCAGGGTGACCACCAACCTAGATCCGGTATTGCCAACTGCCAAATATCTTTGTGCTCGAAACAATTACCAAGAGAAATTCAGCCTTCCGCCGCTGTTGAAATGCTCCAGTCGATTTTATATTTTGCAATCACCCTGCAAGGTGACAATAGTTTTTCTATTGATAAGTGTAACCGGGTCAGGTCCTTGAGGCCCAAATTATAATTTAAATTACAACTAGTTACTTGCCACGAGCTGAAATCTCGCGAAGTACTGTTTTTACCCGATTACCGAAACTTCACTGTCCCAGAGTTCCAAAACGCACCTACAGATAATACAAGCTTTGCTTAGTTTGGGGCTAGATGATGCTATGTGAAAAATGTCCAGCATATTTTTTTTTATAAAACGTTCCACAGACGAAAAATATGAAAATCGAACATTATAAGTAAAATGAATGATCATAGGGAAATGGTTGTCATAGTTCGCGTGAATGTATGTATTGATCGCCACCGCGCCACCGTGCCACCCCCACCGCGTCAGTTTGACCGGCCCTTAACTCGTGTCATATTTGTTTTCATGTCGTTGACACTGTTGACAGTTTGGTTTATGATAGGTCTAGACCACAGACTATAATATATTTAGGTGCAGTGTTAAATTTTCGTCTATATTTCACAGATCAGATAAAAGTCCCAAATAATCTTAGAGATTGTTAGAAATTGGAACAGTGTAACACTACTGTGGTGTAATAATAAAAAAAAAAACAAACACGCTCACGACTGTACACCCCATGGTGGACATCTTTAGATACATACTCAGTGAGTAGATCTTTGAGTAGTAAGTATGCGGTAGTCGGAGACATGTGCCATATTATGTAATGTTTGGAACATTACATATGGCACATGCCCGCGTTTTGCAAGTAGTTAGCATTCCACGTGACATGCGTTCGTTAACGTTTCGTAACGTTTTTTGAGCACATGTTAATCCATAACATTTTTCGGGTGGAAAAATCTATCCACGACCTCCGGATCAGAAGTGGGGGTACCGCCCACTAGGCCAACACGACTCTAGTATTATAATATATGTGTTATATCTCACCAGACGAATGCACTTAAGATGCGATGACAATACCAGCTAAAACTACGAGTGTTGTAATAAATTATTAAACTGTCTTACCACAGATCCTACATTGCGTCCACAGACCTAAAACTAGCCTATAGTTCTAAGCACACACAGTACACACACGCATAAATAGTTAATTCTGCGTGCGTTTGTATTTGGCAAGCGGCTGGGACTAGTCACTGTACTAGCAATTGATTTAATTAATTAGCTAGTTTTGTATGCTTTCGTAAATTGTGATGCAATTTTTAAGAAATAAAAAAATTACATCTAAAAATTACAAGAAATACATTCTTAAAATGTGGATTCATCGTGAGTGTTGAATTATATCATATCCTACGGATATTACAAATTCTAAAGTATGAACGTTTGTTGCTGACTTCGTAAGAGAGCGATATTGATAAAATTTTGAATTGGTATAGTTCGTAACTTAGAATTTGTCATAGTTAACTCGGGTATCGTGAGGGCAAAGCCTTGGGCAGAAGCTAGTAAATATAACGTAATGAAAATGATGAATTTGATAAAAGCTAATTGTTTTTTTTTTCAAACATGTATGCACATACATATTATTCGCCCTGTGCACTCAGCCAGGCACACACATAGTCTAGCTAATAGTAATTTATCATATCAGTGCTATGCCAGTAGCAATGTACCTGAGCAGTAAGCATGTTCCACGCATGCGCATAAATAAACACTTGACCGCGACCAGTGAATTTGATACTTGATAATTTCGCAAAAACGAGTGAAGTCATCGATCGAGACAAAACATTGCAAACCGAATTATTTGAGAAGCAAGGTTTTTTTATTGAACTCAGACGAAATATGTATCCGCAGTATCTTTATACCTCTTCAGTTTTGAAATATTGTTTTTTTTTAATCATTGTATTATATTCCTCAAACCTTTGACTCATGTAATCAATGCAATTAATTAAAAAAATAAAAACGTTAGACACAGTTGAATCCACAGCATAACTTATATGAATGGTGGAGGGCCGTCAAACTGAACTGCCACACATTCAAAAGAAAACCTCTTGTTAATCTTAAAAATATAAATATATATCTTAGAAAAATAGCAATCACACCTAGTGAGCGCGTAAAAGACCAAGATGGCGACCGATGTCATTAAACTTACGAAGGTTTCGCTAGTACCAAGACTGTTCGAGCACGCACTGGGCTATATGGGTCTTGGCCAGGCAACTTTTTCTCAGCTCACTTTGCTTCTAACATGGTACATGTCACATGTACGCTATCCTGGTTGTTGCCACCTGGTATCTAGATTCTATGGCTGAAGGCTATACTTTCATCTCAAAAAGCTTTATCTGTGGCGTAGTGGACGAAGGCCCGCCTGAGACGCAGAAGGTTGCGGGTTCGAATCCCGCCGCAGATCTCTCGGGATCTGGGTGTTTTCTATGTATTTACAAAAAAAAGTATTTAAGTAGTATATCAGTCATGCAGTTCCCATAACACAAGCTCTGCTTACTTTGGGGCTAGATAATGCTATGTGAAAAATGACCAGCATTATTATTATATTATCATTATTATTATGAAACTAAACTAACTAACCTATTATGGTTATGAAAAAACTTTACAGTAGCACGGGATATTTACATAAGTTAGTGGGTTTTGTTGTTTTACCGAAATTATATGTATGTTTGCATGTGTCAGTATCACGTTAGAAAATAATATTATGAGTCAAAAGTGTGCCTATAGAATGGGGAGAGTCAAACTAAATTAGGTAAAATAGTAATCATGTAACGTAAGTAGGAAAGTAATCTTCATTTTTCGATGTACACAAGTACTTGGTACCTCGCAATTAGGACTCTACAGTAAAACTCTTCGGCCAACGTAAGCCCTTTTTTCTTTAAAAATTCGCTAGATCTGACCAAAGTGTTAAGTGAACTTAGCAACAACTACCCAATTATTAGCCGACCTACTCTAAAAGCTGCTACAACTAGCTAAAAACCCATAGTTGGCAACATGATCCTGGGTTCTAGTAAGTATATCAGTCAGGTGGTCAGTGTGTAATATGTTCGGCCTCTCTATCATTATAATTTGAGGGCGCGTTGGAATGTATTAGCTGACTGGTACTTTATGTAAGATCGATGACTATACTTGTGTACTTGACTTGCATTGTGGAAAAAGGGTTGGGTAACGATTTATTCTTCGGTAAACCAGATACAAAGTTCTGGAAAATTACAGTTCTGGTTAAGAATATCCCATGTCGTCGACGATTATGATTGGAGCGAATGTAGCAAAAGAGGTAGACCACGGATTTCCACTTGCTACGTACCTAGACGTAGCAAGTAGAAATACGTGGTCTGCCTACCCTTGCGGGGAACAGGCATTATGATTGTAGGTATAACAAGGGAAATAAAATTAAAGTTTAGTACTGAATTGCTAGGACTCAACATCTGAATTATATTAGACTTTATATTTCGTTACGCATTAGGCAGAGCCTTCCTAACAAATTATTAGATTACATTAAAGTTCAATTAAGCATTGTTGTAGGTATGAGTATTGTGAACCTACCTAGTGTTCTAAAAAATAATACTGTATTTTTTTACATTCTGTTGTTTCTAAACTAAGTAGTTTTCGTAGTTATAAGTGGCAGGCCGGGTCAGTACCTAGGTACCACTCCATTTTGAGCTATTCTTTCAATCTGTCGGTAGAACGTCATACTTTGAAGAACTATGAGTTCTCCGTCCTTTTCTATCATTTAACAAACGATGGAGGCCGATATAGTTTTATCGAGCTGATAAAGTTATGGATAGATCATGAATACCCCTTATGTCAGTCTACATTATTATAATCACAGGTCACCTTAAAATACAACTTTGTGGGACACGTCAGTGTTTTTTCTTAATCTCACCGGGTATGTGAGGTATTTGTTGATTCTTTTATTCAATCCAATGAATCCACGCAAAGCATTGACTGCAATAGGGCCACGGCACGTGTAAATTAATCTATACTAATATCACGCTGTGGAAAGAACGCTTGACGAAGTACAGCGCGGACGGGTGTAGCGACGCGATAGGTCGGGGGGCGAAAACGGCTAGTATTAAATTAATTAATTTCACAACAACCAATGTTAAATACATAACTAGGAAAAAGAAAAAAGAAAACTAGTCTCTTGTGCTAAAATAGATGGAGTGAATTGACTCAATTTAAACAGTCAATTATAAGAAATGTGCTGAGCTTTTCAATATTTAGATCTATCGAATCAACATCGAAAAATACCGGTTTTTGCAAAGTATCGGATTACGTAGACCGGACGTTAGTATTGATGATCAGCGAAATTTTGCTTTTGTTGACTGTTGATTTTGAAGAAGTCGTTTTTATACTGGATTTCATGTCAGACAGTCGGAAAGATAGAAAAAGAGATAAAATACGAATCAACGTGTATGAAAGGGATAAAAAGAACATAGTGTAGTGAAGTTTGACTGACGCTTGCAAATTTTAGAGGTTTTTGAAACACGAGCGTCCTCGTTTAATGCATTACATTACCAAAATAATAATCAAATAATACCTAAAAAAAATCTTATGCAAATTTTGATGAATGTAAAACAGATATAACGTCTGTTCCTTTTTAAAATAAATAACGTGTTTCTTTTCAATTTGCACAAAACAGTTAATTTTAATTCAGCCCGAAACCAGTTTGCAAGCTGATTTACGTAACGCAAGTAAAAGGAACCAGATTATAGCAGAGCTTTCACAGAAGAAAATAATAGTTAGTGTATTATTCGCAATACCAGTTTTTTTCTTAGTGACCGTTATTCGAGAGATGATGAAATAACCAACGTGCTGGAAGAATCTCTGCGCCTCAAAAAGATACATTCATGCATGAATGTCTTGAGATAGCTGAAAAATCAGCCCTATTTATTATCTTCACTAATCAGATTTCGTATTACTGTCACTCATTGCCAATCTCGAATTCAATACCATTATATCCAAAGGCAAGGTAGAACGGCACAGGCCTGGCGCTTTCTTGAGCAATTCGAAATTCGAATGCCCGAAACACGAAATGTCCTTTTAATTCTTTGTAATAAAGGCGGCAGTATCGGTAAGCCCGCGAAAGTTCGTTCGAAATGTCAATTAAAAAGTTTCGGACATCACCGAATTTCCAATTTCAAAAAGTTATTTTTTTTAAACTTCGTTGTGCAAGATGTTTCACCATACGATTCAGCAAATATAATTTGCTGAATCGTATGGTAAAATATGTTTTGCATTCAAAAATTACTTTTAAACTATAACCATTTCTATTTCTATTTTTAAGAATATGGTGGTCATAATTATGTTTAAGCTACAATACAGGTTGTCAAACATGTTGTTTAATTAAAAGTGTGGTAGGCTCAAAATAAAATAAAACAGCTGATGAAAGAGTGAGTCCAATAATTAGGGATCATACATTTTCTTGAAAATACAATTTAGGAATATTCTATTTTTTTAGTAAAACCTAACAACTTCCAACTTAACCACCGTCTTTCGTTTTATTATTTTGTATAAATACATTTTATATACTTATACCTATTTTTTTTTCTTTTAATCATTTAAAAACATTTACTAACTGAAATAATATACAACAACTTAGTTAGCATATGCATAAAAAAACCTGAGATGAAACAATCTAGTCATCTAACGACTGTTGCAAATGATCTATAGATAGCTCAGATTTTCCCCAAAATGATGGCAACATTGCCACGCTGAATGGCAATGCTGTCAGATAAGAGCCTTACAAGCTCTTACAAGTGCATTCTTTAAATAATATTCTTTATTCTCAGACCTCGGCCATCCAAAGCAAAGAAAAAAAATAAATAAATAAATAAAGCTGGACATTTTTCACACAGCATCATCTAGCCCCAAAGTAAGCAGAGCTTGTGTTATGGGAACTACATGACTGATATACTAATTATATACTTTTTTTTTTGTAAATACATACATATTATACATAGAAAACACCCAGATCCCGAGACAAATATTTGCAGATACAAACATTTGTCCCGCGCGGGAATCGAACCCGCAACCTTCTGCGTCTCAGGCGGGCCTTCGCCCACTGCGCCACAGAAAGAAAGAAACTACCGAATTATAATTGGCCACTTTCTTACTCAACTTTCAGTTACTTAACGGAATGAGAATTACGCATATATTAATACACCGGAAAAATGCTTTTGTACTTTCTACGTCTAAATTTTTATAGTCGAATCGATTCTCAAAATGGCGTGCGCAGACGCCATTTTGAGAATCGATTATTTGCAAATTTGCGATTTTTTCTCGTATTGTCACGTCAACAGTGAGGTTTCTCTTAGTTAGTCGATTCGAACATTCCCGTAATGGTGCTATCACCATTACGGAAAAATAACCGTTCATAAAAAAATAATTATAAATTTCTGAAAATATGAAGCCAGGAATGATAATGATGTATGATAAAATGAGTTTAAATTGTTCTATTGTATCTCACTTCACTATAAACTGATTGAAGGATCATCAAAAAACAGAGTTTGTTGCCTGATTCCTCTAGCCAAGTCGCGCGCCTGGAATCGGCGTAAATTCAAATTCGAAATTCATATAGTTTTTAAGCTGACGTTTCTATTTGGTCCCTGTGATTTCAATGAATAAAAACCTATTGTCTCTGACTTTGAAATTCATGACAGTTCTTGGAGTAAAATGGGAGAAAATTTAATTCGTTTCGTGTTCGTGTTAAAATAAAATGAAATATATTCTCAGGCTCTTCTATTTTGAAACTGATATCATGTTATTTAGCGCTATCAATCGTTTACGAAGCATAAAAGTAATATTTCAGTGTTTTTTAACTAGTTAAATGCAACCACATGCAGCCGAATTATTATTTGAAGCAATTAAGCACCATCTCTGAAATTTAATAGCGTCAAAAAGAGGCAAGCTAAGCATATTTGGAGCAAACTGTACCTACTAATAAATGTTTGATTAAACAAACTTACCTGAAGTGAAGTTCTTAATTATACGATATTATATATTTGAAGGATCGAATTGTGAATGAAAGGGCATTAGAGATAGTATAATTATCAGATTAAGCACGCAGAACTCGCAAGATTTTTTTTAGAAACCACGTGCATGTAGTGATGGTTGTTAATTATAATAAACCATTCCAAAAACTATCGTGAATTTGATTATTCATATTGTAAAAACGGGACTTTTCACGTACCGCACTATCGGTGATGGCACCGAACTAAGTTTCGACTCATTCTGAGAGTCTTCATCAGGGTGATTCGCTCTCCCGTTTTTACAATATGAATAATAAAACATAATATTTAGATAATTTCTGTCCTCCAGATATATCTAGGTAAACCTGGTAGTTTCATTAATTACTAGGCAATTGTTATAGGAATAGACAAAAAATACTCTTATAATAACGATGGAACTTCACTTCAAGAATTTCGTTTTATCTTTAAGGTTTGATAGCTTACAAATTAATATGTACCCTTTTTGGATACTTAAAAAACCGTGAAATAAGATTTATTTAAGGAATAAGACATTTATTTTTTAATTCGTTAGAAAACCTTTTTACAGGCCTAAAAATATATAGAAAAGAATTTATTAAACAACTTTTAACATTTATAAAAATTAAATTAAGTATGTACGACGATGACTTTATTAAATATGTTTTATCGAAAGATATATTTAGAAGGCACATTTTGCTTAAACTAGTTCTCAATTTGTCCCAAATACGCGATTTAGCCGGTTATTAATAGGAAATTACCTTTAATGCTCCCACCTGAAGTGTGAGGCTGTTGGCTCTGTTGAACATTGCTTTGGGCCTCCAATTTGGTGCTCACAGAGTTCCACATATCGAACATATTCAGCATTTTGGGCCCTCCAGGGACCAAAAATCACACAAATGTATTCATAACACTCACGAACACTAGTCCATTTTTGTACACTGAAATTTCTAATTCAATTGTCCATCCGTCATAAAAAAATTCTTAAGGCTACATCACTGATCCCCGGTTTATAATTTGTATTTTTTTATTATAAGGTAATATTGCAATTTATAAATATTTTTTGCTATATAAATTTTCTCAAATTCTCAACTAATGTAAATACGCTATATTCTGTTTTTTTTTATATTACTACTATATTCGGATTTAAATATCAGTCTAAAATTTCGTTCGTAAGGTTTGGGTTTATTTGCTTGGGATTTTTAATAATTATAAACGTGATAAACGCTATTTATTTGTGATTATTGATTTTTATACTATTATTATTGTGGTTAGATACGTGTATAATATAAATTTAATTTAATAAACTGTGATAACTCTCGGAGAAAACTGTTTTAAGTATTGTCAAGGTGCTATTTTACTAAATGATTTATAATTATGTGGTATTGTATGTGAATAAATGTTCCGTAAAAGCCGTTTTTTTCTCTTCATAGTTCGTTCAATCGCTGATTGTCTTCGTCCACTCGTCGGCCGGTCAGAACGCTAGAGTAAGCACAAAACACGCGTTCATTTTTAGAAAAAAAACCGGTGTAACGTTTTTCTTTTAATGCGTAATATAGGGTGTTTTCGAATAACGGTCTCGTATGCACTGAATGCAGTTGCAATGGTGTGGATTTCAGCTTCAGTTACTGGGAAGGTGGGGGCGGAAACGAAGCCTTCGTGTGCGCATGCTCGGCATCGATCCCGCGTGACTAGCGGTGTATCCTAAAACACCGCTTTTCATCGTGCTATGTGCACTAGCGTGGCAACTAGCAACCTATAGATGTAGGGACGTCACTATTATATCATCTACTTTGAAGTCCCCTGTAGGTGTTTTGTACAAAGCTCTTTGTTAAACGTCCAAGTGTTGTAACGCGGTATCGACGCGACGAGTATAAATTGACGTGTTTGTTGCATTGAATTTGTAGTGGGTTTTCGATATTGGAAATTAGACTTTAGATAGATTAATAGTTCATTGTGATAGTATGGTTTTACTACTGTCGAGTGCTTTAATATCTGACCTATTTCTTTACCATTATAGAAACTAGGACATGGATAGGCTTGAAAGCTTTTTCTATGTTAAAAAGTTGTGAGAAACGTCTAAGTTTCTAGTAAAGACATTTCTAAGCCATCTATCTGTTGTCAATTTAATTTCAAAGAAGAAAAATCTTTGAGCTTTGAATAAATACTGACCTATTTACCCACTTACTAAATTAAGAGAAGAAAAGTCTCAAGGCGTCGTCAGTGTGTGATTTTTTTACGTGACTAAAACGAATTATGTTCCGGTTCTCCTGATAAATCAATTCATGTCGAATTTCGCCATGTACATCCGTTTGTCTGTCTTTCTGTCTGTCTGTCTGTTCGCGGCTTAGCTCAGAGACTCTTAGTACTAGAAAGCTAAGAGTCTCTGTAATTTGGCATGGGTATATGGATCACGCTGACAAAGTGCGGTGTCGTTGAATAAAGATAGGAAAAATATTGCCGGTGTGTGGAAACCATTTTGCGATTCAGTGATCCGTTTGCGAAATATTAAGGTTTAAAGTGCAATTTTTGTAAGAGTCAAGATCACGACAACTTGGGGCAACTACGGAACCCTTCACTGCGCGTGTCCCGACACGCACTTGGCTGTTTTTTTTTATAAACTTCGGCTTAGCTTTTATGATATTTATATCTTGAAAATAATTATGAAAAAGGAACAACAGTTCTGAAATGCCAGTAAAAACAATTAGTAAAGCATCTGCATCCGCAACCCGTAAAATCCAAATCGACATTCTCCGAAAATATTAATCAAAATTCAAATATCGAATGCGTGCGGTGCGCTGGCGACAGCATTACGCAAGATTACGTTACGTCGCACACATTCGCTTGCTGTCACGCACACAAATGAAAGCTGCTTTTGGAGGTTTGCTTCAAAGGCACAAGCTGAAGCGGGTAAAATATTAATTCACATAAATGTTTTAACAGTTTGCGTGGTTAGGCCACGGATAAGATTAGTGCTCTTTCTCCCTATCTGTCATTCTTATGAGTTTTCTCTTGGATGAAACATACCAAAACTAAACTTTATTATGACTTAACCATATATTGTTAATAATCCAGCAAGTTTATCATAATCACCCGTTAGGTTAGACCATAATTTGTGGGAATAAAATTAATTGCAATTCACAAATATCGTAACTCGAAATGAAAGTCGATATTCTTTTGGATTAATTATCAAGTCTATAAAATGTGTTTTATTTCGTTACTGTTAGGCTATTATTGCTCTTTATAAAATTAACTAGTTCTGATCAAGATAAATATAATTATGGCAATTTCTACTTAAAATGTTCACTGTTTCTCTCTCGAATCATGACAAATTCCTCACTGTATCTTTGTAAAAACCTACAAAACATTAGGCTCATGATTCCCATAACTTTATTTAAGGTAATTATATAGATCTAATTAACATAGAAAATTGTTTCAGAAAAATAACGTTAAAAAAAGAAAAAAATCCAACCGCCATTCGCTCCTGTCTTAACCCAATCCCGCCAAGTGAAAGTCCGACTGCCAAAATCTCGCGTGAAAGTTGAAGTTGGCGAGAGTTAGTTGATCGATGCCATAATTATTACCTATTATAATATATATGCTAAAAGCAAAAGGCGGATGCGTTTTTATCAAAATCTAGACTTAATTTTTGACAACTAAAGTTAACATTGGAAATTTTAAAATATATGTATTACTATATTGGTTTGCAAAAAAATGGTAGATTTTTTTTTCTTGAACCTACATTTTTGATAGAGCTTTCCATTATGAATCAAATTAGATTTCGATACTATAACATTTTTTATAAATAACGAATGCAAAATAAAAAAAATAAGCTATATGCCAATTTAAGTATTAAAATTTCGAAGATTCATCGCAAATTGCGTACTAAAAGGGTCATTATTTGATATATTCATGTTTTTTAACTGGTTACTGACATAAGAACTTACCTAAATTTCAAATTTGTATTTTGCTGTTACGTTACTAGTCTTTACTGATCCTGTAAGCTTCAAAAGCTGATGATGATGGAGGACACAAAAAAATAATAAAATAAATAAAAGTGCCATTATGTTTATAATGCTTGGAGTATTAGCAAAAAAGGCTATGTACGATTTTGTCTCTAGACAAAATCTAAAAGTAGGTATTCTGATTTAGAAAGTTCAGAAAAAATGAAAGGCACGAATCAGACACACCACACTCTGTTTCTTGAATGCAATATCTTTTTACATTTAAGGGTATAAACTTTCGTTTTTTTTACAATTTAACTCTATACCTATCAAGGAAAATTATATAAAAAAGGATATATTCGATTTTTTTATCGTCGTTTAATTTCAACACATTACAACGTTTGGATACATCATACTTAAATGATTATGCTCATCGTAAATATGTATTTTCTTGTAATTAAATGATCAATTGATCATTCATAACCTAACTCTATATCAAGGAACATTATTTAAAAAAGGATATATTCGATTTTTTTAAGTTACCTAAAAGAGTTAAGAAACAATTCTGATTGAAGAAAATTTACGTTTTCATTTCAATTCATTCCAACGTTTGGATACATCATACTTTAATGAGTATGCTCATCGTAAATATGTATTTTCTTGTAATTAAATGTTCAATTGATCATTCATAACTCTTTGTTTAGCGAAAAATCATCAATTACAATAATAATTATAAATGCGGAGTTCTGGCTGTGTCCTTGCGTCACGCAGAAGCTAAAACCTAGGCTTGTGCGTTTACGTACATTTGTACATAAACGTAGAAGCTAACGAGTAGGCATAGAATAAATCTTTATTAGGTACCTAGGTACCTATGAGAACGTAAGGAGAATATAGAAGGCTAAGATCGTTGCTTAGTCAGTTACTTGAATAGACCGCATGACCTATGCTTATTGAAAAAAAAAACTATGAGTACTTAAATACAATTTTATGCGTCTTTAAATTTTTTGTCATTATTTTAAAAGTAGGTAGGTATTAGTGTATAATTAGGATTTGTTTGTAAGCTGAACATATGTTTTCATGGAGACTTACATGAAGTAATTAATCTCTATAACATCGACCCAAATTTCAGAGCAAGTATAGAAAAATAAAAGAGACATGAAAAAATTATCTACTAAAACAAATATCGGTAAAAAGCGCCCTTCAGCAGCCGAAAGAGAAAAATTATATTTCCCAAGAGTTTCCTAACTTTTTCCGTCTCGCTCCAACGCAAGGTCGTTTATCTTTTCTCTCGCTCGCACCGTATGCAATACGAGATCTCATGCAACTAAAGACCTTGATAAATTGCAAAGTTTCGTGATAGATAATTGGTATACGGGTAATTATTATACGGGCCTTTCCGAATAAAATAAGTTTTTTTTTTGTTCCTAACTACTTAGGACTTTTTCGATGACCCTATGCGCCCTTTACTACAATTTGTTTTTTGTTTACACTAGTAAAAATTTAACTCAATAAATTGCTTACGATGAAAATGAAGATGAATGATAAATTATGGTCAAAATTTATTTTTTAATAGAGATAGTGACAGTTTTAATTATGACGGACGAACAATTCAAATAGGTACTTACATCCAACACAATGCATTAGAGCAATCCAAAAGTTCACAGTCCAACTCACAAAAAGTTCCCGTAAAAAGTTTCGCTATCACAACGATTGTATCCGAACGCGAAAGAACGTGTGAAAAAAACAAGCTTCCGAATTTGAAAGTTTTTGGCGCGACAGTGACGCGCGCGTGCGTTCTGCAACACGGTTCGTAACTGAATTTTGTAAGCGCAATAGGTTTGGCATAGCCGGCTCGCGTGAAGGTACCAGGCATAATTTTAAGTTGTTCAACGAGTGTCCTATTGACTCAGTAATAAGTCGGAGACGAAACCATACGGTCATAAATCGCTATTAAGTCAAATAAATAAAAAATAACAACTCGGCAATGCACAATTTGGTAATCTGGGCCACATTACATTGAACAATATTTAATTTTGGGCCACAACAAATTAAGACCTATAATTATAAAATTATTAGAAACTTTTAATTATCATATATATGTAAGAAAAAACAGTAATTTATTATCTCTTAAACAAATAATAAAAACTATATATTTAGCTACTAAACCTACTGAAATAAGTTAATTCGAATGCCAATTCGAAATGATACGGAAATTATAAATAGGCATAACTCCACAAAACCCTTTTCAAGACCGCTTATGTAGATACATAAGATATAATAGATATGATAGCTAACATAAGACAGGGTAACCAAGAAAAAAAAACAATTAAAACAACGAATTAACGATGCAACTGCGTAAAAATAAAAACGTATAACGAAATTGATCAATAAAACAGTGACCCATATTCATTAGATAGTCTACAAAAGGGTCAGTGATCTCAGAAACATTTCTATCAATAGACTACGAGAATCGTTTTTAAAGAAAATAAATCTTTCCGAAACTAAAAACGTATTAGATTCTTATTAGATTCCCGCCAAAATAACATTTCATAACAAGTCTAATTAAAGTAGTCTGTCTTTTATCTAAACTATAATCAGAACCGAACCAGATATATACCAAACAAAAGTCCTTTACAAAACTTGTTTCCGATCCCACAGATGTCCATTCGCAATTTTACCCTTTTGTATCTCCCCTAAGTGGTACAAAAGTGACAAGAATGGACCACACACACTGCAGTATCAGGGACGAGGACGAGACGTACTGTGGAGTGGCCAAGTTCTATCAGAAGCTTAGATAAAACCTTAATAAATTAGGAGTTTTTATAAATTAAATATTGGCGATAAAAGTACGCACCTACTCCATTTGGTTCATTAAAATGATAGGAAGGAGGAGATGAAACCACGTTAGAAGCTGAATGTTAACCGAATGTGCCGTTAAATGTGCCGATAAAACCATACTGAAATGCTCTCGAAAAATATTTTTGTGTTTTAAGCTCAGAACAAGGTTTTATTGCATATTTTTCTCGAGATACAAAAACGCTCACTCGAGTTCTCTTAATGGAACTATCAGGTGTTAAATACTTTTTACAGAACATAAAAAAAAACCCGTTGTCTGTTTTTTAACTAAACTTTACGGACCACACGATATCCCGTACACGCCCCTGATGAGTATTAATAATTCAGCGGACCCCCTGAATGACAGAACATGTGAATGCCATTGAGCAGAAAACTGGACCAGAAAAATAACGGAGCCCTAAAATAAGGGACTATTTGCACGGTCAATAAGTTATTAGCCGAGACTAAAAAATATATTTTTGCTTTTTTTTTTCAAACCGGCACATGTCTGTTTTTCGTTTCTACTCTCTACCCTTGCCTGATAAAGTCGTGTTGCAATGGGAATTTAAAATAAATTACGTATATTTTTTAATGTTAGCAGGAGGTTACCGTAGTCTATGGACGCTGGTCACTCGCCTCTATCACTCGCGCGTTGCCGACCCTGAGACCAATTTCTCTCATTTGTCTGTAATATCACCAGCACCCATCCTCTTCCAACCGGAACACAGCAATGATCGCATTACTACTCGCCGGCGAAATAGGTATGGCGGTAATATTACCTCCATTACTGCCAGACAGTCGGCCAAAATCAATCTTCACCCAAACTTTAAAATGACAAGTGCTCTACAAAGATACAGTGACCTAATTCCATTATCAACTGATACCACAGTCGGTCAATGACCGATAAACACTTTTGTTTTATAGAGTAGTACATTTTTAAAACAAATACAGATAATACGAAACTGTGTATGAAGGAGGAACACTGTTCCTCCACGTTCGTCATGGTATCCATAGGGGAGAGCCGTGTCCAGCAGTGGACTTCTACAGGCTGTTATTATGAAGACCTTGGTGGTGCGTCGGGTGAGTACAGGACTGAGACGCTCTTTACCTCTTTTTGAGAGGTTCTTCACCAGCGTATTGTCGCTGGTCCTCGGTTATTTCTTTGGCACCTTTACAAGGCCAACGCGAGGCATAGTAACTCTTTGCATTTTCTGCTAATTTTTGTTCCAGGTCTTAGTGTTGTGATACCATTGAACTGCGATACTCATAGTTCCTGATAACCACGACACAGGGAATCCTAGTGTGGGGTGAGCACTTCACTTTGTAAACACACATCAAAATTGTCTAGGGATATTTTATTTCGAAATGATTTTCATAAAAACTATTTGCTATTTAGAAAAAGTTTGTACATGGAATCAATCCTCTATTGTTCTATTTTCAAAATAAGCAAAAAATATAAAAAAGACGTAATAAACATAAGATAGAACGGAGACTATAATCAACGCGTGGTTGCCGACACCCTAAACGCCGACACAAAACATAATTTCTCGATTGAGGTCACGTTATAGTATTACTGGGGATTTAGCAGAGCGACACACTGAGAAAAAACGAGTCACAATCCCGAGACAGGATCGTTTTCTCAAAAATTCCGCCATTAGGAAACCTAATCTCACGGCGATGCAACTAATGCAACATCTCTAGTCAGACCACCAGCTGTCACTAAGCGACCAAACATTCTGTCTATCTATCTATATACACGCTTTTCATGGATCGTACCTATATACCTATTCAACTTATCAATTGCCTATACATTTTCAAGTCATGGTAAAATTAACCAACTATATAAAAATAGTTACGTGTTGATGTGGGCGGATCGGAAAGAAAGCTGTCTACCCACATGCAATTCAAATTTATCAAACTTTCGCGAGTAGTAAATATTTTTTTTATGCTATTTCATGGCAAACACAAACCTACGCCCTTTGGCGCACGGCTACCGTCGCCTATTAACTTCTGCAACACCTGGGGAATCCAGTAGCGGATCCAGGGGCTAAAGGGGCTCAAGCCCCCCGAAAAGCATTTGGGTTTACTCCTGTCAAAACTCAAATTAAACTTTATTATCCTCCTTTCTTAGTGCAGTACAATTTTCATGACTTGTGTTGGGGATCAGCGCGGTGTTTCAAACACATAAACACACTTGCGACTAATATAAAGATTTATTCAAATTTACAGTAGCGCATCTGTATGGAGATCGCCATAGACCGCTTTGTTTCTATAGTGTAGTGTAGAAATTTTATCATATTGTTGAATATATTTTTTGTTTATATATTATATTATTTAATTATTATTAACAAGCATGACGAATTGGTTGTAAGTTATCTGTAATGTTGTATTTGTATGTGTAAATAAAGAATTTGAATTTGTGCTTAAAACTTCCTTAATTTTTTACATCAAATCCTAATCTCCTTCCTTAAAAAAAAGTACCATAAATTACTTTGGTCGATTTGATACGTAGTTTGACATTTATGACACTGTATGAGCGCGTCGCTAACATCTTACTTAAAAGTTTTTTACGAACAGTTCCAAACGTTTTGGTTAAGTGTTTAGGGCGTCGGCAACCACGCGTTGAATAGCACCGGCTTTTTACATGCCTACCGCTCTCATCATTTCTTATCTGCTTAAAGACCTGTTAAAATGAACTCTTAATATCTGCATCGCACTTTTCCAATTTCCATTAGAATAACAAGGGGAAACAGTTTCAGTGTGTTTAAAATTCGTGTTTAGACCGACTATATGAATAAAATGTTTTCATTTAACCTATCTTTGTGTTAGATCAAATTTTTGCAACTGGTACTAACCGTTGTATTTAAAGTAACTAAAATAATAAAGTGATTCTTAGAGAAATTTAATATTATTCAATGTCTCAATGATACCCCACATACGCTGAAGTGCAGTGAAAAAAGATCTAGGTCTCATAACTGAAAAAAACTTAGTAAAACATAGCAAAATTTATGGTTCATACTAAGCATACCTACTCACCTACATACAAACACAAACTTATGCTTGTAAGCAGAATTTGATTCCCCGATCTACCGTGTCACATGTGGATAGGTATCCGAGGTTAATGATCTATGGCCTTCATTTTATCAGGGTATACACTAAAACAGTGTTGTTTGTCAGAGTTGGACTGACAAACAACTGCTTGGGGGTGGCTTGAGCCCCTTAGCCCAACCTCTAGATCCGCTACTGCTTTTATGTATTTTGAACACTTACCAAAACTCACCTTATCCAGTCTGGCCAATATGAAGCGTTGACTTACCTGAATATAAAAAAAAACACATTTAAGACCACACTAGGATCAACCTTAAAAATAAACCGCCCAAGAGAAGATGTAACCCATCTTTATATGTTAAACATGTTCATACTTAGATTTGCTGTTGGGTTAAAAATGAACGCTAGGTAAGTAGGTAGGATTTTTGGTTCGCGGTAGAATTCAATCGAGATCCCGTGACTCTGTCAAGTTCCAATGCAGCATCGAACTATTCGTCTGGAGATTAATGGTTTGATGATGCATTGGCACTACGGTAACAGGGTGGCACTTCGATGGGTTGTTTAGTCGGTATTACGTTGGCTTTCGTCAGCGTCGAGTCCGACAGACCCCTCCGGCTCTCCCAACTATAGCCGGAGGACATGCGTAAAGGCATTTTTCCCATCGTTAAAAAAAAAAGGTAAGTAGGTAGGTAATTTCTACATAAGATTATTGGTTATTTTTCATTGTTCTGGGTTTTCCTGTAGTAGGTAGCGGATGAAAACCAGTTATTTTCAATTTTCATCTTAGAACTGTTTTACATTGGAACAGTATAGAACAAACCTTGAATGCAGCACAACTGTCAAAACTTAAAATCCAAAAGTGCGGGGGCCAAGTTATAATGCCGCTATTTTGATAGTTTTTTCAGTTTTTCGTGCTCAATTAGAAATTAATAAAATGTATTATTTTAGAATAGTCTCGAAATAAGCTAGAACTATACAGCACAAGACCAGAAAAATTAAAAATCAACTAGGTTCCAGTTTTTTTAGATTTTTGACGTCAATTCTTATTTTAGACATTAAATATTCTGGAACAATGCAGAAGAATCCAGCACAACTGTCAAAACTTGAAAAATTCAAAATTGCTGGCCCAGGTCCCAAAATCTTAATTTTCGTTTCATGCTTTATTTTGACTCTAGAGAAAAAATATTTTGGAAAAACAGAACACACCTCGAACAATTCAGCATAAGAATTCAGAAAACGCAAATGTGGTTTATCTTCTCGCACTATGGATGTTAGTGGAATACAAATCAATCTACCCTCTTTTTGCCACTCTTTTATTGCGGAAAATATGAGTAAACATCCCGTTTTTATTAAAAATTATAAACCTAAATTGGCCTCGATACTTACGCTTTAAACTGAGAGAGAAATCGGAGTGTGACGCATAGACAAATAGACGGACATGGCGAAATTATAAGATTTCCGTTTTCACCATCTCGCTTTGAACCCTAAAATCCAACCTAGTATGACCATCACGATAACAAAAAAGAATTACAAGCCATCTAATTGAGAACCTCCTCTTTTTCAAGTCGGTAAAAACATGACAGAGATAAGTACCTACCTAAGTAAAGTCTCAAGACAGACAGGTTCTATACAACGCCAAATAACGGTCCCACCACAGAATAGCACATAGTCAGTAGACCGACCTCACTCACACTACGACACCAGCTGAGCCGAAACTGTGTCACGCGGTCTCTGCGCGCAACGGTACAAGTCGCCGCTACTCCATAACAGGTGGCGCTAGCGGCTACTGTTAAACATGCTTTAAGATTTACAGAAGCACGATTCTCTCACATTAAAAGTTATTTTTTGTGTAATTTTTATGAAATAATATGAAAATTGATTGAATATGTATAAGTTTGATAATTATATAATTTATAGCAGGAATAAATGAAGAAAATCTAAAGTAGGTCACGCGTAGGATCGTAGATTACAAAATAGGTAGGTAGATAAATAGACTTTGAGCAGACTGATAAAGATTCCTACCTACCTAATATTTTTGGTTTTGGTTTACAAAAGTACCTATTAAGGGTAGGTACCTACATAATTGCTTTATTACACACCATTAAAAAAAAAACACCCAAAAAGCTACTACCCTAATGCCTAAGATATAATATCTGTGAGTCTGTGACTGGGTATATAAGTAGGTAGTTTTTTCTACGAATAGGTAGATGGTTCTAAATAGAATAGAATAATCTTTTAAATTGACTAAGACACATCACAAATAAAATTAAAAAGGTTTATAAGTAGGTAGGTAGGTATGGTAGTTATTTAGTTGATTGCTAATCACAAATAGATGTTAAAGCAACCTTAATTAGTATTTTAACAGCTAAAGCTTATTACTCACCAAGTCAATTAAAATAATCTCCGGGTGTCCTAGACAGAAAAGGTTCTATTAAAAATACCGCTAGTACCGCTACTTCTCGCTAGATGGAGCAACTTGTCAGTCGTTACAAAATAGGTGAAGTGCATGACATAATTGACAAGTGCGAAACAGGTTTTTGTGCGAGGATTCCGTACCTACCTATTATTGATAATGTACTTTACTGTTTCTTACTACAAAAAAATATTTGTTTAGTTACCTATTTAAATCATAACACTTTATCAGGATGATCCTTTAGGGTAATCCTTCCAGAGTGCATTGAACTCGTGACGTCACCATCGCACGCAGATTAAGGGCTCGGTAAAAAACACGCAGTGGGCGGTGCCGGTGCGATCAATGGGAAATAGATAGATAGATAGAAAATGCTTCATTGCATAAGATAAAATGTAGGTACACCGGCGAACCTTAATTATTATTAGCATTTTCTTCCAGCTAACCTTTGTGTAATGAAGAGTAGTAGAAATCGATGTCATGTGATTGTCAAAGTTTGCGTGAATCTATTGATTGTATATTTTAAGTACACCAAATTATAGATATCGATTTATATTATAATTACGTTAGTTATCGTTTCAACTCGTAACAATATTTTATTTAACATTTTTTAATTCAATTTAAAATCGCCGCTCCCACGTTTTTCGAACATGTTCCATGGTAAGTAAAAGATTATAAAACATAACCTTGTATCTAGTCGTATTCGGTAGATATACCTACTTATGTAGATATATGTATATACCTGTGTAGGCTCCATCTATTACGAAGGTAACATTGAAAGTATTGACCGGTCGTACCGGAAGTAAAGTTGCCTCGGCATTTGGAAATTCTTACACGATGATCTATGTTTTTTTCCCTGTGTAATGGGTATCAGGAAATACGAGTACCGTGATACAACACCCAGACCCGGAACAAATAATTACACCTCTTACATTGCAACTGGCTACTTGCTCACAATGCCACCGTGGTCGTCAAATAGACCGAAGACATACCAGACCTGACCAGAGAAGTCAGAGTTATTTGTAGGTCTGTAGTCCCGAAGGACGAGTGGGCAGGTTTATCAGATTCAGAATTGAATTGAAATCTTGATACGTCAGACCCGACTCAAGAGTCCCGACATTATTTAAACTTTGACAGTCAGTCAAACTTGGGCACATTGAGACGTGTCAACGTAGTATAGAAAACAAATAATAGCCCTGTCACCGTTTTGATAGTCACAGCCAAACCTTTGAGTATAGCGCCTTTTCGTTACTTTAAAAAAAATGCATTTTTATTTTTGAAGATTACGTTGTGCACTGAGTTTTGTATTAATATGTAGGGACATATCGATACGAATATACACACCTAAGGGCTTTTGATTGTCAATCATACACCGATTTAACGTATTATCTAAGTAGCGGAACATCATTCATCAGGCAACCTATTGTATGTCTGACTGACTGACCCAATTTCACCAATAGACACGAAATCGATAAAATTCATTTAAAATAGTGGCAAGTCATTGATTTCGGGCTACAAAGGAGACTAGGACTAGTATACGAAACCATTAACAACTTATTATAATATCTTTGCCAGCGTCAAAGATTTTCTTGAAAATAAGGGTCAGCTAGGTGACGATGGTAAGCGGCCTCGTGGCATGACTCTGTTCTTTGGAAGAAGGATTTGTTGGTATTTAGTGTAGGACGTCACATGTGTAGGTACAAGATATCCTAGCGCCATCTCTGAAGTACGGACCTAACTAAATGAGCTTCGTAGTGCAATGGCTGATTCGGCCTAGGATCCCAAGAGGCGCAAATATGAAAGACTTGAGAGTATCGAGGTCTGTGGGAAACCGGGTTTCTTTACGTATTCAAAATAAAATTCAGGGGGTAGGATTGAGTGTGAAGTGGTCTGCTGACCATGATTTAAACCAGGGGTCGGCAACCGGCGGCCCGCGGGCCGCATGCGGCCCGTAGACTATCTCAGTGCGGCCCGCAACCCTGAGGTCCGTAAGAAAAAAATACCGAAGCAAAAGGCCATATAAATTCACTAGAATTTATACGGCCATGCTGCTGGGCCATGAGAGTATTCTTGAAAGCTCGCTCCCACGCGGGGTGATAAAAATGTACCTCTATTTCATTTCTTAAGAACTGTTTATCAAGACTGTGATGTTATGTATTGTTTCTACCGAAAATAAATATTTGCTGTACTTATTCAATTCTTGGCAATTTCTTTTGCGTTTATCCGCCGCACGTGCGGCGGCGGGCGGCTCCTTTGAGACAATAGGCGGGGCGGCAGTCTTTGATTAGACGCAGGTGTGCGGCGGCGAAAAAATTCAAAGCGACCGGTTTTAGTTAAAATCACAGCCGCGCGCAGCTCTCGCCACATTCGGTTGTGGAAATTCGCCGGAAACTCACGTCTCATCTGGTTGCTAGCTACGCGTTTCGTTTCACCTTTCTTCCCTTCGCTGATAGCTTCTCACGCACGACGTATGAGGTAAGTTGTATGCACTCGCGAGCATTTTGTTTTATTTTATTTACTGCTTGTTAATGTGAACCTTCAGATTGATGGGTAAATGTTATAAGGACGGGGATAGTAGTTACATGACATGAAGTTAGTTACGAGTGTGTCATGTTTTAATTATTATTTGAATGTGGAGTTGAATTTGTAGGTGCTAACTGGAACATATAATTTTACAACGAATTTAATTTTTTTCATTATTGTTACAGAATAATTATATAAACATGGCTTCAAGAAAAAGGAAGATAGAAGAAGAAAAAAGAGTTTTTAACGAATTATGGACAGAATTATACTTTTTTATCGAGTTTAAAGGAAAACCGTTATGCTTGATTTGTCAAAAGAGTATTTCTGTAGTAAAGGAATATAACCTGAAGCGACATTACGACACCGAGCACAAAGCTAAATTTGACTGTCTTGAAGGAGAAATACGGAAAAGGAAAATTTCCACTTTGAAATCGTCATTACAAAATCAACAAAACATATTTAAGGTTGTGGCAGACAACAGCGAATCGAATGTTCGGGCCAGTTACAGGGTAGCAGAGATTCTTGCAAAAAGTGGACGTCCGTTTACCGATAGTGAATTAGTAAAAGAGTGTGTCTTAGCTATCGCAGAAGAAATATGCCCAGAGCAGAAAAAAATGTTTGAAAGTCTTAGTCTCTCTGCAAGAACTTGCACCCGACGTACTGAAGACTTGGGTGCTAATTTGTGTGAACAACTCAGGGATAAGGCGCAGTCTTTCGACTGCTTCTCTTTAGCGATGGATGAAAGTACGGACGTGTCGGATACAGCACAGTTACTCATATTTGTACGCGGCATTGACGAAAACTTTACTGTTTACGAAGAGCTTGTGAAAATGTGCAGTTTGAAAGGTACAACTACGGGAGAAGATTTATTTCACCATGTGGAACAAGCTCTGGATTCATTGCAATTAAGCTGGGAAAAGTTAACAAGTGTCACTACCGATGGAGGCAAGAACATGAGCGGTCAAAACAAAGGTGTTGTTGGGAGAATCATCAGCAAAGTGAAAGATTCTGGATCTACTGTGCCATTGATTTTTCACTGTATTGTCCATCAAGAGACATTGTGCTCCAAAGTTATATCCTGGAAAGAAATAATGGATACTGTAACATCCACTGTTAATTTTATAAGAAGAAATGGGCTCACACACCGTCAGTTCCAAAAGTTTTTGGAAGATCTGGAAGCTGAACATGGTGACGTGGTTTACTACTGTGAAGTGAGGTGGCTCAGTCGAGGTGCCGTTTTGGAACGGTTTTTTGATTTGAGGAAAGAAATTGGCAACTTCATGGAGATGAAAGGAAAGCCAGTAGAAGAGCTTACTAACAAACAGTGGATTATCGATCTTGGTTTTTGACTGATTTGACTAAGGAACTGAATCAGCTCAACAAACGCTTGCAGGGAAAAAATAAATTGATTTGCGATATGTATACAGATGTAAAGTCATTTGAAATGAAACTGAAACTGTTTATCAAGCATATTGATGAAAAAAAGCTTGACCATTTTCCTAATTGCAAGAAAGCCGTGGAAGAAGCTGGAGATAATTTTGTGTGGCAAAATATTACAATGAGAAACGTGTTAACACAACTACAAACTGAGTTTGTAAATCGATTCACCGACTTTAAAAAGAGCTCCCTTAACATGGAAATATTCCAAAACCCTTTTGCAATTGATATTAGTGAGATACCAAGCAATTTGCAAATGAACATAGTAGATTTGCAAAGTAATAGCACACTTAAAACGGCATTTAAGGAAAGCACTGACTTGATACAGTTCTACGGAGGTTTGAGTTCTGAAAACTTCAAAGAATTGAAAAAGTTTGCTCAGCAGATAATAACTATGTTTGGTAGTACATATTTGTGTGAGCAGTCTTTTTCAATTCTCAACTACCGCAAAAATAAGAATTGTTCGCGGTTAACGGATGAACATTTAGACGCGATACTGCGCGTGTCTACTACTAAAATGAAAGCAGACGTTAAAAAACTTGCAAGTCAAATGCAGCCTCAAAAATCTCACTAGTTCTTACTTTTATGTTAGTATAGTAGTTCAATTAAAAAAGACATAATTGTATGAATATATATGCGTTTTATTTCAAATATTAAAAATACATGCCCGAACATATAAATATAAGTGCGGCCCGCACTGATACTCTGGCAACATATGTGGCCCGGCTATAGCATAAGGTTGCCGACCCCTGATTTAAACAGTCATGTCATGACTCATGACTGTTTAAATCATATCTGTACATATATAACTGTAACTACCTAAAGGCAAGTGTTCTGCAGGATGAAAAACGGCTATTTATGTAGGTTCAAATCAGTTCGCTCGTTTCGTAAATTATTGCAACAAGAATCCCAAAAAAGTATGTATTTTTTCTCTCAAAGAAAATGTAGTTCATGTAGTTAATACAAGCTCTGCTGAAAACTATTTTTAGGGTTAAGCTTGCTTTTGTAAATATCATTCTGCGTTTTTTAAGTATTAATTTGTATGTACAATAAAGAATAAAAAAACCCAAATATAAAGGAAATCTAACCACATTATGACTGTTCGCCGAAATATATATGCTTTGGATAAACTGCATCTTCCGTACAACCCCCCAAGCCACCCCAGTCAGTGCCCAGTGCGCAAAATCAGCCGTTTCCGGCCACCGGTATCTATGTAGGTCAGTGGGATCCGACGCTCTAGGTTCAATGTTTCCGTTGCTATGTTCATACCGCTCGATGTTTGTGTCTGCATTCATGCCTGTTTTTTGCTCGATTCAGAACGCTTGCTCTGATGTTCAATGTTTGTGTTGCTATGTTCAGACGCTCAATATTTGCGTTGCATACACTCTGTTGCTAAATTCATAACGCTTGCTCGTAATATAGACTAGAATCCACCGCACGAAACTTGTCCCGCTTGAGGGAATTGTTAATGTTAATGTTTAACGTTGCGTCTGCGAATAATACGGGTAAACTAATCGTCTTCTTTTTTCTATTTGTTAGATATTGGATAACATACGCTAATAAAATAAAAAAAGATGTAAGTCTTTTAACATATGTCTTTACTCATATAGTTAAAACAGTTGTTAAGCTAATCTATGTTTTGTTTTCTTCTGTTTCATTTAAAATTACTTATGCCAGAAAGAGACAAAGCAGGGTTAAAGGTATTAAACAAAATTATCTTTATCAAGCCCTCGGTCTTCCCGAAATTAGAGAGTATCTGGACATGCGCAGTAATATAGATTGTTTACGCATACATATCGAAAACAACAAGACAAAGGTAAGTTTTACCTTTCCTCACATAATATTAGGAGCAAAAGTATGTAGGGTATATTATTATACTGAACTAATGTCTAGGCTTTGTTACATAACAAAGCCGGAGGCAGAAAATCCATACTCAATTTGTTGTGGTAAACAAACTGCAGTACACTGCGGTAGGGTAACGATCTGAATGTCTAAACCGTTTGCAGTTTAGCAGAGCTGGAAAACTCTGCTAGATTGATTTTTTTTATATGTTATCACGAGATAAACAGGTATATGGCCTAGCTGATGGAAAACAGTTATCGTCGTCTGATATCTGCAACATTTGGGGCATAACCGATCCGTTGCGTGCTCTTTTTTTTAACTTTTTGTGTGAAATACCTCAGAAAGCAGCTCATCCACAGTTTACATGTACGGGGAAGAAAGGATATATAGTACGAGAGAGCCACCTATCAGTCATATGTGGATTAGCTCTGTTTCGATGTCGACGGTGCGATGGTAAAACCTTGATGCAGGAACCTTATTCCTGATTTATACAAGAATCAGCCATTGAACATTCCATTCCAATAAGGAAAAGGTGGAGTACGCTCTCTGAGATTATATTTTCGTTTTTCTTTTGTTATATCTGCTCTTTCTTGTTGAAAAGTTTGCTATTTTTAGGCATAAACCTTCTATATTTGTCGTATCCATTTCACATAGTGAATTGACAGTGAATTTTTTGTTTTCATATTAATTTCTTCGACTTTATTATTACTTACCTTGATGCAGGTTGATTTTTACAACACTATGAGCCATTGAACATTCCATTCCAATAAGGAAAAGGTGGAGTACGCTCTCTAAGATTATATTTTCGTTTTTCTTTTGTTATATCTGCTCTTTCTTGTTGAAAAGTTTGCTATTTTTAGGCATAAACCTTCTATATTTGTCGTATCCATTTCACATAGTGAATTGACAGTGTTTTTTATGTTTTCGTATAAAGTTCTTCTACTATATTATTACTCAGTTTGTGTATTAATTGTCTAGTTCTGACAGCACACTAGAATCTTCGTGTCGTGTGTGCTACCACAATACCCAGACCCTATGAAAACTTGAGTAAACTTGGAATTAACGAACCATTTACGTTAAATTTCGTAAAATGTTAGCCACTGCTGCGTAGCAGTGCGCAGTAGGTGACGCACTATTAAGGCGCATGGTAGGGCTGATTATTGGTCACAATCGGGTGAGTTCATCTCTAAGTAGAGTCAATGTAAATTTTCAATAAAATATATATTGTATTATAGAAAAAAAGGTAACTTATTTAGCTTTTTTTTCTATCTCCTCCTTACCTACTCCTTATTTACCTACTATGTAAAAATAAGTTCTAAAGAAAAGCTGTTTTTCACAGAAATTTGGGTTCAACTCCCAAACGACAAAGGCGCTTGGAACGTATAAAGCAAAAAATATCAGGAAAAATAGTACCTACCTATAAATTATAAATGTTTAAAAAACAGTAATCGGGTTTTTATGTCGTTGGCGGTTAGATTCCCGCTCCCGACCTAATCGCCAAGGTCTTGCGCACTGTCTGTTATAAACTGTATTCCTTAAATTCTTATTGTTTATCAATAATACGGGTAAACTAATCGAACAAATCTTGGTTGGCATTTTAATTTGGTCAATTAAAATGCCAACATTTGTTCACGACTTTATATCTCAGGGTGGACATCCTGAGATCAAAAGGATATCCAGTATGTGTAAAGCATATCCAAACATCATTTTGGTTCAGCCAAAATCTTAAGGCCCGCGCAAACTGGCGCGGTCATGACGACGCGGTGGCGCCGGTGGCGACCAATGTACTGATGTAACCTCTGACAACCTTTTACTTTTTGACGACCTCTGTGGCGCAGTGAAAGGCCTGTCTGAGGTGCAGAAGGTTGCGGGTTCGATTCCCGCCGCGGGACAAATGTTTGTATAATCTGCAAAAAACAATCTCGGGTCTGGGCGGCTATGTATAATATGTATGTATTTACAAGTAGTATTATATAAGTTATGTAGTTCCCATAGTACAAGCTATGCTTAGTTTGGGGCCAGATGACGTTGTGTGAAAAAATGTCCAACATCATATTTTTGATCGCCACCATTTCTACCACCGCCAACTGCGTCAGTTTGACCGTTCATTTTATTAACATAAGTATTTCAACGTTATTTACCATATTTATTACCTGAAGCGGTCGTACTAGCCGTAGTTATAGAAACTGTGTTAGTCGAAGTCGTCTCCGTAGTACTGGCAGCATTCGACAGCTCCACAATCCTGTCAACCGCGATCCTGTTCCCTGTCAGAACTCCTGATGTTTCCGTCTCCTGGACATCCGGTTCCGATTCCGGCTGAGGACTAGCCACTTGCGTCAAGTCGTTGGCAACAATGACATTAACATTAGAGAGGGACTCCAAATCGTTGCTTTCATTGCCTGAGTTGTCGATGTATACCGCTGCAGAGCGTGCACCAAGGGTCTCCATGACGGATTCCGCTAAGGATCTTGTAGACTCTATGTCTAAGTCTTGCTTTATGTCAATGATGATCTGATGCCGTTTCGTCCCTGAACCGGAAGGGGACTGCACTTGATGTACGCTGACTTGCGCCTCGCCACCTTGCGACATGTGATGTTGTATGACCTGGGTTAACTGCCCCTCCAAACTGTCACGCCCCGCCATTATTAAGAAGAATCAGACTTTAAGATCAGTCGAGGAGGATATTGCACACTATACCTACAACTAATGAACACTGCTATCACAAAAACCTTGATACACTTTTGGTGCAACGCGCTATCTGGGTCACGGGGTGAATGTCCTGATGATTTTTCTGTGGCAGTGGTGATAGGAAGAGGCACTTTTTTTTCGCAGTTCACATAACGTTTGTTTTTGTTTGATATTGTATGAGCGCGTAGGCGGCAAAGCGCCTTCGTAGCACTGCAAGGCCTACGGAGCGTAGTGGCCGCTACGACGCCCTGGCGCGGGTGCGGGCGAAACACACTTCCGGGTATATGTCTGGGGATATCTCGATGGGGAAGTGACGCAAAATTTCAGGATTATTATCAACAGCCTGTATACTACATCTGTACACAGGTTTTACCCAAGGGGTAAATTGGGCTATCTCTATCTTCCGACTTTTAAGATGTCATCGGTCCATCAAGTGAGTGGCCTTCCTACACTGCGTCGTCCGGTTCTTGATCGCCATTCGAGAACCTTTCTTCACCACCGGTCATCGGTTCTGCAAGCGATATGGCTTGTCCAATATCACCATGAAAAAAATAAACGTCTGAATACGCAGAATGTTCCGATAGAAAGTTGAATGTTTTGCGGCGTGTGGGTTTGTAACAAATACGTCCTCAAAAACGATTTCAATGTGGTTTATAAACTTTTCAGACTATTATTATATATTTATAGGCGCGATTTTGAGAAATGACAGAAACCAGTCTGGAATCTCGGACCAAATAATAACAGGACATATCTCTCATATCCCCATGTGTAACTTGAAAAACTTCCCTCGTGTGTACTCTCCCCACTCAACGGCACGTGCCTACGCAAGCGCACTACGCTCCTCTTTTATCCCTCTCTAACTTATACTTGTATCTCCCTCTACGCGCTTCGATCGTTCAGAATGACGAAAAAGTATATAATCGAATTTATGTTGGTCCCCGTAATGTAAGGATAGCATAACAGGAGCAAGTTATGGCCTTGAGCTATTTAAAAATTATGTAAGAGTTCTGTGAACTAATTGAGGGATGCTTAAGTGGTCAAGTGAACTCAAGTGACGGACAAAATTGATGTTTTTATATTAAGGATTTGATAGATGATAATGTTACTAGTTTTAAGCATAGGAACTATCTAAGTATGGTAAAGTTTTTTTTTAATCAGTCTACTTGTACCTAAGGGATTAGTATTCAATGTATTTCTATGTCTGTCTCTCAGATACCTTCACTCTCAGAGGGGGTTACTAAGCAACGCCACCCAAACCGAAAACTTTGATCGAGTGATTTGAATACTTAAAATTAAGTGAAATTTTCGATTTTTACAAAATGAATTAAATCATAGAATTAGTAATTGGGCAGAAAGGCTCATAAAAGGTAATCATGAACTGGCTGACGCATTTTAATAAGACCCGCCATCCAATGGACCGATGGAGACGCCAAGGTCATAGCACTCTTTAGGCCTTAATATGTCCAGAAGTGGACTCTATATGCTGTGAATGTATCTATAATCTTACGATTATTATTAATATAGGTAAGTCAATTATATAAACAATAATAATGTGTTGAGAAGCTTATAATTGTTAAACTAAACACTGCTTATTTTTCTATTATGAGTCAAACAAATCAAATCGTAGTAAACGAAATAATGTTTAGTTAATTTTTTTTAACCTAATCCTGATAATTTAAAATATTTTATGCTGTGTTTTTTTTTAATTCTGGAGTATACATTGAAGAGTTGTATCTGACATGCGTAGCTTCACTGTAAGTTTGGTGCGAACCGTACCCCGTAATATTTAAAGTGCTGACGCTACCCAGTTTCATTATGTAATGCGGAATGATAGCCAAAACGCGAGCCTGAAGTAAACAGTGGAGTGTGTCATAAGAATGCCTGGTAAGGCCTACATTATATTATATTACGTATCCTGGCATATATGGCCTTTTCTGGGCCACAAGTGTCCTAGCACGGCTTATTGACCAAACTAGGATATAATTATAAGTTTAATACGGATTTTTTTCAGCTGTGACGTATGAGGTTTGGATTCGATTCCAGGTTGCGGGAATGTTTGTATGTTGTGCAGATATTTGTTCCGGGACTGGGTGTTGTGTGCCACGGTACTCGTAGTTCCTGATACCCACGATACAGGGAAAACTTATTTAGGTATGTGAGGTGTTATTTATTATATTTCCGACGTGAGTATGAGAAAATAAAAAATATGTTAAACTGATTGCGAAAGTAATTTTAAATTAACACAAAAAATCGTACAAACTAAAAACAAATAGTATTATAATTATATGTATGAAATAATTTAGGAAAATACTTAATAAAATATAGAATGTATAACTAAATATAATTTAAATGTATATATACATTTAAATTTATTTTATTTTCATAAATAACTTCCAATTATTTATTGTAATCATTCATGTTTCACTTATTTTTTATTGTTTAATTATTTACATGATAAATAAAAGCCACCAAATCCAAAACAAAAACAACCCTTATTCTCACCCCTTCTATCCAGGCAAGTAATCTAGATCACCAGTCCACTAGACGGCCTACAAGTGTGGCCTTGAAACATCGCATTGCACTCACACAGGCGTAATGTAGGCTACCCTTGAGGACACAAGACATAGCTTTTTAACGGAGACCTTTTCTGAGAGTATTTTCTAAAAGACTTGCTTTCTAACTTTCTGGGATAAAAAGTAGCCTTATAATATTATTGTTTTTTTATGTTCCGGCTCTGGGTGATTTGGTACCATTAGTTGTTCCTGATATCTACGACACAGGGTACCCTGGTGTGGGGTTAGCGTTTGCATTCTGTGGTAAGTCTATTCTAGTCTGTGGTAAGTCTGCGGGGGGATATTTTTTATGTATTTATTCTAGGCCATGAATGTATATTATGTAAACACCTAGACAACATTTCATTTTCTTAAATCGGATCAGCCGTAACGAATATTATTAGCTATGTAAACAAAAACGCTCATCACTGTAATCTATAATTACACTTACACTGTACACTTACACTTACAATTACACTGTAATGTAATCTACTGTATTCTACATGATGGAGATCCTGAGATGCACAGTACGCAGATCTGTGAGGATACCAAGTAGAGGGTAGTCAGAGACACGTCCAAATATTATACGATGTGGCACAAGTTCGCGTTTTACAAGTAGTTAGCATTCAGTGACAGGTTGCAAGTCCAACGCCGCCTACACAAATTGAAAAAAACATTGGTAATTCTTAAATTACTTTAACAAAATACTTTCGAAACTTAGGTAGGTAGTAGGTACACATTCTAAAAACACATTACCCAAATAACAAAATACTTTTTAACTGAATAACTTTCAGCAGGTAGTTACAATGGGCAATGATGAAGTGAATGTTAATTTGGCTTTGTTATACCAAGAGAAGATAAGTACATAAAAAAATAAAGCGAACCCTGAAAATTGCACGGGGTCAACGCCATCTATTGTACGGTAGCGGTACCTAATCGCAGATTTAAAAGTAAAACCGTCACGTGCGCCAGCTAACGGGAGATAGCCGAACTGAGAGCGTTGACCCGCGAATTGCGCAATGGACTGCGGTGCTCAAAGTCCCCTAACATTTTATATCTAGTAGATTCCGAGGTATCTACCTACCTATTTCACAACATTAATAGTTTTGTAAATTTGTTTAGTTAGGTAGGTATATCTACTAGAATTTAGAAACTAGAAAATTACACACAAATTGTAGAAAACCATTGTAGAAACCATTTCTGTTTAATTAACTTAGGTAGGTACTTAGGTACCTATTTAGATTTTTATACCTAGGTGGGTTTGTTTTTAACTTGCTTCTACCCGCAGCTTTGCCCCCGTGATAGGTAGTAACCTATCCTGATAAAATTGCCTAGTCTATAGGTCACGAATTAGGTAGGTATGTAACTGTTTAAAATTTCAACTAAATCGGTACAGCCGTTACGGAGATGTTATGGAGCATCAATCACTTGAAATGCACAGTTTATCATTGAGAACCACTGTTACGAAGAATTTAAACTTAGAATGAACGGTCACGTAAAAAACATTTGAAGATCGTGGCGCGAATTTTTAACTAGGAACTGTAAACTTTACATTTGAAACGTAAACAAATAGGTCAAGATTTTAAGAATCAATACTTTACCAACATCACAATACAAAAAACCTGCCTACCTTAATATTTTTTATTGTACCATATTGGTAGGTTATTTCCTGCGAAAATAAAATAAGTTAAAACTATAAACTTTCGATTCCAGTGGGAATCAAAGGCCAATATGACAATATGTTTTCATGTTCTGCTGATATTCGTTCTGGGGCTTTACCGTGAAGTCTTACAGCGATTTAGTTCAGTCAAAGATGACACTTTTCGTGTTGGGATTGAGGACGCTATAGCGTTGTTAAAGCTTTGTCATTCGCAACGCGGGATTTGACATCTTTGCCTGACTAGAAACGCAATAAGACTTGATGGTTAGGCCTCTGGATATTGTGTTGGTGTACCATAGAACTCGTAATTCTTTGTACTCACGTCAGGGAATCCTAGCTTAGAGTGAAGAATATGCTTAAGACTGCTAGGTTTTTCATTACTTTTTTATTTAACATACGCTAAAGCTAAGCAAATCACTTGTGTAAATTAACAAGGAATTGCTAATTAGTATATTATTTATTTGTGAAGTTGTCGGCCATTCCTTTAAGTCTTTACAACTATTACACAAATTATAACGGTTGTCAAAACGAGTATTTGCTGTCGCCAGACGGGTTGAATGACCGTATTCGACACGGTTTCTTTATATTTTTTTTTTATAATAATGACCAAAAGATGGCTCTATAATGAACGAATGATTGAGAGGTGATGAAATATACCTAACAGAGGCGATGATGAGTATGTGAGTGTCACGTCCATTAAATAAAGGAAAACATCCTGTATGAAATACACACTATTTTGATGAAAAAATATGATGTATCTAGTTAAGTCTCAGTATGAAAATAAGAGAAAATAAAGGTGGGTACGATTAATTTCTGTAGATATAATGCCGTTAGTCAAAGTGCTGAAGTCATAGCTTTCCTCAAATTAAGGGTATAGGATCACTTCGCTGTCTGTCTGTCTGACTGTCTGTTCTACTGTCGGTCTGTCTGTCTGACTGTCTGTCTGTCTGTCTGTCTGTCAAGATCCTTTATCTCAGGTGCGAGTAATATCGTTATAAGTAATATCAAGTTGAAATAAATATCAAATACGTAGATCTGCGGTCCCTTGGAGCTGTAAAAATATCACGCTTCTAAGTCAACGCAATCAAAAAATACATCCATTTATGCCTTATATTTGGACACTCTCAAAGTAAATCATAATCTATAGGGTACTTCCCATTGATCTAGAATATTATAATTTGGCAAGTAGCAAGGTCTAACAACACAATAAAAGGAAAAAGTTCGAAAGTTGATGTTTTGTAGATTTTAAATTTGTCTTTCAATTATCTTGTCGTTACATAGTTATGCTAATTTTGGTGAACATACAAGCTTGTACGATTTGTTCCGTATTCGCCCCGCAGAGTTTTGCCCCACATGTAAAATTCCACGTTCGCCCCACATTATATTCCTTGTCTGCCCCGAAAATATTGTTTTCTTTATTTTAATAATTTTGTTCCACGTTTGCCCCATTTTGTATTCCTGTTTTGCCTCACTTTTTTTTGTAATTCACTTTAGTACAGTCAGAATATAAAAGGATGCCTTGGCGCGCGAGTCAGACTCGCACTTGTCCGGTTTTTTTAGTATATTACACAAAGAAGACAATACTTCTCCCACGTAACTGTGAAAAGTACAGTAGGTATGAAAAACCTGAGATTTTTCAAAAACCTCGTTTAAAATTCTGATGCCTCTAGTGTTGAAAGCGTCCATAGGCTACGGTAACCGCTTACCAACAAATGAGGCCGTATGCTCGTTTGCCACCTTGGAGATATAAATAAAACTTTAAACACCGTAATTAATGATGTTCATTAACAGTAATCATCAGCAACCAGCAGAAAGTTATAGTAAATGGTTGTCACTTAACCTTTGTGCTTTAATTGGCGTCGGTCGTCGGTCCCTAATATTGTGACTGCATCTCAATTTACCCAAATATTGTGTAATTGCGACCGTTTTGATGCATCTACGATCAAAACTTGACAAGTACTGTCAAGTTTTTCCATCAAAACCAACTGAAATGGGTATTAAAGATAGGTCTTGATTAGAAAATCTCAGAAAGGTTTTAATTCGTTAATAAAACTTATCTGAATCTGAAGTCTTAATATTTATCGTAGTTAATTACTTGTCATAAATTCGCAAGTTTTTCCATCCAAATCAATTGAAATGGGTATCAAAGATAGGTCTTGATTAGAAAATCTCAGAAAGGTTTTGGTTCGTTAATAAAAATTATCTAAATAAAAAGTATCTTAGTAAATCTACTTGTCATAAATTCGGAACCCCCTTAATGTTAATTCAATTATTTTCAAAAGTTATATTAAACGAACACATAAATTAACTATGTACTAAAGTACAACCCCGCCCATTCACTATAGGTATCATATAGAAACCACTCCATTCAAAGATTGCCTGGAGGAGATCGCTATTGAGCGATAACCCCTTCATTGTACCTTAATCTGTTATTGTTTATTTTGGATATTTCTTAATGTGTTAAAATAAAGAATTTCCATTCATTAGTTACACGTGTTTTTATGATGCAGTAATAATATGGCCAAAAACAGTTCGTTAACCTACCTGAAACTGGTTCGATCTGAAGATATGGTCAAGTCTAGACTCAAGACAATCAGACTAGCTTTATGACCAAAAACTAAAAAATAAACATTGTGTTTGAGAACTTAGTGACTTAGCAAGCATGAATTTTGTTTCTCTTTTTTTTTCTTTACTACAAAATCTACTGCTTGCGTCTGTGAGCATTAACCTGCTGATTCCCTGAGGGGGACGAAATAGTCCTCTACTAAGCCTACCTTTGACTCGACTGTACGAATTAGTCCCAGACTATCCTCGTGTGCGTTTGCTTTATTTCACGTTAATGTGAGTAGGTACCTACCTAATTGTTAGCATAAAACTTTATCATTTTACATTTTACACATTGTTTGTGGTTACAAAGGTTTCAAATAAGCTTAATTTTGTATATTTTTATGTAATTTTTCTTTATTTTGTTGTTGGTATCAACAATAAAGAATTAATTTATCTATTTAAAAAACAGCGCGCATCGTACTTTGCTGTTTGTGTGCGGCATTTTAAACTTTTTTCTTAATTTCCCGCGATGCCAAGTGACATGACAGCCGGTCCCACGAAGCTGAATGCAAGATCGCGTTCATATAACGGGCGCATGCGCAGTTACTCAGTATGTGGGTGAGGCTAACTGCGCACACCGTTAAATACGTCACAGTCTAGTGATGGGATGGGGATGTCAAGTCGATAGTGCTACAATAAAGATGGGGTTAAAAAGAGTCATCGTTGGACCGACGCTGCGAAACACTATTCTGCCCTCCTTTCGAAAAGGTCGCATAATAATACAAACACAAAACAGAGAAAAAAATATTGAAGTAAAAAAAATATGTGTAGAAGTACCCTTTTGCTTATTGGTTATTTTTGTTCAGGAATAAGATGGGAGTAAATTAAATTTACGGTCAGATGCGCCTTTTTTTTACTGATCAACGTGGTATACTTAACTCAATTTTGGAAAAAAATTACATTCATTTTCGAACAGAACATAATTTTGTAAAAACACTGTCAGGTATTCTAAGATAACTCATTATTGCATACACCAGAAATTAACAAGTTACACTACACCATAATATAGTCGTGATACCACATTATGATTCCCTCTGTCATGGGTCATAATATTTGCAGATCATACAAACATTAGTCCCACGGCGGGAATGGAACTAGCTACCTTCGGCGTCTAAGGCGGGCTTTCGTCTACTGCCCCACAGAGGTCGTCTGTAGACTGTACTGTAGACACGTATCTTATTTTATTGTTACTACTTTTCTTCACGTTCATTACCGGAAATAAACGGAATGATCATCGGCTCAATTCGCTTGACCACAGACTATAGTAGTAATATTTCTCTAGTATTATTTTTTACTATTTAATGTAACTATGTATGGTGTTTAGTTTATTTTCATTCTTAATTGTTGAACTTATTTTTAGGGCAAGAGCCCAGAAGTTTTCCGCATTCGTGAGGTCATCCTCCCCAGGCCTTGTCTGAAAATCAGCGCTGCTTCACACTGTGCGGAGCAGCGCTAAGCTGAGACAGAATCTGTTTTTCCCACGCGGAAAAGATGGGACTAATAAGCACAAAAAAGTCTTCCTCTTTGTCTCTGTATTAATGTAAAAATCTTTCTGGTACATTTAAAGTGTCTATTCTCATTTATTTTGTATTTTCTGTGTTTTGTTGTTCTATCAAATAAACCACTTTCTATTATATTCTATTCGATTATATTTTATATCATCGAAACGATAAACAGAACAGCACTACGAAAGTACCGTACGCTACGTCACGAAGAAAGGGATTGCGCCAGCGCGGCACAGAATAAGCAACAGTATGTGAACGGTAAACGCAGGGCCTTGCGCGCGCGCTGTCGCTCGTCGCAAAACTATCGCTTTTCTGTCGCTCCGTTGCGAGATAAAGTGGTACGGGAAAAGCTCACTGAAATTGGAATGTTGGATAATGTCATCCTTATAAAGTTGTAGTTCTTACGTTACTTTTTTTAAAAATAATTATTGAATGCATAACTATCAAGCAAGATGTAATTAAACTAATATTATAATAACTAACTAACTAATCGTATTACTTTTATAAAAGTCATAAAACAAATTTGCTTAAATTATATAATATTTAGCAACTTTTAATAATGATTACGAATTACTTTTTATAAAAAAGGTAACTTAAAAAGTTCGGGAGCAGCATTTCTAATGACAAATCGAAGTTATTTTGAGGCGTCGGAAGCGTCGTCGTCGTCAGTTGAGAAGGATTTGAGGATCAAAAACAAATTATAAAAAAGTCATGATAATGCTTGTATTCATTAGAAATCAACTGGATAAAATGCAGCTGGGCCGGGAACACACAAGTCGGCGTCGTGCACGTTAAATAGAAAAAAGATTAAACTTTTAATAAAAATATCGATTTATTAAATATCAAAAAATATTAATAGATAGATTTAGCCATTTATTCTAACCAAAAGTTTATAAACTATAAGGTTAACTTAAGAAGATAGCAATGATAAGACAAAAGCAGGTAAGACTCATTGGCAACTGTCTCGTCAAAAAAATTACAAACAATTATGAATACCTACTTAAATTCGACGCCAAAACAGTCACAAAGTGGACAACAATTCCTAAATTATGGCATTTTAAATGGATCACTGTATGAAATTCAAATGACTGGCTTCAGTCATACCTAGGCAAACTGTTGTACTTCCGTCAACAGAGCACCGTGTCAATGGGTCGTTGACCTTGGCATTGGATGACAAAATTAGATTTTTACGGGTAGAAACACGGGTATTTAAGATTTTAATACTTTTTAAAATGAAAAAATGCCCACTGCATTTTATTTTACAAAATATTATTTTAAGATCACTTACCTCGAATAGTGCTCGGCATTTTGACAAATCCTCATAGACACGTCACAAAAAAACAATCCTCAAACCACAGTTCACACAAATATTATCCAAACTCGGCCATTATCACTATATTTTCAAAAGATCACTAACACTGGCACTAAACAAAAGTACTGAATAACCTTCAGGGGTTGTCATTAATTGTCAATGTCAATTTTCCCGCGCTTTCGTTACGGGAAAAGCGCCGCATACGTCCTAGAGAGGTGACTTGGCGGTCGTTTGTGCTTTTTTCGTTGCGCGCGCGTTCGACTCTCCGGATAACTGTATTTTTTTTTCGTGCGAACAGTGGTAACGGTTGATGCCGGTTCTGTGCAACCTGGGATCTTCTGCTGAATCGATTGGCGTTCGATGAATGCTGCCAATGCTTGGATCGCGACATTATTGCTTTTAGCCACCGACTGAGTAATTTACGATCTACACGTTATTATGGGGCTTTTATTGGGTTTTGTATAATTGTATTTTCAATGGCTACGGGTTGATGAGATTATGCCATACGACTCTTACACAGTATTTTCTGATGATCTAATATATGATTATAATTGTTGTCTGTCTCCACAGAGCCAATATAGACAGGTAGTAGTCACATAGTAGACAACATAAAGGTTTACTATGTGCCTACTCTAAAACCAGCACTTTGAGAAAATCAAAACATTTTAGCAGTAATCTTGCTGTCAGGATACACACCAGGAGCTAGTTACATCTGAAACCATGAGTTACATTGTGAAAAATTGACACCAATTCAGCTTTTGAGATCTCATTTTCTCCACTGCTATATTTCTTCACTAAGAAATTTTGAAGATTACCAGTTATTTTTTGTGACGACCTTATAAAAAGTATTTCTATAAAAAGTCGGGATATTTTGTATTTTGTCGGGAGTCTGGATATAATATAAAATGTCCGGGACTATCCCGAAGAATCCCGACCATCTGGTAACCCTAATTAGATAATACTGGAGTAGACTCATTTAAAAATTAACAAAATCAGATTAGAAGAGATCAGATCAGATTCCAAATATCCAAAATAATTCGATTGTTCTACCTGCACATTTAAAAAAAAACTCCGATTACTCCAAGGTCCTATAGGATTGGATTTTTTAATTAAAAATGTATTATCTAAATCGAATAACGTGGGACTTGGCGGGTCACGTCTGCTGCATGTCGGATGTATTGGTAAGCAAAATCTACCACGGATTGGACTCCCGAGAGACATGAATCGACCACGCCGAAGATGGAGAGACGAACTAGACTCCTATAGAATAGACTGGTCAACAACGGCTCTCAATAGAGTGGTGTTCAAAGAAGTAAGGGAGGCTTTTGCCCTGCATTACAGGCTGATAATAAAATAATAATAATACAAATAATTACCTTGTCAAAAATCTTAATCGACCACTTACTTGGAAAATGCAGAATGCAGTACATTTTCAAGTTCTTATGTAATGACGAAAGTAAAACAAAAAAACACAAAACAGTCATAATAATAAATTATTAAAATAAATATTGTGGGTCATTTTTCACACAGCATCATCTAGCCCCAAAGTATGCACAGCTTGTGTTATGGGAACTACCTACATGACTGATATACTACTTATATACATTTCTTCTGTAAATACATACATAGAAAACTCCCTAACCCGAGACAAATATTTGAAAATCACACAAACATTGATTGTGTTAGCATGGTACTCTTAGTTCCTAATTGCGAAAATAGAGATCTAAGTCTGAGGTCCTAGCCATGGGTCATACATAACATGGACGAAAAAACTAAACCATGGGCATAGATATTATAATACACTAGCTTCTGCCCACGGCTTTGCCCGCGTGGTACCCAGATAAAGTAGCCTATGTTTTATTCTGATGTATAAGCTATATTACTGTAAAGTTTCATCAAAATCCGTTCCGTAGTTTTTGCGTGAAAGATGCACAAACATCCATCCTCACAAACTTTCGCGGTTATAATATTAGTAGGATAGGATAGGATGGGTCATACATAACTAATAATGACGACCATTGTGGCGCAGTAGGCGAAGGCCCGTCTGAGACGCAGAAGGTTGCAGGTTATATTCTCGCCGCGGGAGAATGTTTGTATAATCTACCAATATTTTTCTTGGGTCTGGGTTTTTTATGTAAGTATAATATATTTGTTTACAAAAAAAAAGTATATCAGTCATTTAGTTCTCAGGACACAAGCTCTGCTTAATTTGGGACTAGACGATGCTGTGTGAAAATGTACAGCATTTTTATTTATTTATTTAATGGCTCTAGTCAAAGAGTAATAAAAGCTCTAGATGGCGTCTAACCATGAACCAGTTGAAATATGAGCTGCTGTAGAACCAATAACACTTAGTAATAGGCGGGAAATTTGCGTACCTTATTAATTGTCCCGAAATTCTTAACAAAATAACACCAGACGTTCCCTGTAAAAGGGTCAGATTTAACGAGATCATCCGTACGCCAGTTAGAATTATGGCAAGTGGCGAATTGACGACCTATTTAATAAACTCTCTAAGCAAATAGGTCTGGACCTCTTCTGTTCCAGCGTTAACTCTCTCTCACTTTTTCGACTTTTTCTCACCATCCGGCGAGGATGATGGCGTCCGAGTAATGTAGTCTATCGTTTTTCATATATTTTTTTTGTTGTAACGTATTACAACAAAAAAAAATATTATCATTACTAGTTTTTTATGTAATTTATTATGTTTCTGCTTTATGTACTAAGTTGATTGTAATCTTGTAGGTTATCTGTTTAATTTGCTTGTTCACACTTTTTATGTATATTCTATTCATCTTACTCGTGAAAACCTTTGAATAGCCTTCTGTTTCTATTATATTTATTTTATTTTTTTGTATTTGCTCCTGGTTTACCTTTTATAGGTAAATAAATTAAAATTAAAATAACCTGCAGAATATTCCAAAAATGTAGGTTATTATGTCTAAGTTCGTTTGTTCACGGAGAAATACTTATCTAGGCTACTTATAGAAAAAATAAGGAAATTTTACCTCATTGGTAAAATGCTGGTAATTTTTCACACAGCATCATCTAGCCCCAAACTAAGCAGAGCTTGTGTTAAGGGAACTCCATGACTGATATTTTAAATACATACGGTATGTATTAAAATACTTTTTTTTAATACATACCATCTTCATCGACCATATTATGGTACCTATATACCTACCAACAATTGTACGAGAGAGAGTGACCTATATTCTATATCCTGTCTGTGAACGGACGGTCAAAAATCTGCATTAACGTCGAGATTACAACAAAGTAAGAACCTCATAGGTCATAATTTTAAGTAAGTTGGTAAGTTGGTATCTTAATTCAGGAGAATCTTGTTTGGGCCAGTTCATACAAGTTTGCGCTATCTCCTTTATGTTCATCCATCTTAATGTACCTATTTAAACCTAGGCACCTAGGTAGGTCTATCTGGTCATGATGCCCAATAAAATCTTTATTGCCACTTCTAAAACAGCACAGTAGGTAATAAAAACCTAAAAGTTCCTTGACCTCACCTAACCCAGTGTTACATTGTTAATTTTATTTTCGTCATTTCGTTTGTAAAGTCGAAAAATTCACAAAATCTTCAGTTATGGTTCGCGCGTAAACAAATCTCTTGCAGGTCGTTGCCCCCAACGGGACTCGGTCAGACGGGTTCTTGTACAACATGTGACGTCATCTTAGTTATGCTTCTTGCTGATAGATGGCAGTGGTACGGGTCAATGACCGCATTGTGGGTTGCTAGGCGCGAATTTTGGCGTGAGTTTGATTCCTACTTTTTATTTGATTTTCAATAACAGTACCTACCAAGTTAGGTATGCCTGTTTATAATAATTATGAAGTAGATAGGTAGAATAATAATTAGTTATTATATCATAATAACTACATTATTATCAATTGTTTGACTGCCGATGTTCCTACCTAGGTAGTTGGCAGTACCGACTTGCGTATAGGTAATACTAAAATATAAAATACGCTGGACCTTCCAGACAAGATAGAAAAATATTGGCTATAAAGTTGTTGTTGCAGGATACCTAGGTAGGTATACGTAGGTACAATCATTTTAAAGATTTTTGTAAGTTCATAGATTCTTTGATTGTTACCTACTTACATACAGAAATGAAAATAATAATCGATCTAGTGGATAATCAAGTTTCTTATTCTCATCAATTTTGAAACCATCTTTTGTTGGTATCCTACTCAACAGTTTGTGGCTGGCAAAATTCTGAGGATGTACACAGTTTTGGTACGTCGTGCCATCTAGCGTTCAATATATTTTATGTTTTCGAAGTCAAAACCATTCTAAGTGACATCTGTATTCGAGTCCCAGCTTTCTTTATACAGCGCTCCCTATTGTTGAGTAGCAATACTACTACGTAATTACATGTTGCCTGTTACACCAAAAGCTACCGAAAACCACCGCGAGATGGCAGACATACTGCCCAAAACTATAAAATGAAAGTTAGATTATGTCAAAAACTGTCAATGTAAAACAAAACAAACAACATTCCTTCTTTCGCATTTTCGTTACTTCACTTCTTTCGTTTTGGTGATTGCCGGTTGTTTTTTGTGTTAAAAATAAGAAAGATTTACATCAAGTTCATAACCAAGATTCTTGTGTTAAGTGTTCGTAAAAGAAGCAAATAGTGTACCTAACACCACCTTACGATTCGAGAGATTTAATTCAAGACGTTGAGCTGGGAGGTAAGTTACAATATTACAATATTTTAAGATTTTCAAGTGATTCCCATTGGTTTTTATATTTATCCTCACAACTAAGATAAGTATTTTTGTCTTGGAAAAATAGAGGAGGAGATGGTATATCTGGGATTCTGACAGGTTTCTCGCGCATAGATGGTGGGTGCATGTTTGTTTGAAAGCGTAATTTTGGCGGAAGGCGCTGATGCACACGATAACGAACGAATACGGTTTTACGCGGTGATTTAGACTGATTTTCGTGGTTTCTCAATAAGTAAAATTCGGGCGCCATTACCGTGAAGTTTTTTCTTTCCCCTAGGATTTTAGTGAGATGAAAGGACAGTTGAGGGTACAGGTATTTAATAAAGATAGGAAATATACAAAGTTTCGTTCCAAAATTTAAATCTTTACACAGGCCCTGAAAGACCTGCTAAGCTCTACCTTTAGTAGGTGCTAAAAGTTATAATAGAAGTATAGAAAAGTTGAAACTAAAGTTAAATCTAAGATGAAGTTAAGGTTGTGGAGTACCTAATATACTAGCTGATGTACAAACAGACATAGAAGCTTTAATAATAGCTCAGCAAAAGTTTGCTGTCCCACATTGAGATGTATTGAGCATTTTGCCCCATCCAACTAACACCTCTTTTAAATTCTATTTGGTCTTATTAATTCTATTCTATTTCATCACATTCTTCAAACATGCTCATCAATTAAGGGTACTCTTGACTTGATCTTTCCAGAATGTCAAAGACAATTTGATTAGATGTTTGCTTTTTTCTCCTTTCCACTAAACTTTATTTCTTTATGGACTTAGTATAGACTAGCTTCACCCGTGTAGGACCTGGATAAAAAGTAGCCTATGTGTTATTCTGACATATAAGCAATATAACAGTAAAGTTTCATCAAAATATATTCAGTAGTTTTTGCGTGAAAGAGTAACAAACATCCATCCTCACAAACTTTCACGTTTATAATATTAGTAGGATATGATAGGATTGTGCACACAAATTAGATTGGCATTTATTAAAACCACCGCAAATTAGAAGTATATCAACTATGGGTGAAAGCCCGCATGAGATGCAGAAGGTTGTAGGTTCGATTTGTGAGATATATCTGCAAATATTTGTCTCGGGGTCTGGTTGTTGTGAATGTATTTACAAAAAAAAGTATATAATCAGTCATATACTTCCCATAACACAAGCTCTGCTTAGTTTGGGGTTAGATGATGCTGTGTGAAAAGCAAGATAATGCTGTGTGAAAAATGACACGCAAGTTGACTTAAGAACTAAGATAAGAAATAACATGAAAACAATTATAAAAAAAATAAGTAGAGTAGGTATGCTTTGTATAGTGGTTTTGGATAGATGTTCCATCAGCCTTCAGCTCAGCATGTGCTAATAAATATTCCCATGCTGGAGCGCTGGTTTCCAGCTGAAAATAGTGTTGATCTCAAGGACATCTAAAATCACAACTTATACAGAATGATATTTATGACATGTACGAAAGTGAAGATATTTCTTCCAGCAAGTCTTGTATACTACCATAAAGAGTGGTGTTCCAGCATCCAGCATGAATGTGATACCTACTCAGTGAGATCTTGTTTCTTCCGTTTTGACTAGCTCATCATATTCTTCTAAAATAAACCTCTGTGGCGAAGGCCCGCCTGAGACGCAGAAGGTTGCGGGTTCGATTCCCGCGCGGAACAAATGTTTGCATCTGCAAATATTTGTCTCGGGATCTGGGTGTTTTCTATGTATAATATGTATGTATTTAAAAAAAAAAAAGGATATATGTAGTATATCAATCATGTAGTTCCCATACAGCTTGTTTTATTGGAACTACATGACTGATACACTACTTAAATATAAATACATACTTTTTTTTTAAATACACCTGTACAAAAGAAAACAGACAAATATTGCACACTTCACCCACTGTGCCACAGAGGTTGTCAAACCTTCTAACAATAGTAAGGTTGAAAGGTTCACTAAGTAGAGGGTAGTTTACTAAAACACAGTTGTGATTTACATAATAATATGTTTTGCTACATAGCTCAATAAATTAATTCACCAAAATATGGTGTTATACTGGATATAATCAAGTTAAGTTTAACCTAGTTCTGACTCTTTCCTTAACAACATAAGAATCGGTATTTTGCTTAGAAATTTTAAATTAAAAACTGACAGAAAATTATACACTATAAAACTAAAAATTGGACACTAGATTATATCAAATAATTACAAGACTGTTACACTGTGTGGTGTATTTTCATATGCTCTTAAAAAAACAAGTACCTACTAATTCTAACCAACTCTCGTCTGACGACCTCCATGGCGCAGTGGGCACAGGCCCGCCTGCGACGCAGAAGGTTGCGGGTTCGGCTCCCGTCGCGGGACAAATATTTGTCTCTGGACTGGTTGTTTGCTATGTACTGTGTGTGCTATGTTTAAAAAAAAACAATCTATGTAGTATACTTATCAATCATGTAGTTCCCATAATACAAGCTCTGCTTAGTTTGGGGCTAGATGATGCTGTGTGAAAAATTGTATATACATAACATCTAGAAACAAGACAAATATTTGCATGTCATACAAACATTTGCCCCGCGGCGGGAATCGAACCCGCAACCCTCTGCGTCTCAGGCGTATTTATAATATTGTAATAATAATGCTGGACATTTTTACACAATTTTTTCTAGTCCCAAAGTAAGCAAATCTTGTGTTATGGGAACTACATGACTGATATACTGCTTATATACACTTAATAAATACGTATCGTACAAATTAATTCATTAAAAAATAGGTTGATTAGTTTGGAGTATACTTAGGTGCCAATTTCACCACCGCCAAGTTGTAAAAAACTCTAAATCTCATTTTTTTTATTCACTGTAGGTACCTAGTCAATATCTTGTGACAGTTTTACTTCGATCGTCTCTTTATTGTTACTTAAGTTGTTTATCCTGTTATTATTTTTTAGCAATCAGTGTCCATCAATAACTGGTTGATTGCACAACCTTACCATAATAATTCTTGTTATTTATAGATATTATCATCGGAACACCCACATGTAGACCAAATAAATAAATAAATAGAAAATACTCAGAACCCAGACTAATGTTCGTAGATCATACAAACATATGTCCCGCGGCGGCAATCGAATCCGCAACCTTCATGTTCTCAAGCGGACTTTCGCCCACTGCGCCATAGAGGATTTTAATTTTATTATTTTTAATTTATTTCTCAACCAGAAGTGGGTATTTCAGGTGCGGCAGTCAATGTTATAGTATCCTAATCCTACTACTATTATAAATGCGAAAGTTTGTGAGGATAGATGTTTGTTATTCTTTCACGCAAAAACTACTGAACGGTTTTGATGGAACTTTACAGTAATATAGCTTATACATCAGAATAAAACATAGGCTACTTTTTATCCGGGTACCACGCGGGCGAAGCCGTGGGCAGAAGCTAGTTGGACATAATTATAAAACCTAATCATTATTGCCAGGTTAACTAGCTAGCATGGGTAGTGAATGGCAATTCTAAATATTGTTGAAAGAATTTTTGAAATCAGATGAGTAGTTTCGGAGATTACCATCAAACTTTACCTCTAATATGCATTAATATAGATGAGTACAAAATGAACCAATTCAAATCAAATATTCCTGTATGTAAATAAGTTAAATCCTAAAACATAAACCGAATCAGTTAGAATTATTCCGAATTGTAATTAAACTCGATCCGGGATCAATTTCGAACAAGAACAAAATACCATTTGAATACAAAGAATTACCTAAGTACGTGCCGTCCGATGTAGCTCCCAAACGTAGTGTCGTCTCGCTCACTCGCGCGGGCGTCTCGTTCTCACATCTCGCTGCCCCTCAGACGTGTGACATCCCCGGAGCTATAACTCTGCGGTTTAGGGATGTCACGCGAATGCAAAATATAATCTGTTTTAATTTAAGCATTAAAATGTACTATTGATTTTATTTCACTATTTCTATTCGTGAAGTTCAAAAAACTGCTACATATTCATCCCGTAAGCCCAAATCTTATTCTCATCCTCGGCTGGCCTACTTTTAAAAAGCCTGTATTAAAAAAAAACTTATTAACATACGAACCTAGAACCTAATCCTTTTATAACAAGTACAAAATACAGTATAGAAAATCTAAATTTTACAAAACCAAATTACCTGCCTTGATGTAGTGGAATCGTACAACAGCCTGTAGAAGTCCACTGCTGGACATTGACCACCAAAAAGTGCCATGAACGGTCTTAAGCTACCTCCATTCCATTCTATTGCGTTGTCTCAACCGGACGACGCAGTCTTAGAAGGCCCCCCCACCTGATGGACCGATGAAATCTTCAAGATTGCGGGAAATAGTTGAATCCAGTAGTGGACTTCTACAGGCTGATGATAATGATGATAAATCTATACTAATAATACCGTTGAAGAGTTTGTTCTTGTTTGACCGCGCTAATCTCTGGAACTACCAGTCGGATTTGACAGTCTTTTTGCATTTGATAGCCCAATCCTCGAGGAAGGTTATAGGTTATTTACATCACGCTATGACCGTTAGGAGCCGAGAAAAAGAAGCAATAGCGCGGTGGGATAGGGGCCGAGGACGGTCGTGGCACAGCTAGTAGTTAATAAAACTACAACCTGATGACGCAATGTAATACGGCCTCCCACCCAATGGACTAATAACATCTAAGTCTGTGGATGAAGATATGGCTGATCTTATGTTTACGTCAAGTAGTGGATTTTTACAGGCTGATGATAATGATGAATAGGAATGACGACGCAATATAATGTCTGACAGCTACCTACCCGGTGGACCGATAACCAAGTTGGTAGATGAAGCTAGCCCAAGATCGTTCGAGATGGCTCTCCCTTATTTTATGTCCTAGTGGATATCTAGGCCAAAGAAAAGATGGATGGATTGTGTGAAAGATGACATGTTTGAGTGAGCATTTAGATGAAGAATAGAAAAGAGCGGATGAAGAAAACATTATGTGCCGATTCCAGGAAATGTGGGACAAGGGCAAGAAGAAGAATCTTCGTTTTACCAAAAGATAAGCAGACAGAAAAGATGGATGGATTGTGTGAAGGATGACCTGGTTAAGAAAGGAGTGAGCACTAAGATGAAGAATAGAAAAGAGCGGATGAAGAAAACATGTTGTGCCGACTCCAGGAAATGTGGGACAAGGGCAAGAAGAAGAATCTTCGTTTCACCAAAGGATAAGCAGACGCACGGCTCAATATCACCTTTATAATGATACTGAGCCGTGCGTCTTGAGAACGGCCATGGAATAGAATACACTACCATCATCTGTCTTTCCTGAAGAATATGTTCTGGGTCTCTTCATGGTAAGGGCTTCTAGACCTTCGTGGTCCATCGTCGCGTCGTCCATATTATCACTTACCATCAGGTGAGATTATGGTCAAAGTAAGGTCTATTATGTGGACTTCTAGAGGCTGTTGGTGATGATAGTTATGCCGAAGCCCGACTCACCCTTGACCCCGCGATTAATGAAGCAATACCACCCTAAAATCAAACCGTCAACCCTAACCGGCCGCCGCCCTCTCATAAAATCAATATTTATAGAGGACGCCGTATTTCACCTCTGTCTGTATTACGTACCTTCGCCGCTGTCTCTTATAAATATGATACTTGTCTATTGGTTGGGTGTGATCGCTGTTTTTCAAAAGAACAAAGGCAGCCTACAGACAGACAGACAGACATACATACAAGCTCATAACCACCCTCATAATCAAAGACATCTTCAGACTAATACTTAGTACGCAAATCAAAGAGGTAAAAAAATGTTTCATTTTTCTGAATTAAATATTTATTGTCTTGAACAGATTTTTAGCGCTAATTAGGTAATAAATAAAAACGAATATTCTCACGACTGTAATTACCATGATAGACATATTAAAATGTACTCGGTACGCAAATTTAGGAGATTGGATTAGTCAGAAATAAAATGACACGATAATTTTTGTCTTAAACAGATTTTGTATGTACATATTATGTTATCGCTATGTAGTAGTAATAAATAAAAACAAACACGCTCAGGACTGTTCATAATACCCGTGATGGATATCTTTAGATCTATGCTCAGTTCCAAGGATACCAAGTAGGGGTAATCAGAGGAACGTCCACACATTATACTTGGCACATTGTCCAGGCTTAATTTTGCATAGTAGTTAGCATTTCAAGCGACAAGTTGCAAGCCCATCGCCGCTTATTGGAACACTTACCGATGGCACATGCCTTAGAATTTTGGTCGGTTCATAAATACATAAACACCCAACACACACATACAGTCCTGATCCCACACTAGGATTCCCTGGGTCGTGGGTGTCAGCTACGAGTACTGTGTTACAACAACACCCAGAACGGAAACAAATATCTTCAGATCGGGAGACGGGTTAATGCTCACTAGACCAGCTCGGATCCTTACAAGAGATTCCAGCCATGTTTATAGCCTTACTTTGCCATTACATACCGTTATGGTTAGAACATAAATTCCGCATAATTTCAACTTCCGGCATATTTAAAATGATTCGTGAGTTTGATTGCTTTCCGATATTTTGGCACAGTTGTATCTACCATGATTAAGAAAGGAACTGAAGAAAATTACAAACACTTTCATACATATAGTCACGCCTGTTTCCCGGAGGAGTAGGCAGAGACCAAGGATTTCCACTTGCTACGATCCTGGCATACTTCTTTCGTTTTGTTCATTCCTCATCAAATTCTTCATACTAGCTCGGCGGTTAAGTGTACTGCTGACCTGGCCTTTCTCTAGAATGTCTCCAATTTGGTCAGAGTACGTTGAGGAGGAACGGGAACTTCCAACTATCCTATCCACGCTCGCTTTGTATACATGTTTAATTAAAATCACAAATCATTGGTAATTATTCCGTTAAATAAAATGTATAATAATATATATTTAAAATTTAAACTATGTTGGTTTACAATGACAGACTAAATATAAATCTAGGTAGGTACACAAACTTGTTATTCTTGTTATTAACTAATGTTTAGTAATAAGCTACCTACCTAAGGTAGCTAGTTGATTCACAAAGAGAAAAAATCCTGCTGCTTTTGTCCAAGTGGTCGATACTGATCCTAAACTAGCCAAAATCCTGTAAAATAGGTATCAGTGTGTAGAAAAAGTCGCAAATAAAGTTGTGCAGCCTATAGTAAGGCGTTGATTGTGCATGGTTTTTAAGATTGTTAAAGTGTTCGGGTGTGGTATGACATCATACCAAGAAATAAAAAAAAAGCTTTTATATCGCAAAATAAATTATAAAAAATAATTCCACTATCCACATCCTGGCTCCATCATCAGACCCTTGTTGCCAAGGCCAATCTATTGGACTCAAAACGAGTCATATGAGCCCAAACTCGAGGGGTTTACTAGTAGCCACTGAAGAGTTCCACTATCCTTCTCTATCATCAGATCAGCTCCAAGACACCAATTTATAGTATTGTCATCCGAGCTACATATACATACAAAGTTTAATTTCGTTACGACAATTAGAAGTAGGTTAAAATTGACTTCCAAGATTTGATTACATTGTTTGTTTGTTATTTAGTTAGTCATTAAAAGAGTGTTAAAATATCATAAAAGGCGAGCGTGAAGGGTAGGCCGCTGCGAACGTAGTCAGACCAAATTGGAGACGTTCTGGAGGAAGGCCGAGTCAAGAGTACACTAAACCGGCGAGCTTGTATTAATATTGTGATGCGGATGAATGAAGCGAAGGAGGTATGCCAGGATCGTAGCATGTGGCCATCCGTGGTCTCTGTCTGCCTCTCCATGAAACGTGTGACTTTATGAATGAAGCAAAGGAGGTATGCCAGGATCGTAACATGTGGCCATCCGTGGTCTCTGCCTGCCTCTACATGAAACAAGTGTGACTTTATGAATGAAGCGAAGGAGGTATGCCAGGATCGTAACAAGTGGCCATCCGTGGTCTCTGCCTGCCTCTACATGAAACAAGTGTGACTTTATGAATGAAGCGAAGGAGGTATGCCAGGATCGTAACATGTGGCCATCCGTGGTCTCTGTCTGCCTCTACATGAAACAAGTGTGACTTTATGAATGAAGCGAAGGAGGTATGCCAGGATCGTAACATGTGGCCATCCGTGGTCTCTGTCTGCCTCTACATGAAACAAGTGTGACTTTATGAATGAAGCGAAGGAGGTATGCTAGGATCCTAGCATGTAGCCATCCGTGGTCTCTGTCTGCCTCTCCATGTAACAAGTGTGACTTTGTGAATGAAGCGAAGGAGGTATGCCAGGATCGTAACATGTGGCCATCCGTGGTCTCTGTCTGCCTCTACATGAAACAAGTGTGACTTTATTAATGAAGCGAAGGAGGTATGCTAGGATCCTAGCATGTAGCCATCCGTGGTCTCTGTCTGCCTCTCCATGTAACAAGTGTGACTTTGTGAATGAAGCGAAGGAGGTATGCCAGGATCGTAACATGTGGCCAGCCGTGGTCTCTGCCTGCCTCTCCATGAAACAAGTGTGACTTTATGAATGAAGCGAAAAGGAGGTATGCCAGGATCGTAACATGTGGCCATCCGTGGTCTCTGCCTGCCTCTCCATGAAACAAGTGTGACTTTATGAATGAAGCGAAGGAGGTTAAGTTCTGTATCAATTGCCTTAATAAATCAATAAAGAATACGTTCCATTGCACTGCTGGACAAAATGATGGCAATTCTGTGTTGAATTTTTTAAAGTAAAACTTTTGACAGCACTAAAAATTTCGCCACTCCTTTCAGTCCTTAAGTAAAGGACAGCAACAATTTTAGCATGGCAACCCCAACTTAAACTTATTCAAATTTTCCCTCTTTAGTTTTGAAACTTATAATAACTGACAAGCCAAAATAGATGAGGTCTCTCTTCGTGTCGGCCGCCACAAAGCAAACGATCGCAACCCGCAATTAAGCACTTTTTGGATAAAGTCGTTCTCATTTAATTTCTTAAGCGTCTCAGTGAGTGACTTTACTGTATAGTCGTGTTTTGTAGTAATTGATTGGTTATTGTCAATGGCGACGACGCAAGAGGTGCGTATTCGATTTCCGCTGCGGGACAAATGTTTGCATGTTCTGCAGATATTTGTTTTGGGTCTGGGTGTTGTGGTAAGGCAATGATTTCTGATACCCACGACACAGGGAATCGTAGTTTATTTATTAATTTACAATAACTGAGACACATTCTTGCTGGACAAGGTTTGCTGGAAGAAAACTCTTTAGGTTTAAGCTCGCCTTTGTAAATGTCTCACTTAATTTTTTGTTTTATATTTCTGTATTTCTGTGTACAACCTTTGTGGCGCAGTGGGCGAAGGCCCGCCTGTGACGCAGAAGGTTGCGGGTTCGATTCCCGCCGCGGGACAAATGTTTGTATCTACGAATATTTGTCTTGGGTCTGGGTGCTTTCTATGTATAATATGTATGTATTTACAAAAAATAAGATATATAAGTAGTATATCAGTCATGTAGTTCCCATAACACAAGCTCTGCTTACTTTGGGGCTAGATGATGCTGTGTGAAAAATGCATCCAGCATTATTTATTTATTTAAAGAATTATAAGATTATCTCAATCGTATTCCAGACATCCGCAAACAGATCAACCTAAGGATGTTTCGTGGTGAGCCATAAGCCATTATGTATGTTGAATGAACACTTGTTAACACACACTTATTTAACAATGATTTATTAAAAAAAAGGATAAGTCAGTTACAATGCATGTATTATTAAAGTATAGGAAAAGTCAAAAAAACAAATTAAATACGAAAACTTATTTAACTGAGATAAGCTAATCCTATACTTACTATATTTAACTTGTTTGAGTTCTTGAAGTGTACAGTTTTAATAAAAGGTTTTTGGATAGTCTAAATTAAATGTTTAACTTAACTACGTTGGCAATGTCTTTCTGAGTCACGTCCATAAAACATCAAACTTTTGATCGTCAGCGAACTTTTATAGACTTGCAAATAAAATTACTTTAGCCGTTGTGTTCAAAGTGGATATACTGGTCCGCAATGTGCGATCTACTGTCGATTCGTATCGATGTGTTTATATATTTTTTATAGCGTTTCTAAAAGCAGCACATTGCTGGTATAAACTTGAATAGTGATTTTCATGTACTTACTTGCGTTAGATAGTTTTATTGGCTTGTGCTAGTCGAAATAATTCGTAACTGTGGCTAGAAACTAATGCTAAGTGTGTCATAGCTGTATAAGTCTATTATAGGCAAGTAATGGCGTCCTATAACTAGGGTTGCCAACCCTGCTATGTTATTGTATGTCGACCTCTGTGGCGCAGTGGGCGAAGGCCCGCCTGAGACGCAGAAGGTTGCGGGTTCGATTTCCGCTGCGGGACAAATGTTTGTATCTGCGAATATTTGTCTCGGGTCTGGGTGTTTTTTAAGTATGTTATGTATGTATTTACAAAAAAAATGTATATAAGTAGTATATCAATCATGTAGTTCACATAACACAAGCTCTGCTTACTTTGGGGCTAGATGATGCTGTGTGATAAATGTCCAGCATTGTTTATTTAAATAAGCATCCTACCTACTAAATTTGGACCCGGAAACAATGTTATGAAAATATATAAAAATCTTTGTATAGGCAGTAGGCGAAACTACCAATTTGCTAAAAATATGCAAAATCTTTATTTTCAAAATGTCTCATGTAAATGTTAAACGGAACTCAGCTTTTATCCCTATTCTGAACGAAATGCAGAGATGAAAGCAATATTGTCAGTATGAATTTTCGAACATATTAAATATATTAATAAATTTGTGTAAAATAAAAAAATCAATATATTACGTATTCTTTCTTTATCTAAGATAATTACTCGGTAATTATCTCGAAAATGCTATATTTTATAATAAACAAGTTGGTAAATTATATGGTTTACCGAATGTTCTAGTGAATTTTTACATGTGTCCTTCGAAAAGTTTTTTAACCGACACTAATTTAAACCGCCAAAAGCTTTGAACGCCTTCTAAACAATATCGATATATTGAAAAGGAGATATTCAAACTTAAACATTATTTTTTAAATTCCTGAACCTAACTAAACTAATTTATCAAACGTACAAAACATCTTCATACCATGTCAACTTCCTTCAAAAGCGTGTAACATAACTGGCACCAGTTTAACCTGGCCCCTGCACCCACGATGCTAATCCCTCCTCTACCCAACCGGTGGAAGCGCGAGAGGAGGTTCGCAGCTCTAGGCTGTCTGGTCGGACCACCTCGCTGAGAGCAATGACCCCCGCTATGGTGACCGTTTAGGTAGGTACCATTACAGCCGGATCGTCAATACCATCGATAAGTATCGTTCTGTGCTCCTTTTATGATATTTTCCAGTTGATTTACAATACGAACTTTGGGCGAGCGTCCATGTTTAGTTTTGTCTTGGAATAGACAATAATGCGCTTTGTTGGATGGCATTAACTCGACCAAAGAATCAATGTGCTTCTTTGGTCACGGAATTGGGGTTCGTGTTTTCGTTTGTCTATTAACATTATTTTTTTTTATTTAATGAGGCTGCGTTGTCGAATCAAACATGACCTAGTATGAATTGGATGAGATTCTTTGATTTTGTCCAATTATATCCTTCTGCTGATTTAGTTTAGGTCTAACAATAATAACACTTGACCAAATCTGGTAAATTTGACGAAAAACAACACAAAAACAACTTCTGTTAAAACTGTCCTATTTTAATTATTTTTGAAATCTTATATATTAAATACTAGCTTGTATCAACGGCTTCGCCCGCGTGGTACCCGGATAAAAAGTAGCCTTAGTGTTATTCTGATGTAAAAGCTATATTACCGTAAAGTTTCATCAAAATGTAGTTTTTGCGTGAAAGGGTAACAAACATCCATCCTCACAAACTTTCGCATTTATAATAGTAGTAGGATAATATTATATAAATTATAGATAGATAGAAAATGCTTTATTGCACAAGATAAAACAAGTACATAGGCGAACTTAATGCTAATTACCATTTTCTTGCAGTTAACCTTTTATCGTATTAAAATAATTTTTATTATCGTATTTATTTATTTGTTAGTTATTCTAGTTTCCTCAATAATATTATATTATTGAGGAAACTAGATATTATATACAGAGACGTGTACTAAATTGTAAATAATGCTACATTTAATAAAAACCGAATTGAGAAATCTAATTAATCTGTATTTCTTAATGAGCGTGTGTTTTTACACTACGTTCAACAAGTGGCTGTATAACTTCTAAATATTCAAATGAATATATTTAAATCTAGAATTACCATATCCAGGGTGCAGGGTGCTTACCACATGCTTATCTCACCTAACGAAGAAATAACCAATAACACCACGCATGAAGAATATAAAGCAAGGCGATGTACCCCACTCTAGGACATCGGATAAGTTCTGGGTATGCGCTTGTTTGCAAATACATATTGACATCTCTTTGTTCCAGAATGACTAAAGCTAAAAATATCTCAGCACTGACATTTTGAACTCTGTCGTAACTTACGACAGTTATGAGTACCAGTAATTTCTTTATATTAGTTAAACAAATACCGTTCTCGAGATCTCATTCTTTGTGGATAATGAATGCCGTATTTTCATCATTTGGAAGTCGGTATGCTTATTTAAATTGCTAATTCGTTTATTTAACGCGGTTAGTTTACTATTTCACCCGTGTTTCCGTCCAGAGCGCCGTTTGATACACTATTTAGCGTGCATAAAGCGCTGTACAACATTGCTCTGCCCTCCGGCCAGGTAGATGGGCCGCAGAGGCGAAAGAGACAAAACCATCGGCTTAACGCGGCTACATTTTAACACGGCCATTTATACCGGCTCTGTGGACTTTCTTTCAACCCCGAGCCGCACGCTCAATCAATACAATAACCGGATCCTATGACTCAAATAGCCAGCATTCGACGCTTGCACGTCGCGTTACGCCCGAAAGGACGTTACCGTCGCATCAAACGTCGAAAATTAGCCTAAAATCGTGTGCTATACGTGTATGATGCGTGCGGTAATGACAGGGCGACGTATCGGTTAGGCTTTGAGTGGTCGGGGACGCGACGAGTTGTAATCTGCGATCAAAATGGAAGCCGGTCGGCCATCTTAGGTCTGCCGCGAGCGAGCGCGCGGTCCGCATCGGGAATTTGGGAAATTGGTGTTTTTTCTGTTGTAAAGAGAGCAGTATATAAGAGGTCGGTAGGCAGAGGACAGGGCGAGAGGTGAAGGGGGGATCTCCGCACGGGCAAAGCGGTGTGAAGGGAAAGAACTGTGCCGGTTCCACATGGGCTGAAGTGTCGCGGGATATATCTGAAGATGTTTCGCCCATAAATCAAACTGATTCGAATATAAGGCCATACCACATTAAAAGTCGTAAAACATTATTTGTTATCATCTGATACAGTTGGCTGGGCCCGAAACCTATATGATAATGCTCAGTTTTTATTTTACCAAAATTATGCAGACAAAGATTTATTATGTAAAATGAACCTTACTAGATTGGTACCTATTCATCTTCTGCTGTAAATTCAAGTAATTTCAATTGCAGTAATTTCTGTATCAAACTTGTTTCTGGTAGGTAGAGTTTACATCACGTTATTTGTCCACAAGCGTCGAACATATCTTCAGATCGATCCCCACACCCCGCGAACCGTGTACACCGGCCGCCTATCTTTCATTGCACGTACGCGCGGGGCGCGGGGACCGGTCGCCGCGCATACACGGAGCCATCTTGCTAGCGGCCGTCGAATCGCTCGCGTCTCCGACATAAATCGGCTATAATTCGCACTAATACCTAATTAGTATCACCAAAAACAATGCAGAACTCAAAACTGAACTAAGTGTTGTGCTGTGTTAGGTTTTAAGAGTTGTTGATATTGTGTGTTGTTGTTTTATGTGTGTGTGTGCATTCCTACTGTCTAGGTGAGTTGTGACTAGTCTTTGTGTGACAATTATCATTCTGATCGATTCGGCCCGCGCGGGGGTGTGCGGCCGGCCCGTTTTATATCTTTTGTTGTTTTGTAACGCTACGAAATCAATAATTTTAGTGGTGAAGTGGCTTCGAGTGCTTGTCTCCCGGCTCTGTGTTGATTTAGAGACAGTTTGTGCAACTCTGGGACATAACTGTGGTTAGTGCGAAGGTGTCAGCGTTGGCAGTTCACTCAGGTACACATTTTTTATAACTTTAACTAAACAAGGCTATAATATTGAGTGGGGAAACGTTTTATTATTAGAAACGGCCAGGTGTGTAGATTACTTATTGCAGTTGGTAAATCACGCTATGGTTTCAACTGTTACGTTTTCCTTTGCTCTAGAATGACATTTACTAATCCGCATTGCCCTCTTAGCCTGCTTCGGAGGATATGCTAAGCTGCATATAATTTATAACAGTTATCAAGACATACCGGAAGTCTTCAGATGGCCTCTGATATCAAGGTTTACCAGTAAATAAGATCTTGCTCTGCCTATCGAGAGTTTAGAGTAAGCATTAGTAAAGAAATATTTCGCTGTAAAACAGATTATAAATTCATGCATCATCATATCACGAAGCACTTTAAGTAAGTAGGTGATTTTAGAGAAAGTCCCTGGCGCACACAGTGCGTTGTTTCTGTTACTGCCTATGTGCGAACAATACATTATTTGTGTCATTTTTATAGATATAAAGATGAATAATACTAACTTGTAGTAGATACTAACGCATACTTTTTCCAATCTTTCTTAGGTTGCACTTAAAATGTAATATTGATTGAAAGCGATAAATTTGTAAGTCAATTATAATTACTTTAGCATTCTTGTTGATAATCGATAGATAAATAAAAATTACTAGATAAATATTTCTAATAAAAAGTGAAAAAAAATTTGGGATATGCCATGCGGTTTTGGAACGCGCGTTGGTAGTCAAAATTAAAATTCGTAAACGTCGACTGGGTAGGTACTAAAAAGGTGAACAGATTTTAATTTGTAGACAATCGTTTATCGAAATTTTAAATAAAACATAAATACCTAGGTGACGTAACGATCAAACAAATACATAGGTAGGTACTTAGTAAAGTTGCGGAAATAACTTTCATAACTTTCAAAATACCTATATAATTCTAAATTATATTAGGTATCACAAGTTAGTTATTTTGTGTGTGAATTTGTTTAGGGATCTTCATTGGTAACATACTTATTTATTATGCAAAATTATCACCTGATACCTATCTTCCTACATAAACTTATATAACATAACAACATAGAATACATACATACAAATATATCCTACCTAAAGGACAAGTGAAGTGATAATTGTGATTTCATAAGTGTAGGTAGGTACCTACGTAAGAAAACTATCAGGCGAGTTGGTAGGTAGGTTAAGTTTATATTAAAAAACCCGCATGAATTACAACCAATGTTGGTGGTCGATAACCGTCTTGTTTATGAATAATAATTTTGGTATCTTGCTGTGAATAGGAGTTTGGAAATGGAACACAAATAGGAGTTCTAATTTAAAAACATTCGTCAAAAATAGGCTTGTTTAACGGCATAATAATCGTATGCAATGTTTTCGAAAATTGATTCGTCGATTCAATAATAAGTCTATTGTTAATAAATTCATTTGAAACAAATGCAACTCAAGGTCGTTGATTACGAAGTAGTTGTACAGTCAGCGACAAAAGCCACTGAGGTTTTCTCAAGGTGCATTATATTTTTTTTAGTTCTACACATAGTTACACAGATGGCGTTGTACCGGAAGGAAATAGGAGGTATTTAACTTCCTTGCCCTAAACTATACTTAAAACTAAATCCATAAAACATTTATCAGATACACTACCACTATGAATAAAATGTCAATAGATCCCATATTTACTAAAAATTTCATACAAATCCGCTGTTTCAAAGAAACATCTAACCTTACTTGCATTATCTATACTAATAATAAAATTGAAGAGTTTGTTTGTTTTTTGTTAATCACTAGAACTACCAAACGGATTTAAAAAAATATTATTGCATTTGATAGCCCAATTCTTGAGGAAGGTTATAGGCTATTTAACATCCCTTAGAAGCCGAGCAAAAGAAGTAATACCGCGAAAGGGCGATGTGATGCGGTGGGTCGGGGGCCGTGGCACAGATAGTAGTATACATATAAGAAGGATTAGACTCTGAATTTTAAACCGCCTGTTTGTAAGTCGGATAAAACAATCAAGTAGACGAATTATACTCAAGAGACGAAAATAAACAGATTAACTACAAAATACAGTACTTAAATGCTCAGTTTATATAGGTCGTGTAAGTAAGATACCTATTATAAAGATCTCCTCTAGACAACCTTGTAAAAAACTTGAGTGAGTACCTAGCTAAAGACTAAGGACTGACAAGTACTTGACTAAAGTACAAGTGACTGTTAGAAAAACCTAAATTTACAGGTTTTGTAACCCAATTTCCACATGATTCTTTGTACAATTGTATTTTTTATTGTATTCATATCTAGAACTATTACTTTTTACTATTTAAATTATTAAGGCTAAACATAAAAAACATTTTGTATGTAAAATTTTCTTGGATAATTATTTTTGTACCTAACTTTTAAAATATGTGTGCTGTGTTCATCTGTAATTGGAATAACATGAAAACAAGATTCTAAACTAGCAACTGTAAGTAATTATTCATATGAATTCTGTTGATGTTAATAAATAATAATATATAATATATACACAGTCAGTGTAATATATACACAGATCTAGTGTGACCATAATATCAATTCCAAATATCATCGAAATCTGTTTTCGGCGGTTGAGTAGCCAACTCTGGTGTCAGAGTTCTTATGCTCTAAGGCCATTCGGAAAACACGATTAAAAAAAAACATTCGTGAAACTTAAAAAAGGAACCAAGAAAGAGGTTATGATAAAATCACATACTCAGTTAATAGATTTTTGAGGATATCAATTAGAAAGTAGTCACTTTTTCAGTAATACATATTCACATTTTTACAAATGTTGTTATGTCCGCTGATATTTCGAAGCTGAACACATTTCGATTATGTTTTCTCGGTAACGTAGTTATTCGTTATTCTAATCGCATAACATCACACGCAAAGATACTCTATCATTCGCCGTAAATAGCATGGTTTTTATTTTACTCTTTCAATATATAACAGACGTGGATCTAACTATAGATCGTTGGCTGTTTCATGTTTATTATTTGTTCATACCTACTTGTATGAACAATTACCTACTAAATATTATAGCAGCTATACGTGTCCCACTCCAATGGCCGCTCCCATTCTCCAGACTTCGTTAGTTAGACTAGTTAGTTCAAGTCTTTGTCTATAAAGAAATGCTCGAATTTATCGATGTAATATCCCCATCTGTGTGTATGTAATAGATAAATAATAATTATATTTATGGACTATTGGTCTGAAATTAACATTATTTTAGTTCAGTATTTTTAATTCGCGTACCAAGCGGGTACGAGTCCCGCTGAGGTTGAATCTTTAGGATATTATAAATTCTTGTGATTTCATTTAAGTGTGGTTTGACACTTTTAAAAATCAACTAATATAATACAATACCAAGCCTTTTATTTAATAAACCTGTTACAAAACAATTTGAAGACCTGACTGTTATAAGGCTATCAGTATGTCAGAAGTCAGTTCCTTCCCAATGAGTGTTCTAGAACATGGCTATCATAGAGTAAAACAATTAAATGATAACTAAACAATTAAGACGATTAATTTTTAAAAAGTTATAAAACTATGTCGGTCAACTCGAGCAAATCGAGTGTTCATGACGTCACGATGCAGGCCCTGTCAGAAAATCAGCGCTACACCTTTCCTAGGTTTGGTGCAGCATTATGCTGAGACAGGGACCTTTTGACCCCACACAACACATCTTTTTATCTATATCATTTTAATTTTATATTTATTTTATTTTTTGTAATGTTTTAATGTAGTTATTTTGTCACCTGTTGTGTTGTGTTAAATAAAATGTATTTTCTTTCTTTCTTTTTCTTTTTCAAATATAAATATTATAAACAACACATTGGTCTAATCAAATCAAATCACTTGTTTGTGAATTTAGGTAAGTGTTACATCTAGGTGGTAAATTACTTTGAAACTAGGCGAGATCGGCTTGAGTACTACCATTCCGTGTCTCATGTAGTTGGAGTACCGAATATTTACGATAGATGGCACAGTTAAAACAAATACAAAGTACAATGACCTGCTCTAATAGTATTTTTATTGTTAGCATAAGATTTTCTTATTTATGAAGGTTGTAATCTACTTATACAAAATACTATATTAAATTGGTTATGTATGGCAATGATAAGAGGTTGTCAGTCTTAATACATAGATAAAACAAACTATAACATGTCAAATAGTATAGGTATTGTATTATCTTTCATTCATTATTATGTATCGTGTAGATTATTTTAGTCGTGAATCATGGTACGCATTAATTTGATAAAAGGACAATGTATCTTTATGGGATTATCAATAATTAATGTTACTTATCAAAATAATAATTAAATTTATATGATAACTAAGAAATCAATTGCATGCTTCTTTGCACGCGTGGTATCGTGTTTTTTTTTTTTTTAAAACGATACCCTGTTTTTTTTCGCTCCCCATTACCACCAAAACATTGAATTATACAATAAATAAATTGACTAGAAACAAACAATTAAAAAAAACACTAGGTATGTTATATCAGTTATTTAGAATGATAAAATTTACATAATTTATATTAATGATGACATCGAACTTATTAACGATATTACAATTTATACATAGAGAAGAATTGATCCAAAGATCACTAATCAGTCCTACTATGCGCCTTAACTTATTCACAAACAAATCAAACTCGTATATTGGGTAATACCTACCTAAACTACCTATAGTATAAATACCCACTTCGTTGTAATGGCGGACGCTAACACAAGCATGAAATTATTGCATTCAACGGCGCGCCTTGCTGTTCTATTAGATATTGGTAGGTATCATCGCACTCATACTTTACAAGTTCGGTACGTTTTAAAACGGGTTGATTAATCTTTTCATACGATTGTGTTCGCTTTGTTCGTCTAGTTTATGAATAGCTCGTTTAAAATAGGTCCACTGATGTTGCTTCTTTTTTTTGTGACAACGATTCTACAATTTAAATGTTTTATTTGAGATTTTTCGCAACATGTTATTGACTGATAATGAAACGAGATGTCCAAAAAAACTATTGATTTTGACCGCGTAGACCTTTTGGGATTCGTTTCATTTGAACCTAACTCTTATAGTACGAGTATAATAATATGAAATAAATATACTTAATGTGTTTTTTGAAATCAAATAAGCTTTTTAAAAACAAAAATGGCGCTTATATGTTCTGGCATCGGCGGTGCGATATCATTACAGCCAAAGATCGCCCTATGAGGCATTATTACGATCAATAATCGTTGTAGCGGAAACAGTCATCTCACACTGGGGAACGGTTATCTCAAATTAGTCGTATTGCATTGCCAGGGACGGAGCTAATTTTTCATCGTGGTTGGCACTTGGCAGAGTAAACTGCGGTTCACGTAATACTGTTAGTATTTCTAATTTATTCGGTTTATATTTATACTGCTCATTACCTACTTCAAGAAGCTGACTCATTTTGCTAACTTCGAGATCGATCGTTTGTTTATAGTTTGAAGACGTTGTTCCAATGAATTTGAATGAAACTATTCATTGCTAAATAAATAAACACATAGAAGTTCTGATCCCACACAAGGTTTCCCTGTATCGTGGAACAACGAGTACCACGGTAAAACCAGCCCCAGAACAAATATCTGCAGAACATGCAAACATTCGTCCCGCGTAAATCTAATCCACGATTACTTTGTATACAAAATTAATGTTTCGCTCCTTCATTGAACTCTTCTCACGTGTATTTCATAACCTTAAACCTACGGTAATATGTGTCGCCGATGTCATTGAGATCATAGAGTTGGTACTTATTTATGCTTGTATTGAGTAATTTCAAACTGAGTAATTCGTGTTGGGCTAGTGAGTGGTACCCCGACTTCTGATCTGGAGGTCGTGGGTTCGAACCCGGCCGTGCACCAATGGATTTTTTCACACGAAAAATTTATGTGCGCATTAACACGTGCTCAAAACGGTGAAGGAAACCGGCATGCCCTAGAACCCAAAATTCGAAGGCATGTGCCAATAGTTATTGTTCCAATAAGCGGCGATGGGCTTGCAACCTGTCACGTGGAATGCTTACTACTTGAAAACGCGGGCATGTACTAAATGTTATGTTTGGACGTGCCTCTGACTACCCCCTACTTGGTATCCTCAAAGATCTACTCACTGAGTATGTATCTTAGGATGTCTACCATGGGGAAGAAAGTCGTGCGCGTGTTTGTTTTTTGTTTGTTTGTTTTTCAAACTGATGAAACATACGGATAGCAAAGCCATCTATATAAAATTCTGTTAGCAGAGACTTTTCTACATGAAATTCTATGAATGGTAGGACTAGTTCAGCTGCTGACTGGCCTGCGTTGAATTTTTAATGCCCCGGGGATGTATAGGATGCTATATATATCCCGGAAACTAAGCCTATTGTGCGTATCCGCATCTAATAAGCATTGTTTTCAAATCTGATGATCCAGGATACGACTTGTATTTGTCTAAGTCATTATCTCGCCCTTATCCCACATTACGCGGGGTCGGCACAACATATTTCATTCATGTACTCTTATCTATCAGCTGTCAACTTAGTACTCCTTTCTTGCCCACGTCATCCTTCACTTTTTTTTTTAATTAATATAAATAATGCTGGAATTTTTTCTCACAGCATCATCTAGCCCTAAACTAAGCAGAGCTTGTATTATGGGAACTACATGACTGATATACTACTTATATAGTATATCAGTCATATCGATCATATCATATCGGGTATCGAACCCGCAACCTTCTGCGTCTCAGGCGGGCCTCAGCCCACTGCGCCACAGAGGTCGTCACTAAACCTATCCATATTTTCTTGGCCTCCTAGTCTTATCCATCCATCCACATTTATATTTTAACACGTTCGTTGTATGACTTTCCCACCTCATATGCCCATTATTGTCCAAACAACGATAACCTACTTCTCAATTTTTCCGTCAATTACTCAACGCTTGCAAGAAATGTAGCCTTTATTAAAATTATTTAATAATATATCACGAAAAAATTAAATTATTCAATAAAAGCGTAAAGACAGCTTTGAAACTTAAAACCATCTCATGAGGTCTGCACAGATCTCGGTCTAAATGAAACATGATTTGATATCAAATCAATCTGTCCTTTGTATGGAAAATCATGACACAAATTGTTTCCTAACAAAGTTAATCGTAGCAGACATATCGACCATCTTGTAGTGTATTAAGGAAATCGAGGACAAGGTTAGACATGTCCGACTGACTTTGTGGGTTGTATTGAGAAAATGAGCGCTAAATTGCTCCGATTGTTATAAAGAAATAGTGCTAATGTAAGGATATTATAGGCACATATATGTTTCTGGGTCGGCAATATGCGAGTGATATCTCTGATATTATAGAGTTTATAGGTTACGGTAACCACTTACCAACAGGTGGGATGTATGCTTCTTTGAAACTGTAGTTGGATAATAAAAGGATGTTTGAAAAAAAGATGTTATTCGCCATCTTGGATTTCAAAATGTCATGGTATGCTGACCTCAAATTAGTCAAATTGAAGCTATTACAAGTTTTTGCAATAAAATTAGCTTTCGCCATCTTTAATTTCAATCTACTTCATAAACATAGACAGTTAGCAATAACCATCGGTTAATCGTATGAAAACATCTGTTTTAAAGCATCTGTTTTTTAAACAGTTGATAACTAAACACTACTTCTTCTCTTTCTACTTGATTTGGGTCATTTCAAATTCAACAGCTGTTTTCTACAGCACTGTTTAGGTAAACAACTATTCAAAAAAACTCTATAATTAACCCTTTCTAAGGGATATCAAAACTGTGAATCGGGGGGCAACGTGAAAAGTAGATTACAATTGCCCCACCGACGGAAAAAAACTGGATAAAAAAACCCTGTTGAGTTCTCCGTGTAGAGATCTGAATTGCCTGTGGAAAATACCTCTATACAAAGATCTCTAAAGAGTACTTTCTTCTCAACGAAGCATCTAAAACCGAGTCACTGGCACCCAGTACCTACTTAACGCCAATTCAACGAGGTCAATGCCCGCTAGATTCATTACTGCATTACAAAGGCTTTATAATTTGAGCAAAAACGTGCTCAAATCTGTCGAGTCATTATGTCAATAATCTGTAGTTTTGTAGATTCACAGTGTACTTTATCATTTTGAAGCAGCGGGAATAGAACCCGCAACGGGTTCTATTCCCGCTGCGGGACAAATGTTTGTAATGTTTGTCTCGGGTGTGGGTGTTTTCTATGTATAATATGAATGTATTTACAAAAAATAAAATATATAAGTATGTAGTATATCAGATCAGTCATGTGGTTCCCATAATACAAGCTCTGCTTAGTTTGGGGCTAGATGATACTGTGTGAAAAATGTCCAGCATTATTTATTTATTTATTATTATCATCGTCTTGTAGTAACCCATTGCTGGGGACTAGCATAGAAGTAGTAGAACCCCTTGTTAAAGAGCTCGTTTGGAAGTACCAGTACAACTATTTCTGCCGTCCAGAAGTTAAGTAATGCTCGCATTGCTGTGTTTGGGTTTTATGGATGTCGGTAAAATTACAAGGATGTCGGTAAAATTACAAGCTAATGAGTTCTTTCACTAACGTGTGAAAGAACTCTCAGGGTCGGCAACGCGCGAGTGATACCTCTGGTGTTGTAAGTTACGGTGACCGCTTACCAATAGGAGGGCAGTATGATTTACTACTTTGGTTGAAAAAAAAATGAAAGGTTCTCGAATAACAACCACAAACCGATTGTCGCAGTGTGAAGGCCCTCTCACCCGAACTGATGATAATCTTAAAAGTTACAGGAATTTGGGGGATAGATAGCCTGAGATCGTTCGTGGCACACTTAAATACTCTAAGGCTAAGTCCACTGGGATTTCTACAACCAATCTAATAATCATCAATAAAAGATTATTATTTTAAATGGAGGCTGTATCTAGCTTGAGTAGATCGTGGATGTATCAAGACTTTAGACAAGATGTGTAGACTTTTTCATTCCGAAAAATCTATGCTCAACTCTCGTCTGGATTCAGTTATAGTTCAGTTATGGAATGAGTACCGAACTCAATCTAATTAGTTCTAAACCGATTTTACAATCGACTTCGATTAAACAGCTATCAAAAGAGTTGCTTAATCAATTACCAATACTGACAAGTTTCTATAAAAACCTGACATGAAAAATTACGAAATGGATACAGTGTCTTACGAAATTCTTCTAAATTTAATCTAACAATTCCTATTAACCAGAGTTATCATGTTTGTTGTGTACTAAGTTGGAAGCCTAAATTAATAGTAACAACTTACGAGACTCATAACTCGAAGACTTAACCGCCATGCATGTGGCATCGTTTTCACAGCTAAAGGCTTGTTCCGATCTCAGCTACTCGAGACAAAATTTAGCGACATTAGCTTAGAGCTAACCTAGGGGTGGTTCTGTATCTGAATGTCACTCGGTCAGGAACTTTTAAAATGCAATTTATTTTCAGTTGTACAGTTACTATCAATATGGCCACACGGCTTGTGATGGTAATTTGACTTGTCAAACGTTCGCCACCTAGTGGTTTTCAGATACAGAATAGGGGGGCAGGACAGACCATTCGAATCATACGGCGTGGCTGAATCCTCGACCTTTTTACTTATCTACAGACATAACTTGTAATTTTAATACCATTCATAACTATTGTGCTTAAGCCAGGTATGTTTCTTAGGTGTGGGGATAAAAAGATTAAATAAGGCTTCCATTATATAAAATTAAACAGTGTGGAAAGCATGAATCTATGCTTTGAACAAAGCTTTTCATTAGTCCGTCATCAGGATATCCTTTGTTGGGTAAGGTAAGACATGTTTAGCAATGGAATGACCGTATTTCTGGTCAATCCCATAATGGGTATCGTTGGATAGGTCGTTTAAAAATATTACGGGTGTGTTTACTGTAATGTTACCATTTTTCCGTTTGTGAAATATTAAGCTGCAAATTTTTGTCAGTGTCAAGTGTTCTCCCCCTCCTGCCAGATAAACGGTTGTTTTTGGATATGTGAAAAAAAAAACACGGGACTGGTATATATAACGAAGTTAAAAGGTAAACTATCACAGCTAAGTAAGCTTTACAAGTTGGTACCAACTTATAAAACGTACTTGGAGAAGTAAAAAGAAAAAATTCGTACAAATTCCATTGAAAATTACTTAGATGAAGTAGTTAGTTATGTAAAACAGGTTGTAAATATAAGTTTATGGGCAACTACGAAACCCTACATTGCGCGTGGCCCGACATGCACTTGACCGGTTTTTATACTTACGTGTCCATTCGTAAGGAACTTTTCTTGGTCGGGGGAGATCGTGCCAGTCTCATTTCTATAGATGTTTGTATTATGGATAGCGAAAAACACAAGGGAAACTCGCCACCCCGCCACCCACGTCTATAGTTTATTTAACACGGAAGTCTTTGGAACACAGGCACTGAGCAGACAGTCCAGGCTAGGCAAGCATGATTAAGAAAGTAAGTATGAAAGATAGCACAGCGATATTCGATAGGTAATAGAGTAAAAGTTTAAAGGAGAGCACATTTTTGCTGATTTAAGCCATGTTCGTCCCTAGAAAGTTCGGCCCGCTTCAAAAAATCTGCTTTCGTCTCACTTTGTATGCCATATTCGGCCGACAATAAATTTTATTTTAATAAATCTTATTTCGTCCTACTTTTCAGCTCCACGTGAGGCCCAAGTTTTTTATATAGGCATAGGTATAGCATAGGCAAGTATTAATTTGTCTCGGATTCATGCCGCTCGACTGAACAATTGGATTGTTCTGGACCATTGTGAACACGTGCGCATCCTGGTTGCTAGTGTTGCCACATACTACCCGCGCATTGTCAAGTCGCTCGATTTGGTCTCAAGTCGCGTGTACCAAAACCTCATCTTAATATATATAACACGAAGAATGTTCGCCGTACGCAAACTGACAAAATTACTTTTTGCACACAATGCATTCCACGACGGATGGGATACCGTCTTGTTTTTGCATCTGTTTTAAAACCGCGTCTGCTACAGCTTTTATTTCACCGACTGCGGGAAAAGGTTTCGTCTAAAAATGTTTTGTTGTTGAAATAATAAACGTTTTGAAATTTGTTTGCTAACGGAACTCTGATGAAATCGAATCTGTTTTCTTGTCCTGAAACTTGAGTTGTTGAACCGACAAATTGCTGTGTACGATTTGAATGAACTACGTACAAAGTATGGACTCGATGGGTCATTCTCAACAATGCCACATCTATTGTTCTCCAAATTTGGTTCATGTACGATTAACCTATACATTGGCATATAATTAATTTACGTACATTGGGCATCCGCTTAAATGGCACTGAGTAAATGGCTCCTGAGATATTCCACATACAGCATCTACCGATATCGCATGTGTCATAAGTGGATTAATTTATAATTTAAAATTGTATCCTACAAAAGGCATCTACAGATCAGTAGGTACTAGTGTTGGGACGTTAATTTATTACGACGCCGAATTAAAAAAATCGATTAAATCAGTAAAGAATTTAATATGATAACAAAATATAGTATGATTAGCTAAGCACCATTTATCAATGAAAGCTGAGTCCTTGTTAAATAAATCAATGTCTATACAGAGTGTCAATTTTGAAGGTACTTAAGTACATTGAAGCTCTTACATGATTGATGATTATGACTAATCTTAAAAAAAAAACTAATGTTTTTTTGCTGTTGACTCTGTTAGAATGATGGAATGCTAACTATGTTGCAAAACCCGAGCCTGTGCCAAATGTAATTTTTAGACGTGTAATTTTTACACTGAGTATGTATCCGAGGATGTCCATGGGGAATAATTAGTCGTGAGCGTGTTTGTTTTGTTCTGTTATTTTTTTAAACATACAACAAAACAAACACGCTCTAGTCTCATAAACATAATCCTGGGAGCAAATTGGAACAATGCTGCCTTTTAAATATCACATCTAATAAATAATGCTGGACAATTTTACACACCATCTAGCCCCAAACTAAGCAGAGCTTGTATATTGGGTACTATATGACTGATAAAATACTATATATTATAACTTTTTTATAAATATCTACATATTATTATATGGAAAACACCCAGACCCGTGTGAAATATTTGCAGATCATACAAAAATTTTATCCGCGGCGGGCATCGAACTCGCAACCTTCTGCGTTACAGGCGGGTCTTCGCCCACTGCGCCACAGAGGTCGCACATCTGCAAAGATGTGCATGTAACGGGTTAGGGTTACACGCACATCTTCATCAACACTGGTTGTGTTGTTTGAATCTTACGAGAACAAACAAAACAAAGCTATTTTTTTTTATATTAACCTTTACCGTCTCATTGCTGGGCGAAGGTCTCCCCTTTTTTCTTCCATGCCACTCGGTCCATTGCCACCTCTGGCCATCTGGATTCGAATGCATCCAGGTCGCCTCGTCATCTTTTTCTTGGTCTTCCGCGGCGACGTCATTATTCGGCACCCACCCAGTAAATAGATTTTCCAAACGATCTGGATCCATTCAAGTCACATGAAAAAAAAAATATCGAAATATTATCTATGGTCTTAGTACTGCATTATAATTTATGCAGTAGGTAGGCAAGTCTAATCTAACCTAACAATACATCTGAGCCAGCCGCAGATTACGATAACAGTTACGTCGCCTAGTATTCAACTTGTGACCTAGTTCTAGTCGCGACGTTTCTCTTTTAAGAAAACTGATTTATTATTTACTACTGGAACACCCGAGATTTTGTACGCGTTGGTTTTTTCCTACCACTGCGTACCATAAGGGTGGAATATTTCTTAGGCCACTTTTGTGCAAAGGTAACGAACATAACCCGCCTCCTGTCATTAAGACTTACTTACTTTATAGATAGACGGTTGTGTTTTAGTGTCAAAAACTCATTAAGAGTCATAATTATGTACATAATTATATTTAGTGTCTTGCTTTGAAACATTATCAAACAGTTGTATAACTAAACACTGCTTTTAGGGTTCCGTAGACATTCTTTTCTGATTTATCATTTCAATGCAACGAAAGAAATCGAACTTTTTATTTATATTAACCCCCGACGCAAACAGATCTCTCTGTTCAAAGTTTAACGTGTGTATCTGTGTGTCTGTCTGTGGCATCGTATGGCTCCCGAACGGATGAAAGATTAGTTTTTTTAGACACAAGCGTTCTAAGATAATAATATAACAAAATCTTTAAGCCTTTTGAATATAATCAGCATTTATTTCCGAAACGGCTTATTCTATAGAAATGCGTTTTAATATGGATCTTGTTAAGGAAGGCAGAATAAGGCCATACAGAATTTTCTGTGACGGCGAGTAACATTGTATAAACACATCATTTGTCCCGGGAATCGAACCGGTGCCTCGAGCCTCAGCCGGCTACTTGTATCCATGACCACTGTCGTCAATTGTTTTTTATATTAGAATCAGCCCATTGTAGAGAAATAAGCTTATATTTCTCTATCAAATAACGATAAGTACCAAGTTGAATACACCAAGGTCACCCTTCGTTTACCTGGGACGATAGGTACTTATATATCTGCTTCGAAAGCTCCATTTGGGTTTGTAGGTTTCTATACTATAGAGATAAATACTGTATGGTACCTACCCAAGGATTGAGGTGTGTAATGAATGACCTTATGTTAATATTTTTTGTACAACTAGTGGCAAACAAGTATACGGCCCGCTTACTGTAAGCTATGGGCGCTTACAACACCGGAGGTAAGTATTTTCACGTTGCGGACCCTGCGAGATAATAGTGAAAATTTCGCTGCAATTTCACTGAAACCCAGACACTTTAAACTGGAACACATCAATATAAGCATTAATACTTGGCGGCAGAAGCATGCTATGGACACGTCATGAGGAGGGAAGAATGGCACATTACGAGAAGAGTGTTAATTATGAATGTGGATGGAAATAAAAGCAGAAGTAGGCCAGAGAAAAGATGGATGGATTGTGTGAAGGATGGCATGGTTAAGAAAGGAGTGAGTACTGAGATGACGGCTGATAGAGGAGAGTGGAAGAAGAAAACATGTTTTTCCAACCCCACGTAATGTGGGATAAGGACAAGAAGATGATGATGACTTGGCGGCAGAAGTGGTATTACTTCCCCGGACGAGCTCTTTCATAAGGATCTCTCCTACTTCTAGAGAGAGCTGTAGAACTCTTGAAAGAGTTCGTCGAGGAACTCTGCTTCTGTCACAAAGCAGTAATGCTCGCATTGCTTTGTTTCGGTTTAAAAGTTATGGGTGCTGGTGAAATTATAGGCGCATGATACTTTTCAATTGTCTTTACAGTTCAATTGTCATAAGTAAAAAAAAATAGGTTTAATTTTTTACTTATAACTGTTGAACTGAGTTGAAATTCATCATAACACCAGTTACTGCCAAGGACATGTCAGGCACGCATCGCAAGAGAGTCCCGTAGGTGATTCTTGGTACATTTTTATTTTGCCTAAACAAAACCACGATAAACGAGTGAAAAGTTTTAATCAATTGTCGTGTATTGGCTGCGCTCCAGTACCTCAAATGCCAAATGCCGGAATGGGGCAGGGGAGCCAAAATCGTCTACACCAGATGTAGTCAACCTTTTTTCCGCGAGCTGCATGCGAAATGTTGTAACCTAGTTATATTTGTAATTCTTCTTATTCTGCAAATACTACGAACGAATCAAATCACTTCCAATATCACTATTAGTCTCTTCAGCGTAAACAGCCTATATAAATCTACTGCTGAACATATGCCTCCTACAAAGACCGGTTTACCTGGTAATAGGTCTGCCGCAGATACTTCGAGCGAATTGAATCGACCACAATAGTCCACTATTGGACTATTGTTGGGAATAGGCCCTACAACAAAGGCTGCCGTAGCGATCTGGGGTGGGGGACAGAAGTACTGTCCACCGTCTTCCCGCAACCATTAAGATGTCATCGGTCTATCGTTTGGGAGGTTCGTGGTTAATTCGAGAAAAGTTAATCCCCAGCTGTGGTCGATCTGAAACAACCTTTTCGTTATCTGATTTCCAGGAAGGCATTTGTTTTTTTTAGTATAGGACACGTCAAAAACCGGGTCGCAGAGTAAGATCAGGTATCTTGACCCTTAGGTTGGCAAAGCCTGGTGAACACTGCAGAATGTAAATTCAATTGCTATAAAAATTTATCGCTTACGCAATAATCGTTATTTTGGAGTACTTGGATAGATAGATGTATTAGTTATTTTACATAACAAAATGGACTTTAAATAAAAACACAAAAGAAATGGATGGTCTTTCAAATTACCTTAGAATGGAAAGTAAGTTACCCGGTCGACTACTTTCGACCGGGTAACTTACTCTCCATTCCGGGAGCTTTGGCATAGAAGTTGAGGACGTCACTGAGCCTGTCAAAATTAGTTATTTCTAATTACAATTTTGATGGTGTAAATAGAATACTGGTCTGGACACGACACACGGACACGGATAGGGTGTACAAATGTGCGAATCTAGCGAATGTTCGTAACCAACACAAACCTTGGTTTACGTGGTTACATCATTATAGAAATTAATGAATAAATGTATCTATCTATCTATCTATATATCTATATATTCCTTTTATATGCTAAACACGATCAATCACTACAATAAACTAAGGTTACGACTTACATATTAAGACCACCACGAGCATGCCTTCGTAAAAAATAATAACGAGGAAATATCATTGAAGTCTATACAGGTGGCATTAGAAACCGTTTAAATCAGGTACTCTATGATTTATCTAATACATATATTACTAGCATTACATGGCTTTGCTGGTGTGGTATCCCGAGCGCCAGAAGCCGTAAAATTTGCCTACCTGGCCCAGTTTTGGCTGAAGTCATCGACACTTCATCTTAGGTGATGAAGTGTCGATGACTTCAGCCAAACACTTCATAAACATGCTCATGACCTTTCTGTACCTTCTATTGCCTACTCAGCTTTCATAGACTACTTATGTACCGTATCTACTTGTAAATTTTCTGGTGAAATAAAGATTTATGTTTTAAGATGAGATTTATTTAATGAATGTCTCTGACTGTTTTACCTACCTCTACAGTTAGCCACGATGGTTCATTCGAGATCTTTTCCACGCGATCGTATACTTCCTAGTTGTAATTAACGTTGAAATATATTATGTGGAAACGAACACTGTCTTGTTTCTAATCAGATCGTTGTGTATGCATGCACTCGTGAAAAGAAAAACTTGTGTAATTTTATTATATTGAAGATCTCGGTGGCGTGGCGGCGAGTAGCCGGCTGTGACGCAAGCGGTGTGGGATAGATTCCCGCTGCGGGACAAATGTTTGCATGTTCTGCATACTGAACGTTCAAAGTCAAAGTTCATTTATTCATAAAAATCATAAGGATCACTTTTAAACGTCGATTTTATCTACTGCCTGTTCCTGATACCCGCGTCTCAGGTATGGAGTCAGGACTATGTGACTATTGAATGTTAATTTGTTATTTAAGAAAAATCCACCAACCGGTGTATTGTGAAAAAATTACTTGACAGTCCGACCTTATTTTCGGTGTTTCTGGCCTACTGGTTTGTCTGCAGAAGTGAGAAATGGGTATTAATATTAAAGTTCCCATTCACCTCTAGCGATAGCATTTTGAAATGGATACACAGTAAAGACGGCTACCAAACGCGTAATCAATTACTCTGATAGGCATTTCCAATGACAGTCTTACTAGGAATCCGATCGATAATGTGAATATTGAATGCCTCGGGGAAAACAACTCGTAATCGAGGCCTGACAATACGTTCCTCGATTTTCTTTGTTATGATAGCTTTAATAAATTATTATATACATTTTCACAATACAGATATTGACTATTATATACTTATAATAAAGCTGAAGAGTTTTTTTTTTGTTTGAACGCGCTTATCATTGAAACTATCAGTTCGCTTTGAAAAAATATTTTTGCGTTTGATTGCCCAATTCCTGAGAATGGTCATATAGAAGCTATTTAACATCACGCTACGACGCTTAGGAGCCGAGCAAAAGAAGTAATAGCGCGGGCTGGTGCGACGCCTTTGATCGGGAGCCGAGGGCGGCCGTGGCACAGTGGTATGTATAACCCGCACCTATGGTGATAGCAAACAGTTTCTAAAATACCCCAAAATCCCCGCAACTTACGCAGCACCCTACCACATCTAAACACCTCTACGAATATTAGAAACCCTCTAATAACTACTGCTTTTATTTTTCGACGATAGCTCCATATATACTCCAGTCAACCCGTGACCAAAAAATAGCTTCTATATGTTGCAACATAGTCGAAACGTCGATCGTCGGCAGAATAATAAAAAGCGGACAAGTTAGAGTCTGACTCGCGCACCGAGGCTTCCGTACAAGCTTGTATATTTACCAAAATAATTAACATTACTCTAGTTCATAAACTATGAAAGCACCAAACATTGCTCCAACGAAAAGATAAGTTGGATTGAAAGACAAACTAAACTTTGTAGTTGAAAAAACATTCTCACATACATTGATATACGTCACGGTAAATTCTCCACCTTCAAATGTAAGTTTGTTTGTAATCGCATTTTTCTATGTAATAACATTACAAATTAACGGACTATTTTCTTTACTTGTGCTGTGAGACCTTGCATCTTGCCAAATTTCATGATTATGAAATTGAACATTAAACTTGAAAATTGAACTTGAACATTTTAGAGCTCTAAGGGGCCGTGGACCTACGTATTTGATATTAATTTCAACTTGATACTTACACGCGTTCCTGAGAATAGGGTCCTGTCCTGGCAGACAGGCAGACGGACATCGCAGTAAGCCTATAAGGGTTCTGTTTTTTCCTTTTGAGGTACGGAACCATAAAAAGGGTAAATGCAATAAGGATAAAATAAAACGTATAATTATCCCTACGAATCTTTACAAATCCCATAAACAATTCCTACAATTCTAAACAAACCTATAAAAAATAAATAAGTAGGTAAAAGTCTCGACCTTGTCCAGTCTTGCGTTTATGTATATAATTACTATTTCAACCTTTTACTAGTACCTGTTATGATGGTGATTTGAATAAAATTACGTTCCACTTATCCGTCTTTTGTTTTATAGCGAGACTGTACATATTAAAAAATGCGCGAAATATGTCTTTTAATCGTATTTGGTGGCAGATAAGCATGCGATTCACGAGATAGTAAGCGGCTACTTCTGTTTTTTTTTTATATTGGTAACACCCCGTACTTGTTATTTTAACGGATCTGCGTATTGAGTACGGATCTGAGGATGTTCATTGGGTGTTACAGTCTTGAGCGTGTTTCTTCATGGAATCTTCATTACTTTTTTTGATACCACCAAGGTGGTTAAATCGGTGGTTCAGTCTTAAGCGTGTTTGTTTTCGTTGTTTCGAGCCCAAGGTGTGAATAGCATGTTTGTATTTTCTAAAGGACATGTAAATGTTTTTCTTTCGAGCCGACATATACGATTGACGTTATTTTTCGGATATTTATATTGAGAGAGAAATGTATAATAATGATTACCTAAGAGTCCTGACCTCACACTCGAATTCCCTGTGTCATGAGTATCAGGAGATACAGAAAGATATACGAGTATGCATAGTGTACGAAAGGTATGTTTTTTCTTTCGTACACTTTGCGATAAAGCGAACAGTATTTATTGTTGATTATTGTTTCTTCACAATAAGAACAATGAAAGTTATCCAATACCCGAGCCAATGTATTGCAATGCCTTTTGTTGGGAATGGACGTGATGTGATGAATCTTTTCTGACACAATGCGAAAAATATCTGCAGTTGTAGTCATAACATTTTAGTAGACTGTCTTTTAGACCCAGTTTAGTTTATCGGAATGTTGCTATACAAATTTCGAACGAAACTAGGGACGAACATGGCTTAAATCAATTAAAGTATTAGCAGACTATACCTATTTCTGCCGCCAAGCAACATTGCTATGTTCCGGTTTGAAGGGTATGCATGCTGGTGAAATTACTGGCACATGATACTTTTCATCCGTTGTGTCTCCAAATCGGAAACGAACTAATGATGATACTTCTATTGTTGCAAACGTCCATAGGTAACGGTAACCGTTTACCAGCAGGTGGGTCGTATACTTGTTTGCAAATTCAACTAAGTTGAGAGAAAGAAAGAGCTCATAGTAATTGCTATCATTATAAGCTGTTATAAAAGTGGCGCTGATGACTAATGGTGAATAGTGAGGAAAACCTTGCGCATTAAAACTTGCTTAAAATACAACAAAATTCAACTGAGACAAAAGATTGTTGGTAATGCCAACAAACAAGCTTAAAGTAGGATCGGTTGTCAGTTGATGTAAATTGATGAACGCAATGGACCAAGGGTGACTGAACGCAACTCCTAGTGATGTCAGTACTAAAGTCCGAGTCCGGACTCCGTGTAAAAAGATATTTGGTCATTCACACATTTAAGTTTATCTCGGTTGCTTGTGTACTAGCAGGCCGTGACAGCTACTTTTATTCGGCAAAAATTTACAACGACCATTTATCTTTCTTCCCGGTGTCCGGACCTTAGTTACAAAGTACCTACTTACATTAATAATAATGCTGGACATTTTCCAAACAACATCATCTAGCCCCAAAGTAAGCATAGCTTGTGTTATGGGAACTACATGATTGATATACTACTTGTATACATTTTTATGTAAATACATACATATTATACATAGAAAACACCCAGACATGAGACAAATATTAGCAGATCATACAAACATTTGTCCCTGGTTTTGGCGGGAATCGAATACGCAACCTTCTGCGTCTCAGGTGGGCCTTCGCCCACTGCGCCACAGAGGTCGTCAAATATAGCTTGGAAGTGGTGGCACAAAAAATGACAGTGACCTTTCTTAGTATTCGGTGTCCGGACTGTACTTACAAAGTACTTCCGTCAGCTGCTTCCATCGCGTGCCAAATACAATAAAACACGAATAGGCCTACTTGAGCCCAAACTGCTACTCAAGGTAACTATTGATGTATTCCTTGAAAAGGGGACATTTTTATTCAAGTTTCCTTCAAATTAAACATCCCTTTCATCTTCACAAAAGTGAGTGAGAGGGCACGTGACTAGGTACTAATGCAATTTTTGTACAAAATACTCCTTTTTTGTATCGTAGTTCATTTGAATAGAGCTCAAAATGCTCTGTCGAATCCAGGTAGTATTCGCTGTGAAACCCCCATAATAGCATCATAAAATAACTCTTATTGTTCAAGTAAATAACGCTAAAATTCCTTTGAAGTGTGTACCCAGCCGTGCATTACGGGTTTACTGTATTATAATGTGCTCTATCGTGTTGTGATAGAGTCGAATGTAGTCGGAAATGGGATATGCAAATATGTTTTAGGGATAAACTTGCTCACACCTGGATGCGGGCGTCAATATTGTTATTTTTAGACGAAATCGTATGATCGATTTCGTGTTTCGCGTCTGTTTGAAATAGCATTGAGTTTTGAAATGAATTTATCTTGTGAACTATAAACTACTGTTATAAGATATATGTATAGTTCTGCACAAAATAGGTAAGTATATATTTTATATTCCATTCTTCTACGGATTTCCTAGAGCTTCTGTTCAAGAAAAATAATTAAATGTTCGACCTAAATGACATAATCTGCATTATGCTATGGGAAGCAGACGTCAAAATGACCCCTGAACTAGAAGCGGCACTTTCTTTTCAGTTACGCAACCGATCTGCTGTGACTATTCTGAGTATTCCTATGAAAGTGATGATTGTCGTTGGACGCATATTAAATCTTACGTTGCTTGTAATTTTGACAAAAATTTACTAATTTTAAGCGTTTTTTTATTATACTAAACTAGCTAGTTTAGTATAATAACTGTCGTTCGCCCGTGTGGTACCCGGTTAAGAAGTAGCTTTTACAATTAAGACAGCGTTCGTAAGAAACGTATTCGCTCGACCGTTTTTTCGACGAGTTACGTTGCAAAATTGGTCTCAACGAGCCATATTATTATTTCAACGGGATAATTATACAACGTCTGCCCACCCTGAAGGTCCTTTCTAAATATTGGTGAAAGAAAATAATTGTGGTCCCGCAATTATTTTCTTTCAGCAATATGTCTTCGCTTTCAGAGGAATTTCCTCCTTCGAACATTCTGGCACAGATATTACAATATACTCAGGTTATGGAATGATCTCCCTGCTGATGTTTTCTCTAGTAACTAATTTATTCATACAACTATGTACAAGTAGGTATATACAAAAAATACAGATGAAACAGCTAGCTATCTAAAGACTGTTGCAAACGATCTATAGATAGCTCAACTACAGTAACTACAGTTACTCTAGTAACTACAGTATCGGTTTTTTCAAAAAGGGTATTTGATTTTTTTTAAGGGGCAGCAATTCACTTTTGATACCTCTGGTGTTGCAAACGGTCATCGGCTAGGGTAACCGCTTAACAACAAGCTGTAGCCATCTTAGGGTATAAAAAAAAGGAAAGTAACCTATAAGGATAATAACAGTTATATATTTATGAGGTTCCGAAGCCAAACATCGAAAACAAACCCGTTATAGTGTCGTTATAAACGTCTAGTGGCTTAGTTGGTATAGTCCCCACGCACCAAGCGGGAGGGACCCATAATGTGGTACCTTGGCACGTCTTGGGCCATTTATTTAATACAACTGTCTTTAGAGTATTGCTGTTCTGTGATACAACTTCACTTCTCTCTATGTTACCCATTACAATGTTATCGTCTCTTGTTAGTTTCAATTAATAAAACCATAGTAATTATTGATTGACGTTTGCGTCCATACATAAATACAACCCCTAATTTATAGGGTACCAACTTGCATGGGAACAGACGCGGTGAATAAAATAGGGCAATAGTTTTGTCGAATTACGTAGGTACCTATTATGGTAGGTTACTATATTTTTTGAACGTTGTATTTCCTGTAATTTAATAATAGGTTTTTTTTTTAATAATAGGAGCAGAGGAGAATTTTTAAACAACTAGTTTACGTAGTGAAAAACGTATGGCGAGTTATGTGGCGCCGCAGGTGAGTAGGCATAGCGACGCAAAAGGTGCGGATGCGATTCCCGCTACGAGACAAATATTTGCATAATCTTCAAATTTTTGTTCCGGTTCTGGCTGATGTGGTACAATGGCACTTTCTGATACCAACGACACATGGAATCCTAGTGTGGTCAGGACATAGGCCATACATAGGTATGCGAATGTAAAAGGAACATACAAAACTAGGTTCACGTAAAATTTATTTTCTTGATGAAGCTCTTTGTGACCGCATATTCAATTATAAATGTTATTTATTAACGAAATCAGATTATGCTGGCTTAACTACCCTTTCTCGCTTGTCCTGTGTATACCTAAAGTATTATAAGGGTGTATACTTACCCCTTCTGACTGGACGCATAATTTGTTCTCCCTTGTCTCTGCCAACCAAAGTGGCATTGCTTTATTTATGATGAAATTATGTTTTTTTTTGTTCGAACGCTTTTAAATAATTTGCTTCATTCATTTGAATTATTAAATGCAATCTTTGGATTTATTAAGTTGAATACTTATTAACGTTAATCTAAGCTGTTTTTTCAGTGTTTTTTTTGTGCAGAACAGTTGTATTATTACGTTAGTTTTTAATAAATCAAGGTAATTCTGCATGTCCATTCACTATGAATTTACTATTTTTAATTTGTTCACCTTTTCTGTCAATATTTTATAGCTCATAAAGTATAAAAACAACGACACTGTTATCAAAAACCTTCTTACTCGTATATTCAAATTTATTACTAAACGTTTTACTCAACAAAAACACCAGTAAATTGAAAGCCTGGAATCTCCAGCTCGGAATTAATGCAATTCCACCATCAAAATGCACTTAATTACAAATCTAAAGCGAAACCCACACATTCAGAGATGTCCTCAACAAAATAAAACACTGGTCATGTCATATGGTATCGATTCTGCCCTTCTGTTTGCCGTCCTCTTCCCTCCCAGGTAGCGCGACCAGGCGGGAACAGGACAGGTGATACTTTCTTGCACAGCCGTTTGAGATGTAATGTTTACTAGTGTGCACATTAATAAGGGTAACGCCCTATAAACTATGGAACGTAGTTTCGCTCTAAAGATACGTGGCAGTCCTTTCTAGCTGTGTGAAGCAAAACTGCCAGGACATTGGATTGTTTGGTTCTTTGTGATTTTAGATTGGAAATCTGGTAGATCGGGGGCTTTTGCAATAAACTCGCAAATACCAATCCGATCCAACGGTCAGATTTGTATCTGTAAATGTCGGCTGTGTGTGAAACTGTGAAGTTTTTTTTTAAAAACTCTAGCATCTGCTCACGGTTTCACCCGTGTGGTACCCGGATTAAAGTTGCCTAGAGATAATTAATGAATGAATGAAAATATTTTGTTGATCACATGTTGTATCCATAAGAAAATTACAAAAAACGGAAACTAAACAAAAGTTAAATGGTCGGTCTTATTGATAGAAAGGATTTTTCAGACAAGTTTGAATGGAGAGAAATCTGAGTTTGAAAAGTTAAAAAATGTCTCAAAATTGTCTGGGTAAGATTTGAACATCACATACTTCTAACTAGCTGTGCCACGGTCTCCCTCGGCCCCGACCCACCGCGTCGCATCGCCCGTCGCTGTTACTTCTTTTGCTCGGCTCCTAAGGGTCGTAGCGTGATGTTAAAGACTTTAAACAAAAATTTAGCTATACTTACAATGCAAAAAAAAAACAAACGAACTCTTCGCCTTTTTTATTACTATAGATTACGAACAAACGATATAAAGGCAGGTTCTCATAAATGTTGCTAATTGAATTCGAAAGTCTGTAAAATGAATAATTACTTGCTTATGTCGCATACATCAATCAATAATTAAACTCATTGTCATTACGCACGTTAATTTATACAGCTATGTATAAGTCGGCTGAGACGCAAGAGGTGCGGGTTCGATTCCCGCCGCGAGACCTGTTCTGCAGATATTTGTTCCGGGTCTCGGTGTTATGGTTCCTGATGATAGCTGAACGAAGGACTCTTCAAGGCTTGGTCGCATATACATATATGTTCTGCAGATATTTGTTCCGGGTCTGGGTGTTATGGTTCCTGATGATAGCTGAACGAAGGACTCTTCAAGGCTTGGTCGCATATACATATATGTTCTGCAGATATTTGTTCCGGGTCTCGGTGTTATGGTTCCTGATGATAGCTGAACGAAGGACTCTTCAAGGCTTGGTCGCATATACATATATGTTCTGCAGATATTTGTTCCGGGTCTGGGTTTTATGGTCCCTGATGATAGCTGAACGAAGGACTCTTCAAGGCTTGGTCGCATATATATGTTCTGCAGATAATTGTTCGGGGTCTGGGTGTTGTGGTTCCAGATGACAGCTGAACGAAGGACTCTTCAAGGCTTGGTCGCATATATATGTTCTGCAGATATTTGTTCGGGGTCTGGGTGTTGTGGTTCCAGATGACAGCTGAACGAAGGACTCTTCAAGGCTTGGTCGCATATATATGTTCTGCAGATATTTGTTCCGGGTCTGGGTGTTATGGTTCCTGATGACAGCTGAACGAAGGACTCTTCAAGGCTTGGTCGCATATATATGTTCTGCAGATATTTGTTCCGGGTCTGGGTGTTGTGGTTCCAGATGACAGCTGAACGAAGGACTCTTCAAGGCTTGGTCGCATATATATGTTCTGCAGATATTTGTTCGGGGTCTGGGTGTTGTGGTTCCAGATGACAGCTGAACGAAGGACTCTTCAAGGCTTGGTCGCATATATATGTTCTGCAGATATTTGTTCCGGGTCTGGGTGTTATGGTTCCTGATGACAGCTGAACGAAGGACTCTTCAAGGCTTGGTCGCATATACATATATGTTTTGCAGATATTTGTTCCGGGTCTGGGTGTTGTGGTTCCAGATGACAGCTGAACGAAGGACTCTTCAAGGCTTGGTCGCATATATATGTTCTGCAGATAATTGTTCGGGGTCTGGGTGTTGTGGTTCCAGATGACAGCTGAACGAAGGACTCTTCAAGGCTTGGTCGCATATATATGTTCTGCAGATATTTGTTCGGGGTCTGGGTGTTGTGGTTCCAGATGACAGCTGAACGAAGGACTCTTCAAGGCTTGGTCGCATATATATGTTCTGCAGATATTTGTTCCGGGTCTGGGTGTTATGGTTCCTGATGACAGCTGAACGAAGGACTCTTCAAGGCTTGGTCGCATATATATGTTCTGCAGATATTTGTTCCGGGTCTGGGTGTTGTGGTTCCAGATGACAGCTGAACGAAGGACTCTTCAAGGCTTGGTCGCATATATATGTTCTGCAGATATTTGTTCGGGGTCTGGGTGTTGTGGTTCCAGATGACAGCTGAACGAAGGACTCTTCAAGGCTTGGTCGCATATATATGTTCTGCAGATATTTGTTCCGGGTCTGGGTGTTATGGTTCCTGATGACAGCTGAACGAAGGACTCTTCAAGGCTTGGTCGCATATATATGTTCTGCAGATATTTGTTCGGGGTCTGGGTGTTATGGTTCCTGATGACAGCTGAACGAAGGACTCTTCAAGGCTTGGTCGCATATATATGTTCTGCAGATATTTGTTCCGGGTCTGGGTGTTATGGTTCCTGATGATAGCTGAACGAAGGACTCTTCTAGGCTTGGTCGCGCGGGAGGAATCGGCCTAAATTCACTTTAACATTTTAAATGCACGTAGTTTTTAAGGTGACGTTTCTATATGATCCTTGCGATTTGAATGGATAAAAACCTTTTGACTTTGATTTTGAGACCCACGATACAGGGGTGGGGTAAGGACTCTGTACGAGGGGTGATCCAAAAGTAATGATAATCGATATAAAATACAATGTATAAACTAAGTCTGATTCAAATCAATAAAAAAGCACCTTTGTAACTTCGATCCAAATCCCGATTTCTGAAAGAGAGTTGCGTACCCTATTTTGGTGTATTCGAGGTCAAGAGAACGACCTTCATAGCTCCTAGCATTTCAAGGAACCTATACTTGTTGCAAATAATTCGAGAAAGAGGATTCATTTAAAAATCGTGTATTAAATATAAAACACTGGACATGCGAACACTAACGAATAGAACATGCCTTTTTCATTTCTAAGGTATGCCGGTTGGGTATGCCACACGATGTTTTCCTTCACCGTTTTAAGCTTAAAGTATCTTCAAACAAACCTCAAAATCATCACGCATAGCTTTAATAAAAATACTGGTAATTTTTTACACAGCATCATCTAGCCCCAAACTAAGCAGAGCTTGTATTATGGGAACTAATAGACTCCTAACCTCCTCCTCAAACTCCTAAAGGCGCCACAGTCTACTGAGTTATGTTTAATGTGATGTGCTATATATTAGACTGTGTCTAGTTATATATTGAATTTGTATTTTATTATGATAAATAAAGGTGACAGAATGGTGCCCTAGATATAAGAGAAGTAAAGGTATACAGTATCGTAGATGGGAAGATGATGTTAAAAAGATGGCAGGAACGACTTGGACGAGGAAGGCAAGAGATAGATCTTTGTGGAGAACACTTGGGGAGGTCTATGTTAGAAAGCAAGACAATCAAGAAACCGTAAATAAACATATACTTAAACTTTACATATACTTAAATAAACTAAACTTATTTGTAATACAAAGTAGAAATAAGATGAAATGTTACAAATAAGACTGTTACCCATTAAATAAAAAAAACATGACTGATATACTGCTGACATACTTTTTTTTGGATATACATAGAAAACACCCAGACCCGAGACAAATATTCGCCACCGAGGTCGCCGTAGCTCGATCAATAGAAGTAAATGACGATGAATTATGGCATTCGGCATAATTTGCCAAAACTACTGCGTTTATCGGCGACGTTTAGGGTGGCTCCCCTCACGAAAGCACACTATTATTTTATATACTGTGACGTTCACGATGTGATGACCGACGCTTTAGGGTGCGCGGTTACATTATGATGTTTTAATCTGAAGTTAGTGTACTCAACTAGTTTTGTGTGGTAGAGCTTCTTTGCGAGCAATTTTTTTGACGACCTCTTTGGTGCAGAATGACGAAAATTCATGAAGGCATGTGTAATCAGATAGGCGCGCGAGGAATCGGCGTAAATTTACTTTAAAATTTTAAATTCACCTAGTTTAAGTTGACGTTTCTATATGATCCTTGTGATTTCAATGAATAAAGACTTATTGAATTTGATCTATATAACAATTAGAGAATAATGTGCCCTCTGTGGCGCAGTGGGCGAAAGCCCGCCTGTGGCGCAGAAGGTTGCGGGTACGATTTCCGCCGCGGGACAAATGTTTGTAGATTTACAAATATTTGTCTCGAGTCTGAGTGGTTTCTATGTATGAAATGTGTTTAAAAATAATATATCAGTCATGTAGTACCCGTAATTCAAGCTATGCTTAGTTTGGGGCTAGATGATTCTGTGTGAAAAATGTCCAGCATTATTATTTAGTTCGGAATATTAGCAACCTCAAAATAAATTACATTCATTTATGGTTAAAGACCATTATACAGGTCCACTTGTGTTAGTATGACGCAAACAAATACGAGCTACTTTTGTCGTGGGTAAAAATACCGTGTAGGAAACGAGGCTTCATGTTTCCATAGGAATTATCATCCTAATCCATGGTTAGATAAACTCAAGCTTATTTACCAATATTATTTTCATAACCAAATCACACGAAATAAAACACACGATATACGATTTCGCACGATATATCTTTGCTAATCCGCTAAAAAACCCAGTTAATGAAAAGACACTTAGAGTCCGAATGCAAAAGCAATTAAACCAAATCAAGCGATGTGAAACGAACAAATTGAAGTGTCGTGAGATGGCTATATACATATCTGTGAGTGCGAAAGAGAGGGATGGCAGGGGGTGAGGAAAACACCAATAAGGGTCGTAAACTCGTAATGTAACGATTGCGAACGGGATGGTGGACGGGTATTTTATTTTACTGAATCAGTGTCGCAAATAATATTGAGTTGCGGCGTTCTTTATTGTAACACTAATAATATAAATAGGTAAAGTTTGTTAGTTTGGATGCAGGAGGTCATCTACGAAACTACGCATCCGATTTCAAAAATTATTTCACCAATATTTAGAATAGGCTTTCAGAGTGGATATATGCTGTATATTATCCCGCTAAAATGAAATTGTTTTTCGTGGAGAGCATATTTGTATTTTGCAACATACGTCTGACTTACGGTAAGAGCTACTATCCAGTTACCTGTCACGCGGGCGAAGCCGTGGTTAGTAGCTAGTCATAAATAAATATACTCTATGATCTCAATGACATTGGCAACTTATAAAACTTAGGTTAAATGTGATGGAATTCAAGTGGCGAAGCGTTCAAGCAAGGAGGGAAACATTAATTAAGTTTACTAAGTCATCATATTTTCCTCGGCTATTTTATATTCAGGTACCACGCGGGCGAAGCTGTGGGCAGTAGCTAGTTGTTTATAAAATGGTTTAAACATACTAAAGAACACTGCTACCAGAGCCGTGTCAGTGACGTGGACGGGAGAATAAGGAGCCCTTATAGTTTCGCCATGTTCGTCCGTCTGTCTGTCTGTCCGCGGCTTATAGCTCAGCTCCTAGTACTATAAAGCTGTAATTCGTCATGGGAATACGTATTAATCACGCCAACAAACATGTAAAATAGAAATGGTGAAAAAATATTTTTTAAGGGTGCCTCCCCTTCACGTAATGTGGTCGTTCAAAAATATTGTGGGTGTGTGAAAAATAATTTTGATTCGAGGATCCGTTTGCGAAATATTAAGCTATGTTAGCTAATTTTTGTTCAGAGTTAATTGTCCAAAAACCAGCAACAACAGTTTAGCAGGCACACAGCTAAAGAAAACCTGTCTCTAGCTCAAGGTTTGTTTGCTAGAAGAAAACTCTTTTTAGGGTTAAGCTCGCCTTTGTACATGTCATTTCACTCTGCCTTTTTGTAAGTGTTTATTTGTGTGTACAATAAAGAACTGATCCCGAAACTTAAAAAAAAAAAACTTATGTGGACGGAGACAGTCAGATTAACAAAAGTTTCTTAACTAATTCGCGTTTCTTTTTGTTACAGATACAACTGGATTGATAATGTGGTCTCGCTGACGTTCGAGTGAAGTGTTAGTGATGTGACCTGATGTGACGTGATGTGACGTGACGTGATGTGTCTCGCTTGGATACTGATGATGACTACTGAATGATAGCTGCTGGAGGTAAGATAAACAAATAAAAGATAAATAATGCTGGACATTTTTCACACAGCATCATCTAGCCCCAAACTAAGCAGAGCTTGTGTTATGGGAAATACATGACTGATATACTAGTATATCCTTTTTTTTTTTTTTTTGTAAATATATACATATTACTAGCTTCTTCCCATGGCTTCGCGCGCGTGTTACCCTGATAAGAAGTGGCCTGTACTATTCTGATGAAGCTATGTTACTGTAAAGATTCATATAAATCCGTTCAGTAGTTTTTGTGTGAAAGAATAACAACTTATTTGCATATACAAATATAAATTGTATCGCAGCGGGAATCAACCCGCAACCTTCATCGACTCAGGCGGGCCTTCACCCACTGCGCAACAGAGGTCGTCGACAAGACAATACCAATATATAATAGAAAATTCCATCAAAAACATAAGGTGTAAAAAATTGAGAGATTTCATTTAAAAATAAGTTATTTTATTTAGTAAGAGGCAAACAAACTTACGGCTCTCATGGCGGTAAGCGGTTACCGGGGCTTATGGACGCTTGTTATCCACCAACATTTACAGTGACCATGAAAATAATAAGACATCTTTATTACTATAATAAATATAATGACTTTGCAATCGCACGGCATAATCACATTAGAACAATATACTATTTAATTTTAAAATACTTTATTATTTTAAATAGTACCAAGTGTCAAGCATGTTCGACCGCTGTGCGTTTTTTTAATTTATTCATCAATAATTATTATTATTTAGAAATCGGAACTGAAATTTCGGGAATTTTTCAGTTTACCCTTACTTTCTAGGCTGAACACTAATTTAGGTAAAAAAAACACTCAAAATTGTATGCTGGTGTGTCTTAGAATTTTTATGATCAATAAAAAACAACAAAGTATTATTTTTGTCCTATTCATTATTTCATTGTATTTGCTTATTTTTAAAGTAATTTTAATTATATTTATGTATATTAAATAATAATATGAAGTTTATCGATAGCCAGCTGTTTACCATTAATAATATTCTATACCTTTAACTTTTTATGTTATATTTATTTTTCATGTACTTAATGTTGCGTGATAGATAACCTTTATATTTACTTTTAAAGTAGAGCACGCCAACCTTTGTATACTTTTGGTTGACAGGTAGAAAATGCTTTTAGCATTAAGCCCACCTTTTATTTCTTTGTGCAATAATTATTTTATTAATAAAAGTTTTCTAGAATAAAGTATAGCTAATAATGTGTCCATCAACACTTTTCTTGCTGTCTCTATTTAAGGGGAAGACACTTTGAGGGTTCTCTATAAGTAGCATTTACACCACTTTCACTATATTACACTATTTACACAACACTTACTCAAAAGGTTTGGTCCTTTGGTAGTCTTCTCACTTTGTCTGTAGTGTATGTTGATGATGATAAAACTTAGTAGTTAAAATAAACACGCTCACGACCGTATTGCCCGTGATGGACATTCTCAGATACACACGCGTAGATATTTTAGGATACCAAGTAGGTAAGGTACATAAATATGGCGTATAATCGATATCGCTATGAATTAATCATTATAACCGATTTACGATTGATTGTTACGTAGAATCGGCAAAAACTCCTAACACCATAAAAAAAACATTGAAATATCGGCTCTCAACTCCATTCGATAAAGTCTTGTTTATACGTACACTTTTCATGCTAAACCATAGTTTCCTGCTCTATGCTACATGAATATGAGCCCTATAGCACTAGATTCACAATGTAAATTGCCGCGAACAGAGTTGTTCATGTGAAGTGTTGTGGCTTGTACAGTTGTGGCAATAAGTGACTTCAGCGTAAATATTTTTTTAATCTTTTCGGCCTTCGATTTTTAAATTTCAATTTCAAACAAGATTCGGGATAATAAAATTCGTTACAAAAGCCCCTACCGAACTTATAACTAGTATGAAAATCACATAAATTACCTGGCACCTTGAGGAAGAAGGTTGAATAAAACTTGTGATTCGCCCCGAACTGAAGAATAATCTACTAAGCTAATTTTGACAGGTACTAGTATAATAATAACATATCGGTGGCTCAGGTAAAATTGTTTTTTTTTTTAAATATTATTCCCCTTTTCCCCTTGATCTCAACAACACCTTGACCTACTTAAATTATCTCCAAAGTATGCTAGTTTTAACTAACCACCTGTCAAAGGAGAATGCTCAAAACCAGCTTAGAAACAATTGAAATTTTAACCTTCTGTCTTTTATAAAAAAAAAAAAAAGATCTTAATCTAAGTACATACAGCTCTTCCTTATATTAAGACCCCATTAATTTGCCCTGATTGTCTCATTTTTATTTGGCCCCTTATTCTCCCCGTATTTCAACAAAACCCTGATCTATTTAGCTCATCCCAAAGTTATGGATGCCGGTGAAATTAGCACATGAGACTATTCACCCGTTATGTCCCAGGGTCGGCAACTAAAAAGATATCTCTAAAAAGATAGATAGAAAATGCTTTATTACACAAGCTAAAACAAGTACATAGGCGAACTTAATGCTAGTTAGCCTTTAATTCCAGATAACCTTTGTGTAATGGAGATTGGGACGGTAGTGCGTTTGAAGGATTACCTAAATAAGATAAAAATGTATTAAATTAAATAACTAGCTACTTAAAATAGAAGTAAACTACAAACATAAATGAGAATAATTCATACTTAAACATATAATAAATGCTAAATTTTGTTGACTATATAGGTATTATATGTGTATATAGTCATATAGGCTTGCAACACTAGAGACTATAGAGACTATATAGTCTCTAGTGTTGCAAGCGTCCATAGGTAAGTAACTGCTTACCAGGCGCCGTATGCTTGTTTACCACTTATTGAACACAATTGAGCTTGGAAAATGTCTATCGACGTTTTACGTTTAGGATTTATGTGATCTATTTACTAATGGAAGAATAGTAGTTTAAACGAGCCATGGTTTTAGTGCCAAGTCAAACACACTACTTTTCACTTCGATTGCGAGAAAATAAAATAAACTATATCGATTTTTCTAGAGGAGTCGCGGTAATACCAACTTTTTATAACAAAAATGTCTTGTTGACAAACGCACCAATGCAAACATCCAACGATCGCTCATTAAACGCTAGTACAGCAAAAAATGGAACTGAAAGCGTCAGTTCCATTTTCAAAAATAAATTAAAATTAATAAAATATTTGTATCTTTCCTAAGAAATTATTTCAAAAATGGAACATTGAAAAGCCGGGTCTTTATACAGGTTACATTAATTTTGTAGTCTATTCATAATAACGAATAAAAAAAAAACTTTAGTCCCTAAAGGTTAATGATACTCAGAGTCCGCCTACGCTAAGCTAAAATGACACGCTTATAGAGCATGAAAAGTGAAAAACTTGTACGTGTCATTTCATGATTTTGTAAGTGTTAATTTGCGTTTACAATAAATAATTAAGAAAAATGAGTAGAACCTAGTGAGACGTGAGACTTAACCTTTTTATTTGGAATAGGCAACACAAAACCCTGTTGCATTCAGCTGTACATAGCAGTATTTGTTAAAGCTCTGAAAATAACTTGTACCGCCTCGTTTCACTAACAAGATCAGTGTATTCCTTTGATCCTTTGATCCATTTCAAATGTATTGCAGTCTCCCAAGAAAGCCACTCGCTTGATAATAGTGCGGGTTTACACTTAACATTTTACAAATCAATCGTAGCCCACCTTTTGTGAAAAAAAAAATACCACTTACATAATCTATGGCATTATTTTAAACAAAATGTTATATTTTAAGTAGGTTTATTATTATTTTTTTTTTTTGCATCTATTTTATAAAATTTAGTTTATTTTGCAACAACACTGCACGATACTAGATAATAAAGTTAACTACTTACTTTCTTATTTATAATCACTCACTAACTTTAGCAGGTCGATAACTCTAGCCCTGTCCTTTTCTAACTATAAACAAATGAGAAAGGCAGACAACATTTATTAAGCAATGAGGATGTTAATCTATTACGACATATGTAGGTAGACAGTGGCGCCGATTCTCTAGTACACCAACTAAACTATAACTAGTTACTAGTTAGTACTAACTAGTTTACATTGGTAAACTGTCGACCGTTTTTACAAATAATGCACTAAAGAAAGAGATGGCAAGAATTTACTCCTGTCAAATTAGTTTACGTGTCGGATCTCCTTCGTGTTTATAGTCAGCATGTTTTGAAATCACGACTGCACTTGTATGAAAAACTTATATAAATCCGACTTTGATTTGACCGATTTGACATCACTAAGTTTGTTGCGCTTTATTTTGTTACTGTCAGTAAAAGAGAGCGATAGATAAATTTAATTTTAGTTGGTGTACAAGAGAATCGACTTCTCAGATTTGACGACCTCTGGGGCTAAATTCCGCCTGACACCCAAAAGGTTGCGGGTTCGATTCCCGTCGCGAGACAAATGTCTGTATCATCTGCAAATATTTGTCTCGGTTCTATGTGTTTTCTATGTATAATATGTGTGTATTTACAAAAAAATATGTATATAAGTAGGATATCAGTCATGTAGTTCCCATAACACAAGCTCTGCTTACTTTGGGACTAGATGATGCTGTATGAAAATGTCCAGCTATATTTTTTTTAATAGTTGAAAAAAAGTTACCATCTCGGCATAATACTGGTTGCAACAACCAATGCTGGTCTTCCGTTAGCACGGTTCTTTGGCATTCATTTATTCCACGTGAGCCGCCGAAATCAGACTAAAAACTGGTTTTAATTGCGTCATGATTCTGACCTAGGTCAACGCGACTGTAAATTCATTCATAATTTCATACGTTACATAATAATAACTCAACTCGCGAGAAAAAAACTACAAACCCGCGATTTTACACGCCCGAAACAAATGTTTCTTGAAGTCAACATTTGTATTTTGTATTTGACCGTACGTAGTTCACAGAAAAAGGTGTCTCCTGATGACAGAATTAGAAATCTGACCATGTCTTTATCTTAGATAGGTTAGGACAATTATAATTTACAAAGATACGTATTTAGGTCACGAAAAAACGTGTTTATCTTGACGTCAAAATTAAGATTCTGACCTACGTCAACACTACACATATACGCGCTACGCAGCCCGCGGGTAGAAACTGATAAGTACTCTGTGGTGAGAGGGTGGATACAAAAATGCCTCCCTATCAGCTGTTGGGGGTGGCTTCCTTATTGCATTATCCATGGGGGGTGCAGTGAATGAAATTATAGTAATATGGAAATAAATTTCTGGGTTATCAAGCTTTCGATTTTAGGTCTTGAATTTTGACCTAAATTTAAATTAAATCATTGACTTATGAAATGTTCTCTGGCTACGACGATTTAAATAAATAATGCTAGACAGTTTCACACAGCATCATCTAGTCCCAAATTAAGCATAGCTTGTATTATGGGAACTAAATGACTGATAAACTATTTATATACATTTTTTTGTGAATACATACATATAAAACACCTAGACCCGAGTCAAACTTTTGCTTATCATACAAACATTTGTTTCGCAGCGGGAAACGAACCCGGAACCTTCTTTTGTTCAACCATTTAGACAATGATACAGGTCCATTTGCGTTGGTATGACTTCTAAAATGTTCTCTAGCTACGAATATTTACTGTTTCGAGGGTAGTTGGTAGTTTGAGCGTTCTCAGTGACAGACTTCGTTCAGGCACTTAATTTTTATGGTTGCTTAGCTAAGCCGTGTTTGGTCTTCTATTTTTAAATTAATCATAAGAAAGAGAAAATGCCGTTTTTAGTTAAATTAATTAATTTAAATAATGCTGAACAGTTTCACGCAGCATCATCTAGCCACAAACTAAGCAGAGCTTATATTATGTGAACTACATGACCGATATACTACTTATATACTAGGTACTTTTAAGCATCAGGTTAAAAATCTTTTTCAGCCTTGAATTGTGCATTAAAATTATATCAGTATACGTTAAAATCGGGGATTTAAGGTAAAACTTTTGAAAGGGAGTGGGGGGGTACTTTTGGTTGCCCCCGTGTTTGGGAGACTTTCGAAGGGTTGGGAGTTTCATTAAAAAAAACTTCTCATTCATGTGGAGAGGTGGTTGTAGGGGTAGCCAGTCATTGATCCACCCTGGGGTGGCGACGTACCACCAACATTATACCTACTTTTACGTAATAAGCATTCAGAGCTTTGAAAAACTTTACCAAGTTACAAAAGAAAAAAATATGATGTGAACTTTTGTAACAATTAAAATTAGCTACATATTTTCGTACATAAATTTATAATTCGAGTTATTATTAGGCTTTTGAGGAATGAAAAGCTGAATAAAAGTGTATTTTAATAGTTTACTTTTGTAACATTCTTGAAAATTGCTTTATGTTGGTTTATTAAGTTCAAACTTCATATTGACGACCTTGGTGGCGGAAAGCCAGCTGTCTGCTGCGGGACAAATGTTTGTACGATTAGCTAATGTTTGTCTCGGGTCTGGGTGTTAAAAATATAAGTACTATATATCACTTTTCAAACTTTCGCGATTAGATAACATAATTATAAGTTTAACGGGACTTTATCGCGTTTACCTTTTCAGTCATGTAGTTCCCATAATACCAAGCTCTGCTTAGTTTGGGGCTAGATGATGCTGTGTGAAAATGTGAAGCATTTTTTTTGTGACGCAATAAGTTCGATTCCCGCTGCGGGACAAATATTTGCATGTTCTGAAGATATTTGTTCCGGGGGTGGGTGTCTAAACTAGTTGCAAAAAGTGGGCGTTTGCTAAATAAATATAGCGTTATACCTTTTTTGTATTTATGAATAATTTCTGCTGTTCCAGGTGTGGTATGGACAAGGAGAGCGGCGATGGTGCCGACTCGGCGGGAAAGGTGCCTGACACCCTCTCTGCCCTGGACGCCGCTGGACTCTTCAATGGTGAATTTGATTATTCATATTGTTAAAACGGGAATTTTCACGTACCGTATTACGGTGAAGGTACCGACTAAGTTTCGAGTCATTCCGAGTTCATCGTGTCGATTTCGTAAATTGACAATCTCTGTCTGAGATTGTCAATTTACTCTGACTCTGTCATCAATGATTTCAAGATTATCTATCGGTGAAATCGATAAATTTGTGCCGATGGTACGGCTATGTTATGCGAAGAGACAACTACTCCGTAAATACCGTCCTTAATATGCCAACTAAGCTCCGAGGCAGAGGTAGACCTCTATCTACATGGTGGTCCAATATTGAGTGAGATATGAATATAGTATCTGTGACAAACCAGGATAGAGCATCCAAAAGTACTAGGAGGTCCGACCCCAAATGAAATGGGAATGAAGAAATAAAGAAAAAACATTTATTTGCAAACGTTGCACAATATAAACCAAACAGACAATACACACACGGGATTTACAAAAATAATACCTAAATACTAACAATAAAACTATTTATGTACCTCCCGATACCTACCAATATGCAACGACGCAAATTGGCGTCTTACTCTGTCAGCTGGCAACACAACGCTTATCTTCCGTTGGAACCAAACACTCAGTGAAATCTCGGATGTCTGCTTACAGATTAGTAAATGTATATAATACTAGCTTCTGCCCACGGCTTCGCCCGCGTAGTACCCAGATAAAAAGTAGCCTATGTGTTATTCTGATGTATAAGCTATATTACTGTAAAGTTTCATCAAAATACGTTCAGTAGTTTTGGCGTGAAAGAGTAACAAACATCCATCCTCACAAACTTTCACGTTTATAATGGTATAAGGATAACATAATATAACTAACAAAAAATAATAACTGTGTACCAACTAGTTCAACAAAAAAGTGCGATAAACTGGCACTTCATGAGCGACTTTCATTAAATAATGAACATTGTAAAACAAATATACAGAGTGTTATGTGGAAGAGAAATATAAGAAACATACAAAGGGGAAAAAAGGCAACGACTACGGTAAGCATCCAACTTAGTGGGAGTGTGTTTTTCCAATAAGCGGCGATGGGCTTGCAACCTGTCACGTGGAATCCTAATTTACAAAACGCGGTCATTTACCAAATGTAATTTTTGCACGTGCCTCTGACTTTCCCCTACTTGGTATCCTCAAAGATCTACTCACTGAGGATGTCTACCATGGGGAAGACAGTCGTGATTGTGTTTTTAAAGTACGAAGATCACTGAGGCAACCCTATAACTGCACTGTGCTAGCTATTAGGTCCATTAGTCAGGGTTAGTCAGAGAGATGGCCGATGCTTTCCGGTGGTGAGTCATCGCGAAATAAATCGCTGTTTTAGTTAATGCACTCTCGTATATTTGTATCGGAGCTGGATTATAACAGAACTTTTGATGTGTGCAATGAAGAAAATAAATAAACGAACTGTTTCGGTTATTTCAGAAATAGCCGAATTTTGTTTAGCCATAACCAAGGTTTATTTGAAATGACAAAACTGGTTTCCTTAATAGGCACCAAACTGGTTTTGGTATTTTCAGTTCGGTTTATTGCGATCAAACTTTTTGTTGTACTATACCGAAGTTTTTCAAACAAACCGATTCGATTACCTGTTACCACGTTTAGTAACAGTGTGTTTGTACGTAACAAAACCAACGGACAATGTTAAGCCAAATTGTCTTTGACTGTATGTTGTACGTAACGTAACAAAACCTTCCGACAATGTTAAGCCAAATTGTCTTTGACTGTATGTTGCGAATGTAATATTTACTGTTTGACTCTTACCAAGAAGGAAGAAAGTGCATGCAGTTATGTAATGATCTTCCTTCTCAGCCTGCTTAGAATGAAGATCTAAGACAATTGTTTTGTCTACCGCCGAGAAGACAAAAAATATTTTGTTCCTCTCTTTTGTTTGACGGAATAGGCGACAGAAATCGTTTTTGTCTTCTCTTTGGTAGACAAAACGTTGTATTAGGTGCTCATGCTAAGAGGGCTAGTGTATAAATAAACACCCAACAGACACATTATATAGTCCTGACCCCCCCACACTAGGATTCACTATATCGTGCGAATCAGAAACTGCAAATACGCAAACATTACAAATACAGTACACGCAAACATTTGTCCCGCAGCGGTAATCGAACCGCATCCCTTACGTCCCAGGCACAGAGGACATCGCAGTACCTGATACAGCTCATGTCGTTTCATCCTAGATATATTTCATAGACATCCTGGGCGCATAGACAAATACCACTTTCTGTTGGTGTTGACGCCTATGGAAAGATCGTGACTAGTGTCAAGTTTTTCCTTGACAAATCTGCGTTAGCGTGCAATGAAAACTAAGCGTGAGGTATTTGTCTAGACGCACAGGACTATCTTATTGGTGTATGTTAGACGTAAAAAAAACCATGTTAACATGGATATTCTCCCTTCCAGCGTACTATGGCATGGGGCGGGACGGATCCGGTTCGGGCGGGGCCGCGGCTCAGGCTCAGGCACAGGCACAAGCACAGGCACAGGCACAGGCGGCGCTGTTCGGTTTCGGTTCGCGGTACCCGCCGCCGACGACGCTGGGCGTTGCTGCCAACCAAGCCGCCTCATTAGGCCTGCATCCCGCAGCAAGTAAGGAACATCTCAATCATATCTGTGACGACTTTTTCGGCCCAAGTACAGTACAGTACTTGGGCCGAACTACTACTAGTATTTATAATATATGTGACGATACATATCACCTGAAATAATATGTGTTTGTTATTTGTGCCTGGCTGTCAAATATGTCGCCGCACGGGATGTGGTAATTAGAGCTGTAAAAGTAACAAAACATTGTGTATGTATTCGTTACTATTGACGACCAGAGGTCACAGATGGCGCAGTGGGCGAAGTCCCGCCTGAGACGCAGAAGGTTGCGGGTTCGATTCCCGTCGCGGGACTAATATTTGTATGATATGCAGATATTTGTTTCTTATTTGGGTGTTTACTATGTATAATATGATTGTTTTTACAAAAAAAATGTATATAAGTAGTATATCAGTCATGTAGTTCCCATAACACAAGCTCTGCTTACTTTGGGGCTACATGATGCTGTGTGAAAAATGTCCAGCATTATTTATATTCCGACTGGTAGTTCCAGAGATGAGCGCGTTTTAACATAAAAAAAAACAGATTTATTATTAGTATAGATAAAATTTGTCATTGGTAGAGAGGTAACATAAAAACTAGAAAATGTTCTTCGCAAATTACGGCTTCAAAGTTATTAGGTCACCGCCAAAGTCTAGGCAATAAATCACCAAGCCAAGTAATTACAGAATGACCTTAATACAATAACTATGGACGCTTTCAAACAAAAAAGATGGCGATATAACAGTGATGATCGTCTGTTTAAGGTGCAGCATGGTGGTCTATGGCGTCTCACCTCGCTGCGCAGGACTACCTGGCTCGCATCCAGTCGGCGGGGCTCCAGGGCTTCCCTCCCATGGGGGATCCATACTCCACGCTGTCAGCGCTCTCAGCCGCCGGCATGAAACACCCCCAGAAACAAAGCAAGGCGCCATCTAGGAACGAAAGGTAACATCGACTCAGACAGTTCCCACAGACATAATATTATGAACACGCGGCGGTTAGAGCCTGTTTATGAAATTAACATGAAAACTTTTATTTTGCACACTAATGAACTAGACAAGTCATTCATCAGAAAACAGGACTCTTTTCTACCAAAAAAGAGTTTGTACTCGATCCTTGTCGATCTTTAGTATTAAACCTGTTTAGAACGTCTGACATCTGATTTGTATTTAATTTTACTGACATGTATACTATTATTGGATCTGAATTAACTCTATGTAATTGTATGCTGCTTATTTCTCTAAAGACAGAAAGATGAAAGAAAAACATTTATTTAGCATGATATTTAAAAAAAACAACAAATTTGGGAACAAAGTTAGGAAGGTGGGATAAGTTATGAGACAAAAAAAATATGTTAGTTAAAATAGCCTACTTAAAAGTATATCTGAAACGAAAATGCCCCACACTCGTTACTAATATGTAGATATATTAGTAACAACACACAACTACACAATTCAATGCCGCACCAAAAAGTTATAAGCTCGGCAAATATTCATTATTTGCCATTTTATAACTTTTATATAATCGAGTATTATTATTTACTAGCTTTTGCCCACGGCTTTACCCGCTTGGTGCCCGGATAAAAAGTAGCCTATGTGTTATTCTGATGTATAAGCTATATAACTGTAAAGTTTTATTAAAATCCGTTCAGTTGTTTTTGCGTGAATGAGTAACAAACATCCATACTCACAAACTTTCGCGTTCATAATAGTAGTAGGATAACTTTACGGTTGTGTGCCTGTCTGTAATATGTAATCATCTATGTAGCATCCGGTACATAATATATATTTTGTTAATTTTTGAATGAATACTTTTCCAGGTCGGGTCGCAGCAGTACTTCCTCCAGTGCTTCCACGAAGGAGAAGAGTCTGTCGACGAGTAACGTCAACTCACAGCAGAATCTCAACGACTGGGGTACGTAGATTTTGGGTGATGAAGGAAAACATCATGCGGATACCAGTGAAATTACATGTACAGACTTTTCTCCATCATCTCTCAGGGTGGTAGAATTACCACTTCTAATTAAGATGTGCCTTATGAGAAATATGTACAAGAAGGTTTAAATAAGAAATACCGATGAAACGGCTAGCGTTTAACGAGACTTTATCTGGAGAATAGTTAGGTACGTGGTATAGTCGTTATAATATCCTAAAATAGCTAGATATTTAAAGACCGTTGCAAATGATCTATAGATAGGTCAACGGATTCAGTTCACTACCAGACGGAAGCGTTCCCAAAATGCTGGCTGTATTGCCACGCTGAATGGCAATGCGTTGACCTAAAGAGCCACCTCTCTGCTCACGACCAGTTGCGTTTGTTTCATATATTTTAGCAAGAGTGGCCGGGGTGTCCCGTGTCAAAAATGAAAGAAATCTGTATTAGAGATTATCTTGTCTTCTTCCAGCGTCAACTTACGGCTTCCCGAAAACTTCCTCTCCGTCCACTATGCACTCGCAGTCGCTCTCCAGCTTGGCTTCGCTGAACAGCTTGGTGTCGAGTCCGCATCAGAGCAAGAGCAGCAAACAGCAAGCGCCTTCTCAATCGCGTAAGTTTTTTTTTCTTTTTATATCACCAAGTTGGCGAATCAGCATACTACTTTAGGTAGGCAGCTACATTCAGACTATGCAAGGTTGCAACAACAGGCAGAATATGCGCGTTGCCGACCCTTTAAAAAACTTAAAACGTCATCTTTGAAGAAACTCGTACCCTCTCAAAATGTCAATGAGCCCACGGACCCTTTAAAAAAGATAAATAAAGGCTTAGCTTTTACCAGCTTTTATTTTTTGCTTTAAATAATAAATAAATAATGCTGGATTTTTTTTCACACAGCATCATCTAGCCTCAACTAAGCAGAGCTTTTATTATGGGAACTACATGACTGATATACTATATTTTTTGTAAAAACATATATACTATACCTACATAGAAAACACCCAGATCCGAGACAAATATTTGCAGAACATACAAACATTAGTCCCGCGGCGGGAATCGAACCCGCAACCTTCTGCGTCTCAGGCGGGCTTTCGCCCACTGCGCCACAGAGGTCGCTTTAAATTATGAATAGTTTGTGTGACGGTTGCTGCTGCTTGTGATATATTAGAACTTCAAATTGAGGAGCCAATAACACCAAAAGTCGCCAAAGTTCTTTGCGTTACATTCCGCTGGCAACACTTCTTTTGATCTCAAATCAATGAGATCATATTTCAAGAAGTCTTCATCGTCAATTTTGTTTAAGGTCAATGCAGTGTTTCCAAATGCTTTGATATATCTTTTTGAATTTATTTCGAAATAAGTTCAACTCTTCACTCTTTTGAGTGAGCACTTTTTCGAGAAAAGAAAAAATCGCAGTGTTGCTTGTTTCTTCTCTTTTCCACAGTGGTAACATCCCCAAGAAACCTTTTAGTCTTTCAGTCGCATCTAAAATGGTTATTGCGGAACCTTGGAGCGACATATTTATCTCATTTAAATTACCAAAAATATCGGCTTTAGTTTGAATGCGCTTAACCCTGGAGATAGGATTTGAAAAAATATTTTTGCATCTTATGTTGAATATGAGGAAGGTTATAGGCTATTTGTATAGGGTGAGTGTTTACTATGTATAATATGTATGTATTTACAAAAAGTATTTAAGTAGTATATCGATCATGTAGTTCCCATAACACAAGCACTGCTTACTTTGGGGCTAGATGATGTGTGAAAACTGTCAAGCATTATTTATTTGAAATCACGCTACGGCCGAGCTTAATATGCGATAGCACGGACGGGCGATGCGACGCGGCGGATCGGTCGGCGTCACATCTAGTTTTATTATATATGATTATATTTGTTTTCAGGGAAACAGTCGTCTTCCTCATCAACGTCATCATCAAAGAGCAAAGAGAGGGAGCTGGCATTGCTGCGGGGTGATCTGATGCTGGCACAGGCGGCAGCACACGGGGCGTACCACGCGGCGGTGGCGCACGCTGCCAAGGGGAAGGTAACATTACTGAACATCTGAGAATCATCTTGTGACGAAGCTTGCCTGTAGTCCGTACACTATGCTACTTTTATAATAATACATATATTTCAGGCAACATAGTAATGTACTTGTACAAATACAGGGCCCATATAAACTACTAGCTTCTGCCCATGGCTTCGCCCGCGTGGTAAACGGATATAAGATAGCCTATGAGTTATTCTTATGTATAAGCTATATTAATGTAAAGTTTCATCAAAATACGTTCAGAATTTTTTGCGTGAAAGAGTAACATACATCCATCCTCACAAACTTTCGCGTTTATAATAGTAGTAGGATAGGATTTCCATTAATTTCCTTGTCTTCGTTCCAGAATATCCAAAACATGTCATCTTTATACCCGTTCGGGATGCCTGGCTCGGAGAAGGACAGGCACGGCGGCATCGACGCCTTGACCGGCATACCCCATACTATTCTCAGGTAAGTTATAACGCATTTACACACGCTTGGTCGTTGAGGCACAGGCAGTAGATCAAACAGCCGTTTCGAAGTGATCCTTGTGATTTTAATGAATATATGAACTTTGACTTTGACCATTTATCTCCAAAATTTCTTACAGGATTGCGAATCTGTTTGTTTGAAATCGATTTGTATTTCTTAAAGGATGGTTCTCGTATAGGTTTTATTTATACAATTCACTAGGGGGCGCTGAAAACAATGATGGAAATACACGTGAGATAGGAAAACATCGTGAGGAAACCGGGCATGCCCTATAACCAAAAATTCGAAGGCAAGCGCGATCAGTTAGTGTTCCAGTAAGCGACCTGTCACGTGGAATACTAACTACTTGCAGAACGTACCAAATGTAATGTTTAGACGTGCCTCTGACTATCCCTGTATCCTCAAAGATCTACTCACTGGGTAAGTATGTATCTGAGGATGTCCATAATGGGGAATAGGGTCGTGAGGGACGTGTTTGTTTTTTTTTTTTTATCTTTAATTCTATTGTTCTCATGACGTGAATTTTATTTGTTAGTGCTGCTTTGGAAGGAGGGTAAGTTACTGTTTCGCTTTAACAGCAATTGATGGAATCATATTAGTGACGCCCTCTGTGGCGCGATGGGCGAAGGCCCGCCTGAGACGCGGGGGGTTCGATCCCTCCACGGGACAAATGTTTGTATGATTTGCAAATATTTGTGTCGGGTCTGGTTGTATTCTATGTATAATGTGAATGTATTTACAAATAAAAATATGTGTAGTAATATTAGTCGTGTAGTAACTAGATTATGCTGTGTGAAACTGTCCAGTATTATTCATTTATTTATTTTATAGTTCTTAAAAAACACAAGAGATGGCGCTTTCAGGAATCAGGCGACACATTCTGCTTTGTTTTATTTTGATGATCCTTCAGGTCAAAGCAATTCAGATCTATTTACAATGTGAATGATTCACGATAGTTTTCAACAGGCATTATTCTTGAGCAAGGCTAAGAGTACCGACGAGCTTGTATGTAGAATGAATGAGGATGAATAAATAAAAAATAAAAAAATGCTGGTACTTTTTCACACAGCATAATCTAGCCCCAAACTAAGCAGAGCTTGTGTTATGGGTGTTATTATAACTACATGATTGATATACTACTTAGATACTTTTGATGAATGAATTGATATACATCTTTCACTTCATTCATATCTATTACGATCCTGGAATAGATATGAATGAAGTGTTATTAGAAATCCGTGGTCTCTGCCTACCCCTCCGGGAACAGGCGTGACTTTATGCATGTAAAATCGCTTGAGCCACTTTAAAGATGCTCTGCATTAACAGATTAGCAGATTAGTTCCTCGCGTGATCGTACATTCAATTCAACAATCATGGAAAATAACCCGAGTTTAGTTTTTTTTTAATACGTTTTTGACCCCACATTAGGATTCCCTGTGCCGTGGGTATCAGGAACTCCGAGTACCATGATACTACAACACCCAGACCAGGAACAAATATTTGCAGAACGCACAAACATATGTCCCGTAGCGGGAATCGAACCCGCACCTCTTGTGTCGCAGCCGGCTATTCGCCAGCTCAGCCACCGAGGTCGTCAAAAAAATAGTAGATTGTTCAACAAGGGACTAAAACGAGCGAGGAAGGCTATAGAATCGAGCATGAAATGGTTTTAGTCCCAAGTTGTACACTTTTAATTGAAATCAATGGTTTCCAACTGGCTGCGTTTTCCATGGTACACTACGGTCTACCGAACACTTTTCCCGAACAATTTTCACTTAGATTGCGAGAAAATAAAATAAACTATGTATTACAGTGATAATTCTAGAGACAGCTAGTATATAAACGCTAGGGCAGTATTGCATACAAAAAAAAAACAGAAATTCTGACTATACTTAATCTAATAAAATATTTTTCAAAAATGGAACATCGAAAAGCTGAGTATTTATAAAGGATCACATTAATTTTATAGTTTGTTGATAATTACCACTTAAATAAAAAATAATTACTACAGTCCCTAGAGGTTAAATGATACCTTAGTACCTACGCTAAGCTAAATGACACACTTTCAGAGCATGAGAAGTGAAAAAACCATATGCCTGTTTAATAATTGTGAAATTATTTGTTAACAGTGACCCCGCATCTGTGTTGGGCGGTGTGAGACTACCGCCGGACACTGAAATCATCAAGTACACCTCAGCATTAGCGGGACCAAAGGTAACAATAACCCATGTTACTCTATTTAATTGTCGAATGGTAAAGGGACATTTAGACAAATACCTCACGCTTAGCTTTCCTTACACGCTATCTCAAATTTGTCAAGGTAAAACTTGGCAGCAGTTACATGACATTTCCACAGCTATGTTGGTGTAACTCAAATAGAATAGGTGCCAGTATCGTGTATTTATGACACCGAAACACCCCCAGTTTAGTTGGTGTAACTCAAACAGAATCGGTGCCAGTATCGTGTATATTTGACACCGAAACACCCCCAGTTTAGTTGGTGTAACTCAAACAGAATCGGTGCCAGTATCGTGTATTTATGACACCGAAACACCCCCAGTTTAGTTGGTGTAACTCAAATAGAATCGGTGCCAGTATCCTGTATATTTGACACCGAAACACCCCCAGTTTAGTTGGTGTAACTTAAACAGAATCGGTGCCAGTATCGTGTATATTTGTCACCGAAACACCCCCAGTTTTGTTGGTGTAACTCAAACAGAATCAGTGCCAGTATCGTGTATTTATGACACCGAAACACCCCCAGTTTAGTTGGTGTAACTCAAACAGAATCGGTGCGAGTATCGTATATTTATGACACCGAAACACCCCCAGTTTAGTTGGTGTAACTCAAACAGAATCGGTGCCAGTATCGTGTATTTATGACACCGAAACACCCCCAGTTTAGTTGGTGTATAACTCAAACAGAATCAGTGCCAGTATCGTGTATTTTTGACACCGAAACACCCCCTGAGAGAATACCTTTTCTACATTCATGTGTTTTATTGTTGCAGGCACCGCCAGGTACAACGAATAGGGGTAGGAAGAAGACGATATCGTTGGATCCTCCACATGTGTCGGTGCATCCCAGCGCTTGTGACGGCCGAGGCACGCCTCTGCCCAGCAAGAGGCAGAAAGTGGTGAGAAATGTACATAACATCCTACTACTATTATAAACGTGAAAGTTTGTGAGGATGGATGTTTGTTACTATTTCACGCAAAAACTACTGAACGTATTACGATGAAACTTAAAACTGAAGGACATATCGTGATTTTGATACTATTGCTATATAAATAAATCAAAGTCAAAGTCAATAGTTTTTTATTTATTGAAATCACAAGGATCATATAGAAACGTCAACTTAAAAACTAGGTGAATATAAAATTGAATTTACGCCGATTCCTCGCGCGCGACCAAGCCTAGAAGAATCAGGCAACAAACTCTATTTGGTTATTTTTTTTCATGATCCTTCATTCAGATTTAGTGTGGTGCCAATCGAACAAGGTGAACTCGTTTATAGAAAAAAAGGTCTAATCAAAGAATAAAATCAAGTCTAAAAAGTATCAACCAAAGTTCATAAATTCATAAATTCTCATACTCCTTTATTAACCGTAGGAACTATATAATACACTTGGTTTTGTCAAATTGCTTAACACAAGTACAATATGTAAAATAAATAATGTCAAATATCTACATAATAATAAAATATGTTCATCTCTGATGTTACAAAGTAGAATTGATGTTTGTTCCAGCAGCAGGACGAGTACGGAGCAAGGTCCGCAGTGGAAGTGATTCGGTTACCGAACAAGCCGGATCGTCCGGCGAGCGTCGCCGGCACGCCGCCACCCAACCTCGCAGACTACGCTGGTAATCTTAATGCTTCTTCCTATACCAGCTGCGACGTAAGAGGTGCGGGCTCGATTCCCGCTACGGGACAGATGTTTGTTGTATTACCACCGTTCCTGATACCCACGATATAGGGAATCGTAGTGTGCGGTCAGGGGTGTCTAGACAAATACCTCACGCGTAGCTTTCCTTTCACGCTAACGCAAATTTGTCAAGGTCAATACTTGGCAGCAGTCACGTGACATTACCACAGCTAATGTCATTCCTGTAAAATTCAATCTTTCTGCAGGCGTTAACGCCTACAGAAAGTGGTATTTGGCTAGACACCCATGACTGTGTGTGTTGTATCTGTTTGGTGGTAAGTGGCAGACAAGCATTCGTCTCTCCTGTTGGTTCCAAATTTTATACAAATCGTTACGCCGTTACGGAGATTATTAGCAACGAACCAAACGAACATGAAGCCTGGAATTCTATATGAATAAAGGGGCATAATTATTATAAATATTATTTTTAAATTTAATTTCCGTGTACCAGGTATATCCAGAGAGTTGCTGCAAACGATAGCTAGTCAGAGCGGAGTCAGCTTAGCGGCGCTCGAGCGGCAGCTAGCTGGTACCGTACCGAACAGGAGTAAAGGTATGTCCTAACCAGACCGCTTAGCATGAGCACCCAAGACAAGGTTTTGTCTACGAAAGAGAATACAAAAACTATTTCTGTCGCCTATTCTGTCAAACAAAAGAGAGGGACAAAATATTTTTTGTCAACTCGGCGATAGACAAAATCGTTGTCTTGGGCCTTCATACTAAGCAGACAGGAATCCTCTTCGCGTAAACTAATTGAAAACAACTGATTGTCTATGCGGAGGAATCTAGCAGAATCGGGGGGTATAAAGTGAAAATTAAACTGTTATTATAATAGTTAGTTTTGTATTTTTCGCTTAACTCTAAGGCCCGGTCAAAATGACGCGGTGGCGGTGCTGCAGGGGTGGTGTAAAGTTACATTCACGCGAACTTTGACCACCATTTTTCCCTTTAAACTGGAAGTCGGATAAAAATAATTTCTTTCTTTCTTTGATCGCCACCGAACAATACTTCCGTTGGGGGAATAAACTAGCTCCTTGTGTCGCGGGTAAAAACGCGTCGCACCTCGTTTGTTACAAACAATTGAACCGCGGCGGGGATCGAACCCGCAATTTTCTGCATCTCAGGGCCTTTGCCCACTTCGCCACGGAGACAAATGACTTTGATGTGAAAGTTAACAGCTGTATTTTTTTTGACAGATTCCGGTCTGAACCTTTCAAAGTCAAACGCGAGCTCGGAAGAGAGCCCGCTCGATCTCGGCTTCAAGAACGACGATGATGCGCCACTGAACCTCTCCCTGAAGCCTACTCCACGTAAGATCTTTTCTTTATATACACCACATAAATCAAAGTCAAGGTCAATGTCAAACTAAATTCATTAAAATCACAAATATCACTGAAATGTTGTTAAACAAGCCTCTGAACCTCTCCCTCAAGCTCCGCATAAGTTGAAAGCTAGATAGAATAACACTTTATTGTATATTACATAAATCAAAGTCAAGGTTAATGTCAAAATTCATTCATTATAATCACAAGGATCACTTTACAATGTTGATTAACGCACCTCTGAACCTCTCACTCAAGCCAGCTCGACTTCATCTGATAGATAGATAGATAACACTAATTTTAATGAATTAATTCTGACTTTGACCTTGACTTTGCTTTCAAAATTAATTAATTAAAATCACAAGGATCACTTAACAATGTTGCTTAACGCACCTCTGAACCTCTCCCTCAAGCCAGCTCGACGTCAGTTGATAGATAGATAGATAACACTAATTTTAAAGAATTAATTCTGACTTTGACCTTGACTTTGATTTCAAAAAACATTTATTCATTAAAGCTTCTGGCTTTAATGAAAGATCACTTTAAAATGTTGCTTACAAATTAAAACAGGGCAAATTACAAGTTAATCGCGAAAGTACAATGGGCGATCTCTTCCAGACAACCTTTGGATGGACAGAATTTTATATGAACGATAAAGAAAGTAGATAGATAGCTAGAACATTCTTTATTGTACAAAAAATATGAGTATATAGGCGAACTTAATGCTAAATGGCGACTTTGCGATCCTAACGTGGTCCGAAACTGGTCGTGTACCAATACCGTGCTGAAAACGGTGATTGAAAACATCGCTAAGAAATCGGCATGAAAAACTCGGCCCCGACCCACCGCGCCCAGCCGCGCTATTACTTCTTCTGCTCGTTAAGGGCTCGTGATGTGTTACCTTCCTGGAGAATTGTGGTAACAAATGAAAAAATATTTTCACTAATCGGACTACTAGTTCCAGAGTTATGCGCGTTCAAACAAATAAATAAACATCTCAGCTTTATTATTAGTATAGATATATACACTATAGTATAGTATATAAAAACATATACCATACATAATTGGTACCTTAACTGTGTTTGTTTGTAGCGGCGAGTCAAGCCTCTGATGCTTTGTCCCGACTGACGTCCTTAAGCAGTTCACTGAACGCTTCAAATAACGACCGAACGTGTAAGTACCCACATTTTTTTAATATTTAAAAAGAAAAAAATATCTAATCCGACTGAAAAAAAAGTCTTCAGATTTAATAGTAGTATACAGGGTGTAATCGTTAAGTGTGCACAGGCGATTATTCCGTAACTATTGCAGATATCAAAAAACTTTAAACTGATATCGAAAGTACTTTACCTAATGAGTAAAATGACATTAATAACTTTTTAAAAATAAAACGAGAAATATCCAAAAAAATTACATTAATCACTCCCATACATTTTATTTCTTAGTAAGTACAAAATTTTGTGTTCAAAGCATATGTTCGAAGTGACGTCCTCCTTGTGCAATACAATGACGAGCTCTATTTACAGTTTCTAAATGAACTTTCCTTAACATTTGCGGAGTAATTAAAGCAATTGCACGACGTACACGATTCTGTAACTCTTCTAGGCTGTGTACTCTCTCAGCGTACACGTGGTCTTTGACAAATCCCCATAGGAAGAAATCACAAGGCGTGAGATCCGGGGATCTGGCAGGCCAAGGGGTTGCACTATTATTGGCTATTAAGCCATTATAATTGTTTCGTAAGAAATTCATTACAACATTTGTATTATGTGCAGGTGCTCCATCTTGTTGAAAAATTATCGACCTTCTTTCATCGTCTGGAATTGGTTCTAAGAGACTTGGCATATCGTTTTGTACAAAGGAGAAATATCTCTGTCCATTTAAGGTTCCACTGTAAAAATATGGCCCAATGATCCGATCTCCAAGAATACCACACCACACATTAATTGAGAATCGCACCTGAGCTCTAACTTCAGTAGTTAAGCGAGGATTGTCAATTGACCAATAATGCGAGTTTTTTCTATTGTAAATGCCGCAGTTTGAAACATTACTTTCATCGGTCCATAAAATTGACCTTACATTGACATAATTATTGACTAGCCAATTGCAATAGACCAGCCGACGAGCAGGATCATCATTGTGCAGCGTTTGAGTAGGTTTTATCTTAAATGCTTTGAAGTTGTGTTTTTTTAATAACTTGTGTACATAATTGTGGGACACTGGAAATGATCGGGCCACTGAACGCGTTGATTCTTGTGGATTATCTACTACGTAGTTAATAATATTGTTATCTAAGTCATTATCAAATTCCGGAGCTCTTGTTCTCGAACCTTTTTTTCTGTTAAAAGATCCATAATTTATCAAATTGTTATCCAACTTACGTAAATACGTACCAGAAGGAACTTCTCTATCTGGGTACTCTCTTCTGTAGGCGATAATGGCCGCCCTATTGTTACAATCATGTTTGTAGTACATTTTTAACATGTCCCTCTTTTCTGTATTGGAATATGCCATTTTTCAATCAATAAATGCAACAATCACGATTATTAACGCAAATTGAAAAATACAATAAATTGGCGGGAACGAGAACCCGCGATAAAGAATTTGAATTTAGAACGAACACCAAAGAGTATCTTTCTTTTTGTTTTTATTTAGTATGTTGCTTTTCAGCTAGTTCAAATCAATACAATATTGAAACAAGGTTTATTATAAATTTGAAGTGGTAAGATAATTAATCTACACGTGTATCTACTTGAAATTCATTAATACCTTCATATCGTACATAATTATAAAATGACAAGGGTAAAATGAGTAGGTACTATTCCACTTAAAATAAGGAAACTAAAACCTTTCTACTATCTCATACTAAATGTATGGGAATGATTAATGTATTTTTTTTGGATATTTCTCGTTTTATTTTTAAAAAGTTATTAATGTCATTTTACTCATTAGGTAAAGTACTTTCGATATCAGTTTAAAGTTTTTTGATATCTGCAATAGTTACGGAATAATCGCCTGTGCACACTTAACGATTACACCCTGTATATATCGGCGCAAAGGCGTTATTCTGCTTCTACAATGAGTCATCGGCGCAGAACCACGAGTTATTTAACGAATCATCACTTAGATTGTCATATTACAGTGTAAAATCATTAGTTAATAGCTAGTTATCATTTGATTGTTGTAATCAAATGACAATTAGGTAATTTCGTAATCAAGTTGTTATTTTGACCATGTTTACCTTGAAAACCATTTGTAAACTTAAATGATTAAGGCTTGCAGGTAGTTTTAGCTTGTTCGTACAAGTTGCTTGCCTTTGTCTTTGTTTTTGCATAAATACGGGCGACGGACCGAGTACGATTGATTCTCGCTCGAGCCGTCGGACCGTACAGACATCGAAAGCCTCTGTACAACCAAGAATAAATTAGAATCAAATCAAAAAAATCAAAAAAAAATATTGCTTCATCTAAGTTTTAGGCTTACTTTGAACTAAAACTTAAAAAAAAAATCTGTTTTTTTAGTAATAAAAGTTTAGTTTATGTATATGTTAGGTGCTTTTGGGTGTTTACTTATAATAATAATAATTCATTTATTCGCCTGAATGCGGTATAACAAAGTTATTTATTATGTTTTATGAAGCTCACATCCCCTATATCTGGGATGCAATTTTACTTACATATCTAATCTAATCTAAAGTAAACATGTCCATATTAAATTGTTTATATGTATAACTGTAGTTATACATATAAACAAATAACAACCTTATCCTCATAACATTTTAGACGAATCTGGACATTTTTCACACAGTATCATCTAGCCCCAATCTAAGCAGTGCTTGTATTGTGGGAACTACATGACCGATATACTACTTGTATACTTTTTTGTAACTACATAGAAAACACCCAGACCCAAGACAAATAAATAAGAATTTTTAGGCTTATTAAATGTAAAAATTCATGTGAAAATAAAAAAATATTTTTTTTGACTAACATAAATATAGTCTGCGTACGTGTATGTTGGGTGTTTGTTTGATGATTGATTGTTTTTAATTGTTTCAGCGCGCCGGAAACCCGGCGGTCGTCCACGGCGCGTGATACCTGAAACGAACGCGGCCGTCGCGGAGACCCCGCGCCCGCGCTCCAGCGGCAGCGAGGACAGCGAATGTAACATTCATATCATTTTATATATATATAAGCAACACACCACCGAACTACCTAACAACGTAACCTATGGACGCTTGAAACACCAGTATAGACAACGCGGCTGCCTAAGTTTCAGTTTCAGTTTCAGCTTGTTTATTGATAAAGTTTATGAGTTACACGTCATGTTCTTAATTCTAATTAAGTTAACGATAACGTTGTATAAATTAATATATACATAGGTATTGCTAAAATAATTAATTCGTATACATATTAATGTGGGAATAATAATAAATTGATTCATAATGATAAATAAATTATAAAATGTCAAACAGTTCATTGAATGCATGAATTTTCATTGGATGCTTGCGGTTACCGTAACCTATGGACGTTTGCAACACCAGTATACACAAGGCGGTATCGGTCAGAAATCAGAATCTTTATTTGTATGAATATAGGTCAGCTAATACATGATGTTACATATTGTTTAGGTCCTTATATATTCTACCTTCTATATGGTGTGCAAATGTCAATTGGTAGATTGAGAATTAATTTAAATCAATTTAATTAATAAATGTCAGAACTTATGCCCTAACGTTTAAATTAATATACATACATACATATAGTCACGCCTGTTTCCCGGAGGGTTAGGTTTTCCAAGGATTTCCACTTGCTATGATCCTGACATACATCTATCTTTGAATTAAAAATATCAATAACTATGGTAACTGCCTAACAAGCGATTAACGTAAACTATGGACGGTTCCAACAGCAGAGGTATCAGTCGCGCTGATCCTGAAACTTAACGGGTGGATAGTCTCATGTACGTGTAATTTCACTGGCACCCATAAAAATAATGCTGTACATATTTTTTTTAATTGACACGCTTAGTTCACACATTTTAATGGTAATTTCTAATCCAGCGGTCCCGGCGTGGCCTTCCCGCGAAGGCCGACCTCGCAACCTCGGCCGCGGAGTCAGCAAACCCAAGAAGAACACAGTGGCGTCTCTCTTGGCACAGAGCAGAGCCTTGGGCCTAAGGCCGGCGTTAGCACAGCAGTTACTAGGAGAAGTTGATTTGGTAAGAACTATCTTATTATATTATACTAGCTAATGGCCACGGCTTACCCGGTACCCGGATAAAAAGTAGCCTGTGTGTTATTCTGATGTATAAGCTATATTACTGTAAAGTTTCATCAAAATACGTTCAGTACTTTATGTGTGAATGAGTAACAAACATCCATCCTCACATACGCGTTTATAATAGTAGTAGGATAATAGAAAGCAGGTCAAATAATAAATAAAAAAATAAAAATAAAACAGCCTGTTTATTTAGGCAGAGACCAGGGATTTCCACTTGCTACGTTCCTGGCATACTTCTTTCGCTTCGTTCATCCTCATCAAATTCTTCATACAATCTCGGCTATTGAGTGTACTTCTGACCTGGCCATTCTCTAGAATGTCTCCAATTTGGTCAGAGTACGTTCGCCGAGGCCTTCCCCTTCCAACCTTCCCATTCACGCTCGCCTTGTATACTTGTTTTGGTTAATTTTCTTTAATTCATCCTTTCTATATGCCCGAACCATCTCAACATACCTTTCTCAACTCTCGTTACTACATCTTCATTCACTCCACACTGCTCTCTTAACACGCTTTTCCCTCACTCTATCTATATCAAAGTTACACCTCACATACTTCTCAAAGCTCTCATCTCCACGGATTATAATTTAATTAATAATTGACAGGAGAAACTGAAGTCTGTGCTGGGCGAGTCTGCAAGCACGAACTCGGACTGTTCGTCGGACAGCTGTCCGTCCGACTCGGACGTGAGCGAGGATCGGAGGGAGCAGGACGCCCAGCTGCGGCTCCCCTTAGCCTTGGGTAAGTGCACCAATGAGTCTCATACAACTAGATACATAGAAAATGCTTTAATGCACATTATAAAACAAGTACATAGGCGAACTTAATGCTGATTAGCATTTTCTTCCAGATAACCTTTGTGTAATGAAGAGTGTACAGTCAATGTACATTTTATGCAAACGCGGCATTATTCGCATTATACATTTATTCATACAACTATGTACAAGTAGGTATATACAAAAAATACAGATGAAAAAGCTAGACTATAATCAGTTGAGCTATCTAAAGACCGTTGCAAACGATTTATAGATAGGTCAACTGATCCAGTTCACTACCAGACGGAAGCGTTAAATTGGTTAGTTATCATTTCATTCGTTTCAATAAATCAGTTCACGTTCAACTACGGACTCGGGTGGTTCTCATTTCAATACCCCATCCTTACTTATCATTTATCAATATCATCGAGGTGTAGGGACCTGTACCTTACAAAGTGTGGGGCGGTACTGATTACCGAAATAAGAGAAAAAAATATTAAATTAAATAACTAGCTACTTAATATAGAAGTGAATTACATACATAAATGAAATACATTTATCTTAGATAAATAATAATAAAACAATAGTCTATAATTTGATCTCTAAAAATAAAACATTACGCATTACGCTACATTAGCTTAGTACATTTGTTTGGTCTCCGAGGAGTAAATTTTTTTTTTAATATTACTTAGGTACCTACATTCAAAATATTTACGCAACATCAAATCTAATGTAAAATATGAAATGTGATAAAAAATACAAAACAGGTCGAGGCTTTACATCTAGCAAAACATAACATGTTTTAATCGTTATAAATTACTTCTAGGCAGGTTTAAGAAGCTGTCTCTCTAAGGATAGCTTTAACGCAAACCGCCGCTAGTGGGCGCTGCAATAGATGCTATAAAACACGTCGGGGGTTTTAAAATGTAGCAAAAATGTACTTGTAATCATTTTGTACCACTTTAAGGCAGGTTCTTGGATACGTTTTATCGGCATTCGTAACGAAGAGGCGCTACAATAGATAGAGTATTCGGAGGTTCTTAATAAAAAAAAAATGAAATTATAAAAAAAAATTAGCACATTAAAAAGCTAAAAAAACAAACAGATACGTTACCTACCTGGGCCGTCCTCGTGGCCGCGTCACACCTTGTGGGACCCACTCTGTGGCTATTTTAGCCCACAACTCGTCCGGCATTCGGGACACATGCCCAGCCCAGTCCCATTCAAATTAAATTAATTCATTTATAAATCTGTTTGTTTTAACGTGCTGTTATTACAGGGTGGAAACGTGTGACCGTTATCAAAGGTCTCTCTCGGAACTGCAACATCAAAGGCGATGTAACGTACGCGCCGCCCGAGCCGCACGCTGCCTTCAAGATAACAAATGCACAAGACTTGCAAACGGTGAGAATCAAAATGCCAGGATGCCAAGTAGGCACATGCAAACATTACATTTTGCAAGTTAGTTAGTTTTAGCATTCTACGTGGAAGTTTGCGAGTCCATCGCCGCTTATAGGAACAGATGAATTCAATATTTTTTATGTCAGCCATTATTATAACATATTAAACACAAATAAAAGTATAATATTGTAAATATTAGAGAAGGCTATTACATAAACTAAAATGACATTCCTTTAGAATAAATTAATCATTTCGGTTAGTAAACTATGGTTTAAATAAATAAAAACTTAAGTAATGCTGTTTTCAGACAGCATCATCTTCCCCAAAGTTGTATCAGAGCTTGTGTTATGGGAACTACATGACCCGAGACAAATATTTGCAAATCGTACATACATTTGTCCCGCGTCGGGAATCGAACCCGCAACCTTCTGCGTCTCAGGCGGGTCTCCGCTCACTGCGCCACAGAGGTCGTCTAATAATGCTTCTCTATTTTTCAAACAAAGTTTGTAAAAACTTGAAACTTTCAAGCAACAGCATTCAATTGATTATTAATTTCTTTATTATTGAAATGATTATTTATAATTAAACACTTTTTAATTTGAACCAATAAATTGACCTTACATTTAATTATCATGCAAATAGTTATAATAAAATAAATTATCTTTTATGTCCGCAGTTCCTGGACTCGAACCCGTGTCCCCCGCTCTCGACGGACAATTTCAGTTTCAACGGGCGCGTGGTGCTCGGGGAGTACGTGCAGCCGCCTATGGACGTCGGCGTCGGGGATCCTCTCGTCTTCAACGAAACAGAGATCACTAAGAGGTAACACAACGCAACACGCATTTATCACGTTTTCACACATACAGAGACACACCCTCCAACGCAAACACCCTCAAGTGCATACACACCGAACAATTTCACATTATACAAACGCACACAAAAACACACACATACACACACACACACACATACACAGACACAGAAACATATACACGCGACTGTATCGAGTTGTCAAAACACAGACGCAAGGTAAAGATAAAGAAATACACTGTGTGTGTGTTTGTGTGTGTGTGTATGTATATATTTCACTCAGACAAAATACACCCACACACAAACAAACACGTACAAACCAGCATACAGTTCTGTTTTCATTGCAATTACAAAAATCATCATTATCATCTGCCTGAAGTAAACCATCTGTTAAGTAAAGTTGCTATTTGGTTTTGTTAATCCACACTTAACATTGAGGGTTCGAGTACCGGTGAATTTGTCCGATATTATAAAATACGTATTGTGTTTTATTGTAAAGGTGGTTGAAGCGTATGACTAGAGAGGTAGCTCTTATCTGAACTCATTAACATTGTCATTCAGCGTGGCATTGCAGCCAGCATTTTGGGCAACACTTTCGGCTGGTTGACATTTTTTTTCAACTTTCTTTGGCAACGGTCTTCGAGCTGTTTGATCTGTTTTTTTTTTGTATATACTTACTAATACTTACATAGTTTATTTTTTGTAAAATGACCAAAATATGTCATCTTTGACAGACTTGAAGAAGCTAGAGCGCTGGTGACTCTGGCCGGTCCCAGACCTACACCGCCCCCTGTCGACCGGCGCATAGAACTAGCCAAAAGGCAACAAGCGGCGAGAGACGCGAGACGGGACGCTAGTAATAGATCTAGGGACCAGGTATGTACACTATGTTATATGTCTGTGGTCTAATGTCATTCTGCTTGAAACAAGCTACCTGTAGAGCTAAGTTTCATCAAAATCGCTCCATTTGTTTTTTGCGTTAAAGTCGATTAAACTTGCATCGGATGTATAGAATTGGCCAAGAGACGCGAGACGGGACGCTAGCCATACGTTTACGAGACGAAGTATGTACACTATGGTATGATAGTATGATGTCATTCTGCTTAAATCAGGCTACCTGTGAATCTATGTTTCATCAAGATTGATAGACAATTCGTTCGTATGTTTTTTAAAAATTGTTCACTAATTTACTTGTTTAAATTTCAAAACCCTTACATTGTTCGTAAAATACATTTCAATTTACCGACACAAAAATCGTAAAATTAATAATAATAATATTTATTTATTGAATACAACAAACATTATTATACATGTAGGTACAATCTTAAAAGTAGTTATCATAATATGTTTAAATAGTGTATAATCATATATGGACAACATTAGTACCCAAACTAGGATGCCCTGTGGTATGGCGTACTAATGCCCTCCGCTAGACAAAGTTGTATATATAATTCATTCGTGCACTTTATTTCATTCTTGCGCTTTCTTGTTATTTATTATTTTCGTATATAAAAAATAATAAACTCTCCGCTTTTCCGTTTAGTGCACTTCATTCGTGCACTTTAAAAGTTATGTTTTCACACTTTACACTGGTAATAGCGCCTGGAAGGACACTTCCAGGCGCGCCTCATCAGATATTTTTTTTTTTTAAAGTGTGTTTATGTATTTTTCTCTCTGTATTTTCTGTATGTATAAACAGAATAAACCCTTCCATTTTCCGTTTAATATAAGTTAAGGTATCCAGGTGCGCCTCGTCAAATAAAAAAGTATTACAACTCTAAAAAAATATAATACAAAAACACTTTAAAAAAATATATCTTTTTTTAAAAGTAAGTTCATGTATATTCTCTGTGTGTATAATAAATAAACTCTTCCATTTTCCGTTTAGTAAAGTCTATGTTTGCACACTTTACATTGGTAAAGGTGTCCTTCCAGGCGCGCCTCGTCAGGGAGTTGGAGCGCTCGGAGAAGGCGGAGATCGTGAAGCGGGAGAAGGAGGTGCGGAGCCAGCAGCTGCTGGAGGTAAACTATGTCAGTTGCGCATTCATACTGTTTGTTTGTTTGTTTGTGGGGATGTAGCGTGAAGTAGTGCACGTCTGCGGTAAGCTGAGGCAAACAATTATATGATTTTAAATGAAATTTTACCTCGTTAGTAATTCCTCATATATACACAGGGAATTCAAAGGAAGTAATTTTTATTATTTAAGTCTTTGCTTGAGCTTAGTGCAGACGGAGATAGGCGCAACAAATAAACGTGGCGTTACCTTGGAATAGTTACTTGTGTTTTCAAAAACGTCAATAGAATTTTCACTAGAAGCGGGGAGTAAATATATTTCATCACAGTAACGGAAGTCTTCGAGGATCGATGTTGTTGGTAGAACTAAAGAAAACAACATTTAAATAAAAAACCCGCTTAGCATCAACACCCAAGACAAAGTTTTTCTATGAAAGAGAAGACAAAAAGTATATCTGTCGCCTATTCTGTCAAACAAATCAGTTTTGTACATACTGCTACTCACTGCGGCTGCTAGAGCCGTGTTGGCCTAGTGGGCGATACCCCGACTTCTGATCCGGAGGTCGTGGGTTCGAACCCGGTCGTGCACCAATGGATTTTTCCACTCGAAAAATGTATATGCGCTTTAAAACGTGCTCAAAACGGTGAAGGAAAACATCGTAAGGAAACCTGCATGCCCTAGAACAAAAAATTGCCAACAGTTAGTGTTCCAATATGCGGCGATGGGCTTGCAACCTGTCACGTACTTACAAGCTTACTACTTGCAAAACGTGGGCATGTACCAAATGTTTGGACGTGCCTCTGACTACCCCCTACTTGGTATCCTCAAAGATCTACTCACTGAGTATGTATCTGAGGATGTCCACCATGGGGAATACAGTCGTGAGCGTGTTTGTTTGTTTTTGTTGCTACTCACTTTAATTACTACTTAAGGATGGTTAGAATGACCGCTTTATTCATTGCATACAGCGCCGTCTCTTTCATTTCAGTATTTGGCCCTTAGCCTGTCATTAAGAGACGTTAAAGTTAAAAAAGTTAAAGTTAGTTTATGCCATAACTAAAAAAATGCTATTTTACATTTCATTCGATTAACATAAGTAACTATTCCAATGTTATTCCGCGTTTATTTGTCAGGCCTTGGGGGTTAGACTATACCTTGCGTGTCAAATGAGTTTGTTGTTATTTTGCGAACTTTCGCGATCAGTCTACATATTATTATAAGTTATGTACGGTTCTTTATCGCGTTTACCTTTCGGGAAATTAATAAATACGGTGAACGGCAATCAGGAATGCCCCGGGTGTTGTAGATGGCAATAGGCGACGGTAACCGCTCGCCATCAGCTGGGCCCTTTATCTCGATATAATATAAAAAAACAACTGTTTCCGATTTCAAAACTAGATGGCGCTATTCGACATGCAGTGTTACTCATATCATGTATTCACCGTGATTATAATTTCAAAAAATAGATGTGCCACGGCCGCCCTCGGACCGCACACCCGCGCTATTACTTCTTTTTCTCGGCTCCTAAGGGTCGTAGTCTATCTTCCTCGTCATATATAAAAAATAACGCGATAGAGACCCGTATACTTATAATTATGAGTTTTGTCGTTTCGTCTCGTTTTCTTGCACTATGCCAGATGTCGGTGTGAGAGGGTTTTATTCTCATTTGATACGCATTTCTTAGATAAATTTGTACTGTGTCGTTGTAGATTGTAGCTCTCATATTTTTGTGTCATTTTTAGTAGATTTTTATTCTAGTATTTTTAAACCTTAAGTTTTATGAAGTAATAATAAAATTAATAATAATGCTGGACATTTTCACATTTAGCCCCAATCTAAGCAGAGCTTGTATTATGGGAACTAATAGTTATGCTCATTTTATTTAAGTTAACAACAAAACTGTGTTGTAGTACAATATTACTTAACTTGAAACGCTATTTTATGCGTAACTTAAAATTGTCTTCACCTCTTTTTGTCACGAACAAGTCAAATAGTGACGTGAATTATTCGAAGTGCATACACTTGAAAAAGCGTTATATCAAACAACGATACTCTGTTTTCCTAAATGCTCGTCTTAGCTTAAGCGACGCAAGTGGTGCGGCAGCCCACAGCGGTATTCGCAGTTCCTGATACCCACGACACAGGGAATCCTAGTGTAAGGGCAAAAAAAAAAACGGAAAAAGTCAAATATAGAAACGCCTCAAGGTTTAAAGAGATTTGGAAAGTGACGGCGCTATATGTAATGTATAAAACTGTCATTTTCTAAACGTCCTCAAGTCGTGTTAATTCCTTGAGAAGTGTTTTTGTAAAAGGCGCTAACTGACATATTTCTTTAAGAAAAGTCCAACTTTACTTAGGGTTATAGTGCAATTGGGAATATTATAAAGTTAACGAACAAAAATGTGGGACCTACTTTGATTCTCTTGTATTCTATGTTTGATTATACTTGTGCTTGTGTTTGTCTTATTATTTTTATTATCAATTTGATGCTTGGCAACATTGTGCTCACAAAAAAAGCAAAAAGTGCTCACACCTCATCACAGAAACGTCACTTTTTGCTTTCCGTAGTTAGCTGGAACTCTTAGCTTAGTAGTCATGCGTATTTAGTATATATCTTTATATCTATCTATATATATATGTGGGTATTAACTTGACACGGGGTATGACAATGTTGTCAAAAACAAATTGATAATAATCGAAATACATTAAATTAACGCGTACATTTTGGGGACAGCATATCAACAAGAATAGGACCCAATTGACGATTGAAGCCCTGCCGATGCCGAAAGAGAATTTAAAGGCAGAAGTGTCTAAAGTCGAGAAGAGGGAACGCATAATGCCTCCCATAAGCCTATCTTTGATTCCTGTCACGGGGCCTAAAGATAACTCACCGATAAAAACGCTCAGTTTCGATGGAACTTGGAATGAAGAGCTTGAAGAATACAATGCCTTAGATAAAATGAAGGACTTCGCTGAGAAAGCTGCCTTCGAACTACCCAAACGGAAAGGCAAATGCGAACTCTCCGTGAAAACAACAGACAATCCTAATACAATGGATAAACTAATACAAAATTACTCTAGAATAAGCGAATTCATAAACGGATGTGATTGGTCGAAATCACCGGAAAAAGTTGATCCGAAATCGCTTGAAAAAGATACGAAGGTATTGGAAAAGAAATATTTGGAAGCGAAAAATGAATTCATGTCTCAGAACCTAATGTTGATGCCCAAGGTATATACAGATCCAAAAGAGTTCAATCCTACAAAGGAGGTTTTAGAAGATGTCATTGACTTAAGCGAAGGTGAAGACAATGATGATATAACAGATGTTATAAGAAGGAAGCTACTTAAAGGCTCTCTGAATGTCGGAAAAGATGGAGCTCTATCAATTTCTGTTCAGCAAAGTAAAGAGTACGGATCGGTACGTTCAAGAATCGTGAATAAATCACTAAAACTAACAATTTATAATAATTAATAACTAATTTTCATTCATTTTCATACAAACCATAGTGTAAATTAGTTTTCACTATGGTTTGTCTACCATGTCTTCGTCTGTCACAACTAATTTCGTACACAAGTCGCGCTAAACTTTAAGGCCGGTTTGAATATAAACTTATTTCTAACAAGATAAATAGTATTCCCGCCAGTACTGCAGAAGACCAAATCTAAAATCTAAACGCTGATTGGCCATCTGAATCGCCATATTGTTTTTGTTGATTTGTGATTGGTTGAGACCAACGCTAACGGTGCAAAAGTTTCCAAACACGCTCCCCTGAGTACAAGTAAAGTAAAGTGAAGTTCTAGTCGTACTTATATATTCAGACAGGCCATAAAGCTTGGCGTGGCATTTACAATAAATATTTTGAAAATATTGGGTTGTGGTTATAGGAGAAAGTTTTGAAAAATGACGGTAGTTCCGTTTTTTCTGAGGGTTATAGGTCTATCTCTTGCATTGCATTCAAAAGGTGTAAATAATGTATTTAAAGTTACTAACATATAGAGTAGATACTGCACGCTATATTTGCTTGTTAGTTTTTCTCATTTTCTTATATACTTTTAGATTAATAATTAGATGTTTTCCAATAAAACAGAGATGTTCTCTACAAAGGTTCGCGAAAACACGAATAAAATACACATAAAATACAATTTGGATGTGATAAAATTATGTTATTCGTTTTTTATAAAAATATGTCTATGCTAATATGATATTATATTACACTACTAAAACTTTGAACCTATTTTATTTATTATGTTAAACCGTCCCTGTTTCATTTGCGAGAACAATATTAAATTACCTTTACATTTTTGTTTCATGTTCTGGCTGTTTTAATTATGATTTGCTGTACCGCTTTCGATGTTGTTCGCACGATTCTGTATGAAGGCTAAGAGGAAAAAGCAGGAGGAATTAGAGAAGCAGAAGTTTGAAGATCAAGTCAAGAAACAACAGGTTTGTACTCACTCTCCTTCCAGGCTCAGAATCATTCAAACACCTTTGGTTTAGTGAGAAGCTTTATTTTTTATCTGTGGCACTTGCCTTTCTGTGGTTTTAATTTATTAAAATTTTATATTTATTTATTTAGGGCAACAATGACATCAAACAATTACACTCATAAATTACTTAAAAATGTTAACATAGTTCTTAAAGTATAATCACCAACGTAAAAAATGCATGATTAAGAAAACACACAAGTTAAGTAGGTATCTATTATAGGTCTGACAAATCCAATATAATAATGTCTTTTACGCTTTCTCTGATCGAGTCGGGTGTGGTTGCGAAGAGTTCAATGCTTGTGAAATTATTATTAAATAATTAAATTGTTATGTGCAAGGGTGCGCTTCAAAGTTCTTTAAAGTTTGACAGATGGCGCTGATAGAATACTTTCGTTTTAAAGGTGGCGGTTAAAATGGTGTGAGAAATAATGAGATATTGTTATAGATAAATAAATAATGCTGGACATTTTCACACTGCATCATCTATCCCCAAAGTAAGCAGAGCTTGTGTTATGGGAACTACATGACTGATATACTACTGCATACTTTTTTTTATTAATACATATTATACATAAAATAGAGATAAAATAATTTACATAAATAAAATTTCTTATAAAATTTACAATACAGCTAGTCACGAACCTAAATGCGTACTTAAAATAGACTAGTAGTAACTAGTATTATATAATTGAGAATAAATAATAAAAATAAACTACTAAAACAATCAGTACTCGTTACTATCGTACCGTTACTTTACTCGTTACTTTTCATACAATCACTAGCATGAAGCATCGCATCGAGTCGCGTCGGTCGATGAATTTGATAACTTTCGTCAGTATGACTTTGTTCGCACTTTGTATCAAACTGACATCAATACGACTTTTCGAGTAAAGAAATGTTTTTTTTTGGTAACTTTCCGATACTTCGATTTACCCGTTACTCGGTAACGATTACATACGGTATGTTACAGCTCTAGTGGTAATATATTCGTAGTTCCTGATACCCACGGTACAGGGAATCCTATCCTAGTGTGGGGTCAGGCCTATGTATGAAATTGATGAAAGTTTATTTATTTAAAAAAGATATATACAGAAAGTACTTTTTCATTTAAAGTTAGGAAAGTCTTGTTATTAGAAGTGATACCCACGATACAGGAAATCCTATCCTAGTGTGGAGTCATTCCTATGTATGAGATTGTTGAAAGTTTATTTATTTAAAAAATATGTATACAGAAAGCACTTTTTCATTCATAGTTAGATAAGTCTTGTTATTAGAACTTGTAATGAAAATATAAACTACAGTACGTTAGAGTTTGAATTGAATGTCGTCTTTTTGTTGCCAAAATTCAGCGCCATCTATTATCAGGGATTAGAACTAACCCCGCCACAGATACAAAATTAAACTTCTCATTGTTATCACAACTCTTTACTAGAGCTTAATCATTGCAATATTAGGCCCTTAAAGTTTGATCTATTTCAACAAATCAAATAGGTCGCGCAACGGCCTGTTCACTGCGGCACTGCGGATGGGTGACCGTTTGTGGTTACAGTTGAGCCCCTTTCAGTTTTCTGGCACGATAAGGACAAATTATCTTGTACATTTCAATGGACTAGATAATTTATAAAGTTTTATTTTCAAAATCTACACTTATGTAGCACATCAAAAACACAAATAATATTAATTTAGAACATTTATCTAAAAGAAACTACAACCCCGAACCGTCCGTTTGCTGCCGGCCGCTCCACCACTACGCCACGGGAGTCGCAGCTAAACGCGTATTTTGTTTCAGGAGAGAGAGATCAAAAGACAGCAGGCTATGATTCTTAAAGAGCAGGTGAATTTGTAGTTATTCGCTAAAGGCACTCATTTGCAAGAGTTTTTTTTCAACGCCTGTTTAAAAACCAACTACTCATTATAGTAGTTCGCTTCGAACTGAATATCTCGCGATTTACCGTTTTTACTCGACTATCGAAAGGAGGGTTTAAATTATGTTAAACTTCGCCTCAGCGCGATTCACGGGTAACTTGTTGCTACCGACGACATCTAGTTTAGATTTTTTGTACTAAAAATAAAAATGAATTTGCTTATTACTTGAAAACTATAAAGTAGCCGAATTTCAAAGTGTTGAAACAAAAGTACCTTATACGTAGAATAACCCCGTGGGTATACATATCCTAGTGCACCTTGTACTTATCGTATATATGTTTTTGGCGCTGAAGAAACGCTTCTGCAATGGTACATAAGTTTATTTTGTGTGTTGTTTTTTTGGTGATTATTTATTACATTTCGTAAAAGATCTGATTTTATCTTTTTAAGGGACAATTAGTTAGAAAGTTAAGACGTAAATAAAATTGAATCTTTTACCATTTCATCCATTAACACTATCCGGTGTATGTTTGTGTGTGACTACAATGTTTGTGTGTTTTTCTTTCAATCTCTGTCTGCTGTATTGGCGCGCGGAATGCAGCAAAAGTACATAAATGAGGTAAATACCTACATTATGTATATTTTAATAAGTTTAATTTGGTGGTCGGGTCTGCACGAGTAACTTTTGGCATGCTTTTTATTTTAGTAGTTAATTTTGCCTGCTTTGTTTTGAATAACGTATTTGGGGGAATTTACTGAGACTAGTATTTTTAAAACTACAGCGATCAGTAAACATAATTAATATGCTTTTAAACGCAATAAAGACCAGTATAAAACTATTGATTATATTTACTGAGAATATATTTTTTGGGTGAAAAAGATTTTTAGTGTAACCTAAATTAACTATGCGGCGATGGGCTTGCAACCTGTCACGTGGAATGCTTACTACTTGCAAAACGCGGGCATGTACCAAATATAATGTTTGGACGTGCCTCTGACTACCCCCTACTTGGTATCCTCAAAGATCTACTCACTGAGGATGTCCACTATGGGGAAGACAGTCGTGAGCGTGTTTGTTTGTTTTGTTTTTTATTGTAAATTAACTAAAACAATATCTGAAGGTGATTCTGGCGCCATCTACTGTTCTCGATTGTCATGAAGTTGATAATTTCAAAAGTTAAAAACAGCTGTTTGATTAGATTGGATATTTGGATAAAAGAAAACAAGACGTTTAGTTCTATAAACTTCGTCTTGTCGTTAAAAGGCATGTGCCATTTGTAGTTGTTCTATTAAGCGGCGATGGGCTTGTCACGTGGAAATACTAACTACCATGTAAAAACGTGGACATGTGCCAATTATATACCTAATGTTCGTACGTGTCTCTGTCTACTCTTCAATTAGTATTAAAAAAAAGTTCGATCTGTCCCCCTTTTTGCAATAGGGGGCCAGATTGAACTTTTTTCCCATCTGTCACCCTAGGGGGACAGAGCAGGGTGACAGATGGGATTAATCCTACTCACAGATATGCGTACAGTCATAGATCAGAGGATCTCTATCATGGAGATTACAGTCGTGATCGTGTTATTTTTTGAATCCTACTATACCTCGGAACAGTACTGCAGGCGGAACTAGTTCCGTTAAAAACAGTATTTGACGAAGATGCCTTTATCTGAATGTCTTTCTCTTTCTCGACAGGAACGCGAAAGAAGAAGACAGCATACCTCCTTCATCCGGCAGCTGGACTCTAGGAGGAGGTGGGAGGACCGCGAGCGACGGAAACATCAGAACCTCCTAGACAGGTACTTCATTAAAATTAATTAATTTACTCATTAAAATCATAAGGTTAACTGAGATACCGCGATGTATCGTTTTTACCCGACTACCGAAACTAACTACTAACCGACACGTAAAATAAACAGTGTTCAATCAGCAAGCTGTGTTTTACTACATGGTGGCAGCGGTGGGATTCGATGGTGGATCGGCTCGCCGATTCCACAACAAAAGCTTCTCAGCCTGCTTAGTATAAAGGCCCGAGACAACTGTTTTGTTTACCGCCGAGAAAACAAAAAATATTCTGTCCCTCTCTTTTGTTTGACGGAATAGGCGACAGAAATAGTTTTTGTCTTCGCTTTCTTAGACATAACTTTGTCTTGGGTGCTCATGCTAAGCGGGCTGGACGGGGTTTCTGTAATGCGACAAAGAAGACCGAAAAAGAAACCACTACTGATTTAATTTAATTTAATTTTACACAAAGAAATACCATCTTCCAAAAAAATGTAGAACTGGGCGTCTAGGCCCAGGCTAATTACCTCACGCTTAGTTGTCCTTTCACGCTAACGAAAATTTGTCAAGGTAAAACTTGGCAGCAGTCACGTGACATTTCCACAGCTAATGTCATTTCAATCTTTCCGCAGGCGTTTACGCCAACAGAAAGTGGTGTTTATCCAGACGCCCTGCTACAGAAATCCCCCAAAAATTGCTGGTCCCTCTAGAATCTGACAATATTCTTTTGTTCTTAGGTTGCTGGTGAAAGAGAGAAAGCTACAGGAGAGACGGAAAGAGATGGAGCTGTTGGCTGAGTTGAGGTAAATCGCGCGACTCACTAAACTGTCATAAATCTAGTATAGTCATAAAAAAAATAGCCTAAGACTAAATACACAACGGAACAAAAAAACACGCTCACGACTACATCCCCATGATTGATCTTCAAATTCATGATCAGTGCGTAAATCTTTGAGAATACCAAGCAGGGGCTAGTTAGAACCACGTCCAAACATCACATTTAGCACATGTACAATCTTAAAGTTACTATCCTAGTCATTACATATTTAATCTTCAAGATTTATAATCTTTACGCGCGAGTGATACTTCGTGTGTTGCAAGTGTCCATAGGTTACGGTAACCGATTACCAACTTTGCCACTTTATTTTATTTTATTTTGTACATAGTTGGAAAACAAACAGTTTTAATAAAACGAATAAGCTATAGCTATACTTTAGTTGATTAAACAAACTCAGAGTGGAGTTACCGCACGCAAAAGAGAAATTAAAATAGAACCACTAAATATTATTCGGGCTAAGTACTAGTACTTGGTTTTAATTACTTTGTAACTACCTTCGCAGGCGGCCTCAAGAAGACTCAACGCTGTCAGACCAGAAACCTCTGCCTACCCTCAACCGGATTCCAGGCCTTAAGCTACCCGGACAGGCGACCGCGGATATTCTGCAAGTCTACGAGTTTATTCACAACTTCGGACAGACGCTAGGATTTGGTGAGTTAAGACTTTGGGCCTTATTTATAAAGGTTTTTAAGCAGTTGATTAACTTATCTCGGTTGTGTCTCTTTCTGAAAAGTGTTATTTCAAATATAACAGCAGAAAATAAAACTACTGTTTCATAATAATTAAGTAAAGCCACTAAGTGATCATTCGAGCAAACAAAGACTCATATTTATTTGATTATAATATTTTAAAACCACAGTTTTGAATAATCTGAAGATTGAAGTATATCCTAGTTATACAAACTGTCCAGTGAGGATGTAAACATCATACAATCACTCACACCCACCCACAGTTTTGGATAATTTGAAGATAATTAGAATATATCTATCCTAGTTATGCAAACTCAAACTAAACTAGTTATACAAAATCGCTGTTCGCGAAAAGACCAAAAAGTATAGGACAAATGTATTTTTGTAATCGTGTATCATATGACAACTTAAGAATGCGGCGACCGCCGCTCGCAATTCGAGACTTCAATTCGAGGCTTCAATTCGAGGCGCGTCCAAAAATCGGCACGCACATCGCTATCTCTTTTTGGAATTTGTTATAAATTTAATGGTGTTCCGTTATCCAAAAATGATGACTGAAAACTTGTTATATTTTTCACATATCGTTGTTATTCTGTAACGAGACAATGTAAGCTATGTACCAAATCAAACAGTAAATAAGATATTGTTGTTTTCAATATGAAACAAATAAGATGAAAACATGTCCTAGAAAAATATTATTCGAATACAGAAAATAGTATAATATGGTGGAAATAAGCTCTAATTACAAAAGATTTTGGTATGCCGTTTGTATGACGAACTCTGTGGCGCAGTGGGCGAAGGCCCGCCTGAGACACAGAAGCGCAACCTTCTGTGTCGATTCCCGCCACGGCACAAATAAAAATGTCTAGCATTTTTTTTAAAGAGATCTTCCGCTGGCCTCTTAAAATAAATTCCTCAATAAAGTACTGTTATACAACTAGATAAGTATAATAAATGATTACTCGCATGCATCTTACCAAACCATTTTGTTGCAGATTTAGACTCGATGCCGACAATGAACACCTTGCAAATGGCACTCCTGCCGGATTGCTGTGTCGATGCTGAGGAGGAGCTACTGGAAGTCTTGACGCAACTACTCATCACTGCCATTGGTATGTTGTTTTGCATAATTATATTAAAATCATTTTTCAAATCGTTTTTTTTTTTGGAACGAAGTTCTTTATCGCGCGTTGTGAAAGGGGGCTGGACAGAAAAAATTCTCACGAAAAGTTGTAACGACACTTTTTGCTATAGTAAGCTATTGTAAGCTGTGCGGTGTGCGCATGTTTCTCTGTCTGTCTCTCTCTCTCTCTCTCTCTCTTATAGAAAGCAAGCCAGATATTTTCATTTATTTTATTATTATTATTATTATAATTTTTAAGTTGGCTTGCTAAAAAAAAAAAATTATTACAATTCCTTCACTAATTAATCGAAAGGACTTCGTTCCATCCGGGTGTCCCTTGACACCTCTCATTTCTTTTTTTTTATAATTCTAGTCATTTTTCAGACAGCATCATTTCGCCCCTAAGTAAGCAGAGTTATGGGAACTACATGATTGATTTACTTATATACTTTTTTGTTGTAAATACATACATAATAATACATAGAAAACACCCAGACCCGAGAAAAATATTTGCATATTATACGAACAATTATTGTTGAATAAATGTTACTATTCTATTGACGAATTTTGCGCCGACAAATCTTTACTCATTTGACCCAAAATACATTTAAGTATAGTTTTTTTTTTTAAACTAGAAATGGTATAAAATTATTTTTACATAATGACACACCTTTGGACTAAATTTTACATTTGTATGGACCTACTATTATATAATTATATTGTTGACATAACATTTAGCTTAGGTATAGTGTTATTGAGTAATTTGTAAATTTGTATAATTATGTATAATGTTCCGACACAATTTATATTGTTAGTGAATTAATTAAATAAATGAATGAATGAACATTTGTCCCGCGGCGGGAATCGAACCCGCAACCTTCTGCGTCTCACGTGGGCCTTCGTCCACTACGTCACAGAATGACACTACGAATGTTGCTAATATAAAGAATTTGTAAATAATCTTGCTGCAGAGGATCCAGGGATACCACATCCAGGTCGGCACACGACACTGCTCGGCCATGCGATACGAATGGGTGACATTACTCCAGACAACCTGAGCGAGTACCTTCGGATATATTTATACGCGAACGCGACAGGCGAAATCAAGGCTTTGACAGGTATAAATATAAATATAAATAAAATAAATAATACTGGACATTTTCACACAGCATCATCTAGCCCCAAACTAAGCAGAGCTTGTGTTATAGGAACTACATGACTGATATACTACTTATATATATATTTTGTAAATACATACATATTACACATAGAAAACACCCAGACCCGAGACAAATATTTGCAGATCATACAAACATTTGTCTCGCGGTGGGAATCGGACCCGCAATCTTTTGCGTCTCAGACGGGCCTTCGCTCACTGCGCCACAGAGGTTGTGTTTGTATGAAACAAACACGCTCACTACACCCCATGATGGACATCCTCAGATACATACTCTGACAGTAGATCTTTGAGGATACCAAGTAGGTAGTCAGAGGCAAGACCACCATGAGTTTCAGGCATATGCATCTGTCCTACCATGAGATTCAGGCATGGGCATCTGACCTATCATGAGATTCGAGCATAGGCATCTGACCTACCATGACATTCAGGCATAGGCATGGTTCAGATACATTAAAAAAACCTGCATGAAGTATCAACCTGGCACCTTGTGCCTTCTATCCGCTTCCAAAAATTAAGAACCGAATACGCGGTCACATGTTTCCGAAATCACCGCGGACCTCGATCTGTTTTATTAGTATTCTATGGATCTGTTTTATTGGTATACAACCTGTATGGACGTTGTTTGATTGCAGGTCTAACAGCGGAGCGCGAGAGGGACAGGAGGGTCGCGGATCACCACCAGAACGACGCCGAGATGCTCTCATCAACTGCCAACTCTAAGAACCAGGCGTACTACGAGCATCTGCACTCCAACCACACGTATAAACTATCAGGTAGAGCATCGAGCAACCTAGAGGGTATTAAGGGTCATCCATGACGACATTAAACCTGCACTCCCTCTTAAAAATACCAGTCTTTAAGAACCCTCCTTCCAATCGTATCTCTAAAATTACAAGGGGGGCAATTGCATAGTGTGATCGCAAAGGAACAGTCTTTATTAAATCTGCACCCTCTCTTGAATATATTTACTATAAATTGATTATTATCAAGCTATATCTGTATTTTGTGAACATGTACTTTGTCAAAAGATGAATAAATTGAATAAAAAAATGCATAAACAATTGTGTTAACTATTTCAGAGGCTCTCAGAGACAAGCCGTTCTTAGCGCTGAACGCGACGGTTAAAGCTGGCATCCTAGCGTTCATCTGCAACGAGCTACTACAGAACAAATCCGTGCTGAGACAGATAGACGGCTCTTTGGAGCATCTGAACCAGATCAAGAAGGAGCGGTATCTGATGGATATGAAGATTCGCAAGTAATTCATTTAATTTTTTAAGTTGTATTAGTTCTTCTCTAACTCAGCGGGATTCAAACCCACGATCTCTCGTTTGGTACGCAAGTGCTATACCATCTAAGCCACGAGATCGTTACCAGCTTTGTCGAAATTCGTGACATGTTTCGCCTCGAAGCCTCTCATTTTGTTTTTACTGCTTCACTGATGGTGAAAGGGAAAATTGTGGTTAAATGGTGCTCTGAATGAGGCCCTTTTCAGAGCATCGTCTAACCCTAAACTAATTAGAACTCGTGTTATAGGAACTACATGACTGATATACTAATTATATACATTTTTGTAAATACATACATATAATTTCGATTATCGTGGTTTTGGTAAAATTTTAGGATATTTCACGACCATCGAGGGTTGACTTCCTTTAAGTCGTTGCTTGTTTTTTTATTATTGCGTTTTAAAATGTGTATATCTTTCAGGGTCCGCGTGTTACATCAGAGGAAGGTGAGGGCGGAGCAGACGGAGAAACAGCAAGCGTTAGCACTGGAAAGAATGCAGAAGCTAGTTGAAGAAAGCACCGCGAATCTAAGCAGAGGCTCACCACAACCCACTGATGATGGCAAGTTTTATTCAATTCAATTCAATTAATTTATTTGCGAAACATGGGTACAAGCAGTAGATAGTACAGTAATAGTAAGTCCAGCCATGATCTGCTTTACAGCATGCAAAATTTTATATAAAAAAATAAGTAGGTATAAATCTAAATCTAAAGAGTCATGTAAGTATTCGATTATACAACCTGGCTAGCTAATGTCACAATATTGTATGTAATGAAAAAAAAAATGTATATAAAATGACAAATTCTTAAAACTATCTAAAATTTGTCAAAAAGATATTCATTTATACTGTAGTACGCCTTTAGTAATAAAAGTTTCTTAAGTTTCAATTTGAATAAGCTTAATGTATTAATTTCGAGAATGTCAGTAGGCAAATGATTAAAAATACGAATACAATGATTTTTAATACGTAGAGAACGAATCTTAAACTAACTAACTAGGGTCTAGACAAATACCTCACGCTTAGTTTTCCTTTCACGCTAACACGAATTTGTCAAGGTAAAACTGGGCAGCTATCACATGACATTTCCACAGATAATGTCATTTCCATACAATTCAATCTTTCTGCAGGCGTTAGCGCTAACAGAAAGTGGGTCAAGACACCCTGTTAAGTTAGAGCAGTGTTGGCCGTGTTGGCCCAGTGGACTGTAGACCGAAATTTGTGGGTTCGAATCCGGTCGTGCGCCAGAAAATATCGCGAGGAAACTGAAGTGCCCTAGAACCAAATAAATCGAAGGCATGAGTGTTCCAATAAGCGGCGCGTGGATTGCTAACTATGCAAAACGCGAACATGTGCCTTATTTAATGTTTGGACGTGTCTCTGACTACCCCCTACTTCGTATCCTCACATATCTGCGATCTTACTATGGATCTTAGGATCTCCATCAAGGGGATTATAGTCGTGAGCGTGTTTGTTTCTGTTTTTTGTTAAGCTAAATTAGGCACTTGCTGTGCCCGAAACGGCGAAGGAAAACATCTTTGGAAGATGGTTATTGGATTTTAAAAGTGTAACACTCAAAAAAAAACCTCACGATTGTATTCCCAATAATGGTCATCCTCAGATACATACTGCGTAGATCTTTGAGGATACCAAGTATGGGGTAGTCAAAGGCATGACCAAACATTAGTTTTGCAAGTTAGTATACCACGTGACAGGTGTTCAACTGTTTTAAAATGTTCTTATCCAACAGAGCAACATTCAGAGAAGTCTGAGACTCCCAAGAAAGAGGATCATGAGGAATCTCCCTTCAAAGACCCCAACCACGATGAAAGCGATAAAGAAATGTCGCCAATGAAAGAGCTCAAAGATTTGGCCAGCAAAGAACTGAACAGGTACTTCATGATTTATAATAATAATAATAATGCTGGAAATTTTCATCATCTAGCCCCAAAGTAAGAAGAGATTATGTTATGGGAACTACATGACTGATACACTACTTAATATATATTTTTTTTGTAAATACATAACGTAGTAATTCTACTTTACACTAGATGTCACTACTTACGTCGTTAGTTTCATATCGATACCTCCCCAAATTAGTCGATTAGCTTAACCCTAGCAAAGTTGTAAAGTAATCATATTAATTTATACTAATAATAAAGATAAATAATTAGTTTTGTTTGTTGACGCGCTAATCTCATTAAAATCAGTCGGATATGAAAAAATCTTTCATGCATTCGATATCCCAATTCTTGAGGAAGCTAGTCTACGACGCTTATAAGCCGAGAAAGATAAGTGATAGCGCGGGTGGGCGATGCGACGGGCTGAGGGCCAAGGACGGCCGTGGCATAACTAGTAAATTATAATAATTTAATAAATTAATATAAGTATCACTTTACGTAGAAAAGCGCCATCTCGTTTTGAAATCGGAAACAGTTGTTTTTTGTATTCAATCGAGGCAAACAGACATATGTCCCACCTGCCTGCTTAGCATGAAGACCCAAGACAACGGTTTTGTCTACCGCCGAGAAGAAAATATTTTGTCCCTTTTTTTTGTTTGGCAGAATAGGCGACAGAAATATTTTTTGTCTTCTCTTTCGTAGACAAAACGTTGTCTCGAGTGCTCATGCTAAGCGGGCTGGTGGCGAGCGGTTACCGTCGCCTATTGACATCTGCAACACCTGGGCTATTGATAGGTTACCTGCTCTGAAGGACTCTTTACATTTGTTTTGAAACGGGTCATATTCTTGATTTTCGGAGACACCTCTGAAGGCGGCTCATGCCACAGTTCACATGTACGGTCACGTGCTCAGTTTACGTGTAGTTGTATAAAGTTTTGCTTTCCTTCCAGCATAAAGGAGCTGAGCAGTCGAAGATTGAACAATAACAAAGAGGATAGCCCCCCGTCCGACCATAAAATCGACAAGGACAGTGTTATGGGAGACGAGGTGCCAAGCGATTTGGAAAGCGAAGGGACGCAACCTGAAGAGGTATGATAGATAGATAATGCTGGACATTTTTCACACAGCATCATCTAGCCCCAAAGTAAGCAGAGCTTGAATTATGGAAACTACATGATTGATAGACTACTTATATACTTTTTTTAATGTATACATATTATACATAGAAGACACCGAACAGACGAATATTTGCAGATGATACAAACATTTGTCTTGTGGCGGGAATCGAACTCGCAATCCGCTGCGTCTTAGGCGGGCCTTCACATACAGCGCCGTATATGTTGTCAAATTATATTAAAAAATACTTCCCACAGCTTCACCCTTGACTATGGTGTATTATTATTCCCACGACTTTGCCCTCGTGGTGCCCGGATGTAAAGCAGTTCTTTCCGTTAAGAGCGGTTTCAGACTAGCGTTTTATACGCGCGTATGAGCTCGTTTTTGGAAGCGCATGTAGGCGCGTATAGGCGCGCCTTTTGTCACACGCTCGACTCGTACGAGCGTTGACGCGCTTCTAAGCTCGTATAAGTGCGAGCTGCGAGAGACACAATACATCATATATTTAACAATACATCAAAAGTGCTCAAAGACATTCGAAAGTAATTTTTGAATCGTTTAGAATCACTTCGCAGTTCTGGGTAAAGTGTATTAAAGTGACCGGTCATCAGTCTTGATGCAACTATCGGTGACACCCAGCATTTTTTTCGTCGTCTCAGTCGACGGCGAATAAGTAACGCAAATAGTAATGTTTCTTCGTCAGAATCCATGTTGATACTGACACGACGACACCACCGGTGCGAGCGAACACGCCGAAATATGCCCGTTTACGCGAGTATGGTTTTTAGAAGCGCGTAATGTAGCGCGCGTATAAGCGCGTATGCTGAAACGACCGTATACGCGCAAAAAAATACGCTAGTCTGAAACCGCTCTAAGGCAGCGTTCGTAAGAAACGCAGCAATATTTATTAATTTAAACAAATATTCCGATATTTAGATCGGAAATAAATGGATTAATAATAATAACAATTTAATAATAGAATATAAACTAAAGGTAAGGCATTAAAACTGCCGTGGTTTGTTATCATTTTAGAATATTATTACGACTTTACCATACACTTAACTATTCTCCTGATGACGTCTCGTTGACCGTTTAGACGGGTTCCCGTCTCACGACCGTCGAGCGTGGTCGCGGACGGTCATGAGAAAGGACCTCTTAACGTTCAACGAAACGTCAGCAGGAGAATAGTAAAGTACGTGGTATAGTCGTAATAATATTCTAAAATAAAGGTAAGGCGTTTTAAATTTTATACAATTTTACTTGTCGACAGGATGAAGACAAAAACCTATCTTCTGAGGAATTATCGAGGAAACTGGAGAAGTTGCTTCGTCAATCAGAGCAGCAGCAACAGCAGTTGATCGCTGGATCGCACGCCTTAAGAGCCACATGCTACGGACAAGATAGGTGAGCATACACACTAGGATTCCCTGTGCCGTGGGTATCAGGAACTACAAGGACCATGGTACCACAATATCGAGACCCGGAACAAATATCTGCAGTACATGATAATAATACCATAACATTTTCAAAGGTCAAAGGTAAAAGGTTTGCTGGAAGAAAACTCTGTTTAGGGTTAAGCTCGCCTTTGTACATGTCATTTAATTCTGCCTTTTGTAAGTGTTTATTTGTGTGTACAATAAAGAATAAAGAACTTGCTTAAACACTACATGCTAAGTAGTTAGGTACTAGATAACCACATTAACTTATAAGTATGTTTTTTTAGTATAACTTGGCTCATAAGTTTGTAGGTAATATTTAAAAAGGCAACGAAGTACATGCATTTGTCTCGGAGCGGGGATCGAACCTACACCACTTGCGTCCCAAATTGTTGTCTGGTTCGTCAAGTAAGGAACCAAACAAACCAAGAAAATACCCGCGACAAATATTTGCAGATCATAATTACAAACGTTTGTCCGAAGGTGGGAATCGAACCCGCAACCTTCTGCGTTTCAGGTGGGCCTTCGTCCACTGCGCCACAGGGTCGTCGAATATTATATTATACGTATAAATATTTATTGTTGTACATTTGTTCAGATATTGGCGTCGATACTGGTACCTGGGCAAATGCGGCGGCATCTTCGTGGAAGGAATGGAATCCGCACAGCCTGAAATTATGGAGTACCAGGAAGTACTAGAAGCGGCGTCCGTTCAAAAACAATCCGAAATCAAGAAGAAAAGAGGTAAGTTACAGCTTGCGTTGCACTATATTTAACTATAATAAACATTTATTCATACAACTATGTATATACAAGTAGGTATATACAAAAAATACAGATGAAACAGCTAGCTATCTAAATACCGTTGCAAACGATCTATATATAGCTCAACTGATCCAGATCATTACCAGGCGGAAGCGTTCCCAAAATACTGGCCGCATTGCCACGCTGAATGGCAATGCTAATGCACACAGAACTGCACTAAGTATGTTTTTTTTATATATAATTTTAAAAAAAATATAATGTCTTGTACTTAATTTTTGATTTTTGTTTTGCATTACTTAACTGAAATCTCTTGTTAGGGTCAAGTTCTTCTTAATCCTAACTTCTTATCCTTCGACACATTGCGCATTCTTGGACAAGACAAATTTATAAAAAATAGCTAATATGATAATAATAAGCAGCAATACAAGGTAATTTACACAAACAAGTACCTACAAAACATTAAAAAAAACACTCGGTGTCTAAGTAATCTTCAATAGCATCGTCAAAATTGTATAAAATAAAATAGGTATATATAAAGCAATTCAGAAATTAAAATATAATCAACTTTACATGACCTATATGTAAGTTTCTTTGTGTGTATTCTCTGTGTACAAAGTAAATAAATAAATAATGCTGGACATTTTCACACAGCATCATTTAGCCCCAAACAAAGCAGAGCTTGTGTTATGGGAACTACATGACTGATATACTACTTATATACTTTTTTTTTTGTTGTAAATACATACATATATACATAGAAAACACTTACAAACATTTGTCCCGCAGCGGGAAACAAATAAAGACTGCTTGCAATTTTTTTAAATATTTTTTTTTCCTATTGACAGGTAAAGCAGAAAACAAGGAAAATGAAGAGGAGAAAAGTCCAGAAATAGAAGCGCAGAAGAAGGAAGAGGCACTCAAGACGGAACTAGAACTGAAGAATATAAAGTCTGAACTGAATCTGAGCGATCACACGCAGATAATTAAATATGAACCAAATCAAGGGGGGTGCAAGTTAGAAGGTAATGATTTTTTATATTTAAATAAAAGCAGATACATACTTAGTCCTGACACCACACTGAGATTCACTGTATCATGGGTATCAGGAACTACGAATACCGTAGAACCACAACACCCAAACTCTTAACAAATAAAATGAATACTTCTAGATATTTTCCACACAGCACCATTAAGCAAAGCTACTTATATACTATCATTTGTAAAAACATACATATTATACATAGCACCTTCACCTGAGACAAAAAAAAAACCAACACGCTCACGACTCTCTTCCCTATGGTGGACATCCTCAGATATATACTCAGTGAGTACATCTTTGAGGATAGAAGGGAATACCCCAAAGAAGGGGGTAGTCAGAGTCACGTCCAAACATTTGGTACATGCCATCGCCGCTTATTGGAGCCCATCGCCGCTTATTGGAACACTAACTGTTGGCACATGCCTTAGAATTTTTGGTTCGAGGGCATGCTGGTTTCCTCACGATGTTTTCCTTCACCGTTTTGAGCACGTATTAATGCGCACATAAATTTTTGAGTGGAAAAATCCATTGGTTCACGACCGAGTTCGAACCCACGACCTCCGGATCAGAAGTCGGGGTAACGCCCACTAGGCCAACACGGCTCACCTGAGACATAAACACAAAAATTCGAAGGCATGTGACATCAGATAGCGTTCCAATATGCAGCGATGGGCTTGCAACCTGCCACGTGGAATGCTAACTTCTTGCAAAAACGCGGCCATATGCCAAATTTAATGTTTGGTCGTACCTCCGACAACCCCCTACTTACTATCCTTAAGGTTCTATGAACTGATTGATCTTAGTCACATGGTCCATCTTGTGGGAAACAGTTATGAGCGTGTTTGTTTTTAATTGTAATCCCCTTTCCCCCGCAGGCTCGTCCATAAAAATGGAGGAGAAGTACATCCAGCACCAGCAAAACAGCCAGCAGGACATGCTGGACATCGAGGACTCCATCCCGACCGCGTTCCTAGTCCAGAAGCCGACGCACAAACCTATGTACGCTGCCCAGGCAGAGCCCGTCGACAAACCACAAGAGATCATCAAGGTAAATTAATTAGTCAATAAATAATGCTGGACATTATTCACACAGCATCATCTAGCCTCAAACTAAGCAGTTATGGGAACTACATGAATGATATACTACTTATATACACTTTTTTCGGAAATAAATTTATATTATACATAGAAAACACCCAGAGCCGACACAAACATTGGCTAATCGTACAAACATTTGTCCGGCAGCGGGAATCGAACCCGCAACCTTCTGCATCTCGTGCCGGCCTTCGCCCACTGCGCCACAAAGGTCGTCTGCCAATGCTCAAATATTGCTGGACATTTCACACAGCATCATCTAGCCCCAAACTAAGCAGAGCTTGTGTTATGGGAACTACATGACAGATATACTACTGCATACTTTTTTTTATAAATACATGCATAATATGCACGTAGAAAACGCACTTGCACGCAACCATGAAAAGGTTGTCTGAAAGAGATCGCTTTTAAGCGATAAGACCGCCCATTGTACCTTCTTTAGAATAAGATTTTGTTTATTATGTTATTTGTTTAAGGTGTACAATTAAATTTTTTTTTTTCATTCATTCACTCACCAAATTTCATACACAACACATGTCATCATTGCTTAAACAATACACACCACAGTTTTATACCACAGACTGCACTATCTCACTCACACACGTGGGTTTTGGTACCCCGACTATACCTGTCTTCCTTTGAATTGAGTTCTTGTGAGTACACATCCAAACAAACACACACTTACACGGAACACTACACATACCCAAACACTTTAACACTATTCATACACTCAATGCACAAATAGGCTGCACAACTTTATTGGCGAATTTTCTTTGACTTTTACGTTAACTTAGTTTTGTAAAAAAACTATACAACAGTGATTTATTTTTAAAGCTTTATCTCATATCTTTGATGTTTATGATTGAGGCTTTCATTGGCTCGCTTTGCTCATCCAGTTGATTGTATCGATTTGTTGTGCAGGTCGAAAACGTGGTCAAGACGGAGGAAAATGAAGAAGAAAACAAGGACGTCTTAGTCAATAACTTAGAGGAACTCAGGAAAATGGCTGAAGCTGTCTCCTCACAATTGGGTAAAGAGCTCCTTAATAATTCCTTATCCCACTTCCTATTCTATCAAACAATATCAGCGAAATCGGAGGCGTGTCGCGCGAATAGCCGGCTGAGAGGAAGATGTGCGGGTTCAATTCCCGCGGCGGGACAAATGTTCGCATGTCCATGTTCCTGGGGGCTAGACAAATGCCACTTTCTGTTTGGCGTTAACGCCTACGGAAAGATTGAACTGTATGGAAATGACCTTAGCTGTGGAATTTTCACGTGACTGCTGCCAAGTTTTACCTTGACAACTTTGCGTTAGCGTGAAAGGAAAAGTACGCGTGCGGCATTTGTCTAGACACCCAGCAAAGAACCAGTGGAACCCTACCTTTATTTGTAACCTTTCTCAACAGACGCCGAACGAAAGGAGGCGCAAATAAAAGAAGAAAAGGAGAAACAAGCAAAGGAGATCAAGCTAGAACAAAACGAGACGGACACAGCCAACACTATCTTGTACACGCGGGCGCTCGAAGGGAAGTGGTTCTCAATAATACGGCACGAGAGCTCATTCTTGAACAACATCAACGAGGCGAATAGTGATGTGCCGACGTTCTGTGATAACGAGCAGACGTGCGAACAGGTTGCGCTGTGTCAGGGGCACAAGTGGGACGTCTCTAATAATCTGCATCTGCTGAACGATCCGAGCTTGTTCACACTGAACAGTATGGTCACTAGTGTTCAGGTAAGAAACTAGTACTAGTAGTATATTTACTAGTATTTTTTAAACTTTTGCTATCAGTTAACGTAACTATATAAGTTTTTACGTGTCTGTATCGCGATAAATGATGGTATCCAGAAACATTAAAATGATGTATCTGTTTTGTGAAATAGAATGCAAGAATTTAGAAAAATGTATTTGTTTTCATAATAAAGGGTGAGATTGATTATTTCATAAAATAAAACTACAAAATACAGCAATCCGCCATGATAAGTTCAACACAAATCAATCAGAGCGTCATACGCTCTGATTGATTGGTGTTGAACGTCACGTCTACGTAAATATAATTTTGTTTCGTTTGAATTTCGTCAATCTTTGCACTTTTTAATTGTTATCATGTGCGCTTTGAAAGTATTTTGTTGTTCCAAACAAAACGTTTTCCTCGAAGTATTATCCCACTGTGGGACCGTACACTACTTATATAATTAAAAATTATCACTTTACGTAGACTTATATGACTTATAAGTGATAAGTATCACTTTACGTAGAAAAGCGCCATCTAGTTTTGAAATTTGAAACAGTTGTTTTTTTATATTATAACGAGGCAAACAAACGTACGGCCACCCCAATGGCGCACGGTTACTGTCTCCTATTGACATCTGCACCATCCGGGGCATTTCTGATGGGTTACCTGCTCTAAAAGACTCTTTTTACATTTGTTTTGAAACGGGCCATGTTATATTTTAGCGGAAAAACCTCAGAAGGCAGCTCATGCCACAGTTTCCATGAACGTGGGAGAAAAGATCTCGTAAAACTGGTATTACGAGAGAGCCAGTTTATCAATCATTATGTGGATTACCGTGTTTTTATTCTCGTCCTATATAATGTAACTTATGTATTTTTGTAATAGGTGCCGTCCAATAGTGTGTATGCCGACTCAAGTTTAACCATGTCTGGATTGGAGCAAGATGTTATCGACGCGGCTTTAAAGAAGGAAGTAGAAGAGGACTTAGAAGAGGAGAATAAAGAACAGGTATGCATTATTCTAAGGTTTTTAGTTTTAAAGTGTTAACACTCATTTTAAAACCCATACTTCCCACAGCTCTTGTCCCACATTACGTGTAATCGTCACAGCATGTTTTTTCTTCCACAGTCTTTTATCAGCCGTCATCTCAGTACTCACTCCTTTGACATGACATAAGTAACATGTCAGCTGTCACACTGTTCATCCATCTTTTTTTTGTCCTACCTCTGCCCTTATTTCCAGCCACATTCGTATTTAACGCTCTTCTCGTGTGACATTCATGACGTGCTTTTTTTCCCCTATCAAGAATACATTATTAAAAATAAATTTATGTTATTCTCATTAGGAATTTAACATTGACCTAGTTTTCTAGAATAAAGTATAGCTAAGAATGTGTCCATTAACACGTTTCTTGCTGTCTCTGTTTAAGGGGAAGACACTTTGTTCGAATATTCTTTATAGGTAGGTAGCACTTGCACGAGTTTCACTACATACAGTAGAGGGTAGTCAAAGGCACGCCCTAATATAACATATGGCACATGTCCGCGTTTTGCATGTAGTTAGCATTCCACGTGACAGGTTGCAAGCCTATCGCCGCTTATTGGAACGCTATCATTTTTTCAAGTGTAAAAATCCATTGGTGCTCGACCAGGTTTGAACCCACGACCTCCAGATTAGAAGTCGGGGTACCGCCCCCTAGGCCAAGACGGCTCTGAATATAAACTTTAAAATATCATAATTTCTTCGAAAGGACAACGATTTAGAGAAGGAGCTCCAAGCGGACTCGCTGAAGCAGGACCTAGCAGCTCAGAGGGCGAAAGCGCAGAGCCTGACCAGCCTCGGCCTGTTGAACTTCAACGCGTTGTCCACATACGTGACGTGTGACAGTCCACCGCCGATACAGATGGCCGGCGAGGAGCTGGACCAGCTCAGGAAGTGTAAAATATATGGGTTGCCAGCGAAGAGGGCCAAGCAGCATGTGCCCAGAGAGCTAAGGTTAGTTATATGAGACGTATGACACGTATGTCCACCGCATTGTCCATATACGTGACGTGTGTCAGTCCATCGCATTGTCCATATACGTGAAGTGTATCATTCTATCGCATTGTCCATATATGTGACTAGGTACAGTACTCCGCATAATTCATACAAGTGACTTGCGTGATAGTCCACCTCGTTGTCCATAAACGTCATGTGTAACAGTCCACCGCATGTATAACAATTTGGACAGTGCTCTGATCGTCGGGTTTTTTGACTTGAAATTATGTTGAAATTAACTTCTCTTTAGACACGGCTGGTGGCGGATAACGGATGCTGAACAGGTCAAGGAAGTGATGGACGCTCTCCATCCACGAGGGGTGCGCGAGAAGGAGCTATATGCTGCGTTCTCGCAGCATTTACCCATTGTCAATAATAAGGTTTGTTATGTTTTTATGGCACAATCAGTTGACGAATCAAAGCTTCTGGGCGCACCGAATTAGGCTGTATATTGGCGTCTATTCTCTAGGATATCAACTAAACTTAATTTAAACTAATAATAATAATAAAATTAACAATAAAATTTGTTTATTTCATCTAAACTACTATTACACAGGTGTTTAAAAAATAATATTTTAACTTTTCAACAAACATTACATTTGGTACATGCCCGCTTTTTGCAAGTAGTAAGCAATCCACGTGACAGGTTGCAAGCCCATCGCCGCTTATTGGAACACTATCTGTGCACATGCCTTCGAATTTTTGGTTCTAGGGCATGCCGGTTTTCTCAAGATGTTTTCCTTCACCGTTTTGAGCACGTGTTAATGCGCACATAAATGTTTATTTTCAAAACGTACGCAAACTTTTTTTAATACGTATTGTTGTATGAATAAATATAGGTATGTGTCTAGTTGTACTTTTGTGTAATGTGAAGAAATAGATTAATCCTCCTTCTTTCTTTCTTTTTTTGCCAACAGTTGCACATAGACAAAGGAGACGTGAACAATACAGAGCTGTCTATATCACATCTGGACCGGATCATCTCCGCGAATGGTGGGTGGGCGAGCGCAGATCCCCCGGCCTCTTTCTCTGCTAGCGTGGCGAGACGGATCGATCTGCAAGTACTGGGCATGGTGAGCCTTACGAAACCATTCGTCCCCGCGTTCCGAAGGTCGTGGGTTTGAAGCCGGTGGTCTTAAGATGATGGTGGGCATCACCCATAATGGACAGATACATACATAACTCAGTGACTATTCGATCTATTTAACACAAGATCTGCTTACTTTGGGGCTAGATGATGCTGTGTGAAAATGTTCAACATTATTAATATTTATAGATAGATAGGAAATTGATTACTACAAAACTAGGACTGAACATAGGTGAACTTAATGCTAGATAGCATTATCTTCCAGCTAACCTTTGTGCAATGTGGAAAACAGCCTTTAGGTAATGCATAACAAGAAAAATTATGAATTTTGCGCTAATAGGTGCGTGCTTAACTGCCTAATAATACACTGGCCGCCAAAAAAATCGACCCACCCGCTAATTTTGAGTAACTAAGGTGTTATCTTAAGTATGCGTTGACATATTGGTATGTTTTGCTTATGCTTCATAAATAAACATCTGAGTACCCACTTGACATTGTTTTAGACGAATACAAGTGCTATGGTGGGTATTTGTAACATTTTAAAAGCACTGATAAAAAATTAATGACTTTTGCCATAGAGTGCAAGGTTAGTTTATTTCGAACTTTTGTCGCGGCATATTCACCGTGCATCGTAGTGATTTAATCTTTTGTTAGAGCAATCATATTCGTTGCTTTTAACCATAAAATATGGATACAACTGAAGCAGAAGCCGCTCAAGTGGTAGCTCTCGTTCGTGAAGGGCTAAGTCAGCGAAATGTGGCAAGAAGATTAAATTTGAGTCATCAGCAGTGCGTCGAGTTTATAAACGATACGTAGAGACGGGAGAGTACCGCCGGAGACCAGGATCTGGAAGAGGACGTGTCACAAACACGACGGATGGCCGTTTTATTGCCTTGACTTCCTTGAGAAATCGGCATCTTTCTGCTGTTGATGTGCAGGGCAGGCTGAGGGACACTCGTGGAGTGGCTGTAAGTGATAATACGGTGAGAAGAAGACATCGGGAGCAAAACCTGAAACCACACAAGCCTGCCACGGGACCAAGACTCACTGCATCTCATCGGCAAGCAAGGTTAGAATTTGCTCGGCAACACATCCAATGGGATCTTGGTCAATGGGAGACAGTTCTGTTCAGTGATGAGAGCCGAATGTCCCTTGTAGGCTCTGACGGACGTCGTAACGTTATGAGAAGACCAGGAGAACGTTATGCTCAGTGCTGCATAAGAGAAACAGTCCGGTTTGAAGGAGGCTCTACAATGTTTTGGGGAGGCATCTCTTTAACCGGACGCACGGAGCTGGTTTTCTTTCGGAATCGTGCGGTTAATGCTGAAAATTACATAACGGATATTCTGGAACCTCATGTGATGCCATACGCGGGATATATTGGCGAAAATTTCCAGCTCATGCATGATAATGCAAGACCACACGTAGCCAGAATTGTAACCGGATATCTTAGGGAGGTTGGCATACCAGTTATGCAGTGGCCAGCCAATAGTCCGGACCTAAATCCGATCGAACATCTCTGGGACCAGATAAAAAGGAAAGTTAGAGCCCGAAATCCAGTTCCAGAGACGTTAGATCAGCTGGAAGCCGCCTTAACGGAAGAATGGGAACAGATACCCCAAGAAGACATCAAAAAGCTTATCCGTTCGCTGAATAGGCGTATGGCAGCAGTCATTAAAGCAAGAGAAGGAAACATCCCATACTAAGGTGAAGCGAAAATGTTTTTAAATGTCAAAAAACATAAATTTTACCATTTACAGTAAAATCGTTAAATTTGCCAAATGTTATGGTTTCATTATCGTATCACATTTTTATGTAAAATATCCCGTACCACGCGAAATTTTTAGGTTTTTTACAACCCCATAATTGCATTTTTTCATTATTAACATAAAAAATATCTATCGATTCTAGTAAAAACCCATAGGACACTTTTTTGCGAAAAAACGTAGGTGGGTCGATTTTTTTGGAGGCCAGTGTATATCTTCAAAAGCGCTTAAATTCGTCTCGGCGTTAGTTAAATTTATGATGAAAGTGTCACCGCATAGCTTACAGATAAAAGAACAAACGGATATTTTTTAACAGGTTTACCGTCCTTTTTCCAAGCTATTTCCTTGACGAAATTTGAAAACCCCAGTTTCTTCCTTTGCTCTTATCTTGGGTTTATCAAATAGTTTTATTTGTTCCCAGGTCGAGGCCCTGGAGGAGAAGGTAGCGAACGCAGCATTGCATGTGAAAGGCTGGCGTCCCTCCTGCCTACAATTGCCGGAGGATGCGACGGGCGCGGAGATAGTTGAGCAGAGTCGGCACAAGCTGGCGCAGGTGGAAGCCCACATCGAGCGGAGATACCTCAAACCGCCTTTGGTACAAAGGTACGCTAGGTAAAGTGAACATCTGATGATTACGTGTGTCGGGTAGATGGTTTGTTGCTTTTCATACACATACATCAAGTCACGCCTGGTGGGGGCTACTCTTGACACTCGATTCTAATCGCAAATTGGGATTAGGATCGAATTCGTGCGATTTTGTACTATTGAATGCGATACTAAAGCACGATTGGAATTCGCTTTTGGTGGAATTTTATGGAACTAAGTGATATATTTATAGTTTGGTATTTTTGACGATGATATTCGAGATTGGAAAAGAGTTTGCGATAGAAATGTCACAGGCTGGATTTTTTAAATATATAGAACTAAACTGGATTGAATTGAGAGTGTAGATAGATAGAAAATACTATATTGCACACCCACTTTTTCAGCTAATAGTATAAACTTTAACATTGTTTTACAATCGGTTGGCACTAGTGTAGTGCCGCTGAATGGAGGATCAAAAAAAAAACAAGCAGAATTTGTTATCTGATTCTTCTAGGCTTTGTTGCGCGCGAGGAATCCGCGTAAATTTCCTTTTCAAATTTTACATTCAAGTAGTTTTTAAACTGACGTTTCTATTATGATTCTACCATATCTATTGACTTTGACTTTGACTTCGATTCTTGCCCAGGTAGAATTTTTGTTAAATGATAATAATCGCATCGAATGTGTGTTGGTGTGTTCGCTTTTTATTCGTGAGTTGTCTTCACGGACATTATCAAATCATCCTTAGAGGTCACCATCGCTGATTTGGTGTTGTTTAGTTTCGTATTGTCACTGGAAATCTTCGCCATATTCCCTAAGGGTCCGATCAAAATGTCGCGGTGGGCGGAGGCGGTGGCTATCAAAGGGAAACGGTTCTCAAGTGGTTTACAAATTCACCACCGCCATCGCGTCAGTGTGACCGGCCCTTAAATCATTCCATTGCCATAGTGTTGTCATATTATGGTGGTCATCAACGTCAAATTCATACGTGTGTATTGTGCCTTATGAAAATCTTTTCAGTTGTATTTTTTAAACTTTCGCGATCAGTGAAATAATTTAAAGTTTTATGCGGGTCTTTATCGCGTTTACCTTTTTAATTAAATACTAACAAAGATTTCTAGAACTACATTAAAACTATAAAAAATAATTATTAACTATCTAATTTATATATGGTAAATTAAGGAAAATAAAATAAATAAGACGACTAATATTAAGGAAAATAAGACAGTAATATTATGATAGTACCTAACAGCAGGTAGAGAGCGAATTATTATTTTTATACGTGAAGTCCTATAGGAGTACAGTTTTAGTCACAGAACTGAGTTTAAGTCACAGAAAAGGTAGATAGGTAGATTGAATATCAATTTGAATATAAGAATCATAATTTTTATTGATACAACTACGTACAAGTAGGTATATACAAAAAATACAGATGAAACAGCTAGCTATCCAAAGACCGTTGCAAACGATCTATAGATAGCTCAACTGAACCAGATCACTACCAGGCGGAAGCGTTCCCAAAATACTGGCCGCATTGCCACGCTGAATGGCAATGCTAATGCGTTGACCCAGATAAGAGCCAGCTCTCTTGTCACGCGTCGCTTGACAAGAATACGTACGAATCATTATAAAATGTCAGTATCTATGCTCTACTAGTGTTCATTTGCACAATCCTTTTCACTGTAGTTTCAGTGTCATTTCTTCGGCAACGTAGCCGTATTATTTGAACCATAGCACTAGTTTATTGTTAAGGCACTAATAGTCTCAATTGTGCATGCAAGGTGCACTGAAACCTTACCCCACACTGGTTCTTCCACCATTGGCAGTAGGCCAATAAGATCTTTTCTCCCCCGTACACGTGAAAAAGACTACTTAGATTTAATATACCCGCTTTAAACAAAACAAAGAACCAGTGCCACTATGAATGAACGAATATTCTTATTGTTTTAGATTAGATTAGATTTGTGTTGGTCGGTGATTGTTTTTTGGTGGAGGATTGCATGATTTCTTTGTGTGTTGGTATTTAATTGTATACATTGGTGGAAATGTTTGGAAATTGGTGATTGTGCAATTTGAAATGATCTCTTTTAAGTATTTACATTTTTACCTATATCTAAATTCTAAATGATTACTGTTATTCTTTTTTAATGACCTTTTTTTTATATACTTAGTTAATTAACTCTGTTTTGTTGTCTACCTTAAAACTGTTTTCTTTTTCTTTATACTATACTTTTAAACTTATATGTGGAAACTTGTTATTAGCCATCAGCAAAATATGTGCCTGGCATGTATTTTTTATATATTTTTCTATTATCTTGTCTAGCTGTAAGTTTTCCCAAATTTTTAAAAATAAAATAAAAACTCTTTTTAGGGTTAAGGTCGCTTTTGTAAATGTCATATAATTCTGCCTTGTGTACGTGATAATTTGTGTGTACATTAACGAAGACGCATTTTCACAGCGCTTGTCTATTTTATACACACTTGTTTAATTTAATACCTACTCAACATGTTTGACGAGTCTAGGATTGTTATGCTTTACCATTAAGTATATCTTAGATAGATAGATAGATAGAAAATTCTTTATTGCACATAAAAATATAAGTACATAGGCGAACTTAATGCTAAAAAGCATTCTCTTCCAGATAACCTTTGTGTTTTGTGGAATAAGATGTGTCGGTAGTGCGCAGAAAGGATTAAAACAAAAATATTAATATGTAGTAATGATCATACTATTAGTAATCTGTATCATCTTTGACAATAAATAATTCTGATTCTGATTCTGCCATCTTGAGAGAGAGCTCTTGAGAACTATATCGTTTGTATAAAAGTTTGCAGAATTACTTGGAATTTCTTAATCAGACATTGTTCCTAGGTTGTTTTCGTCCATTTGTGTGGTCGTTTCAAGAAAATCACATGCTAAGTAAACATCGTAGCTATCTCAAATTGTACCAAAATTACATACATTTAAATGACACACGCATTAAAATGCCATACAGATTGAATACCAAACTGATTAACTCGTGAGAACCCGTCTGACGACCTCTGTGGCGCAGTGGGCGAAGGCCTGCCTGAGACGCAGAAGGTTGCGGGTTCGATTCCCGCCGCGAGATTAATGTTTGTATGATCTGCAAATATTTGTCTCGGGTCCGGATGTTTTCTATGTATAATAAAGTATGTATTTACAAAAAAAAAGTATCTCAGTAGTATATCAATTATGTAGTACCCATAATACAAGCTCTGCTTAGTTTGGGACTAGATGATGCTGTGTGAAAATTGTCCAGCATTATTTATTTATTTATTAGTTATTGGCGATGGGTATGCAACCTGTCACGTGGAATGCTTACTACTTGCTAAACACGGGCATGTACCGAATGTAATGTTTGGACGTGCCTCTGACTTCCAAAGGACTTGGTATCCTAAAAGATCATCTCAATGAGTATGTATCTGAGGATATCCACCATGGGGAAGACAGTCATGATTTTTTTTTTTTTTTTTTATTAGTTATTTGTGTACGACAACAAAAACGGGAAGTATGCTGTTGTTTTTTATCATAATTTATTTGTGATATATCGCCTTGTCCACAGCACGACGGAGGCTAACATCGGGGCGGTGTTGCAAGCGGAACATGGCAACTCTTCAGCAATTTCGCAGCAAAACTCTGATGAGGGGAAACGTAAGTTATATTGCATTTTCATTCTAGTATTACTGGTGCTTATATTATTCGACCTTAGGAAGCACAGATTGTTTGCCGCACCACTGCGCTCAACGCTCTTCTGAATGCTAGTCCTGAGTGTGATTTTTAAATGTCCAGCATTATTTGTTTGCGGATGGTTGGACGAATATTTTGACAGAATGTTTGAAGTTCTGTGAGCGTGATATATGAGTGTGCGTCTAGCTAATTTCAATTATTTTATTGTATATTTGACATATTTTTCAATTGGTATTATTCTTGTATTATTATTGCTTCTGTTATTTCTTTTTATTTTTACTTTCATATTGTTATAATTATGACTATCTTTAATTAATGTTATTGGTGCAACCGTTTTAATTAAAGTAAATAAAGAAAGAAGTCTTTATTTGAGCATTTTTTAACAATTCATTTCAAGCTTAGTCTAATTACTTAAATTAACCAACACCAAAATAATCTACTTAAAATCTACAATATAAAACGCTACAAAATGGCGTCCGACTCAGCTTAATGTTGTAATAGCTATTGCGCATAGCTATCACAATACAAATACAAATAAATACAAAATACAAATTCCCTGTCACTTTGACATTTTCTATAACTTACACATGTTGATCTAGATTGTATCGATGTTGGTTGGCGTTGGTTCTAGTTCGAATTTCAATATATTGTTTCGCTCGCAGGAACGCATTCGATTGATATACTCTGTGGTTAGGGTTACTCGGAAAATGCCACTGTTTCTTTGCCACCCTATAGTGCGCGCTGTCCGTCTTTTAAATAGCACATTGAAAAGTCATTTCGGTGGTCCCTTAGTTATCAAAGGTAAAGAAACGTCAGGTAGCGCACACACGGTGATAAATTCATTGATATTGGAATACGTTACATGAAAATAGAGTCCTTCAGAGCAGGTAACATCAGCAATGCCCCGGGATGTTGCAGATGTCAATAGGCGACGGTAACCTACCATCCGGTGGGCCGTATGACTGTTTCGATCCTACTAATATAATAAATGCGTCTGTGTGTGTGAATGTTTGTTACCACGTATCTCCGTAACTACTAAACCGGTTATGGATTTTTTTTGAAATTTGGAATGTAGATAGTTGAGGTTCTGGAATAAAACATAGGCTAATCTAATTTTCGAAAATCAACCCCTAAGGGGGTTAAACTGGGTAGTAAAGTTTCTCATGCTGCTCATGAGGAAGGACCTCTAAACGGTCAACGAAACGACAGCAGGAGAATAGTAAAGTACGTGGTATAGTGCGCTAGTATAACATAAAAAAAGCTTCAGAAGAGTTCATCAATGAGAACGAAGCAGGTCGTAAAATAATAACGTATGTTTGTCTATTTGTACAGCCGACACGAAAGGAGTGGCCCGCGGTCTGGCGAACTGGCGCGAGGCGGTGGCGCGATGCAACACGTCGGCTCAGCTCGCGATGATGTTGCAGGCTTTGGAAGTCGGCTTGGCCTGGGATAAAAGCATCATGAAGGCTGTAAGTGTTTTAATAAAGGGTTCGATTCTCGCTGCGGGACGAATGTTATGTAATGTTATCGCCACAAGTCACTGGAGGGCGCTGCGATTGACAATGGAAGAACATGTTTTAAATTCTGAAAAAAAAAACTTTATATAATTTTCATCAATCGATGGCGCAGTGAGCGAGTAGCCGGCTGAGACGCAAGAGGTGCGGGTTCGATTCTCGCTGCGGGACAAATGTTATCGCCACAAGTCACTGGAGGGCGCTGCGATTGAAAATGGAAGAATATGTAAAGGGTTTTAAATTCTAGAAAAAAAATATACTTTTAAACATTCTATATGTTTCATTAATCGATGGCGCAGTGGGCGAGTAGCCGGCTGATACGCTAGAGGTGCGGGTTCGATCCCGCTGCGGAACAATATTTGTTCCGAGTCTGGTTGTTGTGGTTCTCGTTATTCTTGATTCCTGATACTAGGAGTATTGGGTCATGAACACGTATGTGTCTATTGGGTGTAAAAATAAAACGCGGTGGCGGTGGAGGGTGGCGACAAAGGTGTGTGGTTGTTAAAATTCGCATACAGTACTACAATTTAAATTAATGCTTCGGCAAATTTCGTCTATCATCGGAAATACGAACGCCCATTTATCTAAAGCTGTTACAACAATTTAAATTAATGCTTCGGCAAATTTAGTCTATTATCGGAAATACGAATGCCCATTTATCTAAAGCTGTTACAACAATTTAAATTAATGCTTCGGCAAATTTAGTCTATTATCGGAAATATGAATGCCCATTTATCTAATATTATAAAGCTGTTACAACAATAATGTATTCATAGTATTTTTCAAACTTACGCGGTTAGATAACATAATTGTAAGTTTTACGGGTCAATATCACGTTTACCTTTTTTATTCTTTTCACGACGTTTCAACTGTATTGCAACAGCCGTGGTCACGGGATGGCTGTCATCCCGTATAATGAACGTTTTTCAAATTATTTAACAGCTAAGTTAATAGTCGAAATAGTCCTCTACTAAGCGCCTACCGCAGACTAGCTATCTGTACGAATTAGTCCCAGACTATCCGCGTGTGCGTTTGCTTTATTTAACAGATAGCGAGTCTACGTTAGGTGCTTAGTAGAGGACTATTTCGTCCCCCTTAGGGAATCAGTTAATAAACATGTTTAATGGCTAAAGTCTAGCCAGTAAACATGTTTTATAAACGTTATCCACAGCTTAATATAACAAATTTAAAGAACTCTACCCCTGAAAAGAAATCACTAGAGATGTTTATATGTAATAAGTATTCCAAACATTCATTCATGTTGAATCATGAATGTTGTTTGGAATACTTATTACATAAAAACATCTATGTTATATGTCTATGTATGTTGAATCATCGGGTTCTCGAACCCGCCAGGATGATTCAACATACGAGTTCCTATATCAAAGAAAAGTCACGATCTTCAAATTCGGTGTTCTACTCAAAAACAATACTTCAACATTGAGATTGGACCGAAAGTAAACTAACACAATATTAATACCGAAATTTGGTTGTTACTGATATACCTCCCCACTATATTCCGATCTAAAAAAGTCAAAACTCATTTTGGTAGGAAATCTATTGCCAATATGGGTCCTAGGTTGTATAATCAAATTAATAAAAACATATTATTTTTTTCTGCAAACTATAATAAATTAAAACAAATATTGAATGATTACTTACTTAAACTAAATTATAGAGAAACTGAAGAGCTACTTAAAACCATTTAGTGACATGTCACAACAGATAATAGTCTAAATCAAAATTTAACACCTACCTATACACTATACATATTACAACTGGCATTTATATATATAATAATATTTAAATTAAGTTAAATCTTGTAGTATATTATTCTTATTCCATAACTTTTTATTTTCTCTCCTTTTGTAGCATGCAATTATAGAGAGTCCGTCGGCGAGTCTCGTGACCCCGCTACACAGGCTATTATAGACCTAGTGCGGGGAACAGAGCTCACCTATGGTACAATTTTAATTCCTTGTGAACCTAATTATCTAAGTTATTTATAAGTACCAAATGTTACAAAATTAAGGCAATAAAGCATTATTATTATTATATTACTACACAGGACACTCTTAAGTCTACATAGGATGTTTTATTACGTTGCAGAATTGCCAGTTCTGCCTGTGCGGTGACAACGAAGAGCAGCTTCTTCTGTGCGATGGATGTGACAAGGGCTACCACACGTACTGCTTCAAACCTGTCATGGAAGACATACCAGAAGGCGACTGGTAAGATAACATATAATTTCACGATAATCGGAAACAGCAAGAATCTCCTATCCTACTAATATAACAAATGCGAAAGTCTGTGTGTTTGTTAACACGTATCTCCGTAGCTACTAAACCGGTTTTGATGAAATTTGGAATGTAGATAGTTGAGGTTCTGGAATTCTATTACGGCCGAGACATTATATGGTACTTTTAACGAATTTGCGAGGAAACAATAAACAGATTAATTCAGAAGTTTCACTCCCGCCAATCCAACTGCGTGCGGTCTTTGTACTTGAACTTTTGAAAATAAATTAGCATTCAGCCATAAACAATAAAAAAATTGTACCTAAAAACACGTAATTTATGTTAGAGTGCGCTTAAAAAAACCTCTGTCCAGCAGGTAACATAATTGTTGTATATATATATAAGTAATATATCTGTCATGTAACTCCCATAATACAAGCTCTATTTAGTTTGGGCCTAGATGATGCTGTATGAAAAATGTACACAATATGTTATTAATATTATTAATAGAAATAATTTTAGTGACTAGATGTTTTATAATTTGGCAGGTACTGTTGGGAATGCGTGAACAAAGCCAGGGGCGACCGCGTGTGCATAGTGTGCGGCGGCGCGTTTGGCTCGGGACGGACCATACCCTGCGCGTTGTGTGTGCGAGCGTACCATCAGGAGTGCCACTACCCACCACTGAATAAGGTATATCTATCTATATATATACAAATAAAGCTAAAGAGTTTGTTTGTTCATTTTTGTTTGAACCTTCTAATCTGTAGAACTTCCTTTAAAGTTTGGCTTTGAGAAAATCTTTTTACATTTGATAGGCCTATTGAGGAAGGTGATGAGGTGGTGAGGCGTGATATATATAGGCTTTATATCACGCTACGACCCTCAGGAGCCGAGCAAAAGAAGTAATAGCACGGACAGGCTATGCGATCTGGTGGGTCTGTCGGGGGCCGAGGGCTGCCATGATACACCTATTGTTGTAGAACTATATAACTTGTTTTATCAACACATCATGCACACTAATAAAACTAAATAACTTTTTTTCATAAACTGTTATTTTACACAATCTGGACTCACCTTTATGTTAACTGATCACGATGTTTAGTAAAATACTATTGTGTTCTAATCATGGGTATGTTTGTAACAGAATCCTCGCGGTAAATGGTACTGCAACCAGTGCATAACACGCGCTCCGCCCAAAAAGCCGCGGAACACGAAGAAGCGCGAGAGCAAACACAAAGACAGCATGGACCTCGACGGCAGCATGATTCCCAGGTAACTGTTACAAGATAGATCAGGTAGGTACCATAGGCTACTGTGCGATTTTTATGCAATCTTTTGAGATGTAATTTGCTGGCAGGCTTTTAGAAGTGAATGTTTAGTAGTTGTGAGAGCGCCGATCGATTCTACTGTTTCCAAGAAGGGAATTGAACACCACCTACCTCTAAGTCCCAGGGGAAGAGATGTGCTCCAGACAACACTTTTGGTCACATTATCAAATCACCAAAGCAGCTCAAAGTTCACACATAAGTTCGACACGGTCGAAAAGTATTCAGATGCAGAACGTCTGCGTCGCGCAATGCTCACTGACTCTCCTTGCCGCGGTTGTGCCGGAGTCAGTCTACCGTCGTCGCGAGGTTCGGCGGTGAATTACCAATACCCTCAATTCAACAGTAGAAATCAAACAGTTAGCTACCCTACTTCAACAAGTACTACTAATCACTATTTGGTATCCTAAAAGATCTACTCACTGAGTATGTATCTGAGGATGTCCATTTGGCAATGCAGTCGTGAGCGTAGATAGTCAGAGGCATGTCCAAACTTTACATTTGGTACCATGCCCGCGTATTGCAAGTTAGCGTTCCACGTGACAGGTTACTTCGCCGTTTTGAGCACATTTAATGCGCACATAAATTGTTCGAGTGGAAAAATCCATTGGTTCATCAATCATGTAGTTCCCATAATACAAGCTCTGCTTAGTTTGGGGCTAGGTGGCGCTGTGTGAAATGTCCAGCATTATTTATTTATTTTATAATCACTTTAAATTATTTTTTTCGTTCAGCCCCGCACCATCGCACGCGTCTACGTCCACGACGACCGAGGATTGCTCCAGCACGCTGCTGCAAACGCCGGAGAAGCCCGAATGCGCCGATAAAGGGACGATAACGGAACCAGAGAACAACGGGATGAACGATCATCCAGGTGAGTGTACCACTGTTTTTTGTGAACCAGAGAACAACGGGATGAACGATCATCCAGGTGAGTGTACCACTGTTTTTTGTGAACCAGAGAACAACGGGATGAACGATCATCCAGGTGAGTGTACCACTGTTTTTTTTGAACCAGAGAACAACGGGATGAACGATCATCCAGGTAAGTGTACCACTGTTTTTTTAACCTGAGGATAACGGGATGAACGATCATCCAGGATCATCCAGGTGAATGTACCACTGTTTTTTTAAATGTTCCTCTGTTTTTTTGGAACCAGAGAACAATGGGATGTACGATCATCCAGGTGAGTGTTCCACTGTTTTTAGAACAACGTGATTTCCGTTCATCCTGGTGAGTGTTCCACTGTTTTTTTGGAATCAGAGAACAATGGGATGTACGATCATCCAGGTGAGTGTTCCACTGTTTTTAGAACAACGTGATTTCCGATCATCCTAGTGAGTGTTCCACTGTTTTTTTGGAATCAGAGAACAATGGGATGTACGATCATCCAGGTGAGTGTTCCACTGTTTTTAGAACAACATGATTTCCGATCATCAGTCAACAAGTATGTTCAGTCGAAACAATGACTTGTCGAACTATGTTTCTTCGAAGTTAGCGACGTGTCGAAATAACGAACTGTCGAAATTCAGTGGGACACTGTATCCAGGTATGAATCTATCGCAAACTATAGTATATTATAATAGATACTGCCAATGGCTCCGCGCGCGTTTTACCAGATAAAAGTAGCCTGAGACTTTACAGTTAAGTTTTTTCGTCGATTTTTGTTGCGAAATTGGTCTCCACGAAAAGCTATTTTATTTTAACGGGATAATATGCCTTTGTCCATCCTACATATTGATGAAATATTGTTTGCAATCGTATGTGTAGTTTCGGGGATTACCCCCCTACATACAAACTTTACCTCTATAATATAAGGATTATTTAGTTAAAAAATAGTAAGCTTACAGTATAAAACTTAAGTATAATCCCAACGCATTAACTATTCGACGTTTTCTGTTTATTTATTTCGCTGAACCAAGTCACGTAGTTGCATTTAAAATTGCCGATTTGTGTATCTGGCCCGGCTATAACGCAAGAGGTGCGGATTCGATTCCCGCCTCAGGACAAATGTTTGTATGAGCTGGAAATATTTGGTCCGGTTCTGGGTGTTTTTTTTTTAATTAAATTGACAGGAGTCCCTCTGACGTGATCAGAGTCGTTGTATCGCTAAGCTTATGGTCTAGCGTAATTATTTTTGTAAGATATTCTTACGGTTTTGGGAATTGTGGTACCACGGTACTCGTAGTAACTGATACCCACGGCACAGGGAATCCTAGCTCGGGGTCGGACTATTTGTCTGTTGGGTGTGTTAATAACTGTTGGTAGTTTTTGTTTAGTCAACATGAGAAAGGAAGAATGTCACATTACGAGAAGATTGTTAAATATGAATGTGGATGGAAATAAAAGCAGAGGTAGGCCAAAGAAAAGATGGATGGATTGTGTGAAGGATGACATGGTTAAGAAAGTGAGTACTGAGATGACGACTGATAGAGGAGAGTGGAAGAAGAAAACATGTTGTTCCGACACCACGTAATGTGGGATAAGGACAAGAAAATGATTTCTATCTATCTAGTTTTTGTTAAATCATAATTTTGTTGTTGTAGTCGCTCAACCAGAGTTCACGGATGACGGGCCACCGCCCGAAAAGCGGCGGGCGCTACAGTACGTCGGCGGTAACGGAGCCATTCCCCACGACGAGAACGAACAAAGCATCGATAGTAAGTGATTCAGCAGGTCTAACGTTAAAATATCTATCCGAAACTTCGTTGCGAAACGAAACACGAAGTTTAAGCTACCATGAAGTTTCATTGGATTTATTTATTTCGTTCGGGAGCTATACAGTTTGTTTCGTAATTGAAAGAAAGATGACAAGTCTGTTTTCGCTTACAAAAGAACTCTGATAAAATACGTATGTGTTTCATGGTACGAATCGACCGAAAATTCGCTCCGATACTTCGGAATTGTATTACATGGTAGCTACGCAGAGTGTCCAGACGAATACCGCTTTCTGTTGGCGTCAACGCCCGCGGAAAGATTGAATTGTATGGAGATGACATTAGCTGTGGAAATGTCACGTGACTTCTGCCAAGTTTGACGCAAAAGGTTGCGGGTTCAATTCCCGCCGCGGGACAAATGTTTGTATGATCTGCAAATGTTTGTCTCGGGTCTGGGTGTTTTCATGTATAGTATGTATGTATTTATTTATAAAAAAAATGTATATAAGTATATCAGTCATGTGGTTCCCATAACACAAGCTGTGCTTACTTTGGGGATAGATGATGCTGTTTGAAAAATCTCCAGCATTATTATTATTTGACGAGCTCTGTGGAGTAGTGGGCGAAGGCTCGCCAGAGACGCAGAAGGTTGCGGGTTCGATTCCCGCCGCGGGACAAATGATTATATGGTCTGCAAATATTTGTCTTGGGTCTGTCTGGGTGTTTTCTATGTACAATATATATGTATTTACAAAAAAAAGTCATCTAGTTACTATAACACAAGCTCTGCTTACTTTAGGGCTAGATGATGCTGTGTGAAAATATCCTGAATTATTATTAATAATTTATTGATTGCTTGTTAACAGATGAAGACCGCGATAGTGAGAGCGTGTCTCTGGTGTCTCGCGCTAAGAAAGAAAAGAACACCGCCAAGAAAATCGCGAAAGATCTGCTTTTCTGCAAGTAAGTGTGATCGTATTTCTGATTATTTATCTCATTAATTATTTATTAGACGTAGTGTTAAGGTATTATTTGAAAAAAAAAAAAAGGAAAATTCCTGCCTGACAATCAAATTACAAAACATCTCCTACTGTGCAATTATTTTTGTTGGTTTAGTTTAGATATTATTTTTACTGTAAAATAGTCTTATGCACAATAAATTTTTATTTTGCTGGTTGGGATATTTTTTTAATTTAACCATATATATCATTGGTTGTTATACAAGCCAAGTCAATTATGTTTTCAAATTTGGATTAAAATAATACACATAAATTACAAAATTAAAATATAAAAAAATTTGCTCATATAAAAATAAAAATTACTTAATTATCAAAAAAAATATTATAAAATTAATATAATATTCAAGTTATTGTCAAAAGCACACACTTCGTTGTCATGCAAAAATGAAGGTTCTGCTAGATAGCTCAACTGATCCAGATCACTACCAGACGGAAGCGTTCCCAAAATACTGGCCGCATTGTCACGCTGAATGGCAATGTTAATACGTTGTATCTAAAAATTATAAAAATAGTATAGAATAAGCTTGTATTTAGCATAAACAATGAAACACATACACCGACAGCTAAAATTAGGTAACACAAAATTTTTACTAAATAACGGGATATTTACCATGATTTGTGAGTGTCCCTATATTTTGACCACGGGAGGAAATGACTATTAGTAAAAATGTTCACAGATATGATAGTTTCAAAAGTTATAAAATTAGGTATCTACTTCAAACAAACAAACAAACGAATGTATGAATTGATAGTACAGCAAGAAAGTGGCGCCACTAAAACTGTAACTGCATTCACAGAACCCTGCTCGGCGACATGGAGATGCTCGAGCACGCGTGGCCGTTCCTGATACCCGTGAACACAAAACAGTTCCCGCAGTACAAGAAGGTGATCAAGTGCCCCATGGACCTCTCCACCATCAAGCGGAAACTGAACGACGGCACGTGAGTACAACTTAATTTAAATAATCAGTGCAAGAGGATAAATAACATCCAATACATAGTCCTGATATATATAGGTAGATCAAATAAATAATTATATATACATAGACGACCTCTGTGGCGCAGTGAGCGAACTTCCGCCTGAGACGCAGAAGGTTGCGGGTTCGATTCCCGCCGCGGTACAAATGTGAACAAATGCACAGAGGTCGTCAATATTATATGATTGGTCCCAAAGCACCCACCTTTCGCCCAAAACCAGCATAAAATGTACAAAATCCATTAAAATTGAGTCGATATATGTTATCGGGTTAAACCGACAAAATTATTTGTGCTAGATTTAAATAACAGTAACCGGGAATTATCGTTGTGGTCAAATAAATAAAAATAAAACAAAATTAAACACATAGCGAGTTTTGGTAACTTTATTTTCTGTCACTTTCGCTAACATAGATTGTTTTTATGGCCCAGGTACAAATGCAAAGAGGAGTTCGCTTCGGACATCCGCCTTATATTCAGCAATTGCGAGGTCTTCAACGAGGATTACAGTCCGGTAGGACGAGCCGGACACAACATGAGGCAGTTTTTCGAGGAACGCTGGGTCAACATATGAGAGAAAACCTTCAACATGTGAACAAGGTGTGAAATTCTTGTAAAAATCTACCGACTTTCGGTAACTGAGAGGTTTTTAGCGAGGAATAAAGCCTATTGTTCCTTGCGTGTTGCAATAAAAGAACCTTAAATTGATGAAAGTTTATGTGGAACCCTCTTATTTATAATCGCTCGCTAACCTAATCCTGCCCTTTTCTAAAACTAATCAGGCAGACTTTTAAAACTCTGATAAAGTTAGAGAGTGATTATGAAAAACAGGGTAAAAATCGTCAGATTTTTTTTTGGTAACTGAGAGGTTTATACCAAGAAATACAACTCAGTGGATAGTTCCTTTTGCGTGTTCCCGCGAAAATAACCTTAACTGTAATGCTAACAAAGGTTAAAGTGTTAAAATCGTCCGATGGTTTTCGGTAACTGGAAGGTTTATAGCAAGGAGTCAGTGAAAAGCACCTTAAAATTATGTAAATAAAGGTCAAAGTGTTGTGAAAGTGTCGGTAACTGTTAGGTTTATTAAGCATGGAGTAAAGTCGGGTAAATCTAGCGAAAATCACCTTAACTTGGTGTACCTTAATAAAGATATAAAGGTTAAAAAATTACCATAAGGTTTATGGTAAAGAGAGATAAATAGCAATAAATAAAACTCAGTGGGCGAGCTATCGAAAATCATCTTAAAATCATGTAAATAAAGGCCAAAGTGTTGTGAAAGTTGGTGGATGGTTTTCGGTGCCTAAAAGGATTAAAATCCAGAAGGTCGAGCTAGCGAAGAGCACCTTAAAGTGATGTAAATAACGGTCATAATACGAAGGTGAAAATACGGCGTTGTTATTAAAACGTCGGGTAAATAGTTGTGAAATAATTCCGCTACGATATTCTTTGAACGGAAACTTGTATAAATAAAAACCTTGCAAGGTTTTCGGGGTCACCAGAAATATTACATATTTCTATATACACTGATCTTATAACGAAAACTAAGCATAAAACTATTTGGTATCGTTATAATGTATATATTACGACGAGACCATTTACATTAAACTAAACTTAAGCTCGAGTTCATCAACACAAATAAAGGGCGGTTAGTACCTAATCAAAGCATTTTTACACTTGTTTTTATAGGAATCTGTCAAATTCAATGGTTAGACTAGACTGTCCGTTTATTTAGTTGGTGAAATCAAGCCTTAATGGTCAATGGAACGTCGTCAGTAGGAGTATAGTAAAGGGCATGATATAGTTTTGTATATATATTTTGTCTACAAATGCGCATCTCTAATAATAAGAGAATTCTATAAGATATCTACTACCTTAAAACTATCTCAGAATAAGTTTTGATGAGCTAGTCGGGAGGCCTATAAATTTAAAATCTATGTTTGGAATTTATAGGCCTCCCGAATTGGATTATTGCATTGTGCCAAGTAGCGCCTATAAAGACGAATCTATTTATAGTTTTGCAAAAAAGGGTTTAACGGCAACTAAAATAATTTTCAATTAAATGAAAGAATGTGTTGATTTATCAGAAAAAGTGTTCTTTTTAAATCTCTTTTTTGCTAAGCTATAATCAAGTAAAGGTAAAATACGAATTAAAACTTAGTTGTAGTTGATTACAACTAAGTTTTAATTCTTATTTTACATACCCATAGCTTGCTCATTATTTCTTATTCTGAGATTTCTTCGATGAAGACAAGAAATAAGGATGGGACACGGAATTATATGGATTTATCGATGTTCTTTCACACGCCTATAATACGATAAAATAAGAGATACAAGCATACAACGAACCACAATATCTGTATCGGTTGATAGAAGAATCATGTTACTATTTATAATATTTTTTTGCAATTACCATGACATTCATTCCATTGTCAAAATAAACTCCATATGGAGGTTTGAACAATAACATTCCACTTAAAATTGACTTTAGAATCCTGAAAATAGGTTTCAAAAACAGATAATGACATTTCGGGAATCACATCAAACATTTGCGAAAACTGTAGGTGATTTTATGAATAAAACTTGTGGACAGCGCACATGATTATCGTTGTTGTATTTAATTATGTAGCTGACTGTACATATTATTTTTAAGTCTAAAGTATTAGATGAGATCTATTTTAAGCATAGAAAGATGTCATTGTCGGTGTAGTTATATATTTTTTATCATTTGCGCATAGCAACGAAACAGTATTTTAAACAGAATTTTAATTTGGAAAAATTCGCATACTCTTTAATTTGGTGGCCAGTTTTTGAACTAGATTCAAAAGTGTAAAAATAGTTTTGTATTTCAAATTGTTGGTATTCGACAGGAGTACATAGCGAATATTGTTAATATTAAGTGTAGTGTAGGGCCTAACTGTCAAGTATAGCGCGTAGGCCTTAGTTTCTTAAAGAAATTCTCAAAATCGATGTAACTTTTTTCCGTCGATTCGACATTTTAAAGTAAAAATTTATAGAAATGTCTGATCGGTAGTTATAATAACTAATTTAAATCTATAGTCGTATAGATTGATTTTAACTGCTTCTAATATGTTTTAGACTACGCTAATAACTCTTACGGAGTTACAATAGTTATATTGACAATAAATATATGTCAAATTTTCAATTCATAAAATATTGTAGACTTTTCGTCGACATTGTAGTAAGTATTTTAAGCGATTTCTTTTTGCAATTAAGTAAACCTTTTTAAAATGTCCAAGTCGTTCGACTAGATTGTTTTGGAAAAAAATGTGATTTGTTTTTTTAGATATTTTTTAAATCTGTTCTCGAATAATAGTGTTGTAAAAATAATCAATGTATGTCAGTCAAGTTAAACTTATAGTAGTCTCCATTTCTATTTATTACTTCCAAACTGTTTATTTATTAAACTGTTTAATGTAGTTTGTCTTGTGATTGGAAGGAAACTACTTACTAGTAAGTACTTATATTTTGCCGTATATTTTTCTGGTTTTTACAATTATTTTGTGGTGTATTTTTCTTAGATAAGCATAAGCCATGCAATTATGTGACCAAGTTGTATTTAACATTCAAGTAATCGATGTGCCAGTTCAGTCACATCTTTACGATGCGTTACAAAGATCATCGACTATCGATAAAGGCGTGTGGTACAACACTATCTAATAAAAAGAACACAACGATTAAAAGCTCTTTAGCTATCTTTTCTACGGAGTATTTTAGAGAAAGTATTAATTTAGATGATACGTGCAGCTAATAACTACATTTTAAATAAATTATTTAGTTCGTTTTACATGTGCATACTTGTAGTTGTGAAATCTATTATAAAAAGGACCGATATGACAAATGTTCTTAAGTACTGTGACTGCGCTGTGATTGAAGGCGCGTCGTGACTTGTTCTCTTTATTGTATAAAATATTATAACCGCCCGAAAACTTTCGACATGCGACTGTTTTATCTACGTATATAATTTAAATTGTTTATAAGTTATCGATAACTAAAACTATCGAGAAAAAAGGTGTTGTTAAAGTCCAAATATCTTTGCCCAAAATTCGTATGGGTTGTAATGTTTACAATGTAAACGATTATAAAGGGGGCGCTATATAGTCTTTGGACTAGACTACATAATATATAATTGTCCAAAACTAGTATTAAAGTAATAAATTAACACTTTAATATTTGCTTGATGATAAGTTCATTTGGTTGGAAATGTAGGTAGCTGTCCTATCGGGCCTTTTTATTGTACTAGGTACAATTCTTGCAAGCTATATTTGCGGGTGTGAATATAGTCACAGGTATCTAATATACGAATTTTAGGATTATAATTCTGCCTGTGCCTTAAGTTATGAGAATCGGTTAGTTTGGCTGCGTATTGGATTTTTTGAAACAAAATTTGTCTTTGAACCTATTTGTCTTTTTTCATCAGCTAATTTAAATTTCACACCCGCAAATATATTTGGCAAGAGTGTAGACTCTACTGCCAGTATAAAAGGTTTGCGAGTTATTTTGTTTACAGTGTGCATTGGTTTTAACCATAAATGGATATATAAATTATATATACGATAAATAAATAATTTTCGAAGCACTATATTTTGTTTTTATTGCGTGGTTATGCTTTTATATAAATTCCCTTGTAAGTTGAAATTAATGAAATGTTTTATTGCTATCTGAAACAGATATCGTAGGTATACATATTGTTTTCTCTACTAAGGTAAGTAATAAATAGTCTAATTCTAATAAAACAGTACCATAGGTTATGCTCTGTTCCCCACACTAGGACTATAGCCTGTATGGCAGGGTCACAGGGACTCTACGGACTCTCCCACTAAAACGAAACTAGATACATAACTAAATATGCATGTACATAGTACGGATAATGGTTGGACTGTTGAGAAAAAATAAACCAAATTGTAATAGTAGCTTAGGAAGTTACTGTCTACAGTAAACAAATACAATTTTATACTAAAAATAAAATTAGGTAACACTAAATAAAAAGCAAACACGCTCACGACTGCCTTCCCCATGGTGGATATCCTCAGATACATACTCAGTGAGTAGATCATTGAGGATACCAAGTAGGGGGTAGTCAGAGGCACGTCCAAACATTACATTTGGTTCATGCCCGCGTTTTGCAAGTAGTAAGCATAAAATATAAAAGGTAACATTAAATAGGGTAAGTACCACCAATAAGCTAAGTTGTAGATGTGTGTGTGTATGTTTGGGTGCGAGTGTGAGTTACCTCGAAAACTCGCATAGGATTCTGGTTGTCACAGGTGTAACCCACGCACGAGTATGTGAGTGAGATGTCTACTGTTTGAGTTATTAATCTTGCGAGATGATTGCACACCTGTTTCTGGCTATGTAATAATTTGATGACAGCGAGTTGATATGACAAAGGAGACGGTGGACGCTGGAACTCTTCGATAAATAATAGTCGAATATGGTTTATCTAAAGGCCCAGTCAAACAGACGCGGTGATGGTGGCGATCAAAGTTCGCGTAAATATACTGATCGCCACCGCATAAGATTAACCGGGCCTTAACATAAAACATAATACTGGACTCTAGTGGCGGATCCAGGAGTTTGATCTCGGTTTAGGAGAGGCTTGACCCAGCTATAAGGTTGGCTTTATCAAGGCAAACACAAACAGTTTTGTTTGTCAGGGGTGGACCCAAATGCTTTTGGCGCCTTGAAAATCAACTTCGTAGGCAAACGCATGACGTCTTAAGACAAGTGTCTGTCCGTGTGTAAAAAAACTCTTGCCTATTTCATGTTCTGATTTCTGTTTTCAAGTTGACGACGCGGGGAACAAAATATTTTCGATATCTCAACATCGTCTCCTGCTTGGTACGTAGGTACGTACGACTCATCCACAAAATAAAAGATTAAAAACTGTGTAAAACTTTATTAGTCACTAAAATTACCTATTTGTTAAATAGTTCACGCGTTTTCAGCAGCGGTTTCTTTCGCCTTTGCCCTCTTCATGATATTCCTTCTGTGGCTACGTTTCTTGACCAAAGCCGTACTGCCCGCTAGCTTACCCGACTTCTGCAAGGCGACGAGTTTCGCTGCTTTGCCCTGAAAAAAAAAGTAATGTTTTAAAAAAGCTTTCATATAAATAGCCTCAGTCAGAAAACAAGCATTGCTATTCGAAAATGTATAATGCCGCCAGCCTTTTGGGTACCCTGCCTACGGTCGGTGACTTGAACCGACTTGAACTCTGTTTTCTACCTGTACAAAATTTCCCAGTTTAATATGATGTAGATAGTTCTCGGGAAACAGGTTCCATACCTTATTGCACGCCAAATAATAATTTCAACTTGGTTTTTCTATGTATAATATTTATGTATTTACAAATAATATATATAAGTATGTGTATGTGTGAAAATTAGCATTATTTATTTTATTTTAACTATCATGTACCTACAATATTTGATTATGTAATCTAATGGGCGGTCTTATCGCTAAATAGCAATCTCATTGGATGAAACGGACTGTCATAAAATAAAACAATGGTGTACCGCATTCCCCGTGTACAAAGTTTTTTAACAACTTAACAGGTAGTTGTAAAAAGTTTTTTTTTAATGTAGAAGAGATCTGGCTACATAATTATAATTGGTAAGTACTAGAACTAACTTGCATTAAAAAAATAAATAGTAAATGTTGTAAACGTGAAAGTCAGAAAAAATATAACACTTTTAAGTACAATAATAGTGTGGTTGAAAGTTTTGTGGGTGGTTGAGACATACCTTAGCTTCGCTTTTTGTGATTTTGCTGTTCTGTTGCGTTGTGTACATCACATTGATGCGTTTGTTGTCCAACATTGAATGGTGCTTCGAAAGAGCCATCTGGAAACAGTATTGAATGTCAAAGCTGGGAAAAACCATATAACGGGGGGAAAAACCGTACTCTCATGAAAATGGGGTTATTTTTTTTTTGACTATATATGTGGCTTGAATTACAAAGCTGGAAAAAAACATATAACAGAGGAAAATTCTCATGACAATCGGATCATCTTTTTTTTACTACTAAAGTGGCAAGCATGAAAACGGCCTGCCTGTTGGTAAGCGGTTACTGTAACCTATGGACGCTTGCAACACCGGAGGTATCACTCGCGAGTTGCTGATCCTGATACATAACGAGTGAAAAGTCTCATATGCCTACAATTTCACCAGTACCCTTCAAATCGGAAAACAGTAAAGTGAGCATTACTGCTTCATAGTAGTACTTCCTCGGGACGAGCTCTTTCACAAGGACCTCTACAACTTGTACCGATGTATACGGATAACGTCTCGTTTCGCGAAAATTTTATTAAAACATTATTTTAAAGAAAAACGAGGCGTCGTTTGAAACTTGAATTGGAAACCGGGCAAGTCGGTATTAAACATGGAGTAACGTTTCAGTATAAAGCGTTTTATACTGAAAAGTCCCTTCTGCTTGAACCGAAGATGAACCAATTTATATGGGGAGCGAAAAAATGGGGCACAAATATTTCGTTTTAGACTTTTTATCAATTTCTGGTTTATGAATATTGGTAAGTATTTATTTTTTCCTGAAAATACAAAACTATCATTCATCCTAGCATGTACAGCGTCTCTCATTTACCGCATATGCGATAAAGCCTTAGAATGTCCTACCCCATGTCCTATGCCATAGACCTTCAGTCTTAGTCTTCAGGAGAAAAGAGCACAATCTGTCTCTTTCTTTAGATTATGTTTGATATATATTTTTATATAATTTATAGTATATCTTTACATTGCAGTTTACTATATATATTTAGTATATGTAGCTTTAAGTAAGTATATGGTTTTTTTACTCTTTTCTTCAGTACACTATAATCACTTCACCATAGGCCAAGATTTGCTTTACACTCTGTTCAGGGTTAATTTCACCTTTGAGTGTCACACCAATCTGTCTTTAGTAAGTGTTAATTTGTGTTTATAAATTAAAAATACAAATAAAGAAGAGGCATGTGTATGTATGTACGTGGACTCCTTTTTCCGCACTCGGCTCAAAGTTGGTCCATGACACGTGGCTAGATGACTAGGTTAACATAATTATAAGTTTAACGGGTCTTTATCGCGTGACTAGGTTAACTTCATCTAAGTATTGTATACTACTGTGTTTTTGGGTGATAAATACATTTATTCATGCAACTATGTACGAGTAGGTATATACAAAAAATACAGATGAAACAGCTAGACTCAACTGATCCAGATCACTACCAGGCGGAAGCGTTCCCAAAATACTGGCCGCATTCCCACGCTGAATGGCAATGCTAATGCGTTGAACCAGATAAGAGCCAGCTCTCTTGTCATTTGCACTTGTCTGTGTTGAATAAAAAACCTCTCTATCAATCTAACTCCGCCCAAAAGAACAGAAGCTTCCTGGGATCTTTGCAGGATTCGCTTAGTGAAATCGGCCTGTTGAAGATTTGTTCGCATCGAGTTGCTCCACCTAAAAGGCATATTAAACTAGGTTCCCACCTCATAAGTCAGTTCATTGGTTACTTCCAAAAAAGCTATGGCACTCTTCTTATCTTCCACCTGCTTCGGTATCCGTATATCTTTGATATTCTCATCTATTTCTGAAAAATGCTTCTTAAGCTGAAAAAATAAATTGTTATCTCTTTAATAGCTCAAGGTTTGCTGGAAGAAAACTCTATGGTTAAGCTCGCCTTTGTACATGTCATTTAATTCTGCCTTTTGTAAGTGTTTATTTGTGTGTACAATAAAGAATAAAGTACACCTAAATAAGCATACAACTTGATGGTAGGTGATTATTTATTTATTGAATTATATAAAAAAAAAACAAACACGCTCACCACTGTCTTCCCCATGGTGAACATTCTCAGATACATACTCAGTGAGTAGATCTTTGAGGAAACCAAGTAGGGGGTAGTCAGAGGCACGTCCAAACGTTACATTTGGTACATGCCCGCGTTTTGCAAGTATTGCTAGCTTGTATTATGGGAACTACATGACTGATATACTACTTGTATACTTTATTTTTGTATAAACATACATACACCCAGACCCGAGACAAATATTGGCAGATCATAAAAGCTTTTGTCGTAGCTACAGTTCTGTTACAGCTTATCTTCTAATTGGTGGGCTTCAGCCCAATCAGGCAAGTACTACTACAAATACTAGTACTAGTAATACTGCTGGCTATCTCACTCTTTTTAAGAACCTTCATAAAAGTCATGCAAGACTATATTAAAGTAAAATATTTGATTTGATTGCAAAAATAAAGGCGTAAACTGGTAACAGAAAAACAAACAAATAACCTCATAGCCCAAACACATAAAGAAGAATCTTGCATAGTGGGTAAAAAATATGGCTTCACTATTCATATAAACTAATTATACAGGAATATTATGGTGGTATCAGCCAGTTAAATAAATAAACACCCACACACTTAAATAGTCCTGACCCCACACTAAGATTCCCTGTGTCATGGATATCGGAAACTACGAGTACTGTGGTACCACAACATCCAATCTCTGAACAAATATCCGCAGAACATGCAAACATTTGTCCCGCAGCGAGAATCAAAACCGCACCTCTTGCGTCGCAGCCGGCTACTCACCCGCCGCGCCACCGAGGTCCTCAAGATTAATTATACAGTAAGTCATGAAAAAAAAGTCACCTTCTCCTTGTCAACATCTAAGGGAAGGTTTCCAATGAACACAACATATCTCTTCGGGCCCTTCACCTTATTAACCAATTGTTCCTTCTCTTTCTTAGGCTCTTTCTCTTCTTTTTCATCATTTTCTTTGCCTTTTGACTTCTTATTTTTCTTCTTCTTTTTTTTACTTTTTTCTATTGGCTCTACTGGTTCAAGCGTTGTCTTTAGCATGTTGTATAAGATACGCAGCTTTCTTAAGTCAGCATCTGTCAAGTTCTCGGAGCTCTTAAGAATGGTCTGTATCTTCCCATGCAATATGTCCGCTGAAATGGTGTTGTCGGTGCCCTGAAGTTGTGCTTTGATTGCTTGTCGGATACGGCCTAAAATTTTGACAGGTGACCAAAATAAGCTAGTTAATATTTGACAGTTGCATGCAGACAAATAAGGCGGACTTATTGTTAACTTCTAATCAATTACTTCGAAATAGAAGGAAAACTAAGTAGGAAGTTAAGAAATTGTCTAGTGAAGTACGGCCATACCTATTTCTGCCAACACACATTTATGCTTGTATTGCTGTGTTTTGGTTTGAAGGGGTGCCAGTGAAATTACAGGCACTTGACAGACCGTTTTATGTCTCAGGGTTGGCAACATGTGAGTGATATTTCTGGTGTTGCAAGCGTCCAATAACCAATAGGTGGGTCATGTTTTTATTGGCCACTTTAGTGTGTTACGTTGGAAGGGGCGCCAGTGAAACCCAGACAAATGAGACTTTTCAAACATTATGTCTCAGGGTCAGCAACACTTGAATGATACCACTGGTGTTGCAAGCGTCTATATGGTAACCGCTAACCAATAGGTGAGTCGTATTTCAATTGACCAATTTAGTTGTATAAACACAGAAATAGGTATGGTTGGTGGTTGTCTCATAGTCAGATAGCATTCTCACATTTTGTGGAACAAATGTGGATTGGTTTGCATGTAGAAAAAACATTTATATAGGTGTCTAGGACAGGCTATAGGATAGGATTTAGAACCTAGGTTATTAAATCGACACATGTCTTGTATAATGCAAATATCTTTGTACACATCTGACATGCTATGTGCTGGGTTTAAGAACCTAAGTTATTAAATAACATACCTTTTTGATTGTTATTGAAAGGCACCTTCAAGAATCTATCAATAAGATCCTTGTTCTTAAAAATTGGGTACTTTTCACTGATTTCATCCATGGACAGGCCTTTAAACATGACGGTTGGAAGCTCTGTTTTTTGAACAGCGGCATTTTTGTGCTTAAGTTTGGGCGATTCAGGTTTTTTCTCTACAGTCTCTATCACTATAGGTGTAGGTTCTGATATAGACACTTTAACTTTTTTCTTTTTATCTTTCTTGATTGGTGATGGAGGAGTGACCTGTTTTGGTTTGGTGACAGGAGAGTCTACTCTGATGGGAGAGTCCACTTTGATGGTTTTGGGCTCTGATGCAGAAATGCAGAAGGATGCTTTGCGTTTACGTTTCTTTCCGATTACAGACTTGGGTTTCGGTTGTTTCTCCATTCTGTAAGGTAAATAACAATTTATAGGATACATAGGTACGTAGTTACTTTGTTCATTCTGCTAAATTTGCCTTCAATAAGTGGAAAAGTGTATATTAAGTGAACTACAAAGAATAAAAATACAAGAATGTGAACATTAATATGTTCAATAAGTACCTGTAATAACATAATATAGGTATCAAAACAATACCTCTGATTTAGCATCAGAGGTATTATTTTTATTTTATAGGTTACTATAGGTTTACACAGATACTAACATAATCGTAAGTGGTATTCACGTACTTATTTAAAAAAAAAAGATGTAAAATGTTGGATAAGCCCAAATTATTTCTGCTTTTATTCAAAAGTACTGAAAAACGTGTGTAGAACACGTGCTATATGTTTATGTTTCGACAGTGTCTTTTTAGACTTGGGACTTGTTTTTTTGACAGCAATTCTAAATTTACAAGCCATAAAATTACTTACTTTTGGAATAATAACGATATGTTTGGATTTGTTGGTAATTTATTGCATCGTTTTCACTAGGTAATTAAATTGATAGATTTCCTAAAATGAAAAGCGGTGTTGTTTGCTACGTTTTGTTTTGAAATTTTCGTTTGATTGACACATTGACTGACATTGACTGCCTTGACAATTCGACAACAAGATCAAGAATTTTAAAGGTGATTTCCGTAAGCCAAAGATTTTCAATCATCTCTTTCTGCGTCATGAAAATCGGAACGAAAGCAATTTGCAGCAAAAGTTTGGAATTACTGTGGTTCAGCAAATGCTTCATAGATGGCTCTGTACAGCGAACATATGGCATCCAATTATGTATTATAATTATTTTATTTCAGCGATGTCAATGATTCAATTATGTCTGTTATTATGATCTGAGTTAATTACAAGGAAATATTACATTTCATGCTTATTCAATTTATGTTATAGGTCTAAATTATGTATCATACCACATAGATGGCGTTAGGTTGGGGTTATTGCAACATTATAACCATGTTTTGGTCATTAATTCACATTATTTTAAAGTAATTATCAAAAACAATATTTCTAATAAACTAAAATATTCCTTCTGCGTGTACTTGAAGCAAAAAATGTTTCTTAAATCTATAACTAATTTAAATATCAACAAAAGTTCTAGATCGCGCAAGCAAAGTTTTTTAGCTTATTTGGTATATAACATGTAAAAATTTCTGTTCAGATGTACTTGCTTCGGCAGTACATATACTAAAATTGGAACGATACAGAGAAGATTAGCATGGCCCCTGCGCAAGGATGACACGCAAAATCGTGAAGCGTTCCACATTTTTTGGAGTTTTTCTCGTTTCCTTTCATTACATTTCTTAGTGGTTGTGTGCGGAATTCGCTAACTGTATATTTTTTGTCAGTTTTTATATTGTTCATAATTCTGAGCCTTAGTAAATTTATTAAATTGATAGGAATCGTCCAAGAAAATTTGTTTCACTAAGTCACTTAGTTAATTTCATTGTAGTGCGTATCTAGTAATTCTACTCGAGCATGAAGGCTTATTTGATAACATTGACGTCCTTTGTGGCCCAGAGGGCGAAGGCCCGCCTGAGACACAGAAGGTTTCGGGTTCGATTCCCGCCGCGGCACAAATGTTTGTATGATATGAAAATATTTGTATCAGGTCTGGGTGTTTTCTATGTATAATATATATATTTTTTACAAGAAATTAAAAAATATCGTTGACAGTGCCAACAATAGATTTCATAGTTATTTTTCAAATTAAAAGTGATTTTTATGATTCGTTTTAAAGAGTCTAATAGATTGAGCTTGGTAACGAGGGTCTGATGATGAAGCCAGGACGTGGAAAGTGGAAATATTTTTGAAATTGTTTATGATAAAAGCGTGTATTTATGTTTTTTTATAAATACAAACAAACAAACACGCTCACGACTGCCTTCCCCATGGTGGACATCCTCAGATACATACTCAGTGAATAGATCTTTGAGGATACCAAGTAGGGGGTAGTCAGAGGCACGTCCAAACATTACATTTGGTACATGCCCGCGTTTTGCAAGTAGATAATACACATTTATTTTTTGTTAAATACGTTCGTAGATAACACCATCATGTACACTTCAAGTGAGATATATATAAGGTTACGCACCTAAATACTTCAAAAAAAAAATGGTATCAGACCAACGCACCGAATGACAAAACGATCAAACAACAGGCTCTTTCATTGTGTTGCAGGTAAAATATTCAACGCAGTCAGTAATGGGGTCGTTGGTAGCTTTGAATAAAGCAAGCAAGGAGGTCGCAATCTTATTTGCCTACTATAAACCTGTTTCAAAAAAGGCACGCTACTATCTTGCATATTTGCTCAAGATAAGCTTTCTTTCCGACGAAACTCCGAATAAGCCATCATTATGAAGAAGTGGAATTGGCTGTATGAGCTTGCCACTGCCAGAAAACTGCGCAATTAAAGGTTATCTCGAGCGACCGCGAACTGATAGTCAAATGTGTCGATTACCATTTTGATGATTTTTTCAAATCCCAAAAACTCACATCTTAACTCTATCGGGGATCGAACCCGCGACCTTCTTGATGTTCGCTTGGGCGAAATTGCATCGGACTGAGTGGCAAGTTTGCCCTCGTTTCGAGTGAGGTTGCAAAAGTATTGTAAAATCTTGATATTCGATATTTAAGCTTTTATTAAGTGCCTAAAACGGTGATAGGGTCTTGAGGAAACTGACACGCTCTAGAACCAAACGATTCGAAGGCACGTGCCTCGGTTAGTGTTACACTAAAGCAACGATGGGCTTGCAACCTGTCATGCGGAATGCTAACGACTATGCAGAAATATGAAGTAGGGACGAGCCTCTGACTGATCTTAGGAGTCCATCCTAATCGGGATTACAGTTGTCAGCCTGTTTGTATGTTTTGATATTTACTAAACTAAAAGTGTGGAAAAAATAAGTTTCCTAAAGTTCGTTTTTTGTAGCATAAAAAAAAAACACAAATCACATATGTACTAGCCCTGATCCTACACTAGGATTCCCTGTATCATGAAACTACGAATACCTACCATGGTACCAACACCAAGTCCCGGAACAAATATTTATACCGAAGAAACAACCATTGATGATGGTGGCTCGATACCGTGGTGGGCTTATTCGGAGACCAGATCTCTGTCTTATCGGCTGATAATGAAGCTTTCTTTCACTCGGTCAAAGCTCAGCATGAAAAAATACAAAGTTGACCGGAATAAGTGCAGCGAAGCGAAAACTAACTGTTGAGAAAGTAATTTACATTGCTTGGCGGGCGGAGCAAGGCGGAATGCTCAGTGGGACCGCAGTCGCGTAGCGGTCAAGGCTTCACGGCATTCGCCCTGTGCCTACAACTTTTGTAAAAAAAAAACATAAAGCGCGCGCCCGCGAACTGTCAAAAATAAGTTCTTTTCGTCGCACGGTTGATTAGATTTTTTTTTATGGTACTTTTCGAAGCTCGTCACTAGAGCACGAATAACTGTTAATCCTCAGTACCAGATAATGAGTTCGCTGTGATTGTGAGACTACGTCTTGGCAAATAGACAGGTGAATAAAATTTATAATTATTTTTAAATATAACCACCTACTTCAGGTATGTATTGCACCGTTGTTTTTTTAGCACGAACCATTTTTGACTATGTGTAACGAACCAAATTCAAATTCGTATTGATACACTTCTGTTTTACCGTTCGTTTTTCGAACGTCGACTGAATTAAAAAGTTTATATTTTAAACACAGCAAAGTCAAGTTTTTCTGCAAGTTATTAGTGCGCGGTCGAGACGATCGGGAATAACGGCCCTGTAATCATAGGTTGTTGCTCTTCCTACTGCGCCCGTAAGCCTGACTTGTAGAGAAAAGCTGTCGCCATAATTAACTACTGCCGAGAAACTATTATAACGAAGACCTTTACCTTATTCTATGTAGGTATCACGTGACCGAATTTATTTAAATAAAATGTGCTTAGATTTACAATAGTGTCAGTTTTATTTTCTAATTCGATTACGATCGCGAGTTTTTTCATGCTTTGAAACTTTATTAATTCTCTACTTTATAGAGAGTTTCAAAAAGTACTAAAAACAAGAAACAGCTCTACAATCTGTTACAAGTCGCCAAACAAAGAAAGCTCTAATCTCAATATTTTATCTGCAAGCATGTAAAACAGCTTTAAAGTCTTAGAACGTTCTTATCTCGGTCCAAATGTAGTTTCTACGCGTCCGTCTTGTAGGAGTTGTAGGTGAACGAATGTGGGTCAGTGAAATGATCGAAACAAGGTCCCGTACGGAATCCGAACCGACGTCCGCGACTGACCGATTTTGTCGTCAACGAGAACGGCTGACATTCTTTTTATTATTACAATTTGATTTACTAAAACTTTCTTTTTGGGTCATTCGTCGCACTTCTAGTTTTGTTTTGTCAATTTTAAGATTAACAAGTAAGTATTCAAATTAAGTCAAGTAATTAATATGAATAAAATACTTGGTGCAGGTACTTACATCACAAGATACTATCAAAAAACATCTAAAATATAATGGTACAGGTCGGTCTTACTTATCATTTGAAAGAAATCTCTTTAAAATGTATACCAGTTAACCAGAATTACCGCGATTTATGCTGTTTTTATTTGATTCCCCTCCGTAAGTACTTTACAGTCTATCATATTGTTACTCTATGAAATTAATATTTAGTTTCTAAGAATCATAAGATACAAAAAAAAAACAATATTTTAACCCAAACCCTTTTAAAGTTTTATGTTAAAAACGAATAAATAGTACCTACTTTCCTGGTTCAATTAGTGACAGTTCGTTACATAACGGAAAAATCATAAAAACCGCCAGATAAAAAGAACCCAATATGCACTTACTTTTATTGGTACTTAATCAGCGTTTGCATTCTGCAAGTTTATTTTTAAAATATTTGAATCGTGCAAAGATCTACCTCATTATACTGCCCGGTAATAATAATGCGTGATGGTTTTATTTCAACGTAAGTATTCCAATCGTAAGAATTCAATTGGGTTGGAAGATAAGACATGTGAGATTAAGCTGGTTTTCGAGGTCATTCACACTTTGCCGGGCTTTCTTTGGCGAGAAAGTAGAGATTTTGCGCTTTATTTAAATGAGGAAAAGAAGTGGAAGTCATTTTACTCATCTATTTTGAGTTAGCATCGCTCAAAATGTGCATGGTGCATTCTTCTAGATTTGGGGCAGGCACAAACCAAAAAAGCAGCTGAGGATAGGATGTAAAAAACAGTTTCTAATAATCGGCCCTAAAACAATTATGATATATTTTATAGGTAGATAGACCTTCCTATATATTCTGAGACAATCTGAATAATTATTAACTTAATTAATAATTAAGTTTCTACCTATAAAGTTTTCCGAGTTTTTTTTTTAATTAAAGAGTATGATTCATTGTAACGATTGAAAAGTTTCCTTCCTAAGCATGGCAATAAAGTCTAAAAGTTTAATAAAAGTCCTCCCAATGCCGTTGTTTTGTAATAAACATTAAATTGTGGGTAGGTACACCCAATTGTTTTACGCAATGATGCATGGCACCTGCATGAAAACTGAAACGTTTATCAGAGAAAGTCGACATTATCTATTCTTCCAATTTTGTAATGAATTTGCAAATCGCAATGATGTAAGAATAGGTACCTAAGTATTTTTAGGATATAATTATACACTATAATTTCCTGTGTTGTGGTGGCTAAGGCGATTTTTCCAAGAGTTTAACACATTATTTAGTAGTTGCTATAGGGAGTTAGGTACATAAATTTATTATTTATGTTTTTATTCATTGAAATCATATAGAAACGTCTATTTAAATTTAAAATGTTAAAAGTCTAGAAGAGACAGGTAACAAATTCTGGTTGTTTTTTTTTATGTTCCTTCATTCATTTATTGTGTGGTGGCGATCGAACAAGGTGAACTCATTTATTTAAAAAATAGTTTTTGGTAAAAAAATAAATAAAGTCAAAAAGTATCAATCTAACTTCTTAAGACAACACACGACAAAAGTCCTTTAAGAAACGTTACCGGATATTTTTTACAAAAGTTGGTATTAGAAATCTTTGAGACTAACTTTTAAAAAAAAAATACATATTATAAATGAATCGTAAAACATAAATATTATTAAGCTTCTCAATATTTGCCAGACTTGAGCTTTTTGCGCCATTATTTAATTAAAAATTTACAGATTCATTAATTTTGAAAGAACTTTATTAATAGCTGAATTGTCATTCATAATCGTCATTTGAAAGTAGGTATCTACCAACTACATACATACCTACACAGTACTAAGGTATAACCTATGTATAAATATCGGTATTGTGTGCAAATGAGGCTGTTATATTTAGATTTCAGCTTCCGTGCATATTGCTGTGTTAAAAAAAAGTTCCATCGTTGTTTTTGGGCAACACCAAAAAAACATTTCATAAAAGTAATTTATTTGTTATGAAATAAGAATTTACGAACCTACTACTTAGCCAGTTTATCCACCCACAACACATCATAATGTGAGGAATTCATTCCTGAAATACCAGATTGTTTTTTAAATATTTGATTTATACTCTGTGGCGCAGTGGGCAAAAGCCCGCCTGAGAAGCAGAAGTTTGCGATTCCCGCCACGGGACACATTTTTGTATGATCTGCAAATATTTGTATCGGGTCTGGGTGTTTTCTATGTATAAAATGTATGTTTTACAAAAAATTTATATTTGTAGTATATCAGTCATGTAGTTCCCATAATACAAGCTCTGCTTAGTTGGGGCTAAATGATGTTGTGTGAAAATGTCCAGATTTTTTTATTTATTCTTAGGGGCCATCCATACATTACGTCACACGAATTTCATGATCCTTGAAAACCCCACCGTCCTTGTCTCATCTTTGTGGTGAACCCACTCTAGTTTTTCGCTAGATTTGAAGATGATGTCACAAAAATCACGTGTAATTTTATTTAACCTAATAAATCAAAACCCATTCAATGAACATCGTTATTCAATTGACAACTTGATTTATAGATGATTTGAGTCCTAATTAAACACCATTCATAATCTTAATTTTATTACTTAACTAGAATACAAAATACAACAGAAGATCTGCGACTATTATCATACACACTCAAGTGAATTATTGATAAGTTTATCCATCAATAATTACCGATCTAAAAATTGTCTTGTATCAAGAGTTATCACTTGAATTCTTGAGTTAATTAAAAAAAATGGCACATAAGTTCTGTTTTTTTTTAATTATTAGTAAATTTTGACTCATGTAATTTTCAAAATTTTTGTAATTTTTACAAAAATTTGTAATAAGTACAAATATTTTTATACGAATTTTGGTACCATGCCTATTAAATCTGTCTGTACCCCCTAGTGATTTGGGGCGATTAAACCTTTATAAGAACCATATTACATATAAATTAAGCAAAAAACATATCGATAAGCCGTTTCGAAGATATATAATAATAAGATGTTTATAATATCATCAAAAAACAACCTCGGCGACATTCGAACGAACCCTTTGAGGTACCTCACTACCGCGCTAAAAAATACAGAACCTACAAGATTTTTTTAACAATAAAATAATAACATGCAAGTAAACAGACCACCTAACGGCAGACACATTTAGGGGCTCGTTACGTCGCGGGTAAAATTCAATATTTAATATTGTTCTTAATAAGTTTTGTTGCGTGATTTTACGAACCAAAGACTTCAACGCGCTACTCAAATTCATTAATTCCGTATAGGTAGTTTGTATGTTTGTTTGTTAGCTACCATTTATTTCCGAAACGACCAATCCTATTGAACTCCAAGGATGGATTTCTGTAACTCGAAGAATAGTTCTTATATAGGTTTTATGCCCACAAGTCACTAGAAGTTGTTGTAATAGACTTTGGAAAACATGTCAAGAGTACCCGGTTACTAGGAGTTTTTTTGGGTCATAAAAAAAAAAAAAACACGCTCACGACTGCCTTCTCCATGGTGGACATCCTGAGATACATACTCAGTGAGTAGATTTTTGAGGATACCAAGTAGGCGGTAGTCAGAGGCACGTCCAAACATAACATTTGGTATAAGTCCGCGTTTTGCAAGTAGTAAGCATTCTACGGGACAGGTTGCAAGCCCATCGCCGCTTATTGGAACACTAACTGTTGGCACATGCCTTCGAATTTTTGGTTTTAGGTCATGTCGGTTTCCTCACGATGTTTTCCTTCACCGTTTTGAGCACGTGTTAATATACACATAAATTTTTCGAGTTGAAAAATCCATTGGTGCACGACCGGATTCGAACCCACGACCTCCGGATTAGAAGTCGGGGTATCGCCCTCTAGGCCAACACGGTTTTTTAGGTTTAAACCTTAAAATATAATTACCTTTTCTAAACTTTATCTCAATTGGTTTAGCCGTTACGAAAATATTTAGCAATATACATCCAGACTTTCGCAACATTAGTAGGATAGGATGACTTTAAGAACGACCTACAATACAATAATAATCTGAAGATAGCATTGTTCTCATTTAAGTGACTTTTTTGTCTTTTTGAGAATATATATATTTAAACCGAAAATGTAAATTTTAGTTGATAGAAAAACAGACATAGACATATCATTTATTTACCACCACAATACACACAATATAAATTAACATTAAAAAGGTTACATAATAAAAAAATATAGGGACAATAGGTTGAAAAAAGAATAAATATTATGTAAAGAAATAAATATGTAGGTGACTAATGTGTGCCGCAGTAGCAAATTAGCCTAGGCTCAGCACAATGCCGACTGTTGTGAACAGAAGGCGCTGTTATTCTGCCTAGACCAGGACAAGAACAATCACAGGACCCTGCCATTACAAACAACATTGACAAGGTACCTTACCTATACGTTTCACCCGTACAAAATATATTAAAAATAATTATGTGAATAATACCTACCTACCTTGTTAAATTGTAACGGGTAATGTTTGCTCAAATTATACGGTAATACGGTACGGTGCAAAAAAATTAAGCCACAGATTATGTAGGTTTAGAATGTGACTACGGCCAATAAGGTCAGCACTTTTACCTAAGTTACGAATAGATTGCGTGGATATCACGTTAAACGCCGATAGAAAAAATTAAAAATCGTAAAAAAAACTTGTTACTGTAATTTGTTTATTATGTTAAGATATGTATAGAAAAATTGTTTTATTAAATTCTGGTCGTTGGTTACATAGTTATAGTAAAATATATAACTGAGGTCACCGGTGCACCCCATGGCTCACAAATACAGAAAAGACAGTTTCCGTTACCCTGCGCCGCGCCGCCCACCCCGCCGGCCACCCGCTACTTCCCACTCAAGATTCAGTTCGAGAGTTCGGCCGTAAAATTGCCAAGAACAAATCAAAGAAAGTGAATACATACTGTGAGCAATGTGACGGGGAGCCTTACTATTGTCTGATATGCTTTAATAAAGTTCATCGCTTTCAATAATATGTCGAGCTATAAACGGTTCTATACAATATTCGTACTTGACCGTTCTTTGATGTGGTGTGTGTGGTGGTTTAGCTTATTTTATTTTGTTTGGGTTTAGGTTGATATAATTGCGAACCCTGTCTGCATGTTTTGTTATTCTCTCTTATATCTTATCTTTTATTACATGTTGTGTCAAAAATAATGGCTAAATATTAATACTTCTAACGATTGTTTTTAATTATGGTCACCAATGACTTTTACACACATGACTATAAGATGCTTTTTTACTCTCTGCAATTTTCTACGTTTGAAAGAAAGAAAAGAAAAGAAAGAAAAAATATTTATTACTGCAAAAACAGAGTATCTTGGACATTCTTAGGTAACTTACAATCTAAAATAATAGGAGATACATAGAATATCAGAACACTCATATTCTGCAGAGAACTTATTCTGATTCGAAGCCATATTATTGGATCCCTCACTAGGCAAGGCTTGTATCGAGGGAGCCTGTGTCGCAGTTTAACAAACAATACACAGTATAAGCGCACAGCAGACATATTGTGCTAGTACAGGCATTAAATAAACAATAGGTTTTCTATATGTTAAATTATGTATAACAATAATAATAATAATACAATACTTACACTAAACTTAAATATTTTATATAACTAACAAAATAAAAGCTATATGTTAAACATCGTTTGTACTTCTTTTATTTAGTAAGACTGATAAAATAGTTTAAGCTAATTTTCGTTGAAGAAATAAAGACTGATTTGAGTTAAATGTCCTGAATTTTTATTTTTGCTATATTTTTACTATCTTTCGATTTTTTTCAATGCATAACCTAGGTACGTTTGTCCCAATGCAAAGTATTGTTCTACAGCGCCGTGCCGGTCACATAGTACCAAAAAATCAGCAGTGGGTATGGCCGGCGGCGAGAAAAAACGGTTTGAATATGTCTATAGCTTGAGGCCACCGGTGACCCCCATGGCGCTATGATAGAGGAAGGATGAGGTCACCGGTGACCCCCACGGCGTTTAACGTGATATTAAATTCACTCGTTATCAAGTGGCACTTATCTTTCAGAACACCTCTGTGGCGCAGTGGGCGAAGGCCCGCCTGTGACGTAGAAGGTTGCGGGTTCGATTCCCGCTGCGGGACAAATGTTTGTACGATTAGCCAATGTTTGTGTCGGATCTGGGTGTTTTATTTTTTTTATATCTTATGGAATCACGACTAGCCGGATTTTTTTTGTGGGCTATTTTTATGTTTTTTATTCGAGTATTAAGAGTGTCATCCCGAGTGATCGTGAAAGCTTAATTGCACGTAAAAAAGTATTTTTTTTGACATTTAATGTCTTATCTTCTATAACTTCAACTGATTAGTTAATTTACTAGCCATCACAGAGTATCATAGCTTCCTTACTTTCACACATTAAAATGTTTATAACGGTAAAACGACATACATCTTGACCCCTCAACTAAACAAAGAATTTTAAAACTTATTCCTTTATGCTAAAGCACTAAACCACCGCAGCAGATCGATCCATTGATTATTTACTCAAACGATTCTGTACCTTAAAGCTTAGATAATAAGGTTTTTAAAAGCAATGTAAGTCGAAATGTTTATTGAATGATAAGCAATTCTGATCTTTATAGGAGTGAATACAAGAGTAAAAATAATGTTTCACAGTGTTATAAGGATAGGCAGCCCATTTTCGGATCATCACTTTCTTTCAATAAAGACGGCGATGATCTAAAAAATATATGTTACTTTTTACGAGTCCAATGCTATTTATAAAATTAATAGTTTGTATAGCCTTATCCTTCTAAACTTGTGTGCAAGCGAGAAACCTGCGTGAATTCACTTAAAAATTAGATAATTCTAAACAAAAAATATATATAACGGATGAACCTTGTTTTACAATATCTTTTGATTGAAACTCCTAAACCCGACGTGATTTCTAGCAGATTTGTACTTTGGTAAATTTGGTACTTTGGCCAAAGTATGCCTGAGAATGTCAGTAACGAAAAATTACAATATATATTGATAAAAAAACCGGGAAACAGGCATCAGTGTATTGTTTGTAATTATTCTTAATTACACAAAGGTTAGTTGGAAGAATATGCAAATTAGCATTAAGTTTGCCTATGTTTTTGTTTTATCTTGCAATAAAGCATTTTATGTCTATAATAGATATAGTAATAGAATATATATATATATATATAAGTATTAACCCATTTATTCATACAACTATGTACAAGTAGGTATATACAAAAAATACAGATGAAACAGCTAGCTATCTAAAGACCGTTGCAAACGATCTATAGATAGCTCAACTGATCCAGATCACTACCAGGCGGAAGCGTTCCCAAAATACTGGCCGCATTGCCACGCTGAATGGCAATGCTAATGCGTTGACCCAGATAAGAGCCAGCTCTCTTGTCACGCGTCGCTTCGACCAGTCGCCCTGAAAGAATTTTGAAAACGCGAAGGGCCCCGGTTCCCCACGGACCCAGAGTCTCAACCCCAAAAGGCTCAAATAAGTAGGCTCTGTCGAGACTTCTATATTTGCGCCTCTTGAGATCCTCGGCCGAATCAGCCGCTGCACCGGCTCTAACTGAAGTCCCCGACAGATGAGATGGTGCTAGGGTATCTACGCATGTGGCGTCCCATACCAAAGGCCTTCCCTTCTCCCAAGGGACAAGAGTCATGCCGTCAGGCCGCTTACCATCGTCACGTAGTAGACCATTCGGTTCGAGAATAGCTGGAACGTTGACGCTGGTAAAAGCCCGGCGTATGATATCATTAAGGCTAGCGTGGCGGGAGATCCTACCGGCGGCTCTGGTACACGATAATCCGTGATGACCAAGCTGTTCGACCGCCGTACCGCACTGGCACTGATGAGGGGCACAGCACTGCGCACCCAACCGTAGACTAACTGCAACCCGGAATGTTAAAGGATCCATTAAAGTACCAGTATTGTTTGACGGAAGTGCTTGCAACCAAAGACCTGACTCCCATTTAGAAACGGCTAGGAGACGAGCACGATCCGTGGAGTTTGAGCACGTTTGTAACATACAATTCCGCGTCAGCTCGCACAGAGGCCCGTCCCATTGTCGTTGAGACGAAAGGGATTTAGGGGGAGCAGTATTGGGGCAAGCACTATGCCAAGCATTTCTAGCTTCGTCAAGATATGAAATTTTGATATTGTTACCAGGAAACGCCGAAAGAGAAGGAGTTAGAATTTTTTCAACCAAAGAACCAGTGCTGTAGACAGAAGACAAGAATGCTGGAAGGGCTACACTTGAAATTTTGCGAATACCTAAGCCTCCTAATTTGACAGGCAGAGAGGCCTGCGACCATGCCCTACCATCCAAATCTATATTCAAAACCGACGAGAGGGTGTTCTTTATTATGTTGTCCAAGCCTTCCACCAGCTCGCTGTGTTTCCACAGTTGACAACATCTTAAAGCGTATGTAAATTTCGGGACAAAAAGGCAAAACTTGATAATTGTAAAAGCCATATGGGCATTAATTTTGAACAATCTGTCCGAACTTCGCACAAAATTTTGAGTTTTTTCTTCAATAAAGGCCGGAAAGGACTCGTCAAGAATTGGTGAACCCAGAAGACGAAGTGAACATTTATCTACCACGGTAATGTTAGAGGCTAAAGTGTTAAATTTATCAATAACGGAATTTCTATCTAAACAAGTGTCGGAAACAAAAAGTTCGCACTTTGAAAAATTTAGTTCTAAACCAATTTGCCTAAATTCATCAATGATGAGTTTTAGATCGCCAAAAACCGTGTCCACGTCGCCACCTAAGGTTCCATCATCCAAATACCAAACATTAAGTTTGGATTGGAGACGTTGAATAATCGGATGGATGGCAAGGCTGAAAATAGCCGGACCTAGAGGGTCGCCCTGCTGACATCCAACAGCTGACGAAATAACGTTTTGCCGATAGATTAATTTAGAGGGTGAACCATAAGATTGCCAAAGAAACGGATAAATTTCTGGAATTTTGTTTTTAATTTCTTTTAGCAGAGCGCCTCTATCTACAGAATTAAAGGCGTTTTTAATATCCACCTTTAAAATAACCTCCCCACAATTTTGTTTCAATTTTTTTGTTTTTGTTTTTTATATATATATATATATATATAATAGAATAGTCTATAATAGAATAGACACGTAGTTACGCTTTTAGAGACAAAACAAGAAGTTTTTAGGTCAAAAACCGACCAAAGGAGTTGTCAAGAGTTTGTCAAATTTCGCGTGCCACCGCCACCTCCAACTGCATCAGTTTGACCGGGCCTTAAACCTAGGTAGAGATTAAACCTAACGGTGAAGTAATTATAACGGTGCTATAAAAACATCTACAATCTGTGACAAATTCATACTAAATTAACGGCAATTTGTGACAATCTTAAACTAAATTACCTGCGAGTACTTACTTAATTATATGTATTTATGTGTTATGGCAAAACGGTTTCATGCAAAACGATGTACAACGCACATTTATTACCTAGGTACTTAATTTGCCGAGCCATGCTGGCCTAGTGGGCGGTACCTCAACTTCCGATCTAGAGGTCGTGGGTTCGAAATCTGTTCGATTCTGTCCATTCGAAATATGCATTCGCGCATTAAAACGTGCTTAAAACGGTGAAGGATAACATCGTGAGGAAACCGGCTTGCCCTAGAACCAAAAAACACCGATGGGCTTTCAACCTGTCACGCAGTAGAATGCTAACTCCTTGCAAAACGCTTGCATGTGCCAAATGTAATGTTTGGACGTGCCTCTGACTACCGCCTTCTTGGTATTCCCCAAGATCTACGCACAGAGTATGAATGTATGAGATGTCTATCAATTCGATGACGAATTCAGTCGTGAGCGTGTTTGTTTTAAAAGTCAATTAGTGCACGTCGGTATTTCAACCCACGACCTCCGGATTGGAAGTTGGAGCACCGCCCACTAAGCCAACACGGCTCTACGACTAGTACGGCTATTTGCACGATTAGTACGGCTGTTTTCACGACTAGTACGGATATTTTCACAACTAGTACGGCTATTTTCACGACTAGTACGGCTATTTCAACGACTAGTATAACGAGGCGACAAATCACTATTTACCTCTACGATCTAGCACCAATCGCCTACCCGACTGGTCTTACCGGCTGTAACTGTTTTCTGAACGCATACTTCCTGTGTGCTAGCTTTACTGTGATAGCATGGACTATGTAGGTACTTAGATCTCCTTGGGAGAGTCAGCAACAAAATAATAGTATACATAGAAAACACCCAGCCCCGAGACAAATATTTGTAGATCAACAATTTTGTTAAAAAAGAAACAACTAAATTAATTAATTTTACCCATAATTGTACACCTATATTTGTATTTTATTATTTTTTACAATGTGTAAATAGACGAGCTCATTCACAATGATCTCTACTACTTCATGAAGAACTACTTTTTTCTGTTTTTTTCTGTTTCGAAATAATATTTTGAAGTGAACCACCTCATGTTCCGTGGTTTGGCAGCATTCAATTAAATAACGCCCCGGACATATTCCATCAAAAAATTTCTTCAAATAAGTTTACAAATAAGTCCAAATTGTGCAGACTGTGGTGTTGTAGAGGATGTCTAGCGAAGTATGGATTTGTAACAGTTTTTGGCCTTACCAGCATCTAGGAAAGCCAGAGAACTGGTCCAATTATATTTATCCTTATTGGAGTATTTTTTTTGCCTTTTTGTTTTTTTAGTTGTATTATAGCCGCTGTTTGGCTTTTTTTATTGCTTCCTTAAGCAATAAAACATGTAAAGCTTTTACATTTTTTGTAAAGTAAAAAAAATGTAGAGTTATAAAAACCAAAACCGATAATCTACTTTTGTCTCCGAGTGTATCAACTTGGTATTTGATACTGGGAAATAATTAGTCATGAAACTGTTGGCTTGGCATTACAACCGAATTAAACATCTGGTTTAAGCCTTGGTTTTCTAATAGGTGGCGACCGTTTTATGTTGACCGTAATTCGATGCGATAAGCGTCAATTACATGTTTGAATAGTCTTGCTTCAATCTTCAATCTTGAACTTCAATTTTGAAAATATGGTAGCCCAAAAATTTTGCTTTTAAAATACACTTTATGGAACAATATCACTTTCGTTCGGGCCACACATTTTTTTTTCGGTTCTTGTAAGATACGCAACATCTGTTGATAATAAAGTCAATAGTTCAAACACTCAACACTTTCCATTTCTGTTTCAGGTCACCTACTACACCAAGCAACAATGCAAAAGTCATAGCGACCCCAAAAATCATGGGTCCCCCTATATCTACCTGGCCTTGTGATGGCCAGGTCACAAACAATTTAGTGAATAGTGATACGTACTACAGGAGAAGTGTTTTATTACAGTTTGTGGACAGTTTTCGGGTTACATGCGTAAATCTTACGTTTGTTATAGTGTTTGTCCAAATTATGTTAAGTTTGCAGTTCGTACAGGCAGGACCTGTGGTTTTTAATATGGAGTATTCGCAAGGTAAGAGACAATAAGTATATATTTTAAATAAGTAGTGCAATACTTTGAATCGTAATTTTATTCGGGTCCACTTTTCTCGCGTTGTTCATAGGAATTAGGGACATGTAATTTTGTACCTACCATCCTCACTCGAAACATGTAGGTAACATGGGTTTTTTTTTCCTTTTTTGCTAACTGAGCTCATTCAAAGAATTAACGCAAAGGTCGTCTTGGTGCTCTACCATTTTTAGTAAAATTAAAGCTTTCGTTTACGACTCGAAATACTTGACGCAAAATACTTTTTTTTATCAAACATAAATCTCTCATTGGCCTTTAGTTAGATTATTAAGGTTAGAACTATTTATACATAAGGGCTGTTGATTTTGTTCGAACAATAAAATAACAAAAATAAAATAAAATGCCAAACACATACAAATACCAATAAAAATAATATTTCTCAAAAAAATACTATAACAACACAATAATACAATATTTCAGTGGATCCCGCACTAGGGCTAGCCTGTATCACTGGGATTCGATGAAGGTTTAACAAGTAGTATGTTTATGGAGAAAACAAATCTAAAGAATCTATCTACAACTCTGTGGGCCAACTCTACTGCGATACTTGTGATAGGGACAAGACAAAGTTTGGTCTTGCGAGCCATATTAGAATTCACGTAAGAATAACTTTTAGGGTCGCCGTCAGCGAAACTGATGTGGAGGTCTATATTAATCGAAAAAAAAAACGATCTTACATTCTGAAAAGTAAGTATAAAAACTGTAAACAATCTCCATTGATATCTTCTACTAAAGTTTGTCAAAATATTTTAACTACTCCATTATCCACAGCAGATGTTTGCCAAAATAATTCAAAAGGAAAGTCTTAAAAGTAAGAGTGAAGATAATTTGACTATAGTTAGATGCTGGAGCAAGACTAATTTGTAGTGTAAAACGAAACGCTAACATCTGTGTTATGATAAAAGTGAAAATATTAAGACAAGCAAAATAACTAGAAACATGTAATATGCAGTGGATCAGGGATGTTTATCCAATATCACAAACTGAAAAAAAAACTGTATCCCATGGTGGCTAGACAAATACCAGTTTCTGTCGGCGTTAACGCCTGCGAAAAGATTGTATGGAAATGACATTAGCTGTGGAAATATGCTAAGTTTTTTCCCTGACAAATTTGCGTTAGCGTGAAAGGAAAGTACATGTAGGTATTTCTTACATTTTGATCATTCTTGGTCCGGAAACTTTCGCCACGCACCCCATTCCGTTTTTGTTTGTTTACTAAAATAGTACCTAATTATATTTTTTTGTTTATCTTTATGTAACTAACATATATGGATCTTTGTATTCCGAAATATACAATATTTTATTTATTTATATATTTTTGTATAAAATTAGTTCCCATAACACAAGCTCTGCTTAGTTTGGGGATCGATGATTATTTCCAGCATTATTTATTTATTTATTCTGCCCGAGATCATGAGTTCGTTCGAACTAAGTTTAAAGAAATAACATTATTTCAGTTCCTAAGTTAAGTTTAAAAAAAGTATAAGTACAAGAATATTAGTCATGTAGTTCCCATACTACAAGCTCTGCTTATTTTGGGGCTAGATGATGCTGTGTGAAAAATGTCCAGCATTATTTATTAATTTATTTTATTCCTTGTCATTTATGTAAAAGTAATGTTCGCAAAAATATTAATCGGATTAAAATTGTGACAGAAACAAAGATACTATCACCATACCTATTTCTGCTGCCAAACAGTAATGCTCGCATTGCTGTGTACCGGTTTAAAGGATATTGGTGCCGATGAAATTACAGGCAGTGAAATTACACTAGAGATTTTTCAACCGTTGTCTCGGGGCTGGCAACACGCCTCTGGTGTTGCAAGCGTCCATAAGTTACCACTTAAATTGTAAAAAAAAAACAAAGCTGTTCCTTTTCCCATTACTAGGCTCAAAAAGGTAAATAGTTTCAGTTACAAAAATCCAAGCGATGTGCTTAGACAGTCTGTAAGAAAATTTTAAAACATTTAAACTTCGTATAACTTTACTTTGTTTTGTAGTAAAGCCTGTTATAGAATATCAAATAATTTAGATGACAAAAAGCTTGGGCCGGAACTTGTTCCAACTCAGTAAAAAAAAAATAGTTTATAAGATATTCGTATACATTATTCAGCAAAAGAATAAGCAAGCAGTTTGTAGCCGATTCTTCTGTTGTTCGGATCTGTCCACATGATTATCGTTATCTTGTGGAAATAAACGATTTTCATTTCATTTCACACTTTATATTGCAGTATTTATTTTATAAGTATTTGTAGTGTATATTATATAAATAACAATTGGTGTAATTAGTATAAGGTAGGTAAGGAAATGAAGTCATATTATTCTCATCTCCATTGGATCCCAAACTAGGCATAGTCTGTATGTTGGCGACCCCATTTTTGCCCTGGATCTGAGTTATAAAAATTTATAAATTATTGTGCCATCGACGTATTGCAACCACCCCGAAAACAAAACCAGCTTTTTAGATAGCGGATAGTGAGTAACAACAAAAACTAAAAGTACTGACTTTTAGGTTATGATTCATTCTTTGTGATGTACTGAATCACTATTTGATCAGTTTACACGAAATAATGTGTCATGTAATCTATCAGTCATTATCATTAATAGCAAAGATTCAAGTTTCTCACTAAATCTTTTTCGCTTCTCATGCCCTAAAAGTGTGTGATTTTAGCTTAGTGAAGGCGGACGAGTGTATAAATGATACACATTAGTACCTCTAGGGACTAAAGTATTTTTTATTATATTTTTAGTCGTTATTATGAACAGACTACAAAATGTATGTGATCCCTTATAAAGACTCGGCTTTTCGTTGTTTCATTTTTAAAATATTTTTTTAGAAGAAATATGTAGATGCATTTTGTTATTTGAATTTATTTATGTCAAAATACCTATACGTAGTGTGTATGCGTGAGTTAGGCACGAATTACGAGCGGGCTACTTTGGACGCTTCACTTTTAAAGTTAGTAGTGTAAAGTAGTTTTTATTAGTTCTACGCGTGAACTGGCATACTTTAATTGCTAAACTTTTAAGTTAATGTGCAGAGCCCATCTTTTTCTCGTCCATGCTTGACACAGATTACATTAAAACCTCTTATTTTATCCAAAAAAAAGAGGAGGTTCTCAATTAAGCTGTATGTTTTTTTTTTATTGTGTTACATGATATCTTAGCCAATTATTAACCAATCCTTATGATTCGTTTGTTGTTGTGAAGATAATGATCCCGAGGTGGTCCCATAAAATGTTTATTCCTTATGAATTGCTGTTTTTTTCCCGTAAAACTTAAAAAACATCAACATCTTATGGAATCACGACTAGCCGGTTATTTTGGGCGATCTTTCTTTTGTTTTTTATTCGAAACAGTAAGCAAAATAATAAGGGCACGTGAGGATCTGGTGATCCTCACATGACCTGCGTGATAGAAACCCTCAAATTGGGACTGCAAGCGTATCGCGAATATAACGATTTAACTATTACCAACCGACTTAAAAATGGGAGTTTTCAAAATTTGACTTTATATTTTGTGTATGTTACGCGCTATATTCGCCAATTGTGAACCGATTTTAATGATTCTGTTTTTAATGGGTAGGATATACTTTAAGGGTGGTCCCATATACATTTTATGAGAAATCACACTCAAATGGGTGATCAAATTGCATATTGGACTTTTTATTTCCCGTTAATTGTAGTCCTGTTAATTGTTGACTTTAAGTCAAAATCCGTTCTATGAAATTATATAAATATAACTGCGGCTTAAATAACGACCTATACGTATACAATATGTATATGAGTGGGATGTATATGACCCACTTTGAACTTAGTAAGTGAAAGTTAAGAGACAAAGTTGAAACGTTTTAGTATCTGCTAAGTAAAGAAATATGTCTAGACAGGACAATGCTAGCAAGAGGTGTTTCTTGTCTTTACAGTGTACACTAAATGTAATAAGAAGAAAAAACTAAACTAAGTTTAGTTTGTTTCTTCTTATCTTGACGGGACGTCAAAACTTACTAAAACTAAGTTTTGAAACCCGAAGTTGCCTCATTATCTGTGAGTTATAATGTTTTTTATCAAAATCGTTTTTAATTTCGTTTATTTCGAAAAATATATAGAAGAATCTAATTAATTATCAGTGGGAACCCGTCGGAACAAATTTTCGTTGACAGTTCCTTCTAATATTTATATATGTCAGATTAATATTCCTAATAATCTTCGTAACGGCTGTAACATATAGGCCTTTTTTAACACCCAACAGACATACGTTGTCCTGACCCCAAAGTAGAATTCCTTGTGTCATGGGTATCCGAAAATACAAGAACCGTACCACAATTCCCAGACCCAAAACAAATATTTACAGAATATAAAAACATTAAATTTTGTCCCGCAGCGGGAATCGAACCCACTGCGAGGCAGCCAACTGCTCGCCAGTCGCGCCTTCGAGGTCTTCAATTATCCGTCGCCAAGATTTTATCCGGGCACCTAGCGAGCAAAGCCGTGGGCTAGTAATATATATTTTCCATTTTCTCCTACTAAAACAGTCATAAACTGATAGTGATCTCGCAACCGAAAGTCCCAGTGACCCATAATCTCAGTTTAATGAGCTTTTAATGTCGCTCTAAATGACTCTCTTCTCATACAAATGTGTTTCACGTCTTGTAGCGGGAGCTTTTACCTCACTTTGATTAAATTATTATCTGTTCAACTCTCAAAAGAGCTCCTAAATTTATGCTTTTGTGTTTTTAATGTGTATCTTAGATTGTCATTCATCACTGTCATAAAGAATTCAGAGATAAATTACCGATATGAAAATATAATGTAATATATAATATCTTAATCATTTTTAATAATATTACGGTGCAACACTTTTATAACGTTTGTTTATTTAATTTGAAAATGTGATCTCAATGCTATGAATGTATCTATTTTACATATATTTTCATATATATTTGAAAAGCGTATAAACCATGAATCGAAGCATTACTAAAAATGGCTTTGCTAATGCATAGAATTTGGGGAGCTCATTAAATTTTAAAACAACGATCCAGTATCGCGCTGGTAGGTCGAAGTACGTTTGTATGAAAAGAGAGTCACAGGGTCACCGTAATGTCAACTTGCCCATAACATTGACTCATACACTTTCTTTCATAAGAAGTCGCATATCCTTTTAGTTATCTTTGGTATTTTCGATGACTCACGCAATTAGTCATGTGTGAATCTCCTTTCTTTTTTATTTTTTCCTTTTTATAGACATCAAACACATAAATCATAGGATAATAATATATTCATATTTAATTTTTTCATAGGATTTTTGTTTTTGATTTTATTTAAATAGGTACTTACTTCTTTTTGAATAGATTAGTCTCCGATTTATCTCCGAAACGGCTGATCCGATTCAAATGCAATTTTATAATCTATTTCTGTGAAAAAGGAGGTTTCTTTCGATAGGCTGTGTAATTGTATATTTTTTGTGTTACAAAAAGGAATTTTAATTAAATTAGAGTTAGAATTTGACAAAAAATGGTCGACATTGCTACTCACTGTAGCAGCACTAGCTATAATTAAAATAAATAAAAATACTTTATATTATGCACTTTTACAAACAATACATCTTACGTTTGCCCTACAATTGGCGGTCTTATCACAAACAGCGATTTGTTCCAGACAACCATTTCCTATATCCTACTAATATCATAAATGCGAATGTTTGTTACCACGTATCTCCGTAGCTACTAAACCTGTTTTGATGAAATTGGAAATGTAGATAGTTGAGGTTCTGGAATAACATATAGGCTATTTTCGAAAATCAACCCCTTTAAACAGGGTAGTAAAGTTTCTATGCAAAAATTTTATTCCTTGGTAAGATTCGCTCAAAACTCGGTACAAATAAAAAAATAAAATTAAAATAAATAATAAAACACGTAGGTATATATTTTTTAAAACTACCCTTAGGAGGTGTGCAATAAAGTTCTGGTACGGAAAAAAATATTCCTTGATACACTCAAAAGTTGGTGGTTTATCAACATACCACGCGGGCGAAGCCGCGGGCAGAAGCTAGTTAAAAACTAAAACTAAGATTGTTTCTAAAAACCCTGTCGCTAACAGCGATGCTGTCCAGTTAGGCTGTCCACTATAACCCCGAACTAGATAATCCATAACATCAGCTCTGGCTGATGTCCCTTGACGTCATTTTAATTTGTTCTCCTTCATCGATGTTTCTAGAATCGTTCCTCAATATGTGTGTCAGTAGATACTGTCATACTTAGTAGATACCTACAGCCTTGGACAAACGGTACCGTACCGCGTGATGGCACAACTCACAACGCTCAACACGTTCGGTAAACCAACTATAGATTAACATAAATCTGTTTCCGTAAATCTTACGTGTATTTGATTGAAGAGCTCTCAGTCAAGTGCTTGAGAACTTCACGAGGTAACTTATCGGCCCTTCCATAAGTGAAGAGGTCTATTCCTATTCTATTCCTAATCCTAGTCTATTCACACCCAAGTAAATTCAAAAGGAAGGGTTATGAATCTCACGATCTATTCATGTATGCGAGTAGGTACGTTTGTTATTCTGTACGGCGTAGGTTGTTGAACGGTAGGTATGAATGAGGTGTCATTGAAGTGGTCCGTGTGTTCTATTAGGCTATTAAGACAGTATCCCATAGCTTGTGATTATTAGCATTACAGAAAATTCAAAATGGCGGTCGCTAGACGCCGCCGTAATGATCTAAAATTTCAATAAATGCAGACAATACTGGAACGTAGTCGGGTTAAAAATAAATACCGTTTTTAAATGTCTGTGTCGTGAATAATTTATATTTTGTAAATTAGCTTTATAATATATATTAATTAATTGAATATATAGGACGACCGAGCCTTATACGGTAATAGGGTGTTTTCTAGATTGATAGTTTTCTCGATACACTGCTTAATTATGTACAAAACAAACAAACGAACACGCTCACGACTGTCTTCCCCATGGTGGACATCCTCAGATACATACTCAGTGACTAGATCTTTGAAGATACCAAGTACCCCTACTTAGTCAGGAGCACGTCCAAATATTACGTTTGGTACATGCCCGCGTTGGTTCTAGGTTTTGGTTCTAGGGCATGCCGGTTTCCTCACGATGTTTTCCTTTACCGTTTGAGCTCGTGTTAATGCGCACATAAATTTTTCGATTGGAAAAATCCATTGGTGCACGACCGGGTTCGAACCCACGGCCTCCAGATCAGATGTCGGGATATCGCCCTCTAGGCCCACACGGCCTTAATTATGTTTTACCAAAATAATGAGCTAGGTTAGGTAGCTATAGCCACCACCCACTAGCACTTTGTTAGTGGTGTGGTTGGTGAGCCCGACAGACCCCCTCAGCTCTCCTCGGGCCGGGGGACATGCGTAAAAGCATTTTCCCATCGTAATAAAAAAAAAAAAAAAAAAGGTAGCTATAGGTAGGTACAAAAAACAAACATAAAAACGCATAACTGAGCCACTGAAATTACCATAAATTAACTACCGGCTTCTCCCGCATCCGCAGATAGAAAGTGTTATTCTTGGTCACGAACTAGATAGATACATAGATAACACACAGTATAAAACACAGAAACATCATAAAATAACAAAAAACAAAAGACAATAGACGGTCTTATCGCTGAAAGCGATTTTTTCTATACAACCTTAGAATGGAGATAACTATTTAAAATAATGATGAACTAGGTACCTATACTTTTTCCAATGTTCATCCAAATCGGTTTAGCCGTGAAAAAGGTTTTACTTTTGTATTGATAATATTAGTGAGATAGGGACAGACATTATAGATTTCCAATTAATATGTGTTTCATTTATTGAATCACTTTTCCATATAAAAGACTTCAACGCGCTACAATATCATCTATTTTTTTTACTTTTATATTCGTCCTTATTTTGTTATATGCTGATTTATTTTTCAAAAGCTACGTATATACGTAGCTATACATAATAAGTAATTACGAAATCATGCCCCTTTTTTCAAAACTAGAAAGAAAATTGCCATCTGTTGTCGAATGAAAATATCTCACATGGAACTTCGAAAGAATTCATGATAAAATTCGAATATCAAAGTATAGATGTCACTGTTGAGTTTTAACTTAATAATACAATCCTACTACTAATATAAACGTGAAAGTTTGTGAGTATGGATGTTTGTTACTCTTTTACGCAAAAACTACTGAACGGATTTTGATGAAACTTTACAGTAATATAGCTTATACATCAGAATAACACATAGGCTACTTTTTATCCGGGTAACAGGCGGGCGAAGCCGAAGCAGAAGCTAGTATGTTATAATACTGTACATACTGGGCAATCGGATAGAGTTTTCGTCATAAAATAAAACATCAGTTCGTAAGCCATTTATGAAATGTAGGAAATCGAAAGCCAAGAATTGTCTCGCAGCGGCAATCGAACCCGCACCTCCGTCTCAGCAGGCTAGCCACCTACCGCGCCACTGAGAACGTCTGATTGAAGATATATGTGGTTGCACCATTTAAATGTTTGACTAGTAGGTACTTAGAGGCATACGCTTTTGTGCTTCGGAGGGCATGTAGAGTTGTCAATTTATATCTGTCGCCAAGTCACCTCGTCCTAATTACTTCGACATCATAGTTGGCCACTACGTTATTTATTTAATATTTTTTTGTACTTTGCGGAAAATTAGTTTCGCATAACAACTTTATGTATATATATAAACTCCCAGCATAGTCCTGATCCCATACTAGAATTATCTGTATCGTGGATATCAGGCAGTAAACATTTGTGCCGCAGAGAGAATCGAACCCGCACCTTTTGCGTCTTAACCGGCTACTCAGCCGCTACGCCATTGCGCCACAGAGATCGTAATTGTATTAAAATATAACATATTTTAATACGAATATGTGGTTGAAATGAAATAAATAAACATATTGAAATTGAAATTAAATGTGTTTTAACCAAGGTAATTACTAACCAATTATTTTACCAATTATTTTTTATTAACCAATTATTTTCTTTGTCCCCAGGTCCAGTTCCATTAGCTAGGAATATAAGACACTTGCCGTGTATATCCCGAAGGACAGGACAGGAAGGGATGTGCATGTTTGCCATAGACTGCCTCAAAGCTAACGGCACCCACCTAGGTACTTGCATAGACCGGTTCTACTTCGGATCCTGCTGTCAAATACCTGACAAAACTATCCTACCGCAAATTATAGGGAACCACATTGATGATAATTTTATAGACGGAGCCAATTTCGTTCATCCACAAACTGAAGAAAAGCCAAACCCTGTTAAAATTCCTGCCTCAATTTTCCCTATACGAAAAACGACTACAGAGAAAATTGAGACGACCAAAGTTACAGAAACAATTGGTTTAGAAACTAAATCAGATGAACAGACTACGATAGATAACAAAATTTATGACGATGAAAAATTAACTACTGCAGTAGAAACAACAGCGAAAGTAGAAAAGGTTGAAGTGACAGAGCTCCCGATTAAATTGTCAACCTTTCAAACGGTTTCCGGAGAATCAAGCAGTACAGTTACAGAGAAATTGGAGACAACGGCTGCGAAAATCCCGGAAATTTCAACCTCTATGACTTCAACCTCACCATCTACAACATCACCGTCTATTACAACTTCATCGTCTACCCCAACCTCTTCAGTAACTCTAAGACCAAAGCCGACGAGAAAGCCGACCCGACCGTCTTCATTTACAAGACCGACCTACAAACCTTACAATATCACAAGACCGCAGTACACGCAGTCTACTTTCAAACCAAAACCCACTAAACCTGCCCTAAATACGACTAGAAAACCACCATATAGATTACCACCGAAGCGGCCGTCAACTAAGAAACCCCTGCCTTTACCACCGAGGTTGAATATCACAATTCTACCACAATCCACAAGTTCAAAACCTCTTTTCACTAGACCACAACTAGTTTCCATAACCTACATAAACACTACTCAAGTGACAGCAAATGATGAGCCTAAAGACGAACCTACAACCTCAATAACTACAACCCCTTCGACTACAACAACAGAAAAGGTTATAACAACTGAAAGGGTTGAAACAACAGAAAAGGTTGTGGAAACTTCAGAGTTAACTGAAACAACCTTCTTAACTACCGAAGCCGTCACAGAAAAGTTTGAACGAATAACAACTGAACTTGCAATAGAGACGACAGAATCTCTCAAAGAGACTACTTTTGAAGAGAATGTCACGGAGACTGTTAGACCAGTAACGCAAGCTGATATTCCTGAACCGGAAGTTACAACTACGTCAACGGAATATCCTCCCTTCGCGACGTGGTCTTCGAATACTGATTCTGTAACGAAAACTCCTGAAAAGATCACTGAAGCTCCAACTACTACGACTGAAGGTAAGATTTTTTGTCCACATCACCCTTAATCCATTTGTTTGATGGAGTGCACAAATTAGGAAAATGACACAACTAAACAAAAGAGAAAAAAAAAAGGTTTAAAGAATTTTATTCTCATACAAATACATGGTTCACTTATAATGAGATACATGAGAAACAAATTTCAGGATTATAGTATAGAAATTATACTATAATCCTGAGGATTAGCCTTTCAGTTTCGGCCAAAGATTCTCGATTGGCGACCACAAACCGAAGTCAAAGTCAAGTCAAGTAACGGTCTTAGGAAGTACTCACATACATATATATGTTATATGTATTAGATACCTATCCACGTATTTTTTTGACCCAATACGCCCACACCACAGACGGTTCAACGACTGTTACATTGTGCCTAATTATATAGGAGTTTAGATAATTTATAATAATTAATATTTATAATTTCTAAAGTTGCTCGTAATTTAATACTGTGTGAAAGAGATCATAACAACTTGAGACATCACCATTGAGTAAGGACAGTCAGCGGCAAAAGCAAATTAACAGTTTCTATTTATTTATAGTGTGAAGGGTGGGGGGGATTTAGTGAGTCCACGAATCCGAAAACCTCACATAACCCTATCAGACCCTCAATGTGTTAGGGTATCTGTTAGCAGATTTCACCCTCGTCACAAAAAAAGAGGTAGAGCAAGCTTAGATATAGGCACAACTACTAAAAAGCTATAACTATGTAATTAACAACTTTTATTACTCAACTATTTCTGGATCAAGTAGACTTAAGTTCAAAATGTTGGGCTGCGTTTGAAGATCCGCATAAGTCCTTAACCATTTGGAAACTATAATAACCATTTCCTTGTTAAATTCATAAGAAGTTAATAATACAACTACTCTGTACACACGAAAAATCAATTAAACTATCTACCTACTTGATATTAAACTAGAAAAATAGTCCTATTTACTACCGGTAGAAAACAGAGTTCAAGTCACCGATCGCAGGCAAGGTACCAGGCAAACGGCTGGCAATACTTGTTAAACTTGGAGAAAATCTAAAAACTCAAATTGTTAATCTTCTTTTCGCTGACTGTACCTAGTTCAGGGTTCACTAAACACAAGCTAGTAGCTACAGTACCAACTTTCGATCCTAAGGTCGTATGTTCGAAACCCGTCGTGCATAATGCTTTTTTCAAGGCAATCCTTAGGCTTCATCCTAAGGAAACCGGTATGTCATGCCCTGGAATCAAAGTTACAAGATATACGACACGTGCATTAAAGAAGCAGTTGCACTGAATTCTTTCACCACACTAGTTCTTTCACTGTTAGTCACTAGGCCCTTTTCAGGACCGCCATACCTCAACCTCGCGGACGGTGCTCACGAGGATGTAGGTCGAGGTCGTAATAACAGAAAGGTCTTGTCATCATAAGCCTTCATTAATCTACCAGTCATTGATAAAATCAAGAGTATATTTACAGTCCTTTCCTGAAATAGTTCGTCCGGAGAAGTACTAGCACCATATTTCTGATACCATGCAATAATGCTCGCATTTCTGTGAACCGGTTTGAAGAGTGCTGGTGAAATTACAAGCACATAATTCAACTTCGTCTTTGTAAGCAACATAACGTAATGTAAAACGCATCGGCAATGACCCTGGTACTAAAGAAAAAAAAACTAATCTTGTCTATGAAAAGCTCATTGAATCATTCCCTCAATCTAGCAAAATCTGCCATTATCAGTGGTGAAAGTTAGATACAAATTTCACTTGCAACAATGGTCTGACCCGACACAAATACGTGATGGGCGTTGGTAATCGTGAGATTGGGATGTGCAAATGTCCTACCAGTTTAGTTCATTATTTTCTCCGTGTAATGGTCACCCTGCGTTAGTTTATAAGCTTAGGGCACTTTAAATTATCACGAGATAACTGTGCGATCTGTTTTGTTTTTTTTCAATTTGTGGCTGCAGAATTTGAGCACAGATAAAAAAAAAATGGTAGATAGAAAATTAGTAGAGCCTATAATAGATTTGTAACACGTATTTTATTCAAGCAAGCAAATTCAGATATCTGATTATAGTATCTACATTACTCTATACCCATCTAACGGACCCTCATAAGTGTGGACGGTATTTGTCACGCGGAGAAAAGAACAACGCGGCGAGTTTCGTGTCATTTTTTTTACCACTAGAGTAGCAAACATACCTATTAGTAGAGGACGACGATAAAAGTTATGCGATTCGGAAATCTTCGTCTATCTTCGGAAATGGGAAATTAGGGGCGTTTAAAATCTTAGCTAGCATTAAGCTGGGACAGTAACCCACACGGCACAGATGGGATTAATTAGTACAAAAAAAATCCTCTTTGCTTCTGTGTTTTTGAAAAAATAAATCTATTATCTATAAAATGTATATTTTATGTATTTTGTATTTTTTACGCTTATATTCTACTGAAACTACATGTGCATAAAATGATATATACCATAGGGGCGATTCGAGTACAACTTCGAAATGCGTAGAGTTTTAAACGCCCCCAGTTTCCCATTCCGAAGATAGACGAAAAGTGTAAATTACATATTCCGTGGCATGAAATTTCAACGTTGTTTGGAATGGAGTGTACGTCGAAATTTAACAAATGTGGACCCGTCTTTATATAAAACACAATCTGCCCCAAATCTTAATAAAAAGTAAGCTAAATACAGCGCGCTTGTTTATTTGAACTGTGGATTATCTGTCAAACAAAAGTGTTCCACAGCAGTCACGGAATGTTGGTCATAATCGTGATCTCTTAGAACTATGCCAACTTTGAAAGAAGTAGAGAGAATTGTACCTAGACTTTAATAAATAAAAATAATAAAACGATTATAATTGTGCCACAAAATAAAACTAGGATATAAAGATATTTACAAATTTATCGCAAAATTGCACCTGTCACGTGTAATACTTACTACTGTGCTAAACGTAGGCAATGTATGGACGTGACTCAACCTACCTCTTACTTGGTAACCTCATGGATCTACATTCTGAGGATATATTGGAGGATGCCCTTGATATTCGCGCTTTTGTTTTTAGTAATCTAAATTTTTTTGCTAACTATTTACAGAAACATGGTCGCCTATCACCCCTCCCGAAGGCTGGATCTTACTATCAACAATCGCACCTAAACCTGAAACCACCGTTTCGACCTCTTATAAAGCTCCCACAACCGAAGCCGCTATCGAAACTCAAGAAACTACACTAGATGTCACTGAAGCACCTGAACGACCTGAAGCACTGGAAACAACTGCCGCAGAAACTACAACGGCTCCAACTACTATCAAAGTTACAACGCCTTTGACTACTAAAATAACAACGACTTCGTTCACCGCCGAAATCCAACCGCAGTCAACAACTAAAATAACAACCTCTACTACTACTGAAAAAACTACAACCTCTCCGACTACTATCAAAGTAACAACGCCTCCGACTATTACGACTTCGTCTACCGCGGCGCCCATTACAACCTCTTCCACTACTTTAGAAACTACAGCTAAAGTTACGGAAAAGGTTCCAGAAACAACACAAGCTATCCAAGAGTTCACAGTAAACGTGACGCTATCACCAACGGTTCCAACGACTACTGATGCTAGTTTGACGTTTACACTACTGTCGACTACTAACGAGACTAAAGCCAATGAAAGTTCTAGTATTACAACGGAGTCTGGTACTTCAGCTGGTAAGTACCTGAACAAACTAGCTATTTTATTAGATCTATGGAATGCCCCGTGACACTGTCCGATTTTTTACGACAACATAAAATTTTGAGAAGGATGCCGCAGGCTCAAACTTTATAATAAACCCACGGGCCTTCTGCTAAGTTTAATAAAAAAGTATATAAGTACTCGTAGATGCATCGACAATGTTTATAGCGAAAATTTTGTTTTGTAAAATTAATAAGTATTTTGTTTTTACAATAACTTTTTTATATGTAAAAACTTTTTTTTTTAATTTATTTATTATTTTTCTAAAATTACGTTATCTATCCAATCAAGACATTACCATATCGTTTACCAATACTTTTTTCAGCTATTGAAACTTCTACCAATGCGACGTTTACCATTGAAACGACCACAGAGGCTATCAACATGTCTGATTTTAAAAACGGTAAGAATGACGCAATCATACCTATGCATTATTAGCACTAAACTACTAAACTAGATATCGTTAAAATAAACGAATAGGTATACAAAACAATAAGTGGAACACATATTTTTTGTAATTTAAGATTATTTAGGGACTTTCCCTATCATCATACCCGAAACTAAAAACAAATCATTTTTTGCAAAATCTTAAAACTCTTCCGTCGTCTATTCAGCGCCTAGTGACTTATGGTGATAATATTTAATCACCATCCTAAATATCTTTAAAATCGATTGCAAAATACCACGTTTACAAACTGATAAGACGATTCGGAAATAAATGGTAATAGTCAAAGACACAATTAACAACTGCTTATGTCAAACGTATATAATGAGCGCGAAAATCAACACGATTAACAATTAAAAAAACAGAATAATCTATCTAAAGGCCGTTGCAAACGATCTATTCTATAGATAGGTCAACTGATCTAGATCACTACCAGGCGGAAGCGTTCCTAAAATACTGACTGTATTGCCACGCTGAATGGCAATGCTAATGCGTTGACCGAGTCGCTTCGAATACGAACTTCTGTATCTGAACTTCGTTTAATCATACAATGTCGTCCAAAGCCGCAAACGAACATATATTATTAAATAATAAGGAAGTGTTCATTTTCAAATGTTACTTCTAACAAATTGCTTCGTAAATAATTATTTTAATAACGCCTTACGTCAGCAATTGTTTCTTGTAATTGTGAGAATAGGAATCAGCAAACATTATTGTTGCTAACGTGCTTGTTATTTAGGAAATAAATTAGATATTTTTGGATAGATAGGTACTAACTTACTTTTACTATATACTAAGTTTGAAATATAACTAGTAGGTCGTTAGGTAATAGGTAAAGGCGGTCAAAATCCGAAACATTTGGACGAATTTCTTTTAACCATTTTTTAATGGTTAAAAGAAACCGCCTGCCCGCCTGTAACGCAGAAGATTGCGGGTTCGATTCCCGCCGAGGGACAAATGTTTGTATGATCTGCAAATATTTGCCTCGGGTCTGGGTATGTATCATATGTATGTATGTCATGCAGTTCCGATAACACAAGCTCTGCTTACTTTGGGGCTAGTTGATGCTGTGTGAAAATCTCCATCATTATTTATTTATTACACTAAATATAAAAAAAAATAACTATTTTTGTTCCAATTAATATATAAGACTCGTAGTAGTTCAAAAAATAAATAAAAAAACCAATAATAAAAACAAAATCACTGGGGATATATTGTTTAGATTGAAATTGACAATTTATTTTAAGTAAGTATAATTGCTTTGCGTGATAGGTGAAACAACATTTACATCTTAGTTGCAAAAACGATTTCTTTCTAAGTCACATGATTTATTTTGTCATAGAAATAATCAAAAGTTTTTGTACAAAAATCAATCATTAGTCGTTACGTGATAATGGGTTCCTAACTGCAATTTTATGGCGTGTATAACTCTAAAGGTTATGGTTGATTTCAACTCAGGGATATTTTTTTAATCGCTTAACATAGTCTATTGTCTTTTATGTAGTAATTCGTCTTTAAGTTTGGTTAGCATTACTTATTTTCATATTCCGGTTCTTAGGAAACTAACTAGGATTTATTTAATTTTGCTTTCGTTACTACCTACATCAAGTTAGCGTAGCGTAGCGGACGCATAGATATTATTTTGTTCGAAATATTAATGTTTTGTTATCAAAATAGTTTACCTACAAATGCTTCAAGAAATAATACAATTAAATAAAAAAAAAACATAAGTGACAAAAAAATAAATGTAAAAATTTGATAAGAAAATGTTTGTAAAGAATACTAAAAATCTACTAAATTTTTTATCCCCAAACGCATCACGCACCACGAAAGCTACCTAGTCAGGTTAAAAGCCTAGGTTAAAGACCCCTTGACAAATGTATCTTTAGTACATCTTTAGCCGCATAATAAACAATGATAAAAAAGTAAAAAGAACTCCTCCGTTCGGAATTCAAACAAAGAGTTGTCAGCGCGCGATGCGCACGGCCAAGGCAAGAGCAAGGACGTTTGTGGTTGAAAAACTATAATTAAATTACAATACGACCTATTTCCAATCTTATCGATGGCAAAATAAAATCGTATTTATTGGAACAGTGATATTGTCAGGATAAATCAACTATTCAGTGTAAATTTTGAATTAAAATGTCATGGGAGTATGAGGATATATGATATATATATATATAACATCACTTATTATCCGTACCCAGTGTTGTGATTTAGTTGAGTTGTGAAATATAGACAGTGTTTGTGAGCATTGAAGGATCTAGAACAAAATTCCGAAAAATCTAGTGTCACTTTGATAAAACAAGAAAAACCAAGTGAATAAAAATAAAAATGAATACATCCAAAACACTTGCATTTAAATGATACAAAAAAGAAACAATTATGAGTAACCCGCAATTTAATCAGTAAACTAAGTATCAAGACGAGATATTCATGGATAAATTCAAAGTGACATTGATTTACCTACAGAGTTCAAATTCAATGAGTGTTCAATTATGGCAATAAAAATTCAACAAAAAAGAAAATACTGATATAATTGCGTCCAAAAAACAATTGCTTCTTTAGTAAAAACTAGACTGTCATCTGTAACTATCATGTAAACTGCACTTGCCATTCATTCACGTTCCATCATTCCAATTTCAAATCAAGTTCTTTTTTGTGCAGTCATATTTTGAATTTCGAAGACTAATGCTTTTATAACAATATTTATAATTGGTATATAAAGTAACATTTTAAAAATAGAAACTCAACACAATTTTGATAAAAGTGATAAGTATTTCGACCTGGCAAACTAAAAAATTTAAAAGCTATAGAGTTCTTTAAACTCTCTAAGGAAAAAGTTTGACGAAATTAGTTTCGGGCGTTTTGATTGATTTTGTAGAGAACCAAAATAATGGACTCATTTGCTTGTCTAGGAAATTAACGTTATTATTTTCTTGAGACTTTTTAACGATGGTAACTTATAAAAAGTGATGTGTTTTTTTTATAATTCTTAATATACTTTTCTTATTCTAATAAATTCGAAAATACTGATGTATTCTTAATTACTAGAGACTTTGTTTTTTTAAATAATGATTATAAACTCAACGCTGCTGCTCCTGGCAGTATGCGGCCGCAGATTGTGGCAAGCGCCGACCGGCAGAATAGTCGGAGGCGCGAAGTCCGGATTCGGGATGTGGCCGTGGCAGATATCACTCCGGCAATATCGGACCTCGACGTATCTGCACAAGTGCGGAGCAGCACTATTGAACGAGAACTGGGCGATCACGGCAGCACATTGCGTTGAACAGTAAGTATTTATTAAAGTCCTTTTCACGAAACATAGGTAAGTACTAGTCGTTTTCCTGTTGATACTAGATACAGCGAACGTTCAGTCATGTAAAACATACAAAATCCGTTTTACGAATCAAGACACAGTATCATGTAAACATACTAAAACCGTTTACAAATTAAGTCCCGTGGACACTAGATGCAGCGTTGGCGTTTATGCAAAACATATTTTATATTTGAAGCTTATTATTCATTTATTTCCATTTCCATTTATTATTTTCCACCATTTGAACTCTGAACCATCTGACATTTAGTTCAAACAGCCGCGTGACTAGTATTTTTATAGTGTATGTTACACAGACAAACAGGCACACGCCATTTTGACAATATTTGTGAAATTCAACGGACGAGGCGAGCTAAGCGAGCTGTTCTGTTCCTTAGTTTGTCACCAGTTTCCCGTAGTGACCTATAAATAACCGGCACATTTATTATACTTCTTTCTAATTCAAATTCTTTTCCAGTGTACCACCTTCCGAGCTATTAGTCCGATTAGGAGAGCATGATCTAGCGAATGAAGATGAACCATATGGATTCGCGGAGCGGAGGGTGCAGATAGTGGCCAGTCACCCACACTTCGACCCGGCCACGTTCGAGTACGACTTGGCTTTGTTGAGGTAAGAGGTCATCATTTTCTTTTCACTGTTGAGTGAGTGACTCCGGGCTAAGTATCCTACACAATCATTCTGTGTCTGGGTGTTGTGTTACCGCAGTAGGAACTTGTAGTTCCTGATATCCATGACACAGGGAATCCTAGTGTCAGGACAGGATGTGTTTTATATTTGACAAACTTTGTCCAAACATCTTCCAAACTTAATTCAAACTAATTGTAAACTTAGACATAACTTAGAATACATTAGATTGTACTTACTTAGAACCATGCAACCTTACGCCATGTCGCTACTGTCTGTACTTCATTCGTACTTCGTCCACACTTTGTCCGTGATTAGATATTAGGTACACAATATCAGTGTGTATTCGGTTCGTACTTTTTCCCAACACTGATGGCCGAAAAATAAGTTTAAAATATTCTACATTTTGAATCATAAGTATCTTCTCTTGTATTATTATTAAGATTCCAAGCGTAATAGAGGTGCAAATTACCAGTCATTGAGCAAACAGGCTGCGCCGTTTTTGATGAACTTAGCCTAAGGTCAAGTGCAGTGGTGAGTGACCGCGACTGTTTGGTCTGTTTGCCGACGCTTGTAGATACCTATCTTCTACCAGCAAAAAGTATTGTTTCTTTATAATACATAGTTTTTACTCACAGCTTCGATCCGTGTTTACCGGATAAAAGGAAGGCGTATGTGTAGCTAGATCGCGTAAAAGGAAGGGAAAGGTATATTACCAAATTTCTTTCAAATCGGTTCAGCTTTTACAAAGATAACTCTACACTTACTTAATATGTACAGCTGTTTTCGGTAAAAATAAATAAGCTGTTATACATTGTTCGATTTGAAACATCTTGGTTCTTGATCAGACATATGACAGTCATAAAGTTAATAAACACAAATAAATTCAAATTATTTTGTTGACCGTGAATTAGAATGAAAATAAAATCCAAAAAAATACGAACTACCAAAATTAGTGAATTTTGGTAGTTCGTATTTTTCTGGCAGAATCGCCCCCTACTAAGATACTCTTGATACCGACCATAACATATTCCAAAACCCCCCGTAGGTATATTTGTATATATGAAAAAAAATACGTTGACAGTTGATATTGGTGATTTCTGTACGTTGTAAAATCTCTTTGGGTTTAAATGTAAAAAAAAAACACAAAATCTAGGTAGGTACTTTATAATAAAATAGTATCTTAAATTCAATTCGCCTTGTTAAATTCAATCCCAGATTTCCTGCTGATAGTGAACTTAACATATCATTTGTATACAAATTGGTTGTTACTTGTTTCTTTTGGATTTTATTTTCATTCTAATTCACGGTCAACAAACAATCTGGTTTGCTCAAAACATGACACAGATAATATAGTATGGTGCACACCTATTCTGCCAGATATTATTTTATGTCATGTTTATGTCAAAATGATTTAAAACCTCTAATTCTTTGATTTGCCAATAATTGTTTGAATATTTTTAGAATTAGTATACTATTTAACCACTATTTTATCGTCGTTATAAAAATAAATAAGCTTTAGATTCTTGATAAGTTCTTGACATATCTCTTTCTATTCATTCACAGTCATCATTACAATCTTAATATACAAGCTGGTCGGTTTTAGGTACACTTGTCTTTCTCCAGAACGTCAAATTTAATGATCAGAGTACGTATTTCCCTTCCAGCTATACAATTCATACCCGCCTTATTTTTATACTTGTTGAAGGGTCTGAAACCGAAAATTCGTTTAGCTATTTTCTTTTGCATTTATAATCTTTAAGTTAGCCTCATAATCATCTTTCATCTATCATTTTTAAGGTTCCGTAACACAAAACAAAAAACGGAACCCTTATATCATCACTTCGTTGTCCGTCTGTCAGTCTGGCAAGTCAAGACTTTTATCAGGAACACGTGGATGTATCAAGTTGAAATTAATATTAAATACATAAGTCTATGGTCTCTTATAACTCTAAAAAATCAAGATTCTAAGAAAAATACGGCCATTTATGCGACATATTTTGAGTAGGTCGCAAATAAATCAAAACCTATAGGGTTTTTTCCGTTGACCTACAATCATGACATTTGACAAGATGCAAGGAAACAGTAGCACATGTAAAGGAAAAAGTCCGAAAATAGTTAGTAAATAGTTAATGAGAAAAAACGTTTTTTTGTGATTACAAACTTACACTTACAATTGGACGTATAATTGATGTATGGCCGAATTTTTTTTCAACTACAAAGTTAAGTTTGTTCTTCAATCCGACTAACTTGTACGGTGCTTTACAAGCTTGTACGGAAGCCTCCGCGAGTCAGACTCACACTTGTCCGTTTTTTTTAATGTAACGGCTAATAATATTCTCCAGATTCTACGAGCCAGTAACGTTCCAGCCCAACATACTTCCCGTTTGTGTGCCCGATGATGATGATGACTACGTGGGGAAGACAGCTTACGTCACTGGATGGGGAAGACTATTTGACGGTAAGGAACTAACCCTCTTATTCATAATCACTCGCTAACTTTAGCAGCGTTCTAAAAGTTGACTGCCTCTTGATATTTTGTTTAAGTGTTAGAAAATGACAGGGCTAGAGTGAGTGAGTGATTATCAATAAATAATAATAAATAAATAAATAATGCTGGACATTATTCACACAGCATCATCTAGCCCCAAAGTAAGCAAAGCTTGTGTTATGGGAACTACATGACTATATTTTTTTTTGTAAATACATACGTATTATACATAGAATACACCCAGACCTGAGACAAATATTTGTGGATCATGCAATAATTTGTCCCGCGGCGTGAATCGAACCCGCAACCTTCTGGCCTTCGCCCACTGCGCCACTTAGGTCGTCAATAAGAGGGTAGCTTCCATATAAATCGTTTAAAGATAAAGATAAGATAAGATAAAGTCTATTTGTTCAAGAATACAGTTTTGTGCAATTCCAGTGAATTAAGATTGACTAAACATTTATTTTTACATATCGGCGTATTAAACTTAAAATATGCCTTCCGATGTTTTCCTTCATCGTTTTAAAAACGTGCTTTATTAAATACAGAATTTTTAAACATAATTTAATTATAAATGATCCTTCATCTTGATAATTTTGTAAGAAATTCGATCGCACATTATTTTTATACAAAAGACTTCAACGCGCTACCTTTATTCTATACCACCTACATATTATCGGAAATATAATAAAAAAAATATTTTGACAGACTTCGGAACTCTAAAATGTCGGGTTTTTCCCTTTATCCCCAATATGGAAACTCCGTTGACAGAAGCTCTATCTAAAAGAGGTTTTCTTAATGACACATCATAGATCTAGCTATGATATGTTGGTAATAATTCCCCGGAACGAGAGCTCTTTCACAAGGACCTACTAAAACTTTCCTTCAGCGTTTTGAGCATAAACACGTACTTAAAAACAGGATTAAAAAAAACATAAAATGCGAACATACATTTTTCGAACTGTAAAATGTATAATAATCCATTGTTTCGTTTATTTTTCAGAGGGTCCGCTCCCAAGCGTCCTGCAAGAGGTGAAAGTACCGGTGATAAACAACACCGCGTGCGAGGCGATGTACCAAACCGCGGGGTACAACGAGCATATACCTAATATCTTCATTTGCGCGGGAAGAAGTAAAGGTGGCACTGACAGCTGCGAAGGTGAGATTCATATTACGAGAAGTTGATAAAAAGACCAATATTAAATTTCATCCCTTAATTTTCACTCTCAGTGGTGGTACACCCTTGAAGTATACCCTACCGATTAAAAAATAATAATTCAAATCAGTTCACACGCAAAAAAAATAGACGAAATGAGAACTCCTTTTTTGAAGTCTGTGGTAAAGCCTTGATTGGGCCCAACCACACGTTATTGTGTTGTTGAACTCGGCCCTTAGACACATATTTGTTTCGCAGGTGACAGCGGCGGTCCCATGGTCCTCCCGAGAGAAAGGGACGGAAGATACGTCCTCGGTGGCGTCATATCGTGGGGCATCGGATGCGCTGAACCGAACCAACCCGGGGTCTATACTAGGATCTCCGAATTCAGGGATTGGATCAATCAGATTTTGCAGTTTTAGAGACTTTAAACACTGTCTGCAATACTATTTTGTTGATGATACATCGATTTATAGGTACCACTTAACTCGGCCTATTTACTACTTACGAGCGTGAGGTATCTTGCACATGACATGTGCCTATATGTCATGTGTGTGTTTCTGTCAAAGTCATTATTCAGGCATTAAGTCAGATTTTTATTTTTTTTTAAAAACCTTTATCATTTTTATAAACTGTTTGAGTAAAGAGTGTTTTTTTTAAATAAAAAAACTAAATGAACACAGTTGTTAATAAACTTGGTTAAAATCTGAAGCTATATAATCGAGACAGTAAACTCAGGTCACACACGCCCCGTTTTGTAGTGAATAGTCAAGATTTAACTGGTTTATCTATACCTAGTGATGTACGAATTACTTTATTCGATTAACGATTCGATTCTAGTACAATTTTTATTATCTGTAATAGATTCGTTTTCAATCGTTTCGTGATTTGTTTTCGAATATGACAGTGAAACCGGTGGTATAGTTCACAACTATATCATTACCACCGGTTGAGCAAGAGGGTAGATCGATTCGTCTGCCACTAAATTCACCCGCAAGGACCTCAGTACCGAAATATCGGAAATATTCAAACATACAAATCATACATATATTCATAGCCATCTTTCAAAAGTTTTATTAAATAATATCAATATAAATAGCCTGTAGAAGTCCGTTGGGCATACCTAGGGCTCTACCAAAGAGTGCCAGGTAGAACGATCTTGGGCTACTTCCATCCAACGACTTCCCATGTTATCGGATCTAGTAGGGGCCTTCCTACATTGATTCGGTATTCCGCATCAATTTAGGTACGTGGCCGCCATTCGAGAACCATATATTAACATCTATCTAATTGACCGGACAGACGTGGCCCTGTCCTTGTATTTGACAGATATGAAACGTCAATTTGATAACCAAAAAGTTTGTATGTAAGAAAAAATCCGTTTTTAAATTTTTGGGTTATTTTCCCAATTTTTCTTTCCATAACCTGACTTGAACTATATTTATAGCCAAATTGGTCAAATATTGGTTAATATATTTTTGATTTGATTTATATGGTAGGTAGTTACCATATAAATCAAATACCACATAAATACAGGTTGTCTAATAAAAATAGACTTAAGGCTATACAACAATTGGCCGTTTAAGTTTATTTTATTGGAGTAACTTATGTGGAATAGTAAACTTAGCTAAATAATCGTAAGTTACATAAATTATATATAAATGTCTACTTAAAAACCAACGGTTATAGTACAGTGATCGTACAACTAAGTATTACTTAATAAAATAGGCAATAGAAATTTGCGAATTTATATTATGATAGGTAGTACTTATAATTAAGTACTGGTTAATTTCCCATTATATTACGTAAAGAATATAACAGTCCAATAAAATAATAAAATATTTTCCTTAGAAATAGATTCGTAATTAAGTTTTACTTAATTAAACCCGTCCATTATTTATTTTTAGATTAACTATTATTATTATTGTAAATATTTTAATAAATGCATTTATTATTTATGAATTTTAGCCATAATTAATACAGAAATCAGATGAGATAATGAATTTTAATAAATAATTGGTAACAAATGAGTCGTATTTTATTTTCCAATAATTATGTAAGTACTTATGAATTATACAATTTAAATGATGCCGCGTGGGCTGGCTCTTAATTGGTTCAACGCCATTTGATTCAGATTGCCATTCAGCGTGGCAATGCAGTCGGCCATTTAGGTACGCTTCCGTCTGGTAGTGATCTGTTGGCGTCTGGTAGCTATCTAGATCGTTTGCTCACCTGATTTACATGTATAGATCGGTCATATACTTTGTTGTATTATTCTTCACAAATATATTAGAATTAAGATGTAATCCCAAAAACAATCGAAGCAGGCAGGGATTGAAAAGGCGACCCTTCCCTAGATACGGGGCCGCTCTATCACTACGCCGTCGCCGGCCTCCGCCAACATAAAAATTTTAGCATTTCTCATAAGTGATTTATGCAATTTTGTGTTAGGTACCTACTTCAATACCAAATACCCATTAAAGAATTATAAAACAAACAAAAAATAAATACGTTCACGACTATATTTCCTGTGATAGACATCCTCCAGATACATATTACTCTTAAACAAATAATTAAGTATATGATTCGTAATCTCAAAATCGCCTTCCTTGGACGTTTTTGAAAATTCCAGTAAGTCGTCCCATTTGAAGGCAGGTGGAAAGGGATTCTATAACGAATTATATAATTATAAAAAAATATATAAGAAATTAGCTAGTTTATCATTCATGTTGTCCCTTTATCACAAGCAACTTAGTTTGGGGCTGGATGATGCTGTGTGAAAAATGTCGAGGATTATTTATTTATATGAATTACCTTCTTCGAATTGGTGATCAATTGATCATATACCTTATTCTCATATTTCATACAACCGAACAAAATCACCAAGTCTCAACACCAAAGGCCTCAAAATAAAAATGCCAAATAGTAAAATATTTTTTAGAGTCATGGCAACTTAATAAATCGTTTTAACCCATTACTGGTAAATGTTGTAATATTTCGCGTTTTCGCTAATATAATTTTAGTTAAAAAAAATATATCAGTAGTATTTTAATGTTATTATTAAAACTGCATAAAATAAGGATTCCTTCCATACCTAGTTTTTTTTAAGAAATTGATAATATGTAGATAATGTTGATGTGTGTCCTGAATCCTCGCAAAGCGTATTTCACTTCAAAATAGTCCAAAAAATGTGGAACGCTTCACGATTTTGCGTGTCATCCTTGCGCAGGGGCCATGCTAATCTTCTCTGTATCGTTCCAATTTTAGTATATGTACTGCCGAAGCAAGTACATTAGGATAGCAATCTATATAGATGATATACTGAATAAGCTAAAAAACTTTGCTTGCGCGATCTAGAACTTTTGATGATATTTCAATCCTCATTTAGTTTAAGAGACATGTTTTGTTTTTAATGTATGCAGAGCGCATATTTTAGTTCGTACAAATATTGATTCTTATCATTCCTATTAAAATAGTATGAAATAATGGGCAAAATAGGTTTTTAATAACGATAAACCATACACTAGCGCCATCTAGTAAATGCACTTATAACTACTCTTGTCATGACGTCGCAGAAAAGAGTTTTTAAAGATTCTGATTTATTTATGCCATGTTTTTATTTTATGTTTCTTCAAAAATATTTACCATCATCAAAAACAAACATGATGCTGGGTTCATAACATACCAGATGCAGTCGTGTACTTTGTGTAGTAAGTTTTCAGCGCCCTCTATGGTGTAAAGGCAGCACTACCAAAAGTTCCTCGAATCGAAACCCACAAAGGCATACTTTTTGCAAGTTAACCATAAAATACAATATTTTTTGTGGAAGAGAACAAACTACCTATGCCGGTTGTGTATTTTTGTGTCTTATATTCTCATCAGCTTATTTATGTAACCGGTAGTTATTAGTACACCGCCGTCATTAAGAACTAAGCGACTAGAACTTTTGTGCTTCGGGTGCCATGCGTTCGATCCCATATCTATCAGCTCGTTCACTCTTCTAACACTGCACTACTTATCCTGCAGCAAATTTAAAAAAGCTCTTTAGAAATAGTTTTGGTCTCCTCTTTTGTAGACATAAAGCTTTGACACTGCTAGTGATATGCATCCTTTATTTTGCGGATGACACTAGAGGCGTGTCATTTTTAAATCGATTGGAACTCCCTCAAATTAAGTTTTAGAAGGATCTGTCTAGAACAAAACTATCATTATTTTCCACGTAATCAAGCCTGTTGTGTTAGCTTCTGGATATTGAATTAAAAAATTGCTGGGGTTGACAACATTTATAAGTTGCATGGAATCGTTTTTTAACGTGTGGCCTATGACACGATAGGCGTGTCATTTTTGAATCGATTGTAACACCCTCAAATACCTACCTAAAACAAAACTATCATGATTTCGAAAGTAGTTTTTTTTTAGATAACCATTACAATGTGTGTAATCGTTATCTAAAATAACATCGGCTCCCATCAAACCACGATATTGGTGGCGCTATGTGGATGATGTATTTTGATGTTAGTGAAAAATAAAAAAAACGTATTTTTATATACATGGCTGATGGCACAATAGGCGTGCCATCAACTTCTATGGCGCTTGACACGCCGTCATAGAAAATTTTCGTAAATAGGCGCAGCAACGAATTGGTTAAATAAATTATAATAATATGCATGAATTTCTGATACAATAGGTTGTTTTGCGATGATTTAGACAGATTTTTGTGGGTTTTAAAGGAGCAAAGTTCGGGCTCGACTTTCGCTACCAGTACGAACGTCAGAGGACGTTTTTTCTCTACCCCCCCAGGATTTTAGAGATGACAAGACGAGGATAAGGAGTTTAGGGTACATTTATTAAAGATAGGAAACTTCTCATGTCCCATTGCTGGGCATACACAGCAATGGATCCCCCAATACAGTATCCTAAACCTAGCTGACCTAGAGATGGCTACAGAAACTTTCCTGACATTAATTTCGGATATAATAATAATATATAAATATACAAAAACAATTAAAAAACCAAGATCAAAAGCAAACTTAAAGCCATGGATTACTGTTGGACTAATAAAATGTATGAAAAAGAGAGATAAGCTACATAATAAAACAAAAAAAGAACCTGATAACAAACAGCTATGGAAAACATACATAGACTACAGAAACATATGTAATAAAATACTAAAAAAGCTGAAACGAACTTATGATAGATTAGAATTAAAAAAGAATAGTAATTGTAATAAAAAAACTTGGAAAATTATAAAAAGAATATGCGACTTCCCAGTGAGATTAAATCCAGTAGAAAATCTCATAAAAACTGGTACCCATGTAGATGAAACTCTTTGTAAGATAAATGAATATTATGTAAACGTTGGCTCTAACCTGGCTAGAGAGACTCTCTTATCAATGAATAAAAAAGAAATCGAATTGGCACAACAAAATAAACAAAACAATAAAATTCTTAACTCTTTTGGCCTGCTCCCAACGGATTTTGGAGAAGTTCGATCCATTATACAAAATTTGAAAAATGATTCTGCTCCAGGTTGGGACAGAATCACAGCGAAATTATTAAAACTTGCTCTGCCACATCTTTTAGAACCCATCACAGCCATCTGTCAAACTAGTTTCGACAAAGGTGTATTCCCTCAGGCGGTAAAAAAATCTATTATATGCCCAATCTACAAAGGGGGTACCAATGACGATATATCAAATTACAGGCCAATATCGCTACTCTCCGTCATATCAAAAGTACTAGAGAAGCTAATGAACTACCGACTCAAAAAATACCTGGAAAACAAAAACTTACTCTCGCCAAACCAGTATGGGTTTAGAACGGGGCGATGCACTGAGGACGCAGTATTGAACGTAACTAATCACATAATAAAACATCTGGATGAAGGAAAAAACTGTGTGGGAATATTTATGGACCTTTCGAAGGCCTTTGATACCGTGTCTATACCAATACTATTAGCCAAATTAGAATCGACTGGAGTAAGAGGGACACCATTGCAATGGTTTAAAAGCTACTTAACCCGTAGGACACAAAGAACTAGAGTTGGCGTTTGCATGAGTAGGGAAGCCGAAATAAAATTCGGTGTACCACAAGGTAGTATACTTGGTCCAACACTTTTCCTAGTATATATCAATGAGCTCTGCGATATGCAACTGCAAAATGCCAAAATAATAACATACGCGGATGACACTGTCATCCTGTTTAATGGGAAAACTTGGAACGAAGTCCAGACCGAAGCAAACAAAGGACTAAACACGGTATCAAACTGGTTAAGAAATAATCTATTGTCTATAAATATTTCTAAAACAAAATACATAAACTTCAGTATAACCAAGAGCACTCAACCTAAGCAACCTCTCCAGTTAAAGATGCATATAGCTAAATGTGGGAATCCGATCGAATGCTCGACTTGTTCACTCCTAACTCAAACGGATAAGATTAAGTACTTGGGAGTTATATTAGATAAAAAATTATCCTGGGAAGAACAAATTATAAGCTTGTCTGGTCGCACACGGAAACTGATATATATATTCAAGAAACTACGACATGCATTGAATTTCCAAGCACTTATCAAAGTTTATTGTGCCCTCGCCCAGTCTATTCTTACATACTGCATCAGAGTATGGGGTGGTGCTGCAAAATCCCACATGGAACAATTGGAACGGGCACAAAGAGCACTGCTGAAGGTAATTAAATTCAAGCCGCGATGGTACTCAACCAGTGCTCTATACAGAGAGTGCTCAGTCCTGTCAATAAGACAACTTTTCATTAAGGCCATGATTATTAAGCAACATGCTTTAGTTAACCGATTCCTGGCCTATGACGCACGCAGCGCGTCATGAAGAAACCTTCAGTGAGGCCAATGACGCGACAAGCGCGTCATTAGTAAATTGTTAAAATATCAACTTTTATTCATTTCAAACAAAAAATCCTTTTATTTTATATACAAATTGACACATTAGAGACACTATTATCTGTGGCCATTACATTTTTTTGGAAAATTAAATTATCAGGGGTCGTCAACCACATGGTATAATTGTTTAGTACTAATCCATTATTTATAAACTAAATAAACTAACGTTATTGATAGACAACTAACAGTAACCTAAAATAATTTACCTACTGCATGCAATAATTTGTAACTCAAGGTCAAGAACGAATAAACAAGTTCCTAGAAAGTTTCCTGCATAATAATAATAACATAACCTTCAAAATAAACCTTATTCTAATTCAAATAAGATGGTCACAAGCTCATCTTCGTCCGTTACGTTGGCCGCGTGAACCTACAAAGTACTCTATTCTTATTAACATAAGGTTTATATTCTGCAAAACATTATTTATTTATGGTCCACTATTAAAAGACTGAGAGTTCTGCTCGTCGTCGCACTGTGTTTCTATTTCCGTTTCGGGAATGTATTTGCGTTTTCTTCTGGAAAAAATATATAAAATATATCAAGAAGCCCATTTAAAATGGTCAGTATGGGAAAGTCTGAAACTATAAGACATACAATAACATAGGAACCATGACATTGATTTTCTAATCAATTTTAACTTAATAAAGTTTAGGTATATCAAATTGCAATAGTGTATTTAAATTTCACTTCGTTTATTCTTTAATGCTATGGCAGAATGAGATTAATTGTCGGGTTTAGTTTGTGTAAACATGTGGGCAAGTACCTTCTGTATACAATACCTACCAATTAATTTTAAATGATTTCAATCGCGTATCAGGACATTTTACCATTTTTAGTAATATGCATAGGTAAGTGAAGTGTCACTTCTGTGCGGTGTTAAATCTTTGAAAGCGACATGTTGTTACACTTTGTTGAACAAAACGCGTAAGCGCGCTCACCCCGCGCAGTTCCCCCCGCTGTCATCAAGTTGAGAGTATTTTTTTTGTTTGGTGTGTAGTTACTCTATATATAATAATCTCAGCGTAAAAACGAAGATGTGCGATTAAACACTATCCAAAGGTTTACAACTCATGGTGGAAATCTGTAACTTACCTTCCATCTCTTAAAAAACACGTAGATAATCACTTTAAAACACACTACACTTATTAATAAAACATAACACACAGTAACAGGTCTCTCCATGTATTATTATGGATGTAACTGATTAAAATAGCGTAATAACATTACCGGGGGCCAACGACGCGCTAGGTGCGTTTATCATTCAGGAGGGCCAATGACGCGACTCGCGCGTCATTCAATTTTGTATAGGGCCGGGGCGGAAAGGATCGAAAAATGAAGGTGGCAAGGAATCGGTTAATGCTGATATTCTAGAAACAATAACCAACAAACGTAGGAAAGACAAAGTTTTCAAAGTTCCGAGAACTCGAACAAAATTCGGAACAAAATCTACTAACAACATTGGGCCCTTCTTGTACAATTATATTAGTAAAGAAGTATTAGTCGCTAATAGAAATGCTAGAGATTTAAAGAAGACTGTAACTGACTACTTAAGCAAATTAGACTACAGAGACACAGAAAAGATTATTGAAAGTAGAAACTGATCACTACAAACACAACCACACTATGACACACCACACAGCTAATAACACTTTCACATTACACTTCACACTTATTACACGCTAGACACAACAGGCAAAACTACATTCACACACACTAACTTCACTGTCCACACTTATACAGCCTGAACTCACACACTACACTACACCCACACATATACACACTGAGAAAGAGGAAAATGAAAAGGATGACTGTGGGTTTCAATTATTAAAATTTTTCTACGTTGTATTATTAATTAACCCTAACAATTCTCATACTAGTTTTAAGTTTTAAGTTGTGATTGAGAGTCCGAGGCGAGTCGCTGTGACTCCGCAACACGGGCTCAATAGAGACCTAGTGCGGGGAACAGAGCTCATCAAGGTACTTACACATAACAATATTATATAAATTCATCATATTATACAACATCAATGTACCTACTAGACCATTGTTTTGAGATTTAATAAAAATTTTCAAATTTTCAAATTTTCAAAAATTTTCAAAATCTCAAATGTGTTCCCCTCTAATTATTTCCATCTGCCTCCATGCTATTATTATTTACTACGGCAGGTAGTAATAATAATCTATCTTAAATCAATTTTTTCATTGAGTAATAGCACATACTAAGCCTACTAAGGGCTCAGAAATAAAAAAAATGCAGGTTTCATCTTAATAGTATATTCAAGCTATAGAACTCGCGTTGGATGCAATACGGGGCCACAGATCTGCACACTCTTTGGCCACAGGGCCTGTGATGGCTGAACCCTTCATCTCTCCCTTGTTGTTCACTATAACACCCGCATTGTCCTCGAAGTATATAAAGACCCCATCTCGCCTGCGGAACGGTTTCCGCTGCCTGATCACCACTGCTGGCATTACCTGGAAAGAAAATGGAATGTTAACATCAGCTAACTTCTTACAAGAAACTAAGAAAATGAGGAGCGGTTATGGGATTGACAGGAACAAGTAACTATAAAAGGCCTAGTTGCAATTGCTGTTTAACAGCTTTTCATATCAGCATCCCAATGTAATCAGTGGTAAATTAAAATGAGTTAATCTTTTTTTAAATTTTAAAACCCCCAACACATACTTTTATCATAAATTGCTGCTCCCTACTGACTTATGGCAATAAAAACCTATCTAAAAACCATCCTTAAAGACATACAAATTGATGGCAAAAAAAGTCCTTTTCGGAACACATAGTGGACAAACAAGGAATCATTCACTATTATTTTTCCTCTTTAGGGAAAGAGCTTAAAAAATCTTAGTCTGCTGTCCAATCAAGGAAGAAAATTAAGACAGTATGCATCAAAAGTTTATTTATATTTACTTTAAAACTAGATCTCAGCCATACGTTTATTGCCACTGAATGAATGTGTTGCTGAGGCCAGGACTCTACCAGCACTTTACATTGAGAGATTATGTAATATTTACTAAATAATGTTTGAGGTAGCTCAGTCAGCCAAGGCATATCAACACTGTTTACACTTCAGGTGTAAAATAAGCGAAACCATATGGCATATCATCATCACAACTCAAACACATTTAAATAACCATCACATATTACTTAGCCAGTACATAGAAAACACAATTGGAAATGTTGATTTAAGAGATGGGCATTTGACCTGAACATAAAACTTTATCAAAAACTGTTTTTTCTTTCAATATTATGCAGCAACTGACCAATGTATTAATTTTCAGCAAATTTTTAAAACATAGTTTTGTTATTCAACCAGCCTGAAATGCATAAGTTTTAGTTATCTTACCTTTTTCCTGAGTTCAGGTTTGCCCTTCTTGACTGTGGCTACAATCATGTCTCCAGACCCAGCAGCGGGAAGCCTATTCAGGCGACCTTTGATACCCTGGACAGCAATTACATACAGGTTCTTTGCCCCTGGAATAAAGAGTAAACAGGATATGAAGTTAGTAAATAATTAAAATACCGAGAAGGCAATACATACTGGTAGTTTGTGAGTTTACAAAAACTGATCAAACCCTATTTGGATTGGTCTCTTGTTTGAGACAAAACATGATGGGGAATTACTTAGTTGGCACGAAATTTCAAACTGAACGCCCTCAGACACAGCCAAGGAAGAAATCATAATGAATCAAGACACATAGTGTTCTAGTATTAGTAAATCATCATTGGTGCTCAGTTGAACGTGTGTTTGGAGGTTATGTTTTGGTGCAACAATCATGGTATTCTACCTGTGTTGTCAGCGCAGTTGATGACCGCTCCCACTGGGAGACCCAGCGAGATGCGGAATTTCGCTCCCGCGGAACCACCACGTCCTTGAAACAGAAAAACCACAATTTACTCATCTTCATCACATCACTCTTCGCGCTAAGGTTCCCGACAAAACACAAAATATGAACGGTTTCGTGGAAGACACATGTTGGAAAGGACTACGCGCATCTTAACTAATACATTTAAGAACTAAATAACGAGATTTTAACGGATTTTATATATTTTCACGAACCTCTTTTAGACATTTTGTATTGTCAAATTTTGAGAGGAAATCAAAAGAACGTGAAGTTAGTTGCGCATTCCGAGTACAATTTCGTTCGAAAATTTTTGACATCGACATATTTGACTGTTCTTGAAATGAACATGAACATAGCAGCAGATGTATTAATTTATTTATAATTCGTAATTTTCACGTCTTCAAGAACATTTTAATCATATTTCATGAAGATTTAACAAATAATTATGAATTAAAATAAAAAAAACTTGTTAACTGTTTATAATTATTTATTTTTAAACAAGGCAACGGAAGAATTTCAATCGATAAATAAATCTGAACGAAAATTAATTACGCTCCAATCAAAGTAAATTTACCACTGACCAAAATGCTCAAGCTGCATTAATTATACATGTTAATACGTTTTACATGTATAATTAATGCACTTAAGATTTTTTTTAATTACTCAATCTTAATTTCTCCTTTTTTAATTCAAATAATAGTAATGAAAAAATTTATTGAATGGATCCAGAAATTTAATCTGCGTAGAATGGAACTTGATTCAAAATTTGTTTGTCATTTCTCATTTGCTTTTGCTGTCAAATTCGTTGCCGCTTGTCATTGTTGTCGTTCTTTCGAATCGGATTTAGTCGTCTTAAAATTATATCAAACAGTTATAAAAACACAAATAATGGCATTTATGGGTGACACAATGAGTCCTACTCCATTCTGGCATAACGGGCCAGCTCCCGGAGCTTTCTACAACTTCCCCGCAAACCCATCAAATTTTGGACCTACTAACCACACATTGCAGGATTTCAGAGCACAGTAAGTTATTTCACGATCACTTTATAAGTATGTTGATCTATTCTTTAAATAAATTCATTATTGCTCTTTCTGGTTATGTAAATTATGTTGAGCTAGATTTAAAACTGACATTTCATCACAACTGTAAACAGTGTTATATACTTTTAATCCATTCTTAAAACAACCAGGGTTATTTCAACTGAATTGACAATAAAATTATTGTCAACAAACTGATCAAATGAATTGACTTAATCGATTGTCTGCCTGAGTCAGACTTTTTCCTTTTTTTTTTGTTTTAATGCTCAGAATATCAGCAGTCTTGGAGCTCCAAGACAATAGTTTTGACAAGGAGTACAAGTATTTCCATTTCTCTCTTCTCTCAGGCTAAAATAGACAGAAATAACATTTGTCTAATCTGCTGTCAGCAAAACCTCATGATAAGCCATGTTGTTAACCAATAAAAAACCAGTGGTATGTTAAATGAATGATAAAATCGTAGTTCTTTATTGACAGCTCTGCATCTCCCATAACAACCACTACAACAGTAATCGGAATAAAGTTCGACAAAGGATGTATTATTGCTGGGGACACCCTCGGATCCTATGGATCCCTTGCTCGCTTCAGGGACTGTCCTCGCGTGTCGAAAGTCAATGACCTCATCCTGCTCGGCTCCACTGGTGATTATGCTGACTATCAGTACTTGAAGGACATTATTGATCAGAAGATGTAAGCTTTTTATTATTTTTTTAAGTGCTTGGGTGTATCTTGTCTAGTCATTCTTAAATGTATGATTCGGAACAGGACTATAGATTGCAAACCACAGTGACAACTACAATAATAATAATAATAATAATTACATCCAATAGACCCACCAATATAATGGTACCACAATATCCAGACATAAATAAATATCTGCAGAACATGCAAACATTTGTCGCTCAGTGGGACTCAAACTTTCAGCTCTTGTATCTTAGGCCTCCTCACCTGCCACTCCACCAAGGTCATGTTATCAAACATGTTTTCCACTAAGGAATAAGTTTCGACTCATTCCCAGAGTCTTCATCAGGGTGAGGCAGTGCCTTCACCGATAGTATGTTGCGTCAAAATTACCGTTTTATAATATGAATGATCAAATTCCCAATAGTTTTTGGTAATTTTCATCATAGCGCTTGTGGCTTAACACTTATCTAAGTACCTTGAAGATATACAAATTGAAAACCGCATTACAAACCAATAAAAGCTATTTCGGAGACTAATAAACAAATTCATAATTTGTCAGTGCACTTAATTTTCAAAGTGTTAATAAATAAAAAGATATACACTTTTCAGCTTTAAGCTGCCTGTGAATTAACAAATAATAATAATGTTTGCAGCATTGACGAGCAATGTATTGGTGATGGTCTTCAGCTGAAGCCTCGCTCGCTGCACTGCTGGCTGACTCGCGTGCTTTACAACAAGCGCAGCAAGATGGACCCTCTCTGGAGCAGCTATATTGTTGCTGGCATTCAGGTATAATGGATTCAAATTCCCAACTGCCCAGAACTTTCTAATTAATATTATTTTGGTGGGGGGACTCAGCTGTCCCAAACTTCGATGTTCGTTTTACGATATTCTCCATTCTGATGTCCCCCGTCCTACATCCTTCAAATATCTTACTTTCTCCACTATAATTAATATTATTCTTTGTAAATTAGTTAATATGAATAACAATTGTAAAATATATCTACCTATTGGTGGGGGGACTATTGCAGAAGTAGAAGCCACATGAATATGATAAAAACAATCTGTATAGATTGTTTGATTTCTATTATAGAATTTCCTAACTGCCCCTATAAAAACAAAACTGGGATTCGCTTAGATTCCCATCCACCCCCAATACTATTTACGCACTATTTAAAATGCGAACCGCAGTATTCTAACATTCTATCTACCCTGGTAGTTCTAATCATACAAGTTGGCTTGCTTTCTTCGATCCATCCTTTTACTTTTTGTAAATTATCGGATTGCTTTTAGAATGGTGAGCCTTTCCTAGGCGCAGTTGATAAGCTCGGAACAGCGTACGAAGACGCGGTGATCGCGACAGGCCTTGGCGCCTATATGGCGACACCTTTATTGAGATCCGCTACTGAGAATGGAGTTGTACTAAACGAGGCGCGTGCTAAGTGAGTCTAATTAAAAGCTTTATTATAAATTACCATAGTCCTGACCCCGCACTAGGATTCCCTATGTCATGGGTATCAGGAACTACGAGTACCATGGCACCAGAACACCCAGACCCAAACAAATATCTGTAGAACATGCACACTTGCAGCGGGAATCAAATCCACATCTCAGGTTTAATATAAAACTTGCAATCTTGTATTAGCTAGCTTCAAAACACACGGGAAGAACCCAATTACCTGTTAATTTAGGATTCCTCATGTGTAGAGGAATCCAGTCATTGTACTATAGTTCCTATTAAGTATACTGTGTCTGGGCTTATAATTACTATGATTGAAAGCAATTTTCATTTAACTGTATTAGGTAAAAAATAAATTCATTGGAAATAAAAAGCATTTCGTTTACCATTTAGATGTATACTGTATTTAAAATCAAGTGATTTGTTCTGATTCCCCACTTCGATCACTTGTGACTGCTGCTGACAAGCTGAACAACAACCATTCTGTATTATATATTTAGTTCTGTGTAATATATTTTAATAAAAAAAACGTATTTATCTCCAGGATGCTAGTCCGCAAATGCATGGAAGTGCTGTACTACCGAGACGCGCGCGCATTCGGCCGCTACCAGCTCGGCGTGGTGACGGCAGAAGGCGTCGTGGTCGAAGACGTCGCAGAAATCAAACACAATTGGTGTCTCGCTCACATGATTCAGATGAAGTGATTTGAAAGTGTAAAATTTGTCTAGTAATAAATTTTTAAGAAAATTACATTATTTTTTATTGAATTTGAATTTTGAATTTTCCCACCCACACAAATTGAATTTTGTGTGGGTGGGAGCAAACCACAATACATAAATAGGTAATATCTACGAAAAACACTCCAAAACAGGAAAATAATACAACCAAAATATATTATTGCATTACTATAACTTTATTTGCTATTAAGAGATAAAATGCTGTTAAATACTAAACAATTTGTTGTACTTATAAATGTTAAAAACTACAAATTACAGAAAAGTTTTAAACCCGATAAACGAGACGATTGGTATCAAAACTGGTCAGATCCAAAAAACGAATTTTTCAAACTGTATGTGCAGCAACTAAAATAACATTGAACTTAGTAGTTTCCTTCTTTTCAAAAGAGGTTAAGTCCATGTTAAGTGTATGAAAATCCGCCACAAAATGCAGGTTTGGCATCAAATACGGTCAGATCGAGGTCACTTGATAATCAAAATTAGGCAAATCCATGACAACCAATCAAATACAAGGGTTTAGTATGGAGTCGTCGACCATTTTGTTTTACGTGAGTTGCATTGTTGAGATGTTTGTTTGTATTATCCCGGTTTTTAATGAAAAAAAAATTAAATAATGGCTGAAAGTGTCGCGGAAATAGTGGAAACTGCTCCTAATTTATCCAGGAAGCGCATTCAGCAAAAATCTAGATGGAAGAGCAACCAGAAAAAAGTTTCTCGGTAAGTTAACTCTTTGCTTCAACTCGTCTCCACAATAATATTATTTGTAAAGCAGCGGTACTCAACAGTTTTACATTGTAAACCTTCCCAGAAATGACATGGAATTTTTTTGCTGAAAATGAGAATAAGCTCCGTTGAGAATAGGTTTTATTTTGTGCCAAGAGATAATTAATTATTTTCTCCTATATTAATCAAAATTCCATGCGAACATTATTCTTAAGCTTATAGATGCACATCACTATCTAAGGACGATATTATACGATTTCACGCCGCTTTTTATAGGACGCAAACTAAAACTGCTCAAGATAATTTCATTATAAAACATTCGAAAGCATCTACTATAAACAGACGTCGGCCTAAGACGGGTACTAGAACTAATAAAAAACAAATGAACATTGTCTACTATGCTCGAAGAAGATGAAGAAACGTGAGAAACGCTTGAAGAAGCGCCTCATTTGATGATTTAGTAGTAGGTGTGTGTATTTTGAAAAGCTACTCTCCAGTCCCTCAGATTTGACTAGGTATCTACATGTTACATACACATTGATTTTTTTGAATAAAAATTACAAAACAAAATATTTTACTTATCCGCTCGCTTGCTTCTGGGTGCTACAGAACCCAAGATTTTTGACGCCAAATTGCTCCTGGGTGCTGTAGGACCCAATATTTTTTTCGTTAAGTTGCTCTTGGGTCCTATGGAACCCAAAGGCATTTTATATTTTTTACTCTATTTCTACCATACCTAGGTGGTTTTTCACTTGTTTTATTACATGTTTATAATGTTGGGAACGTCAAGCAAGTCAATGTAGCAACCACTTGGAACAAAATAAAGTCAAAACATTCGTTGTTTTGATCAGTACACGCCGTCTGTCTGTTTCTGTGAGCAGTGAAAGTGATTCGTTTTTTTAAATATCCCGTAAGTATTAAATTTTCATGGTATTATTGTGTGTTAGATATCAAAAGAATGCTAATTTCAGGTTCTACTTGGATACAGTAATATTTTTAATCGTTTTTGTTACAAACTGTTCCTAATTTCTAATTTATTTCGATGTGGTGTGGTTATGGTAACAGTAGGCCGTTTCTTGTCGACTATTTCCTGTGATAAATAAGCATTCTGCGAATTATGCATATAAAATAATTTAGTTTTATCTATTAGTTATTGGTTTTAAACATAAATTTGCAGATAAATGTTGAGATTAGGACAAAACAGTTGGATTCAGACGCACATCTACTTCAAGAATCGTTTCCGTTTCGTTGGTAACAGTAGGACCCAAGAGCAATTCGCGTTTTTGGGTGGATAAGGCTATATTACACTTTACGTTTTGGTACTTCTTAGTTTCAAATTAAAAAGTAACTACGTAGATCGCTTTTTCAGCAAGTACAACCAATAATTACTACGGTAAACAATTTTTTTTTTTGGGGATTTTTTAAACGAACTAGGAAATCGTTTTGTCTATAGGTGAAACTAACTATATTTTTGTTTGGTAGATGATATTTTTTCCCCAATCTAATAATTATTGGTATATTCATAATTTACTCCAATTGATTTCCAGTTTTTATTATGTATATTTTATAAGATTTTTAGGTAGGTATCTTTAATTTTGAGTATATTTTTTATAGGTGCCCAAAGGAAAAAGGTCAGGGAAAGGAGAGTGGCGGGCAGAGTTTGGCTCCCAAACGGCTTATTTTTACAGGACCAATACCTATGTATATTTTGTTAAAAACATTGACTTTATTACAATAAATTAAAAGAAATCTGCTGTTTTTTTTTGTCACCCTTATATATAAAATGCTAAGGAAACTAGGTAATCGATTAGGTAAATAGTTATTTTTAACACTCAATCTACAAAATATTACTACTTTATTAACTACTAATTAGGTTTAATGTACATATTTAAAAATTCGATTACCTAGGTATATTTTATAAGAAATAGATCTGGATTTATTATTATCAAAATAGTGTAAAGCAAGCCTTATCGGCGGCCATCTTGCATCTTTTGACTGGTTCAAGGTCAAAGTACGCGCAAAATAAAATTCTGTTTTGTTATAATGTACATAGAAAAATAACATTACAAAAAATTGTTTCCTATTTTTAAATACTTTATATATATTTTTATTCTATTGTTTTAACTTTTAGTCAAAAAGTTAAGTCTAAGTATCTGAATTCTGCTTTTAAAAATAGCATGTTTTTTTCAATTAAATGTAGTCACATTTCCTTTTTCATACAATAGTGATACGAATTTCAAAGAAATGGTAAAACCTTATACATGATATTATAGCTATTGAACTAGTCTTTCTGTGCATGTTATTATTTTTAGTCTACACTCTCATGATATAGTGTTAATCTAGTTTCAATAACGAGCACCGTTTTGCGGCGTAATGCGCCGAACAAGAACTATTTACCAATTTTGAAAAAATGTTTCTGGGATTTTTTTCTTACTACTTAATTTATATTTATGATTAATTAGGTCAATTATAGATTAAAGTATTTTATTAAATAAAAAAATATATACCTCATCACTCAAAATAATGAAATAAAGCTATTTTACTGAGTCGGGTGCGAAAATATTGTAAGTGTTAACTTTCAGCGCTGATTATTTAATATTTTATTAAATGGTTCATTGAGCTAATTCTTACAATAGATTCGTTAGGGTTTTCCCTTTTAAAAACAGTTATTGGTTTTAAAATGCTCCATTTAAGACGGTCATAAATTGTATTTTATCACTAAGTGGCATCGCGTTGCGCGCGTTATTAAAACAGGGACAACTTATCGATGTGTCAAGTTTTGCGCGCATGTATTTGAGTCGTTTTGGTTTGGCCCAAAAGCAAGCGAGCGGTTAAACTTATTAATATTTTACTGGATCCCATTATACAAAATTTTAGTTATAAGTTAGCGTTTGACCACCCCTGGCCTTACACGAACGACAGTTTCAAAAAGAGTCAAATCCTATGAGTTACATTCAAAATTGGTCAAATCCAGAATCGGTAACTATCAATATCAGTCAAATCCTGTCTTCACTATCAAAGTCGGCCAAATCCATCAGAAAATTGAGAATTTAAGACTTTAAATGTATGGGGCATAGAGTTATTATTGCGTAGTGCTTCGTCTTTATCTCATTTAAATTACCCGCCAAAAATTGGTGGTCAATGGGGCTGCCACAATGTAAAAACAGTTTTCGTCCGGTAGTGAAAAAAAGTGAAAAATGGATTTGACTGTTTCTGTTACCAATCCTCTCAAACATTTATACAACATTAATAAAAACATATGTGTGTAAATACTATAACAATGATTCGATAAAAACAGAATTCAGTTTACCCTTAGCTTATGATTTTTTTGTGCCTAGAATTATTTTATTTTTTGATACTTACTTTAAATTATTTTAAACACCAGATTTATCCATCTGGCTTTTTAAAAATACAACAGAAATACTCTGAGGCGATCACATATAAAATTAGCTCCATAAAAAAGTCAACTACCTACACTGAAAAGGATGTATGGTTTCTCAACAGTCTCTAGTGGACTTCATTAGGGTTGATACAAATAGGCTGCATTTACAAAGCAAATTTTTAAGTACATACTATTTACTTAACAGAAGTATTTTTTTCTATTCAGCATATGTATAGAGTCTCTAGTGGTCTTCATTAGGGTTGGTACAAATAGGCTGCATTTACAAAACTATTTATTAAGTACATACTAGTTACTTGACAAAAGTATTTTTTTCTTTTCAGCATATGTATATCAGTACTAACCTACTTAGCCATACACTAGAAAGATTATAACAGTATGTCCTAAGTATATTAAAAGGAGTGCCAGAAAACGTTTGCTTTCTTAAACTAACACACTTTTTTATTGTGAAACGACACTAGTTTAAACACGCTTTTTTGGCTAGGCTTTGATAGAAAAGCCTAGCCAAAAAAGATGACAGCATCCTGGACATTCAGTGGCTTTAAGTTAAAAGAACTGCATTTTACTTAGCGATTATACCACAAAACTTCACTGGAATTACTTAACTCATTAACATTGTAGGTTATGTTATTCCCAACTGCCCCAATCAAAGTTATTGTGGGTGGACGGGAATTTCTCTAATTAATGCTCAGTGGCAATACTGTGAAAAACTGTCTGTCAATACTTGCGAAATTCTTATAGAAGAAAACACAACACTTCTATATTACACATTTATAATGTCACTTTGGAAAGCTAAAGAGATTCAAGGACTCTGAAACGCTGTGGAGATGTCCTTGAATATCTGATGCTATGCTCGCTTAAAGTACTGTTCGTCTATTCGCTTGGCGAGCGACACGAGCGTGTCATGGCGGCGGACTGACTCCGCGAGCCGCCGGCAAGGCAGCCGTGTCGTGATGATCGTGAACACGTGCCCGAATACTAGCGCGTCTAGTTCCGTGGGCCTGTGGGAGAGAAAGTCATGGTATAATTTTGTGGTAACGTGCTTGGACGAATACTAGCGCGTCTAGTTCCGTGGGCCTGTGGAAGAAAAAGTCGTACTACAACTTAGTGATAACGTGGCTGGACGAATACTAGCGCGTCTAGTTTCGTGAGCCTGTGGGAGAAAAAGTCATAGTATAACTTAGTGCTAACGTGACTGGACGAATTCTAGCACGTCTAGTTCCGTGGGCCTGTGGGAGAAAGTCATAGTATAACTTATTGGTAACGTGGCTGGACGAATACTAGCCCATCTAGTTCCGTGAGCCTGTGCAAGAAAAAGTCATAGTATAACTTAGTGGTAACGTGGCTGGACGAATACTAGCCCGTCTAGTTCCGTGGGCCTGTCGAAGAGAAAGTCATAGTATAACTTAGTGGTAACATCACTGGACGAATACTAGCACGTCTAGGTCGGTGGGCCTGTCGGGAAGAAAGTCGTAGTTTAACTTAGTGGTAACGCGGCTGGACTAATACTAGCGCGTCTAGTTCCGTGGGCCTGTGGGAGAAAGTCATAGTATAACTTATAACGTGGCTGGACTAATACTAGCGCGTCTAGTTCAGTGGGGTTGTGGAAGAGAAAGTCACAGTCTGTATCAGAAGCTAACTGAAGGTAGCATAGTATTAAACACACTCGACCAAGAACATTTATTGTATTTAAGATCATGCAAACTGAAATGATTTATTGGTTAAATTTTGTGATGGTTAGAAGTAATTAGAAGACAGTGAGTCTGACTTACTACACGCAACCTCTGTAGTGGGCTGAGACAAGAGAGGCTTTGGACGAAATGCATGGGTGTTGTGGACTTTTGGTAAAAAATGGTAAGGAAATATCACTCGAAATTACACCCACGACACAGATTTTCCTTGTGTATGGTCAGGCAGGACTAAACTATGGGAGGTGGTAAGAGAATCGAGCATTCCCTTCAAGGTTTACGCTGTTTGGTCTGTCAATTTCTATACATAATAACGTTGTGATATCAGCGTACGCTTAGCTTGATTTTTCTTGAAACTCTACAAAATAAAGAAATAAACTTACTTGTCTTGACGATTGCCATTTACACAAGTACGGAAAGTACAAACAACTACAAACGCATACAATTTTAATAGTCAACACCATAAAATATTAGTCAATCCAATAAATGACATCCTACGCAGACCTCACAGACAATAGAAAACAAATAAAAATAATAAATTTAGTCAATATCCGCCACTTCGACATAGTTTCCATATGCCGCGTTCCGTTCTCGTAAATAATTTAGCAGAGACTCCACGCTAATTTCTTCGTCACTCGGCATTTTTAGCGTCAATTTAGATCCTGAAATAAATTTTAATGACTCAATACCTGTAGGTGTCCCAGGTGTAACGGGGTGTCTAGACAAATACCACTTTCTGTTGGCGTTAACGCCTGCGGAAAGATTGAATTATATGAAAATGAGATTAGCTGTGGAAATGTCACGTGACAACTGCCAAGTTTTACCTTGACAAATTTGCGTTAGCGTGAATGGAAAAGTAAGAGGTATTTGTTAAAACCCTTGTTAGTTTTTTGGGTTATCCTAACCGTGGGTTTTACTCATTTTAACGCGATTAGAGCGAAAATATTCGTCACCCATGTTGTCTAATTTCCCGGCTGCGAATTTCAACGACACTGCCTTGCCTACCCCTAAAAGAGAGCAATTATAAATCGAACTAATTCTCTCCATAGGTTTCAGCCATAGTAGTGTAACAATACCAAGGATAAAAAACATAACAAATAAAAATAAATTAAATAAACCTGAAGAGGCAGGGCTGCGCAGTTGTTCAGATTTTTCTGAAGATCTAGAGATTCTATCTCCACTTGTGGTTACTGTTAGGCTTTCTATTGTCCCTTTCATATCTTTATGGTTGCTGCGTAAAAAAAAAACAAATCTTTGACACATATTCTAAATTTTTCCTAAACATATGCGAAAAAAGCTATTCTCAATCGAGGACAGATGGGAAGTATCAACTGCCCCGAAGGCAGAAAGTAGGGATGGAGTGATACCAACAGCCCACCATTTAGTTAATAATAAGTGAAACAGAAATATTTGGTGAAAGTGATGCGATGAGACATTGTTTTTATCTAAATACCTGAATACAAATCTCACTATAACTTCATGACTAGTTAAACATGTTTTTTTCAAAAATACCTGGAATCAGTTACATCGGAATCAAGGCAAGTATTCTTCCCACTATCACTAGCGTAGTCTTGTGACTGAGAAGCCAAATGCTTATCATTGACCAAACCATCGCTATCTTCGATGAAATCATCAGTTTCATCATCTCGAATAATATGAAACAATTCGCTCGCATCAATCGACTGCTGATCAGCGGAATCCGTCGCGTTATCAATAGTGTCCGTGACGTTTTCTTCGATTGTATCCAAAAATTCATTGATCTTCACAATAACATTGCCAAATTTAGAGTCACCATCGTTCGGGAAAACTATTTCAAAATCATGCATATCGCTTTTGTCGCATTCTATGGTTCGCTTATCGTGGAACCCGTCGAATGATATCTCCTCAACTTTATCTAGAATGTCTTCAATGATTTCTATAGCGAAGTTTTGATCGGATATTTTGATGGAGATGGAAGATGGCTTGGGAGCATTGTACGTGCAAGTCAATCCGCCTTCTTTGGACGTCATTATCACGATTTGCTTCGAGGCGAACGGTTTAAAACCTGTGTGATATAATTTGATTGTTATTTTTTAGTGAGATGTTTTTGTGGCCGACCGTGTTAGTTCCTAGGGCCTGACTAGATGGAACAAGTGTTGTCAGGCAGGTCTATGTCACCTACATGTCACAAGCAGCTACATCTTTAACAGTGTGATAGCCATTTATTCCGCGCATGTGTCTTTGAACACTATACTGATAAATATACATTGATACTTGCCACAGATACAAAAGTAAAACTCTCATTGCAATGCTAGTCTACTTCTTTTTTGGTGAAAACTCACTCATCAATATTCAGACCACAAATTCTAACAACCTAACTTGATAACTTCCACAATACAAATCACTAACTGCATCGAATACTAATACAACAAATTACTTGTAAATTGTCTGGATACTTCAAACTACCCTACCCTGGTTACTTTAAAAATACTCTACGACTCTCTGGCTACTTATTCCCTCGAAATCGTTACAATTATCAATTACCTAACTACATTAAAAACAAAAATGGCCTCGAATATCTGACGATTATTCCACATAAAAACGGGTTTTCAAACAAAATAGAGCACTTTTTATTCCAAAAAAGCACACGACGCGACGCGGAGCGAGAGCGTCGCGATCACTCACCCTGATGAAGACTCTCGAAATGAGTCGAGACTTAGTCGGCGCCTTCACCGATAGTGCGATACGTGAAAAAAACAGTTTTTACAATAAATAATATAGATCACTATCAAAGCAACGAATACTTATTCCCACTATGTACCAATCAGTTGGTAGCGCTCGAAAACTAACTAAACAACAAAACTATATTCACCAAACGCATCCCTATTGTAGTTTATATTATCCCGGCTATTTCTCAGGCATAGTTTTGAACGCTTGACACGCGTGCTGCGTTCCGATGTCTTACGCTCGGGCGACAGACGCCGACGCGTCACTTGAAACGCTTGCGTCACTAGATACTCTTCCTGAGGCTAACGAGCGAAAAGAAGCTTTAGAACTGAAGTCCGGACATCGAGTAGAAAGAAATTAGGTAATTGACACGCAATGGAGTTTGGTCCAAAGCGACCTCTATCCGAGCGCAATAGAAATATATTTTAAAACAAACGACAGTGTTTAACAATCCGTGTCAATTATTTAATTTCTTCGTACTCTACGTCCAGACTATGCAGTCATTTTATGGTAACTAATAAGGCTGGCGGAGTTCGGTGGCATAGCATTATGTTGTTTTTCCGCAATTAACTCCAGTGAGGTTGGATGGAAATAACAAACCAATTGTTAATATTATTTACTAACTGAACCAATTTGAGGTGGATTCAAATTGGCTCATTACTTAAAGTAATGAGTTTGTTCCACACAACAACATAGTCATACGCAGGGTTACCAAGAAAAAACCGATGACACGACGACGAACGAAAAAACAAACTGGAAATTCATGAGTCTGGCGAAAAACTAAGAGGACAATCCAGAGATACTCGATCGTTTTCTAAAAACGTTGTATTCCCATTCAACTCCACCAATGTCAGTTGGGACTAACACAATACACAATGTTCCCACCTGACCCCGTCACGCCAGTTATTTCCAAAATAAACGCACCATCAAACTTATCCCTGTCACAAAGACCATTTTAACGACGTGCTTAAGCAGGGACGTAGTTATCGGCTTGATCATTAAGGCCGCTTTGGGCCCATTAGCGGACAGCAGGGCCCGCATGTGTCCGAAAACTAGAGCATCCAGGGCAGTGGGACTGAAAACGAGAAGGTTATGTCGCTACCACACGGCGACCATATAGAGTAACTTTAGATGAAAACATTGAATGTGAGAAAACATTCAAGTGAAGTTTGATTGTATCGAGTTGGCCCATTGCCAACTCCGACTTGCAAATTCTAAGAGCCTTTCAGTAAGTTCAATAAACAAATGGTACTCACGTATTTCCAAAGAAGAAATCTCTATCGCCTAGCCGCTGACTAAGGGAGTTGCAGCATTGTTCTACCTGAAAGTATACAATGGAAATAGTAAAAATTTACCGCAGTAAGATGAGATTAAACCGGTATGTATGAAATAATATGATACATATGTTTATTAATACAACCTTTGTTTCCAACCGCTAAGGATGACTGGTAGAAAATGCTGTATAGCATTAAGTCCTCACTCTGTACAATAAATAAATAATGCTGGACATTTCTGCACACAGCATCATCTAGCCCCAAACTAAGCAAAACTTGTACTATGGGAACTACATGACTTATATACATAAAAATCAGCCAAACCCGAGACAAATAGTTGTAGATCATACAAACATTTGTCCCGCTGCGGGAATAGAACCTGCAATCTTCTGCATCTCAGGCGGGCCTTCGCCCACTGCACCACAGAGGTCGTCAGAAGACACCCAGTATCTATACAGATAACTTACATCAGACAGTACTTGTTCTAGGGTCTTATCGTGCCAATGCAGGGCCTTCAGTCTCTTAGCGACCGCATTCCGTTTAGCCCTTGTTTGCAGCCACCCTAGCGGCCAAGGGTAGACAGATGAGTTACGGACTTTAGTCACAGCGTTGTATGTGTCGTTGTCTATCCAGGATATGTAGAGCTGGAATAAAAAGAAATGAATTTAAAAAAATGCCGTTTCACATAGCCCAGGAACCATCCCGTAAGCATATACTCCAGCCCACTTAGCATGCGCACCCAAGACAACGTTATGTCTACGAAAGAGAAGACAAAAACGATTTCTGTCGCCTATTCTGTCAAACAAAAGAGAGGGACAAAATATTTTTTGTCTTCTCGGCGGTAGACAAAACCGTGGTCTTGGGTCTTCATGCTAAGCAGGCTGCAATAGCCTAGTTCATTATTATCCATCTTTCCAATGATTTCTATCAGTTGCCATCCACAAGATATATATATATTTTTATATTAAACAATGTATTTTACAAAAGGGCTCTTAGTGACGAATGTTTGTATGATGCAAATATTTGCCTTGGTTCTGGGTGTATTCTATGTATAATTTGTATGTATTTACAAAAAAAAAGTATATCAGTCATTTAGTTCCCATAACACAAGCTCTGCTTAGTTTGGGGATAGATGATGCTGTCTGAAAAAAAAAAATAACCATCATTATTTACGCTGGTTTTTTTTTACCGCAACACAAGGAGACCGTGCATGCACTTATCTCGACAATTGCTCAACCTGTAAAAACTATTTTTTTCAATCTTTTTGTTCAATATCGTGTGGTTTTTAGATAGGTTTTGGCGCCAAAGTTAGGTTAAAAAGGGCCAAGTTCACATTGCAATGTCTGTTGCAATGTGAACGGCATAACTGAGTCTCATTTAGTTTTTTGTAAGTAATCGTTTTGAAGGACAGCAAAAAAAAATAGATAGGTATGTTAAAACACATCATGTACGATTTCAAGTCGAGTGTTATTGAATTCTGAAAGAGGTAATGGCGTCGATTCTCTTGTACACCAACTAAACTTAATTTAAACTGCCGCTGTCTTTTACAGATAGTACACGCAAGAAGGAGATGGCAAGAATTTTACTCCCGTCAAACTATTTAATATTTCTCTCTTCTTCGTGTTTATAGTCAATATTTTGAAAGCGTGTTTGCTGGAAAAAAAAAAAAAATAGGGTTAAGCTCGCCTTTGTACATGTCCTATTTGTAAGTTTTTTTTTTGTCTGTATTTTATGTGTGTACAATAAAGCATAAAGCAATCACAACTAAACTTGATTTTAAAACTTAAATCTGACATCACTAAAATTGACGGTATCTCATACTTTTGTTACTCTTAGTAAAAGAGTGATAATTAAAATTAAGTTTAGTTGGTGTACAAGAGAATCGACGCCATTGTTTATTTTAATTTTGTATTATTAACACACTTTTAAACATTAAAATACCTCAGCGTTAACCAAGACGTTGGTAATAAGGCTCATGTAAGCCCTCATCTCCGCCTTTTCCTCCGAGGACAGTTTGCTGCATAATGTAACTCCTTTATTCGCTGCAAACTGCACGATAGGCTCCAGCTCGGACACCACAAAGGCACCGCATTTGATGAACGGAACTCTTCCAGATGGTGACATGAATTCTGCGTTCCATCGCATTTCTACTTCAAAGGGAAGGTTGCACATCTGAAAATGTTGATTTGAGTATGAAAAATTAAAGCATTCTCTTGAGGGTCCGGTAAAATTTAAAGATGTCATAGGAAAAGATACACGGGGAACTTTTCTCATTTATTGAACACAAGGGGTGGATAGGATTAGCCAAGATTTATAGATCTTGACGGAATTAAAGCATTCCTTTCCATATTTTATGCTGTTTATAAAAGTGACAGGATAACTCTATAAAGACGATGCAAACTGGCGCGGTACATAAACACTGGCGCGCGTGATTTTTCCCAGCAAGTTGATCACCACCGCTAACTTGCTCTGGCCTTGAGACAGTTTCATGGTGTAGTGTGTTCCCATTTATGAAAATATTTATTGTATGATGATAATATCCTGGTGTGGATAGATGATCTATTCCCATGGATAAGACGTAAGGGTGTAGGGGTGGATGGGATGTATGCATTCATTCTTTACCATACTTATGCTGTTGTGTAAAAAATGACAAGCAAACATTTAATGGGTTTACAAATAAATTTTTAATTAATTTAAGTAAATTTACAAATCAATTTTTATGAACAAACCTTCAAAAATGCCTGAACAGCAAGGCAGCTGGCATTATCCGGGAGCAATATCTGCTCGACCTCATAAGGCTGGAATAGCTTAACATTTTCAGGCCACGGCTCTTGTGCTGGAATGGACATGAATTTCAGTTGCAGATAGTTTTGAATTCGGATCATTCACTAATAAAGTTTAATTTTTATTTGAGTCCACCTTGTCGCAAAAAATTTAATAGAATAAAATTTTTCCTTGCCAATCATCATCATTATTATCAACACATGCAAAGGACCATAGGTGAAAAGTTGAATTTGTATGACAGACACCCTCATCTTCACAGCATTTAAGATAACATAGGTTCATGGATTAGGGGCTACCTAAACTATATTGTTTAGTTCCTCTTAAAAATTCAAGAAACATTGTCTCCCAGTGTTTGTTGCCTGTTCTTATCTGTGAAAACCTTGTGGCTTTGAGACTTTAATTAAAAATCACAGCAGGTACTGAATAAGTAGGTTTTATCCGAGATTAGCCTGAGCTGCTGATGGAAATTATTAAAAAACTTCCAACGCACAGGATTAGGGTGGGATTTAGAAAACCATTGCACAAATTTAGATAAATAAAGCACAGCTCCCCCATTCCGACAGTACCACTTCCACTCCCACTTTAAGTTTAGAATTAAATTGTTTCTGAGAAATTAAAATTTAAACAGTGATAGGTTAAGTATTGAAAAATTAAATGTACTGGAGTTGGCGGCAAGTTTTATTTTTTACACATATGCTTTAGAAGTCTTAAAAAGATGGTCATTCATTATTGCTAGCGCAGGAATACTTGTGTGGTTAATTATAATAAATTAATTATAATTAACCACACAAGTATTATTAACCATATAATTAATTTATTTTTAGTGAGTTTGCCATGCCAACTTCAACTAGTCGGAAATTGATCCTATTCAAAATTTTAGTCTGACACTGTTCAGTCCACTAGGGAACATAAAAACACAAGGAGAAGAGCGCAACGCGCCGCGGCAGCGGCCTTTGAATGCCATGGACTCTATTTAAATCTTTAGTTCAAAACTTTTCAGTCTACTAGGCAACATAAAAACACAAACAGGAGCCGAATGCAGCATATTGATGAACTTGTTGGTGAGACTTGTTGGTTAACCCTTTCTCTTTGTGGAAATTATATGCCTCATTCAAAATTTGTTGTTATTTGAATTTTTCAGTACTTAACCTACAAAATTTAAAAAATAATTTCTTGGGAAACTATTCAATTCCTAACTTTGGGGATGGTTGGAATGAAGGAGGACCCTCCATTCCAACTTCCACCCCCTATCCTTTTTATATCTAAATTCATGCGATGGATTTATAAATCCCAACCCAGGATTATAATGCATAGGTATTACATTGTTTTATAAATGATTTTGGTAATATCATTTTTTTAATGGGTCAATTATTACACTCCACTGACATCATAATTATTAGGTATCAATAAACACCAAAAACACAATTAATTAATATCACACAAGTAAGATAATTATAAGTTTTATGGGACTTTATTGCATTTACCATTTTTATTATTTTACCGATGTTTCAACTGTATTGCAACAGCCATGGTCACAGGATGACTGGAGTATATGGAGCTATCTATGAGAAATAAAGGCACATTATGGCATACTACACTAGCCATATCACTGCACTGCACAATCGGATTGCGGCGCAAACGGGATTCCAGGATGCAGAGAGTCTATAGACGTCTTCACGATTAAAAAAATGTTAAACGCGATAAAGACCCCTAAAACTTATAATTATCTGTGTTATCTAATCACCAAAGTTTGAAAAATACACAAGTAAGAGTTTCCAATCACATTTGGATGATTTCTAAATATTGTAAACTAATGAATTCTGAAATAACACTAGAAAACTCGGCGAAAAAACAAGAACACTCAAAAATTAATACCAAATAGATAAGAATCCCCGTTCATTTTGATCACAGAAGATAATTCTAGTATCAATGATGCAACGCTGGTCCTAAACTATGAGGTAGAGCGTCTCGTGTCTAAAATTATACAATTGTGTCATTCAAAACATTATAAATCCAGCAAACAGAAATTATGTAACGATTTGAATGTTGCATTTTGTATCCCACGTTTATTAAGAAAAGTACGCTTACCGTTCAGTGAAGTTATGATGGAATCTGCTAAATGGAATTCTGGCATTATTTTCACAGTAGTAAAATTACGAAAAACCGAGAATAAATGCAATTTTATAGAAAATTCTAGGAAAACCACATTGGACTTGGAGAACTTTTCCAATTTTCCAAGTTTGTCAAGTTTGACTGCACGACATGACATTGACAGTTTGAGTTTTTTTTATTTTTGTCAGCTAATCGATTGTCCTTATGTCATAGATAGAGTTGCCGGTAGCAAAACCTTAGGTTTGGCAGAATTGTGACAAATAGTGACAAAAGCCATAATCAAAAAGTGAAGAGAAAACCTTTGGTTATTTGATTAAAAAAACATTCTAAAAATAATAAATAGTATGTATAACAATAACCTTTAGCTAGAAAATAAATTGATTCATTCATTGATATAACTTACCCATTTGTATCAGTTTCGTCATATTTTCACCTACACACGCAACGTTATTATTCAACAAATTAATTCCAAATGCGAATTCTTCGTCATCGAAAAAATCAAATGGACGATCTAGTTGCTCTGACTGTTTTGCGTCGGCTGACAGATTGGGTTTCGAGTGAATGATATCTAAGTACTTGTGAAATATTTCTTCTCCAGTGCCACTTGGAGGAGATGATGACCTAGGACTTTCTGCTGGAGATCGTAGTGTCCATTCCGAAGAGGGTAAAGGGCTCATATTTTTTGAATATTCTTTTGTATCATTGTTCCAAAAGTTTGTCACACTCATTATAAATTTTATCAAAAATAAATTAATCACGAATACGGAATCTAGCAGAATCAAAACTATGAAAATGTCATCTCTTGCCAATTTTTGACAACATGACCGGTCATGACTTGATGTTATTCTTTTTTTTCATCTCTAAGAAAACTTTTCAAAGAAGTTTATAATTGAGCGTTGTTAAGCAGAAAGCGATCAGCGTCAATTTTTGCAAAAACAAGTATAACATTTTTGTAAAAATTTATGCCCATTTAAAATACGAGACAGGTATCAAATTTTCTTATATTTCGACTTCAATTATGCTACAATACAAACCACCATTCGAATGCGTGAATCAATCAATCAATCATTTTTAGTTTGTTTGTATCAATTTCGCGTCACTATTATGGCAAGTTTGTTTCATCATGTTTGTTTGGGCGATTGTGCGACACCGACACGCATCGCATCGCAAATAACGCAACGAAAAAATTGTGAATACATTTTTCAAGAAGGACGAGAAACAAAGCAGTACCTTTGTAGCCAAAAGTAGTGAATATTGTCGAATTCACACAAATAAAATAACATAAACCATGGCGGATGTTCTAGATATCGAGAATTCGGAGGAATTTGAGGTCGACGAAGACGGTGAACGTACGTATATTTATATTGATTTTTCGCATGACTCATTGCTATTTGACTGACTTTATTGCTGTATTTATCACCTTAATTTTCATAACTTTACGGCAAATCATAATTTTATTTCTAAAATCGACTTAATTACTTATTATTTTCAGTTTTAGGTTATGATACCAATTTGCTAATAGGTTTCGTGCCAACGACCGACCGAATAGAAAGTGTAAAACTACAAACATTCCGTTGCATTATCGGAAACAATTACTATGAATTGTGACTGAAATTATAGTCTGAACCGTTGCTGTTTATCTATATTTTTTTTATTCATTTATTTATTTATCACATAGAACTATATACAAGCTCTAAAGGCCGTTGCAAACGATCTGTAGATAGGGCAAAATACATTATAAGACATTTTATCACTATAACTTAGGAAGATCATAACTAAAGTGTTTGTTTAATTCTGGTGTTTGCAATAAGCTCTTGTGTGGTCTCTCACACTCATCAGAAAGTAGGTACTAAGGTGCGGTACTAGGTAGTAAAGTATTCTCGAAAATTATTCGCAGATCTGTGTGGCATTCAAGACAGGCTATCCTCTTTCCTCTTTCTTTGATTTCTTAATCCCCTGTAGGGACTTGTATTCTTGTATTTCGTTGTTGGTGCGAAAGATCCTAAAGGTACTAGCCATTTATTAACCTTCTGATTGCCTAAGAGAGACAAAATAGTCCTCTACTAAGCGCCTACTGTAGACTCGCTATCTGTATTAATTAATCCCAGACTATTCTTGTGTGTGTTTGCTTTATTTAACTCACACAAAGTAAGTAGTCAGGATTTGCAACATAAAACTATTAGTAATATATTATTTAAAAATGTTTATATTTTGTGCTAAGAAGTTCAGCTATTTGCATTCATACACACCTACTTGTGGCATAACTTGTTTGTCACTTTGATGATCTCTTTTATAGGATAATAGCTTCTTCCCACTGCTCCATCCACATGGTACACCAATAAAAAGTTGCTGATAAAAGCTCTTATCATTAAGGCATTATTCATTAAAAACATTTTTTCAACCATTTTTGAAGACAAAATCCACAAAACGCCCTTTTTAATGGGATAATATTTATTTATTTTATTATAGACAAGCTGCTTTCGCTGATACGTCTATATCATACAGTGTTGGATCAAAAGTCTTTGATTTATGTTTGGTTCACTTTTTTTTGCAATGAATTGTCATAGCCAGTTTCGAGCTTGTTCTTAAATGCGTTAACAGAAGTTAATATGTTATATGAGTTATATACAGCCTAGCCTACCCTTAAGGTCCATTCTAAATATTGAATGAATGAATGAATGGATGAAAATACTTTATTGTACACCACAAGATAACAAACATCATCCAGACAACCTTGGGATGGAGCGGAATGTATGCAATTGTAAGAATGGTTGGCGGTGAACATAATAATAAATACAAGAGGAGTGTGCAATGCAAAATACAAACTACTTGATAATTATAATAGCATACATACATACACAGAAATAAACTACACAGTATATAAATATATAGATGTATGTCAGAATCGTAGCAAATGGAAATCCATAGTCTCTGCCTACCCCGCCGGGAAACTGGCGTGAATTTATGTATGTATAGATGTATATAAATATATATATTTATAATTAATATATACATCTACCATACAGAAAAGTAAAAGGATATTATTTCTTTATAAAAAAAACTACACTTAGTCAAAGATATTTCTAATAGAAAGAAGATCGGTGAAATAATTTTTGAGATTTTATGAGTTGTACCTCCTACATACTTACAAACTGTACCTCTTTTTGATATTAGGTTTTAATGTTCTTGTGTGCCATATATGGGTTCCTGCATAATACATGTAGGCATGTAACAACTTAGGGGTTATTATTAATATGTTATGTTTCTTGAATAAAATAAGTTAACAGAAAGACTCACAGAATCTCATATTTTCAGGTGGTATTGAACGATTGAAGGAAAAGGTACGGAAACGTAAAGGCCGTGGTTTTGGAGGCGAATCGGGCGGTAGGTCAGAGCGTGGCAACCGAGGAAGGTACTTATTACAATCTTTATTTTATTAGTTCATCTTTATACCTTCAATTACAGGAGGCTCCGTTTACCATTAGAACAAAATAATGTAAAATATGTGTTGTCGGATTAAGGAAAGTAGGGATCCTCTTTTATGAAGGGGGTTGTTGCGAAAACCCACCGCTGGTCATTCAACTAGCAGTTCCTCGGAAAATACATGGAACCCCCAACTCGACGGCAAATAGTTGAAACTGATGTTTTGCAGAATTATGACAAATAGCCATAATCAAGAAGTGGAGTTTGTCACCAAGGATGGTTCTTTGATCGGTTATATCGCCAATAGTTATTAAGAGACACTGCAATTGATAATGGATGAATTCGTCTGGATTTCTCGAATCTTGTTTAAATTTACTGGCCACATATTCCTTCTTACAGAATTGAAACTTTGTAGTATTTAATGACGACTTTTGGCGTTTCTTAGCTAGTTAGAAGCTCTAACATGAGCCGCGACCGCCGCCTACGGTGTTCCGGTGAATAATGCGGCCTTATAGTACAATGCAACATCCCAAGAACGATTTTTTTGAATTTCAGGTATGACAGCTTAGCGCCGGAAGGGGATGGTAGTACTCCAGGCCCACAGCGATCGGTGGAAGGATGGATACTTTTTGTCAGTAACGTGCATGAAGAGGCTCAGGAGGAGGATATTCAGGTAAACAGCTAAGGCAAAGTCAAAGTAAATAGGTATTCGGGAGAGATCGCTTCTAAGCAATACGGACTTTGACTTATAAACATTATATACTTAACAAACAATTTTTATTCAAAAAAAAGTGAACGCCGTTATAAGGTTACGTCAGTATACCCATTTCACTATGGATGTTACTCAAAAAATCAAATGATTTCATTGGATTTTAATTCGATTCCATTGTTAAGTTTTTTACATTAAGTTCTTTCATGTTATATCTGTTTTCTTATGGTGTACAATAAAGTATTTTCATTCATTCATTATTATAAGTTAAAATCAAGGATCATCCTTATGGGGGGGGTCCCATCCCCACCCACCTTATTTTAACAAATCGAGAGGAGGTTCTAAATTTAAATAAAAAAAACCTCGTAATTAATGGACGCCTAAGAAGTAAGTGAATCTAAAATTGTATTTATGTATTTACGACGATTCACGCGTTAAAGCCTAGCAGAGCATGCAACAAACGCAATAAAGCTAGGTGGTTGGTATAGCCCCCAAACAGTATGGCATGGTATAGTTATTCCTACTGCGAGATATTATAAAAATTGTTTTTTTTTTATGTTTCGTCAATACATTCTCTGATCTGTTGATCGATTGATTAAAACTGTCCAAAAAAATAAAAGTTATTAAAAAAATATAGTTAAAAAAAAAACTAAAAATCCTTGGTTTTCACTAACTTTTTGTTGGCTCTACAAAATGTACGCAAAAATATGTAAATGTAATACAAAGTTGGTTGTACTTATGTTAGCTGAGTACATTTATTCATACAACTATGTACAAGTAGATATATACAAAAAATACAGATGAAACAGCTAGCTATCTAAAGATCGTTGCAAACGATCTATAGATAGCGCAACTGATCCAGACCAACAAAGAATACAAAGTACGGTATCTGACACAAACACGCTCACAACTATAGTCCCCGTGGATATTCTCAGAACTATACACAGTACGCAAATCTGTGATACCAAGTACACATCCAGACATTTGTATGCCAAATCCATTAGTGATATTTTTGCAAGGTTAGTTTTTAAACCCTCCATTGATGTAATCCAGTGCCCCCTAGTGACCTGTGTCGATAAAACCTATTTAAAAACCATGCTTTTGAGGTTTCATCAAATTACAATTCATTAAAAAAACAAAGCAAACCAAGAATTTCTTGTTCGATTTCCGCTGTGGGACAAATGTTTCTGTAGTTTCTTGTTCCGGGTCTGGACGGTGTGGTACCACAGTACTCATTGTTCCTGATACCCACGACACAGGGAATCCTAGTGCGGGTTCAGGACGTTCTGTCTGTTAAGTGTAAAAAAAAAATGGCGGCTTAAATAGAAACCGTGGTGTTTTCTTTTCACTAAGTCTCATAATTTATTCTTTTTTCAGAACCAATTCTCAGAGTTTGGAGAGATCAAAAACATTCATCTCAACCTGGATAGGCGCACCGGTTTCCTCAAAGGATACGCACTAGTCGAATACGAAACTTATAAGCAAGCAGCGGTGAGTCCTATTTTGATCAATTTCACATTGACTTTAACTTGACAATCTCTGTGGCGCAGTGCGTGAAGGCCCGCCTGAGACGCAGAAGGTTGACGATTCCCGCCGCAGGGCACAAATGTATCTGCAAATATTTGTCACGGGTCTTGGTGTTTTCTATGTATAATATGTACAATAAAAAAGTATATAAGTAGTATATCAGTCATGAAGATCCCATAATACAAGCTTTGCTTAGTTTGAGGCTAAATGATGCTGTGTGAAAAATTTCAAGTTTGTATTTATACATTTATTTACTGGCTACAAGCTTTTTTTTCAACGCCCATCAGTAATATATATACACTATCGTGGTACCATACTAAAACACCCCGACCCGGAACAAATATCTGCAGAACATACATTACAAACATTTGTCCCGCAGCTGGAATCGAACCCTCAAATTGAATTGAATTTGAGTCTCAGCTCAAATTAAACAATGTTTAGATTGAAAATTTAAAACACTTTCTAAAATTCAGATCTAATTAAACACAAATTTTATATAATAATTTTCTATTGTTACTTTCTCTTGTAAAATCTTGCTAATATATTTTTTTGTTGAACATCTTCACACAGCATTATCTAGCCCCAAAGTAAACAGAGCTTGTGTTTTGGAAACTACTGCTTATATAATTTTTAGTCTCACGACTTAAAAATCGAACCCGCAACCTGCTGCGTCTCAAGCCTTCGTCCACTGCCGTCAATCAATAACAAAAAGGATTCCCGCTTTCCATGGCTATTTCACAGATAATATATCACAGATCCCGCGAGTATTATATACTACTGATCTTAAGTTCAGTTAGAGGATTTCCTTGGAGCCCTAACTAAACGCCTAACAACACAGAATAGAGTGTTTGAAGAAAAACTGCTGTCGTACAGATCTTAAGGTGGCGACTGCCGGTACATTTCATCGTAAATCGCATTTGTATAGTTAGGACAGCGAGAAAATGTCAAAAGTTATGTAAAAACTTCAAAAAACCGTAACGTATGAAGGTCGAATGGTACGTTACGATAAAATTCTCAGTCAGTCGCCACCTTAAGACAGCTTGCCGCCTGTAACCCGCTGCGCGTACACCTTGAACCAAATAGGTTTCAAGGTGTACGCGCGTCACACAATTAATGTTTTTTTCTTTCATCAACAGAGTGCCCGCGAAGCCCTAGATGGCGCCGACATCCTCGGACAAGCTATATCTGTAGATTGGTGCTTCGTAAAGGGACCGTCTAAAGTACATAAGAGCAGCAAGAGGCGATAAACACTGATAACTTGTACATAAGCGACTATGTAATTAATGTAAACTGGGGTCATCTACCAGTTAGTTTAAATACGACTTAAGTACACCTACGCCTAAGGTGATTGGTCCAAGTTATGCGTTGAATGTGTTCTTCTGTACAGTTAGACTAAAGTAGATTAACTATTTTTTGTTCTTTTTCTCGAGTTAAAAATTATAATTTTAAATTGCAAATAGTTTAGGGCCAAGACAAATCTTTAAATGAGCTCATTTTGAACTTCAGTGTATGGGTCCCATTATTCAAAATTTTTAATCTACTTTTGTTGCTGATTGTACATGACTATGGGCAGGTTTTTGTATTCCGTTAAAAAAGTTGAATTATTGTAATTCTATAGCAAACCTTTCTTGATTATGTATACGTCCCCCAACTTAAAATTCCAATCAATAAAATACATTGTCTACAATTAATCATGGCAAACTTCAGCTGTCCAGTTAAAGTTGGGAGAGCTATCTGACTTCAATAGTTTTAGTAGTAATAGCTATTTGGAATTAGCTGTGAAGTGTAATTTGAACAAAATATAGATTATTTTCCATGGATGTTCTGTGCGGTAAGATGTGTAAAAAGATCCAAGTATATTCCATTGATTCTTATTCACTCAATTGTCATGATCATTTCATGGATCCTAATGCAGTGTGCATTAGGTCAGCGACCTTCCAATCAAAATATTGCACATTGCAAGCTAAATAATAATTTCATAAAGAAATGGCCCCCAGGTTTATGGGTATGTTATGGTGGCTCTAAAATGAACCTGCTGACCGATGGCGAATTAACCAGTTTGGTGAAAGGTCTCTTTCATGAATAATTTTCAGTTTTTATCTTTAGTCTGGTTGGTTGTTTCAGTGGGAAGAAATTCTGTTTAGAAAAGGAATTCTGTTTCTGTTTTTTCTTGGTCACTATTAGGTCAATACAGCTAAAGTATAGTGACTCTGTGAAGAGGTCTTAATAAAATAGTGTTGTAAACATACAATAGTGTAAACTATTTGATGTTAGGTAGATATTTGATTTGGAGTGCAGGAAATTTTTATATACTTACTACCTTTTACCTAATAAATACTTACTTTACTTTTAACTAATAAATGTAAGATTTATATTCAGTGTTTTTAATAACCCTAGATAGGAAAATTATAAAAAACTGTTTTAAAAATTAGGCCGATGTATTTTTTCTTAAATATCACTGGGTCCAACTGTTGTGGGTGAAATGCTCAGAATGCAACAGAATGGATTGTTGCATATAGCAAAAATAAAAGTAGAATAAGTTAAGTGTCTATTTTTATTTGGCTTGCATCACAAACTAGACGATAAAGTATATTTTCCATACATCCATCATCCATTTAAAATCCACCCAACAAAACGATAAAACTTATCTTAAAAGTTAAAATTCAACTAAAAGGCCACTACACTCAAAAACATTATAAAATAAATTACAATTTTTCACATTTACCAAGCGCTATACATTTTTTATTCCAATTCAACCATTTTCTATGTAAAACGAGACAACAGAACGCATTTTGCACGTGTTAAATGCGTTTTAACTTGTTTCTGTGAAAATACGTCCCCGAGTCGATAAACACGTTAAGATTATAAACATATTTCAATCTCATCATGTTTCCTTCATACGTATGTCTTGAGATGTTACTGACGGTAGGTTATTTCGTTCTAGAAGCACGTGGAAGCTTCTAGAAGGTGTAGAATGTTTTAGGTTAGATTCGCCGCGTCTGGTGTAAAACCATTTGACGAACGCTGAACGTTGAGAGGCCAAGTCCAACCGCGGCTAGTACCACCGCTGAGCGGGACATCATTTTCTCACGGTTCGCGGGCTGTGAACAAAGATAAAACCATATTATTTAATAGGAAAATAATTTTATAATCAGGATATCTATAATTGGGCACAACTTACTCCATCAGGGGACAACGAGAATTTATTTTTCCGTTGTCCCCCGATTCACACTTATAATGTTATCATACACAGAGATATATTCCTATCCGACTCTAGCGTGGGAATTTAAGATCAGAGGGTAGATGCGTATAAAATTGTGAGGTCATTCTCATTATTGCTCAATATTCATAACAGAATCAGATTGCCTAATTGTCCACATAAGGTGCTAAGTTCCGGTTAGTCAATTATTCTGATTGATAGAGTAACTCGTTAAATCAGAAATATCTGAATAAAACGGCACGTTTTAAAAAATACCTAAACCGACGTGCATGCATGAAGAATGAATGAACCAGAAGTGTGGCAGAATCGTGGGAAACAGACGTGAGTTTGTAACCTATCGGATGAAAAATCTTTTATCAAAACAATGAATGTTTTGCTTGGATTAAGCGACTCTAAAACCATAATCTACGGGTATGTAGAGTTCGCTAAAATATGTATAGTGCGCATTTTGTGTGGGTCTGGTTAGTCATGTGAGTTTTATTTGTCTGTTATTTTAAGCAAGGTATTTTGACTTTGGCATTATGCGTGTAGTGTGCCGTGCCAAATGGCGCTAAATACATTCATATCATAGACGTAAAAGAAAATATTTTGACGAATATTTTTACACAAAAAACGATAGAGAAAACAACTGCCGAATTAGCACATTAAAAAGTAGACATACTTGGAACGCCAGTATTGAATCAAAGTTTATAACAGCATACGTAATATACGCATATCGTGGCGCGTTCGACACCGTGTAAGGTTAAACGTATTTTTAGTTTCAGCCCCTTAACTGTCACGGAAGACCAGCGTCACTACCGTCGAAGCCCCATCTAATTTTTATCTTACTAATTATATGAATGTCAAAGTTCTTTCAAAAGTGGATCTTTACATGTTTAGATGTTTGTTGCTAATAATTTTCAAAATGGCTGGACCGATTTATAAGAAACTTGGAACAGACATAGTTATTGACATAGATTAACCCTTAAGTTTATACCCATGTATCACGCAGTAGAAGCCGTGTGAAGATAATAGTCTATTCACATTGATATAATTGGAATAGGCCCGGTAAAACATAACATAACAAACACGCTCACGACTCTTCTAGGTAGCTTGGTGTAAAATCATCAGAAATCTGGCATGTTCCTCAATCAACCCGCATCGGTATTAGTTCTATAAGAGGTGTGACTATTTTGTAATATATTATTTAGACTAACGTCAACAGTCACGAGAAGCCAAGTATGTATGTATGTATATATACAAGGTGTTATACACAGCTCTGTGGTGTATGCCTATCTACCTAGTGCTGGTAGTTGTAGTTAGGAGACTTGGGCAAGGTTGGCTGCTTATGTAATGACTTTTGGCAGGTTCCAGATTGGCAATTAGTACTTAGATAGGTTGGCGACCTGCATAAAAATTGCTATGTACAAAATGTACATTACATAAATGTGAATGTATTTATGTTTGTTGCTAATAATCTTCGTAACGGCTGAGCCGATTTGGTTGACATTTTGAAGAATTCATGACCAATATTTAAATAGGCTACTTTTATCTAGAAGCACCTATCTTGAATCCGTGGTTAATAAATATCCTACAAATATTATAAATGCGACCGTTTAGAATATGTTTAATAGGCTACTTTTTATCTAGAAGTATCGCGAATCCTTGGACAGAAATAATAAATATTAGTACGTTACTATTATTATAAATGCGAAAGTTTGGATGTTTGCTGCTAATAATCTCCGTAACAACTATACTATTCGGATGATGAAGTTCGTGAGCTAGAAATAACACAAGCTTATTTTTATATGAAGTATGCGAGCGAAGCCGTGGGCAAAGGGTAGTGTATCATTAAGACATAAATAATGACAATAGCTCTGTTGACGAAGACTATGTCGGTCAAGTTCAATAATCGAAGATAAATTATATTTATAAAAATATACGCAAAAGACGATGTGTTTTTAATCACAGTACCAGCTTCTTATCTTCTAAATGCGAAAGTAACGTCTGTCAGTCTGTTACGTTTTCACGGCTGAACCGCTGAAACCAATATAGATGAATTTTGGTATAGAGATAGTTGGTATGGAGAAGGACATAGGCTACTTTTTGTGGCGAAAATAAAACTTGAAGCAGTTTAAATAGGGAATGAAATTTTGTATGGGGAACCAATGATTTCTGATATTAAGGATATAAAAAATTATCATATCTATACTTTTTGTAAGAAATAAAGAATGTTTCTTTGTCTGACCAATCAATGTAGACTTCATTTTTTTATAGTATTTATTACGTTTGTATACCTAGGTATATATCTATAGTCTATCTATGATAATCGCTGTCAAATTTGGCACGAGAGTAAGCTTTCATCATATTATGTATAAGTAGGTATCATATATGATAACATTATATAGGGCATGCGAATTGTAAATAAAAAACTATTAAAAATTCAATTCATGAAGGAATGTCAAATTTTGCACGAGAGTAAGCTTGCATCATTTTATGTATAAGTAGGTATCATATTAGATAACATTATATAGGGCATGCGAATTGTAAATAAAAAAATATTAAAAATTTTAATACATGAAGAAATGGCAATGGTCGTATTACATTTCGACGGACTAAACAATACCCAAAACTTTTGAAACTTGAAAAGGAGACACTTTTATTTGATTCCCATTTTAAGTTTTATAAGTTTCAGATATCGCTAAGCCTGGCAAAATGAGTGCTATTGTTTCGTTCCCAAACCCATTTTGCTTAGTATAACTAGGGAGCGCGATACATCTATCTTGGTACCCTTGATCGAATACATACGAATTTCATACGAATCAATTCAGCTAGAGTTCACTGCTAGACGATTTAATTTATAAATACTGAATATGATACTCGTTAAAGCGATTATTAAAAAAAGAGAATGTAGTTTACACTCAAGAAAACTGATAATACCATTACATAATCATTTTAGTTCTGGTAAAAACGTATGAAAATTGAAAACATCAAGGTAGAAATATCGGAAATAAAGGATACTTTCAATGTTTACAAAATTATGCAATTGTAATGCTAAGGAAATGAAAATTGTTTTGCATCATTGTTTCCGTGGGATTCAAAGCGTTTAAATCACATTTATACGCATATAAGACTATACTAGGTACTTGTATTTTATTTATTACCTATTTTGTTAGTATATTTTTATAACTACTTGCACACGTTCTCAATTAATTAAGTATTAGTACACCTCATTAGATCCTCTCCATCCAAAGGATGACTGAAAAAGGTCGCTTCTAAGCGATAAGACCGCCCATTGTACTTTAAGTTTTGTTAAGTTGTATATATTTTTCTTAAGGTGTACTTTAAAGTATTTTCATTCATTCATTCACTATACAGCAATTTTATTCCTCTTTTTCTTGATTTTGTCCCACATTACGTGGGGTCGGCAAAACATGTATCTTCTTCCACTCTCCTCTACCAGCCGTCATCTCAGTACTCACTCCTTTCTTAACCATTGCTTCATTTAAACAATCATCCATCTCACTATACCTACAATTTTTATTACCTTCTATATTATTATATTGTACTTAGAGTAGGTATGTTTGTTTAAGTGTAAGTAAATAAATGCCCTTTTATTTTTATTTATTTATTTATCAAATTAAAAGTCGTTTACTCAAGAATGTATGAACCTACTTGGTACATTCAGTGGGGAGGTGCGTAATCTTCTGATTGTACCGGAAAATCAAGATGTCAAGCGAATGTGTTCAAGGCTGTGTTACGTATGAGCAAAATCAGTTTTAACTAGTATCTCGCAACGAAGTGAGATCTCGCAACCACATTCTTCGAAAATACCCTATCGATTAAGCTCACATTCAAAAATTAAAACATATTAGTATTAACTACCAAGTTTCATCAAGATCAAACGAACGGTTCGGTAATTATCGTCGGACAAATACTACAATCTTCGCTCATTTCGCTGATTTAATCAATTACTATGCCCCTATGAACCATACGCAAATGGGTATACGGGTTTAATATGAATGTAGGGTTGAATAGAGCTGAGATCTAGTTGTTTGAGTACTTACCTACGCTGCACTTTCCTCTGAATTATAGTTATTAGGGTTCTGACGCCAAATCGCGAAACCCAACGGTTTCGTCATGTCATGTCAAACGAAATAAAGTGTGGACGTGGTTTTTCAAACAAACAATATATAATAGAAAAACACAATCGCAATGTTAAAGAAGACAAGACACTTCTTTAAAATGACAAGACACATGATTGTATTTGGAATTCATTTTGGGCTGTACTTAACCATTTTCTATTAAAATATTGATAAGGTCAAAGTAGCTGAAGTTCCAGTATCAAACATTATAACCTTGTGTTCTACAACCATGCAACAAGTTTAGCGAGCAGCATTCGATAGAAACTGTCAACGACAATTCGGTTCGACGAAGTTAGAATTTATAACGCATATACGAAACCCATGACATGCAGTGTCTCGACACGAAGCAATTCATTGTATCTCAAGCATTAATTATATAACATAGACAAACTGGCAAACAAAGCGATATGTACAAAAAACATAATCTTATCGGTAACTGCAAACGACAAATCTACAGAAACAAAGTCTATGGTTTGACTGACTGATTGCGTATGAGACTATTTGATAAGCACAGATTATAAAACATCTACGGGACCCACAATATAGAGTGTCTTGACACAAAGCACTTTATTATATATCTAGCGCATTATATCATATAAAAACTTGGCAAACACAGGGCCTATCCCTGTACATAGCTTAATAATCGCCAAATCATAATCCATCGGTGGCAGCGCACTACAAATCTACAGAAACCAAAGTCTATAGTTCACTAATTACGTATACGACTATCTGATAAACTCAATAGACGGAGAATGTTCGGGATAAGAGATTGATAAGAGTAAACCATAATGTTGTCAACGAAAATAATTGATTTTCACACAGTACCTGTCATTATTTAAGGCGTAGAAAGTTATGAAGAGCCCAGCTCTGGGATTCTACTGAATATCTTTGAACAAGTGATCAGCGCTTGGGGTAGATAGGAGACGGTGAATTTGTGGTTTTGAAAGATATTCCCATATACACCCAGTGTATTAAAAATTAAAAATAGCCAAGACACAGTGAAAGCCACTTGGAAAGTAATCAACAGTGAGACTGGAAGAGTCACAACTAAGAACAATAAGTAGACTCCATAAAGTTAGTAAATCGTTTAAAGGGCAAAGCGTGCGCTTTTATAACAAACTCCCAAGAGATACACAAAAATTGACAATTAACAAATTTAAAAACGTAATTAAAAATAATAACCAGCCCTGTTTTCTTGCCTTTCTTTCCTGGCTTGGTCGCGGAAGAACAGGCAGTAGATAAAACCGACGTTTCAAAATGATCCTTGTGATTTTAATAAATAAATGATATTTGACTTTGACTTTATTTCATTTCCATATATCTGGTATATACCTATACCAGGTAACACGATCGGTACCTGTTACACTAATATTATAAAGTTAATCCCGCAACTACTCATGCGATTTTAAAAAAAAAAACACCAATGTTTAGATTGGACCTTCAGGGTAGACTGTATATTATCTACCCTGTATATTATCCCGTTAAAACAAAACTTTTTTTTTTGTGGAGATCAATTTAGCAACGTCAGTCGACGAAATAACGCTTCAGCGTTTCTTACGAACTGGCAGCGTAAGGGTAAGAGCTACTTTTATCCGGGTACCACGCGGGCGAAACCGTAGCGTAGACTAGTATTAATATATTCGAAGGCATCTGCCATTCGTTAGTGTTCTAATGACCGGCGATGGACTTGTGCATATGGCAAACGCGGGCATGTACCAAATATGTTTGGACATGGTACTGACTATGTCTACCCCCTACTTGGTCTCCTCAAAGATCTCCGCACTGAATAAGTGACTTAGGATGTCCATTATGGGGAATAGTCGTGAGTGTGCTTGTTTTGAACAACCCATCCAATGAGTTTGACGACCTCTGTGGCGCAGTGGGCGAAGGTCCGCCTGAGACGCAGAGGGTTCAATTACCGCCGCGGGACAAATGTTTGTATGATCTGCAAATATTTGTCTCGGGTCTGGGTGTTTTCATGTATAGTATGTATGTATATAAGTAGTAAAAAAAAATATATCAGTAGTATATCAGTCATGTAGTTCCCATAACACAAGCTCTGCTTACTTTGGGGCTAGATAAGTATAATTCACAAATTAATTGACTATTGAAATTTGCATTTATTGGGATATTAATTTTACATTTTGTTTAATTGACGAGAGACTGATGTCACACCAACATGAAAACATTCATTAATTGAGTTATATCCGCTTATTTAATTGACCGCAATAAACCAAAATTCTTTAAAATGACACGTCAGTCGGCCAAATATACATTTCAGAAGTATTTTAGAAATTTTTACGCGCTAAATCTGTCGCATCAAAATTTGGCGGGAAGCCATTTTGTCAATGGTATTTGACAGTCTAAAATAGTGGTCAGTTATAAAACAAAGGTTTGGAGTACTTATTTAGGTACTGTAGATAGATACCTATATTCAACTTCGATTATGATTCCAAGAACATTAATGCTGGACATTTTTCACTCAGCATCATCTAGCCCCAAAGTAAGCAGAGCTTGTGTTATGGGAACTACATGACTGATATACTACTTATATACATTTTGTAAATACATACATATTATACATAGAAAACACCCAGACCCGAGACAAACATTCGCAGATACAAACATTTGTCCCACGGCGGGAATCTAACCCGCAACCTTCTGCGTCTCAGGCGGGCCTTCGCCTTCTGCGCCACAGAGGTCATTAGTTAAAAAAAACGTAGAATTTCTGTGAAAAACTACATGACAAAAATATATATATAGTTATATAAAAACTACACTGCAGGCTCCACAAACAACAATTACATATGACTATATTTCAATAGGACACTTATAACGTTATCTTCGAGGCTGTGGAAACATTGTCATCTTTAAGGCTATTGCATAGCTTACTATGCCTGAAGCAAATATCGGTCACGTATAATACACAAACGTACTAACAATTTCTTGTTATTAGGTAGGTAGGTCTTGTCTGACGCAGTTTTTAAATGGTTGAGAGATTCGAATATATTGATGATGACGTCAAAACATGACAAATATGAAATGGCAGTGCGTAGTATTGTTATGTTGTTATGTGCGACTGAATTTTGAACCTCCTTTGACCTACATAATATTGTGACGTGCGCTGCTAGCTAACTACGGTATGCTAGCGCCATCTCTTATCAAATGGACGCACTACTCGTTCTACCGCCATCTAGTATCGCGTAGAAAGAACTAGCACGCACGTAGCGGACGCCCCGCCCCTTTATGGAACCGACTAGAACGGTCATTAACCGCGTTAGTAAGAGATAGCAAATGCGTTAGAAGGGGATAGTGCGCGCTTAGAAAGGACGGGATTGTACGAGATCTTTCTGGAAGGATCGAGGTATCGTCTTAGGGGGATTTATAAGCGCGGTGAGCGGCCCGTAGCGACAGTTCCGATCGAGACTTGGAAGTGAATTGATCAAAGTGATAAAAAAAGCGATACCCAGTGATTAGTAAAGTGACTGTTTGTGTTATAGTGTTGTACCTAGTAATACAGTGTTTTAGTGCTTTTGTTTAAGTGGTGTAATTCTGTTGTGCTGTTAGTGTCAAAGTAAATTTTATAGTGTAACCTGACTAATACAGTGTTCTTTTGGTGTTCAAGTGGACTTCATTATTTTATCCCGTACCCTAGCTCGTAACAATTTGGTGTCAGAAGTGGGATAAAATAATGCCGATTCTACCAAAGGACGACAGTATGGAGGGTGTCAGGACGAGACATCAACGACAGCAAGAAGTCGATGGAAGGCGTTTCGGAGGTTCCCCATCACAAGAACCTGGGCGGGTACCTCAGCCGGAGATGGAGTCAGCTGCTGGATCATCTGCAGAATCATCGACTGTGGCCCGATCTCCTGCTTCGTTTGATTTTGCTGCCTTAATGACTATGATGGAAAATCAGGCACGTCGGCAGGAGGAGCAGGCTCGTCGGCAGGAGGAGCAGGCTCGTCGGCAGGAGGAGCAACTTCGTCAGCTGGAAGCAGACCAGGCACGTCGGCAGGAGGAGCAGGCTCGTCGGCAGGAGGAGCAACTCCGTCAGCTGGAAGCAGACCAGGCTCGTCGACAGGAGGAACAAGCTCACCTTCTGAAGGAACTACACGTGACTATTGGAAAAGACCTCAAAGAAGTGAAGGAGCAGGTGAAGCACCACGAGAATCGTATCTCAGAGGCCGAAACTCAGATCGCCGACGTGAAGAAAGCTCTGGGTGTACTAAAATCTGGCGAAGGCAACGTGGCTCCTGTAGTAACTTCTACATCGGTTCGAGGTTTTAAGGTCCCACCCTTCGATGGAAGTTCTTCGTGGTCAGCGTACAAGATCCAGCTTGATGCTGTTGTTGAAGCAAATGGATGGACCAAGAAGCAAGCCATGACTGCACTTACACTAGGCCTTCGTGACCAGGCGCTCACCATCTTAGAAGCCCTGGGGAAGGAAGTCAGCTACGAGCAACTGCTGGAAGCTTTGGAGTCCCGATATGGCGACGCACACCTGGAGCACGTGTTCCGTGCTCAGCTAAAGGACAGAAGCCAACGGAGCACCGAGAACCTACAACAGTGGGCTTTGGAAATTGAAAAGCTGGTTCGGAAGGCGTATCAATCTTCACCTGCGCTCATTGATGGAATCTTGATCCAGGCGTTCGTCGATGGAATACGTGACCTGGAAGTACGAGCTACTGTGAGGCTTGGGCACCACGAGTCTCTGAAGAACGCCTTGGCCCATGCTTTGGAGGTAGAGGCCGTACGTCAGGACCATCGAGCGCACCGCGTCAGGGAAGTGGTGGCATCTCCTTCCAGTGACAGATTCAGCCGCCCTAAATTTAGTCCTCGATGCTACGAGTGTGGAGAAAAAGGTCACCTGAGGTCTAGCTGCCCAAAACGCACTTCGAGAGGGGAAGATCGGCCTCAAGGAGAACAGGGGGCTAGCGCCTCCGTCCAACAAGCAGCAGGGAAACGAGTAAACGACAGGACTACGGGACGGGTGCTGGCTGGTAGTGAAAAAGTCCCAAGAATTTCGATCTCACAAGCACACGACGGGAACAGCCTGATTATCAATGGCCAAATCAATGGAACACCCTGCAAGATCACATTGGATACTGGTGCTTCTCGTACAGTGGTCAGTTCCCAACTTGCAAATCGCTTACTTGGGGACTTCTTCCGTAACAGTGACCGAGTCCAACTCTTAACAGCAACCGGTCAGCACATATCCGTCCGAGGCGAGAAGCGGGTAGAGGTGAAGCTGGGTGAAAGGATTTTCCTGCATAACGTCATCGTGGCCGACGTGGTTGACGACTGTATCCTGGGTTTGGATTTCTTGCGAGAGCACCGCTGCAAGATCGACGTGAATCAAGGAGTGTTAAAATGTGGAATGGAGGAAATTTTTATGGAAGGTGGATCACCAGGGAATATTTACTGTCTACAGAAAACTGTTCTGCCTCCAAGGTCGGAAACCATTGTACCAGTAAGATTGCCACACACTGCGGGAAATAATCGATGTGTACTGATAGAGAGATTGGATACCGTCCAACCATGGATTATGTCACGAACTCTAGTGAAGGCTACGAGTACCTCAGCAGTGCGAATATTGAACTTGAGTAGTGAAGAAAACCTCATCGAAAAAGAGACGTTAATGGGAACCTGTGAGGAAGTAGCTTACTTGCGAAGGTGTCAAGAATTGCCCAGTGGCCAAAACCTAAAGAACAAATATGATGTGTCATCGTTTCTGGAAGTTTGTCGCAAGGATCTTTCTGAACAAGAAGTTGCAATGGCTAAAAAGACGTTACTTCAGTATGCCGATGTATTCTCTTCGAATGATGCTGATATTGGAAAGACTGGACTAGTACAGCATGCGATAAACACTGGTAATGAGCTACCGATCCGCCAGCGACCTAGACGATTACCAGTAGCACGGGAGAAAGAAGTAGAAACCATGATTGAGGGAATGATGAAGGATGGTGTAATAGAACCTTCATCCAGTCCTTGGTGCTCGCCTGTCGTGCTAGTCAAGAAGAAGGACGGAACTATGCGTTTCTGTGTGGATTATCGTCGTCTCAATGAAGTAACGAAGAAAGACAGTTATCCACTACCAAGAATTGATGACACGTTAGATACACTGACAGGAATGAAGTGGTTTACTACTCTGGATTTGAAAAGTGGCTACTGGCAAGTAGAAATAGACCCTAGAGACAAGGAAAAGACTGCATTCTCTACGGGAAAGGGACTTTGGCAATTTCGAGTCATGCCGTTCGGATTATGCAACGCCCCTGCGACTTTTGAGAGGCTAATGGAGCTAGTACTTGTTGGAATGATCGGAGACGCCTGCCTTGTCTACTTGGATGACATCATCATTATTGGAAGAACGTTTCAAGAACATCTTCAAAATCTGGAACGCGTGTTGTCAAAGATCCGCGCAGCAAATCTAAAGTTAAGTCCGAAAAAGTGCTCGTTCTTCAGACGGCAAGTAAGCTTCTTGGGTCATGTAGTTTCACGAAACGGTATACAAACTGACCCAGAGAAAATAGACGCTGTCAAGGATTGGCCGATTCCAATGGACAAGACACAAGTCAGAGCATTTTTAGGGTTGTGCTCCTATTACCGACGGTTTGTGAAGAACTTTGCTGATGTAGCTAAGCCTTTGCACAAGCTCACCGAGGAGAAGCGACTATTCTGCTGGGATGAAGACTGCAATCATGCTTTTCAGGAACTAAAGAAGCGTCTGTGTGAAGCACCTATTCTTGGCTTTCCTGACCTAGATAACGAGTTCATCGTGGACACAGATGCAAGTAATACCGGTATTGGTGGTGTATTATCTCAGCGCAAAGGAGATCAAGAAGTGGTGATAGCCTACTTCAGCAAATCTTTATCCAAACCGGAAAGAAATTACTGTGTCACACGAAGGGAACTGCTGGCAGTAGTAAATTCTTTGCAGCATTTCAGCAAATATCTGCTAGGACGTAAATTTCATCTGCGAACTGACCATGCTGCGTTAACATGGCTATTACAGTTCAAGAACCCCGAGGGGCAAGTGGCAAGATGGATAGAACAGCTACAGGAGTTTGATTTTCAAATTGAACATCGCAGTGGAAAATCTCACGGTAACGCGGATGCACTCTCTAGAAGACCTTGCCTGGAAAACTGTAAGCATTGTGCCAAACAGGAGTCCAAAGAAGCAGTACCCATAAGAATGCTGAGAACAGACCTTAGCGAGGAGTGGAAGGAAGCTCTGCAGCAAGCACAGCAGGAGGATAACGATCTCAAGCCAATTGTAGAACGGATCAAAGCTGGTAGCCCCAAACCTAAGTGGAGTGATGTTGCTGGAATGAGCACAACTACAAAAAGTTATTGGGCACAGTGGGACAGTCTGGTTGTCCATAATGGAGTATTGTGCCGTAAATGGGAAAATGCTCGAGGAGATCATTGTCACCTTCAAATGGTTGTCCCTAGGAACAAAATATCTGACGTTCTGAAGCTCTACCACGAGGGATGTTCGGGTGGTCATATGGGAATAAAAAGGACATTGTTAAAAATCCGCGAACGATTTTACTGGATCCATTGTCGAGATGATGTGGAGGACTGGTGCCGGAAATGTACGAGTTGTGCAGCCGTAAAAGGACCCCACACGCGCAGCAAAGGAGCATTGAAGTTATACAATGTCGGAGCGCCGTGGGAACGTATAGCGCTGGACGTTGCTGGACCGTTTCCTGTTAGTGAAAACGGGAACAAATACTTCTTGGTAGTCATGGATTATTTTACAAAATGGCCGGAAGTTTTCGCAATTCCTAACCAAGAAGCTTCGACGGTAGCGGATAAATTAGTACACGAAGTTTTCTGTCGTTTTGGAGTACCTCTGGAAATTCACAGCGACCAAGGAAGGAATTTTGAGTCCCAGGTATTTCAGGAGACATGTCGTTTAATGGGCACTCATAAGACCAGAACCACCTCCTATCACCCACAATCGGACGGAATGGTAGAAAGGTTTAATCAGACGTTGGAACATTATCTGGCAAAAGTGGTGGAGACCAATCAAAAGGATTGGGACAAGTACATTCAGCCATTTCTGCTGTCATATCGAAGTGCAGTTCACGAGAGCACAAATGTCACCCCTGCCTTTGCGAACTTTGGACGTGAACTGCGATTACCTGCGGACTTGATAACTGGCATTCCACCTGATTCTCCACGCACAATAACAGATTATGCGAGCGACTTACGAAATAAAATGAACGACGTATATGAAAACATCCGACAATCCAGCCAACAAACGTCTGAAAAGATGAAGACCCGTTATGACAGAAAACTAAACAATTTGGGATTCAACGAAGGTTCACTGGTGTGGTTGCATAATCCAGTGCGGAAAAAAGGAAAGTCTCCCAAATTACAGCCCAAATGGGACGGACCGTACCGTGTTATGACCAGGATTAACGATGTCACTTATCGGATACAGAAGGGTCTGCGAGGAGCCCCTAAGATCGTTCATGTTGACCGTTTGGCGAGGTATTACGGGTCTGACAATGCTCGGGACGAGCATGTCTAAGGAGGGGGCAGTGTGACGTGCGCTGCTAGCTAACTACGGTATGCTAGCGCCATCTCTTATCAAATGGACGCACTACTCGTTCTACCGCCATCTAGTATCGCGTAGAAAGAACTAGCACGCACGTAGCGGACGCCCCGCCCCTTTATGGAACCGACTAGAACGGTCATTAACCGCGTTAGTAAGAGATAGCAAATGCGTTAGAAGGGGATAGTGCGCGCTTAGAAAGGACGGGATTGTACGAGATCTTTCTGGAAGGATCGAGGTATCGTCTTAGGGGGATTTATAAGCGCGGTGAGCGGCCCGTAGCGACAGTTCCGATCGAGACTTGGAAGTGAATTGATCAAAGTGATAAAAAAAGCGATACCCAGTGATTAGTAAAGTGACTGTTTGTGTTATAGTGTTGTACCTAGTAATACAGTGTTTTAGTGCTTTTGTTTAAGTGGTGTAATTCTGTTGTGCTGTTAGTGTCAAAGTAAATTTTATAGTGTAACCTGACTAATACAGTGTTCTTTTGGTGTTCAAGTGGACTTCATTATTTTATCCCGTACCCTAGCTCGTAACAATATCCACTAGGCAGATCCAAGGAAATAAGAATAGAATAGTCAGAGATACGTCAGAACATTATATTTGACACAAGTAAAGACGTTTTGCGTATTAGAATTCCACGTGACAGGTTTAAAGTCCATCGCAGCTCCTTTAGGACACTCCGCGGTAGAACAACACCATAAATTCTCTAAGGCCCATCTTGGACTTGGACAGATTATCACAGGAAGTCGGCGGCTGTAGTCGACTTACGGTACTTTTTTGTGGTAATCTTTGGGGAGGTCTATGTATCAGTATATGTGTAACTACTGGTGATGATAGCTACTATAGGCCTATTAAAGACGATATTTAAAATGTTAATTACGAAGACCTTTCGGGCTATCTATAGTTTATCAAATTCGGTCAACCAGTCTAGACTGGGTGCGTTAAAACAAGTTCAACCACAATGTACCTAAGAGAATAATGTAGGTACGTAAAACTTTAAGTAAAACTCGTTTATAATTCGGTCAACCAGTCTAGACTGGGTGCGTTAAAACAAGTTCAACCACAATGTACCTAAGAGAATAATGTAGGTACGTAAAACTTTAAGTAAAACTCGTTTATGTATATGTAGAGAGAGAAATAACATTTAGACGGAGACATACATCTAACCAACGGCCTACGGGATGGTAGTTTACTGTCGCTTATTGACATCTGCATAACCAGAGGAGATGCGTTACCTGTCCTAAAGACACATGCCTTATGTGCAATGCCTGCATTACTGTTTGGCGACAGAAATAGATACTGCTTCCCTGGCGAACTCTTTGACAAAGGAGCTCTACTCTACCACATAAATATTAATTAGCGAAGGTCTTTCCGTAAATGCAGTATAGACACACCCATAATATGCTTTGTTTACAACACGGAACTATGTACTTCCCGTGTCGGATCTGCGCATAAATGAGCGGGGAAATATTGGATTTAATCCAACGTAAGTTTTATTGATAGTCAGTGTATTTAGCAGAAAACTAGGGTGATTTGAACTGTTAGCTAAGACGGTCATTCCCATGGGTTCCTACTGTTTGGTCGTAAGTCAACGGTCATTCTCATTTGTGGGTCTTTTTATGCGGTGACAGACAGGAAAATTCGCTCCCAATCTATAAAGGAGTTTGTTCAAAGAATCACACGACAACCTCGAAAAAACACGGATATAGTTGATAGGAAACGCTGAGCCTAAACCGCTGGTCCTGGAGACTTGACATTTGGAGGGTGCATTCATTTTAGCAAGTACACTAAGAAATATAAAATAAAGTAGGTATTGCGACGCTAAAGATCACACAGGCAGAACGATGCGAGTAAGTAGATGAGGTAGGGCGGAAGAGGGTGGTGAGGGGCGAAAGGCACTCATATTATCTTCCTACGACAGCGCGGACGAAGTCGCGGGCGGAAAGCTGTTCGTGGCATAAAATGGTTAGTCTTGAATAGAAATAATTTACCAATCGTCTCAAAGCAATAGGATATATTTACTTTTTATTTATAATAATAAATAATAAAATACGTAATTAGGAAGGTACGTTCGATTTTACCCGAATGCAGAGAATGCCAGAGATTTCAGCGGCAGATAAACTCTACTCATCAAATTCGCTGGCCTTCCACAAGTCAGATAAAGGTAATATCGAGTGTTAAATAAGATACGGATTGTATTTTAAGATACTGACGATAATATCAGCAACTTGATATTATCGGCTATCGGCGTTCACTAGCGTTGTGAATTAGCTATCTTGGCTATTGAGCCAAAATATTAGCTAGTGAGTTGGTTAGCCTTGAGACTCCTACCTATCGCAAAAAAATTGCAATCCAGTAGGTTAAAACGTGGCGTAGTGAAGACGGAAGTACCTATTTTAGACAGAGTTTGATTCAGATTTGAAAAAACTGTTCAGGACGGAGACATACTTTGCTATAATGCTGGACATTTTTCACATATCATCATCTAGTCCTAAAGTAAGCAGAGCTTGTGTTATGGGAATTACATGACTGATATACTACTTATATACGATTTTTTTGTTGTAAATACATACATATTATACATAGAAAACACCCAGATCCTGAGACAAATATTTGCATATGCAAACATTTGTCCCGCGGCGGGAATCGAACCCGTAACCTTCTGCGTCTCAGGCGGGCCTTCGCCCACTGCGCCACAGAGGTGGTCAAGTGCTATGGTTCCGAAGTTACCTCATATTTTCTCCTAGTTATCATTGGAAACCGGAAAGACATTTTTAGAGACCAGGTTGTCTACACCAATACCATATATGATTATGAAATATGGAATTTGGTTATCACGTTATGTTTTACCCGTGTAATAAGTTGATCAGGTGATTTATCTGATAATATGTTTAATTTTAGCGTCGATATGTACTCATAACCTCTAGGTTTCTGATAAGAATATGAACTGGTTGCATTTAGATATAATTTCTGAGTTTTCTAAACACAGATTAAATTTCATAAAATCGTATTAACCATGGAATTAAAATTATCGTGGTTTGGTATCATTTTAGAATATTATTACGACTATACCACGTACTTTACTATTCTCCTGCTGATATTCCCGTCTCACGACCGTCGAGCGTGGTCGCGCGGACGGTGCTCACTTGGAAGGACCTCTAAACGGTCAACGAAACGTCAGCAAGAGAATAGTAAAGTACGTAGTATAGTCGTAATAATATTCTAAAATCGGATTAACCATTCTAGTAACAGACACAAACATAGAGGTAAGCGTGAACAAGTTACTCTGTGGTTTAAAGAATAAATTTTAAGTGAAATGGATAGTAATTTTAAGATTGTTAACACACTTATATTATACTAGCCTTTGCCCACGGCTTCCCCGCGTGGTACCCGGATAAAAAAGCTATAATTTGGTATCGAGCTGATCTGATGATGGAGCCAGGTGGATAGTGGAACTCATCAGTGGCCACTAGTAAACCCCTTGAGTATGGGCACATATGATTCAATTTGACGAGTCCAATAGATTGGGCTTGGTAACGAGAGTTTGATGATGGAGCCAGGAGGTGGATAGTGGAATTCTTTTTTATAATTTTTAATACGCGATAAAAGCTTGTTTTTTATTAAACAATACATTTTATTACATCATAAGTTGTTATTTAGTTTTAGGCTACATCTTTGCCACCGAAAAATAAACAAAGTATGGCTCTACGAGTTAATGACACTAACTATATAAACAATATCCATATTTCAAACTACACGAACAAAAATTAAAATCTTTGCTTGACTAATTTGACAAGCTATGCACCAGGCAATCTATTTGGAAGGCCTGAATTCAACGACCAGAGTCCAGACTCTACGTATCTATTCAACGCATGCAAATGCATTATACTAGCTACCGCCCACGGCTTCGCCCGCATGAATTAAAAGTAGCCTATCAAAAGTACCGTTCGTAAAAACGCAAAAAATTCGTAAAAAGTCGACTTACGTTGAATTGGAAAAATCCATAATAAGCCTACGTCCATTCTAAATATTAGTGAAAGGCTTTCTGAAATCGTATGAGTAGTTTCGGAGATTACTTCCTATGTACAAAGTTACAACTTTTAAAATCGTTTGTCCTGACTTCGATCCTTGTGGCGCTTATCGTATTATGTAGTATAGATAATAGCGGTATACCGTCACGTGTATGAAGTAATGGGCGTCTAAAAGCTATAATTGGAATATCACGTGTAGAAAGCACATGGCATAGCCACTTGCATCGCTATGAAGCCTCTTAAATGACACTGATTGAGTTAAACAGATTGTTTATGCTCATAAATCATTACGAGACGGAAGCAATCCACTGCTAGAGGAAGGTACGAAAACGTTGCAATATATTACTCTTTGACAAATTACAAGTGCTAAAAAAGGTACAAATTGTACCTTTTCATACAACTATGTACATACAAGTATCTAAATGCCGTTGCAAACGATCTATAGATATGTCAACTGAAACTATTCACTACCAGACGGAAGCGTTTCTTCTTAATTTTAACAAAATATAGCGTAATAATACTTAATTGATAACATACATAATATATAAATACACATATTGTTTTGTCAAAGAATTTGAAAAAAAAATGCAATGCATGTGAATGCTTTCAATGGTGGAAAATGAAACAATTCAAATTAGATGTGAAACATCAGCAAAATCAATAGATATAGTAATCATTAGTCATAGTTTCAATTTTAAATAATTATCTCTAGTTTTTATTCTGCTTTAACATTCCTTTGGAACTAGAATTCAAACCCAATTTTATGTAAAAAAACATCTGTGGGCATTCTGCCAACATAGTCAGCTGATTTTGTATTAACAGTTATGAGGTATTTGAAATAAGATTTTTAGACACATATTACTGACTAGCGGTTGCCTACGGCTTTGTAAACATAGAGACAGCTTTAAAAAAAAATCTTATACTTACTTTCACACCCCGTTTCCCCCTTCTAATTTTCAAGTTCCTACCTTTAAAAAAACCAATACTCTAACTTTAATAAGTGAAAATCCAAAAACCTGAATATATTACATAATTATTTTATGCTCAGTATCTGTAATTAAAATTTTCATATTTCTAACTTCAAAGAACAAAGACTTTCATACAAAGCTACCCCCATTAACCTCCTTGAAGTTGAAATTTCCAATACTTTCTTGGCGGATGCTTATATTATAAAGTAAATGTATGTTCCAAGTTTCAGCTTCCTTGACTTAGTAGTCTAGTCGGTGTTGATTGATCGACTGATCAATCAAAATCAGGACAAACAATTTAAAAAGTTGTGATTTTAAATAATTTTCTAATAAAATTTTACATTAGGCATATAGAAAGAATAATTTTGACTCTGTATGTTCATGGTGTGAATGGATCTTTCATGGTCAGCCTTCGTGAGGTCAGTGACCTTGTGGCAATTTGATTAGATTCCCATCACCAGGCCTGTCTGTTACCCTATTGCTTGATGTGTGCATTATAAACTCTTATCCATGGATGGTTTTATTTGCTCAATGTAGGGGACAAATTCCCCTCAACCTGACCAGGTCGAGATAAGCCGGCCCTTAAAACAACCTAGTGATCAATGCTGAAAAAGCAAGTGTGGTATATATTCAGTGCACCTTGCAGAAGCTCTTCAGCGCGATATAAATTTTGAGGTGGAAAGTTCAAAGGTCAGATAATTTCTTTCACTTCGAAGAGTTAGGGACTTCAACCATACAACCAAATATGAGCTTCGTCACTTTTTGTGTAGTTAGGTTAGTAACTACCGACCTATCATGGAAACATACAGTGGGAATGCTAGAAATAAGCAGAAAATGATGAGGGATTGACAATAAGTAAACCAACCAAGGAGATAATAAAAAATACCTGCGAATATGTGAGTCTCAGAGCGTACTGGGCAATTTGTGTCGTTCTCATGGTGTCCAAACTTGAGTGTAGGGCTGCAACAACAAATCACACATTCAAATACACGTTATTTTATCCGAAAATTGCACTTTCAGCAGCACACAGGTGCATTTATATAACCTGTCAAATCTGTTTTATTTACCCTGAAAAATGTCACACGCACGCGTAATTTATAACGAGCAGTATTTTGATATTTTTATTTGATTTTATGAACCGGTGTGTCACGGTAATTTCGATTTATTTTATTTTCTTCGAAATACGTACATGGACTCGCTGACTGCCGCGAAGTGAAAGAAAAATCTCGAGAATTTCGTTTAAGATCGTGATGTCAGTGTCAGTATTTTTTAATGTTGCTATTTATTTAATGTTGCTAGTAAATGAAAATGTTTCCAACCACAAATTCATGATTCATGAATTTGTGGTTGGAAACATTTTTTTTTTTTTTTTACCATTCTTTTCAAGAATGGTAAAAAAAAAAGTTAAAAAAAATATATATAATATTTATCTAGAACCGTTTGATTTATAGAAGGTACATTTTTATGTTTTCTGAACAGTTATGATAGCTGTAGGTAAAATGTTGGATACTCGTTGCTTTTCTGCTTAAATTTTAGCCATCATTATTATTTAAGTGTATAAATAATGACTGCAAATTTTATAGCACCATAATTATGTAGATAATAAATACAGCTGATGTTATATTTATTTAAACAGTGTTTTGTTCTCGGAAAGAAACAGCATTGTTTATATAATCAACTGTTTTATAAATTTATATTAGTATTCCTAAAATAATCTTTTAGGAACATATGGCCCTTAACCGATAGATTAAATATTTTTGTCACCATGATCCTATGATACAGCGAAAATGGCCAAGCAAGCACGTCACAAATTTTTTGTTGAAGTTCAAGTGCGGTCGAATATGATGGAATGCATTATCTATCAACTATAAAATAAAAATCAATATTTTTCATAGTTACGTTGAATAAATAATCTTTGTTAATGATAATTAAACTATAGTGAAACAAGATGCGTCCACAAAAAAATAAAAAAAATACAAATTCTACCTAAGTAGAAAGAATCTAAAAGTTGAAAACACCATGGTAGCTACCAAAGTGCTCTTAGTGCCATCTGTGTCATTGATATCAACTCAATTTGTTTTAATTTTGTGATCGATTTCTACTCTTCAATAGATGTCGCACGGAGTAGTTAGAAACCGTATATTACCAAGAGCCATGACGTAAACTAACCAAAATAATATTCTGATTTTGAACGTAGAATCATACGTTAAAGACTATCATTAATTTATTTTGCAAATATCAATTTGGAAAATGTGTTTTCTGCCTACAGACCTTATATTTTTTTATTTAATCGGGTTCGTTCTTATATTGGTTTTATTCCCACAATGCACTATAATAGAGCTCTGCAATAAATAATGGAATGTTGCATGGAATCAATAAATTATAATGCAGTTTTAGTCATCGTTTTAAACACCAAACAGAGAAGTAGGTACGTTTTATACAGATAATTATTTTCAGATAATATATAATTATATTAGTAGGTAATTATTTTCCAAAAACAAAACAAATTTCAAACACTCTCGCGGCTGTGTAACTTTTCAAAAGCTACGCCTCATGAGGTAGACCGGATTCGAACCCACAACATTCAGATTGTAAATCGGGGTATAGCCTATTAAGCCAACACAGCTCACATTATTTTTTGAGCAATCGTTTTGTTTGACTTCACTACACGCCACTAGGAGCGCTGCTATACAAAATGTGATTATGTATCTCATCTTGTATAGCAGTCGGGTCTTTCGTAATAAAATAACTTTTCGAGTTTTTATTCAACCGAATTAAAAAAGGGCTAAATAAATAACAACTAACAATGTTATTAAATGTTGGAGGTCAATTTTAAGCTACTTCTAATTGCCGTATCGAAATGAAACTTTGTTTGTTTATGAAAATACCATAATTTTGTATCTTAGAGCTGATCTGATGATGGATGTTGCAACTTTTCAGTGGCTACTGGTAAAACCCTCGAGTTTGGGCTCATATATGGTTCGTTTTGACGAGTCCAATAGATTGGGCTTGGTAACGAGAATCTGATGATGGAACCAGGAGGTGGATAGTGAAATTATTTTTATAATTTTAACATTATAAAAATAATTCCTATTTACAATTGAACAACACATTTTATTCTAATTTTTTTGTGTGTTTGTTACGCGATATCTTTCTCAATTCTGAATCGATCCTAATGATTATTTTTTTAATGGTTAAGGGTTTACTTAAAGGTCCCATATTGATAAATATAATGAAAAAAATCATCCTAAAGATTTTAAAATTGTGAATAAAATTTCATATTAGACTTTTTGTCAACTTCCCGGTACTTAGTTTATTTTTCCCCGAATAAAAGTCTTGTTACGGTAGGTAAGTCATCATCATCCACAGCCTGACTTCATAGCCATCATTCATTAAGTTTAGTATAATATTATGTAGCTAAATACAAAAAAAAGTTGTATAATCAGCCATGAAGTTCCCATAACACAAGCTCTGCATAAGTTGGGGCTAGATGATGCTGTGTGTAAAATGACCAGCATTATTTATTTATTTAGCGCCTTAGCTAGTTTACACGAGCTTCTTAGTTAATGCTAAGTAAGTGTCACTTACACTAACACCTTGCGTGTAAACATGCTGATCAGATAAGTATTAGTTCTTAGTATTAGTGAAACCGGTAAGTGCAATAGAAGCGATCCTATTTACTAAGCGACAATTAGACGACAAGTGACTATACCCCCACCACAATTTACTAAGCACTTGTCGCTTGTTGTGACGTGTGAAAAGCCATGACAAGTGTGTATGTGTTCCATTTCGTTCGGATGTCGTGTTACTATCTCTCTGCTAATACTAAAGTGTAAACGGTTACTTCTCACTTGTCGCTAAGCAGCTTTGTACTAAGCGCTTAGTGCTAATGACAAGTTCGAAACTCGTGTAAACTAGCTATTACTTTACCTGTTGTCATCTCGTAGAGTCAGGTGTAGGCAAATGTGAGTGTCTCCAAAGATCTAGGTACTTACCAAATCTCAGACAGATACTCTGTGTACACAAACCGTTAGTTTGTTCCCCTTATCAGAGAGATATTAACTGATACGTAATGAGGACATGAAACTGTACCTACTCAAATTCTATATCAAATTCTAGTATCCAAATCTTTGAATCTTAAGGCAAGCAGCCATTACAAGTTTACCTACTAAATTTATTTCCGTAAACTAACCGCACTTTCGTTACGAATAACTTTTCAAAAGCTACGCTTTGTTAACATGCAAATCAGCTAAATAATGAAACTAAAGCCTCTGTCACACAACTACTGGATATGGTCACTCATCATCATCATCACCAGTCTTCTAGAAATCTGTAATTCTGAATAGAGGTCTTTCTAAAAAGTGCCATGACGGCCTGAGTTAGCAACCACCGAATCGCACTACTTTGAAGAAGTCAGCGATATATCCGGTGAGGGTCCTTACTACTCTGTCGTCCGGTCCAATGTTGCCATTTAAGAATATCGATAGTATTACCTACTAACCTAACTAAACCTGTAACCTGTAAACTCCATTTTGTACTAATCACAACGATACCTTCTTCACTACAAAGTATTTATAATTTAGTTTGTTATATGTTAGGATTCCTAAGTAGGTACCGTTATACTTACTTTAATTAATTTTAGTCAATATAAGTCAAGTTTTCTTTAAAAAAATTATTATAGGGTTTTTTTTAAAACTTGCCAACCATATGAATTAGTTCAGATTAGTGTTTTAGCGGAAACTTGTTTCGAAGAAAATTTTATTAGTACCTAGTACGACTCTACCACTTGGTAGGTATACCTAGAGCTTGATTTAACGAGTTTTACTTAACTAGAATTTAAATCTTAATACAATAATATCCCAAGTAATACGAAAAAACACCCTGTTTTTTTATAAATTCAGGGTTTTTTGTATCTTTCACACTAACATTGTTTTAGATAGGATTCAATTTTTTAATCTCATCGCCGCTGATCAGGAAATTACAGATGACAAAAAGATCACGGACGACACTGAAGAAACAATTTACAAAAAATATATTTTTTTTATTTTCTCTGTAAAACAGTAATGTTATACGTTACATTACACAGATTATATCAGTAAAATAAATGCTATTATGAAATAAATCATGTGTGAGAATTTTAATCACAGAAGAGCTTTAAAAAATACGACCTATGGGAATCGGTTATTATTGGCCATTTTTCTGCAATTTAATGATTGAGTGATATTCAAAAACTGGTACCCCGATCGAGAATTTTGTTCTCACTCGTGACCCCACGCTTTTTCGGAACCAAACATAATATAAGGTGCCGTGATGTCAAGTGATAATTTAGCTTGTGACAAACAACGCAAGTTCTAAGCCCTAACTTAGCGTGCAATAATGAAAACTGAAAGTTATGCTTGGAGTTTCCGAGCACGGAATTTACAAAACTAGACGGAGTTGTTTCAACATTAGGTATGTGCATTAATCCCTGAAACTTATTAGTTATGGGGTTTCATTATTGTTATAAAAGGTAAAATTCATTATTTTATTATTCGTGTCTAGTCATTTCTTGGTACTGTAGTTTGGCTACCTAAGTACTAAGTATGTATTGCTCACTAAGACATCATTTTGACTCATAGAACGCTCATGATCCTTCAAACTGATTTGTTTTGGGGATTCATTATTATCACGAATATCTCATGACAAGTCCTTCCTTGGTAGGTACTCCAGTTTTGCTAACTAGGTACTGAATTTCTCACTAAGACATTATATTTTTGACTAATCGACCTCGTGACTATGACTACGTTTTCTCCAGATAATAATTCCCCGACTATTCTTACTATCTCATAGAATCCTGTCCATCAAACGGTTGTGTGAAAGAAATAAGCGTAGAAGCGACAGCTCATTGTCCTTTAAGTTTTGAAGATTTGTTAATGTGTTTTTATTTTCTTATAACAATAAAGTAGGTATTTTAATTAATGAACTCCGAAATTCAGGAAAGTATTTTCAGGTACCTAAAATTAACAGCTTAGCCTTTAAGTTCATTTCAATCAGTCAACGATCTATAAATATTTTTTAAATAATAAGTACCTACCGATATTATTTATCCGCATTTTAAAACCTTATAGGTTTTGTTGACCCGAGTTATCAGAGAAATTAAGCTTCCACCTGTGTTCTCTCTCGACTTTGTGTATCGTCTAAGGCCTATTTTCCTCTAGCCACGATAAGAACTTTACGTTCTAACCACGTATGACGTAACAGGTACCACCTGTATAAAACACACATCTACAAAAACGCAGGCGCCATTTTCATACAACCGCCTTAACTGTTGAACGTTTTTATACTTTTTATCTCAAATATAACAAATTTTAAACTGTAATTTAATTAAAAACTACACGTTTAATAAATTAGCGTTTTAAAGTTAATTCTAATTGTTAAATAATTGTACAGTGTTAAGAAAAGTTGGTGATGAATTTTTTTTATGAATTTCATGATTTGATTTTTATCGCTAAAATTAATGTAAGAGATCGAAATCTATTTTGGATAATAAACGGACGGTTTTATTTATCATCACAATTCATATAAATTACGTATTGTTATTGGTCACATGCTATGGACGCTCCTATCTATGTAAGTAATGAATTGACTAGCGTTAAACACGTGATTCAAGATGGCGGACCGTTTCAGAAGGAAATTAACTGGATTTTCAGCGGTAAGAATTCGGATAATCTGTATTTTTTACAATAATGAAACTAACAGATATAACAGGTTATTTTTGTAAATAAGGATTATTTACAAAAATATCACGTTAAAGTATACTGATTATAGCATAGAATAATAATTATACCTAGTCTTTTTGTAGATTTCACTAGAAAAGGATTGATTTAGACTAATATCTACTGTTCATATCCAGCTCAGATACTCATAATATATTCAAATATTGATTAATACTCAGAAAGTTTTTTTGTAAAAATCATTTTTATTGGTGATTGGTGATATATATACGAGTACGTTTCTTCAAGATTATGTTTTTAGGTAGCTACGTCGGTACATAACTTTTGGAAAGGTGTGGCAATATAGTGGGATCTCTGGGTATCTAACCTTCCTATTTAAGAACGTACCTACTTACCAACGTAATGTAGAGGGAGTGGTGTAGAAACGAACAAAAGTGTATTTTGAAGAAAATAAATGTCATGGACCTTGTCTTAGAGTCTTAGTACTTGCACCTTATCATCATAGTAAAAAGTACTTTAATGTACCTACTTAATTAGACGTCAAAAATCTTCATATGAAGCTACGTTCTCAATTCTATTTAACTGCAGTCATGCAGATGTATATAAAGGTTTTGTGAACAGATACTAATTTAAGGACTTTGTCGAAGACTCAATAACGTGTAAAACTTAAGACTCTCAAAGTCAAAGTTTAAAGTCTTTCCAATGAAAACTTTAAACAACATAACTTTTTTACACAGTCGGCTATCCCATAACTCTTTGCGGGGTCACATAGCAAATAAACTCTATCTAAGATTACAGAGCACTAAACTCAACGTTGATAGCTTATCAACGCACCTACTTATGTTTAATGGGAAAATATTTGTACAGTTTAAAAATAAATTTGTTTTATACTGAAATTTTCCACTGGGACGATTCGTAGACTAATTAAAATGGCTGTAAGAACCGCCTAAGTCTTTCCCTAAACTTAGCGCTGTCGGGCATTCAAGTTTTATAGAAAAGCTTTAACATCCAACTTTAAGGATGAACTTTATGATATGTAGCGTAATACAAATCCTTAACGTCTAAAAAAAAAAAAAAAATATTAAACGCAAATTAATAAAAATGATTTTATTAATATTTTCATGGCTAAACTGAATTCAAATACTTCATAGACTTCATAGAAAAAAAGCTATTGAAATATGGCCTAATGTCGTGACATTTGGCCATATTTGAAGCAGGTACGTAATCAATGTAACTTTTAAAAATCAAAATATCTTTATGCTGAGAGAATAAAAAATGAAAAATCTTTGAAAGCAATTACTTAGATAGAAAACGATGAGCTCACATCGAGATTATCTTCTACTAGCTTCTGCCCACAGCTTCCCCCGCGTGGTACCCGTATAAAAAGTAGCTTATGTCTTATTCTGATGTATAAGCTATATTACTGTAAAGTTTCATCAAAATCCGTTCAGTAGTTTTTGCGTGAAAGAGTAACAAACATCCATCCTCGCAAGCTTATTGGCGTACAGAAAAAATGTGTCAACCAAAATATATTCTAAAAGATCGATTTGTTTTTAAATAAATTCTATACACAGGACAGAAAAACTCATAAAAGCAATTATCACCACAAATTTAAGTAATCGATATAATAAAAATTACTCATCTAGGTTAGTAACTGTAACAATAACAAATTACATACAGGTAATTTCGGAAATGAAGTAAAACAAAAAAAATATTTTGAGGAGCGTTGCAGTCTTTTATATGAAACATCTGTCTTGGAATTAACTTTGGTGGAGAAAGTTCGGTTAACAAAAGTGTTTTAGGAATGTTAATTTAATGTATTTTGATGACGTTACTTTTGAAAAAGATGATTCTTAATTTTCCACATCCATCTTATACTATATATACAAACAGAATATGTGACAAGTACGATAGTTTGAATCACGGTGATTTGTTTGTGGACAAATTCTATTGACAATCGCAGTTCCCGACTTATGCTCGAGTAAAATTAATTCATAAGTTTATAGATTTTAATATACAGGTATATTTTTTCCCATCGATCTAGACACACACATCTACCGAAGAACTGTTGTAACAAAATACTTCCGACCGCTTCTTCTTTCCGTCATACTAAAAGCTATATGATATGACTAATTTGACTATTAAAAAAATCACATCTAAAATTCTGCACATACACAGAGCAGGGTAGGTACGTCCAGAATTTTCGATCAGATTTTATTTTATTTCTTATTTTTCGGTTTATTGTGATGTTCCTTAGTCTGTAAGTATGTTATTATTATTATTTTAGCCTGTAAAAATTGTCAAAGCTAAAAGTTCAAAGATGTCTCAACAGTTAAACTATGAAACTAGAAATACTTATGTTTAATCTTCTCTGTCTTCGACAAAACCGTTATCCTAGGCGCTCAAGCTGCTCATCCTACTAGGCTGTTCCATAAATTAAAGATCTTCGCCGTGCTTACAAAGGATTTAAGGTCATAGGCATAATATTCTATTATCTGCCTCGCTCGTGACAACACAATCTTTATGTAGCGAGTCACTTTAGTATAACAATTTCAACAAAATGGTATTTTGTAACAATACTATTGGCACTATACCTATAATTGTAAAGTACATATATTTGCGTGGACGCACATACCTCCTACCTAGTTTAAAAGGTTGAAACTTAAGGACATTAAATTGTGAAATGTTTGTTAAAGTTTTAAAGTTCAACATCATCCGAATGTACTGCTGGACATTAGTCTTCCCAAAAGAGCGCCATGGCTAATAACAGGTTCTACCTACCTTCATCCAGTTCCCACTTTTAGTCATAAAGCCTTTATCAATATCACCTTCCTGAATTTATTACGGGTTTATGAATGAATATTTTTTGTTCTGAAACCAGTTTACACTAAGTCATATTTCAAATTGTATCAAGCGAAGCAGTGTGAAGGGTTTTTTCTCCATGAAATCGCCATGATTCTCCTTGAAAACTTTATTTATATGGATGATTTTCATAGTGCTCGGAACACCGAGAAAAAATATATGTTTTACCTTGTTTTACTTTAAAAGTGTTTCAATCCAATTTGATTCAACTATTGATTCTTGGACCTACCTTGAAAATGTTAGAGACAAATAATTGTCATGCCTGATTCAGGTACAAAATTCTCAGACTTTACAAATACCACAAACAAATGTATCTACTTTTGTTCTGTCTATACACCCATATTTGATCAGCTGATTACTTTATACTCTCGTAAAAGAACTGCTTAGTTGTTAATTATAGAGTTTATATTACTTTGTATGCGTCTGTTGGTATTTTGAATTATTAGTGAGTGATTCATAGTTTATTCGAGTTGATTTTACACTCTCTAGCTACAATTCAGCAAAGATTGTATTTTGTTACACAGGTCGTTTCCACCGAAGTGTGTCATGACGAACGGTATAGAGCCTCCATGCTCCTGCAATCTTTAGGATGTCACATAATAATTTAATGCTAGATCTAATATTTTCTTCAAACAAATATTGAATTGATAAATGTCCTACTCCAAAGTCTATGGGTGATTCAGAGTTTAATCGAGTTAGTTTACTCACTCTAGCTACAATTCAGCAAAGATTTTGTCACACTGGTCGTATCCCCTAAAGATTGTCATGACAAACGGTAAGTATAGAACCTCCATGTTCCTGCAATATTAGGATGACATATAATATTTTAGTGATAGATTTATTATTTTCTGCTAACATTGAAAAGATAAACGTCCTACCCGAACGCGTTTGGACTATGAAGTTTCCGAAGCCAGCTAAGCATGATATGATTTTATTATAGTTAACCAATTTTCATCGTAATTTTTAATACATAAGTCGTTATAATGATTTCTAAAAAATACCATCTACCATCCAGTGTGGCACTGCAGGCAGCAATTTGGGGACGTTTGCATCTGGTGGTGATCTGGATCAGTTGAGATATCTCTATAAATCAATGTATTTTTATATAATATAATATGAATAATAACACAGTGGCTCAACTGCTTTATTTGCATACATTTGTATGTATTTATCTATATAAGTACCTCTCTAAATATTATATATTTTTTTCCGTAAATTAAGATTATTAATAAATATTAAATACCTAGACATAGGCAAGATTGTCCTATCTCGGACTTCAAAACCATAACTATAAGCCTCTATGGTTATTGTAAACGGCTAAAAAACTAAACCAACATTCAAACAGAAGCCTTCGCTGCGGCTAACCGAAGAATTCCTATTCATACGCAAATATGTCTTCACAAATTGTCTCTAGCTTAATTTACATCGGTTTTGTCTATGGTACACTGTGGTATAGAGTTTTGTCTATTGTTTAACCGGCTAGTTAGGTGTAAGAATTCATAATGATCTTGCGTAACGGACGTGACCTATTTTAAAATGCGGTCCTAAAATATTCTGTTGTTTAGCTTTAGCTTACTGTGTAAGTTTAGCAAATTTTGAAACTATTTTTACACACAATGACCACAATATGACGCCATTCCTCTAGTTTAGTTATATTTTCTTAGGTATTGTTTTTTGAACTCATGTTCTAGATTTCTAAGCAACATGAAACGTATTTGATATTTTTTTCTTATATCTATTAATTTTCTATGCATCGCTTTTAGCGTTGCCATTCAGCGCAATGAAACAACCGGCATTTCAGGGAAATTTCAATCAGGTGGCGATCTTTAGATCAATAAGATTTTTAGAGGACTCATCTGTTTTATCTGTAAGTTTTGTTATAACTGCAATTACTTTTAAGTAACTGCGTGATAATTCATGAAAAAAATATGTATTTTACATGTAAATATGTCTCTAATAAACTAAAAATTTTTCATTTGAATTATTCAGCATCAGCTAAAGTACATCATAATCGTAAATTACCTCAAAAATACATCACATAAAATTAAAAGTAACGGGCCAAGTACACTGCCTTGAGCGACTCCCGACAATCAAATTAGTCGACATTCGTGAGTGTTCGGTTCACAGCCGTTTAGACACAGGACGATAATTGAAATATGGCGGCCATATTGCTATGGTGTTTATATACACGAGCAACTATTTTCTAATTTGCCAGGCGACAGTAAAATCAGGATATTTCGCAACTCTAAACAAATTGGCTTGTTAAATGTTTTACGAGTACTAAAATGTTTTTTTTTTTTTCTATCGATATTGATGTTTTCTGAGTGTGTTTATTTTGTTTCGTGTGTTCTACTTTTATTTTATTATAACACGACCAAAAAATAAAGAAGAAAGAAGCCGTGTTGGCATAGTGGGTGATACCCCGACTTCTGATCCGGAGATCGTGGGTTCGAACCCGGTCGTGCATCAAAGGAATTTTCCACTCGAAAAAATTATGTGCGCATTAACACGTGCTCAAAACGGTGAAGGAAAACATCGTGAGGAAACCGGCATGCCCTAGAACCAAAAATTCGAAGGCATGTGCCAACAGTTAGTGTTCCAATAAGCGGCGATGGGCTTGCAACCTGTCAAGTGGAATGCTTACTACTTGCAAAACGCGGGCAGGTACCAAATGTAATGTTTGGACGTGCCTCTGACTACCCCTATTTGGTATCCTCAAAGATCTACTCACTGAGTATATATCTGAGGACCATGACCATGAGAAAGACAGTCGTGAGCGTGTTTTTTTGTTTGTTTTTATGACCAAGTTTTATGTTTTTAATCCCACCCTTGTAGACGATAAATCGATTCTGTTCTTGAAAATGCTTGCTTAAATACAATCAATTCTCAGAAAAAAAAATCTAAATAAATCAACCATTCCCATAAAAAAATAGTAGAATGTTACGGTTTCAATTGATCTTGGCTTAATCATAGACGGCTCATGTACCCAACTCACCCGTAATCGTTTCAGAGGGCAACTAATTGCCTCATTGTAAGGAAAACTGTCGCTGAGCAACAATTGCTTTGTTTATAGTTCACAACATGTATAAACGAGCTCCAATATAGTGCAGAGCTGGTATCGTCAAGACGTTCGACTCTATCGAAAGCTTTCCGTGATATTCACACAAATTTACACAATATTTGAATTCAGAAGATTATTGAGCTGATATTGTGTTAGTATATAATCTGTGGTAAACTTGCAGATGTGCTTCAGTTCGAGAGATTTATGTGTTGTCATCTTTGAATATATTATTGGAAAAGACCTGCAACCTCCGTGGCATGGCAGGTGAGTAGCTGAGTTTGATTCCCACTGCGAGACTAGTTGATGTGTTAGTATGGTACTCGTAATTTCTGATACCCACGACACTGGAAATCCTAGTATGGGGCTAGGATTTGAAAGGGTCATCATCATCGGTCTCATATACTGCAACCAGTTCGGGAAGTGCGGGTAAGAACCGAGCTTCAGCTCTTTTTCTGGCTTCGACTTCGGGAGCCACTTCTCCGGTTGAAGAGTTTTTAAACCCCGACGGAAACAAAGGGGTAAATAATTTTAACGTGTATACTGTGTATCTGTCAGTGGTATAGTAGCTGAAAAATGGACGAACTAAATTTGATGTAGTTTTCCTTATAATTATTTATTGTACACAGGAATAAGACAGAAATATAAAAAAATCTAAAAATTAATGTGCATAGGCGAGTTTAGCTCTAAAAAGAGTTTTCTTTCAGCAAACCTTTGAGGAGAGAGAGAGAAGTGATGAAGTTGGTAGGTGTACAAAGACAGGAAAGAAAGAAACGAAATACTTTAAAACGACTATATTTCAATAAACTACATGTTATATACCAACTTGAACTACCTATAGATACACATACACCGAAAATAAATATATTATAATCATATTAATACATAAATACAAATAATATATATAATATTTAATATACATTAGCATATGAGAGTGACAATGCTCTTTCACTTTGGATTTGGATATGTTCAGCGAAAGACTGGCTCCGATTGCATGAGGAAGAGAGTTCCATAATTTAACAGCGTGTACGGTGAATGAACTACCATAACAGCTGGAAGAGTGAGAAGGGGTTCTGAGTAGAATAGATGAAGCTGATCTGTATGGCTTTGGTATTTTGTTAAAAGGTGATTTAATTGAGAGTGTTCATAACTATAATTCAAGATCTGTTCAGCCGTTTGAAAACCATCAGTTTTTCTTTCTTGTTGATAAAGGGATGTGATTATAGACTCATGAATTTGAATAATGCGATTTTTTGCAATCGATTAGAATCTTCTAGATTGGTTCTAACCTAAGGATGTATGACCAAAGGTTAGGTCTTAACCCCACAAGCCACTAGAGGGTGTTCATGATAGAAATACACATCGGGGGTATTCCAATTTTGTAAAAATTACCTTGTGTTGTAATCATCATCATCATTGGCCTTTGACATCTATTACAGATGATTTAGGTGGCGTCAGTCAGTTTAAACTACAATTAGAAAGAGTTGAACACTGTGTTGTAATACCGCTCTAATTAAAGTAAAACAAATTCAGGAATGAACTCTGCTAGTTTCAGAGTGTCGTTGGGAATGAGCCTACCCAATTCCGGTTAATTTATGACAGTACTATCTGTACGATCGAAACAAAGTTTGCTAGAACAGAATCAGCCTGTATATGGATGTAGCAAATATATAAACAATTGTTTTTACTGTCCGTCTGTTGGTAAATTATTTGCGATTGTTCTGCATCATCTATGTTTATGTTGTAAGTTTATGATTGCTCGTATTTTGTGGCTATTGAGGTTGGCAGTGGCCTTAGCATTTAGCTATAGTGAGTGCTGGTGATAAAACTTTAGATATAATAATTCAGTTTTTGACTATATCGGTGACGATTATAGCCGACTGAAACACAAGAGTTCTTAGTACTGTACTGAGCATCAAGCGTAGACTTTGGTCTAGAAAACCTTTTCGACAGTGGCGTTATCTGTGCGACATTGTAGAACAATAAGATGAAAATCGGGCTAGTTATCACGATAAAGAGTTAACTAGCTACAAAATGTGACCAAAATCGTCTGTGGTAGTTAGCCGTATTTTCAATTTGATTGAGTGTTGTTCAAAGTTGCACAGAGTACTGTATAAAAAGTTGTTCTGGACCAAAATTTTTTAATTAGGGGAGTTCAAAAACTTTGGTCTAGAAAAACCTTAACTAAACTTATCTGACACGAGACATATTGTTTTCCAGACATTACCTATGACTAACAGTGCCATCTAATAGGTTGGGGAAAAAGTTTCTTCGCATTTTTTAAGAAAATTCAAAACATTTTTTAATATAGTTTATTTACATTTAACTAAAGTATGTAGGTACCATTTTGTTCGATAACTTTTTGCCATTTTGTAGGCAGGGACATGATCCCATTGCTATAAAAACTTTGGGGCTTCTGTTCAAAATACCGCGACAAGTGGTTTTGGCAGTCCTCTCGTGATGTTAACCTGACACTGCCTAAAGAATTCTGAAGAGACCGAAACAGGTGGAAATCTGAAGGTGCAAGGTCAGGACTATACGGCGGATGCATTAACACATCCCAGCCAAACTCTCTTAATTTTTGCTGAGTGGCTAAAGATGTGTGAGGTCTAGCGTTATCATGATGAAAAACCACACCCCTTCTGTTGATTAACTCCGGCCGCTTTCTCTCAACTTCTTGTTTTAATCTCATCACAGTAGAGTTCAGAATCGATGGTCCTGCCTGGTGGTAACAGCTCATAATGAATAATGCCCTTCCAATCCCACCACACACACAGCATCACCTTGTTGCGAGTTAACCCGGGTTTCGCCACAGTCTGTGAAGCCTGACCGGCCTTTGACCACGACCTTTTTCGCACGTTCTTGTCGTACGTGATCCACTTTTCATCACCAGTTATCAGCTTCTTCAAAAATGGTTCGGTTTCATTACGTCGTAATAAAGAATCACAAATGAGAACACGGTTCATTAGGTTTCTTTCAGTGAGCTCGTGAGGTACCCAAATATCGAGCTTTTTTGTGTACCCAGTTTTTTTCAAATGCGCCAAAACTGTTATGTGGTCAATTCCCAGTTCTTCAGCTACGTCGTAACTACTGATATGCCGATCTTGCTCCACTTTTTCAAAAATGGCATCCATTTTATCCGTAATAGGGCGACCAGAGCGACGTGCATCTTTGACATCAAAATTTCCGGATTGAAAACGCTTAAACCAAATTTGTGCTACTCTCACAGACACTGCACTAGGTCCATAAACATCGCAAATTTTTTTCGCGGCTTGCGTTGCATTTTTACCTTTTTTGTAGTAAAATTTTAAAATGTATCGAATTTCTTCATTAGATTCACTCATCTTGACAGTACGAAAAACAAATAAAAATCACACATTTTCCTAATTTGAATTTGGAATTATCTTCTTTAAAATTTAAACTTTTAATGATACCAAAACCAGCCAGATACAAATAGTATAGCCAAAGAGATTTTATTACAAGTTCATACATACAATAATGCGAAAAGACTTTTTCCCCAACCTAATAGTAAGATTTAGGGAACTAGCCTAAATCTTTATAAAAAAACATACCTCAAAATATCAAACTACTATAGTTTAGTTGAAATAAGACACAGACTAAATACTAAAATGAAAAACTCTCATTCCGAAAAAGTCGTGTTTCCGTTACCGCGACAATTTGGTCGTGCAAACAGACAGAAACGACAATGGAGCTCTAATAGGCCGTGTGAGATCAATTCTCACCTTTGGTATGGTAGTTGTGTGACATTTATATTTGGTTGCAACAGTTTTTTTTACATTTTAACCCGTTATATTTATTTACTGCCCACAGATAAAAAGTAGCCTATGTGTTATCCTAGATCGCAAACTATACGTGTTCCATATTTTATCGAAATCGGCCTAACCTTTAGTTTATAGTCAATTTTTGTATCATGATTTAGAACCCCCATGCATGGTTATAGATAATAAAACCATACATACAACCATACTTGGTGATTCGAGTCAGGCATGGGGTCCCTTATCACCCTACCCTATAAGTACCATTGTACCTGAATCGCCCTGTATAGGTGCGTAGAAACGTGTGTAAGTGAAGGAAGGACATTCAACTCCGGAAGCATTTGAGCAAATAACAAACAGATTTATCTTTTTGTGTGCAAACAGGTTGAGTTCAACAGGTTGCGGTGTTTATAAGGGGTTGATATTGGGCCCTGCCTTCCTCCTCTAAGGCCGAAACTATATTATTTTGGGTAATCTTTCACTTTTTCAATTACAGAAATTAAGATGGCTAGTAACACAACCTATACTTACAGCAGAAGAGTAAACAGATAAATGTACTACTTAAATACAGACGAAGAGTAGGTGAACAGAAGAGGAAATAAATTAACTAGGGTTTATCACGCCTTTGTATGACATTTATGTAAGTTTTTGTCTGTGTTCAGTAACTTCAATATTACTTTCAATAAGATCCTCCGGTGGGAGTACTTCCGCTTTGTAAATGGAGGCCACACCACCAACCGTATTTTCCAACTCGATAAAAAATGTAACGATTGTTTGGTAAAAGCATCATTAAAAAGAATAACCCGCCTTGTTTCTTGTCTTTCTTTGTTGCCTCGCGGTAAGTAAAATTGACGTTACAAAGTGATCCTTGTGATTTTATTGAATAAATTAAATTTGACTTTGACAAAACCTAAACAGAAGAAGAGAAAACAGAAGAAATCAAACAGAGGAAGAGTGAACAGAAGAAAGAAGATGCCTATAATCTGTTAATGAAGAGAGCTATCCGTCGACAGTATTGCCATTAAACACTGTCATGGAGTTGCTCTCTTTATGAACGGATGCTGGCTCGACATTCCCGATCCAGAGAACAGAAGATTCTAGCTCTCTTCAAGTCTTCTTTGTCCTATAAATACATTTCACTGAGGCGCGAGCGTCTGATCCTGACTATAATATATTTCATGTATATTTATGAAATGTGTGAATTTGTAGAAATTATACAAATTTTTTTACTTAAATACGGGTACTCTGAATCAGGGACGCAGCCGCAGTGGAAAACGTGAAACGTTGCGATATATATAAAACAAAACAAAAACAAACACGCTCACGACTGTCTTCCCCATGGTGGACATCCTCAGGTATATACTCAGTGAGTAGATCTTTGAGGATACCAAGTAGGGGGTAGTCAGAGGCACGTCCAAACATTACATTTAGTACATGCCCGCGTTTTGCAAGTAGTAAGCATTCCACGTGACAGGTTGCAAGCCCATCGCCGCTTATTGGAACACTTACTGTTAGCACATGCCTTCGAATTTTTGGTTCTACGGCATGCCGGTTTCCTCACGATGTTTTCCTTCACCGTTTTTAGCACGTGTTAATGCGCACATAAATTTTTCGAGTGGAAAAATCTATTGGTGCACGACCGGGTTCGAACCCACGACCTCCGGATCAGAAGTCGGGGTATCGCCCACTAGGCCAACACGGCTACTATATATATACTACGGATTAATGGCATCTATCCTATAAATAAAAAAATGGTCATAAAATAATGCCGGCAGGTGCTTCAATTCTTCCAAAGTAATAAGCAATCTTGTCAAAACATATGTATTTCGTTAATTTTTTTTTTTATTAATTTTAAATTGCTTGTGACATTTTATTGAATTATTTCTATCATGCATGTATGTTAGTGTTAAGTTTTGTGAATAATAATATTATATGGTTTTTTTATAATCAAAAATAAATGAATCTATAGATCGTTTGCAACGGTCTTTAGATAGCTAGCTGTTTCATCTGTATTTTTTGTATATACCTACTTGTACATAGTTGTATGAATAAAAAAAAGTATATCAAAATAAATGAATAATAATAATAATGTTTTTATAACGAAATATATGCAAGTGACCCCCTAGTGACCGAAATGAAAGACGTTTCACGTCAAAAAGTGATAGGGAGCACAGGTTTTCGCAATACATTAACCAACATTGTCTACACAAGTTTGTCTTGTTTGTGATCATGAGAAACTATTTGAGGTGGCAAATAAACTTATCTATTCTGTAGTTATAAGACTATGCTAACAAGTTATTTTGATAGGTGTTATAACCTTAATTTCTTGACTTTTTATCAGTTGTCAAGATTATGAAAACTTTATAGTAAATTAAAATTTCCTAATAATGCCGGATATTTTTCACATTGCATCATCTAGTCCCAAACTAAGCAGAACTTGTATAATGGGAACTACATGACTTATATACTACTTATACATATATATATATATATATATATATATATATATATATATATATATGTTTAAATACATACAGAATTGTTCTGAGAATGCTTTGTAAAACAAAGCATTACAAAGCATTAATCTTTATACTGTGACTCGGATACCAAGTTTTGTAAAAAAACAAATACCTACGTACGACTGAATTTATGCACCAGATAATGTTCTAGCATATATTATAAAAGCCTTTAAGAAGCAATTATCAAAACCCCTATCTCATATTATTAACCTTTCTCTCAGAACCAGCACCTACACTACACAATGAAAAATATTCCGAGTAACACCCGTCTTAAAATCTAGTGACAAAACTCTAGTTGATAAGTACCGGCCTATAGCGATTTTATCTTCATTTGCTAAACTCTTTGAAAGTATTTTGCGCATTAATATTTACGAACTTAGAAAGGGATGTTTTTAGAAAGGGTGGGTCTGTTATACTAATTTACTCACGTTTGTAAATTACTTTTCAAAAAAACTTGACGAACATACCCAGGCTGACGTAATATACCTTGATTTCAAACAAGCTTTCGATCAAGTTGATAATAATGTGTTACTCGAAAAGATGAGCTCCTATGGATTAGCTCGGAAACTGTTACGGTTTTTCGCTAATTATCTTGAGGATCGTAAACAATTTGTGCTTCTAGGATGCTATGACTCTCTACCTTACCAGGCTCGTTCTGGCGTGAGTCAAGGTTCTTCACTGGGTCCACTACTTTTTACCATCATGATTGATTGGCTAGGTGCCCCACTAAAGATTTCTGCAATTCCTGTACAAAAAACTTTACGGCTACTATCATAGACATAGACATAGACATATAATTAATTTGCCACCACAATACACACAATATAAGATATAAGATTAATAATTTTGAAATTAACATTAAAAAGGTACATAATCATAGGTTACACAATAAAAAAAACATAGGGATAAAAGAATTCACATTTTGTAAAAAAATATATAAGTAGGTGACTAATGTATGCAGTAGCAAATTGGCCTAGGCTCAGCATAATGCCGACTGTTGTGAACAGAAACCGCTGTTATTCTGCCTAGACCAGGCAGAATAACAGCGCCTTCTGTTCTCTGTTTCTGTTTCGTTGGGTACAGATTTATGTACCCAACGAAATTTCTTCAAGATACCTCAGGTTTCCACTTCCTTGAAACGAGACGACTTTATCATCAAATAATTACACTGTTTCGAATTTTGAGAAATGTAGTAGACTGTCCCACTCTTTTGAGTGAAGCCAGCCGGCTGTGCGTTCCAGAACAACGTGCCAGATTTCGTACAGGCCGCGTATATTTGTTGGAGCCGATACGAGCACGCACATTGTACCGCCAACAGTCTCCTATCCCTCGTGCGCAGCACAATCTGAATGCTCTCATCGCCATGCATCCTCAGTTCGATGGCTGGAAGTCGATTGAGCGATTATGCCTGAGTTTTTGTGAGAATGTTGGGTTAAGTTGTAAAGGGTCAAGGGTAATACGCCTGTTCTTTAGCAGGAATGCTGTTATATTGTGACCTGTATATTGTTTCTTTTGTAATAATATTTGTGTTGGTAACTAATTAATGTAAAATTTTGTTGTTTTAAAATTTTTTTTTAGGTATAACGTGTTTTTTATTAATGTTTATATAGTTTTTAGATGTATTTGAATATGAATTTGAAGATCCTCGAACGAATCAGCCGTCCAACCGGCTCTAACTAATGTTCCCCGACAGATGAGATGACGCTAGGGTATTCTACAAGTGTGGCGTCCCATACCAAAGCCCTTCCCCTTTCCCAAGAGACAAGGGTCATGCCGTCCGCTTACCATCGTCAACTAGCAGACCTTTTGGCAGTTGACGCTGGTAAAAGCCCAGCGTAAATACCAAGAATGGTTGCAGTATTGGTCCAAACTATGCAATAGACTTATCTACCAAAACCTAGCTCTTTAATCAGGGCAAACCTTGTTGGTTAGGTACGTTTTATCAAAGTTATGTGGTGTCTTCGTAAGTCTTTACAAACTAAGGTATCATCTAAAATCGTCGGAACAAATATGTGGTTATAAAATTCCTGTTCTTATCAGTGATAAGACGAACGAGTGGCGATAAGGTCTGTTTTAAAGCGGGTAAGTATAGTACATGTGAGTACATTGATGTTTGAAGTATATTTATTAATAGATAGATAGACAATTCTTTAGAGGACAAAACAGTAGCACATAGGTAAACTTAATGCTACAAAGCATTTTTTTTAAGAAAACATTCATAAGTAAAGAAAAAATTTACTAGTTTTTAATTACTTTAAAACTAGTCAATTTTTTCTTGGAAAAAAAAGGCCTTATTATATTCAATCTTTACTAATGAATGAATATTATATTCATTCTTTACTTAAAAAAAAAAAAATTATAAGTAGGTTAAAATTTATTACCAATAAAATTTGTTTGATTACATAGTTTGTTTGTTAGTGTTAACAAAATAATCATTTAAATCGGCTCACAATTAATTAATTGGGTAACATACCTATATAAAAAATATATATAGACGAATTGAGAACCTTTTGAAAGGATATGAACAACAAAAATGGAACAAATAATTCTGAATATAATAATTAATAATTCATTTCAAAATCATATGCGCCTCTGTGGCGCAGTGGGCGAATGCCCACCTGAGACGCAGAAGGTGGCGGGATCAATTCCCGCCGACAGACAAATGTTTATATCATCTGTGAATATTTGTCTCGGGTCTGGGTGTTTTATATGTATAATATGTATGTATTTACAAAAAAAAAAAGTATATAAGTAGTATACCAGTCATGTACTTCCCATAACACAAGCTCTGCTTACTTTGGGGTTGCTGTGTGAAAATGTCCAGCAGCATTATATTATATGTTATATATAATCCTCTCCATCCAAAGGTTGTCTGGAAGAGATCGCTTATCACTTTAAAGCGATAAGACCGCCCATTGTACCTATATCATAATGCGTTACAATAAAGTATTTTCATTCATTCATTCTGCCCACGACGTCCCGAAGTTTATGCCTAGTGTAGTACTAGGCATAAACTTCGGGACGTCGTATAAAAGTTTGGATATTTCGGCTGGATCGATTTTGATTAATTTGAAACAAGAATAGTTCGTAAGCTAGAACAACACATATGATACTTTTCTGGTTTGATGGGTGATGAGTGGCCGGTGACATTACAGGCATGAGACTTTTCACCATTATTTCTTAGGGTCTTCAGCAACGTGCGACTGATGCTTCTGCCTGCTTACCATGAAGACCCAAGACAACGGTTTTGTCTACCGTCGAGAAGACAAAAATATTTGTCTCTCTCTTTTATTTGACCGTATAGGCGACAGAAATCGTTTTTATCTAGACGACCTCTATGGCGCAGTGGGCGAAGGCCCGCCTGAGACGCAGAAGGTTGCGGGTTCGATTCCCGCCTCGGGACAAATGTTTACATATGCAAATATTTGTCTCAGGATCTGGGTATTTTCTATGTATAATATGTATGTATTTACAAAAAAAAAGTATACAAGTAGTATATCAGTCATTTAGTTCCCATAACACAAGCTCTGCTTACTTTGGGGCTAGATGATGCTATGTGAAAAATGTCCAGCATTATTTATCATTATCATTTATCATTTATCTTCTTTCGTAGACAAAACTTGGTCTATGTCTTGGGTTCTCATGCAAAGCGGGCTGGTGTCCATAGGTTGCGGTAACCGCTTACCAGCGTGTGGGCTGCATACTACTAGTTACTCTTATTAACTTTTACCTATAGGTATTAATTTTTATAATTATAAATAACTACCCATATAATGTTTGTGAATAAAATAATTAATGAAACTTTGCCAGTGTAGATTAAAAAAAAGACACAAAAAACACTGCATTTTTTATTTTTATTGTCCTTAGTAACCTACACTAAAATCCTTGCTTTTAACCCGGCTTGTAACTGCGAACAATAACTGTTAAATCACGTTAATTCACTTTTAAAATTTTACATTCACGCAGTTTTTAAGCGACTTTTTATTTAAAAGTCGTTGAAACCATAAGGATGGTTTCAACGACTTTTTATTTTTAAATTAGATCTACATTTTTCATCTACCAACACTTTGATTATGAACCCGAGATCAAGACTTTGCGACCAGCTTGGGACACAGAATAGATCAATAGTTTTGATGTATTCTGCATTTTCTATGTATCTATTCTGTGTCCTAAGGTGGTTGTTGTCTGAGGGGACTGGTGTGACAAGACTACAAGCCACGACGACTTCCTGCCAGCTAATGATAGATAAATAGAAAATGCTTTATTGCACAAGATAAAACAAGTACATGGCGAACTAAATGCTAATTAGCATGTTCTTCCAGCTAACCTTTGTGTAATGAAGAGTGGGGTACGTTTGTAGGATGATAATTATAATGATTAGAAACATCGTCACCCATCAAAGATTATCAGCCGATAATTGAAGATAACGAATAAATTGCCGATAATTGACAATGTATGCGTGTCAAACATCACTAGTAATGAAACACAATGGCAGTGGGGCGTGTTTGTTTGTTTTTATGTTTGTTTGGGGGTGCGTGGGGGTCAGATGTGATCTGTGAGGCAGGGTTTTGCAGGGTAAGTACTTAGCCCTTAAGTTTTAAGAGTCAGACACATTCCGTAATGAAAAGTAAAATTGTTATAATAACTTGTTGATAACGATTAGCAGAACTAATCAGCATTATTTTGTTGTGATTGTGGATCGCTTGGAAATGTGATTCATTTCCAAGCGATCCTTAACCGCCCATGTAAAATGCGTTTGCCATTAGAGATTGTTTATTTGTGTGTCTGTCGCCATTAATCTCCGAAAAGGCTTATCGGATTGTAATTCGGTTTTTTTCCAATGTGTATTTCTTCAAAGATGGCTTTTAACCATCCGTTAAACTTTTGACCCAATATTAAACAAGAGGAATTAGGGGAGTCAAGGGATTACTAAGAATGATGTAAAAAGAAGGTTGTATAGAAGAGATCGCTTATTAAGCGATAAGACCAACAATAATACTTGTTATTTTTTTAATTATCTCTATTAAGTAAGGGTTATTTTTTACACCCCCTCCCTTGTATAAAGTGGCGCAACCTCCCATGAGATTTACCCTATATTTTATTTGTAAGAAAATCACCAAAAGTTTCGCTTTACTTACTACTTCAGCTATATTAAAAAGAAAATTAAAGAAAAAAAAAAGTTTGTACTCTGAATTAAAAAGTTGACGTGAGATTTTAATTTAAATGAGATTTGGTGAGATTTCGCCAGACCCCTATTACCCCTATTTGAAGCTTTCGTAATTATGGACGAATGGGTATGAGTATGTGATTGTCATTTTGTTAATTCAACTCCCAGACGCACCGCTCTGAAGTGGGTTGCTCAACACCAGCTGAAGAGTGCTCCATCAACAACGCAACGCACAGTGGCATGATGCTGCCGTCACCAACTATATGCAACTGCTGTCAGTTCTGTCTGCCTTTTTATGGTAAATAAATAAATCATACGACTTTTCATAATTATTTCAGAGCGTAGAAGCGACGCGTGACCAGAGAACTGGCTCTTATCCGGGTCAACGCATTAGCATTGCCATTTAGCGTGGCAATGCTGCCGGTATATTGGGAACGCATCCGTCTGGTTGACATCAGTTGAGCTATCTATATAGAAGAGCAACGGTCTTTAGATAGCTAGCTGTTTTATCTGTATTTTGTATATACCTACTTGTACATAGTTGTATGAACAAATTAGTTCTCAAAAAGTAAATAAACACCCAACAGCCACATAAATAGTCCTAACCATACCCTAGCATGTGTCGTGGATATTAGGAACTAGAGTACCGTAGTACCATAACATCCTGACCCGGAACAATTATCTGAACATGTAAACATTTGTTTTGCAGCAGGAATTGAACCCACAATATTATAAATCTATCTACCTATTATGGTTGGCTAGTTAAGGACAATCAAATGGACGCACTACTTGTTCTACCGCCATCTAGTATCGTCTGGAGGCATTAACCGCGCTAGTAAAAGACGGTAGTTTCTCGAGTATTTGAGGCGACACGATGCCGCGTGCGGGTTACGCACGCGGGGAGCTAGAAATAACGTCCGGACTAACGGATACGCGTCCTTGTTTACGACGGGATATACATTCTAAGCGCGGCAAACGACCCGTAGAGTTAGTTCCACAGACTTTTTAATATAGGGTAGTCAGTTCTGTTCAACATTTGAATGTGAATAGTTCGAAATGATAAAGAAGCGATACCCAGTGACTAGTCAAGTGACATTTGTAATGTTGTACAAATGTCACTTGACATTGATAGTGTTTTTGTTTTCATTACGTAGTTTCGTTGTGCTGTTTGTTTCGTTTAAAATTTTACAGTTTAGGTAATTTACTATTACAGTGTTCCTTTAGTGTACAATTGGATTCAGTTATTTTATCCCGAACCCTATTCTTAACACTATTTTTCCAAATTACAAGGTTCTAACCTTATACTTGATGTTTTCCTGTATTTGGTTTCTGGTGTAGCATAGGACTTAGTTTATACCTTTTCATGTGTAAACTGTAGGCGAACCTAATAAATAGTATAATCAGAACCGATAGCCGCAAGGGAAGAAAGGTTCTCGAATGGTGACAACGAACCGGACAACGTGGTGTAGAAAACCCCCAACCCGATGAACCGATGACATCGGAAAGTTGAGGTAACGAGGGATGGAGGTGGCCAAGACCGTTCGTCATGGCACCCTTTGGGAAGTCCAACAGTGCACTTCTACAGACTGTTGATGGTGATAAGACTTGTTTATTTATTTTATTGTTCATTGTAACGCGTTGAATAATGTATAACTAAGGATAACAAGTAGTGTGACGTTGACTTTACCTACCTTATCATGGAGAGCCGTGTTGGCCTAGTGGCCGGTACCACGACTACTGATCCGGAGGTCGTGGGTTTGGACCCGATCGTGCACCAATGGATTTTTCCACTCTAAAAATGTATGTGCGCATTAACTCGTTCTCAACAAAACGGCGAAGGAAAACATCTTGAGGAAACCGGCATGCCCTAGAACCAAAAATTGGAAGGTAACAGTTATGGTTTAAATGAGCGGCGATGGGCTTGCAACGTGGAATGCTAACTTAGACTGGAATATAGTCGTGAGCGTGTTTGTTTTGTTGTTTTTTATCATGGAAAATATCTAGATCTGGGTATCACTGAGCCGTTTTAGCACTGTCTTCGTGGAATTCCAGGTGAGAGCGAGCATTGCAGCACTGGTGGTCCAGGGACAGGCTTCACAGTTGGACGTTGTGGAGACGGACTTACCTGCGTGCCTGACGCTACCGATGGACACAACTACTGCCAGAGGAGTAAGTTACTTGTTATTCTGTAACATCTATACCAGTGGCTTAGCTATGAGTGCCACCCGGTGCGGAAATTAGTGGTGGCATTCCAAGAATGAAAACTGTTTTACTGATGAAACACGGAATGAAAAACCGCATTTCAATCGGATTAGTCGTTTTGAGATAAATGGTAACCGACTCATACAAACACAAAAATAAACCTACTAAGCAACTTGGTTTTAAAATTAAGTTGATTTCTACTCCCACAAAGGCGTTGCCCATAAAGTTATCATTAGAAATGTATCGAACTAGATTTCGTTGGCAGTTAATACTAAGAAAAAAACAAAATTAAAAAGGCGGGGCGGTCTTATCTCTTATAGCGATCTCCCCCAATCAACACTTTCAATTGCTTTTTCCAGTGGAATCAAAATGCCACAGCGCACAAGACATCTACGATGAAAGGCTAAATAAAGGGGAGATTGGGTCAATGGAGATGCGACCACACTGTGACGGGAAGGGGAAATATGCTGTCTTCCACTGCGTGCCAGCTCATACGTAAGACGCGCTGCTAGTCAAATTATTTTCAATAGCCCAACTTTACCTCTTTGTAATTTAGAGAGTAGCCATCTTTCATCAGTAAAGCTAAAGAATTCCTTGTTCCCGGCGGCTATCTTCCCCGAAGTTTTTGCGACTTGATGACTCCAAGATTATTGAATTTTGGTCTTCGAGTCGCACATAATTTATTTTTTAGATAGGTGCATCTAAAATCGCAAATAATATTGTGGCCCACCTGTTGTTGGTTAGTGGTTTTTATTACCAGAGGTATCACTCGTGTTGCCGACCCTGAGACAATAAAGCTGAAAAGTATCATAATGCCTGTAATTTTACCGGCACCCAGGCAATCGGAACACAGCAATGCTCGCATTACCAACTGCTTGGCGGCAGAATTAGATTTGGTGGTAGTACTTCCCCGGACGAGCTCTTTACAAGGAGCTCTACTACTTACAAGGTATCTAAAAGTATCTTCTAGAATCTAGACGTATCAAGCGTGGCTACTTCCTCGACCAAATCTACACTTTTCATGAGGTGAGATTGTGGTCAAACGCTTTCCTATAAATCATAAAAAGACCAGTCTTGCTAGTGTCCTGGCTTTTTAAAGGTTCCTTAAAAAAGACGTTCCTGAATTAGGAAACCTAGATCCATGTTGAACAATGGTGAAAAACCAGTGCCACAGTAACTGTTTTTTTTCTGTCTTTCTTTTACTAGGATTTGTAAAAGAAAGACAGAAAAAAAACAGTTACTGTGGCAAAGATCCATATTCTTTTATTTTTCATGCAAGCGTTTTACCCATTCTAGGTGCTTCTGCCAGTCCGAAGAAGGTGAAAGACTTTTCGGAGAAGTTCTTTACATGGGAACAGTCACCACCCAGAACATGCATTGTGGTAAGTTTCATCTTAGGTTACCTTTGCTTGTAATGTAAGTTAAATTAGTATTAGGGTGTTTTATGCTGGTGACAGATTAAATCAACCTTTTTTTTTTATTAGTTACAGTGTTTCACATATTTATGATACAGAGTCACCAATGTAAAGGCCTAGTTTGGGACTCATCGCTAAAAATGTAATAAACATATGTATTTATAGCAGGTGCCTATAAATATATATGACGGAGAAAAAGCTCCAAAGTGGTCTTTAAAAAGTCTGACGTCAGCAATGCTAACGTCACTATTATTACCAGCATGCTGGTCGCTCATAGTTGATGACGAAAGTAAACTCCAGGAGATGTTCTTCGAATTTATACTTGGTTGTACAAAGGTTTTCAAGGTCTGTACGGTCCGACGGCTCGAGCGAGAATGAATCGTACTCGGTCCGTCGCCCGTATTTATGCAAAAACAAAGACTCGAGCAAACAACTTGTGCGAACAAGCTAAAACTACCTGCAAGCATTAATCATTTAGGTTTACAAATGGTTTAGAAGTAATAACCTAATTATTATTTGATTACAACAATCAAATAATAACTGGCCGTTAACTAATGATTTTACACTGTAATATGACAATCTTAAGTGATGATTCGTTAAGTAACACGTGGTTCTGCGCCGATGACTCATTGTAGAAGCAGAATAACGCCTTTGCGCCGATATATATATAACAGTTTGCTCTAGTCATTCCTGTATTCTATTGCAAATAAGTATATGAAACACTGTGTCTAATTTTTAAATAAACGTATTATAATTCTTATTAAAAAATGTTTACTTTTGAAAGAGCACAACATAAACTACCCGAAATTTTGAAAAATGATAGCTCGGTTTATACATTTAAACTGAACTTGCTAATTTTCTTATGGAAAATTGACCAATTTTATAAGATTGTTCAATTCTAGTAACTAATTTGTATTAATATGTACCTACCTATCTTTTAATTTGTGCCAAACTGCAATCACTACAGACAGACCGAACGACAACATTTATTTATTTTACTTTTATAAAATACATTAAGCTAAATAATTATTCTCATGTAAATGACATGTCTGTATTGAGAATAAATATCTTTAAACCTAAACCTAATTCTTAAATAGGTTAAAATTGTTCATTTCTCTGACCGCTTTTTACGAAATACGATAACACCTTCTTCACCGAAGTCTAAATAACCTTATCTCATGTCGCAGGTTGCTCAAGACTTCACGAGAAGATAATGAAGTCGATCTCCCCAGGTGTGCGCCTCCCAGTCATAGGACCCCGTTGCACGTCTGATGGAAATTTCAATCCAATCCAGTGTGTTGATAAATATTGTTATTGTGTGGACACGATCAAGGGAGAGATTTTAACGGGGGGAAATATGGAGGTCCATCTTGATGAGTATCCGATTACTGAATTGTCCTGCTGTAAGTACCTTTTTTGTTTCACTAAATTTCAAATAAGCATATTTGTTTGCCACATTAGTTGTTAAAAATAAAACAACTTCTACTTGCTTATTATTTTGAGAGCTGTCTGTGACTTTGGTCTTAATGATAAAGGCACGAAATCTATATTCTGAGGATCGAAAGAGTAGTAAAGATAAAAAAAACACAATCGAAAAACCTAAATTAAGTTGTACTTCACTAATAATTACCGAAAACAATCAAAGTGGAACCACCTTAAATCTAAAATAACACAAAATCCGCTACAGAAAATAACAACTGACAGGAAAAGTGGCTTATGTAACCTGATTTGCACAGAACGTTATATTTTGCACAATGTTTCACCGTCGAACGCCAACGAGCAAATGAGTCCGCTACTTTTTACTTGAGGATTTTAATGCTGCAGGCCCGCAGATGGCCTTGGTCAGCGTCACCGGACTACGGCGAGCGCAGAAGGCGCTCAGCCTGTGAAAAGTTAGGATGGGGCAACTAGCACAAGGTGCTACTTAGGTACGGACCTCGGCTTGGGCCGTTGCCAGGGGGGGAAGAACTAGGGAGAAACGCCCCGGTACTGTACCGTGAATAGGTGGAAGTGGGGACTTGTCGAGCCCGCCGGCGGCGGTTTACTCTGGCGGTATGAGTCCGCTACCGACCCGCTGTCACTTTTATAGTAGCGTCGCCTTTATACCAGTATTAAGTCCGCCTAATGTTCACTTTTCATAAAATGTGAAATAAAGTTTTTATTATAAATTAACAGATTTACTGTGACTAACATCAAGAGGTCCGAATCGGATTCCATTTGGTAACCTATGCGCAACGCGCTACTATCTTAATCTTTGTTTTAAGCCTGATTTTTATTTTTTAATTTGTCATTTAAAGATAAATCTAAATTGTATTTTCATTCAGATTATATAAAAATAATGAAAGGATTTTCATGACAATGGCATCATTATAGGGTTAAAAGATTACCTACAAGAAATTTGGTATATGTTTTCTATAAATTGGTGTAGGGATTTAAAAATATCTAATTGCCACTTTTTATCTGCTTTCTCACGAGTATCGTATTCTTCAGATGACGCAACCCTGGATCTCTTCCCACATCAAAGCGTCGGCATCCCTCCTTATAACTACACAACACCCTGCTTCGAAGCCATGCAAGAAAAGATAGATCTAGTCCTGCAGAGTGAAGAGGACGGGTATATTGTGGACTACTTCAGTGGATTTCCGGAGTGTATGCCGGACGGCACTTATGGAAGAGTTGTGAAGAGACGAACTGGAGAGTGAGTATTCGCGAGCTAAGCGATCCATGAGAAAAGTCGTTGAAGCTAGTCGCTCAGAAGGGTAAGAAAAAACAAAAAACAGTGATAGTTTAACTGTCCGTAACAGACGCACTTAGAGACCCAGTAAAAAAAAGATATCGTAACATAATCAACAGCATATTAAAATGACCATAGGCGTCCCCTACAGAATGTCATGTCGAACGATTCTGGGCTACCGACATTCACCGACTTCCAACAACCTTTCATATATTATGATGCCTTTAAGCTCTAGGCGTCATCAGACCCAAATTTTCGTACCTAAGTAACGTAGGTACGCTACTTATGTAGGTAATTAACCAAAATAGTTGTATTTTATAAATTCCAGGAAAATCTGCGTTGATGAGCGCGGCCAACACATCGAAAATTACGAGGCAAAGCCTTACACGGCTGAATACGAATCAATGGATTGCAGTAAGTTATTTTATTTAGCCAAGAAAATCTCGAACCCAATCTCGAATCACGCTATAAGCGTTTCGTGGTGGTGAGTAGCAGAACTAATTACTCATGAAGCGCCATCTGTTGCCTGCTCTTAAAAACTCAAATTGAGTGGTGTACTTTAGATCGCCGTCTTTTAACACACTAACTCATATTTTTTCATTATTGATCATGGATAGCAGTAGAATCATGAAAAAAAATTGTACCATAAATCTTTAATATTTTCAGAATGTGCCCAGACGTCGTTGATTATGGCTTCATCGACGGAAAAGCCAGTTTGCTGTAAGAACGGAAATTACAGGAGAATACAGTGTCGCCGAGGAATGTGCCGCTGCGTGGACGCCGATGGAAGGCAGACGGAGCGAGAGTCAGCTGATGTGACTACATTATCTTGTTTCACCCCAGATTGGAGAAATTGTTAGAATAACTTAGAAAGTTAATTATAAATATGTATAAATTAAAAAGTTGTACTAAGCAAAAGGTTTACGAACTCTGTAATTTTTAAACTTTGCGGGCTTATTTTATTATTTCTGTTTAAAATAAAAATATGTTAAATCTACCATTCATATTCTAAAATCCCGACCTTGTCCTTGTGTTAATTTCAAACCTAATGAACCCTTATCCTATAAAATTAACTTTAGTTATAGTCAACCTTTTTGATCATTAAGTTTTTTAGCAAAGTTTACATTTAAAGATAATGGCAGAGCTTTTTCTCCCTAGTACTATTACCTGTGGTTTAGCTGTCATAATACAAACTGTCATTGTTGTCGATCAACTTCAAAACGTCGTAAATCTAATCTGTCAAATGTTCCGATTTTCGTTTTTCGCTGTCGTCTATTCGCGGAGAATGTATTGCTGTTATATTTATTACGAATTTTCTAGCTATTTACTAGATAAATTGAATCAACATCTACATTATTGTATGTAAATAAGTTGCTACAATAGTGTACCGTTGCTATTCAGTCAATACGTTTTGAGTAACATCGGCATTTTAGGTTATAGAATTGCAAGACTTCGTCATCAATATTACAAGTTGTTGAAGCCAAACCGCGACTTATTTTTAGATGATATAGTTACTGTCGGCGGGACAGATTTCTTTTAAAAGTGTTCAAAAATAATATTACTCAGTGTTTCAAGTGTTTGCTGCTGAAAATGGGTGTCATTATATCAAGATTTCGAGTGAGTATTATATTTTAATCTTGATTGATTTGAACCTTGTTTTGTGTCCTAGCCAAGACTATTTCGATTAGATGTGTCTGATATGTTTTTGGCGGCAATTCAATCTTTCGCCCATGACCTGGGTTGCTAAATAATTTAGTGAGATGAGTAGGTATTATGGACGGTATTTAATAAGATATTTTTGTTACCCACTGCTTTCACATTGAGTCCATTGTTTCGTCACTTAGTCACGATGATCTCACAAACCTGACTCCTGAGAATTAATAGTACCTACAATCTGATTAAACATGGAAAGTAATGGTGTGATCAAGAATGTAAGTCATCTTTTTTTTCTCATTTCTATCCTTTTAAGCTTGTACCAAACAACTGAAACATCCATATTGCGAACACAATATTCCTCATTATCTAACATAGAAATCAACAGCTGGACACAGACCTTCCCTGGAGACTGATGAACAGTATTGGGCTATTTCCATCCACAGACTTCCCTTTCAGATGTAATTGCTCCAACAATTAAAATTGGTTGTTAACTCAAGGGCTTCCAATGTGACCATTAAGCAACCTCTACCAACTTTACTGCAATATAAGATGTCATTATTTTATTGGGAGGTCTCGATTTTGAAATTCTTATGTTCTGTTATAATCACAATCATACCATTATGGCATCTGTCAAGCTTACCCTCAGAGTTATTGTTTATGGGGGCTCTACACTGCATTATTTGAGAGACACAAGGCTCGTTTTAGGGGCTACCTTAAACCATGTTCACTGACCTTACTCAGTAGGTATGAACTACTGATCAACAAAGAATAAAAACTATAACCTGTATTACAATGACACGGTAGATAACCGCACCTTAAATATTTAAAGCACAGGTACACAGTCTGTAGACAAATGGTCAGCAGTTTTGGCCAACTTACAAAAATTTATAAAAACAAACACTATCACAACTATAATAACACAATATATAACTTCCCCATAGTTCCTCATAAACAGATGCATACTTAGTACATAGTCTGATCTATGGGGATGTCAAGTAAGGGGCATTCATTGGAAAGCTGATGAAAACTCACATTCTTTTATAATCACAACCGTACGATATGACAACTGTCAAGCTCACCCTCAGAGCTTAAGCTAAGCTATTGTCCATATAGAGACAAATATTTGCATATGCAAACATTTGTCCCGCGGAGGACTTATCCTGTCAAATTATATACATTGTACATAGCATCATCCCTATCCTACTCGTAAATTAAATCTTAAGTAGACTTTCAGTATTCTGTCATTAGTTAGAGGTGTTGTATACTTTGCCTTTAACTTCAGTAATTGGCCATAAGTTAGAAATTTGTACATTGTTTGTTAACTTTCACGTGGACACTTTGTTTAGGTAGGTTAGTAAATATCATTCAACCATTGTTTTAAAGGCAGAAGGGACATAGCCAGGTATAAGTTCAGGTGGGAGTAGAATATCATAGGCAAAGGAAACTAACTATCAACATAATATCCGAGATTTTTTTGTATGACTAATGTTTATTTATTTTTCAACATATTGTTCCTATGTTTTTATTGTGTAACTGATAATTATGTACTTATTTAATTTTCATTTTAAAATTGTTAATTTATATTGTGTGTATTGTGGTGGTAAATAAATGATATGTCTGTCATAGGATGTGGGTAGGTCGGGAGAAAAATTGAGTTCTACATAATCAATATTGTTTCGCTCAAAGCCTAACGATTCTATATGTACTGGCTGATATATAGATAGTTAGTGACTAGTTATCGCACATGAAATAAAAAACAAAACAAAGTAATGAAAAATAGGTAAAAGTTACAATGTAAGGAACTTGGGTGGTCTTATTGCTAAAAGCTATCTCTGATTAACTACGATCGATATTTTTTTGCGCTTAGGCAAAGGTACGAGCAAAGCAAGCCACAATTTAAGAGGCCTCAGCATGAGTTTTGAAACTCTGGGTTAAGCTCATGCGTTTTTGTAAAGCAAAAAAGTGGGTGAATGTGGACTGATTACATAACAGATATTATTTTTTATAAGTTAGTGAAATGGTCACAGACCCACGCCTGCGTAATCCTAGCTACAACCCTGACAGGAAGTAGGTAGGTAGCCCATTCAACTAATACACATACAATAGAAGTCAATAATGGATCGTAACGAAAACAATGCATCGTAATGAATCACTTAAGTCCACAAAGCATTCCTTGCGTATTGATAAGTGACGTATTTTGTATATCAATAAATTTTACTTTTCTATGAATCTTGAAAATGGCTTATCAGTTTTGATGAATTTAATTAAAATGGAGCATACACTTAAAACTTAAAATAACACGTTCGCTACTATAAAATGTTCATGACGGGCTCTTAGATTCATACTCAGTACACAGCTCTTTGTTCATGCCAAATAGAAGGTAGACAGAGCCCAGTCCTAACATCTTTAAAGTAGTAAAGTTTGTTTGTGTGTAAGGGGTAATCAACAAAACTACTTATCTGATTTCAAAGATACTTTCATCAACATTTAAAACGGTAGTTAATGGTGGACATAGGCAAAAAATTAACCCGTTAAAAGAAAGGGGCTTTTCGTAGAAGACCAATTTTGCAACTTAAGTCGACGAGAAAAAGATCGAGCGAATGCGTTTCTTTATCCGGGTAACGATACTTTTCAACGGCAACTTTTTATCCGGGTACCTCGCGGGCGAAGCCATGGCCAGTAGCTAGTTATTTATAATCAGTCAGACATGCAACGACCTTGTTTTAGTTTGTTTGAAAGAAAACTTTCTTATTGCATTCACTTCCATCTAAACTGAAAACTTTCAACTCTGCCGTAGAAATTTAATCCTTAACACCTTGGAATTGGTTCTGTATAAGGATACAATGGCAATGGTCACGCTCTGATAGATACTTTCAAGTTTTGCCAAAAAATATTAAATATCTTACGCAATCTAAGTAGACAGATGACGGTCGGATTGAAGTTAGGAAGTTGGACACGGCGCGGGACAGTTCGTCGTGGCTTCCTGTGGATGCCTACTTTATGTCGGACAGTGGAAATCTACCTGATAATTATAAGAAATAGTAATAGAGCCCCTTGTGAAAGAGTTTATCAGGAGAAGTACCACCATACCTATTACCTGCAGCCAGGCAGTAATGCTAGCATTGATTTGTTCCAATTTGAAGGGATGGGTGCCGGTGAAGTAACCGGCACATGTGACTTTTCGCTAATTATGTCTTAGGGTCGGCAACGAGCGAGTGATACCTCTGGTGTTGCAAGCATCTTACAGGTGGGCCGTATCCTTGTTTGCCACAGTATAAAAATTTGATTCATTCGTCATGCCATTTTAGTTCTAACAATTGAAACTTAATTTAACTTTGAAGCTGACTGTACCTAAGATCGAGTGTGTGTAAGAAATACTAGCTTGTGGTTTGTTAACTTACTATAGCTGGTAACCCAGTTAGCAATCCACCTATTTGTTGGATAATAACAGTTTTCCCAACAAGATAAGTAATCTTACTGATAATTTAATCTTTGCTGTATTCAATCTCATCTGACGAAATAATCAATATTGGCAAAAACAAATAAACACGTTCACAACTGTATTCCCAATTATAAACATGCCAAGTACGTGAGAGTACTAAGTAGGGGTTAGTCAGAGGCATTATGTAAACATGCAAAACGTTGGCATGTGCCTAACATGCCTACTAGTACCTACTAGTTAGTATTTTGAGTGACAGGTTGCAACCCCATCGCCGCTTATGAAGCTAACCGATGGCACATGCCCTTCGACATTGAAATCGTGAGTAATTAAAGGCTTTAGTACCTACTTATACATTGTAAATCATGGATACCATTCATGTAATGGACAAATCCTCACAAAAAACTTTTGACGATTTTACCCTGTTCTGTGAATTTATTTGTCATATCATTATTGATATAATATGAATATAAGAAAAAATCCAACAAACAATACGGAAAACATGCCTTTCTAGAATCATGATTTCTAGAAGCTAATTAACGATAAAGCCGCTAACTGTACATAAATTGTATGTTTCAAACTTTCGCGATCAAAATATCATATATAACAGTAGGTAATACAAGGTTTCGAATTCCCTTTGTTAATGTTCCAAATTCAAATTAAATTTTCTTAAGCTTACCAGTATTACCAGTATGGAGATTTTATGAAATGCAATAAAAAACACATATAGAAAAGTTTAATTACAATTTATTCAATAATTTGTATTCCTTCCTCGATCCCTTATGACTTCATACGGTTCTTCATGGATCAGATGAGAGTCACGACTACATGTCGGGGAATGTTATTACATTCTTCTTGAATTGCGTTTTACAGCTTGTCAAGAGTCTCTGAAGCATCTCTTGCTCTAACTCGTTTATATAGTTCATATATAGGTGCTCTATTGGATTCATATATCTATGCTTCTTACTGGACATTCCATAACGGAGATACAGAGATAATCTCGTACAATTCCTGCGGTATGGACCCTGGAATTATCATGCATGAATATAGTCTTCGCCAATGAAATGTGCATGGAACGACGACCGTTTAGGGCATGCAGGTTGTAGTCCAGATACGAAAGCGAGTTATGTTTATCCGTCGGTACGAATGCCCCCCCAAACTGTCCATGAACCGCCACCATAGTTTACTTTTTTCTCAATGCAGCATTACCATACAGCATAATTTTACTCTCGTCAGAAAAGAGCACCTTGTGGTATGACCAATTTAAGTGCTCACTTGCAAACTGAAGGTGCGCTCTTTGATGGTCTTTTGTTAAATTAGGCGCATTGGCTGATTGGCGCGTTCCTGGAATCTTCGTCTAATTGTAGTCACTCACAGTCACACCTCGAACAACACGGAGCTGTTGCTGCTGTTCAAAAGCGTTAAGCGTCGATTTCGTAAAGAAACTGTTGCAATAAATCGGTCGTCTCGCTCAGAAGTGGCATTATTCCTACCAGGTCCCGACGGCGCGTGAATAAACCAGTCTTCCGATAGTGTTTGTACACTATGAACAGAGGCTTGGATGTGGTCTTGCAGCCACAACAATGTTGACTAAGACCATTCCAGCAACGCCTTTACTTGGCGGCTTGGCTGTATACAGTCGTAACGTCGGGAAAACGCGATAAAAACGATAAAAAAATTTGAATCCGATATTAAAATTGACAAAGTTTGCACCTACTTATCTAAAGGTACTGCTCGATGAAGCTAAAGTATTATTTGATGTGCAGTGCAATAAAGTATTTTCTATCTGTCAACAGTGCGATGTAATTTGTATAAATTCTTCTCTTTGTCCCCAGCGCAAGAAAACTACAACCGAAGTGCTCGAACGACTCGAAACGAAAATAAAATCCATTGAACAGGATGGTCAGTACAAGGAACAGACGCACAAACGCGTCATCGGCTACGTTATGGCGTATTCCGTGGGTCTATACGTGCTATTCGCCATTCTGTACTACTTTATGTATGTGGGGAAAAGTCAGTACTGGCTGCATTCGGTCCTGCACGCCTCGCCACTTCTAGTTCTACCTATACTGTGAGTATTTTGTGCATGACACATCTAAAATGGCGGAACATACGGAGCGTACTGTGCGCCATTTTAAATTTCTGCAAGATGGCCCTCACAAAAAACAGACGCTTCGTTATGGCGTATTCCGTGGGTCTTTACGTGCTATTCGCCATTCTGTACTACTTTATGTATGTGGGGTAAATACATTACTGGCTACATTCGGTCCTACACGCCTCGCACTTCCAGTTCTACCTATACTGTGAGTATTTTGTACATGACACATCTAAAATGTCGAAACAAACGGAGCTATTCGTAATGTGCGCCATTTAAATTTCTGCAAGATGGCACGTACAAAAAACAGATGCTTCGTTATGGCGTATTCGGTGGGGTTATACGTGCTTTTCGTCATTCTGTACTACTTTATGTATGTGGGGTAAATACATTACTGGCTGCATTCGGTCCTGCACGCCTCGCACTTCCAGTTCTACCTATACTGTGAGTATTTTGTATATGACACATCTAAAATGGCGGAACATACGGAGCTATTCGTACTGTGCGCCATTTTAAATTACTGCAAGATGGCACGTACAAAAAACACGCAGAAACGCGCCATCGCTCACGTTATGGCGTTTTCCGTGGGGTTAAATTGCGTACTTTACGCCTTTGGGGATAAGTCAGTATGTTATTTTCATTTAGATTGTGTAAGTAAATTTTTCATAAATTTTAAAACTCCCGACGCAGCGTCATCCCGTATATCCCGAAGCTTTAAAAACAAAGAACCGCGTGTTAAGTTTTAAAAAAACATACTCAGTACTTTTATTAAGTATATGATTACCATTTCAAGTAATTAATCATATATGGATATATGATAATTATATATCCATATATGATTACCATTTCAAGCACGAGTGGCAAATCCATTAGTGCACGGTGGGTTCGAAATCTCTAACCACGATCTCCGGATCGAAAGTCGGGGGACCGCCCACGATGCCAACACGGTTTCTTTCTTTCTATCTCATTTGAATTTTCATTTAATTCCAGCGTGATATTCCTACGTTCTGCTATATCGTGGTACTACAATTGGTCTCTGAACAAGAATAGAATTAAGCTAAGTAAAATGAGGGATGAAAAGAAAAAAATCCTAGAAGAAGTTATGAACACTGAGACTTATAAGGTAAGCTTTTGTCCCCGATCACAGAAACTATACAGTTAAAAAAACAAAAACACCTAACTGTCACATACAAGTATGGTCGCGCGTGACAGATAAATTATTTTGAAACACTACTTGTATTTAAGATTTGGAAACACTGTCATATGTTTTGCATCGAAATATACTCTGTGGTTCAGGAGCATTTCTGCACGAAAGTTTATTTTAAGTTTAAGTATACCGGCAACACTTTTCTGGACCAAACTCAACATACCGAGTAACCATGTCAAGGTATGGCTAATCCAACACGGCTCAAGTTAAATAAAATCTATTTATTCATTAAAATCACAAGGATCACTTTGTTGGTTCTATCTACCGGTCTGTTCCTCCGCGACCAAGCCAGGAAAGAAAACAAAGTTGATAAAGCTTCTAAAATACCGTTTCCAGGTTGCAAAGGAAATACTGGACAAGTACGGGAGCCCCGAAGACCTCACAAAAGCCCTAAAGCCCTTCGTCCCTTCAGTGAATGTACCGGGTAATGGGGGTGTCACCAAAAATCCCCTAATGCTCATGTCTCCCGTTCAAGGTAGCCTCCTTGTATATACGCCTTTAGAGAGTCATTTTTTACCATTTGACGTCGATTCTCTAGTAAACCAACTACACTTAGTTATAATCACCCTTTAATTAATTTATTTTCGCACATAAAAAACAGAATACATTTAAAATACATAGTATAATTCAGACTTCAGATTAGATGGCATAGATGGCTAGATAGATAGAACATTATTTATTGCACAAAATAGTAGTACATAGGCGAACCTAATGCTCAAAAGCATTCTCTTCCAGATAACCTCATGATAAACATGTGTACACATGATGTTTTTTCTATGAACAATATGTATACAAAAAAAAAAGTATTACAGTCATGTAGTTTCAATAAACATGGTTAGTTAAAAGCAGTTGGTGCTTACATTGTGAAGTTACAGTTATATTATTTATATAAGAAAAACCAACAATATTTGCGTTTACTTTAATTTTAGTGCTGTTAAATTAGTGAAATTTAAGTTTTAAGTACAAGTTTAGTCGCGACACATAAACTAATTTCACACGAGTAAATTCTTGTGTTTTACTTACTACTAAGAGAGTGTGACAATTTAAATTAAGTTTCGTTGGTGTACTAGAGAATCGGCGCTATTTAGTACCCAAATATCATATCATATTATCATATACAAGATAGTATCCTTGTATATATATGCCTTTAGAGAGTTTATTTTATCTATTTAGTACCTAATGCCCATATAATTTTCAATAACACCTGTAGAATATAATCCCACGCATAGTACCATTAAGAAATCTAATTTACCTATTTAGAAGTTGGAGAGCTGGTTTTGAAAGAGCTCTTCCTAGGATGTACTGCCACCATACCTATTTCTTTTTTATTGCATGTAATAAAGATGATGACAATCAATTTATAATTCGTAAGTAGTGGACAGAATTAGATATAGTCACGCCTGTTTCCCGGAGGGGTAGGCAGAGACCAAGGATTTCCACTTGCTACGATCCTGGCATACTTCTATCGCTTCCTCAAATTCTTCATACAAGCTCGGCTGTTTAGTGTACTTCTGACCTGGTCTTTCTCTAGAATATCTCCAATTTGGTCAGAGTACGTTCGCCGAGGCCTTCCTCTTCCAATAATTGTCCCTAAAAATGGAACTTTATGACTACCAGCAATATTGCTTGCTTTTCATATTAGCGGCCTTTGTTATAGAGTTCATACCACCCTATTTCAGCTGCCAAGCAGTGATGCTTGGATTGCTGTATTCTGGTTTGAAGGGTACCAGTGAAATTACAGGCACATAAGACTTTTCGCATGTTATGTTCTGACAATCTCCTTCTAGACACCCCTGAGCATGGCACATGGTTCCGTGGAAACACTTGCTATGTCGAATCAGTCCGGCTCTGGAATAAACTAACATTTGTAATTAAAAAGGTAGACTCTAACGAATGCTTCAAAAGATTAACTCGCAAACACTTCCTTGATGAGTTGTATTCATAGTTTATCTATGCTATCTTCAAACTATTATATAAATGTATAAGTGTCTATATTTATATATATACATATATAATTATATATATTAAGTAATTTGATTAGAAATTGTAGCATGCTTACCGCCAATCACAACATATTGGGTTGGTTGATGGAATATGCTTTAGCATGAAGTCCGCATATTGTTCACGTTTTAATTAAAACTGCAATAAAAAGTTAATAAATATGTCTCAGGGTCTCTGGTGTTGCAAGCGTCCACGGTGACTGCTTACCAACAGTTGGACCGTATGCTTGTAGCCACTTAAGTTGTATATTTAAAATGCCACTTAAATTGTATATAAAAAAAATGTGTACCTTATGTACCTACTATTTAACCTTTAATCAGGTAATTGGTATTGTTATGCATGCAGTATTAATCTTTATTATTCCAGCGACTCCAGGACAACTAAGACAGAGGCAGATTGCTATGACATCGACCCCGATCAATAATAACATGAACAATGCACTCGCTTTGAACAGTATGCCAATGTACAAGGGGCCGAGGTTGAGAGTAAGTTATCTTGATTATTATAATGTAATGTACATTAACTAATCGTACAAACATTTGTCCCGTAGCGGGAATCGAACTTCTGCGTATCAGGCGGCCCTTCGCCCACTGCGCTTCAGAGGTCGTCTAAATGGGAACTAGCGGTGTGGGAACTACATGACTGTTAAAATACTTTATACATTTTTTATAAATGTATTATAAATCTATGTAAATACATATAATGTATGTATTTACATAGAAAACACCCAGACTCGAGACAAATATTTGCAGATCATACAAACATTTGTTAAGCGGCGAGAATCGAACCCACACTGCGCCACAGAGAGTCGTCTGGTTATATGCTGGTATATTCACTAAAACGTATAGGCGCGCGTCGTGACGTGAACGCGCGCCTATTCGGTTTAGTGGTCGTGGTGAAGGGGCTGTCTGCGCCGATTGTAGCCGTCCCGTCTCCCCCCTCCCCCTCTCGTTTATCTCGGGTCTGCGTGTACTATGTATAATATGTATGTATGTACAAAAAAATATATAAGTAGTTTATCAGTCATGTAGTTCTCATAACACAAGCTCTGCTAAGTTTGGGACTAGATGATGCTGTGTGAAACTGTCAAGCATTATTATTATTATTCTAGCATTGCATTCAAGAGTAGCAAATTGCACGAACTCGATCCTTATACCCAAATTGCGAATCGAGTGTCAAGGGTAGACCCCGAGTTTTCCTAAAATCACAATTGAAAATGCCTCATTGTATGTTATTTTTCCAGTCCGACCAGCTCCCGCGCCCCCTGCCTGAGAAGAATCGCTCTGCTCTGGACAAAGTGGTTGACTACCTCCTGAAAGATGGTCCGAGCCAGCGCATGGCACTTATCTGTTCGCAGTGCTCTTCGCATAACGGTAAGTGGTCATTAAAATATAATGAGGGGTTCCCCTTATTAAGAGTCAAAATATTATCTTATTAAAAAAAAAAAAAAAAAAAAAAAATATTATGTTATTTAAGAAATAAATAAGTAACATTACACTTTCTAAAACAAAAAAACAAACACGCTCACGACTGTCTTCCCCATGGTGGACATCCTCAGATACATACTCAGTGAGGAGATCTTTGAGAATACCAAGTAGGAGGTAGTCAGAGGCACGTCCAAACATTACATTTGGTACATGCCCGCGTTTTGCAAGTTAGCATTCCACGTGACAGGTTGCAAGCCCATCGCCGATTATTAGAACACTAACTGTTGGCACATGTCTTCGAATTTTTGGTTCTAGGGCATGCCGGTTTAGATGTTTTCCTTCACCGTTTTGAGCACGTGATAATGCGCACATATTTTTTTCGAGTGGAAAAATCCATTGGTGCACGACCGGGTTCGAACCCACGACCTCCGGATCAGAAGTCGGGGTATCGCCAACACGGCTTGTACTTAATATTATACATTTATTATACATCGTCATTCTTTTAAATAGTTCTCTCCATCCTAAGGTTGTCTGGAAGTAATCGCTTTCGGCGATAAGAAGCACAACATGTTAACTTCTTCCACTCTCCTCTATCAGCCGTCATCTCAGTACTCACTCCTTTCTGAACCATGTCATCCTTCACAGAATCCATCCACTATTTCTTTGGGCCCTATATCCATATTTAATACTCTTCTTGTAATGTGACATTCTTCTCTCCTCATGGAACCATTGATGATTGTAATTATGGTTGTTTCAGGTATGGCGCTGGTGGAAGAGTTTGAGTATGTGTCGTACGTATGCGCATACTGCGGGAAAATGAACCCATCGAGGAAACAGCGCCCCGCGGCGCCCCTACTGAGCCCCACAAGGGCTCTCCCACCAATACCTAAGAAATCCATTTTGGGTAACTTTATAACATAAGAGAACTCTTTTTATCGTGAAGCTCTTGTTTAAATGTAATTTAACACATTCATACAATATGATGCAAGGTAGATTTGGCATGTTCAAATGCCTTACATCATAAATAATATATATATACTAATAATAATCAGTGGCGGATCCAGGATTTTGGTTTTGGAGGGGCTTTATGCTGAGTCCCATCCCAATTTGTGGCTACTTACCTCATCAGCAGTCCAACTATATTATTTATATAATTAATAGTTAGTTCCAAATAGATGATTTATCTATATATCTATCTTAACTTAAAAAGGGGCCAGCTGAGGGTAGGCTTTATGAGTTATAAAATTCCAAGCTCGTTTAAACTATTTCTTTCATGTTATTCTTGTGGAAGTTGAAAAAGTGCGATGAATTTGAGCAATTTTAACAGGCTTTTTATACACCCCTTTTTAATACCTACTTAATATGGATTAAGTAAGAATAAGTAAAATTTTATTGTATGCAGTAAAATGTATATAAGTAGTAGGTTAATTTGAGATTTTTCACCTCTGACAATGGGGGAATTTGATTGAGCTCCTTAGTCCCCCCCCCCCCCCCCAACCTGAATCCGCTACAGCTAATAATAAAGCTGTAGTTTTTTTGTTTGAACGCTCTAATATCTGGAACTACTGCAGTTTTACTGTACAAGGTTAATTTGAGATTTTTCACCTCTGACAATGGGGGAATTTGATTGAGCTCCTTAGTCCCCCCCCCCCAACCTGAATCCGCTACAGCTAATAATAAAGCTGTAGTTTTTTTGTTTGAACGCTCTAATATCTGGAACTACTGCAGTTTTACTGTACAAGGTTAATTTGAGATTTTTCACCTCTGACAATGGGGGAATTTGATTGAGCTCCTTAGTCCCCCCCCCCCAACCTGAATCCGCTACAGCTAATAATAAAGCTGTAGTTTTTTTGTTTGAACGCTCTAATATCTGGAACTACTGCAGTTTTACTGTACAAGGTTAATTTGAGATTTTTCACCTCTGACAATGGGGGAATTTGATTGAGCTCCTTAGTCTCCCCCCCCTAACCTGAATAATAATAAAGCTGTAGTTTTTTTTGTTTGAACGCTCTAATATCTGGAACTACCAGTCAGTTTGAAAAAATATTTTTGCAATTCTTGAGGAAGTTTATAGGCTATCCAACATCAATAGCCGAGCTTAACTATCCTTAAGAGCTGAGCAAGAAGTCCGAGCTCTTAAGCTTAGTAAGTATTTTGGGTTATAAATTCATTGGAATGCTGATTATTTTAGTATCATTCGCAGGGGCGGGCGATGAATCGTCTGTGGCGAGTTCGGGTTCCGAGAGCGAGGATGGCATATTTGCCGGCAATGGTGAGTTTATATACCCCCTGATTACACTAAAAGAAGCCATTTTGTGATATAATCCGACGCATCGGCGTCGTTTCCCTTGTATAACAAGTTTTTTTATTACACATTGCAACATCATAAATATATTTTTATTAATCTTTCAGGTTCAGAAGGAGAATCGGATCGGACCTCGTCACCCGCTGACGAGGCACCGAAATCCAACGCAGAGAAGAAACAAGACTGAACTAATTTATGTCAATTATTATACCCAAAGTGGGAGCAAATTCCCCGAATTGGTAGCAAATGCCCAGAGTGGGAGTTAATGCCCCCGAAATGGGAATAATGCCTTGAGTGAGAGTAAATGTCTACAGTAGTAGTGAGAGCTCATATGTGGGAGTAAAGTGATAAACATTACCAACACGCGATCTTACGTCTGAACGTCAAAATCAAATCTGAAATGACTACTAGTTATATCTGTAAGGACAGAGATATTATAGAAATTCAACTTTTCAAGCTAAAGCCTTTGTACGATTCTTTAAAATCTGTTAGTTTCTTCAGATTTTAAGTTCGATGTGTGTGGTAATTTCGTGTGTTAGTAATGTTTTAAACGCTGTGGACTCATAAGCTGGCGCAGATTAAGCGTCCAAAGTGGGAGAAAATGACCATAATGGGAATAAAAACCCGTAGTGAGAGTAAATGCCTATAGTGGGAGTAAATACCCATTGTGGGAAGAAAAGTCCATGGTGGAGTGTGTCAAACAAAAATGCTTTTTTATTGCAATGTAATAAAGACGATGACAATCAATTTATTTTTCATAAGTAGAGGACATAAATTGAAAAAAAAACGAGATACACAACAAATGTCCCCAAAAATGGTGCATTTTATGACTATCAGCAATATTGCTTGATTTTCATATTAGCGGCCTTTGTAAAATAGTTTATACCACTTTATTTCAGCTGCCAAGCTGTAAATGCTTGCATTACTGTGTTCCGGCTTGAAGGGTGAAATGATTTATTTCCTCACAACACTGTTCTGGAACTTCCAGTCGGGATTGAAAAAATATTTTTGCATTTTGCCTTTCATAGTAACATATTTTATGAACTTAATTGACGAGTTGGGTAAACAAATGCAAAAATATTTTTCCAATCCGATCCGGTAGTGAGCCTAGCATTTTTTTTTCTGGGATTTGTTATGCTGATCCTCAAAATTACATTAGAAAATATTGCAGAAAAAGCATTTTAGTTTGCATAAAGCGTGTGAAATATTAATTAGCGGATATAATTGATAATAATTAGTAACAGGTGCATCTGTTTAGTTTATGCTAAAGTGTGCCTTGTTAGCTTTAGTTAAAATTGGCATTGGAATGTTTAAAATAATCGATTTTGGTATTATAACGATCATGGCAATAATTATTATTAAAATAAGAGTTTAAGTGTGTACGCGTAAAATTACATCGAAGACTATTTTGTTATACATTATATAATTATGTTAGTAAAAATAAAATATGACATTAAATGCAATAATTATCTAACAAAATAATAATCGTTATAATTCCATAATCGATTTTAATAATTGGCAGAATAGTAAATTTTAGCGAAAATGTTTTTATTTTTTACTTTCTAAATAATCATCATTTTGGCTAACTTTTGAATCATTGTTATAACTTATTTATGGGCTAGTTACTTAATTTATTTAAACATTGTTATTATAATATTATAAACTGCACGTAAATATACAAGTAGCTGCTATAAAGGTGACTCAAAAACAAAAGAAACAGATTGTTACTGTTTTTTTTTCTTTAAAATACTTTGGTCACCCTTTATAAGCTATTATTATTATTCCCATTTATTTTCCAGCAGGTAACAGTTAAAAATAAATAGTCCTGTTAATTTTTCATCTTAATTTCACATATATGTTAATTTTAAATAATATTTGTTAAACGCTTAATTAAATTCGCACTGGGATACTTGTTCCTAAAATATTTATATTGTAACTTTATTACTAACGTCTTTTTTGTTATGCAGTGCGTAAGAATGACAATGTACCTTAGTAAAACACCACAGTTCGCCATTATAAATGGTGTTCAAGAAATTTGTAAAAAAAGTTGATATTATGTTAAAAGTAAGTTCTTACGAGAAACAAAGTAAGGATGTCGAAATATCGCTCCCAAGGCCCATAAATAGTGGCCAAATCTGGTGTCGGAGTATTTGACCGCCCGAATGCCTCTGACATGGCTAGTATCGACAACGTTTCGTGTCCTCCAAAGGACGTAATGCCACCATCGTCAATTTACGACCCCTGAATTGAATGTACTCAGCATGATTTCTAGTCAAATATAAATTACTAATTTTCATTGTGTTCATTAATAATGCATTTAAAACGCATCCGTTTTCCAAAATTCCATTCTAATATTATTTTGATCCCATTCCTACTTATAATTTTTTTTTTAGTGGCAACCTTTTTTTTTTATGAAACTTTGATTTTCAAGCTTTGACCCCATTCCAACTTACCATGTTGTTTATAGTTTTTTTTTATGTGGCAATTCTATTTTTATTTTCAAGATTTTTTTGGCCAAAAGGACGAGAATCCAGGCCGTTAAACAAAAAAAAAATGATTTTCAAGCTTTGCCCCCATTCCAACTGACAATGTTGTTTATAGTTTTTTTATGTGGCAACTTTGTGAAACTTTGATTTTTCAAGCTTGCTAGTAAAATTACTTTCTTTTGCACTAAGCTGTGACAGACACACGAATATTTAATATTTTATCAGACCTATCACAAGCTAGCTCTACTCTCCTTCCCTCATAATTCTATCAATATGGAACCGGTCAAGCAACCTAAACTGAATGGACATTTTTTCTATTAAATTCTCACTGGGCCCCCAACAACTAAACTCAATTTAAACTCGCTCTATTTTACTGATAGTAAAATAGATAGCATGCTTAATTAATTTACGTGTCGGTCTTGTTCGTGTTTTCAGTCAGCATGTTTTGAAATTTCAACTAAACTTGTATGGAAAACTTAAATCTGACTTATTTGACAGCATTGCAATTGTTGCTATCTCTTTCGAGCGATAGATGAAATTAAGTTTAGTTGTTGTACGAGAGAGTCGATGCCAATATTTCTAAATTCAGTTTATTGCAACTCATTTTCTTACATCACTTTCTCTAGGGACACTGTGCTTTACACCGCATTTACACATTCGTCGTTTAAGCACGAATGTATGCTACTCGGTACTAATCTGTGATGGAGTACGCATACATTTTCCGCCTCAGATTAGTACTAAGTAGTTAAGATTCGTGCCCGAATGACGCATGTGTAAATGCGGTGTTACAAAAATATTTTATTATCTATACATTGCTTTGTCTCTTTTTGATATGTGTCATTTCAAATTTAAAAAGAGAACCAAACACTGAACATTCACTGAATGAATGAAAGACAAGCAGTGTTTAGTAAATCAAATGTTTGAAAAGCTTTGTAGCGAAGGCTCTCAGTGGTTGTAAATCTGTCATAGTCTCTAGTGCAAACGTGTGGTTCTGTCTTTTTTACCCTATTATGAAAATAACAACATTAGGGTCTATGTACATTCTAGAGCAGATTTCAGATTTTAACTGTTCTGTGGAGCCTCTTTCATCGAGCCTCATTACCTCCATACTGGACGGTAAAAAAGTTCAGTTATTTTGTGAGCATCTGTTTATAAATTGAAGTTTAATAAATAATTTAAAGCTTCTATTTCAAAGTTATTCGTTCGACATTGATCGGACATTCGTTCGTTCAGCGTGTTATCGTTTCTTTCAGGGACACCCTTGCTAGACACTTGACGTCTAGCTAATTATACTAACATTATGGAAATGGGGAAAGGCTCCTTTGGACAGGCATGGCAATGTATATAACTTCTCCGTCTTGAAAAGCGGTCCTCGACCTTAACTTTTGCCGTTTACATTTTTAACAAGAATTCAACCTCGGCGGGATTCGAAAATTCTTGGGATGTATCGGCATATTATAAATTCTTGTAATTTCCTTTAAGTGTGGGTTAACACTTAAAACCAAATAACCATTTAATTTTTGACTTAGCTAAGCCTGGCTGATCAGTGCTTGTTTCCATAGCCATTTTGCCAGTGTAACTAGAGTGCCGGTTGTGGTGTGGTAAATACCTTATTTCCCGACGAAATAGATAAATATTGCACTGTGGCAACATCCGTGTGAGTTTTGTAAATGTAGTGCTTATTTAAAATTTTCCCCTTTTATGCAGTGAAAGGGGGAAATTTTTTTTCAATTTGAAGAATAGATTTGTTTCTTCTGCTTGGCAAAGATTATTGACAAGCCGCTTGAGTCATTGAGGTTAAGTACAGACCTAGGTATAATAATAAATCGATCTTTGTTAACGATCTTGTATCAGTTTTTTTAGAAGGTGAAACTAAAAGTGCAATCAAGATAGCTGTCAATGTTCGATTTATTAGTAGGTAAGGTACTAGTGTCTTAACAAATCTTTGGAAAGAAAGTGAAAATTTTAATGTAAGAATTCTCATTTAATTTAATTTGTAAATAATGTGAGTCAAGTAAATAGTGTTTGTTGTAGTTATTTATTGCTTTTATCGTTGATTAGCTATTTTATATTGTAACTAATATACAAATACCTACTCAGTTAGGAATTGTTTTATTTATTATAAAAAAAAACCCGCATTACGTGTAGGGGAGGGGTACTTCCTTAAAAAAATATATGTTTTACCACTTTGTCGGCGTGATTAATACATATATATACCCGTGCCAAATTACATCTTTCTAGTACTTTAGTACTCTCTGAGCTAAGCCGCGGACTTATGTGTTGTGTTTTTATATTTATTCATTAAAATCACAAGGATTACTTTGAAACGTCGGTTTTATCTACTGCTTGTTCCTCCGCTACCAAGCCAGGAAATAATGGCAAGAAAACAAGGCTGGTTACTGGCAGACAGACCCCTAAAAACCTAATTGGTTGTATCTTGTTTTGTTGGCGAAGTCATCTAATGCTGCCAGCTATTTGTCATGTCATTTCAAATCTCTTCTATTTAACAATTCTATTGTAATCACTCCTAACTGTTGACAATGATGTTTGACTATAAGTAAGACGTTTTCGGAAAAAAGAATCCAAACCTGGGTAATAGGCTTTATGTACTTTGTTTTTATTTTCTGCTAAAAACTCATGGATCACAACTGTATGACAGAGAGAACTGTATTATCTTTCAATCATTAATGCCTCTGGTAAATAGTGTTATTAATTTGTGATCTCTTGATCGTCATCAGAGATTACAAGAAATCAGTTTTATGCAGTTTAGGAACCAACAACATTAAACTATATTAATTACATACGATTTAAGCTGTTATAATTATAATGCACGTTGACCGCGCGTTTTGTGTGCGAGTTTGCCTTTCTGCAACTTCAAATTGATAAACACTTTATTGCACATTTTATGAAATGTGAACAATAGGCAGACTTATGCTAAAGCATTTACCAACCAACCTTATTTGTTGTGATTGGTGCTACAATTTTATCAACATAACTAAACTTAAACTTCAACAAATTTATTGAAATTCGAAAATCATGATAATGATTACGTTCTGACGAAAGTTAAATAATAAATAACACTTGAAATTAATTTCCGCAAAGAACTAAAACAAATTGAGAATTTGACCTTCAATATCTCCAGAACCCAGATATATTGTTGAAAAAAATATCCCAATGATGTATAGGATTTCGGCTTGATGATGGGTCTTTTGACACCATGTTTATCTGAGTGGAACTTTCTTTTTATATAAATTTTAGAGAGAGTTTATACCTACCTAGTTATTTCACGCTTGAAATAATTTATACGATTTGGAACAAATTGATGTCATTGTCAATGTCAAAATTAAAAGTCAAAACAATCAGCTGGTTGCCGAACGATACGTGTATTTTCTATATAATTTGATATGCCTTTTGCATTAGTCCAGTCCGGTATTGCTAACTTGCTAAGTTAATTCTTTATATACCTATCACAGTTTCTTATCAACGTTCGCGTATGACTGAGAATTTCTTCAATATAATCGCCACGCCTCTCATTAAAGCCGTGTTGAACTCGTGTAACATAATCGATACGTTGAACCTACTTACATACTGTTATAATCTTACCTTGGGCAATTGATCAAACAATCTAGATTGATTATCACTCCTGTGTGGACTAGCTGTGGACTTGAACAATAAACTATTTGTGCAAACTTTAGGATAAGAATGTCAATGTTCAACAACTTTTCGGTATCCATCGGAAAAGGATTGCGACGTAAGTTTTTATTTATTTATAGAAGCTCATAAGGTAGGCTGCCCGTAGCTTGGGTCCTTACCTACATAAAATAATTGTGTTTTTCAGTCATGAATAATACTTATTTTATATTTTATGCAAATCAGTGCAGCGGTTACAAAGATTATCAGCAATATGTCCATTCAAACACCCTAACTTTCTCATTTTATTATATTAGTAGAAATTAAATACCAAGCCATTTATAGGTGTTGAGACCAATTTTTTGTTAGTACCACTCATACTTGTTGTGAGGTACAACAAGTATGAGTGGCTGTATTTATATAGCAATTTAATTTATTTTGCATATAATTTTAATTGTGTGTTATTTTATATATATTTTATAGGTACCTAATTATAAATTTATTAATCATCCTATTATTTTGACTGTTATTATGTTGGTGAATATGGGTCAAAAAGTCAAAAATCATTTATTCATTAAATCACAAGGATCAGTTTTATCTACTCCTTGTTTCTCTGCAGTACAATTAGTCCGGTATAATTAGTTAGTGCAATTGGAATGATCTGTTCTAATTAATAAAATTGAATAAAAAAAATATTTACACTATGATTTCTCATATTGATTAGAATAAGTCACTAATTTTATTTGAAACTAGCTGTGCCACAGCCACCATCAGCCTCTGACCGACCCACCATGTCACATGCCCCGCTCATCCTATTACTTATTTTGCTAGCTTAGGAGTTGTGATAAGGTAAAGCTCTTTACAATCTGTTTCTGGTCAGATTATTGATCTAATCTAGAAGGTACATTAGATCAATAAATACCAACACCACACCCTGATGTGGCATTCTGTTTCTGACAAAGTCATTCTGGTCAAAGTCAAAGTCAAAATTCATTTATTCATTAAAATCACAAGAATCACTTTGAAACATTGATTTTTACTTAACTTAATGGAGTCTACAAGTGAGTTTATCTTTATTTCAAGTATTAACATTGTGATTATCCCTATTTTTCTTAAACAAATTAATATTTTTGGGAACATACATCTGATTTTTATAGATGTGTTGATAAGGGAATGTCATTATATATATTTTTTTAAACCATTGTTGAAATGCTTCTCTGGGGCCCATATTATAAATTGCACGAACAGCCCTCTTCTGCAGCACGAACACAATATTTATCTCTGCAGCACAGCAGTTTATCATGCAACATAATGCTGTGGAAATAACTGAAGTAAACTAGTCTAGCTGTGTCTATGCCTGTATAAAGATCTTTTGGACTGGCTGCAGAACAAAGTCTCATCAACAACTTATCAATGTGAGGGCCCCATCGAAGCTAATTATCCAGTGTGATACCTAAGAATATAGCGGTGTCCACAAGAGCCAACTCTGCATCTTTAATTTTGATTGAATGTTTTGCTTTAACTTGAATAACATTAAGTAGTATAAATCTAATAAACTTTGTTAATCTCATTTACTAGAAGATTGTTTACATTGAACCATTTTACAACCTTAGGGATTACATTGGTTACATTGTCGAAATAGGTTAGTTGTCACTTTAATTTAAATAAAAGTGATGTGTCATGTGTAAACAATAAAACCTCGTGATCATTCCTTACAAGATGGGATAGATCATTAATGTATACTAAGAACAAAAATGGTCCAAGAATTGTATCCCTGCGGTACACACATAGCCATACCAGAGAATGCTTTCCATTCACTGATGTGAAAAAGTTTATACTTTTTGTACTCTCACTTAAATAGGAAGTAGGAAAGTCTAGGGCAATGCCCCTAATACCATACTGGTGTAGTTTCCTGATCAATGTGTCATGGTCTATTCAATCAAATGTCTTGGACTAATCACAAAATATGCCAAAATAAGCGTCATGCGATTTCTCCCAGGCAGTGGTTGAGTGACCACAAAATCCAGAAAATCTGATATCCTAGGATAAAAAAAATCAAAGACACATCCATGAAAGGAGCCTGTACAAGGTAAACTGATTGCTTTCACCACATTGGTTCTTTCGTCACTGGTCAAAGGCCCTTTTCGGTTCCACCAGAACAACTGGTTTTATCTTAACTCAAAATGATTCTAGAACAAACTGATTAGCACAATAGTATTATTTAATTATTTGCAAAGTCAACATGTGACCTTCATGATAACATCAACTCAGTATTAAATTTACATTTCTCATATGGATTCGTCTGCATATAATATTAGCCTACTTATGGATATATAGATAGCGTTGCAATACCTACTGGTCTTCATTTCACATTATCTCATTCACTATTCCATCAAATGACACGCTGTAAAAAGTCAAACTTTATTAATATTAAATCATAATGACTAAAGTATTCGTTTTTATTAGAATTCATACAGAATACTTGAAAACCATATCCAAATTTCACCTATCAATATTTCTTTCACTTTTAACATACTGTTGCTATATTAAACATTGAAATATTAAACATACACTATGGTGTCGCGGACTTTTTTCTAAAACTTAATAGTTTTAGAAAAGCACCACACTTAAGCTGAATGAAAGACCATGAAAAAAAAAATATCAAGCAGTTTGTTGCCTGATTCTTCTAGGCTTGGTCGCGCGCGAGGAATCGGCGTAAATTCACTTTAAAATTTTAAATTCACCTAGTTTTTAAGTTGACGTTTCTATATGACTTTGACTTCGACTTTGAATTCTATAGAAAGGGCAAGGTGGAAATTCCCAATAAAAGAGCGGGGCGCGAGGGGGAGAGGCGGGGCGACGTAATTAAAGCCATAATTGGTGACACAAGGCTAATGCATCGAGTAAATAAACAAGGCAAATACAAATACCGCTATCAATTGCATGCTACCTATCTAGGTATTTACTATCTAGCTACATTAACAGATAGAATGTTGGTAAACACTTCCTAATCCTTATCTAAAGAATGGGTGTTTTCTATGTATCATCATCATCATAGGCCTTTTACATCTATAAAAGATGATTTAAGCAGCATCCGTTTCCGAGGTGCCGCACTTACGCAAATGACTAGTAAGACCGATACGGGAGCGACAGCTACGTCCGCATATTTTGTTGTCACAGACAAATTGAGTTCCTGGTGAAGTAGGAGGAAGAGCAGCGCGTTGGTGACGAATTGAGACAGTAGAGCAAACCAAGCGTTGTCGTGAACGAAAACTCCATCAGACACGGTTTTCCTCCATACATCACGGTAGTCTGAGGCTTTTTCTCAGTTACTCGGGTCGATGTTTCTATGTATAGTATGTAGGTATTTACAAAAAAAGTATATAAGTAGTATTATCAGTTATATAGTTCCCATATCACAAGCTCTGCTTACTTTGGGGCTAGATGCTGTGTGAAAATGTCCAGTAATATTATTATTTAAAAGAATCCATTAATTTAGTTTTATATTCGCTAAATAGAAGCTTATGTGATATCTAATGGCAATTTATTGTGCATATCTAGCTTTTGACAGATTGCTAGTTTTTACGTCTTAACAGGTCTGGATTTTTGGAACTTGTTATTTTTCTTTGTTGCGGGTGTTATAATGGTGTAAATACTTATTCATGGGTAAATCGACCTTTTTGAAATGAACTTCTATTAGAGAATTAAAAATAAATAGAGGTATAACTGTTCATATTTTTGTTTTCTTGCCTGTATAAACAAATAAATAAATAATGCTGGACATTTTTCACACAGCATCATCTAGCCCCAAAGTAAACAAAGCTTGTGTTATGGGTACTACATGACTGATATACTACTTAAATACATTTTTTTTGTAAATACATACATAAGTACTATACATGAAAACAACCAGACCCGAGACAAATATTTGTAGATCATACAAACATTTGAACCCGCAACCTTCTGTGTCTCAGGCAGACCATCGCCCACTGCGCCACAGAGGTCGTCAATATATTTTTCTAGATTGAAATATGTGTTGAAAAATCTATGCACTGAGTACAAATTCCATCATGGGGGATACAGTCGTAAGCGTGTTTGTTTGTTTTGAATAAACAAGATCCAGTGTAAACTGGTGAACAGAACTAGTATAACCATTTCCCTATTGGGTTGGTAATGTTATCGTTTAATGATACTCGTGCAAATTTTATCTAATGAAATTATTTGATTAATGATCATTGCTTCAACAGTTCCGTTTGTTTAACAGTTTATTACGCAACTAATTGCGTTAAATAGATGATAAATATTAGAATCGTATTAATTATTACCTACTCGTGGTTATTATACTAAAATTATAAATCATGGAATTAAAATTATCGTGGTTTGGTATCATTGTAGAATATAATGACGACTATACCACGTACTTTACTATTCTCCTGCTGACGTTTCGTTGACCGTGACTCATGAGGAGGTCCTTCCTCATGAGCACCGTCCGCGTTCCAGTGAGAAGGGAACTGACTCACGGGAACTGACCAGGCTCGACGGTCGTGAGACGGGAACTGACTCACGACCGTCGAGTGTGGTCGCGGACGGTGCTCATGAGGAAGGACCTCTAGACGGTCAACGAAACGTCAGCAGGAGAATAGTAAAGTACGTGGTATAGTCGTAATTATATTCTACAACATTATAAATGCTTAAAATATGAGAATACCATACTATTGGCTATAGAATTTCTATAAATAATATAATTTAATTTTTAGGTCAAACACGTTCAAGGTCTCTTACGATATAATTTGACTATAATATGTAACTCGCGGAAAATTAGGTTACTTGTTTAGGTAAATTAACCTAAACAAGTAACCTAATTTTCCTCATGCAATCCGAGCCAGCTGAACGTTTTCAAATGTAAAGTGAAAGAGCATTATTTCTCTCTGTACGTGTGTAATATGTAGTTTATTAAAAAATAGTGGTATTTTAAGTATAATTATATTAAGTTTCTTCTTTCCTGACTTTGTACACCTACCAACTTTATCAGTCCTCAAAGGTTTGCTGGAAGCTAACTCTTTTTAGGGTTATAAGCTCGCCTTTGTACATGCCGCACCTAATCTTTTGTTTTATATTTCTGTATTATAACTGTGAATATTATTACAATGAAGAATTATATTTTTTTTAAACCTCTAAAAATCTCAATTTGTGAATTAACCTAATTAACCTTAGGTACTTGAATTCATACAAAATAATTACAGAGACATCGTTTCTGAGAAAAAGTGCTCACAGACAAACACTAAGAATGAACTTCTTACACATAGACGACCTCTGTGGCGTAGTGGGCGAAGGCCCCCCTGAGACGCAGAAGGTTGCGGGTTCGATTCCCGCCGCGGGACAAATGTTTATATGATCTGCAGATATTTGTCTCGGGTCTGAGTGTTTTCTATGTATAATATGTATGTATTTACAAAAAAAGTATATAAGTAGTATATCAGTCATGTAGTTCCCATAACATTCTGCTTACTTTGGAGCTAGATGATGCTGTGAGAAAAATGACCATCATTACTTATTTATTTATAGTCACACAAGTTATTTTTATATCTAAAGTCTAAAGTATCAACAACGATGATAGTTTATAGAAACAGCCAATGATTAACTAAAACATTATTCGTGATATTATTATCAATGTTATTCAGATACTGACGATGTAGTGACGAGTGTTGAGAAAGGTACCACCCAAGACAGTAGAAAGGTGAAAGAAGGTCAACAAAGCTTGAATGATAGTCTGGAATGGGTAGTCCTTGGCACAGTACAGACTTAAATAAAGACTAGTACTTAAATGAAGGATTTTGTATGAAGAATGTGATGAGTAAATGATGTGAGAGAGGTACCAACTTGAAATTAGTGGTACCCTACCTCTCTTATTTTGTTAATTTACTAGTCCACGGTAAACATAGCTCCTTCCGTTAAGGCAGCGTTCGTAAGAAACGCATTCGCTCGACCGTTTCGTTGACTTACGTTGCAAAATTGGTCTCCACGAAAAAACTTTTTTTAACCGGTTAATATACGCCGTAAAGGTCCATTCTAAATACTGGGGAAATATTTTTTTAAATCGGATAAGAAGTTTCGTAAATTACCGCCACATCTAAAATAACCAACTTTTAAACTTTATTAAACTAGCTTCTGCACACGGCTTCGCCCGCGCGGTGCCCGGATAAAAAGTAGCTTATGTGTTATTCTGATGTATAAGCTATATTACTGTAAAGTTTAACAAAATCCGTTTAGTAGTTTTTGCGTGAAAAAAAAACAAACATCCATCCTCACAAACTTTCGCGTTTATAATAGTAGGTGTCGGTTAAAAAATAACAACATTCGTGTTTATTTTATTTTATTGTTTTCTGAACGACAAACGTCATACATAATAAAACTAAAGAAAACAATGTTACGTAAAGGTTTTGTGACCCCACAGCGTCATCCACAGATTATAAAACAATAATAATAAGGTAGGTTACTCCTGGTAGGTACTCCTGAATCTGTTGCAAGTTGAACGCGTAGTTACAAGCTTATGGTAAGTAGCTACTTGCGATCGATATATTAACAGACAAACAGTTCGTAAGTATGTAATTATGTAGGTATACTGTGTATACTATAGTATATGTTTTTCTTTCTTTCTTCATTCTATATTCATAGTATGTGGTATATAACAAGGGGTTTACCCTTGTCATCTTTCGTACGGTCCGTTCCATCCAAAGATTGTCTGGTAGAGATCGCTAATTACCGATAAGACCGCATATTTTACAACATTGAAGAGATTACCGATAAGACCGCCCATTCTACAACATTGACAAAGTTTTTCAGCGCTTTTTACGCCTTTAAGGGTAGAATTTTCCAAATTCCTTTCTCATTGCACCCCTACATAAGAGGAATATACCCTCCAAGTTTCATGCTTCTGGGACTGTTGGTTAAGGCTGTGCGTTGATCGGCCAGTCAGGAACGCAAGAGTTTTATACAATCTTGAACAAGTATTATATAGTATTATACAATCAAAGTATTTTCTATCTATCTAAGTAAGTAGCCATTTGTTAGCAAAAAATACTAAAAAAATACTAATCAGTAAGGGCGACAGCCTTAGTCTCATAATTCTAAACTCAATCAATAGTCTATAGAAGTCCACTAATGGGCATAAGTTACCAAAGTGGGGTACCACGAACGTTCTTGGCCTACCTACATTCACCGATTTTTATTTATTATTCAATAAAATTCGATAATTTTTATTTCCGAGACATAAGTACACGGCGTTAAACATAAATCAAATATAATATAGAGAAGACTATAACAAAAATTAAAACTACAGATTATTTTAATTATTCAATTAAAAACTACAGTCTAGATAGGAGGTACCTACATAGAGCCATTGGATTTATTTAGGACACCCAGCTGTGAAATCACTGTAATTATATATTATTTATTATGTGAAATATTGTTGTTTTTAAATCTACGTGTTCCCCAATTATAAAACTAGGAGTATTACGCCACAGCGTGCGCTAGCCTATCAATAATTTTAAGATATAACCGGACCATTGGGTGAGGTGCTCGTTCATAATAACAAACTCATTCTGTTATAAATACCATTATTATTGTGTAATAAATCTAAATTTAACAGGGAAATATTCCATTCATAACAGTTATATTAATGCCATTTTGTTATCGATATGTCAATGGGTCGCGCCGTCGCTTTTATTTCAGGAACGTTTATTTATTGTTATTTCACAATAATATGTTAATCAATACGTGTTTCATTGATAAGATTTGCAATCACCTTGTGGGGTATTTTTATAATATTGGAATCATATCGATAATCGTTGTACGATGAACCGATTGGTTGAATTTGAAAATAGATATTCCCGCGACCGAAGCTATGGGCGTAAGCTAGTATAGATATTTAGTGTCAACTCCTACCACTGGATAGTGACAGCCAGTTGCAGGATTAATTGTAATGCAAAGCAGAAAGCTGCGGGTTCGATTCTCGCAACGGGACAAATGTTTGTATGATCTGCAAAAAAAAATCTCGGGTCTGGGTGTTTTATAATAATGTATTTTACAAAAAAATAAGTAGTATATCAGTCATGCACCTTTTTCCCATAACACAAGTTCTTTTACTTTGGGGCTAGATGTTGATACGTGATGTCCAGCATTATTATTGATTATTTAAAAGTAAGGGTTAATATTGGTTCCAGGTCTTCGTGACTCTGACCTGACAAGCCTGACAGATAAATTCACGAAGGCGTCGAAGCGGAAAGGAATGTCGACCCAAGATGGCGGCTTCACTCTCCAAAATGGCGGCTGCACTCCCCAAGATTGTCAGTCTCATATCAAGATGGAGAAATGCCTCATCGTTTCCAAAGTCACCAGATACGAATATGAGAAGTGAGTATTCTTTAATTCGTTGTGTCAACGTTTCTGTTAAGGTCACCTTACGCTAGGTCAAATAAAAGGTTAAGGTTAAGCATGTTTTTGACCTTGTAGAGGGTTATTTTATGCTGGAGTCACATGTCTTAGAGTTATTGTAAGTTTTGATTTAAATCTGTGATCTGGTTCAAAGGACTATATTATATTCTTTTTCTAGTCACTTGACACATTTTGAAAAATATTAATATATTTAATACAATTTAGCGTGTTATGCCGTCCCAGTGTTACGGACTGCTAAGTTGGTGGTTCGACCACCGAAGGAAAACAGCCATTTTGAGAGGTTCTTCGATTTGTTCCACGTTCGCCCCACTTGTTTGCCCCACATTCCAAAAAATTCTGCTTTCGCCCCATGTCAAAAATATTTCTGGTTTCGCCCCACATTACAAAAGGTACACATTACAGAGGCAAAGTACAGTTGACAAATAAAACCAATTGATCAATGTTTGTAAAAACATGTATGTACTTAATTATACTGTAACTTAATCATAAATCGCAGAAGTTATTAATTAGATAAAATTTTAAATAATCAACGGTTATGTTGCGCCAAGGTAAACCTAAAATATAAATATAGTTTTTCATAAAATATCCTCATATCAATGATAATTATTATAAAGTAGTATGATAAAATCAAACAGTCTCATAACCACAATCAAAATCACGGACAAGTTTATTATTAGTACCTAAATAATAGTTCTAAAAATCTAAACTATTACAAAAAAATCTTTGAATATGTAAATCAATAATATAAATTAAATATTTATATTACAGTAAGGCAACTTACAAGATACATTTGTTAAATAATTAAAATTGAACGAGAAAAAAACTAGCAAAACTAATACAAATATATATACGATCATATAGATTTTTATGAGTATATAGCTGGTTTAAAAAACAAAGGGGCATATTTTTTCTAAGCAATGACCCAATGAATTAGAGCCATTTAACATTGATGTTATTGGGTCGTTAATAACATTATCCATCTGAATACCATTAGGCTGTCTTGGTTTTCCTTGCCCTCGGAATCGGCTCAGAGAGAGTTCAGCATACTTTTGAATAATTTTTAAAAACCGGATAATGTTTAGTTTTCCTCTAAATGTTCTATTTAACTTAGGATTACAGCCTTTGGCTGGATTGTTTGTTCTGTAAATATACCCAAAGAAATCCCATTTACCCATTGCATTTTTTACCTGCTGAGTTGTAAAGCAAGTTTAAAAAATACCATAACAAAGTATTATTTGCGTAGTTTACCATTAAAATGTTTCAATGCTTCAAGCATTTTATATTCTGACTGTACCTAAGTGTATTACAAAAAAATGTGAGGCAAAACAGGAATACAAAATGGGGCAAACGTGGAACAAAATTATTAAAATAAAGAAAACAATATTTTCGGGGCAGACAAGGAATATAATGTGGGACGAAAGTGGAATTTTACATGTGGGGCAAAACTCTGCGGGGCGAACACGGAACAAATCGGTTCTTCGGTTACTTGTTTAGGTAAATTAACCTAAACAAGTAACCTAATTTTCCTCATGGAATCCGAGCCAGCTGAACGTTTTCAAATGTAAAGTGAAAGAGCATTATCTCTTTCTCTCTGTAAGTGTATAATATGTAGTTTATTAAAATATAGTGGTATTTTAAGTAAAATATTAAGTTTCTTCTTTCCTGACTTTATACACCTACCAATTTTATCAGTCCTCAAAGGTTTGCTGGAAGCAAACTCTTTTTAGGGTTATAAGCTCGCCTTTGTACATGCCTCACCGAATTCTGTATTATTACTGTGTACAATGAAGAATTATAAGAATTATATTTTTTTAAACTCTAAAAATCTAAATTTGTTAATTAACCTAATTAACCTTACTTGAATTCATACAAAATAATTACAGAGACATCGTTTCTGAGAAAAAGTGCTCACAGACAAACACTAAGAATGAACTTCTTACACATAGACGACCTCTGTGGCGTAGTGGGCGAAGGCCCGCCTGAGACGTAGAAGGTTGCGGGTTCGATTCCCGCCGCGGGACAAATGTTTATATGATCTGCAGATATTTGTCTCGGGTCTGAGTGTTTTCTATGTATAATATGTATGTATTTACAAAAAAATAGTATATAAGTAGTATATCAGTCATGTAGTTCCCACACAAGCTCTGCTGACTTTGGGGCTAGATGATGCTGTGTGAAAAATGTCCACCATTATTTATTTATTTATAGTCACAAGTTATTTTTATATCTAAAGTGCCACCAACGATGATAGTTTATAGAAACAGCCAATGATTAACTAAAACATTATTCGTCATATTATTATGTTACGTGTTATACCGTCCCAGTGTTACTGACCGCTAAGTTGGTGGTTCTACCACCGAAGGAAAACAGCCATTTTGAGAGGTTCTACCTCCCAATATGGCTGTTTTTCCCACCAAGATCGCAATTTTTTCATCCAATTGATAGGATGAATTCATTAAGTCAACATAGCGATAGCCGAGTAGCACTCGCACTTGTCTGCAATTGAAGACAAGTGCTTTACAAAAGGCACTCTATAATTCGCGTTCAAGTGACGAGCGATTTCATCACTGACTTCCTCAAAAGTCACGCTGTTTATTGCTTATCTAATCAGAGGGCAAACTAATTATGAACCGGTTATTTGTGAATCAGTGTGAAGTTCACTACTTGTACCTATGTTTATTTAGTTAAAAGTCTGTTTCACATTGTATATGTATACTAATATTATAAAATGGTAACGGTAACGGTAAAATGGTAAACGGCGATGGTTGGTGGGCAACCTGTCACGTGGAATGCTTACTACTTGCAAAACGCGGGCATGTACCAAATGTAATGTTTGGACGTACCTCTGACTACCCCCTACTTGGTAATCCTCAAAGATCTACTCACTGAGTATGTATCTGAGGATGTCCACCATGGGGAAGACAGTCGTGAGCGTGTTTGTTTGTTTTTTTTTTTTGGTAAAGGTTGTAAGTGTGTAGGTAAGCTGCGAAACTAAGTACAAATCCGAATTGAAGAAAATATTTCACCAATATTTAGAATGAACTTTCAGTGTGGGCATAGGCTATATTATCCCGTTAAAATAAAAAGGCTTTTCGTGGAGACCAATTTTGCAACGTAGGTAAGTCGACGAAGAAACGGTCGAGTGTACGCGTTTCTTACGAATGCTATTATTCATCCACGCGGGCGAAGCCACGGGCAGAAGTTAACTGCCTAGCCTTTTTACTAAACGGGTGCCGTTCAACTATCGGCCTGAATGATTCAGCCATTCAATAAAAAAAACCTAACAACCTAATCTACTCGATATCAATTTAAAAAAAAAACCTAACAAGTTAATCTACTTAATGTCATCTGTTTACAATACGGCTACACATTGGCAGCATTGCAATGAAATTACGGCTGGACGTCAATACGCTGCTAATGTTGTTTAGTAAAAAGACTAGGCTGAAAGTTAACTGAAAGGGTAAATTAGGGTATGTTATTTATTTCAGACATAGTCACGACAACATCTCAGATACGGAGTTAGAGCACGTGCTAAGGAACCGTAGCTCTGACTGTGATGCCATGTCATGACTATGATGTGAATGATCTTTGTTTCAGACATAGTCACGACAACATCTCAGATACGGAGTTAGAGCACGTGCTAAGGAACCGTAGCTCTGACTGTGATGCCATGTCATGACTATGATGTGAATGATCTTTGTTTCAGACATAGTCACGACAACATCTCAGATACGGAGTTAGAGCACGTGCTAAGGAACCGTAGCTCTGACTGTGATGCCATGTCATGACTATGATGTGAATGATCTTTGTTTCAGACATAGTCACGACAATATCTCAGATACGGAGTTAGAGCACGTGCTAAGGAACCGTAGCTCTGACTGTGATGCCATGTCATGACTATGATGTGAATGTTCTTTGTTTCAGACATAGTCACGACAATATCTCAGATACGGAGTTAGAGCACGTGCTAAGGAACCGTAGCTCTGACTGTGATGCCATGTCATGACTATGATGTGAATGTTCTTTGTTTCAGACATAGTCACGACAGCATCTCAGATACGGAGTTAGAGCACGTGCTATGAAACCGTGGCTCTGACTATGATGCCATGTCATGACTATGATGTGAATGTTCTTTGTTTCAGACATAGTCACGACAATATCTCAGATACGGAGTTAGAGCACGTGCTAAGGAACCGTAGCTCTGACTGTGATGCCATGTCATGACTATGATGTGAATGTTCTTTGTTACAGACATAGTCACGACAACATCTCAGATACGGAGTTAGAGCACGTGCTATGAAACCGTGGCTCTGACTATGATGCCATGTCATGACTATGATGTGAATGTTCTTTGTTTCAGACATAGTCACGACAACATCTCAGATACGGAGTTAGAGCGCGTGCTAAGAAACCATGGCTCTGACTATGATGCCATGTCATGCCTATGATGTGAAGGATCTTTGTTTCAGACATAGTCACGACAATATCTCAGATACGGAGTTAGAGCACGTGCTAAGGAACCGTGGCTCTGACTATGATGCCATGTCATGACTATGATGTGAATGTTCTTTGTTTCAGACATAGTCACGACAACATCTCAGATACGGAGTTAGAGCACGTACTAAGGAACCGTAGCTCTGACTGTGATGCCATGTCATGACTATGATGTGAATGTTCTTTGTTTCAGACATAGTCACGACAACATCTCAGATACGGAGTTAGAGCACGTACTAAGGAATCGTGGCTCTGACTATGACGTCATGTTGGCTAACCACAAGGAACAGAAGGCGTTTGAGCAGAAAGTGGCTGAGACCCTTCAAGAGATGGGCAGAAAGGTGGAGATGGCTAGCAGGTGTTGTATTTTTTTTTTGTTTTCAAAGGACTCTTAAATGCAGTTGAAAATCGGTTAGGTAATGTAAGCTAAATAAGGTAATGTAAGTTATTTTTAGGATGCTGTTGAGGCTGCCGCGTTTTTGCAGTGCGTCGGAGATGTTTGCCCAACACAGGACTGATGGCTTTCATGCCATCATCCGTAAAAAGACAGCATCTCTGATGAGCAGATTACGGGATAGTCACAACAGCATCCTAAAAACTGTTGCTGAGAGATGCACCTCTCCTATTTGGAAGCATTTCGTAAAAAAAATGATTTATTAATAAAGTAGTTGATTGTCTGATGTGTTCTATTATTATTATCTTTATTATTTTGTCATGTCTTGTCTTTATGCATAAGTTGTACTAACAAAATGGACTGTAAACCGTCTTAAATAAAAACTTTTGATTTGATTTGATTTGATAAAGAAACATCATGTCCGAAAAATCCTTGGCTATAAACTCTCGGTTTATCAGCAAGTCGACGAAAAACAGTGGTACATGCATACTTAAAGTCACACCAAGGGGTTGGTAGGGACCATGGATTTCCACATGCTACGATCTTGGTTCTACCGTTAATTCATCCTCATCACATTCTTTATACAAGCTCGTCGGTTTAGGGTACTCTTAACTTGGCCTGTAGAACATCTCCAATTTGGTTAAAGTATGTTCGTCGAGGCCTTCCCCTTCCAACTATCCCATTCACGCTCGCCTTGCATACTTGTTTGTTAATATTATTTTTATCTTTTCTATATGCACAAACCATCTCAACATACCTTTCTCAACTCTCGTTACTACATCTCCATTCACTCCACACTGCTCTCTTAACACGCTTTTCCTCACTCTATCACTCAAAGTTACACCACACATACTTCTTAAAGCTCTCATCTCCACTGCATTTATTCGTCTTTAATGTTTCTTCTGCATACCCAACTTTTACTATATAAGTGTCGGTACTAACACTCATAAATAGTGGTACTTTTATTTAACGACCTCAGTGGCGCAGTGGGCGAATGCCAGCCTTAGACAAGGTTGCGGGTTCGATTCCCGCCGCGGGACAAACATCCATATGTTTGTATGGATTGCATATTTTTGTCTTGTGTTTTCTATGTATAATATGTATGTATGTTAAAACAAAAAAATATGTGTATAAGTAGTATATTAGATATATAGATAATACTTTGCACACCAAAGTACATATCAGGTTAGTTACTACAAACTTTGATAATGTTGTACAATGGGCGGTCTTATCGCTAAATAGTGATCTCTACCAGACAACCTAGTCATGTAGTTCCCATAACACAAGGTCTGCTTACTTTGGGGCTACATGATGCTGTGTTAAAAATGTCCAGCACTATTTATTTATTTAAAAAAAAACATTTAAATTTATCTAATCCAACATTTATTAAATAGATATTCTTCTAAGCGATAAGACTGCCATTGTAACGGGTCTTTATCGCGTTTACTTTTTTTCTTATTTTCGCGAAGTTTCGACTGTGTTGCAACAGCCGTGGTCACGGGGTGACTGCCTGCTTAGCATGATTTTGTCTACCACCCAGAAGACAAAAAATATTTTGTCCCTCTCTTTTGTTTGACAGAATAGACGACAGAAATAGTTTTTGTCTTCTCTTTCGTAGACAAAAGATTGTCTTGGGTATGCTAAGCAGGCTGGTGCTATCGTCGAGATAAAAGGCAACTACCCTCATTTCATCTAAGGATTCAGAAAAGTCCATGTTCACATACTATTTTATATTAATGTTATTTCTATTTTTTGTTCGCAGACTGACATATAATGATGATCTGATACAATGGTGCGACGTGGTGGTACCATGCGGAGGAGACGGCACCTTCCTTCTAGCAGCTTCTAGAGTTAGGGATAATACGTAAGTATGTTTTGGATATTTACAATGTTCTTAGAGAGCATTAGTAGTGCAGGAGTATAACCCGACGATCGTAAGTTGACGAACTCTGCGGCGCAGTGGGTGAAGGTCCGCCTACGACGCAGAAGGTTGCGGATTTGATTTCGGCCGCGGGACAAATGCTTGTATGATCTGCAAATATTTGTGCCGGGTCTGGGTGTTTTCTATATATAATATGAATGTTTGAGGCTAGACGATGCTGTGTGAAAACGTCCAGCATTATTATTATTATTATAGGTTTTATTGAAATCTCAGGAATTATTGAGAGTTGCCGAATTATGTACAAAATGAAAAGGGTGATTTAATACAAGAGTTATTTTTGTTTAGTTTTTTATTGACGGCTTTGCCCGCGTGGTATTTGGATCAAAAGAAGCCGATGAGAAGCGTCGAGGCAGCGTTCGTAAGAAACTCATTCGCTCGACCGTTTTTATTTCGACTTGTGGTATGGGACCTATATGACTGATTTAACTATTTTTTTTGTATATTGACACATATTATACTCAAGACAAATATTTGTAGATCATACAAAAATTGGTCCCGCGGCGGGAATCGAACCCGCAACCTGCTCAGAGTGGCCTTAGCCTAGTGCGCCACAGAGGTCGTCATCCTATTGACTTTAACTTAATTCCAAATCGCACTTTTGTTTCGTTTCAGGAAACCAGTTATAGGCTTCAATAGCGCACCGCACAAGTCGGTCGGACGTCTCTGCCTACCCACATGGTGCTCAAACGATGTCAAGGGTGCGCTTCACGCACTAAAAGAGGTACTGATTTTTTCAACTGTCTCCTAAAAAAAAAAGTATGTTTTTTTGCTAATTATCTTCGTAACGGCGGAATCGATTTGGATGAAATTTTGAAAATGTATAGTTCGTGACCTAAAATAAAATATGGGCTACTTTTTATCGGGGTTCAAACCCTAGGTCTATAAACGACTAAGAAGTACTGTTTTTTAATTCGGAACGTGAAGAGTTTGTTTGTTTGTCTGCTACCACTTTTCTCCGAAACGGCTGATCCGATTGAAATGTGGATTCTTGAAATCGATTTGTATGACTTGAAAGATAGGTTTTATCTTTACAAGTCAATAGAGGGCGCTGAAAAAAACGAAGGAAACAAATCCTTGGTTTTAACATTTTGCAAAATTGGTTCAACGTAAAATATAATATACTGCTTATATGTAATAATTATACATACATAAGTATTCATTATATTGATACAAGTGCAATGATATGACCAATGATAATAAACCTAGGAATCGAACCCACAACCTTCTGCGTCTCAGATTTCCGATCCCGCAAATTACAAATGTTTGTACGATGTGCAAATGTTTGTCTCGGGTCTGGGTGTTTTCTATGTATAATATGTATGTATTTACAAAAAAAAGCATATAAGTAGTATATCAGTTATGAAGTTCCAAGTTTTTCTTACTTTGGGGCTAGATGATGCTCTGTGAAAATGTACAGCTTTATTTATGATTGACTATGTATTTGTTTCTTTATTTTCAGGGTAAATTCAAATGGATGCGTCGATCTAGGATACGCACAACCGTCACAGGGGAACCAAAGCTACTGGACAAGATAACGCCAATCGATTTGCACACATTGCAGTATTGCAGGTGAGACATTTGCATACATTGCAGTATTGCAGGTGAGACATTTGCATACATTGTGGTATTGCAGGTGAGACATTTGTATACGTTGCAGTATTGCAGGTGAGACATTTGCATACATTGCAGTTTTGCAGGTAATTTGACGTTCTAAGATTTTTGACATAAAAACGAATAATAATTTATTTATTTATTCGGGTAAATAAATAAAAAAACAAATCAAACACGCTCACGACTGTACTCCGCATGACGGACATCCTTAGATACATACTCAATGCGTAGATCTTTGAGGGTACCAAATAGAGGGTAGTCAGAGACATATCCAAACTGTATATTTGGCAAATGCCCGGAAATTAATAGACATTCAAAAGGCATACATAGTCCTGACCCCACACTAGGATTCCTTGTGTCGTGGGTATCAGTAACTACGAGTACCGAGGTACCACAAAACTAGACCCGGAACAAATATCCACATAAAATACTTTTTATTGAGCACAAGGTACTGCTCTTCGCCCGCGTGGTACCAGGATCAAAGGTAACCGATGAAAACTAGCTTTTGCCGTTAAGGCAGCGTTAGCAAGAAAAGCATTCGCTCGACCGTTTTTTAGTCGACTTCGAAAATATTGATATCCGTATAAAGCACTTTTATTTTACCAGGATTATATACAGCCCTAGTCGAAGCCGAGCACTTTTATTTTAACGGGATTATATACAGCTCAAGTCGAAGTCGTGTCGACATAAAGCACTTATATTTTACCAGTATTATATACAGCCCTAGTCGAAGCCGTGGTCTAAGGCTAGTTTCACACACTTAGATGTTCTGTTGCAGATATCCCCCGATGAGGCACGATCAAGATGAATCTGTTCCCGAACCGAACTGCGCTGAGGCGGAAAACCACACGCTTTGCACGAAAGTGCTGCCGTTCTTGGCTTTGAACGAGGTAAAGTTGAAAGTTGTCTGGAAGAGATACTCCCGCGATTAGTCATAGTCATATAATTTATTCACCTTCGGAACACAGGGAACACTTGGTTTTGTTTCTTCATACATAAATTATTTAGCGGCTTGTACATAGGCCTTTTCAGATTGTAAATAATTGTAAAAAATAACACATAATTATATGAGAAAAAACAAAACAAATAGTAGCAATCCGTCAAATTACGATCAAACAATAAGTGTTGCCATGTCATATACTAATTTTCTACTAAAATCCTAAGAAAATTAAGTTAGCGGCTGTAAAGAGGTCTTGTCAAACAGCCTTGACAAGACCTCTATATAGCCGCTAATTTAATTTACTAAGTTAGCGGCTGTAAAGTACTAAATTTGATTAGCTTGTAATTTGCTCTGTTTGAAGTTGTAAACAGCATATAATGTGGTGTATATAGAGTTTCTAAGCTGCATTTTTTTATTTAGTTCACATTTTCAAACCACGCGCGCCAGTCTCACAATCTTTTATTATGCTCTCCAGCCAAAGGTTGTAAAGAGATCGCTTCTAAGTGATAAGACAGCCCATTGTGCATTCATAAGGTTTTGTTAATTATGGTATTTGTTTAATACCAGTAATATAACTTATACATCAGAATAACACATAGGTTACTTTTTATCCGGGTACCACGCGGGCGAAGCCGTGGCCAGAAGCTAGTGAATAAATAATGCTGGACATTTTTACATTTTCTTCACTAGTGAATAGTATGAAGAGAGAAAGTTTGTATGTTTATATGTAGGAGGAAATGCTGGTCTGATTTAAAAAAAAATTCTCCATTATATAGTATATTATGCCGTTAAAATGAAAGGGTATTTCGTGGTAACCGATTCTTACGAACGCTGCCTTAACTGTACCTAAGATACTTTTTATCGCGGGCGAAGCCGTGGCTAGTAGTGTTTTGATGACCTCTGTGGCGCAGTGGGGCGAAGGCCCGCCTGAGATGCAGAAGGTTGCGGGTTCGATTTCAACCACGGGACAAATGTTTGCATGATCTGCAGATATTTGTCTCAAGTCTTGGGTGTTTTCTATGTACGTAATAGGTATGTGTTTACAAAAAAGGGTATATAAGTAGTATATCAGTTATGTAGTTTCAATAATACAAGCTCTGCTTAGTTTGGGGCTAGATGATGCTGTGTGAAAAATGTCTCCCGTTATTATTATTTTTATATGGTCGTTAACGTGTGTGGTTGAAATTAAATAAATTAATTGAAATTGTGTTAAAACCTTGCAGGTATTTATAGGAGAGAGTGTGACTTCGCGGGTTTCACTGCTTCGACTGCAGATAGATAACGGGAAATGGACGCACACGAAGAGCTCAGGCCTTTGCGTCACCACCGGGACCGGAAGTACTTCCTGGCATTACAGGTAGGTACTAAAAAAAAACACGTACATGACTGTATTCTTCAGGCTGGACATTCTCAGATACATGTGCGTAGATCTTTAAAGACTCCAAGCAGGGGGTAGTCAGAGGCATGTCCAAACATTATATTTGGCATGCCCGCATTTTGCAAGTTAGCATTCCACGTGACTGGTTGCAAACCCTTCGCCGCCAAACATAATATTTTATAATATCTGGTTTTATACAATGCACTATAAGTACAGTGAAAAAGTAAAATTTAAGTTAATTTAGAATTCGTTCATATAAAAAAATAAATAATCTTAAACCTGAATATCCTACAAAAATTCAACCTCCGTAGGACTCGAATCGGCGACCACAGTAACAGGAACAGATGGTAGATAAAACCGACGTTTCAAAGAGATCCTTATGATTTTAAAGAACAAATGAATTTTGAATTTGACATTGACTCAAAGTGATCCTTGTGATTTTATTGAATTTTGACTTTGACATTGACTCAAAGTGATCCTTGTGATTTTAATGAATTAGGACTTTGACTTTGACTCAAAGTGATCCTTGTGATTTTAATGAATTAGGACTTTGACTTTGACTCAAAGTGATCCTTGTGATTTTAATGAATTAGGACTTTGACTTTGACTCAAAGTGATCCTTGTGATTTTAATGAATTAGGACTTTGACTTTGACTCAAAGTGATCCTTGTGATTTGAATGGATTTTGACTTTGACTTTCCACTCCCGTCCCCTGTTCAACTGAGTTTGAACTATTGGAATATTACAAAATATTGTGTTTCCCCTTAAAGATGATGAAACTCATGGAATATGATTATATAGGATATGTATATATTTTGGACAATGGATATATTTAGGAATATGAGGAAACCGGCTCATGGCTATAATTTGCTTTGAATTCGAGGGGCTGAGTGGTACACTTTTCAAACTGAACAAATGGTTGACTTAACATGATTAAAAAAATACTCTCGCTTACGATTATATTCCCCATGATAGATTTCCATACTCAGTACGCAGAGCTGTGATTATCCCTAGTAGGGGGTAGTCAGAGATACGTCCAAACATAATCTGGCACATGTCCGCGTTTTGAAAAGGTATTAGCATTCCACGTGACAGGTTGCAAGCCCATGGACGTTTATTGGAACTGTATAATGTCCCAAAAATTAAAAAAAAAAAAAAAATTATATTAGTTGTTCTGATTTTATAATATCCCGAAAAAATATCTTCAGCGGGACTTGATCCTGCGACCTCCCGCTTAGATAGATTTTGCCGACACACGTTATTAGGGGGCGTTGCAATAAACCGGTAAAGTATTTTTTTAATGAATGTATTCGTCCATTGTGCATTTCTTTTGTTTTTTTATTGTTTATTTGTTTTGTACCTACTACAAATTTAAATGATAATATTTCCCTACCCAATAAGTTGCATGTACTAATTAGTTCTTAAGTAATTACCTACCTACTATTGTGTACCCACGATTAGCTCAGTTAATTAAGTAAATTAAGTTTTCCCATACAAGTGAATTTGTAAATTCTTATGAGAAATAAATATATCTTAAACCGCAAATTGGTGTTATGCACAATAAGATTTTATCTATCTATTTTTAAAGTAAATATATGTTTTTAGTATTAACTGCCTACGCACGCACTCAGTACTCGAGCTTATGAAAATCCTCTCCGAAGAGCTGCGAATAAAAGTGGACACGCGCCTAGAGACGGCAAGAGAGATCGCTGAAATGTACAACCAACGACTCATGTTCCCGCCAGGTAATAACACCCATCAGTCATAACATAGGGGCCGTTCAAATATTACGTAAGCGGATTTATTACAATTATTTACCCCCCCATCCCCCTTGTCAGCAAAAGTAAGCAAAGCTCTTACCCCTTCCCCCTATGCTTACGTAAACATTTTTCAATTATAAATGTATCTTTTTTTAAAAAATGAAATTTAGACAAGTGAATAGCGCGCGGTAATTCCTCTAATCGGTTCTAAAGCGAGTGCCTAAACGTATGCATTACTTGCGGGAATCCTCGAAAATGCGTTTCGTTTTCAAGCATAGATAATGTGAGGGTTGCCATTCGTGTAAAAAAGTAAATAACTACCGATGACGTAATCATCATCTAGACTCCCCTACCCCCCATGTCATCCAAAATAAGCAAAACAAAGACCCCTCCGCCCCCCAATAGTGCTTACGTAATACTTGAACGGCCCCATATACAAATAGACACATAGACACACAGTCACATAGACGGCTAGGAAAATCCCCGAAATATACAATCAACGACTCATGTTCCCGCCAGGTAATAACACCCATCAGTCATAACATATACAAATAGACACATAGACACACAGTCACATAGACGGCTAGGAAAATCGCCGAAATATACAATCAACGACTCATGTTTCCGCCAGGTAATAACACCCATCAGCCATAACATATACAAAATAGACACATAGACACATAGACACACAGTCACATAGACGGCTAGGAAAATCGCCGAAATATACAATCAACGACTCATGTTCCCGCCAGGTAATAACACCCATCAGCCATAACATATACAAAATAGACACATAGACACATAGACACACAGTCACATAGACGGCTAGGAAAATCGCCGAAATATACAATCAACGACTCATGTTCCCGCCAGGTAATAACACCCATCAGCCATAACATATACAAAATAGACACATAGACACACAGTCACATAGACGGCTAGGGAAATCGCCGAAATGTACAATCTACGGCTTATGTCGTAGATTGTACATACATCTAGTATGTAGCAAACATACATCCATCCTCACAAACTTTCGCGTTTATAATAGTAGTAGGATATAAAAAAAAATGTTAATTTTAAAACTGTATATTGAAATGTTGTGTCTATTTATCTAGATTCAGAGCAGTTGGCTTACTCTGTGCGAGAGTATATCACGTTTGAGGAATGGCCGACGCCGCGCGGACTCCGGGTCAGGGACAAGGCGGCCACGGTCGGGGTCAGGTCACACTGCTGCGATGCTGGTACGTTGCTGATTTTCACATTCTGACATGTTTTACACTAATATAATAAAGGGTAAAGTTTTTATGTAGGGAAACTACTTTTACAATTTCAAAAAATATTTCACTATAAAATAAAATACTTGTCATTTTTCACGAAGCATCATCTAGCCCCAAACTAAGCAGAGCTTGTATTATGGGAACTACATGACTGATACATTCTAATTATATCCTTTTTTTTGTAAATATACATAAAATATATTATACTCATATTTATTATAAAAAACTCAGAAGAAACACATATATCTAAGAAATAGTATATGGTTCTTTGTGATTCATTACTGGGGCCGAAGGCAACAGCAAGAGGCCCTTTGTACAAATCAAATATTATATATGTTACATTGAAAGTGTAGGCGAGACAGATTTAATACTATTGCCCAAACCTGTCCCTCTCGCACTGCGCGGATTTTTGCATGTGGTGACTGTGACGTAAACGTATCACATATTTTACGATACGGCCGACCTCGGACCTCAGCCTACCTCGTCCTATCGCAGCCGCGTTTTCACTTCTTTTGCTCGGCTAATAAGGGTCGTAGCGTGACGTTAGATAGCCTATAATCTTCCTCAAAAATTAAGCTACTTGTATCAAATGCAAAAATAATATTTGTTTTTTTTTTGTTTGAACGCGCTAATCTCTAGAACTACCGGCCAGATTTGAAAAAATCTTTTTGCATTTTTAGCCTAGTTCATGGGGAAGGTTATAGGCTATTTAGCATCGGGCCATGCGACGCGGTGGATCGGCCGCGGTACAGCTAGTGATCGATAAACTTATTTTCAGGTTTGGTCATAGACGGCAGCGTATCGTTTCCTTTCAACGATGGCACTGAGGCGATGTTGGAGATACTGCCTGAAGACTCCCTCATGACTGTACACATGGACGACGCTTTGCCTTATTAATTAAGGGGAAGGTGGCATTTTATTATTAAATGGTCGCTCTCGTTGGCGCGCCGGCTGAGCGGCCGCGTGAGACGCAAGAGACGCAAGAGATGCGGGTTCTATCAACACGGGACAAATGTGTAGGGATGAAAACGCGCAAATGGATATTTGAATAAAATTATTATCAAGTGGGAAGTGGCCATTATAGGACTAAGTGGTCGATGTGGGACGATAAGTTTTATTATGTAGTAGACGATGTCGGTGGCACGGTGGTTGTGTAGCCGGCTGTGACGTAAGAGGTGCGGTTTCGATTCCCGCTGCGGGTTTAATGTTTGCATATAAGTTCCGGGTCCGGGCGTTGTGGTAGCATTGTACCCGTGGTTCCTGATAACCATGACACAGGGAATCCCAGTGTGTGGTCTGGACTGTGTAATGACTGTTGGGTGTTTATATTTAACTGTTATAATTTGTATAAACGTATAATTATTGTAGGGTGTAAAATGACAACTCTCGAAAAATACGCACATGTTCATTGACCCGAAGTAGATAAAAACAGAATCGTTTTATTCCAAAGGATGGTTCTTTCTATGGCTGTTTTCATATAAGTATTGAAATATCGGTTTGCAGAAAACCTAGGGTCACGGATATGCTAGGAGCTATAAAGGAGGTTCAAACCTGAAATAAACACTATAGTCATCATCAGCAGCATGTACAAGTCCACTGCTGGACACAGTTCTCCCCCAAAGAGTGAGAAGACGAACGATTTTAGGCGACCCAAATCAACTTTCCCGCAACTTTTAAAATGCCATCGGTACATCGGACGGGGGGCCTTCCTACACTGCATTGTCTGGTTTGTGGTCGCCATTCGAGAAACTTTCTATCTCAGCGATTGTTCAAAATTATTTATTTTTTACCCTCGTTGTGAGAAACCCGTAAAAGCCGTAGTAAAAAATAAACGACATCTTCTGCAATTTAAATCAATTGAAATGCGGTTTCTTGCAATTGATTTGTATGAATTCAATGATGGTGTTTAAGCAGATGTAATCGCTACAACAGTGTAACAAAACACAAGGGGGGCTGCAATAGACGATGGAGAATAATAGGAGATTATAAAATTCAAAAATTAAATATTTCGAAAAAAAAACGAACTTGTTCATCGAGATTCACGGTCTGAAGGTCCCGTTTAAGTTCCGGCAGTAGTCTTGTTACGCCCTTTGTTTTATCTCCGGAAATTAGGTTTTTATTTTGGTATATATCGTATGTACAGGTTGTCCCTAACCATGATTTTATTGAAAAAAAGGCGAAATTATCTCTAATTTTGTAGTGGAATGCCCCGCGACTTCGTCTGTGTTGATTTATTTTTAACCTTAAAAATGTTATTGTGGCTTCACTATAAATAGCTTATCGGGTCGCTTACTTTTTTAGATCTACTGATAATGGTTATTCCATCTTTCGAGATTGTATACTTGTTCTGGGACGCTCTGCATAATCGCTTACCCTTATTTTATTAGCTAAAAAGTAGTGAACTATAGTTTTAATAAAATTCAAAATTTCATCGGTACAGTCGTTACGAAGACAATCGGAGCTGCATAGTGCAGCTGGTTATCCCTCTAGTGTCTTAAGTTTTGGTAAGGGAAAGTATTTCTTGCTTTTTAATCTGTGATTTCGAAGACGTTTTTAGTACATTTATGTTAATCATAGTTTTTAAGCGAAAATGTGCTTTTGTAAGACTGACTGTTTTTAATAATATATCCCAAAATAGACAGAAATGACTTAAAAATGTCGACCAAAAACGATACAAAAACCTACATTTTACTATTGAAACAACAATATTACAGTAAACGGCGCTTTTAACGGCACTTTTCCTAGAATAATAAGAATTTATTTAGAATGTGGCTTTTGAAATAGTAATTATAGATAACTTATAAAGATGGTTCTTATTACGCTTGTATTGAAATTGTTGAATTTTAGGTTAGTAAAAATAGTTAGATCTAAGATAAAATTGCTTGATATCCTAGCAAGAAATTATTGTACATTTTCTGGTTTACGGACATTTACTATACGTCCATTATATAATAATAATAGGATTTAGTTCAAGATATTATTTAAAAAATAAATAAGTTTTAATGCTATATTACTATGAAAATAAGGTAGGTTAGTACAGTCAATTGCAATCTATTCTCGACGCTTTTATCAACAACATTTTTTTTTGTTTTTTGGAGTCGACTGTACGGTAACTTATTTAAGAGTGCATCTGGTAGTTTTGCTACTTATAAACATAAACTGGTAAAATATATTTGATTACATAAGTTTTTAATATTAGTTAGATTTTGTATTTATTGTCAATAATTTGCTTGAGAACCGACTAGAAATAATTTCATACTTTAAGATACCTATAAATTACACATGTTTTTTACATCACAAAATTATTAAGTACAATTTGGTCGATGAATATACATGTTTTTCTTTACCTCAAGCTTTTCAATTCTTCATCATCTTAACCATAGTTCTCTTAGGCCTCAAAAAACTCACCTCTTAAACTCTAGGCGTTTATTTTATTAAATAGACAAAGTTTTACTGTGTGGCGCAGAGGAAAAATAAAACAAAAAAATCTTTACAACCAGTATATTTGTTAAAAAAATTCGTACACTGTTTACATCGATACCGTTCCAGAACCCCATTGTATTAAAAAAATATTAGTCGGAAAACTAAATATAAAATAATTAGACGGGAAAACCAAAAACCAATGGGGTAGTTATGAAACGTGTATCGAAAAATTCGTTGTACACAAAACACGATACCTACAAAAAGCAACTTAATTTAAGCCCAAAATAGCACCGAAATTGGACGGAGTTGGCAATACTATAATAAAATAAAATAAACACTAAATTAACTTAAAATATGGCATCCAATTGCAATAAAAAAAAGTATAAAGGAAAGTAGCCGATACCCGCCACCTGAAGGATCCGTTTGGACTGGTATCATTTTACAATAAAAGGTTTTTTTAATATGCGTATGTTAATATATGATTATACTTAAAACATATTATGACATGTTTTTATTAGGTAAAATTTTAGTGAGAAGCTAATATAAAAAAATACACTGGAAACTGTTTACATAATTGAAACATGGAAAATGGTTGCAGGTCGTTTACAATAAAAATACGACTTCAATAATTAATTTGGCGCATTTTTATGGTCTTTTTCGATACGTTAATGACATAGTCTATGGTTTGATATTAACAATTAGAAGCCAGTCTGCACAAATCCCATGGAAAATCCTTAATTAACCGGAGATCAACGAAATCACATGTATTGTTGATCATTTGTTTTGTCCATATATCGCTTTCACTTTCAACGTTCCTTTTCCTTAATGCACTACCTAACGCATTCAAGAAGGCATGCCTCTTATTAACAACTAGGTAAACGACCGCCGATACTTCGTCATTTATTTTACAAAGCTATAGGAAGATTGAGAAGATCTTGAAATGAAATACGAAACAGCGAATGCGTTTAGGCTATCAACAATACATGCAATAGACGCAAGATGTATTGAAAGTTAAAACAGGCAAGTTGAAGATGAAAACGCACAAGTGTGTACACACCTATCTACAATTCATTACGTAATGCAAGGCAACCTTTATTACTTAATAACATAAGATTAAAATTACTACAGGACGGAAACACAAAGCACGAATTATCACAAAACAAATAAATTATTGATGCTGAGGTGAATAAAACATATTTTTCTTTTATTCATGTATTTTTTTTATGTGTAACCTTAATGGTTTTACAAAATTTAGTGGATTTAGGCATAGACTATTTTTTTTTTATATTTAATCACCTCACCTATTATTTTTATAAAACATACTGGTAAATCACTAGAATTACTTACTAATTATGACTCATTATTGTGCATTATGAACACAACTTTAGTTTTCGTTAAAATACTTAAAATAACTGGTTTGTTTTATAAAATACGTTCACATAAAAATGTAATAAAATGGCTGTGATGTTGTTGTTAGGCAGTGTCTTAAACACATTCATAATATTAGGAAAACGCGGCCGCAAATAGTTTTAACTTTTCATTGGAAAGTACGAAAATATTCCATATTTCATGAAAATACTTCATCGTAACTCATAAATGTAACTTAAAATCAATTGAACTTAAATATTCGATGCAAAATTTCGATTTTAATGCTAATATTAAAACGTTATGTTTATTTATTCAAATTTCGCTACCGTCAAAAGACAAATAATTTTCACAGTAGCCGTTACCATAATTTTCAATATCAGGCCATATATTGTCTGTAGGTATTTTTTTTAATATGGGCTTGTTTTTTAACTGGTATGTATAGTCTAAATACTTGATATGGCCAGTACTGACATGTATACAAGGTAGATAACCAGACATAACCAGATAAAAGTAATACACCAGTTTCTACTGAAACACACTAGATATAGCCAGTTTCAACTGTAACACACTAGATATAGCCCGTTTCAACTATAACCCACCAGTATATAGCCAGTTTCAACTGTAAACCACCAGTAACACACTAGATATAGCCCATTTCAAATGTAATACACCTACGAGATATAATTTTATCCAATTTAAACTGGTATAGACAGTCTGGACTGGTACGCATACTAGTTATAACGGGTTTTAACTGGTATGTGAGTAGCCAGTGTTAGTGTAAGGGCCGCTGTACAACGAGCTACCGGTCCTGGAGTAAGTCTTGGGATTGCGTCGACGCGCGAGAATGCATGCTATGGCAGCTATAACGCAAATCATGAGAATGATGCCCGCTATGCAGATACCGATCGCGAAGTTCCTCTGCGATATGCAAATTTCGTCCTCTTTCTGGAAAAAATGCATTCATTTAAAATATTTATGTAGTAGTTTTTTTTCTTTCAATACATGACTAGACATTGTTGAAAGATGAAAAACATTTATTTAGCAGGACATAAAAAAAAAACAACAAATTTTGCAACAAAGTTAGGATGGTGGGATAAGTTATAAAAAGTATATATAAGTTAAAATAGCCTACTTAAAAGGTATAACTGAACCAGAAATGCCCCACGCACCTTACTAATCCACAAACAGCTCACCCACCAAAAAGGTTCAGCTCAGCATAGTGCTAGGTACGTGGCAACCTTCTTAGTATTCTGCTGACTCATTTTCACATTCAACTAATAACTAAATATGTTACCTTTTCGCTAGTGACGTCATCATTGTCAGGGGAGTCTGCTTCATTCACGAATAGTCCTGAGAACACCTCTACAGTCGCGGGTGAGCCTTCATCATCAGTGTCACGACGTGTTCTAGGCTTATGCGTGCAGGGCTCCTAGAATACAAATACAACACATGAGTTAAAAGATACTTAATTTGAGCAATGATGAAATCTTTAAGCTTGAAATACTTGTCATAGGAAATTTCGCTCTTGTTTAGGTCTATTTTAACAGTTTTTTTAAAGGCGATGAAAGTGCCATTTGATCAGGTGTGTCTATGTGATTTCAATAAAGCTTTGACTTTGAAATAGAAAGAGTCAGAGAAAACACGAAACGACGTTACGAAGAATATTGATGTAACTATTATTAATGACTTTACTGACGAACTTTGTAACTGTAAACAAAGAGTTAAAATTGGGGAAGTAGTTAGCGAGGTTGCCTTTGATGTTCCACAAGGGAACGTGATGGCGTTAAAAATCTGTCGAAATCACATAATCATTCGTAGGACCGATCCCCAGTCGATGTAATGATTGCTGGGAGTCTCAAATTTGTTACAGATACAAAAGCTCAGGACGAAATACTTTGAAAACTCTTGACTACAAATCATAGTCCCAGATTAAGATGGCGGATCGAGTTGGACTCGTTTGAGAAGCATTGGTCCTCATTAGCAAATTAGATAGTTTCAAGGAGGAATGGAGATAGGAAGACCTTTGCCCTACAGTGGGACGATGCAGGCTGATAATAATAATAATAATAACAACGGGCCCACCCTGACGAAGACTCGGAATTATTCAAAACATGTGTCTTCACTTATAGTATCCACAGTACGTGAAAATCCCGTATTCATAGAATGTTCTCAAGCTGTCTTCATCAATTACTCACACAATCCGTGGGATGGTTCAATTCGCACAACTTGACATCGCAAGTGAAGTAAACGCTGGCGGAATGCGGGAACCGGTACGCTTGGAAGGACACCTTCGCCTCCTGCTTGTCGGGTGCGTACTGGAACATGCCCATTATCTCTCCGTCTAATGGGCATCTGGAATCACAAAGAACAAAATTAAGGTGAAAAATCACTTTTCCAAAACCTACTTTTTGTAGTATCTACGAGTACAGTCAGCGATAAAAGTATATTAACAGCTTCGATTTTCGTTACTCTAAATATTTCTGGAGCCTTTTGGCTTTATTTTAATGTATTGTGCCACGTTTGAAGGTCCGCTTTAGCCGTTACCTGTTTGCAATCTAAAGTTGATTTTCGGCTGTAAACAGAACTGTAACCTAATTGTAATCAGAAATTATACAACAACTCACCAACTTTATAAGATAACTCTAGTCTTGTCCTTTTCGAACACTAAACAAGGAATAGAGGCGGACAACTTTTATGAAGCTGATTAATTTACATTTATGAATAAGGGTGTAAGCAATTTTTGCATGTTCTGCAGATATTTTTCTAAGCGGGTCTGTACTCTTAGTTCCTGATACTCATGATACAGGAAATCTAGTGTGGAGTCAGGACTAACTGTTGGGTGTAGGTACAAAACATAGAAATGGGATGCTGCTACGGATGGTGAGACTAAATCCACTCACCCATCATCAGTGATCAGTCCAACATCCGAACCCAGTCCATCGCCAGCCATGCATTCCGATACCAAGAATCCATATTTCTGCTGCTTCTCCAAGGAAACCACCATGGTCAGGGTGTCGCCTATCTGTACCTCTGACGCCACCTGAAAAACATCATGTGAATACTTTACCATGGGTATGGTAAATAATGCAGATTGAAGTGGTCATATACAACGTCCTATTCAGAACAAAGTCGGTAGTGTGTCCTCCATTTTCAAAGAGGAATCACCAGGCTGATCTATCTGATCCACATGCTCGGAGGTCTATGTCCACCATTTTCAAAGGGGAACCACCGGGCTGATCTATCTGATCCCTATGCTCGGAGTTCTATGTCCTCCATTTTCAAAGGGGAACCACCGGGCTGATCTATCTGATCCCTATGCTCGGAGTTCTATGTCCTCCATTTTCAAAGGGGAACCACCGGGCTGATCTATCTGATCCATTTGCTCGGAGTTCTATGTCCTCCATTTTCAAAGGGGAACCACCGGGCTGATCTACCTGATCCAAACGCTCGGAGTTCTACGACAAACATTTGTCATCGGGGGTGCTAATTATGTTCGACGTCCCGGAAAATCTCTTAAACGTGTTTCGGACATAAGAACCGAAGGGAGAGGCCTATATCTAGCATTGGGCTAATGTGGGATATGTTAATAATGATAGTTAGGTTTATGCATAACACGATTGGAGGTATGTCCTCCGTTTGCAAAGGGGAAGATCTTCCATTGGCCTGATTCATTTGATCCACTTTTCCGGAGTCCTAGGACCTACTGTTTGTCTGAGGTATTAAATAGGTTTAGGTTGCGTTAAAACTCGACATGCGCGATCTAGACACTTCGACGGCCATCTGTGTATTGTATGTGGTAGCTCTTCGTATATTAGTAGTTCGTTGATGTTGATGTAACGTAGATCAAATGTGGCGAGGCAAGTCACTGTAGTTAGAATGAATTTAGAATTTCCTCTATGTCGAAAAGTTGCTCCGGAAACGGCGTAAATTAATGTACAAATTTTAAATTCATGTATTGTAAGTTGACGTTTCTTTATGATCATTGTGATTACAAATAAAACTTATGGACTTTGACTTTGTTCGAGAAGTTACGTGAAATTAAACTTACATGTTTATCCTTAGGGTCTCCTCTGTATATTTTCATCGATACAGACGGCATCCATCCTGTCTCTAGGTCAAAGGAGTCGTCGATACTGCGGACAAAAATCATCTTAAAAACATGGCCAATGAAGGTAACCTGTTTCTTTCATCAAGCTGCAGCACCAGTTACACCATTACTCTGCTTGCATGTGTTACGGTTTGAAGAGTATAAATGCCGGTGTAATTAAAGGCACAAGAGAATTTTTACCCGTTATGTCGTAGACCGCTTACCAATAGAGCCGTACGCTAGTTTGCCACTTTAGTAGTATAAAAAAAACTTAATTCTCCGTGATTGGTTGTAGAGCATAAAAGATACGTTGACTTTGAATTGGAGCGAAGCTAGACGCATGTGTCATATTTAAGAGGAAACCTACTCTTGGTATATTAACGGATGAACCCTAGCTGCTTGCTCATTTAATATAATGATATTAACCCCGGCGGGTTGTACCCGCTACGCTGCTTTGGGGCCGTTCAAGTATTACGTAAGCACTATTGGGGGGCGGAGGGGTCTTTGTTTTGCTTATTTTGGATGACATGGGGGGTAGGGGAGTCTAGATGATGATTACGTCATCGGTAGTTATTTACTTTTTTACACGAATGGCAACCCTCACATTACCCTCACATAAGTTTGTTATGTTCATAAGATTATAATATTTTTGTCCCTTACTCTATGTTGAATACTGTATCAGTAAAATCTAATCTCTATCCTAAATCTATTCTTATTTTTGAAATTATAAATATAACATTATACTCATAAATAAAAAAAGATTTATAATTGAAAAATGTTTACGTAAGCATAGGGGGAAGGGGTAAGAGCTTTGCTTACTTTTGCTGACAAGGGGGATGGGGGGGTAAATAATTGTAATAAATCTGCTTACGTAATATTTGAACGGCCCCTTTTAGCTAAAATATGTAAAGAATTTTAAATAATACGTACTTATTAGTATCGGCGCTCGTCAGCCTAGCAGCTTTGGGGTACACGTGGAATTGCGAGAGGGCACGGCGTCGGTAGCGGCATCTTACATGGTAGCCCCTCCCCTGACCTGTGACTAACTTCAGGTGGGGCTGGACGATGATGTTGTTGTAATATTCTACAGTGTCGTCATCCTGGAAAGAAAGATATATACAGTTCTGGCATTATAAAAAACAACAGTAGTAAAAAGTGGCAATAGAACTGAAACTAGCAATAGATTTCCAAATTCAGATGTATTAGAAATAATGTATAGACAACTTCAGTGGCGCGGGCGGATGAGTAGCCGGCTATGACGCAAGAGGAACAAATTTTTGCATGTTCTGCAGGTATTAGTTTCTGGTACCCAAGATACAAGGAATCCTAGTTTTGGGTCAGAACTATGAATAGTGTGTGTTTAATTTTAAAGTGCCCAAGACCTGTCCAGACACGCTATGTTGGGACCCCATCTAAAGTTGTAAACTATCCCTCTCACTCGCTAACTCTAACCCTGTCCTTTTCTAACAAGAAACAAAGGATAGAGGTAGACAACTTTGAGCACGCTGCTGAAGTTAATGAGTGATTAAAGTGCCGTGTTGGCCTAGAGGGCGATACCCCGACTTCTGATCCGGAGGTCGAGGGTTCGAACCCGGTCGTGCACCAATGGATTTTTCCACTCGAAAAATGAATGTGCGAATACAAAAATTAGAACCAAAAATTCAAAGGCATGTGCCAATAGTTAGTGTTCCAATAAGAGGCGATGGGCTTGCAACTTTTTAAGGTTGACCTTTTAAGGTAAGACAGGTTGTAAGCCCTTGCAAAACGCGGGCATGTACCAAATATAATGTTTGACCTCCAAACATTATACCCCCTACTTTGTATTCTCAATGATCTACTCAATGAGTATGTATCTGAGTGTCCACCATGGGGAAGACAGTCGTGAGCGTGTTTGTTGTTATTTGGGTTTATGTTTCACTTCATATTTAATACCTATACATTAAATACATAATTTAATGCGTTTGCTAAATAACGCGTGGTGCAAAATATTTCCTCGTAAAGTTACATACAAGGTATTCTCGTGGGAGGTACGGTAGGTATGTTATTTGCGAATTCAACCTTGCAGAGATATACGTAGCTGAGTCATAAGTATTCAAAGTTAAAATAACGAATTATGACCTAACACAAAAAAATCATACAGAATTGTTAGGGTTTTTACACGATTACATATCCCCTCACACACACACACCCTATTACTCACACCAACATACGAATCACACTTTAGCCTTCACCTCGTTCCTCTTCTATCACACCTTTCCAATGCGTAACATAACCCCCTGTAGGGACAAGGCCTTTTCTTTTTCCACTCTTCGCGGTCTTGTGAATCTACTGGGCTGGATAACAGTATCATCAAAATCACAAGGAACACATCCTTCAGATTGAAAGTTAGATTTTTATATAATTAGTGGTAGAAAACATATGTTTTAGTGGTAGCTGTGACGTCAGCAGCTACATCAGTAGGCGGGGCTGAAAACCAGCGTGGCTGAGTACTCGACCTTACATACAGATATACCTACTCACTATACCTGCTTGTTTAAGTGTGAGTATTTTTTTACTAAGTGCTCTCATGATACCTAAGATACAAGCTCACGCTTAATTTGGGTCTCGCTAGAAATTCCACTAAGTAATTAGTATCGTATTTATATATTCTATCTGAATTTTATGAAATTTTACTGATTTTATAACTGGTAGCGACATCTGTCGCCACATGATTAAACTACGTTACATTAACATCTACGAAGAGCAAACTACTGATAAGTACCTATACAAATAGCTACCACATACAATACACAGATGGCTGTCGAAGTGTCTAGATCGCGCAAGTGGAGTTCTAACTAGTATAGTAGAACTTCCCCTTTGCAAATGGACACACTACCAACCATGTTCTCCATATTGGTAATCCCGACTGATTCGCTCTGACAGTGAGAGATTTAGCATAACCTACAGTTGACTAATGATATAATTTGATGAGAGTATGAAAGATGAAATATAAATTGAGGTTAACGAGATCAAAGTTGCCTATTTCGGCAACTGCGTGCGATGAGAAATGTCAAATTACGCAAGAATGTGGCCTTCAGATGGTGATCATCATTAATATACCTGAAGCAAGGGAAAACGGAAAAAGAGACCTATTTTTTTCTGTTACAATCATAAATTGGTGAAAAATTTTAATTACTAAAGCCACGGCACGAGAATTGAGAGAATTGGGTCTAAAATTCATATCTGTCAATTAAATTAAATAAATTGGTGAGATAATGATGAAAAAGTTTTATATGGTTCTATAACGTGTTTACCTTTTTATATTATTTTCCCGACGTTTCACGGGTTGATTAATACTAAATTGGTAAGAAAACAAATTTAGTAGAATAATGAGCTATCCAAAAGGACCATCATCGTCCGATCAGGACCATGAATAAAGTGGGAACAGATTTTTGAGATTCACTGATGAATTTGAAATAAATGGTGACAAAAAGACCACCAATGATTATTCATTGGTAGTACCTACTACCTAGTCTCTGATATGAACCCTGTGTTAGGGCATAGCAACAAGGCGTCAGACCGAGGTTTTTTTTACTTAAGAAGTAGCTAGCTATCTTTGTAGCTAGTCTATTAGGTACTTAAATTTTCGGAGATAGTTGATTTTAAGTGTCTGTTTTAGGTTTCTATAATATTTAGGTGTTCGGTATAAGTGAATTATTCGGTTATTGTAGTATTATTACTTTTTATAAAATGGATACCTAAAACCTTTTTAAAGGTCACACTATGTCATATATTTTCGTACTTATACGCACAAGATAAAATACACATTTTGTACCTAATAAATATATGGTCGTTTCGTTTCTATGACACGTTACGTATTTATTATCTTATGTTATTGGGCATCAGTTTATAATAGTCACAAAGTGATATCTACGAGTGGTACGAGGCACACGTAATTAATATCATACATACCTATATGTGAGAATTTTAGTCACCGATGACAAAAATGCAAAAATGAAAACCGATGGTGGCAAAGAAGCATATGGCCTATCTGTTAGTAATCCATGCTTGCAACACCAGAGGTATCTCACGTACGTTGGCGACCCTGAGACATAAAAGGGGGAAATTCTCATTTACCTGTAATTTCATCATCATTCATGGACGAAATAGGTATGGTGTTAGTACATCCCCGGACGATCTCTTTCACAAGGAGCTCTACTTATCCTAAAAGAAGTAGCACCGACTATCTGCATAACTAATTAGTCAAGTTTTTAATTAAAAAATGGAGCCTCTTTCCTTCAAGACAGACTTTGCATTGGCATTTGAATTAATTAGCACACTAATATGATCAAATTACTGGAACGACAAAATACGGGGGGTTGCGCCTCACATAACAATGAGGGGATGTGACGTCATGTCCGGCTGTCACCGGCGCAGGCGCAAGTAGCATATTATTTGAAAGGAAATTTATCGATTACGAGAAAATTGATTGGAAGTTAAGTCGATCCAAAACGGAATTATATTTAAATTCCGTTTTGGATCGATCTCCAATTCTGTAACAATCTAAAAAAGTGAATAGTGGCTACAAAATTACATTAAAACAAGATAACATTAATTAAGAGGCAAGTTAAATATTATTCTGTATGATACTTTTTTTCGGTAAATAAAATACATTTATTCATACAACTATGCACAGGTACATACAAAAATACAGATGAAACAGCTAGGCTATCTAAAGACCGTTGCAAACGATCTATAGATAGCTCAACTGATCCAGATCACTACTAGATGAAAGCGTCCCCAAAATACTAATAAGACGGTACTTAGATCTTACATTATCGCTATCGTAGAAGCCTAGTGGATGCCAGCCTTTATTAAAATGCGACCGGTATCCACGTAAAGTATGACAGGTGACCTTTGTAGCGGCCTTGAAGGACCAACTGTGGTCGAGATTGGCACATGTGCTCAAAAATAAGGCTGTTTTCTCTTTAAGTGGAGTCTGTCCCTTTTATATGTTCAGAAGACAATTACCTTGTTTAATAATTTGAAAAAGTAACACAAAGGAGGCTACATACTACATTATATTATTCTTAAAAGAACTTTTGCTAGGTGTGTGTAGTGTAGAGCGAAAACTTCTTTGAGTAAATTCGTCACCTACTTGGAAGTTATGAAAGACGTTGTTAATTACGCTATGACGACTGGCGATCATTTGTACTGCCATTATTTCAAGTTGAAGGGACTCGTTTATAATAACATAACACGGATTACGGAACTTAAATAAATAACTTTAAATAAATAAATAATGCTACACATTTTTCCCACATCATCTAGCCCCAAACTAAGCAAAGCTTGTGTTATAAGAACTACATGACAGATGTACTACTTATATACTTTTTAATCTTAATACATAATTGTATAACCTTTCATAAATACCATGTAACTACTCCGACCTACTACATTATTGGTAATTTATTCGTTTATGTAATAACATTACTTATACATTGAAAACAGAAAAATATAAAAACTAGAAAAGAAACACTGTTACTGTAGAAATGGGACAATAATTGCTTTAGTTTTAGGTACCAAGGTATTCGTTAGAGTCTGTTCTTTATTTGTAAAGTAAATTAAAGTACATATTTATTGCAACAACTGTGTATAAAGGTGGTGGGTATTGTTTAAAAAGTTTCAACATCTTGCCCATTTCGGACATACAATATTAGTCTTAAATCTAGTTACACTATGGTTGGAATTTTCTTAATAAATAAGAAGGAACCTATAATTTAAAACTACCTAACTTAAAACCATACCTATTTGTTAACTGTTCGATATAATTATGCTAAGCCAATATTTGAGTTTTCCTTTCACGCAAATTTCACGAAAAACTTGGCAGCACGTGACATCTCACAAGCTAATGTCATTTCCATACAATTCAACGCCAACAGAAAATGGTTGTTGTCTAAGGGGCCTGGGCTGTCACAAAGGGCTATATCAATACCGTTCACGTTGATAAAATAGCTCACAAGGATTTTTGGGGTAACGAGATAAAATTCTTAACGAGTAGGTACGCATGAGAAAGCATGAGAGTCCATGACATCGCAGATAAGCTGCAGGAGGCTGAGGTGGTATGGACATGTCAGAAGGAGACCACCTGACTACATTGGAAACCAGGCACTAGAACTGTAACCCGGTAGAAGACCTTAAGGGAGAGCCAAGATGGACAGATGTGTTGCGGAAAGATGCATGCAATGTTGCCGCTCAAGACATCTCAAGTATAGAGTGAAGTGGAGGAAAACAGCAGGTATGCTGACTCTATCACCAGTGGGATAAGAGAGAGAAACTTGGAAGAGAGAGAGAGACTGTGCGTAGTTTTTGATTTCCTAGACTTAAAACTTATTTATATTCTTATTTAATGTATGTAAGTAGTATATAACTATGCTCTACTCACCTACATAGATCATCATTTTAAAACAGCATTTAGAGATTCACAGATAAATCTACTCGTACGTATCTCATTCGTTTGTTCGTTCGATCTTGAAAACATAATTGTAGATGTAGCCATTTTGTTTATTAGCTAGCTGTAGGCCGTGGTTTTACTCATTTTGTGATGGATATATTGTATGAGGTACCTTCCTGCGTTTATTTTTTACCGGTGACGTAAGAAGCCTGTATATGCGTTTGTCATTAGAGATAGTTCGTTTGCATGTGTGTCGTTTATTCCGTTTATCGTACTAAAAGCGGTTTTAATTCAGCGCAATCAATTTGTATGGCTTTAAGGATAGTTATATTTCTACAGGTGCAGCAATACTCAAATTGTCTTGTTGTGTCTGCGGTGATAAGACATTGCTACAATGTCTATTAATGGAACCGCCATTTTGTTTTTGCAAGTTCTAATTTTAAAAACATTAGCTCTATTCGTGTTCTGACAGACCGTATTTCATAATATACCATGAGATGACCGTTGGAGAGATGTTATCTAGATTTTATAAATACTACTATGTCTCAGCAAGGTCGAACTGTGGGACGGTGTGGGCTAAAGCCTTGTAGACCTTATAGGCTTGGTTATAATGTATCGGCGTGCGTCATTTTGGTAGGTACCAGTTTATAAAGTGGTAGAGCCATTGTCAAAACTTTCATAAAATATAAGAGGTGCCCTAAGGAATCTAGAAAACTTGTTGTAAGTTTCAGAATATATTTTTATTTATTATCTGTGGTAGGCCGGGTCTTTTTGAAACTTACTACATGGTACTGTATTTTACATGTATGTCTGGCAAAAAAATGATGCCAAATTTTAACATGCAATGTAAGGAGCACGCACATAAGTTTGCCATAAGAGGTTATTAATTTGTGTGTTTGTTTGTCTGTTATCATTTACCTCGAATACGGCTTCTGTTTGTAACGCGGTTTTTGCAATAGATTTATATGATCTCAGTTCTCAGATAGGTCACTAGAGGGCGCAATCGATGATACAAACTTACCTTAGACAAAAATAAATCCTTTCATAATTGGCTTTTACAAACATGAAAAGGTAGGTAAATTGATGTTTCTGCTACCTGCTGAAATTCTTTTTACCATAATTATAGAAACCAAATATATTTTTAGTGTAGATACATAGTACCAATGTTGATGGAAATGAGTAGGGGCAATTTTATGAGTCATCAGTAGAATTTCCATATTTGTTGAAGAAGTCAGAGATTTCTTTGAATCCAGATCTCGCAAAATTTTTAGTTACCTAAATTTAAAAATCACTAGCTTCTACCAACGTCTATCCTTGTTATAAAAAATAGCTGTTATTCTAGACCACGACCTGTTCTGAATTTCATTCAAATCGGCCCAGCCGCCACGGAAATAATTAGCAAACATCCAAACTTTGACATTATAAAAAATGTAGGTTATGATATATTAGGTTGGGGAAAAAGTCTTTTCGCATTATTGTATGTATGAACTTGTAATAAAATCTCTTTGGCTATACTATTTGTATCTGGCTGGTTTTGGTATCATTAAAAGTTTAAATTTTAAAGAAGATAATTCCAAATTCAAATTAGGAAAATGTGTGATTTTTATTTGTTTTTCGTACTGTTAAGATGAGTGAATCTAATGAAGAAATTCGATACATTTTAAAATTTTACTACAAAAAAGGTAAAAATGCAACGCAAGCCGCGAAAAAAATTTGCGATGTTTATGGACCTAGTGCAGTGTCTGTGAGAGTAGCACAAATTTGGTTTAAGCGTTTTCAATCCGGAAATTTTGATGTCAAAGATGCACGTCGCTCTGGTCTGGTATTACGGATAAAATGGATGCCATTTTTGAAAAAGTGGAGCAAGATCGGCATATCAGTAGTTACGACGTAGCTGAAGAACTGGGAATTGACCACAAAACAGTTTTGGCGCATTTGAAAAAAACTGGGTACACAAAAAAGCTCGATATTTGGGTACCTCACGAGCTCACTGAAAGAAACCTAATGAACCGTGTTCTCATTTGTGATTCTTTATTACGACGTAATGAAACCGAACCATTTTTGAAGAAATTTTTGACCATTTTTGACCTCACACATCTTTAGCCACTCAGCAAAAATTAAGAGAGTTTGGCTGGGATGTGTTAATGCATCCGCCGTATAGTCCTGACCTTGCACCTTCAGATTTCCACCTGTTTCGGTCTCTTCAGAATTCTTTAGGCAGTGTCAGGTTAACATCACGAGAGGACTGCCAAAACCACTTGTCGCGGTATTTTGAACAGAAGCCCCAAAGTTTTTATAGCAATGGGATCATGTCCCTGCCTACAAAATGGCAAAAAGTTATCGAACAAAATGGTACCTACATACTTTAGTTAAATGTAAATAAACTATATTAAAAAATGTTTTGAATTTTCTTAAAAAATGCGAAGAAACTTTTTCCCCAACCTATTATCTACTAAATACATTATTCATACAACTACATTATGTGAACGTATGTAGATATACAAAATACAGATGAAACAGCTAGCTATCTAAAGACCGTTGCAAACTATCTACAGATAGGTCAATTGATCTAAGTCACTATCAGACAGAAGCGTTCCCAAAATGCTGGCTCCATTGCCAAGCTGAATGGCAATGCTAATGGGTTTACCAAGATAAGAACCAGCTCTCTGGTGACTCGTCGCCGTCGCTTCGACCAGTCTATTATTATTTTTCTATGCTACGAATATACTACTGGTATGTAGATACCTAAGTGGTATCGTGTCTTAAATTGCATTGCGTGCAAAATTACACTCAAACACATTAATTCGTCTGAATCTACGAAGATCCTCCTTAGAATTTTCGAAGGTCTTTCCCTAATGGGCGTCATCTATATCTAGACTAATAAAGGTGAAGATATAGTATTTTTTTGTTTGCACGCGATAATTTCTGGAACTGCCAGTAGGATTTAAATAGATCTTTTTGCATTTGATATCCCAACTCATGTGGAAGGTTCGATTTAACATCACGCTATGACTCTTGGGAGCCGAGAAAAACAAGTAACAGCGCGGGTATATTATTATTTATATAGTATATTATATTATTATAGTATATTATTTATTTATATAGTAGAAAAACGACAAATCAAAAACAAACTATTCTATTAAAAGCGAATACACTTACCGAGATCTTAAAAAACAAGAAAATAATCGGTGTATCAGAAAAACATATCAATGGCAATTTTGGTCGTAAATCGTATGTAATAATGATGATATGTTATTTTAGGATCAATTTCATGAAATAATAGCCCATCAAAGTCCACGATGCATCAACCTTTCGTATTACGTAAACAGCTTTACATATTGAGGTCGGCCATTTTGGATGCTGCAACCGTATGGGCATAATAAATTAACAAGTTTTATAATAGGTAGGTACTGCTCTTATAATTAATATTTTGGTTTGATTTTGAAACTACTTTGTGGGAATGAGCTAGAACTGAATAGGAAAAAATATGGCAAGTTTTGATGCAATTTTAAACAAAATCAGATATGAAAGGTCATCACCTAAGTTAGTTAGTGCAATAATTTAAAGTGAACTTAAACATATTTAAATTTTACAATATGTCCACAAAAAACCTATGAGTTTCTTTCTTTGGGTTGGATTATTTTTCAGACGCCTGCTAGATGGCGAATGCCAGAAATTATGGTTTTTCTTTTTAATTACAGATGCATAATATATAGACTGTCTAGGAAGCTAATTGTATAAGTTCGAGGCAGTTAGATTTTTCCAATATTTTAAAATCGAATATTAAAAATAAAACCCCTTATTTTCATGACACGCAAATGTTTTGACAGCCAAATTTTCGATCTTTCTGTACAGCGCCATCTTTGTTTCTTTGAAAAACTATAAACTCTTTCTGTAATCAAAAACAAAATCTCTCATCGAACTCATAATCCAGCTCTGCTTATTTGACTAGATGCATTACATAATTTATTAATTATTATTTATTTATTCGGTTTCCAAAAGAAGTTCTTGTTACTTTTAGGTCACCAAAATTGACTGACGTGAATTATCTTTATGATTTGTCGTTATATTTGAATACTTCTATCAACTTGCTTGGACTGGAAAACTAAAAAAAACCTGTTACAAAAAGTGATTAATAAACATAAGTTCCTAATATCGGAAGTCAGTTATGTAAGATGACTCAACGAAGCTGATTATCAAGTTACATACAACATGGTAATGAAAACAACCTCGAGATAACATCCTACAACGTATGTATTCTGTTGTTTGTTACATAATGTTGTGCGCATTACGTGATCAAAACGGTGAAGGAAAACATCGTGAGGAAACCGGCATAATGTCACTATTTTGACAGTTTTTAATTGAGAATAGAGACATCATCCGTATACGGTTGAATAATTGGAACATCGGATCCGAGTAGGTACCTACAGTTGTATTCGGTGTGCCTACTAGTCGTTAGAGTTCTTTGAAAAAACCATTATATTTTTGATAAGACTATATCATAGTCAAATTATTAAATACAAGCTACTGCCCACGGCTTTGCCCGCGTGGTACCCGGATAAAAAGTATCGTTCGTAAGAAACGCATTCGCTCGATCGTTTTTCGTCGACTTACGTTGCAAAATTGGTCTCCACGAAAAACCCTTTTATTTTAACGGGATAATAACTGATTTCCACACTGAAAGTCCATTCCAAACAACTTTCCAAACATTGGGAAATCGGATGAGAAGTTTCGGAGAATATTCCCTACATACAAACTTAAAAACTTTCAAAATTTACCTCTTTATGGTATTAATACCTACTCTCATATATACATCGGCTTCGGCTACATAACCTTGGTTCTGTCACATAGATAAAAGCATAGTATAAAGTCTTAAGATTCCAGAAACGGAATTTATTTTATTGGAATACTTACCTAAGGTAAGTTTTATCGAGGAATCTTAGTGGCTAGTAAAGGATCTTGTCACGGCCCGTTAGGCAGGAAGTCTTTGGATGCTTCTATCTGGCACTATCAGCGATAACCTTAGGTTAGACTGCTGTTAGCTAAATCCCAGGTTTTCTTAGAAGCAGCGGCCGGTATTTGTGACGACCGTAATATTACGGAAACTAGGATTATCGCGATCAAAAAAATATTATTTTTGTCATATTACTGTTACATCTCAAAGTGTAATATTATTCATAAACTTTCAAAAAGCTTTTGTGAGAGGTGATGTTTGCGGCGATGACAGATGTAGCTGGGTGCTCACTAAGTGGTGACCCCCAGACGGTAAAAGGAACGCAGGCCGCTTAGCATGACCACCCAAGACAAAGTTTTGTCTATGAAAGAGAAGAGAAAAACGATTTCTTTCACCTAATCTTTAGACGACCCCTGTGGCGCAGTGGGCGAAGGCCCGCCTGAGACGCAGATGTTTGCGGGTTCGATTCCCGACGCGGGACAAATGTTTGTATCTGCGAGTATTTGTCTCGGGTCTGGGTGTTTTCTATGTATGTATTTACAAAAAATGTATATAAGTAGCATGTAGTTCCCATAACACAAGCTCTGCTTACTTTGGGGCTAGAAGATGGTGTGTGAAAAATGTCCAGCATTATTTATTTTATTTATTTAATCTGCAACACAAAAGAGAAGGACAAAATATTATTTGTCTTCTCGGCGGTAGACTAAACCGTTGTCTTGGGTCTTCATGCTTAGCAGGCTGGTCGTCCGACTTTATTTTATTGAAAGAGCATTCATGTTGAAATTTCACAGAAAGAACAAAAAGTTCTTCACACCTATTGTTAAGTTGTATGGTGGTGTATTTAAAAAGATTTATCATTATTTGTTTAGGATGAGCCTTGTGGGAAGTTGATGTTGAATGTTGATTCTGACGAGGTTATTGCAATATTGTGAATATGTAAACATATTGTATGTTTGTCTGTTTATCAGGTAGATATAGGTAGATAGATAGATAGATAGATAGAAAAAGCGTTATCATGTGCAGATAATAAAGTACATAGGCGATGCTAATTATAATTTTCTTCCAGCTAAGCTTTGTGTAATGATAAGTGGCGAGGGCGAGTGCGTTTGAAAAAAATACAAAAAAAAAGTAGGTCCCTGCACAAAATGGAAGTAAACTACATGCATACAACAATCACATACATAATTGTTGTATGTATGTTAATATAGGATATTATTTATTTACGAGATTATTATTAAAAATGCATTTAAAGACTGTTTGTGAGAGGACGGAAGATCAGCGCGCTACTTACCTACACCAGGTCTGCGGCGCTTTATGCTGAGTCCTACTCCAATCTGTAGCCTCATCCTCATCAGCAGTGTAACCATCTTAGTTATATACCTTATTAATAAGTAGTTGCAAATAAATGATTTATTTTTCTATCTATCTATCTATAATTTATCACACTTCACTTTTAGTGATGATTCTTTGATTACCCATAGCTTCTCTCGAAACTGATTTCTTAGCTGTCTTTACAATATTTCATCTGCTTGAGCCGTCCTTTCAAATAAGATATATCACATCATAGAATGTGGTTGGAAAAGTCAAGCACAATAATAGCTCAGACTTTTAATGCAACTTGAGCAAAAGCAATGAGGTTGCAGATGGAAATAGGCGACGGTAACCACTTTCCACCAGGGCCGTATGTTTATTTGCCGCGAAATACTCGTAACATTAAAAAAAACATACAAAATGTTTTATTTTTTTTTAAAAAAAGGAAAAACCTGTCACGGATGTTTTTCCCTGACTCTAATTATGTGGAAGAAAGAAGAAATAAAGAAAATCTATTTATTTTTCCCCTTACACAAAATAATAACCTAACCAACTATGTAATATATTCTATACATTTAATATAATAATATTCTTCAACTTCAACTTCTTAATTATGGCTTCTGTGGCTAGTTGTCACAATTCTGCCAGTGTCCGCATGATCCATGGTACATTCATAAACAATACAGAGGATGTGAAAATAGGAATATGGTCGGTGTAATGATAGAATATTAATATTTTTAAACAAGTTTGGTGGCAAATAGTCACACTTCACTTCTTGATTATGGTTTTTATAATAATTACTCACAATTCTGCCAAAATACACAGTATGTGGTTAGTTTGATTTGACTTGACAATTTAGCGAGCTTTCCATTATCTGTCACACAGAAACCTAAAACAAGGAAATAAAATGACCACAAATAAAAAAAAATAACTGATTGAGAAAGGGCTTATTGTAGGTGATTATGGGTATGATAAAACTGTTGTAAAAAATTTAAAATATGATTTTTTTGTCTACTAAAGAGTTATTGTTGTGGACGTCAAATGCACTCACATTTTGACAGAAATTCTTAATGATTTTCGGTATACTTGTCCTGAAAAAATCCTACGATAGGTAGGATTTTTACAAGTAGGATTGTTGCATCTATCTAAGTTTGTTCACTTATCATGGCCCCAAGGTCATATGAGGCAAACTGCAATAGATTTCTAGTGGCTCTCGGCTCTAATCCACACTTTGCCTCATATCTAGACGTTGCTCCTCGGGAGATCTCTGGAATAAATGACCTCTAACTGGTTTCAGTTTTTTGTGTATCGTGTACCAATTCGTCATATAAGATACTTAGGTACTATGTACTCCATTTACCTATAAATACTATGAACTCTATTTGGAAGTAATGTATTAGGCATTGAAAATAAAACTCGTTGAAGTTTCAAAGCCAACATTGATCTTTGCACACGCGTCACGTGTTTCCTTCTTACGTGTTGTGTAATGCATTGCACGAGCATGCAGTCACGATGGCATAACACGATCCATACGTTTGTTTAGCTTTTTGTTATCCACGGATATCACGAACGATCCACCGTCAAAGCTCCAGCTATAAATTCATCAACGTTTTGTTCGATTTTCTGATGATGATGTTACTAATTACTACTTCTTCTTCATATCATAAGATACATAAATAACGAAATAAAAATAAAAAATAATGCTGGACATTTTTCACACAGTATCATCTAGCCCCAAACTAAGCAGAGCTTGAGTTCTACATGACTGATATACTACTTATATGCATTTTTTGTTACATACATATTAAACATAGAAAACACCCAGAACCGAGAAAAATATTTGCAGATCATACAAACATTTGTCCTGCAATAGATAAGATAAGATAAACACCCAACAGTCATACACCTACGTTATCCTGACTAAGATTATCTGTAACGTGGGTATAAAGAACTATGAGTATCAAGTTACCACAACACCAAACAAATATCTGCAGAACATGCAAACATTTGTTCCATAGTGGGAATCAAACTTGCACCTCTTGCGTCTCAGCTGGCAACTCGCCGCGCCAACGAGTTTCGTCATATCAGGGGCCTTACCATGAAGTCTTATAGCGATTCAGTACAGGCCCCTTGTACGGAATAGAGCTGATTTCAATCCGGTGCAGAGCCGAGTAATGAGATTCTATATCGGGAGCAGAAGTTTCGGAAAAGGGCTTTTAAATAAGAGAATAACTAATAATAGGATTTGTAACCATAGGATAGAAAACCAGCAGGCCCCAAAGCGAAATGATCATGTGCTCTCATTTAGTATTCTAACAAACGGCCATTAACTTAGAGTTGATCTTACTGATTGCTGCTAAGCAAAACGTGGGCATATGCCAAATGTATTGTTTAAACTTGCCTCATGGATACTGAGTAATGGTGCTAAAGATTTCCATCTTGGGGATTGTAATCGCGCGTGTTTTTTATTTATTTCACGAACACACAAAATAATTCACTTTGCACAGATAAAAAAAGTAGTAGGGACCTAACCTAGCTTCTCGTACAAGTCAAGGCAGTATGCAGTCATCCTATGCTAATCATTGTTTTATGATCAACCATTATTGCTATTATTAGAATTGTTTGAATACCACTGAATGTGTTTAATATGATGATATCTTAAAATATAAATTAAACAGAAGTCGCGTGCAAAACAAAGATTACGAGGCAAAATGGAACCAAAAATGATTGGCATTCCTTTATTACCACTGAATGTGTTTTCCTTTAGGATCTTAGGATATAAATTAATGAGAATTCAATTAATGCAAGGCAAAGTTAAGTCAAAAACACATTGTAATTTCTGCGCCACCATATTCGCGACTATTCGATTATATTCTACCAACCTTGTTCGATCTTTGTGCGCGTAATGTGAAAATTATAAACCTACTATTAAATACGTGAAAAAACCTCTCTTAACGATATTATGAAACCACCAAAAACACAAGTGAAAGTACTTGTCGAAGCGGCGGCAGGTAACGTCAATACCTATTCCTAATTTTTACTAAAAAACGGGATATTTACCATGATTTGTGAGTTTGAATGTTCCGTGATCATGGTAAACTATGATATTTTCAAAAGTCATACCTATTCTATTCCTCTGTCTGAGACAGTCGAATATTTTTTTTAACAGTAGTTTTTCTAGATCGAATCGTCGATCCACGTTTTTAATAATAAATATTAAATATATTTTTTTCATTATAAATTAAATATCGACATTCATCGATATAAACCATGAATTTTGTGTTACCTTTTTAGATAACCTTTCCAGTCTAACCATAAATTGAAGTGAATGTTTAAAACTTTGCCCATAGACTATATAAGTAGTTTTTGGATTACTCACATTATCATTAGACATAGTGTTGCACCCTCTTAGTGGGACGCTGTACTGCAAATCACCTCTCTTGGACACGTACTCTCGTAGGCATGATGAATTACTGCCCAGACCAGCTGGGTAGACTATACCATTGAACCTGGCATCCCTGAAAAAAAAAAAACATTTTCTGGTAAGAAGAAGTCAATATGAAATATTGAATTTACATGATTCTTAGAGACAAACAAAATAATTTAGCTAGGTTTTATTATTGGAAAAAATCGCGAAAGAAAATACTTATAATGCCATGTGGTCATCGGTAGTTTTGACGTTTTCCGTAATCCTACTTCTATTATAAACGCGAAAGTTTGTGAGGATGGATGTTTGTTACTCTTTCAAGCAAAAACTACGAAACAGATTTTGATGAAACTTTAAAGTAATATAGCTTATACATCAGAATAACATAAAGGCTTCTTTTTATCCGGGTACCACGCGGGCGAAGCCGTGGGCAGAAACTAGTAACAGTATAATCGCAAAAGAAAATACTTATAACGTCTTGTAGTCGTCGGAAAAGTTTTGACGTTTTCCGTAATAAAACTTTTAAATATATTCCTGGGAATTTGTATATTCCCAGGAATAGATTTATTTATACAACTATGTACAAGTATATACAAAATGTTGAGCTATCTATCCGTTACAAATGGATGGATAGCTCAACTGATCCAGATCACTAACAGATCTTGATAGTTCAAGTGTGTAGTACACTTGGCTGACTTGGCTACTTGGCTCCAGGATCAAAAAAATATGAATTACCTGACATGTGAGAGGTGTGCGGGTGTGATGGTCACATCCATAGAATCTCTCCCGCAATTGACAGTCAGTGTGTCAAGTGGCGTACTGTCTGGATCGCTTGCTGGTGTCACTGTCGCTATTGCTGTAGTGGCTAGTTCTGTAACAAGATTGTAGGATTATATCTAGCTCCTCTTAAATTATAGGCATAATACAAATAATTTAATGTTTTTTTTAATATATAGGATTGACATGGGCAATCAAAATTTAATCACATGATAATTCGATAGCTTATGTCAATCTCAGTTGACGTTTTTATTTGATCCCTGTGATATCAATGAATAAAAATCTTTATTATAATATTAATATTAAATATTGACTTTGACTCAGAAATTTGTATAGAAATAGAATTATTAGCAATATCGTATGATCCGAAAATTTAAGAATAAAATTACTTTTGTTATTCCAAAATTTTTGATTTTTGACTTTTGGCGTTCGTATGTCTAGTAAGTCTGTGCTGTAGTCTTAGAGACAAGTTCGTCGAAAGAAGAGAAAAAGAAAATTATTTACTGTCTCTCTATTTTATCCATCGAAAGAGACAGATAGAGTTAATTTTTATACTTATCTACTTAAACTGCACAGGATATATGTTGAAATTACCATTAGTATTCAGTTGAAGTGCAATTTAAAGTATCGTAGAGTTTTTAAAGACTTTAGTTTTCCGTTTTCGGACATAGCATAACTTTGTTTAAGTCAAATGTTTCGTAGTTACCATAATGCTTATGTTGTATACGTCAATGGTAATCACTTATCAGTTTGATGAGCAATGACAAAAATAAAATAATTATACCCCAACTAAATACTACCGACTGTCAGGTAATCTAACGATTTGCTATAAACGATGTATCAGAACATTTTTCCAAAAGTTTATCAACTTTAAAGGACCTATCCTATAACTTGTATTCTGCAGGCTATCGATATTAATAAAAAGGGTTTTAAACTAAAAACAATATAATAACCCAAAAAATGATAATTTAACCTATATATTTAACATAAAATTGGCATACAAAGATAGGTGATTTTTTGAGTGTCCTACCATACTTTTGAAAACGTCCGAACGCAAAATTTAATTGCTTTCCAACTTCTCGTTATTATTCTTTGTTTACAGAGTTCAATTCCATTACGAATGAATCAACTTTTAAAAAAAACGCCAATTCTTAATTTTCGTGATCAACCATATAGTTCACATATTTAAGACTGCAGCTGTGACTAGATTTTAGATAGGACATGAAAAGCTTTTGCCAAATAAAACTGATAGTTACCAATTTTCTAGGGGCGTGAGCGCGTTGAAGTCTTTTGAATGAATAAACTGTAAATCGTTTTATACAGGAAAAGCTTGAATAGTGAAATTCATTAAAAATTTTATAAAATTTTAATCGAGACGAAACAATCCACGATTTATATTTCGATATATAAAGTGGAATTTAGTTCAAGTCAAAAATACATTGGGTTTGTTCAATTCTGTTTTTGTTCAGTTTTTTCTAATATTGTTGATATTATTAATACCTTGAAGGTACATATTTCACAGTTAATAATTACGAAAGCAGAAAGCATTACAAATTACAGTGTGACTGATATATGCGTAAAGCCTACTGTCCACAGAACCGTCACAAAAACGCTTTGAAATGACAGATAGGTTAATCATTGATTTGCAACTACTTATAAAATAAGTACATCATTATTATACATAATAATGATAGTAAAAAAAAAACATATTTTAAGATTTTTTTTAAACTTTAACTATTGAGGAAAGTATATACTAGAAAGATTGTGTGAAATCCGTCCGTTCCACTCTAATCCATCGAAAAAAACGTTTTTTTTTGTATGTATTTACAAACAAAAACTATATAAAGAAGTATATCGGTCATGTAGTTCCCATAACACAAGCTCTGCTTACTTTGGGGCTAGATGATGCTGTGTGAAAATGTCCAGCATTATTTATTTTATTTATTTATACAACAAACAAAACAAACAAACAATTTATTCAGTGGATTAGAACGAAACCAACGTCTAAATTTTCAAAGATTTGACTAACACATATTAACTAACAAGGCCAGTTAAATAAAAGCTTGTCAAAACGAAAACAATCCGATAAGCTATTTTGGAGATTAATGGTAACAGACAATCTTTTATGGCAAACGCATATAAGAGAACCTAACATTATAGAAAACAGGCGCAGTTTTACGCGGCTTCGACGATGCTTTATTGGACACGGCAAACTCAAACTTTAAGGTTTTTTTTAGAAAGTTACTATGGTTGATTCTGGACTATAAAAGTCATACAGTGGAACGTAACGCATTAAACCATAGTAGCTAGTAAAGTTCTTAAACTACTTTAGTAGGTAGTATCATATTCCAAAAATATTAGGGTGGTATGAGCATGTCATGAGGAGATTGTATTTCAAATTCTTTATAGAGGTTTATAGAGATTTCGCTCATGTCCATTCTATCATCAATTATCAATAAAAATATGGGGAAATGCCTCACAAGTTGAAAGAGTCCTTATTTGTCAGAAAAGATCCATTAGAATTATTCACGGTCTGGGCAGATTGACGTCGGCTAAAGCCTTTGTAAAAAAAACTAAAATAGATACTTACAATACAAATGACTATTTCAGTAACTTAATCTACGTATACATATGTGAGTTTGAGATCCCCTTTTAAGTATGTAGATACCTGTGGTAGGAGATCTCGCTCTTCCATGACAGTATTTCCTCGAGACTAAGTTCTAAATTTTATTTGAATATATTATTTTGACTCTAGATACTATATTAGTTATATTTAACTATTATAGTTAACTTACAATAATATCCTTATTTATTTACCGTTCTCGTCTAGAAGTACATTTGAAAAAACATAATTTCCCAACGAAACTACATATCCACAAATACAACACAAGAAATAAAGAAAAATTGTTTGTTCCAAGAAAACGACTTGTGAAAACCTACAATCATGGTATCTGCTTGAAACTTGTCATGTACAATAAATTGCCCTTACAAGTAACGCGGCTTCCCTTCAACCAACTTAAAACAAAAATATTTTATTTATTCGAAAATCACCCATATTACAGTGTATAGGAATATTTAAACTGTTATTTTCTGATTTGCATGTGCAGTAGATTTAAGTGAATGTGTATACTCATCTGACATGCCAATATTGCATGTTATAACGAAATGGACAATAAAATAATCTGAATCTGCAATTATACTGGGAGCGCTATAAGGAATGTGAGATATTTCAAAACGTTTTTCCGGACAATGGAAGGTTCTGTCCTTACTTTATAATTATAATTAAGATATATTTTTTTGCTTTTAATTGGAGTTTTCAATGAAAAGTAGCACGTGACAAGTTTTTCTTTTTTTAATTTTTAATTATTTATTTCATATTTAAAGTATGTACAATGACAATTAACTAAATATAAATCTAGTTAAGTACACAAACTTGTTAATCTTATTATTCACTAATGTTTAATTAGGTAGGTAGTGAATTCACAAACAGAAAAAAATCCTGTTGCTTTTGTCCAAGTGGTCGATACTGATCCTAAACTAGGCAAGAACCTGTGTTACAGGTATCAGTGTGTAGAAAAAGTCTCCAATAAAGTTGTGCAGCCTATAGTGACGAGAGGAGGGAAGAATGTCACACGAGAGAAGAGTGTTCATATGAATGTGGATGGAAATAAGAGCAGAGGTAGTACAAAGAAAATATGAATGGATTATGTTAAAGATGATATGGATTAAAATTATTAAGAATTAGAATTAGAAATATTTTTCAGATGACGGCTGATAGAGGCACTGCTCTATTTATTTATTCAAATTGGGAACGCTTCCGTCTGGTACTGATCTGGATCAGTTGAGCTATTTATAGATCGTTTGCGGTCTTTAGATAGCTAGCTGTTTCATCAGTATTTTTTGTATATACCTACTTGTACATAGTTGTATGAATTTATGTGACCCGTTTCCCTACTCGGTCCGTAGGGAAACGGGGCACCCCCAAAAGGCTTGTAAAACTTTTTGTAACAATGATATAATAGTAAAAAAAAAAAATTAATTAATAAATTTTACTAGTGAGTGCTTCTAAACTTTGGAGAACACGTTAAGCTGCCAGTCCCGACTAAAAATAGATATTTATTGTTGCTAAAAAATATAACAAAAAAAAAAAACAATAGACGGAAGCGTTCCCAATTTGAATAAATAAATAATGCTGGTCATTTTTCACACAGCGTCATCTAGCCTCAAAGTAAGCACAGCTTGTTTTATGGGAACTACACGACTGATACTTTTTATATATTTTTTTTTGTAAATACATACATTCTGCGTTTCAGGCGGTCCTTCGCCAAGAGAATTTAAGAGATTTGTTTTGTAAATTCAATGCTTGCTTTAAATATTTTTCCTGCAAACATTTGTTGATAGATAGACTTATCTCATGGAACTTACACTGACCAGCTGACCTTTGTCGTAACAAAACAACGGTACCTACCTATGCCCGAACTGTTCGCAACATGGGAGGAATACCCGGTCGATGAACTATGCGTCCTAACGCGACCCGTTGCCGCGTGTCTGTCTCTGTGACAGACAAACGCTATGCTAACCGACCTTAAGGTTCAATATGAAATCATAAAAGACCGATAGCCATTCCTTAATATTCATTCTATAAACTCATCTAATTTAATGAAATCTATTTTTAGAAGGGTGAAAAAATGAAAAATGAAAAAAACACTTGAAAAAGGTTTTCTATCTGAAGTGACCATACAAAATTCATGTCACAAAATACTTTTGATACCTGTTTTAAGTTTTCATCTAGATCTCTTTAGCACCCACAATGGTGTGCTTGGATTTTTTTTTCAGATGAGATGAGAGGTTTGTTTTAAATAGAACACTATTGAGTCGATTTTGTTAATTATTCTAATATGCTTCAAAATACATTTAAATTGTCAATAAAAACTGCTTCAATATTTTAAAAAATTGATAACAATAATAAAACCCGTTTTCTGCCAGTACTTAGTGATTCTATAAAACAAAAGTCATGTCACAAAGTACTTTTGAAACCCATTTTTCGTTATCATCAAGATCTCATAATAGGTGTGCTTGTTGTGTGATTTTAAAAAAAAGTTCATAGAAAAATCATTGTAATTGCTTAGATAAACAATTCCAGTAGTCAAAGCCAATATAAAACAATTTGGTAACAATATAAAAAAAAACATTATTGTCAGATATTAGTGGTCAATAAATATTTTAAATTTATTTTAAAAACCCCTTTTTTCTAATATGTCGTCTTCTGCGTTTGCTCTGAAAGGAAGGATATATCAATAAGGTTGAATATAGGTGGAAAGGTCATACCTGTGCTAGCTGGGATTTGCTTTGAACGCGCGGACGCTAGCAGTGCCGTAATTACAAGGAAGTTCCACATTTTTCAGTCTGAAAAAAAAGATAAGCATTGAAATCCAGAAAACTTAAACTCTTTAAACTCTTTTTATACAAAATATAAGAATTGCGTCAATGAACCGAGAAAATAATTACTAAGTTGTGCTAGAGGCGCGTTTATGTCTTTTGTACTTGTTGGCCTTGTCAGCGGTACCTTGACTTCCGTTCCCGAGAACGTGGGTTCGAACTCGGTCGTGTACCAATCGCTTTTTCTACTTGATACTAATAATTTATTGGTAAAAGTTTATTTTACAGGTCAAATAGGTTTTCTTCAAGCAAACCTTGAGCTAGAGAGAGGTAATTATAGAACTAGGATCGTATACAGAAGAAAATAATTAAACAGAACAATACTTAAAACTACAAAAAATACCTTCGTAATGTGTACAGGTGTTTTAGATTCTATGCCAAATCTTAGCCGTGTGTGAACTGTGAAATATGTGTATGTTGCAATATTTAAACTGATACACGTCTGTGGCCTACATTCATACAGTCAATGTACTTATTTAGACGAAGCCTTGAGTTCACCAACAAAATAAACGGACGGTCAAGTCTAACTATCGATTATGTTGGCAGATGCCTATGAAAATATATGTCAAAAAGCTTTGATTAGAACTCACCGCCCGTTATTATGTTGGTGAATTCGGGCCTTGTAATAAAAGTAAAATATATTATCCCACAAATAATGCTTCGGCTAGTCGTGATTCGTGATATTTTAATTAATTTTACGTGAAAAGTAGCAACGCCTCATCAAAATCGGTTAACAATTGGTTTGGAAGATATCAAGTAACAGACTACCCGAAACCTTTAAAATGTCATCGTTGTATCGAGAAGAAAAACCAAATAATTTCGAGCCAATACACGTTGATACTTTTCTTGGCAATTATTTATATTCATTTGACCATAATATCACCTGATGGTAAGTGTTGATATGGCCGACGATGGATCATGAAGGTCTAGAAGAAACCTATTCACTTTTAACTGATTACCAGATTGGATTTTTCAGGAAATACAGATGATGATTGTGTTTTCCATTCTTTAGCCGTTTTCATTATAAAGGGGGAACCGAAACGTCCAGTGAGAATGGGTGGTATACTGACAAGATATGGATAGTACTACCATATATACTATAATACTATACCAGATAATACCATCTGTATCTTGTCAGTATACCACATCATCTATCATAGTGCTGAGCTGTGCGTCCGCTTGTCCTTACGTGAAAAGGAGATAAAACGTACATATTTGACAAATTAAAAACGTAACTATCAAACGACTCAGGTAATTGATGAATAGTGACACACGGAAATGATAACGGCAACCTTATATTTCCGTTACTCTGCGGCGTGACGGACGGGTGAAATCCGTTCATATAACGCATTCGTTACGTGCGATCCCCAGAGTGTAAACACTTTCAGTTTTGTTTAGAAATTGTTTATATTTTTTACTAATAACTCGCCCCGGCTTTGCATGGGTTTACCAAATATCCGAATATTGTGGTTGATTTTGATGACCTCTGTAGCGATGTGGGCGATGGTCCGCCTGAGACGCAGAAGGTTGCGGGTTCGATTCCCGCCGCAGGATAAATGTTTGTATAATTTTCAAATATTTGTCTACTTTTTGTGTTTTCTATGTATAATATGTATGTATTTATAGAAGAAATGTATATAAGTAGTATATCAGTCATGCAGTTCCCATAACACAAGCTATGCCAAATCGGTCGAGCCGTGATCATCTTTTATACAGGCGGCAATTTATTTTAATTTATATAGATAGATAGATAGATTATACACAGACAATGCAGACAGATAATTAAATAAAAAAAATAACTTGCACAACAACGCAAACTTTTTTCTTTAAATATTAGGTTGGGGAAAAAGTCTTTTCGCATTATTGTATGTATGAACTTGTAATAAAATCTCTTTGGCTATACTATTTGTATCTGGCTGGTTTTGGTATCATTAAAAGTTTAAATTTTAAAGAAGATAATTCCAAATTCAAATTAGGAAAATGTGTGATTTTTATTTGTTTTTCGTACTGTCAAGATGAGTGAATCTAATGAAGAAATTCGATACATTTTAAAATTTTACTACAAAAAAGGTAAAAATGCAACGCAAGCCGCGAAAAAAATTTGCGATGTTTATGGACCTAGTGCAGTGTCTGTGAGAGTAGCACAAATTTGGTTTAAGCGTTTTCAATCCGGAAATTTTGATGTCAAAGATGCACGTCGCTCTGGTCGCCCTATTACGGATAAAATGGATGCCCTTTTTGAAAAAGTGGAGCAAGATCGGCATATCAGTAGTTACGACGTAGCTGAAGAACTGGGAATTGACCACAAAACAGTTTTGGCGCATTTGAAAAAAACTGGGTACACAAAAAAGCTCGATATTTGGGTACCTCACGAGCTCACTGAAAGAAACCTAATGAACCGTGTTCTCATTTGTGATTCTTTATTACGACGTAATGAAACCGAACCATTTTTGAAGAAGCTGATAACTGGTGATGAAAAGTGGATCACGTACGACAAGAACGTGCAAAAAAGGTCGTGGTCAAAGGCCGGTCAGGCTTCACAGACTGTGGCGAAACCCGGGTTAACTCGCAACAAGGTGATGCTGTGTGTGTGGTGGGATTGGAAGGGCATTATTCATTATGAGCTGTTACCACCAGGCAGGACCATCGATTCTGAACTCTACTGCGAACAACTGATGAGATTAAAACAAGAAGTTGAGAGAAAGCGGCCGGAGTTAATCAACAGAAGGGGTGTGGTTTTTCATCATGATAACGCTAGACCTCACACATCTTTAGCCACTCAGCAAAAATTAAGAGAGTTTGGCTGGGATGTGTTAATGCATCCGCCGTATAGTCCTGACCTTGCACCTTCAGATTTCCACCTGTTTCGGTCTCTTCAGAATTCTTTAGGCAGTGTCAGGTTAACATCACGAGAGGACTGCCAAAACCACTTGTCGCGGTATTTTGAACAGAAGCCCCAAAGTTTTTATAGCAATGGGATCATGTCCCTGCCTACAAAATGGCAAAAAGTTATCGAACAAAATGGTACCTACATACTTTAGTTAAATGTAAATAAACTATATTAAAAAATGTTTTGAATTTTCTTAAAAAATGCGAAGAAACTTTTTCCCCAACCTATTATATTTTTTCTTTTGGAACAAAGAAGTTAAATATATAGAATGATATAAAATTTATGTTAAAATACTTAATCATCTTTTTAAAACGAGTGGATCTGGTTGTCATGCCATTTTATGTACAAAAAAAAATAATAGCTACATTACATATTACATAATTAGCAAGTTATTTCACATTCAAACCAATTAGTTCCCAAAAATGTTACTTATTTCCAAATATCTTATTATATTTATTCATACAAGTAGCATATACAGATGAAACTACCTAAAGACAGTTGCAAACTATCTATAGATAGCTCAACTAATCCAAATCAATACCAGATGGAAGCGTTTCCAAAATGCTGGTTTCATTGTCACACTAAATGGCAATGCGAATAATAATGATTAAAAATATTGAATTTAAAAAATACCGCAAATGTAGACGAGCAGAGTATTTTCTCGAATAAGATAATGGGCGTGAATCGAGTCGCCATGCGTCTCAGCTGACATCAAACCCACCGCCGAAATCCTCCAGTCAAGTCAATCTGAAGACAGACAGTTGGTAAGTTATTGTCTGTCTGTCTGGCTTTGTATAAACCAGTCTAATGCATTCATAATGTGCAGTGTTAAATGTAACACAATGCAGGGAAAGCCAGCTTACGTAATGGTAGGAACACTGTCCATTCACTCGTCTGGGCTGGTCTAGGTTTGTACAAAGCAAATTTTAATGTCATGGACCAAATCAGAATAATTATTTTACAATCTAGTCTCAATATGATTTACTTGAAGTCAACTTTCAGTTTTCTTGGCCAGCAATATCAATGTTTTCCTTGTTTAAGCTGTGGTTATAGTTCCTGATACACGCGATACAATATTATTATAGACCACAGAAGAGAGAGGACTCTTATAGCATAGGTTATTTCAACTTAAAATAAGAGCTCCCAACCCTTATCATGTAATTGTACTGTAATTTAAATAAAAAACTTTTTTTTGATACAGTGATTAATTGGCCATATTGAATATGTATAAAGAATCATAAAATAAACTCCCAACTTGCCCAATGTTGGGTGTTTATTTTATGAATGTTTTTTTTATTTTTATCTGTGGCAGACCGGGCTAGTTCCCTGAAGCTAACTAGATGGCACTGTTTGTCATCCTACTACAACTATTATAAACGCGAATGTTTTTGAGTATAGATGTTTGTTACTCTTTCACACAAAAACTACTGAACGGATTTTGATGAAAATTTTTAGTAATATAGCTTATACATCAGAATAACACATAGGCTTTTTTTATCCAGGTACAACGCGGGCGAAGCCCAAAGTCAAAATCGAACGTTTCGGTACGGGGCGCCATATCTGTTACTTTGTGAGTTTAATATACATATATTATAGAAATATTAACTATAACTTGTAAGGTCAGATTTTGTAAGTAATTAGGTATATGTAATTATGTTTATCTAGGGAATAGTGTTTTGTATCTTAGGAATAGTATAGCTCTATAATTTATAATTTTTCTTATTATTCATGCACGACATCTAGAATTTTCCATAATACACAAAGGTTAGCTGGAAGAGAATGCTATCTAGCATTAAGTTCGCTTATGTACAGTATAATTCACCTATGTTTAGTTTTGCAATAAATTATTTTCTATCTATCTATGTATCTACGCACTGACGCTTACTGCTACGGAAAAACCTGTGATTATGTACTTTGGGCTGTCTGCAGTGCGGTATAATACAATACTTTTTGCCCCCTATAATGAACACACGAGGCTTAAAACCTCTTATTTGAAACCCGGAAACAAGTCAAGCTCCACAGAGCATGACATCATATGACCGCTGTATTATGGCTCATTTTTATAATTTGAGTACAGTATCTAACAGTTTTATGTTAATGGCGAACTGACATCTGCCATCCATTTGGATTACGTGGTTATTTGGAGAAATCTGTTGATGTACTGGTAGAAGATCTGTATGATTGCCACAGATAATAATTCTGAAAAGCTCAACCAAAAAGTCCCATGATGACTATGGTAGCACATGGGGCAGTAGGCGAGTAGCCAGCTGAGACTAAGGTTCGATTCCCGTTGCATGACAAAAGTTTGCATGTTCTGCAGAAATTTGTTCGGGGTCTGGGTGATGTGGTAGTTCTATTTCCTGTTACTCACGACACAGAGACGACAAAAAAAAAACTAAGTACCATTTGTACTTAGTTTTTTTTTTTACATTTATCCATACAACTATGTACAAGTAGGTATATACAAAAAATACAGATGAAACAGCTAGCTATCTAAAGACCGTTGCAAACGATCTATAGATAGCTCAACTGATCCAGATCACTACCAGGCGGAAGCGTTCCCAAAATACTGGCCGCATTGCTACGCTGAATGGCAATGCTAATGCGTTGACCCAGATAAGAGCCAGCTCTCTTGTCACGCGTCGCTTCGACCAGTCGCCCTGAAAGAATTTTGAAAACGCGAAGGGCCCCGGTTCCCCACGGCCCCAGAGTCTCAACCCCAAAAGGCTCAAATAAGTAAGCTCTGTCGAGACTTCTATATTTGCGCCTCTTGAGATCCTCGGCCGAATCAGCCGCTGCACCGGCTCTGTACTTAGTTAACGTAGATCGGTGCCATTTTAACAATAAGAACGACGAAGGAATGAAACATACAACCGTCGCGTCGTCTGTCTTTACTGAAAAATACAATCTGAGTCTCTTAAAACTGACATCTAGACCTTCATTCTCCATCGTTGGCATCATCACTTACCATCAAGTAAGATTATGGTTTAATGGAGGTATATTCATTTACTGCCCCTATTTTGTAACTCAAATAAACTTTTTTGAGTCACAGGTTTTAAAACGTATTACCTTTTATCAGTAACACAGATAAAACACGTCCTTCGTTACAACACCATGGTGGATTGCAAATTGCAGGTTGGCATATTGACATACATTCTGCACTCTCGATAATGTTTCCTTTGTAAATTAACCAGACATGAAACAATTCATTAAAATTATGCTTCTTTCGAACTTGTCAAAAAAGCTTAGGCAAAACTTAGGCATATTTATGAAAGACCTTTTTGAGAAAACAAGTTCTGAAACTTAAAATGTGTAGCAGCGGGCTAAACTTAACTTAAAGTTTTTTTAGCTGTTTCATACTTTAAAAGTGTAGCATCGAGCTATATAACTTAAAGTTTTTATATCTGTTTCATTTGTATTTTTTGTATCAATCTACGAACTAGCAATTATAGGTAGGTACTAACCAAAACGACTTTTTGAGACTTATAAATAAAACACATAGTTGCGTTAAAAATAAATGATCTTTATCTGTTAAGACTCTTAACAGGCAACAGATTGAAACAATACTTCCATTTACGTTTCTACATTCTGTTTTCTTCCCTAAATGATATTAAGGCTCGGTAATACAAAACACAGTGTTAAAATATCCGCATCTAAAATAAACTTTATAGGGCGATTTAATTAAGGAAGCTGAAAAGGAGACCTCAATATTTACATAAGGTTGCCTGTAAATATTGCCTGGCCTGGCCTGGAAGAAATGGCCGCATATATTTAGAAAGAGAAGATATTAAGACCGCATAGTCCGCATATTATATTGAGTAGTAAGGTACGTGCTATTTTCAGTGTACCTTTATCCTGGTATACTAGTGTTCATTATACAATACTATGAAAATAAAGTCATAGAGTCCATTGTGTAACACTCATTTTAAATAGATCTATATTACAAAATAGTGACACAGAATATTGTTGCAGTGTACACAAAGCCAATGTCATTAGTAAGTAATACATAGCTTGTACAGTCTCTACGGTATTGGGAGGGCGTACCATCGCAGACAAAAGTGCTGAGATAATATGATATTATTAAACTTTACGTCAGAAGAATAGTAAAGTACGTGGGTACATAATTATTCTTCTGCTGACGTTTCTCGTACATGGTAAAGTCGGAATTATATACTACAGTGATACTAAAACAATAATTTAAATGCTTTAAAAAGTGGCAACATCGTGAGGATACCGGCAAGTTTCTAAAGAACGAAAAGTCATAGAAACATGAAAAATGCTTTAATCCTAAAGACCTATACCACGTAATAGGTAAACTATTATTCTGCTGACGTTTCATGCACTTGGTATGGTCGTAAAAATATTCTACTTGATTGTATCAAAAGTAATGAGTAACGTAACGATACTATAGTAACGAGTGCTAATTGTTTTAGTAACGAATACCTATTTCTTCCTACTAACCTTTGTGTAATGAAGGTGGGGCATGGTTCTATAGAACCAAACATTTTAAGGCATGGGCTTGCATCCTGTAAATACTAAGTACCTACTACGCAAAATGTGAACATAAGCCAAAAAATAGTTTTGAATGTGTCTCTGACTACCCCCTACTTGGGAACTCCACTTTACTCTACTGAGCATAGATGTGAAGTGGTCCATCATAGGAATTATAGTCAGTATGTTGGATATAGTTTTTTTAATTGTAAGAGTTGGAGACATTTTACTGTCCCATTATGTGTGAACGAGTCTCTTACTTTTGAGTTGAAACTCACAAACTCCGGGTGTCAATACCAATTGTTAATCAGCGACAATTCATTTTACTTAGAAAACTTTGTTATTTTTCATGGAAAACAAGATGCCGATCGAACCCGGTATCTGGTATTTTTTGATGTGGCTTTCCGGTTTTATTGAACTTCGTTTTACACTTGTGTATCTGCTTGTACACATACCGGTACAGCCAGTTGCACAAGGCTGGCTTATGTCATTCATTTCGGCGCCGGTCTAAAGCTTTTATTTCTGTCTGACATTTTCACTAAGTAAAAGAGATAGGAGGGTTATTCCCGATTAGTAATCTCAGATGATAATGTATACTAATTTATTAATTTCCATTTTCGATAGGCACTTTGATTCCCGTCTCGTACATTTGGGTCTTTAAGGTTGAAATTTGTGTCGAAAAATGTATTCAAAAAAGTTTTGAAATGTTGCGGGTTCGATTCTCGCCGCGGGGCAAATATGTGTCTACGGTCTGGGTATTTTCTATGCATAATATGTGTGTATTTACAAAAAAAAAGTATATAAGTAGTATATCAGTCATGCAGTTCCCATAATACAAGCTTTGCTTAGTTTGGGGCTAAATGGTGCTGTGTGAAAATGTCCAGCATTATATTTATTTATTATTTATAGTTCTGATTTAGGCCACGAATAATAACAGAAAGCATCCACACATTATATGCCTTTATAATAAAGGTATCTAAGTAGGTAACACATTAACCTTCCGTTTACGGTTGTCGGTTAAAAAACGGGCCAAACCGGTGTTCCTGATTGTATCTAAATTGTCATAATTGCATCTTAAACATTCCTCTATGAGTGAACTAAATAACGGTGGGCACGAATGCCGTTGTTTTGGTTTTGGAACAGATTCCGTTCAAGACGTCAGAAGGTTCAGATCGATAGACTATATATTTTTTTTTAATCGATCTGAGAAACAAGAAAATACGCTAAACAGCGCTACGCTTGAAATATCGATTGTGGAGAGGTTTAAAATTTAAGGTTTTACTTTCGTGATTAAGAATTCTATATAAGTATTATTATGGCTGGTATTTAACTGTTGGGGTTTCGACCATCTTTCTACGAGTATATAGATATAAAGAGTTATATAGATCTCTCTATTGCATACACTAGGATTATAAAACACTTTAGGATCTTAAAACTAGGCTGTCGTGATATAATGGGGTTACCTAATATTATAAATGTCAACTTGGGTTTTTATTTTATTTTAAGGGTCTTTATTTATCATAATTAAATACACATTCAATATATAACTAGACACAGTCTAGTACATAGCACATCACATTAAATATAACTCAGCAGACTGTGGCGCCTTTAGTTCACTTTTTAAAACTTATTTTCTATGGTTTTGCAATGGTTACAAAGATCTTTACTAATATCAATTATGTGAGATAAGTACATCAAACATATTTAAACTTTTGGGGTATTTGGATCAGTTGAACCGATGTGGATGAAATTTGAAAAAAAAAACGCGATGAAGACCCGTATAAAACTTATAACTATGAAGCTTATCCGATGGATACAGCAATCGAGGTCTTTAGTTATTCATTATGTAATAATACTTACTGAACAGCTCCAAGACAAAAAATAAATAATGCTGGTCAATTTCACACAGCATCATCTAGTCCCAAACTAAGCAGAACTTGTATTATGGGAACTACATGACTGATACTACTGACTACTACTTATATACTTTTTTTTGTAAATACATACATATTATACATAGAAAACACCCAGACAGAAAAAGGTAGCAGATGGAGAAACAATACGCTTGTAGTTCCCATAATACAAGCTCTCCTTAGTTTGGGGCTAGATGTTGCTGTGTGAAAAATGTCCAGCATTATTTATTATATATTATTATTATTTATGATTAAGGTATAATATAACTCTCATTTATTTCAAACTAGCTTCTGCCCACGGCTACGCACGCGTGGTACCCGGATAAATAGTAGCCTATGTGTTATTCTGATAAATACGCTATATTACTGTAAAGTTTCATCAAAATCCATTCAGTACTTTTTGCTTGAAAGAGTAACAAACATCCATCCTCACAAACTTTCACGTTTATAATATTAGTAGGATAGGATAGGATTTTATGCACTGACCAAACTACAAGCCGTGAGTTTTCGTCAGCGCTATCTAGAAACAGTACGGATTTAGCAGCGCCATCTAGTTAGGGTGGGCGACAACTTGTGTAAATCAAATAAGCATTGACCATACCACCTAAAGACCACAATAGGTACCTATTTCCGCCGCCAAGCAGTAATTCTCGCATTGCTGTGTCCCGGTTTGCTTTTCACACGTTATGTCTCAAAGTCGACAGCACGCGATATCCTTTCTATTGCCAACGTCCATAGATTACGATAACCGCTAATCAACAGGTTGTTCCTAGCCTTGTTTACTTCTTAGTAGTATAAAAAAAACTTTCACTATGGTGATGACATAATCTGTGGATACGTGACCACCTGGGAGGCCACTGTGATGACAATGTCACACAACCTGATACGAGAGGACACGTCGAGGTCACAGCAGGGTCATTAACGACCTAGCTAGCAATAACAATTATACAGACATTATGCAAGTTGATTTTTTCTGTTTGTATTTCACTAATTTAGGTAAGTGAAAACACTTTTGAACGGGCTTAGGAAATAAAGCCAACGCTGTTTTTATACGTAAATAATGTTAGAATCCGTTGCTACGTTTCAAAGACAAACAAACGAACTCTTATGGTAAACGCATATAGGGGCTCCTGTGATCGCGGGTATAAAAAAATATATATCTAAAAATACCTTGTCCGACCCATTACAGATGTATTGTACTCTAATGAGAAACCTTATGAAATACTAGCTTCTGCCCACGGCTTCGCCCGCGTGGTTCCCAGATAAAAAGTATCCCATTTGTTATTCTGATGTATAAACTACATTACTGTAAGGTTTCATCAAAATCTGTTCAGTATTTTTTACGTAGAGTAACAAACATCCATCCAACTTTCGCGTTTATAATAGTAGTAGGATTAGAAAATATAAAAACGGATGTTATTTAATAGCGTAGCTTGAAGGCACACTTGTTAAAAAGACTTAGTTTCTTTTGTGTTTCTTTAGATAGCTGTTTCATCGTTTTTTTTTGTTCATAGGTACCAACATAGTTGAAAAAAAAATTGAGTTACTTTAAAAATGTTTACCAACAATTAAATTCGCATGATTCTTTTGCAACATCGTGGCGGATTATTTTTTAAAAGCGCAGATGGTGATATTGAATTCACTAAAAAGTATGGCAAAAAGTACTGACAAGATAAAACACCTACCTACTTGCAAGGTGACTACACTACGAGTAGGTAGGTACCATTGCATGTCAATTATGTAACCATCAAGTATTGTTTTTGCTATCTGTCCAAGATCACTTGACACAGTTCCTATGTAATAATATAATGTTTCTTACTGCGAGTGTCTGTTTGTATTACTTCACAAGTTTGTCATTTCGAGCCTTTTATTGGAGCATACGTATTTATTTAGATTGCCTAACTCATACCTCATTTATCTTTAAAAAAATATAAAAAAAAACATCCATCAACAGGATGCCTGGAAGATATAGCTCCTAGCGATAAGGCCGCCCGTTGTATCACCACAACATAGTTTATTAGATTTTAAAGAAGGAGGAGGTTCTCGATTTGTGTTTTAATGATTTTTTTTTAGATTTAGATTTGTTTATTTTGCACCTTTTTAGATTTAGATTTGTTTATTTTGCACCTTAAAGAAAAACAACAATTTACAATAATATAGGACACTGTTAAAAGTAGGCTTAAGGTGATTTTAGTAACTAGTTTAAGTGATACAGCTAATAACCTAAGCTAGGATAGTAAGTATCCTGTGTGATAGGTATTAGCGCCCACCAAAAAAACGACTTATAAAATGTTTGTTTTATAAGTAGGCATATACTTCAAAGGTGGTTCCATATATATTTTATGAAAAAATCTCAACACTACGTGTGAAAATAGGGGTTTGAAATTTTATATTGGACTTTATGTACTTCCCGTTATTTGAAGTTGGTTTTTATATTTTCCTGAAAAAAATGTTTTTGGTGTATAGTGTTTATATTATTCTGGAATGTAAGCCATAATACTTATCTATAAAATCATTTCTATCAAATTAGACCTGCCAATCAAAACAAGAGATTATATACGGCATAACCTTTTGTACGACTGCACGACCTACAGCTTAAATTACTTATGCAAAATCATTCGAAACAACCCACAAGGAAAACACGTAAGACACATTACGTCAAAGTACCTACCAGTAGCCATTTTGTAAAGCTCGCGAAAACAATTATGAAAACAAATTTAACAAGATTTCTGTATTCGTTGTTTATTGAAAAGTGAATTGTGTTTTCTAAGATTCTCATTTTTTCATTTGAGTGTACAATACTGACCAAAATATTGGATTATAATACAATATATTGTATGATTAATCACAAAATCCCGTAACGGTACCCATAGAGAGTTCAAAAAAAAATCTCCTATTAAATGTTTTCTATAGCTTATATGAGTATTTCTAGGGATCGATGGCTTAACATGTTTTTTGAAATTATGTAATTATATTAAACAGTAAACAGAATTGGTATGATTTTTAGTTAGGTGGTTTTATATTTTAACCCACCTAACCTTCTTTTAAGAAAATTACAATCTTAGTTTAATTAGATTTAAGACCAATATTGTATGTCGGAAACGGGCAAGCTGTTGATATTTTTTTAAATAATACCTACGTAATACAGTTCTAGCAATTTAGATTTACTTAAAAAAATCCTTGGAAGTAAATATATATTATATTAATTATAAAATATATATTAGTACGTATTCATAATTATAATTAACAACACGTAGAAGTCCACTGCAGGACATAGGCCTCCCAAAAAGAGTGCCATGGCGAACGAACTTTGCCCACCTCCATTCAGCAACCGCAACATTTAAGATATTTAATGAAGAAATGATTTTATACAACAGAATAAAACAACTACAATAAAACAGAAAACACACTTTCTGTACAATATTAACCGAGTAAACTACAAATGTTTTCTACTTGTAGGAATAGGACTACAGGTAGAAAACAGAGTTTAAACTTAAGACCGCAGGCAGGGTACCCAAAACGCGGACGATACCACCTCGTTGAATAGCAATGCTATTCCTGACCGAGGTAAGCGCCAGCACTTTGGTAAATCTAATACATTATTAAAACCAAATCACAAATAAAAAAAAAAAAGACCAATTCAGGAGTACGCTAAAACGCCGATTTTGTATGAAGGATTTAATAAGAATTTGCAAGTGGAAATCTGCCTACCCGTCTAGAAAACAGGCGTGATTTGATATATATACAAATTTAAAAGTTGCCAGCTCTAGTTAAACTGGCTAGTATTTGGCCTCGCTAGTATGTGACGACCTTTCAGTTGATCTTTATGTAATATTTAGCAAGTAGGTATGTACTGCAAGTACATATATTTGATAATACTGTAATGCGACGGAAGTCACGCTATTTTGCTAGTTCTGACACGTTTTCAGGATTCTAATATGCTATTTCCTTATTTATGATTACATACTCGAAAAAAATGCTTTTTTGCACAAGATAAAATGCTAACTACTTGCAAAACGCGCGGGCATGTTCCAAATGTAATGTTTGGACGTGCATCTGACTACCCCCTACTTGGTATCCTCAAAGATCTTCTCACTATGTATCTGAGGATGTCCACCATGGGGAATACAGTCGTTTTTTTTTTGTTTTTTGGTAAAACAAGTTGAACTAATTGCTAATTAGCATTTTGTTCCAGCTAACCTTTGTGTAATGAAGTGTGGGGCGATAGTGCTTTAAAAGGAGTACCAGAATAAGATAAAAAATTATTAAACTAAATAACAAGCTACTTAAATGGAAGTGAGCAACATACCTAAATGAGAATAATTCATACTTAAATACATACATACAAAGTATATACTTAGATACTTACATTACATATAGGAAGCTAATTTAAGCTTGAATTAAATGCGGGCATGTATCAAATGTAATGTTTGGACGTGCCTCTGACTACCCCCCACTTGGTATCCTCAAAGATCTACTCAATGAGTATGTATCTGAGGATTTCCACTATGGGGAAGACAGTCGTGAGCGTGTTTTTTTAATTTTTTTATTAAATGCTATCTAGCATAAAATTTTGCATAAGAACGGTATTATCTTATTGCGTCTCAAATATTTTTCTATTTAACTGAATTAAGCGCTGTCTTCCAATAAAGCGACGATGGGCTAGCGATTGTCACGTGGAATGATAACTAAAACGTTGGCATGTGCCACTTATAATGTTGGGATGTGCCGCAGACTACTCCCCATTTCGTATCATTACGCACTGAGGATCTTCATCATGGGTAATACAGTCGTGAACGTGTTGTTTTTAGTTCAATTATTATTTTAGTTTTTTAAATAAAATAAATAAATAAATAATGCTGGACATTTTCACACAGCGTCATCTAGCCCCAAACTAAGCAGAGCTTGTATTATGGAGACTACATGACTGATATAATACTTATATATTTTTTTTTGTATAACGTGTAATGAAAACACCCAGAGACAAATATTTGCAGATGATACAAATAATTGTCTCGCGGCGGGAATCGAAACCGCAATCTTTTGCGTCTCAGGGACTTCGCCCACTGCGCCTCAGTTAGTTGTTTTATTTTTATTCTATTGCATAAATCAATTTGTATTAACGTTTTATTCTATAAAAGTAACTTCAAGTCTAATTATGAAGTCATGCATCCGGTGACATCATAAATCTACGTTACCACAGATTACAAAAAATGACGTCACCGCCCGCTCTGACTACCGTGAACTAGTATTTATGGCGTTATTTTCATAAAACAATGAAACGATTTTCCGGATTTTGTTGTCTATTTGCATTTGTTAAATGGTCTTAGTCGTTATCATATAAAAAAAAATCTTAAAATATTTCGCAACTGTTTAACCTTCTTGAAATCTACTCAAGACCTTTTTGAAATTCTCGTACGTTTCACAGAAATTGGGCGATCGAACAAAATCCGGAAATATTTGATAGATAGATAATCTCTTTTTTGCACACCAAAGCAAAATACAAAAACACAGAAATTAAGAAATATAAAACTACAAAATGGCGGTCTTATCGCTAAAAGCGATCTCTACCAGACAACCATTGTTAAAATTTAATCTAATCTTATTTCAAGGATTACATATCAAAATATGTAATCTGTAATCTTTTCCGAGATACGGTTGTATGATATAAATTAGTTTTATGTTATCTTGTGTTAACGCATTTTAAATCGTGACCAAAACAGTCTAGACTAGAGTTAAAGTATTGACACAGTTTCAAAACTTCAAGATGATCCTAAGGCCTCCCCTGTATGGGCGTACGCAAGGGCATGCGGGGGTGCATTGCGCAAGGATAATGTGATGTGAATTTTACGTTGATCGTCACTTAACACTAACCTGTTTTGGTCAATGGAGTCAATAGGTACCTGAGTACACGGTTCATTCATTATAAAGTTTGTAATTTTTATAACCAGCAATGCTAGGTACTCAAATAAAACTACAGAGTGGGCAAGATAATGGAACTTTCAAGGGAATTACCGTATGTGTTAATCGCAAATAAATTTGTGTAATTCTTAAATATAAATTTTGTTAAGATTAAGAGTTTTTTAAAGGCGCCAAAGCCTGTTGAGTTGTTTGTAAAATGTGTTAGACTAGACTCGTGTCTAGTTCGATTAATATAAAATACAACTCAATAAATATATATTGAATTGTATTTTTCGTTGTAATTAATAAAAACCCTTTAAAAATGGCATTTTCTTAACTGCCAGACATGTAATTATGACGCTTTTAAATGGATTAATTGTTTTGTTTCATGTTATTGTTATTCTTGATGTTTCAAAGGCTTTGCCACTTTCGAGGTCACAGGTATACTACATAGATGACAGGTGTCTCAGCAGATCTTTTAAACTATTAGTATCGTGACATACTTTGAACTCCCCCCACGTATATTTCAATAATTTATTATAGCGCCCCCTAGTGACGTATTACTATTTTTTTTAAGAAACATCATTTGAGATATACTAATCGATTGAAAAAAACTGCGTTATAATTCGATTAGGCAATTCGTATATAAACGGTAACAGATAAACAAATGAACTTATACATTGCAATCTCTCCGTAGTACTTTTGTGTGTTATATGCTCTTATAAAAAATGCATATACATGCTCCTATTGTCACGGGTAATAAGACAAATTGAAATTGCATTTTTAAACCAAATTCTAGTGGCAAATTCTGTTCTAGCTCAAGAAGGAAATACCCAAGGTGCAATATTTTTCGAGAAACCAACGTAGGAGTTAACCTCTCCTCCTACGCATTTACTTAAGTAACTTGTAAATCTACCTAAATACCTATTCATCTAGTTTCCAAACGTATCTACCTAACTGTTTGAATGCAAAAATAATCTTTTGCCATATCATTATAATTACTAATTGGAAATATCGCTTCTTGGCTAATATTTCAATCTGGATGGATTTAGGATTTGTCATTGAAGAGTTGTTGAACTGAACTTTTTTGATTTAAGTAGGTTACTTTCGAGTTAATAAACTGCTGAATTTTGGAGTTGCCGATTAATTTATGACTGTTTAACCAGGTAATTAATTAATTACAGTTATTTTGAGCGATAATTGGGCATTAAGGTGCAGCTCTACATTAATATTTTTTAAGCTATAATTTTTATAGACTTTTTGTCACTAAAACGAGATATTTACCAAGGTTTGTAAGTTTGAACGTTTTCTGTTGTTTCGAAAAAACATGCTACAAGGTGGGCGTCCATACAAAGTCGTGTCAGGATCGAGATGTACTGGTATGTGACAGTGAAACCGGTAGTAGCAGACGCAAGTGTGGGTTCGATTTGCGCCATGGGACAAATGTTGGCATGTTCCACAAATATCAGCCAAATACATAGGTCCGACGACACATTAAGATTCAATGTGTTGTAGGTAACTACGAGTGGTACCATAACTCACAAGACGTTATGTATGGTATATATTTTATAGCATCTAAGTATATATTTTGCATGTTTTATATGTTTAGATGATCTTACCTCTACAATTACCTCTGCTCAAGGTTTGCTGGAAGAAAAATATTTTTAGGTTTAAACTCGTCTTTGTACATGTCATTTAATTCTGCCTTTTGTAAGTGTTTATTTGTGTGTACAATAAAGAAGAACATGCAAACACTTGTCCTGAATTGTCCTGCAGCGGGAATCGAGCCCACACCTCATGCGTCTCAGCCTACTCGCCCAAAGTCGTCAAAGTTTTTAATCACCTTTGGCTTCAAGGCAGCTAGTGTTCCTATAAACGGCGATGATTGCAACCTGTCACGTGGAATGTGCTTGCAAAACTCGGCCATGTCCCAAATGTAATATTTGGACGTGTCTCTGACTAACCCCTACTTGGTGTCGGCATCTACGCAATGAGAAGGTATGTGTTTTTTTTTCAAAGCAGGTGTCTGCTCACGTCAGGTGGTAGGCCTTTTTTGTAGGGCGATGATGATTGATGATACTTATATTAATTATTATTTCCGGTCTAACGTGTTTCCGGTTTAAAAGACTGCCACTGCTCGACCAACCTAACTGTTATTTCACTTTTAATGATCAAAGCGCTCACTCTTGAAAATCTTTTAACATAAAACTATATCGGCAAACAAGAATACGGCCTACCTGTTGGTAAGCGGTTACCGTAACCTATGGATGCTTGCAACACCAGAAGAGGTATTACTCATGCGTTTCCGACCCAGGGACATAACGGGTGAATCTTATGTGCCTGTATTTTCGGCACCCTTTACCTTTAAATTAAAAAGAAATAAATAGATAAATCTGGACAGTTTTACACAGCATCATCTAGCCCCAAACAAAGCAGAGCATGTATTATGGGAACTGATAAACTTCTTATATTTTTTTGTATTATATATTATACATAGAACACCCAGACCTGAGACAAATATTTGCAGATCATACTTACAAACATTTGTCCCGAAATTGAACCCGCAACCTGCTGTGTCTCAGGCGGGCCATTGAAATAGCTGTATCTCCTTTAAACATATATTATCGTTGTGTAGCTGACTCATGTAACTAAATCGCTGTTTAGTCATCTTTGGGTAACCTTCTCTCTGTAGAGTCAATAAAAAAATAATGCAAATCCGGTTGTCTGGTAAAGATCGCTAATAAGCTATAATACCACCCATTGTAAAACAATGACAAGTTTGTACTTATCTGAGCTGAAACTTTATATATAATCTGTCAATTTAATAACATTATACATATTTAACTTCTGTTTAAATTAACTTACTTATCTAAGATGTAAAGCGATCTAGTCATACTGGCTATCCAGTCAAATTAAGATGTACACCCAGCTAAAATATTATTTGGTGTATAGACATTTTTTAAAGCAAATCTGATAAATTGTTACTCACTACAACGGCATGTCTAATTTTTTTACATATTAATAGGTATTGAGAGAGTCAATGCGATTAATTTCTGTAAAAAAGACCTCCCGGGGATGGCATGTTCAAACTGTGAACAACCCTTCTAAATATAAATAAAAAAAAAACGAGAAAATGCTACATATGCTGTTTTGTAATCGCTTCGTATGATATAAAGGATGGTTTTTAGACTAGCTTTTTACCTCAATAGATACTAAATACGAATACCAAATATTAAAAAAAAAATGTGGTAAGAAAGCCTCTGACATAAATTATGATTTTTTTATATGCAAATATTAATTGTATCCTAAGAAGTAGGCTGTTGTTACAAAATGAAAGTCATAGTCAATAGGTTTCATCCATTGAATCACAAGGATCATATTAGAAAAGTCAGTTAAGAACTACGTGAATTTAAAAAAATCTAATAAATTCACGCGGATCCCTTAACTTACCAAGCTAAGGGATCCGCGTCCTTACTAAGCTTGGTCTTAGACCAAGCTTGTATGACGAGCTTGGAGCAACCAGCCAATTGACATGGTTAAGAGACCACCGCTGGACAAATGTTTGTATCTGCTAATATTTGTCACGGGATCTGTGTGTTTCCTATGCATAAAAAGTCATTTAGTTAGTATATACGAGTTTTAAATCTTTGTTGGATGAAAAGGGATTTCATAGTAATACCTATCGCACGAGTGTCTTTTTATGAGTCCTACCAAGCTCTTAAGTTACCATAGTAGCTCCTAATTAGCATACGGGTAGATACAACTTGAAGAGAACTAGACCTAAGCTTTACCAAGTAGTAGAAGTTTTGGGCATCGTTAAGCTAAATATCTATGTTAGCTTTTACATTCCCCATAGTCTTTCACCTAAAGCTAGGAAGGCATTTTGGCAGTTTCCCGTGACCCTTCCCCCCAGCTCTACACAGAACAGCTGCTGACGACCCATTTGATGATCTCCTTAACCATTTTGCTAGTGTAATTCAAATGCAGGTCGCGCTTGATGTGGCCGATACTTTTAAAGTGAGGCAAGATGGCTCGTTTAAAACAATTAACTTTTAATTAGTGGTTAGACTTAGATCAAGATTAAAAACGATAATGTAAGGATTGCATTTAAAGTCCACATTACAAAATATAAAATAGAATAAGGAAATACAGAGTAGACACAGTTTCGCGCCATTGTTTAAAATCTCAAGGTTTTTGCCCACAGAGTAACGATAGACAAGTTATAACTACATAAGTAAAGGGTAAATAGATGCATTATGTCAAAATCTCGGTTATATTTATACAAATTCAAAGAAGAGGGTTATATTGTACCAAATGTTATGTTTGGACGTGCCTCTGACTACCCCCTACTTGGTATCCTCATAGATCTACTCACTGAGTATGTATCTGCATACTCAGATACATACTCAGTGAGTAGGTATATTCTCCCTCTATGCTATTGCCTGTTTGCTTTGGTATAATATTTGGACAGATGGTTACCAATACGGCTCATTAGGTATTAATGTATATCCTCTCTCTGGTACTTATCATAAGTTTATAGGGAATCATGTCCAATTCATAAAAAAAATTATATATATATGAAATACAAATAGCAAAAGCAATGGCAATGCTCCTTTCTGATAGTGTTCCTTTTCATAGTTCTTGTTTAGGCATATTTATTAAATTAAATTGAACTTCAAAGGACGTTCATACCCAGGCTACATAGGTATGTGTACTTTTTGCTCTATAGTGCATGTTGTTACTCCGGTTTATCTACGCTATGCTACACAATACACCTATAATCTCATTCTAAATCCAAACTTGGGTCCAAAGACCGGTACCATGGCCGTACTGTTCTGTAAATTATAAAATGTTGTAATATCATTGACCAGATCAAATTTTACAAAAACTCTAATCACCCAACCTGTGTCAATTGATAAGTTTTTATAAAATTATCCATAGCCAAAAATCTTACCTTATAAAAAAACCCGGTCGACAGTACACCTTCGCGCACATTAAAAACAAAAAAAACGATCACTCAACACTCGTTCTTTTTCTCATGGACACTGAAACCACATTCCTTTGCACTTTATTTTCGTAAATCACATCCTTTATAATAAATGGTGACTTATAATAATTATTATAAGACGTGTTGTTTTGTTTGTGATGCTGTATGAATTATTTTTAGTTATTTAATTCGTTCGTTTTCGATTTTAGCAGCATGGCGGCCGCGCGTTCTAATGTCGTGTGCGTACTGACTGCGCGAGCGCAGACCAACCTTCGGCAAAAAGGTCGCTTATCAATCGATATGCCAGGCCATTATGGCCTTTGCGGGTGAATAAATATGAGGATGATGTCAGAAAGGTTTTAAAAACTTGTTACCATAACGGGTGTTGTGGGATCAAGTTTTAATGACGGTCGGAGATAATCGAAGGCAGATATTATATTTGTGACTTACCTATAAGAATACTATTAGAATTGAACTCAAATAATGGTGAAAGAACCTCACCATATCTCGACGTGGTCAGATCACTAACCCGTTTCAGGGTGACCAAGAATAAACTGGTGACTCGATGAACAAGAAGAATCCATTGAAATAAATATCTAAAGAATAAGGGGTAGAGAAGAGTGTAAAATAATTCGCCCGAGGAAGCATTAGAATAAATAAATAATTCATTGGCCACGGCGAGTAGCCGGTTGGAACGCAATAGTGCGGGCTCGATTCCCGCTGCGGGCAAAGGTATGTTCTGCAGATATTTGATCCAGTTCTGGGTATTGTGGTACCATGGTACTTGTACTTCCTGATACCCACGACACAGGAAATTCTAGTGTGGGGTCAGGACTATGTATGTATCTGTTGGGTTTTTAATATCTATTAAAAAAAATCAAAATACAATTTTTTTGACAGTCATATTTCTTTGTTTTCTTGGTTTAGTAATAATCAACATATTGTCCGTCTATAGATACTAATCTTTGACAGCTAAGTTCATGCTTATATCTCTGCTTAAAGTTTTTTTACTTTTATATAGAAGGACATACGAAGAGTTAGAGCTTTCTAAATTATAACGCAACCAAGTGTCCAAATAGTTCTTAGGGCTTAAATAAATAATTATGATTACCTATCTACAGCGCCATCTTGAAAACTATAAAATGTTACCACAGAAAAAAAAAGAAATACCAACTCCCACTGAATTGAAAAGCCTTTTGCACCAAAGTTACCTCACATTGTGTTCGCATAAAGCTAAAACCATTTCACAAAATAAGTTCTCTTTTTCTGTCTTTAAGAGCAGGTTTTTGAATCATCAAGCTTGACTATGTAACTACCACTTAAAGTTTATTTGAATTTGCACTTTATTTCCATTACAAATGACACAAAGTTGAAGTACAACTTTACATAATTGCACATACCGAATGTTTCAAAGAGGTTTTAAATCTTAGACCTTAATATTTTATAAGAAAAGGTTGCATTCATTGTGCACGCGCACTGCATATTTGACTTTTTAGAAGAACTGGATTTTAATTTGCAATTATGTTTAATATGTTACGAAGTTGGGAGTGTTATTTGTTCAGAAATAGAAGGTTTTTATGTAGAATATTTAAATAGGTAAAACGTAGTAAAACCTTTATTTACGGTAAGTAGGTAGGTACATACTTGTCTTTCATTATATTCTAAGTTAGATTTTTTCATTTACAAATAACAAGTATATATGTAGTATATCGGTCATGTAGTTCCCATAACACAAGCTCTGCTTACTTTGGGGCTAGATGATGCTGTGTTAAAAACGTCCAGCATTATGAATTTATTTATTTATTTATGTTATTGCATACGTAATAAAGTGTAGGTACATAACAGATAAAAGGAAATATTGACAGAACTTTTTTGAGACAAATCGTTCCTAAAGACCTATCTACAGATAACTACATTAAATTTACCTACCTACGACTACATACAAATGGTCCTTAGTTACTTAGGTTTTAGGTATTATTTGTATTTTCCGTGTGTGTAGGATATATAATAAAGAATATGCTCATAATAGGTATACCATTTCAATAAATTAATTTATAACGAGTCCTAAGAAGTTTTAAGTGTTCCATAAAAGTTTACTGGTACAACCTTCTTTGCCCTGAATAAATTATTCGTATCTAGGAGTCAATGTACCCAAGGTTTCTTTTTAAACGAAGATCAGTACGAGGTTAACTTTGTTTGTTTTTTCGTTTATGTTATGGTTACAGGCTTAGTCAGAGCGTCTTTAGACGGGCGACACCAGAGCCAAACTACAACCACACGACAAAATGCAGTGGTAGGGACGAATTTTTATTTTTAATTTTAATGTAACTAAAGTAGCAAACAAGCATACGGCCCTGTTGATAAGCAGTTACCGCAACCTATGGATGCAGCACCAAAGGTATCAATCGCAAATTACCGTACTTTTTAATATTTCAAAACACCCTTTTTGGAGAACCTAATACTATAGTCACTTTCTAAAACCAGTATTGTTGTTCTGTGGGAAAACCTCATAACCTGAGTGTTCGCAGGAAGAAGTGTGTGGCTATCCAGGCACTAGGATGTGGTGATAAATCCTCCTGCCGATGGCGAGAGGTGCGGTGACAGAAGGTAGCTGTAGGCATCGTAATAAAAAATCTATGGTCACAACATCGTTCAACTTCTGGCAGTTGCCTCGAAACCACTCACACGCGACCTAGCGTTATTTTTGTATCTGTGGTGTGGTCCGTCTGAAGACGCCCGTATACCGCAAGAAAATATTCTACAGGTGTGATGATAAGTCAACGCTCGAAAATTTAAAAACCAAACATCTATATGGCTCCGAAGAAACTAGGAAGTTGTAAACTTTTGGACATCATAATGTTTATGAAATTCAGTTTTTAATGAAAATTGTCTTACAACCTGATGACGTGGAATGCTAACAACTTGTAAAACGCGGGCAAGTGCCAAAAGCTATCTTTGAACGTGCCTCTGACTACCCCCTAAATTCACAAAGATTTACTCACTAATTATGCATCTGAGGATTTAATGAAAATACGGTATTTTGTCTACATTTGTGTTAACTAGGGATCAAAATAATTATTATATTTTATAACTCGTAAAATTTACAGGACCTAGCATTTCATCAAATGCGATATCTTAAAGGATCCATACAAAAACAGTATTACATTTACTTCATGCAGAAGAATAAAGAATAAGAATAAATAATATATATTTAATAATAGTTTTGGGAACGCTTCCGCCTGGTAGTGATCTGGATCAGTTGAGCTATCTATAGATCGTTTGCAACGGTCTTTAGATGTTTCATCTGTATTTTTTGTATATACCTACTTGTACATAGTATTGTATGAATTAAGAATAAAGTGATTTCATTTCTCATATTGTAAAGCGGGAAATTTTCACGTAGCGTACTATTGCTATGGAAACTTAAGCATCGACTAAGTTTCGACACATTTCAAGAATCAACACATTCCATATCAGAGAAAGTGATTTAATTTAATTTATTTGTTCAGATGTTCACTAACGGACCAAATAGCTCGGAGGCCATTTTTATGAACAAAAGACATAAACGCGCTCATTCTCCATTAGTTCCAGTAAATTATTATGCTTTAATGAAATCCTATTTTACACATTTTCTTATATAAAAAGCAAATATTTTCTCACATACCAATGAAAATGGGTTCTATGATGGATAATCTAGAAAACTAACACTTACAATAAATGGTATTTATCCACAATAAGTTGCTTACAAATTCTAATGAACGAAATACAAGGTAATCGCGGAGTAGCGATCTCTTCCAGACAACAAACTTCGTCAAACAATCTAAGGAGGATAAAAGGCATAAATTTTAATGAACTTATGACCATTGGCATAAGGTTTTACTTGATATTCTGATTTTAAATAATTAATTATCTGTGGTATAGGTTTTTAATAAATATATACAACACCATTTAGTAGCGATAATTAATGTATGGTTTTTTTATGTTGTCTAGGTAACAAGTTCTATTTTTTGAAAGGGACTTTAAATCGTGTAATCGTACGTTAAATATTTTTCTTATTGAATTTATCATTTTGTGAAAAACATCAACTACTGCCATCTTTCGGCTACGAAATTTCAAAACCGTATTTAAGTTACCACAAAATCCCATTCGAATCCAAAGTGTAAAATTGATGTCTAGGTGAATACACAGATGGTGTGTTGGCGCGGTAGTTAAATAGGAGCTTCGATAGGTTTCGGTTCACGACAAAATGTGGGTTCTTAACAATATAGGTAGGTACAGTTAAGTGGGGTAATAAATCACAGGGATTAGGTAGTAGGTAGTTGACACGGTTCCTACAATTAGTGGAAAATTCGTGCGCGATCATCCACAATCGATATGGTATCGTAGACTGCCAATAAAATGCGTAGATGCTAAACATAGTCGTGAGAAATGTAGAATAAATGCGGGTAGGGAAATAAAGAAACGCCAAAATGAGTGACGTGGATCAAACATAATTTGCTAACAGTTAACTTTATTTACTGGTTGAGTAAATAAACGGATTTGCATGTTATTGATATGGACAAATCCCATTCGAATCGAGTGTTATTAATGTCTATATAAAAACACAGATGGCGCTCAAACAACCATTTCGCTCACAGTTAACTAGTATAGTGTGGTCGATTAAATAAACAGTTTTTTATGCGATTTAGGTATCTACACATCGAATGAAAAGTCAAAGTCATGTAGATCACATTGTGTGTTATAGGTGTCTAGGTAAATACACAGATGGCGCTCAAACAACCATTTCGCTCATAGTTAACTAGTATAGTGTGGTCGATTAAATAAACAGCTGTTTATGCGATTTAGGTATCTACACATCGAATGAAAAGTTAAAGTCATGTAGATCACATTGTGTGTTATAGGTGTCTAGGTAAAAACACAGATGGCGCTCAAACAATCATTTCGCTCACAGTTAACTAGTATAGTGTGGTCGATTAAATAAACAGTTTTTTATGCGATTTAGGTATCTACACATCGAATGAAAAGTCAAAGTCATGTAGATCACATTGTGTGTTATAGGTGTCTAGGTAAATACACAGATGGCGCTCAAACAACCATTTCGCTCATAGTTAACTAGTATAGTGTGGTCGATTAAATAAACAGCTGTTTATGCGATTTAGGTATCTACACATCGAATGAAAAGTTAAAGTCATGTAGATCACATTGTGTGTTATAGGTGTCTAGGTAAAAACACAGATGGCGCTCAAACAATCATTTCGCTCACAGTTAACTAGTATAGTGTGGTCGATTAAATAAACAGCTGTTTATGCGATTTAGGTATCTACACATCGAATGAAAAGTTGAAGTGATGTCACGGTAACACACAGTAGGTGCCTTGTACCTATTTTTTATTTTTGGAAGGTTGTCTTAAAGAGATCGTTTCTATGCGATAAGACCGCATTGTTTGTTAAGATTTGTAGTTGTATTTATTTTTCTTATAAATTATCTTTTAGTTCACAGAAAAATATATGGATCTAACCTTAAAGATTGCTGGAAGCAGTTGGGAGACTCAAGATCGTTCGTCATGACACTCTTTGAATCAGGCATGTTATTGTGTTAAGCAGTTAACTTCTACGTGATGATGAGGGAAGGGTTGATAAAAAAATTGCTCGTATGATTTATAAAACAATTTATAAATTTTATTAAATATTATAAAAAATAGAAAATAATCTTATTACCTACATAGCCTATAAAATAAATAACTGGACCACATAGTCCATCCTAATTTAGGACTTTCGATGCACCTAAAAACTTATAAATACGAATTAATACGATTAAATTATTATATTTAAGAGTGTAAGAAAACAGAAGTTAAAATTTAATAAACTCAATATTAATAGGTGTGTCCAAAATTCATTAAAGGTGGTAGGTCAAAGCAACACCTGACCCGAGAGCTAGCTCTTACCTGCGGCAATACATTAGCATTACCATTCAGCGTGGCAATGCTGCCAGTATTTTGGGGACGCTTCCATCTAGTAATCTGGATCAATTGAGCTATCTGTAGATCGTTATCTTTAGATGGCTAGACTGTTTTATATATACTAACTTAAGTTTGTTGTATTGATTTTTCTAACACTAAATGTGTTATTTTTATGAATTTTAAATGTTCTTGTTTATTTCTATAATAAAAATTTGTAAAAAATTAATGATGATATATAAAAATATTTAAATGATAATTACAATAACTTTGAATGCAAAATGACTTAGCAATTTAAGTTAAAATATATATAATATATATCTAAGATAAAATCTTAACGTAGATAAGTAAAAATTGAATTAAAATAAAAAAATGGTAACAGTCATCAAAAATAAATAATTTGTGTTAGAATTCACATTTAACTATATTTTAAATCATTATTTTTTGCCTTTGTATTCTACAATCTCATAAAAATTTCAACTGAATTTAAACGAATTATTACTTTTTTTTTAATCCTACATCTCATAAAATGATTATTTAACGACATCGTATCTAGTGTGTTACTTACAAATAAAATATTTACAATTATTTAACAGGAAATAATAAAGAAAAAGTGTAATAAAAACATGTAACGCAAACACAAAAAAACTTTACTTTGTACATTTTGATTATCTATGGAATAAAAGAATAACGAGCAAAGCGAGCCATAAATCTGCAACTTTGTAAGAAAAAATAACATAATAAACGCTACTTAGGAGCGAAGCGAGATCGCTTATTCATACATTTCAGAAGACGAGTGACTGTTTTGGAAGAAAAATATAGTGAATTCAGCGAGCAGTTGATAATAATGCGAGTTAATAGGCTAGCAAAGTGAGCCACTTAAATACAACGGTAAAATGGAGCCTGTTAATGGCGAGCGAAGCAAGTCAATCTCGTTTAGATTATGGACATTAGATTTCTCATGATTTTAGTTCTTTTGTATGTTTATATTTGTTAAAAAATTTAGACGTCATCTGTCATCTGGTGGAGTGACAGTCCATAGTCACAGTAAATAGGTGAATATATAGTTACACATATATATACCTACTACCTAAGTACTTACATGATACAATGTTGCATATATGTAAAGTATAATTATGATGTGTATATTTTGCATGTTTGTCGAAATTTTTATTTATAATTTATTCTGCTATTAAATTTGCCTGTATTCTGTTTTGTGTGCCATATTAAATAAATATAAATTCAGATGAGGTGAGGTGATAAGGTGACAGCGAGCTGATCCGATGATGCAGACGGAAGGTGGATGATGGAACTCCTCGATAGATAATAAGCTCACAGTCAGAAAAAGCAGTTCTTCAACAATTTGTTTAGGGATTCAAAACTTTGTCTATCCAAGGCACGAATTTCTGTATATTAGTATAAACTCCTGGCAAATGCTCGCGTCCGCAGCCAATGCCCCAAGATACCAGGCCTACGAGGGTGCTGCGCCCTTCAAGCTTCATGGTCAGAGGGCCTCCGCTATCGCCTTGGCAGGAGTCTCGTCCGCCCTGGATGAATAATAAATAAATTAATAATAATAATGCTGGACATTTTCACACAGCATCATCCAAACTAAGCAGAGCTTGTGTTATGGGAACTACATGACTGATATACTATTTATGTATAAATTTATACATATTATACATAGAAACATCCAACAACAAACAAATATTCGCAGACCATACAAACATTTGTCCTGCGGCGGGACTCGAACCCGCAAATTTCTTCATCTCATTCGGGCCGGAATTAATGAAAATACTTTATTTTACATAACAAAACCTTATTCCCATTAAAGTACAATGGGCGGTCTTATCGCTCGAAAGAAGTACTACTACTCCTTCTGGCACAAGTAACGGTAATTTTACACAATCCTATTAACATTTCATATTATTTATTTATTCTTTCACAGTTGTAACAATCGTATTAGAAATTACTTAAAATTATCTAATTAAAACAGTGCTAAAATGTCAATACTAAAAATAGAATAAAAAATCTAAATTGTAAGTCTAAATTGTCACATGTTAAAAATGTACTAATGGTATAGAAACACTTTTTCAACAATATTGCGTGTTTGTTTTTTTACAACAAACACAATCGCTGACACCTTTCACTAAGAACTTAATCAACATTCTCGCTCGTAGAGAGTAATCCATTCTTAGGAACATAACAATGATGAGCCTACCTCTTTGTACCCAGCGCAGAGGAAGACGTCGTGGATGGTTTCCCTTCTACCAGCAGCGCGGAACCATCGCCGACACCTTTCACTAAGAACTTAATCAACATTCTCGCTCGTAGAGAGTGAGCCATTCTTAGGAACATAACAATGATGAGCCTACCTCTTTGTACCCAGCGCAGAGGAAGACGTCGTGGATGGTTTCCCTTCTACCAGCAGCGCGGAACCATCGCCGACACCTTTCACTAAGAACTGCCTCAAGATTCTCGCTCGTAGAGAGTGAGCCATTCTTAGGAACATAACAATGATGAGCCTACCTCTTTGTACCCAGCGCAGAGGAAGACGTCGTGGATGGTTTCCCTTCTACCAGCAGCGCGGAACCATCGCCGACACCTTTCACTAAGAACTGCCTCAAGATTCTCGCTCGTAGAGAGTGAGCCATTCTTAGGAACATAACAATGATGAGCCTACCTCTTTGTACCCAGCGCAGAGGAAGACGTCGTGGATGGTTTCCCTTCTACCAGCAGCGCGGAACCATCGCCGACACCTTTCACTAAGAACTGCCTCAAGATTCTCGCTCGTAGAGAGTGAGCCATTCTTAGGAACATAACAATGATGAGCCTACCTCTTTGTACCCAGCGCAGAGGAAGACGTCGTGGATGGTTTCCCTTCTACCAGCAGCGCGGAACCATCGCTGACACCTTTCACTAAGAACTTAATCAACATTCTCGCTCGTAGAGAGTAATCCATTCTTAGGAACATAGCAATGATGAGCCTACCTCTTTGTACCCAGCGCAGAGGAAGACGTCGTGGATGGTTTCCCTTCTACCAGCAGCGCGGAACCATCGCCGACACCTTTCACTAAGAACTGCCTCAAGATTCTCGCTCGTAGAGAGTGAGCCATTCTTAGGAACATAACAATGATGAGCCTACCTCTTTGTACCCAGCGCAGAGGAAGACGTCGTGGATGGTTTCCCTTCTACCAGCAGCGCGGAACCATCGCCGACACCTTTCACTAAGAACTGCCTCAAGATTCTCGCTCGTAGAGAGTGAGCCATTCTTAGGAACATAACAATGATGAGCCTACCTCTTTGTACCCAGCGCAGAGGAAGACGTCGTGAATGGTTTCCCTTCTACCAGCAGCGCGGAACCATCGCTGACATCTTTCATTGGGTATCACTTCTACGTCGACTTCCTGAAATGTAAGAAGGTAAATGAATTATTCCGGCCAAGTATAAGTCGGTCTAGCGCAGAGGTGTGAAAATGCACAATATTTATGATTTTTGCAGATGTTTATGTCATGAATAATGGAATTAATCCGCAAAGTTTAAATGTCTGGAATATTGGTTAAAGATTTCGTTAAAATATAATAGGTTAGTAATTTACTTATTTTTATTAATTAATTTTAATTTAATTTAGAAAACAAACAGTATCTATGACTAAATAGACAACTTCTTCAGATACTTTTTACCATTAAGATGTTTTCGCATAAAAGACACGATAAAACTTATTTGTTTGAGTTAGCTAAGTACTTACTTAAATATGTAAAAAAGTTTGGGTGCAATCTAAAAAAACACATTACAAAATAAAATATAGATTATAGATCGTTTGCAACGGTCTTTAGATAGGTGTTTTTGTATATAACTACTTATATACGGCATCTGTGGCGTAGTGGGTGGGTATAATATGTATGTATTTACAAAAAAAATTATAAACAAAAAAACAAACACGCTCACGACTGTCTTCGCCATGGTGAACATCTTCAGATACTCAGTGAGTAGATCTTTGAGGATACCAAGTAGTACCCCTACTTGGTATCCTCAAAGATCTACTTGGCAGTTCTTAGTGAAAGGTGTCAGAGGCACGTCCAAACATTACATTTGGTACATGCCCACGTTTTGCAAGTAGTAAGAATTCCACGTGACAGGTTGCAAGCCCAACGCCGCATGATACTTGTAAAAAAAATGTATACTTGCAGTATATCAGTCATGTAGTTCCCATAATACAAGCTTTGCTTAGTTTGGGGCTAGATGATGTTGTATGAAAATATCCAGCATTATTATTATTATTACTTGTCCATAGTTGTATGAATAAATTTAAACTTATTACCAATTTATTATCAACAAAATAAAATATGTATAATACCTGTAATACTGAAGGTACGGTGCTTTGTCCGTGTCTCGTCCGTCCCCATCCCGCCACAGTCGCCATCTTGCCTGCCAATTTAATCTGTTTCGCTGGTAAACACACCTGAAATTAAAATTGAAAAAAATATTCACCAAATTGTTTCCATATAAAGTTATCTGGAAGAGATTACTTCTGAGGGTAAAGATCATCCATTAAACTAGAATAAGATTTTGTTTGTCGACCTCTGTTGCGCAGTGCGCCTGAGATGCAGAGGTTGCGGATTCGATTCCCGTCGCGGGACAAATGTTTGTATAAACTACAAATATTTGTCTCTGTTCTGAGTATTTTCTATTTATAATATGTATGTATTTACAAAAAAAAGTATATAAGTATTATATCAGTTACGTGGTTCCCATAGTAAAGGGTCTTCCAATAGGCACGTCCGAACTTTGGCAGTTGGTAGCGGCCATCTTGTTGAAGTTACATCTGTCAAATTGGTTGTCATTTATTCATTCTATTTTACCAAATCATCATGGATAGCTATAGCATCCAACAACACGGGCAAATGATAAAATTGTTTTATCAAAATGAGTGTTCTGTTCGGGCAACGCACCGCGCGCTTCGCCCATTTTACGGTCGCCATAATCGTCCTACCGAGAGGACTATTCGTCGTGTGGTGGATAAATTTGAATCCACTGGTTCGGTAAATGATCGACCAACACCCGTACGTCAACGAAACGCAAGGTCTGCCGAAAACATCGCTTCTGTCCGTGAGAGTGTGCAGGAGAATCCGAGGCAGTCGATTTCGCGTCGCTCACAAGAACTCGGCCTTTCACAGACCACAGCCACCGAGATCGTGTGACTTAACCCCGCTAGACTTTTTCTTGTGGGGTTTTCTTAAGTCGCAGGTCTATGCGAATAAACCACAAACCACAGCGGCCCTCAAAGCCAACATAACCTATGCCATAGGTCAAATTCAGCCTGATTTATGCGCAAAAGTCATGGAAAATTGGATATCTCGCATGCGCTCCACCCAGAGAAGCCGTGGCGGACATTTGAATGATGTCATATTCCACACATAATGGCATCACTACATCTTTTAAATAAATAAATAATTTCGATAATATCTCACACACACTTTGTTTTATAGAAATTTAAAGATATGACATGCTTAATGAAAGAACAACAATATACAAGCTATGCTTAGTATGGGGCTAGATGACGTTTGTGAAAAAAAATGACCAGAATTAATTATTTATTTATTTGTCATTATTGCAATGTATAGAATTATGTATTTGAATTAATTAATGAAAATATTAATTAGTTCCTTTGTCATTTTCTTGGCCCATTGTGGTGAATTCCGTGCACTTGAAAGGCTCTTTTCAAAGGAGTGGATGATATGGGCAGACTATTCCAAAGAAAGATCATGAAGAATCTAAGACAAGAAAAGTATCCTTAATAATCTAAAGAATCCATAAGAATCCAAAAACAACAAATCAATCTTACGTAATTCAAAACAATTCGCAAGCACCCAAGAGAATTCACAGTAATCCCTCTAATGCACTCTTTTTCTCAATATTTTTGTAAAAATCTTACAGTTACCTATCTATAAAGGGGCATTATTATTTATTTTTTAACCTGTCCTTACTGTGCTTTGTTGTTGCGTCATATAAACTTCTTTCTATTCTATTATTTTCTTAAAAAACTACAGGAGTACAAAAGAATCCATAAGAATCCACAAGAATCCACAAAAATCTACAAGAATCCAATAGAATATCTAAGAATCCATCACTCACCGGTAGGATATGTTGTTTGAACACCACCCCCCTCTCCAGCTGAACCAAAGCGACGTCGTTCCGGAAGTCGGCCGGTTCGTAAGACGGATGTACCTCCTTCCTTTGCACCGCGAACTCTTCGTGGGAGTACCTTTCGTCGGCGCCTCGCACGTCCCATTCGCCGAGACGCACTCGGAGTTGTGAGTTTGGTGTGCTGGAAATAGGACAACTTATTTTAGGACTCAGCTGTGACACGGCCGCCTGTGGTCCCTGACGTAACGCGTCGCATCGCTCGACCGCGCTATTACTTCTTTTGCTCGGCTCCTAAGGAGCGTAGCGTGATGTTAAATAGCCTATAACCTTCCTTAGGGATCGGACTTTGAAATGCAAAATTTATTTTTCAAATCCGACTGGTTGTTGCTGAGATTAGCGCGTTCAAAGAAAATAGAAAGAGTAGTTTAAAAAAAACAAACACGGTTTTATCACGCACTAAAATTCCAAATTATTCTACTATCCACTTCCTCGCTCCATCATAAAACCTTCGTTACCAAGCCCAATTTATTGGACTCGTCAAAACGAATCATATGAGCCCAAAATCGAGTGGTTTACTAGTAGCCACTGAAGAGTTCCACTATCCACCTCCTGGCTCCATCATCAGATCAGCTCCAAGATACCAAATTATAGTATTGTCATCCGAACTACATACATACAAAGTTTCATTTCGATACGACAATTAGAAGTAGGTTAAAATTTACTTCCAAGATTTTATAACATTGTTTGTTAAACACTTTAAAAATTAATGATTTCCTTAACTAGAATATTTCTCCTTAAGTTACCCATCTTAAGAAACTGTTGTTGAACTGATTTCAAAACAAGAAGTTTTAATGTTTAGTTTTCCATACAACTGTACAATTACAGTACAATTGTTTAAAAAAGACTGCCGCGTCGAAGCAAAAACCCATGAGAAATACTTTAGTTATATTAGTGACAATTAGTGCCGAGCAATTAACATACTTGTGATTTTATCACACTGTTTTTTAAAACAGTCATTAAAATATTCAAAGGTCAGTCGATAGTGTTGTCGCCCTCACGAAATGAACCTATAGCTACTAGTTAATGATCTGTTATCACGCGACTTACGTTTACGAAAATCTGTTTATAGAAGTTTTAATACATAAAGATCATGGTTCGCTTATAATGAGCTTAAAAACTAAAAATAACTTATTAATTACTAGTTATTCAAGTCTTAATATAACAGAGATCTGTTACTTAAAACATGTTAAGTACCTTTTTCATATTTTTTAAATTTATTTTTAAGTATTGGAACTGATTGTTAAACCTTTAGGGCATTAGGTATTTTATTGAATAATTGTGCACCCTCGTACACTACTAGCAACATACTAGCTTCTGCCCACGACTTCGCCCGCGTGGTATCCGTTGTGTTATTCTGATGTATAAGCTATATTATTGTAAAGTTTCATCATCGATCCGTAAAGATCGGTTGAGATATTTAAACCAGTCGTATTTTGAGAGTTACTTATAAAGTCTCAAAACACCATTGGGTAGACGGTTTTTTGGTAGATTTTGAGACGTTTATGCAATCGTTTTTTGAGATTTTTTAGTAGGTGTAATACTCTAAATACTTAGAGATTCTTATCAGTTTTATGTTTAACATAAAACTATCAGTCTTTTTAGCATTTTAGCATTAATTTCACCGATTTTCACCTACTTTTTAGTTGTTTAATATAAGTACCTCGTTAAAACTAGTGATGCCTACACTCTAATGGCATTCGTTTTGATATCACCATACGATTTACTGGCCCCTTCATCCAATAGCTGAAGAAGCTTTTCGTAGACCAAACTTGGAGCATCCACAGCCCAAAAGCCCTCTATATATATTAGATATATACTTATATATATAAGTATATATCTAATTTAGAAACTTCAACTAAAACGATGAAAACTGTTTGTAATTATCCGTATTTTCAATTATTAAAATACAATCTAAAGACAAAATTATAATTTAAACAGTGTGTTTTAACTTACTTGGCAACGCAATGAGCAGCGGTAATAACCCATCGATCGGAGACCAGCGCCCCTCCACAGGCAAGTTTCTTGCTGAATATAGAAGACTTTATGAGCGCGGCTTGCCACGGATGTGAGCCGAATCCGGTGGAGTGACCGCCGACGATGCGGTTCGAGCGGGTGTAATGCTCGCCGCAACCTGGAAGTTACATGAACATTTTATGAAATAACTATACACGGTTATATATTTTAATCACACAAAATCTCTCGAACCTTAATTCCTATCATTAAACTTTTGTTCTCTAGAAGGCGAGGACGAGGTTGGACGTGGATATGCCATAAAAAAATATTTCAACAATCGTAAAGTAAAGGCTAAAATTCGATTATGCTTTCCTAAAAGGTTACAGATAATGTATATTTTTTTTATTCTTATAAAACTTTCATGAAAAAATTATCAGTTTTAGATTTATTTATATTCAGTTAAACGTTCGATCTTTTCACAAAAAATAATGTGCGGCTGTTCTTTTTACAGCTCTAAACCTGTGTAAAACGGTAGAACATTGTATCGGGGTGATTTGAATGGGATACAAGGTTTTCTAACAGTTTAATTTAAACTATCTGAGCGATTAATAGACATCTGTGAGCCTACATGTGTTTTATCAAATAAAAAATAAATCACCATTTACAAAGAAAACTTTAAAAGCGCCTATTAAGTTTTCTGTACACTAACTATATAAAATTATATAACTATAGTATTAATACAATTAAATAAGTACAAAGAATTAAAAACATTATATATAACAAAAGCGTGGTGTGATGCTGTACATAACAAAGTGCCAGTGATGATTATGAAAACGCAGTGCGAGTTGAAAGCGAAGAAACAGAACAAAATGGCGACGAAACTCAACAAAGACAAAAATCAAGCATCAGCTTCTGATATTCTATGAACCTTTCAGTACAAAATGCCCAAGCATGTCCTGTACCTAACATATAGTTTTATTATATAGTAACCAAGCTAAGCGCGAGGAATTTTTCCCTCGAAAAAAGAACATATACTTCCTTTTTACCGTGTTTAAATACAACTATCTAATTTTTGTACGTAAAAAAAATCCCAATCCAGTCCCCTAATAACACTAGCAAAATTGGCTGTTGAAACAAGAAAACAACACTAATTTTAACAGGCGTGGAATTTGAAATGAAAATGTTCAGGTCGAGTATTCTCTTTTCAAGTTTTAGACATTGCTAAGCCTGTCAGTCGAGTATTCTTTTTTAATTTTTGGACTTTGCTATGCCTGTCAAAATGAACCGTTTGCCATTACTAATTTATAAGTATAATTAAGGTTCAGAGTTTAAAACAAAACCTTAGTCAAAAATGACAGAAATCATCCAAATCGAAACTTCTGCGCAATCTACTCATATAGAAGAAAAGTTTAAATATTATATAGAGTAAAAACTTGCACACAATAATATAATTGATAGATAAAAGCCCCAAATTGTGAATTAAAACATGCATTGTAAAAGCTGTGCAAATAAACATGAACGTGTAAACGTGAAATAAATAAATTGAGTTTAATCGCCAAAAAAAACACCAAAAACCCGAAATAGAATCTCACCCGGAAAACTAGGCCTTTGTGGCTTAATTACAGGATAATCATCACTGACTCCATGTGTGTTTGACTGAGTGTCACTGTAAGGTTTTTCATTGTAAGGTTTCTCGCTGTAAGGTTTTTCAATGTAAGGTTTTTCGTTGTAAGGTTTTTCATTGTAAGGTTTTTCATTGTATGAAGGTTTCACATGATAATAGTTCTGGTCCCACGCGTGTGATTCCGTGGGTCTGTGTTGATCGGTGTAGATGACGACAGGCTCTTCAAACTGATTCGTGTTGTAGTTATACTCGTTAGGGAATGTGCCGATTAGTTGGATAAGATCACCTGTGTACATGTAGCGTGTTAGTGACACAAGTTATTTTTTATGTTAAGTCACAAATGTGTCAAGTCTTTATATATTTTACATATTAGGTCACAAAATTAAATGGGTCAATATATTTCTGGTGTATATATTTCCTATATAATAATACCTGGATATATATCAAATGTGTAATATATATACAGGTTTTATTATAAAGACAAGTCTATAAAATAATACCTAGATAAGTTGCTTAGAGTACTACTTTAGGATGAAGCTAGTACGCTTGTCTGCACTGAGCTTAAGCAAAACTTAGACTTAGATTTCTATGAGTAAAATATCTTGAATAGACCTTAATTGGACCATAATCACACGTGGTGGTACTTAATGGTACGGCTGACGATGGAGCATGAGGGTCTAGAAGATACATAAGTATTTAACGAAGAAAGTGATTTCTTCTGTGACATGACAAGTTAATTTTTATGTTAAGTCACAAGATGTGTCGACAAGTCTTTATAATAATACCTGGTTAAGTTGTTTATGAGTTTAGGGTGACATAGAATTTTGTAATAAAAATATCGTATGACTTTATTTATTTTGAATAGACCTTCATTTGGCGATAATCACATATGGTGGTACGTAATGACGATGGATTATGAAGTTCTAGAAGATACATATTTACTGAAAAAAGTTATTTCTTCTACGAAAAAAATACTTTACTAATAGAATAGGAATTCTGAAAAACCTTACCATAGAAAACCTAAACATTACATTCAGCAAACCTAAAACGTGATCTCCTGTATCATGTTGTAGGTTTTTAGGTTTTCTGAATGTAATATTACTTAAAGTATAGCAAAGGTTATTTTAGGTTTTTTAAATGTAATATTTCTCATTGTAAGGTTTCTGAGTGAAAGGGTTGTAATTTATAAGATTTTTATCGTAATTTTTCTCATTGGGTTATAATTTATAAGATTTTTTATTGTAATATTTTTAGTGTAAGGTTTATTTGATATTTATGTTCAATTATGGTTACAAGATGTTATTTTGATAGCAGTGACGTCACCACACTAATCAGTGTGACATAATTAGTTAAATACTACTAAGTTAATAAACTCTCAATAGAGAAAGATTTGGTTTTAGGTAACATTTGCGTGTATGTTAACGTAATTTTTAGAAGTCAACCGCATAACATAGCTTACGCAGTCAGGTAATATCGATACATAAGTTACCGTAACTTAATTTCAATGATTTCCGCTCAACTACGTTAAGAATTCATGTAAGAATTACATATAAGTTTACACAATACTTACTTATATTTTTTATATTTAGCATATCGTCGATGAAAATTTCAATAATTAAAATTAAATAAATTCTCTTTACTTATTTATGCTCTGAAAATAGGTACAGCCTGCTTAGCATGAAGACACAATACGACGGTTTTGTCTAACGACGAGAAAACAAAAAATATTTTCTCCCTCTCTTTTGTTTGACAGAATAGGCGACAGAGATAGTCTTTGTCTTCTCTTTCGTAGACAAAAAGTTGTCTTGGGTGATCAAACTCAGCGGGCTGTTATAGTCAAAGTCAAAATTAATTTATTCATTAAAATCACAAGGATCACTTTGAAATGTCGATTTTATCTACTGCCTGTTCCACCGCGACCAAGCCAGTAAAGAAAGACAAGAAAATAAGGCTGGTTTTTCTTTTTAATGATAATATTACAAAACAATAGGTACATACATTTTTTATCGAGTTAGAGCATTTAAAATACCAAGAGTTTTTATCATCTAAATAATTCGATATTTCGAGTTAACTATATGTATTAGAATATCTGCGACTATATTATCCTACTAATATTATAAACCCGAAAGTTTGAGCGTATGGATGTTTGTTACTCTTTCACGCAAAAACTACTGAACGGATTTGGATAAAACTTTACAGTAATATCGATTATACATCAGAATAACACATAGGCTACTTTTTATTCGGGTTTCATGCGGGCGAAGCCGTGGGCAGAAGCTAGTATAGAATATAGTTAATTCGAAAATAAATGCGATTTACGGTACATTCATTTACGAAGTAGTGAAACTCCGATCACAGCTCTTTCCATTGCCCGGACATTATTACAATGTATATAATGTGTATCTACACATACATAATTACTTAAATTACCTACATTGGCAGGTATCAGTCGATGCGAATGTAGACCCACCCTATAATCATCTATTCTACTGTCACTCGAATGATGGTACCTACAATACTTTCACTAGTAAATACTATTTCACTCTAGACGGTTGTTTTAAGGTCCAATGCCTTTTTACATACTATTTAGTTAGGTTAGCACCGAGTGCAAGAGAAATACAGAACACTTTATTTTTCACCACATGTATTGCTTACAAATACAGTCAGAGAAAATTACAAGCTAATCGCGTTAGCACAATAGGTCGTCTTATCGCTAATAGCTATCTTTTCTAGACAACATTTGGATTGATGGTGCATGATGTGACCACGTATATAATAATAATGCTGGACATTTTTCACACAGCATCATCTAGCCACATATATTGCTTACAAATTCAGTCAGAGAAAATTACAAGCTAATCGCGTAAGCACAAAGGGTCGTCTTATCGCTAATAGCTATTCGAGACAACATTTGGATTGATGGTGCATGATGTGACCACATTAATAATGCTGGACATTTTTCAAACAGCATCATCTAGCCCGATCTAAGCAGAGCTTGTGTTATGGGAACTACATGACTGATATACTACTTATTCTATTCAGTATGAATCCCTTAAAAACGGTCAGACAAATTTACATAGTTTTATACCGGCTGGCAGAGACGCAAGAAGTTTGGGTGCGATTCCCGCTGCGGGAAAAACGTTTGCATGTTCTGCAAATATTAATGACCAGCATTATTATTATTTTTTCTGTTTATTACGATAAAACTGACCTATTCTTTACTATTGATAAAAAAAAACACAAAACAACTCAGACATGTGCGTGAAAGTGTGAAGAATAACAGCTTATTACAACATTGAACATCTGAATGGTACAGTCACGGAAATAAACCTGTAATTACCTAGTAGAAGTGGTCGCAATCAGTGCGTGAACTTATTTTTAGAATGTATGCGAGAAGTTACAAGCCAGGTATCAAATTTACATTTATCATATCTATCGCCCTTCTACGTGCATTTTTCAGTATAGGAACCACTTATGGATGACTCATTTCGAAATTATGATTCTGGAACAAGCCCGTGTAGGTTCGTATATAGACTTTTCGAACGGGAAAATCCACCTGGGTTCGAACCCACGACCTTCAGATCCGAGGTACAGAGCACTAGGCCATCATCTAGTACGTAGTACATATGGTTTTGTATGAGAGAGAGTGCGTTACATTTTGTAATTTAACACAATGTCAAATGCTTGACAGCCTTCAGTGGTAATGTGTCATACATTATTGCAACCGTTGGAAAGTTTTTTTTATATAACTTTAACAACTGTTTAAAACAATACAACGTTAACAACTTTTTGTTTCGATGTTACTGAGGATGTTTTGTATTCACAAGTAGTAATTTAATGTTTTAATTAAAAAAAAAGAGTCTGTCAAACTCAGAGCTTCTGCGATACTGGCTAGACCTGGTGCGGTTCTTATTTTGAACTTGTAATTATTTGGTATTTATAAGTGACACAATGGGCGAAGCCCCGCCTGAGACGCAGAAGTATGTGGGTTCGATTCCCGCCGCGGGACAAATGTTTGTACCTGCAAATATTTGTCTCGGGATCTGGGTGTTTTTTTTATATAATTTATTTACAAAAAAAAAGTATATCATGTAGTTCCCAAACACAATCTCTGCTTACTTTAGGGCTAGATAATAATGTGTGAAAATTTCCAGCATTCTTTATTTTTATTAAACATAAAGGTTGTTTTCTAATTGCCAATTCTAGATATATCAATGCTGTATGAAATATAGCAGATCTTGAGTGTTCATGTATCAAAATAACAACCTCTTAGCTCATATAGATAATCGAGCTCTTAGCTCATATAGATAATCGAGCTCTTAGCTCATATAGATAATCGGGCTCTTAGCTCATATAGATAATCGAGGTCTTAGCTCATATAGATAATCGAGCTCTTAGCTCATATAGATAATCGGGCTCTTAGCTCATATAGATAATCGAGGTCTTAACTCATATAGATAATCGAGGTCTTAGCTCATATAGATAATCGAGCTCTTAGCTCATATAGATAATCGAGCTCTTAGCTTATATAGATAATCGGGCTCTTAGCTCATATAGATAATCGAGGTCTTAGCTCATATAGATAATCGAGCTCTTAGCTTATATAGATAATCGGGCTCTTAGCTCATATAGATAATCGAGGTCTTAGCTCATATAGATAATCGAGCTCTTAGCTCATATAGATAATCGAGCTCTTAGCTCATATAGATAATCGGGTTCTTAGCTCATATAGAAAATCGAGCTCTTAGCTCATATAGATAATCGGGCTCTTAGCTCATATAGATAATCGAGCTCTTAGCTCATATAGATAATCGGGCTCTTAGCAATTAATAAATTATTAACCATTATAATTATTATTATAAACGATTATTATATGACAACGCCAAAGAGTCCTCAATAGCAAAACAGGATTTGATTTTGCCTGAATTAACCTCAACTGTAAAGCTGGATTTACCTGAATTAAATCGCAATTAGACTTAATGGTTAGGCCCCTAGTCAAGTAATAAAAAAAAATACACATAATCTTGTTAGCGATGTGTTTTTATAGTGTAAGCGAGTACTTAACATACAAACAATTATATTATATGGCAATTATTAGTATTCATAAATAAGTACACATGTAATCTTAGAATTTAACAAACAAATTTCATGGTTTAATGATAGTTAGTATGGAGTTAATGTTGTCCCTACATGGTATATATAGGTGTTTGTAATTTTGTTATCTGTATAATTATATAATTTAAGTGGCAACCTTAGACCTCTTATTTTATGCATCTACTTAAAAATCTGACAAAATAAAATATTTGTTTTTATATTTCAGAAGAAAATGTATTATATTGCGTCTGGAATCCCAGCAATCCCAGCTCTTACATTGCGTAACTTCAAATTCAACAGAAAAAAAAACAAAACACTGTCTATCAAACACTGTTAAATGCTGTTTAAAATAACTTTTGAAACAATCACTATTATTAACATAATTTTTAATAAAAACGGAATATTCAAACTCATAAATCATGGTAAATATCCCATTTTTAGTAAAAAATTACCTGTTCAAAATGTTTATAAGTTTTTAATTACATTTTTAGTTAGTTTTTTTTTAATTCCTGTGTTTTTGTATCTACTTTGGTAAGCAATAAAGAGTTTATCTATCTATAAGTAAGCATGTATATAAAAAAAAAAACTTACTGGCATTATTCACAACTGGAGCGTTTTCCACCGGACGTTCTGTGGTGTCTTTATCTACGCAACACGCCCAGATCATGCCCCCTGAGCATAGATCCATTGGTTTCCCACCCCCGATCACGCAGGATATGCTGAGGCCGCATGGGTACCGGGCACCGCGATACCTACACGTTTGTGGTATCACTGAAAAAAAGAAATCAGCTGTTAAAACATGATTTGAAACAAAAAAAAGAATGTACATTTTTTTCTGCTTAACGAGCAATACATTTATTCGTACAAATTTGTTCAAGTACTTAAGTATACAACAAAAATACAGATGAAACAATCTATAGATAGCTCAACTGGTCCAGATCACTACAAGACGGAAACGTTTGGACGAATGCATTCAAAAAATAATGCTGGAGGTTTTCACACAGCATTATCTAGGCCCAAAGTCAGCAGAGCTTGGGTTATGGGAACTACATAACAATGAAGGTATTTTCAAGTAAAAATACATTTTCAATATAAAGATATTATTTATTCGCTATGATTTAACAAAGGGCAAGCCAATATTGTACAAAAATATGTCTACATTAATTTTCAAACAAAAGACATCAACGCGCTTTTTCAGCTTGTAAAAAAAACAAATATAATATTTCAAACGTGGTTTAACGTTAACCAAAAACATTTTCCAACATCCACCAGGGTTATGGTTTTACATCCATAGCTGAGAATGATGCACCCGTATCAAACCACTCACTTCAGTTATTTTTCGATGGCTACATTTATATCATACGTAATTATAAAATATATATTATCACGAGCACCTGTTGATCACGGGGTTTCAAGACCCGAGAGTCTATAGATAGATAGATACTTTTTAATTCAACACATACGGATACAGCAAATCAAAAAAGTCTTGTCATGTACAAAAAAGTACAAATGACAAGAAGACAAACAATTTAAAAAACACAGTATAATACAATACGTGGGTGCTAACCAGTACGAGGGCAGTCTATGCTGCAATAGCAAATAAAACAAACACGCTCACGACTGTCTTCTCCATGGTGGACATCCTCAGATACATACTCAGTGAGTAGATCTTTGAGGTTACCAAGTAGGGGGAAGTCAGAGGCACGTCCAAACATTGCATTTGATACATGCCCGCGTTTTGCAAGTAGTAAGCATTCCAGGTGACAGGTTGCAAGCCCATCGCCGCTTATTGGAACACTAACTGTTGGCACATGCCTTCGAATTATTGGTTCTAGTGCATGCCGGTTTCCTCAAGATGTTTTCCTTCGCCGTTTTGAGCACGTGTTAATGCGCACATAATTTTTTCGAGTGGAAAAATCCATTGGTGCACGACCGGGTTCGAACCCACGACCTCCGGATCAGAAGTCGGGGTATCGCTCACTGGCCAATATCGTAAATATCGATCAAAAAGGTCCTATCTCAGCTTATTGCTGTAGCAGTCATCAAAATTACTTTTTGATTTCAATCGTTTCACGAACCATAATATTGGCGTTCACTAGACACCACCTTACGATCATGAAGCTCGATCCCGTGGTTTGGTCTTGAGTCCACAAGAAGTTCCGTTATGGCCGACATACATGGCAATTTTGCAAAATTATTTTCACACAATTATGTTTAACTATAGCTTAGATTATTTCTATTGGTGTGACCCACTGATAGTAGACTTTCAATTCAGATACATTTCCCACAAATAATTATGTTAGTATTGAACATATTCTGTATTTCATTGCTCTCTGACATATCTCTAGCCTGGACTTCTGCGATGAGTCGACACTTAGTGCAATAGAAAGATTGCCCTTTATGTGTTACTTTTATTAGGTTGGGGAAAAAGTCTTTTCGCATTATTGTATGTATGAACTTGTAATAAAATATCTTTGGCTATACTATTTGTATCTAGCTGGTTTTGGTATCATTAAAAGTTTAAATTTTAAAGAAGATAATTCCAAATTCAAATTAGGAAAATGTGTGATTTTTATTTGTTTTTCGTACTGTTAAGATGAGTGAATCTAATGAAGAAATTCGATACATTTTAAAATTTTACTACAAAAAAGGTAAAAATGCAACGCAAGCCGCGAAAAAAATTTGCGATGTTTATGGACCTAGTGCAGTGTCTGTGAGAGTAGCACAAATTTGGTTTAAGCGTTTTCAATCCGGAAATTTTGATGTCAAAGATGCACGTCGCTCTGGTCGCCCTATTACGGATAAAATGGATGCCATTTTTGAAAAAGTGGAGCAAGATCGGCATATCAGTAGTTACGACGTAGCTGAAGAACTGGGAATTGACCACAAAACAGTTTTGGCACATTTGAAAAAAACTGGGTACACAAAAAAGCTCGATATTTGGGTACCTCACGAACTCACTGAAAGAAACCTAATGAACCGTGTTCTCATTTGTGATTCTTTATTACGACGTAATGAAACCGAACCATTTTTGAAGAAATTTTTGACCATTTTTGACCTCACACATCTTTAGCCACTCAGCAAAAATTAAGAGAGTTTGGCTGGGATGTGTTAATGCATCCGCCGTATAGTCCTGACCTTGCACCTTCAGATTTCCACCTGTTTCGGTCTCTTCAGAATTCTTTAGGCAGTGTCAGGTTAACATCACGAGAGGACTGCCAAAACCACTTGTCGCGGTATTTTGAACAGAAGCCCCAAAGTTTTTATAGCAATGGGATCATGTCCCTGCCTACAAAATGGCAAAAAGTTATCGAACAAAATGGTACCTACATACTTTAGTTAAATGTAAATAAACTATATTAAAAAATGTTTTGAATTTTCTTAAAAAATGCGAAGAAACTTTTTCCCCAACCTATTATTTATACTTAACATTAAAAAAAAAATGCAGTACAGTTACATGATAAGGGTTGGGAACTCTTCTTTTAAGTTGAAATAACCTGTGTTAGGATAGTCCCTTTTCTGTGGTCTATAATAATATTTATTAATATTTTAAAACTGAGTATAAGTAAGTATATATTTTTATTAGATAATGGAGTAATAGATTAATATTGTATAGTATATCTATGTATGTTAAATGACCTGTTAGTTAGTGGCATATGAAAGTTTGCATCGGATGTGCGTTGGCGACCTTTTAAAACTTTTTGGACATTTTGCTGGTATTCTCGATTCGGTATTACTAGCATTATTAACTTCTCCGTTTTAGTTATTTATGTGTTATAGACTAGAAAATACATTGTCAAGGACACTATATCAATTCAACACACGCAACGGCAGAATTGTGGCGATAGTAAAAGTGAACTAGACAGTGAAATTAACACAGCATCGATGTTGCGTGAAGTTTGCTAATAAATATTGGTGTCATGTTTGATTTTATGAGATCAATAGCGTGTGTTTTAGTTTACAAAATCTTGTTTTCATGTATGCACCTTGTGTAAGAATTAAAAAAAAAATATAATGTAAGGTACATTTTGAGATATTCAGTTACTGAGAACGAACTTATACCCTTTTGATTTACCGCAGATTTTTGTTCTTATTTACCGGGATTGATTCCAGTACTTACTTATTTATAAAAAATAAAGGAAAGTCTCAATTAAGTAGAACTTCCTAACTTCAATATTTAAGGTACTATGTCCTACAAGTAGCATGACCTTAGGACACACCACCATGTATCTAGAAGGTTCTAGCAAGTTCCAAGTTCGTCTCAAATACATAATAACTCATAGATACACGATGTAATAATTAACAGCGAAAGATAGTTCGATCAACTCGTCTTCATTTTAATGCTGCTCAGGGCTGCAACACCAAATTCACCACACCAGTTATTTTATGGTCGTTTACATCTCAACAAGTCTAAGAAATTATTAATTCTAATATCATCCTAATCGGTTTAGCCATTAGGGAAATTATTAGCAACAAACTTCAATTTTGACGACCTCTGTGACGCAGTGGGCGAAGGCCCGCCTGAAACGAATCGATTCCAGCAGCGGGACAAATGTTTGTATGATCTGCAAATATTTATCACGGGTGTGGTTGTTTTCTATGTAATATGTACATATATATTTACGAAAAAAAGTATATGAGTAGAGTAGTATAACAGTCATGTAGTTCCCATAATACAAGCTCTGCTTAGTTTGGGGCAAGATGATGCTATGTGAAAAATGTTACCAGCATTATTTATTTATTTATAAATCAGTATGATTAAAATACACTTTCCTTGATATTTATGGCATACCCTGTATATTTAGAAGTGATTTTATGCCGATACTTCCAAAGTTAGATATTGCTTATATGAATTGACACATCGAAGAAAATACTAGAAGGCTGGAGCCTTCTAGTATTTTCTTCGATGTAGTATTTTAGTATTTTTTTGGTTTAGCATTGGAATGCTAATTTAAATATTGAGAAATGCGAATCAAATTAATAACAAACATTGCAAAACTTGTAGGCGTTTGATTTTGGTCAATCAAAAGGCATTTTGATATGGTTCGCAATGCCATTGTCAACAACAGAAAGCTATGAAAAACGTTAGGCTAATTATCGTTAGCAGAAATCATTGGACAAATAAATAGCTTAAATCTTGCTAGTCCGTGCTAGTCTAGAGTCCACTTTTTACCGTCCGCGTAAAACAAATTGGTCCACTCGTATTGACAGCTTTACCAACTATAACACTTAATATAGTTTTTCGTTTCCATACATTCAGTGGTCGCTTTTAAAATTGCGAATCTGGTCCAGTGATGAATTGTAGAAACAAGTTCAGTTTGACAACCTCGGTGGCGGGCTGCCTCGCAAGTGGTGTGGGTTCGATCCCGCTTCAAAACAAATGTTTGCATGTTCTACAGATATTTGTTCGTGGTTTGGGTGGGATTAGGTACCTATGTAGGTAGGTATGTTGGATGTTTATTTATTTTTATTATTTAATTACATTTTTCCATTGTCTATTGTAGTGCCTTTAGTAACTTAAGCTGACAAAAAAATTTAGAACCATTTTTGAAAACCTCATTTAAATTGGATATTATTCTCTTATTGGAACATTAACTGTTTTCCTTCGAATTTTTGGTTCTAGGGCATCCTGGTTTCCTCACGACGTTTTCCTTCACCGTTTTGAGCACGTATTAATGCGCACATAATTTTTTCGAGTGGCAAAATCCATTGGTGCACGACCGGGTTCGAACCCACTACCTCCGGATCAGAAGTCGGGGTATCGCCCACTAGGATCGATATGTGGCAACCCTAGACATATTCACAGTTCATCGTGCGGTATAATAGATCTTCGTAATTTATGTAATGAAGATGTTTCATGATTAAACAGCTCGTAAATATTGAGGAATTGTATTTTTTGCCGTCTTAGTGCAATGCTCTGTGGCTAAGTAACAAATACGATATATCTTTAAAATACATTTTATAAAATACATCTTATAAAATAGATCTTATAAAATACGACCTCTGTGGCGCAGTGGGCGAAGGCCCGCCTAAGACACAGAAGGGGTTCGATTTTATGCGAAAAAAAATGCGGGACATTTTTCACACAGCATCATTTAGCCCCAAACTAAGCAGAGCTTGTATTATGGGAACTACATGACTGATATACTATTTATATACTTTTTTATAATACATACATTCATATTATACATAACACCCAGACCCGAGACAAATATTTGCAGATTATGCAAACATTTGTCCCACAGCGGGATCGAACCCGCACCTTTTGCGTTATAGCTATGACTTTATGTGTACCTTATTAACTCATCCTCTGAGAGTCCACTTACAGTTAGACAATTTAGAATGTTAAGATATATTTTAAGGTTCTTATGGCAAAAATATACGCTCCTAAAAGAACTTAAGACCAGCAGATATAGCTTTGTCTATTGAAGAAAAGATACTTTTCTTTCTTCATCCGTCGAACAAAAAAGACACGAACAACTCTGGCTTATCTTCCATAGACAAAACCTCTGTCTTGAACGCGTATGCTTCCGGTGCGGTCAAAGAAATTGACGATTCATTACAATATTCGTGCAAAGCTTTCATATGTTTACAGATTATAACATGGATGTTGGACAGATCTTATCAATATTACGACACTTTTCCAATAAAAATTCTACGCTTTCATAAGAAAGTGGGGTCAAAGTTGAGATTTGTATGGAAGATTATAATGAATTTTACTAGCATAGGTTGAAATGGTAAGACTCCTATCTAGCCTTGCCAAGCGGATTTAGATGGTTCGCGAAGATAAGTAGGTAACTTTTTAACAGAACCTTATTAGGTAACCTTACTATGTATCTACATAATTTCTAATACTTGTTATGCGCTTATTAGTTAAGATTCTGTCAAATCTAAGGGTCCGAGTGCACCAACACTATAACAAATGGTTAGGTCCTAAACACGCATCTTTTTGAAACATGTTTTCATAGGAAATTATCAATAAAACCGATGATTAGACTTGACCGTCCGTTAATTTTATTATTGGGATAGTATAAATATTTTTTTGCCTGTTTCAAAATATTTTGATATTATATTACAATCATAAATTTCAGCGCCCCCTATTGACTTGCAGCGATATAAACTATCCTTAAAGTCATACAAATTGATTGGAAAAAACCGCATTATTCCGATAAGGCGTTTTGGATTTAAATAATAAATAACGCTGGACATTTTTCACAGAGCATCATTTAGCCCCAAGTAAGCAGAGCTTGTGTTATGGGAACTACATGACTGATATACTACTTATATAATTTTTTTTTGTAAATACATACATACATAGAAAACACCCAGACCCGAGACAAATATTCGCAGATACAAACATTTGTCCCGCGGCGCTAACAGACAAACAAATTTATTTCAATGCATTCACGGGCTCATTTATTTGTTATTTGGCTTCAGATTTTCTCTTTATAGATACTAGTAAAGAAAAAGCATATCGCCAATAATTTGAAATATTGGTTTCGAAATATACTTGTGTACTTTAGACCTACATATTTGACCGAAGGTTAGCGAAATAGCAGGAAATTCCATTTCGCCAAATTCACTCTAATTGTTTAATTAGTCTGATTACAAACCATAATCGTATTCATGTTAACTAATAAAGAAAAAAATATGTAATTCCAACCTCATTTTTCCGTAGACTTCTAACTATAACTGTTATTTTTCTACGTGCCACTAGTTATTTTTTTTACAAACAAACAAACACGCTCACGACTGTCTTCCACATGGTGGACATCCTCAGATACATACTCAGTGGGTAGATCTTTGAGGATACCAAGTAGAGGGTAGTATATGCAGAACAAGCAAACATTTTTTCCGCAACGGGAATCGACCCGCACCTCCTGTGTCGTAGCTGGCCAATCGCCCGCCGCGCGACAAAGCTCGTCGTAGTTTCTTGGTCACCCTGCGATAGTTAATCGATCTAATTGAGGAAATGATGGCTTTCAAACGGGCCTAGTCACTAATGATGGAAAACCAGTGTGGTGAATGGGTTTAGTGCGGCTCAAAGAGGCCCCTTGCACAAGCCACATCTTCGATAGTTTGATTCTAGGACACGCCGGTTTCCTAACCATGTTTTTCTTCACCGTTTGAGAGCTCTAGCATGGCGCAGGTGCATATATTCACACGGAAAAATAAATTGGTGGACGACGGGTTTTGAACGTACTGTAAAGTAAATGAATTTAATACCGGCAAAAGCAAAACGAATGCTTTTCATCTGAGACAGTGTGTTAAAAAAAAGCTATTAAGTATTTTAATTTCATAGACATAGTCATATAATTTATTCACCTTCGGAACGTAGGGAACACTTGGTTCAGAGGCTGTACATAGGCATTGTTAGATTGTAAATAATTGTAAAAAAAAACAAATTGTAGCATTCAGTCGAAGTACGATCAAATTACGTGTTGCCATGTCATTTAATTTTCTACTAAAATCCTAATTAAATTAAGTTAGCGGCTGTAAAGAGGCCTTGTCTTGCCTTGTATCTGCCTATTGACTGTAGGTAACTATAATTGTACATGAGAACAATTAATAAATAAGAAAATGAAATGAAATTTAGTGTCCGAATGTCAAAATTATGTAAAAATACTCACTTTTCCCCAAAAGGTCCATGATAGAGTCATCTTCCTGTGAAGTGCTGTACGAGCTATGATAAGATCCTTTTCTCCTTCCCAACGCGTCCAAAAGCAGGATATCTTTCTCTTGAGTATTCGAAGGCCTACGCCTATCAGATGCTATATCATCTTCACTAACCTCCAAACCATCTTGTAAAGTCAATACATCGTTACTTTCCGAACACAATGCAATATTAACAAAACATAACAGAATAGTCACTTGAAAACATCCACGGAAGAACATGTCGCTTCTTCTTCGAATTTTGAAATTGTTCTTAACTTTTCCCGACGCTCCATTTAGTCTGTTCTCGTTTACGCTAACACACATTTCACTTGTTTTGTTCACTTTTTGTGAAACATATTAATTTTAATTTGAACGGTTCATTTTATTCTTATTTTAAATTTTCACGCGGTCTTTTTACATTCGGAAGTAAACGCGTCCGTGCCGTAAGACGTTTCGTTTCACTTTGGTTGCTGTTTACATTTTCTAAATGAGTCTATGACTCGTAAGTTAGGTAATTGGATATTACGGTAACAGAGATATCTGAAAGAAAATAAATGAATAAAACTAATTTTATGCATTGGGGCTACGGAGAAAGTAAGATCTGTTCTAAAATAGGTTAATTACCTACTTAACAACAAATAATTTAACTTCTTTACCGATCATACTGGGTGTTACGTTTTTCATATTTAGGTAGGTACCTAAGCATCTAGTAAATTTAAAAATAGTTTTTATTTAGCGATATTTTTAAAAGTAGCAAGTTAAGTTAATGTTGGCAGAGCTTAAAATAAAAATAAAATAATGCTGGACATTTTCACACAGCATCATCTAGCCCCAAAGTAGGCAGAGTTTGTGTTATGGGAACTACATGACTGATATACTACTTATATATATATTTTTTTTGTAAATACTTAGATAATATACATAGAAAAAACCCAGACCCAAGACAAATTAATGCAGATCTAACAAACATTTGTGCCGCGGCGGGAATCGAACCCGCAACCTTCTGCGTCTCAGGTGGACCTTCGCCCACTGCGCCACAGCTTGAGAGCTTGTACCTACATACTTCAGTAGGCTCCAATTATCAAACAATTATTTTAAACGAAAGTAAGTATGCGTGACAACTGTGTAAAGTAGGTCTAACTACATACCTAAGTGAATCATTTAATTTCACTGCTAAAATTACATAGTAAACATATTTTTAACAATTGACGAACCAATTTTTTTTCAAAATAAGATTATTTTTACTACTCTTAGTCATGTGGTTACTTTTTATGCCACGAATTCTTGATCTTTGCTCTGGTTGATAGAATTGAACTTTTTAAGTTTGTTTAGTAAACATTTTTACAATTATTTAAATAAGTAAATAATTAAGGAAATAAATATAGGTAAGTAGACAAACTTGTCTGTAAATGTTAGATTTCCGCGATTGAGCTTTCATAAACAGAACGTCCAACTCAAGTAGCTTTTATTTTCCACTTATAAATTCAATTACATAACTGGTATTGGCAGTTTATAAGGCTTTATCCACACTAAAGTATCAAGACCAAGCGGTCACACTTGAGTCGTAAGGCTGACTTTCGCTTCAGCTTTCCAAAACCTGAACATAAATCGAGTAACAGCATAAGTTGTAAATGTCGTAGTACCAATTCTATACCTTAAATTAGCGTGTTAGCGTTTGAATTAGTTTAATTTTTTCACTGGATTTATGAACGAAAATCTGGGATTGGTATGACGTAAACGCTAATTGCAAAATGGTATTTTACAGTGACGTGGTAGAGTACAGAATTGATTGTTATTTGAGTGGTCGGTCATTTGCTCAAATTGTCAGGTCTGCTTTCTTTACTAATGACATCAGCTAAGGTTAATTTCTTGGTGCAGAGGAAACGTTGCGTTAAATCTGTGACTAATTCGTTTTAAATTGGACTTCCGACTTTATGATTATGCTTAGTAAAAAAGAGGATGCCAATTTCTCACGACACTAAAGCGGAATATAAAGAGATTATAGATCTAGCCCGCAGTTTTTAAAGTAGCATAATTTTACCTTAATAAAATTATTTCATAACAATTTGAAAAGCAAGGTATGCTATTGCGAAAATAATAGATAAGTACTTTTTGTAGGTACCAAATAAGTATTTTTTATTTTAAAGAAAAGTAATAGATAATTCAATACAAAATTATGGAACATTCTTTGTACAACCAAAGATAACGGTCTTAATATAACCGTATTCAATACACCAAGGGTACCAAAAATAATACCTCTAAAAACATCGCAATATTTGTTTATAATTGGTGAAAAGTTATGAAAATAAATACAATTGAAAGTGAATTGGAACGTAACAGTTTGACAGGCCATCTTTCCCGCGATTTTCACTTTCGTTTTCGCGCGTAGTGAAACTCAAATTCGGTTCGCGCCATAATTAACCAATACAAAGCATCGATGTTACGAAAGCTGATAGGTGATTCATAAAATAAAAACAAATTGCTTTAATTAAGAAAGTAATTCGGTGTACGAAATTAAGTTGCAATTATTTCTTTGTTAATTTATTTCACTTTTAATTTCGTTCAGAAAGTGTTTAAAGAAACCAAAAAACGTAATTCAGTACTACAAAGTAATTCAGTCAGTTTCGCGTTTTTATTTATCAATTCATCCCTCCGTTGTCATGCATCCACCTAAGTATATTTTTTCAGTGACTTTGACATCTGTCTTAGATCAAAACTTTTTTTTAAATTAAGGTCACAACGAATATGTCACCATGCATGTTGGAGGAAACGGATCGTAACGGACAATAGTAATGATTATGTATGCGCAAGAGCATCTTTTGTGTTTCGTAAGGCGACTGTATTTTTAACAAAACTGTAAGATTTTGCAACGAATTCTGTGAACCGGATGTTAGGACGTCTGACAATGGAATATGAAATGGGTGAAGTTATGAAATGAGTCCGTAGGATGTGTCAGAACGAGACGTAAAGTTTGTATGTCATTATATTATTATTATTTTAGTGACCTAACTTCAGAGCTCACCAGTTTTCCTAAATTTCACTACTTTAGTGATCCCAAACTTTTATTTTCCTAATATTATTAATTTTCACAACACTGGAAAAAAAATGTCGTAAATCACATGACACATATTTGAAATTAAATTAAATTAAATGTATTGTGATTCACAAACATTACAGTTACATGTAAAAACAATCGTTATTATAAAGGTCTTGTAAACGTCCTAAAAATATGACATTCCTTGACATCTAGGTTTACCTGTGTGATGGCGTACCAATGCCCTCTGCTTTAGTTGCCGGGTTGGTATACGTGAGAAAAAAATAACTTAGATTAAGAAGTTCTCACACGCTTATTGGATAGATATGTAATTGTAATTATTCATTCAAAATCATCAAACATTAAGATTGTAGATAATAAGAACGTGAAGAATGAATTTGAATATATTTATATAGTACTACATTAAAATTAAAATAAATGGTCTATTATCCTATATACTTGCCTAATTAGACAAAAACACGAATTCATTACTATTTTTGGAAATATATTCTTAAACCTAAATCATAAAACTAACTAGTCCTTGATATGATTTCACCATGGTGAAATTCCTCCTTGACCTTGTCCAATGAGACCACGGGTGCTTGGGTAATAATATAACCATCAAAAGTAAGGCTTTTTAAATCATTTTACTATGCTGTGTTTAAAATAAACACTAACTCTGATTATCGTAGGCCTCTACGGCGCTACGACCGATTAATCAGAGTTTTTACTCCTTGATCTCTGACCGGGTTTGACAGTTAGGAGAAAATTATCCAATTTATACATATTTCAAAGACTCAAACTGTACTGCCACAAATCAAAAAGAAACTGAATAGTGTAGGTAGTAGTCTGTTTATACAAAAAGCTACTTGTTTATCAAGTTTATTTTATGTTCAATCATATAGTATTTTATATATTGCTATTATTATCTATTTTATAGCTTGCAATAAATAAAATAGTGTACTTTCCTACGTTGGTACAGTCAGCGTCACCAACTGGTTACCCCTCGGAGATTTAAAGATTAAATCTATTGCTTGTAGAGGTATATTTCTATACCTCTGAGGCGTAAATGTAGTTAACAATACTCGTAAATACACAACTTACTATGAACAAAACTTTATATTACTATCCTACTCATTTAAAGTTGGAGTTTTTATTCTTTATTAAAGAGGGTGCTATGCATTTTTTATTTTTTTATGGAAAATTAAATAACGAAAGAAATTCTAAGTTATGTGAAGGTTTTGATTTACAAAAAAAAAATTGTAAATCAAAACCTTCGATTAGTTTTAAGAAAATTTTTGATAAGTTTTAAGTATTGTTGTCATTTCAATAATTGAAACTTCCTCAAGCTTTAACAATAAAAAAACCTTGTCACGCACACTTTTTAAATCACTTACCCTAAAAAAATTAGAATAAATAAAAAATAATAATTAGAAAACCTACTTTATCCTAACACAAAATTTTTTAATCGCAGAAATGTTAAACGAATTATTTTCGACCGTTTATTTTTTACGCGTGCTTTAGTTTTTAGCAGCAACGCGGCACTGTGTCTCACTTGTCAGAAGACATACAGCCAAGAATGTGGGAAACAAAACATTTTACTTTCATTGCAGATTTCATTCATTTAACCATATTATAATATTGGTTGTTATACAAGGCAAGTCAAATTGAGTTTAAATAATTACAACAATACGCTATTACCTAATTAAAATTTGTTGTTAATATTCCTTAAGTATTCGAGTATTTGTCAAGAGTACACACTAACCTATCTTGATTATAATATTTTGATAAAATCTAAATATTAGGCAGGCCATTAAAGCTCGCAGAACCGAAAACTATTGCAAGTAGTAAGTATTCCACGTGACAGGTCCTATTGGCGCGTATCGGAACATTAACCGATGACACACATGTCTTGGAATTTTTTATTTCTAGGGCATGTCGGTTTCTTCAAGATGTTTTCCTTCACAGTTTTGAGCACATAATAACGGTGAGAACTAGTGATGAATAAGTACGCCGATTCCTCGTGAACTTATTTCAAATGATGATCCTATCTGATGACATTGTTTTTAGCTTGAAGGGCAGTAGGTAAAAATGTTGTTGACTTCTGATGGCGCCAGAGAGAGGTGAGCGAGAGCCGCTGGAAAGCCACCTCCGGTTTTACTTTTTAATTTTTATATTTAGAACATGGCAGCGAGTTCCTCTGCAAGTGATCTAGATTCGTGGACCGACTATATTTACATACATTTTGGTGCAATGAGGGTTTATATCTGTGTATGATTTTATTCCAGAAACTATCGTGATATGTAATATTGTAAACTCCCGTTTTTCACGGAGAGCGAAGGAAGCTATTATTTAGTACCAGAACGCAGTGAAATAACTCTTTAATTTAATTTAATTACCTCTTCAAGTTGGAGAACAAAAAAGTCTTTTTAATTATGGGACTCTCAAGGAAGTACATTTGCAATTTATGTAGGAAAATTATAAAAATCAAATTTAAGTTTTTGGATGTTACATCAACCTAAAAAAAATATTTCTACCACAAATTTTACTTTAATTTTCTGGAATTTTTGACCCAAAAAACCCAACGCATATTGTTTACTTGTTATGCTTGTTCCACATAAAAAATACCTATAAGTTGATCTACCTTGATAATATTACTACAAACGAAAAGGTCTCTTTCCAGTTTAGTCTTGCGAAGAATTTATCATACAAATTGGTTTCGCAAACTAGGAAAACATTTTATTCATCTATTCTTTATTGTAGAGAAAATATAAAAAAAAACGTTTCATATAGGACATGTACAAAAGCGAGCTTAACCATAATATGCGTGTTCTTCCAACAAACCTCTGAGGATAGGGAAACCTGATAAACAGTGGAGAGTACGAATTGTGTGGAGCATTAGGATGAAATCCCATTATTATTGTTAATTTTGTTGCCAATCTCCGTTGATGGCCGAGCTCGCGAAATGTGTCCTTCAAATATATCTATGTCAACTCGAATGTGTGTGCCTAGTGTGAGAGCTCCTGTTTCTATATCGCCATCGTAAAATGTCGAGTCTGGTACAAATAGGTACGAAAGCACTCTTTGATTAGGTACAAAAAAAAATCACGAGCAGGAAAAATGAAATATCTTTAGTAGAGATGGGCGTCGTCGTTTATATCAAACCAATGCATTGCGGAAAATAATGATCGGTTTGATTATTTGTGTTACATAAGAGTTCGGATACACGTGATGCGTAAACCTGTTATTTTGTAACGTTACGTCGTAGGCCGTTCCGGTGAAAGTGAGGTCCGTCTCAACATAATCGCGGTTTATTAGTCATTGTAAGGACGCGTTTCTATTGCATTCAATATTAGATGGATTTATATTGGTCAATCAGAAAACTATTGACATCGATATATATCGTTTAGGGATGTGCAAATAGCAGCTGATACCTAACTATACCTTGTACAAAATAGGTGCCTAACCTAATCCTACAGAACTACGAAGATAGACGAAGATTTCCGAAGAGCGTAGCTTTAACGCGCTTCGGAAATCTTCGTCTATCTTCGGCCTTTCCAAATTGTATTAAAACTGCACGTGCCACCAATGGTGCGGATAAATAGACAAAGATTTCCGAAACGCATAACTTGTATCATAGTACTGCATCTGGGCCATGTTAAAATACGAGCGATTGGGGTTATACATTTGAGTTATCCCCGCTGTGTAAATTTACAATGAATCGTTTTAATTTATTAATATTAATATAGTATTAGATAACATGTCATCATCTACTAAATAATACATTTATTACATAATGATAATACATTTACCACTGAGTATGTTAAAATTTGGACATTCAGATGGTTGTAACATACTACTTGTACATACTAGAACGACCTACTTTTGTTTTTTTATGTTATTTATGTTCTCATGTGACTATGTCTTTATGGGAATAAACGTCTTAAACCTAAAAAAAAATTTTTTGTCTTCAACTTTCGCTGGAGTTTAAGGGTTCCAAAAAGTATCAAAGCGCTTTGGTGGTTACCAAAAACTGTAAGTAACCACTTATACTAATTCGGTCTGCTATCAGTTTTTAGTCTTCAATATAGAAAGAAACTTATAACAGATACATATGTATAATTATACAAAATTCGATATGATTAGTATAATTTATAGCCTTCGCTATAACCAAGCCCTAAAGCACTAGTACACTACAATTTGCTTTCTCCCGCTTCAACCTTCAAACGTGCTTGACGTAATGCGAATTATCTTTTACGCAATGATTCATGTGATGCAGATGTCAGTCAATCACTAATACATAATCATGACGTTTTGAAAGTAAGGGACTCTCTTTAAAATCTTAAAAAAAAATGCTATACATTTTCACACAACATCATCTAGCCCCAAAGTAAGCAGAGCTTGTGTTATGGGAACTACATGACTGATATACTATTTATATACTTTTCTTTTGTAAATACATTCATATTGTACATAGAAAACACCCAGACTAGAAACAAATATTTGCAGGTCATACAAACATTTGTCCCATTACGTGCTCCTAGTGGTAGAAATACCATTTTCCTCTGCACATAAGGCTCGTATTATAACTGCTCTTTCGTAATAAATCTTTTATCTTATTAAAAATGTCAATTTCCGCTACAAATTCGACAATTGCAAAATGAAAAATCTTATTTTTTTTTTGAAATATTTATAAATATCCTCATAATATTATGCCGCCTATTGCAAAGTGAAGCCATGGCCGGGCTACATGTTTGAATTGCAATATAGGCCGATCGACATCCCTACTTTATAAAGAGTGTATGCGCGATTTAGACCGGGAGTTATCTAACGGACCTTCATGCTTCTCTTTTAAGTTAGAGGCGGAATCCAGCTTTATTTCCGCTCGTGATTATAATTTTGCAGATTTTTTGTATCGTTGTTTACAAACATGATCAAAGATAATCTCAAACGACGTTCACGCAGAAAAATCATGTAAAGTCCAAAAAAAATTTGATAGGTACAACAAGTTTAGTTAGGTGATTTAGTAAAGGTAAGTACTTACATTCTTCCAGCTCATCGAAGAATTTGGACTTATTTCTGTGTACTTTTATCACACCTTTTTCATTCACAATCACTGGTATTTCTACCTGATTTGGTACTTTATCACTAATCACTGTCACTTTCTTCACTTTCGGTTTCACAGATTTTATCTTTACTGTTTTTATTTGCCCTCTATCGTCCAAAACTGTTATTTCCTCAAAGTTCTCAATTAGAAATTTCGTTTTTGGTGCTACAACTTTATCAGAGATCGTATTTTCTAAATCACATGACACATCACTAAATTTAAATAAATGCAGTAGAATTATCACTTTAACTGACAAAATCATTTTGCTTCTCATTATATTTGTTATACCTGTAAGTGCACTAAGGAAATAAGAACAAAACCAGTTCTAATTATGATTATTCAAAATTTTGATTGATTCTAATTTTATGTTTTATCCGTTTACGAAACGTTCCAATTTTAAAATTATAAGGGGCTCTTTCTAAAAAAGTCTCTCTCCTAAAAGTATTTATTAAGTTCTGATTATTATCAATGTTACAAAGTTAAAGGTAGATCGATAGAATCGATCTGAATTTTTCAAATCAGAAGTATTGTCCGGCGCGAGACATTCACTCAAGTGACCGAAATCATTCTGTTTAAACTGGTGAAATTTCTTTACATAACTTCTGTAATAAGCAGGTCCGGTTGCAAGATAATATTGTTATTTGTTATAGAGTGAGTGGGCAAAACATGTTGTCGAGTGTTTTTGTAGTGTTTGAAGCTCAGAACTTAATAACTCAAAAACGGCACTGCATTTTGGGCTCATTTACACGAAAATGGGCTCTGCGCAAAATAGCGACTTTAATGCTGCAAGAATCGTAAATCACAATCTTTTTGTTAGATACTAAACCCATTTGTACGTACTATTTAATTAAAAAGTCTCAAATAGATTCAAACAAGCTCTCAAAGAACCGGAACGCCCTAGACCCAATAAATTCGAAGGCATATGCCATCGGTTAAGTGTTCCAATAAACGGCGATTGGGTTGCAACCTGTCACGTGAAATACTAATATGCAACACGTGGGCAAGTGCCAGTACCTAGTGTTTACCATGTAAATGTTTGGACGTGCCTCGGGCTACCTTGGTATCCTGACGGATCTGCGTACTGAGTATGGATCTGAGGATGCAATCATGGGGATTTCTCATAAGTATGTTTCTTTTGTCATGATTCGGTACCAAAAGGGGCAGGGCGACGGATGGCCGTAGCCGTGGCCGATCCGAATCACCCCCATGTATATTGCAGGTTTTTTTTTTTATATAAGAAGTTTTTATAGATTTGATGATTTGAAGGAAAAGGTTAACGTAAAATAATGTTTTTAAAGAATAACTTGATGAAAATTTCAGAATTGGCGGTCATTAAACAGCCAAAGTTTATGAAAATAAGAACGAATTTTTGTTTTTCATTGTGGCAACAAACTATACCACAGACTTACTAGGGATGCATAAAGCATAACGGCCCACCAGTTGGTTAATTGTTACTGTAACCTATATACGCTTGCAACACCAGAGGTATCACTCGACCCTGTGACATAGGGATCGACATCGCACTAGTTTAAATTTCACCGGCACCCATATCCTTCAAACCGGAACACAGCAATGCAAGCATTACTGCTTAGTACTGCAAAGATTGGTGTGGTAATTAACCGGAAAAGTGCTACTACAACTTCTAAAATGTTATTTGAAAAAAATATATTTTTTCAGTAATATCATATTGTATTAGGGAAGCCCCTGTAGAATTGGTTATAATTTGATATAAATAAATTAATATTTTATTGTAGCCATATGTATATTTTTTATATCGGGTGATATAGTAAAAGATGCGTAGTTTTTTAGTGTACATTATATATTTATTCGACGTTAGTGAGTGATCACGCTAGGTAGCTATATGTATCCTTTTCCCCTTCCGTACGTTCAAGGTACTCCTTCTCAATGAGAATATCGATGCATTTCTGAAAAAAAAAACAGGTATAAGTAAAGAATTTGAGAGCAAAGCGAGCCAATATAGGATCCTTAATTACGAAAATACCGGTGAACATACATACAAACGAACATGAAGTCTTACAGCAATTAGGTTCAGGTAAAGATGTCACTTTTCGCTTTACGATTGAGGACGCTATGGCGCTGTTAAAGCTTGGTCACTCGCAAAGCGGGATTTGATATCTTTGCCAGAATTAAATCGCAATAAGACTTGATGATTTTATCCGACAGTCTCATCATAAAATCTTGATTTTACGTGCATCACAAGCACATGACTTTTAAACTAAGACTGACTCGCGTCATTTTAAGTATTTTGGGAAGACAATGTCCCAGCCTGATTAGCATGAAGAACCAAAACAACTGTTTTGAGTCGAAATTAATCACTCCCTACACTATCTGAAATTGTTGAAAAAAACCAAAGGGCATCGTAAAATGGGATAATTCAAGAAATTTGCATATCAGGACTGTTATTTTAGAGTCTAATCAGTTCAGTTTTCGACGTTCGTTAACAAAAATCCTTTTATACTTTCACATTTATATTACACACGGGCGATACTAGGGCGTCAGTAAAACAAGATTCTACCATTAGTAAACCAATAGACCGCCAGTAGACCAATAGACTGTCAGTATGGAAATAATAATAATAATAATCCTGGACATTTTCACAAAGCAACATCTAGCCCCAATGTAAGCAGAGCAACAGAAATGAAGAGAAATTGAAACAATCCGTTATTAGATTATCAGTAACCCAACAGACCGTCAGAAAACTAGGATCGATAGTAGACCCAATTTATAGACAATCATACTAAAATTAGACTAATAGACCATCAGTAGACCAATAGTCTGTCAGTAGACCAATGATACACCCACCTTTATGACGGGCACTCTCGGCTTGAAGCGCGATGAAAGCTGGTTGAGGACTTCCACCACAAGGTGTTGGTGCTTCAAAGTCTTTCTTGTCTTCATTATCCGCACTATCGCGGCCTGCAACAAGATATATTAGAACTTTAAACTAGGAAATATAATATGACAATAAGGATGCGGCGAACGCCAATTCGAGGCGCGTGTAAAAATCGGCCCGAATATCGCTAATGCAGGCCAGCCCGTGCTTGCGCGATAGCAATCTTAGCCAGCCGCCGTTCAGAATATGTAATACCAAAAATTATGACTGAAAACTTGTGTTGTTATTCTGTAACTAGACAGTATAAGCTATGTACCTTATTAAATAATACGTAAGATATTGTTGTTTTTGATACGAAAGTAATAAGATATGATGTATGATGTAAAAATATGCAAAATTTCATTTTAGGTAAGTATTTTAAAAAAATATATGTTAGTCCAGGTACCTAGATAAATACTATTCGAATACAAATAATAGCAAAATATGGTGGAAATAAGCTCTTATTACAAATTATTTTGGTATTACGTTTTGTATGGACAATTCATCCTCCGCTGGCCTCTTAAATGTCAATAAACCAACTTCCTCGCGTGCTTACGTTATTTTGCAAACTCATAGCTGTTTTCACTCATATTTTCAAATAAATAAACAAAAGAAGAATAGCCCACAAAAAATGTTTCGACTGGTCGAGATTCCATAAGTATATGTTGTTTTTTTTTTTGAGTTTTACGGTAAAGTTTTACAAGGCAATTTATTCTTTTTAATGAACCTTTTATAAAACAATAGGTTGGAACCATCTTTCATCGAGTACGACCAACCCAAGATTAATTATCCATCTACATGACCCGATATTTGACTGTATGCCTTTTTATACAGTTTTTGTTTAATTAAAGTTTTAATTTTGGTATGCGTAATTTTTTGTATATCTCATTAGAGTTGGTTAGCGAAACCTGGCTTGTGATTGTGGTCGCCATCGACATTTCGTGATTTTTTTTCTCTTATTCGGCAATCTCCTTCGAACGCACCACCCTTCATTAGCATTAAGTTCGACCATGTACTTTGTTTTATCTTGTGAAATACAGCATTTTCTATCTTAAAAAAATAAACTATCATTCATATTGTAGAACGGGGACGAACAAAGAGCGGCAGCGCTCAGTGTACGACGCGACTCGGGGGGAAAGCGACGCGATCATTCATCCAGATGAAGACTCTCGGAATGAGTTGAAACTTAGTCGGTGCCTTCACCTTATGTATAAAATGGCACAAACCTGTATAAGCATTTTTCTGTCTTCCTCGATATGTTTGTGCGTGGCTTCCTGCTCTACTTTCAGCTCGGTCTTTAGAGGTATGTTTATGTTTACACGGAGCTTTTTGCTAAAAAAAAAAACGAGAATTACCAACATGTGGAATACAGTCGTGAGCGTGTTTACTTGTTATTTAGTACAAGTGTTTTATTTTGAATCATCAAATAATTGCTGTTGACTTAGAACGCGATAAAGACCCGTGTGACAGACCCGTTTACCTGTTTTATTATTTTCAAATTATAAAACAGTTAAACGCGATAAAGACCCGTTAACAGTGCTCTACAGAAAACACTTGTAATTATGTTTTCTGTAGAGCATGCAAATTTTTGTCCCACAGCGGGATTAGAACCCGCACCACATGCAGCCCGACTATTCGCTCGTCGCGCCACCGAGGTCGTGTTTTATTCCATACCATCTTATTCATAACCACTCACTGACTTTAGCCTACTTATCATGAAGGTCTACCGCCGAAAAGACAAACATGTTTTGTCCCTCTCTTTTGTTTGACAGAAAAGGCGACAGAAATATTTTTGTCTTCTCTTTCGTAGACAAACCGTTGTGCTTGGGTGCTCATCAGATAATTGTCATTTTTAATTCAAACGTTAGGGCAGTTCTTAATTATTCTTGTATTTAAAATGATTCTCAATATATCTATTGACATTTGCACACCATATGGATTGTAGTATATATAAGGACCTTAAGTAATTGTAACATCATGTATAAGCTGACCTATATTCATGCAAATAATTCAGTTTTTTTATGTATTTGTAAAAAAGAACTTAAGGTTTTTTTTAGGTAGTGTTAGCTTTGGCTTCACTAATGCCTGTACAGGCTCCAGGCATACGAAATTTAAGAGATTTTAAATAAATAATAATAATAATAAATAATGCTGGTCATTTTTCACACAGCATCATCTAGCCCCAAACTAAGCAGAGCTTGTGTTATGAGAACACAAATCACGCTGACTGAGTGCGGGTTCTGTTTTACAATAAGCATGTAACTTTATGTAAATTTATTAATGTATGTGCTTATTGCTTGAAATTAAATAAATATACATAGAATAAGAGGCTTACTTTTTATATCCTATATAGAGTTCCACGATGGAGGCATCAGTCAATTCCGATTCATCGTCCTGGCAGACCAGCAATTTGGCTTTCAGCAAGATTTGCAGCACCTGTCAACACAACAGCAATTTGTTCAAATGTACCCACCTTGTTAAAGTTAGAAATTACCGAACGAAATGCCACCTGTCAACACAACAACTTGTTCAAATGTGCCCCTCTCCCTTCGTAGAGTTAGCAATTACCGAACGAAATGCACCTGTCAACACAACAACTTGTTCAAATGTGCCCCTCTTCCTTCGTAGAATTAGCAATTACCGAACGAAATGCACCTGTCAACATAACAACTTGTTCAAATGTGCCCCTCTCCCTTCGTAGAGTTAGCAATTACCGAACGAAATGCACCTGTCAACACAACAACTTGTTCAAATGTGCCCCTCTTCCTTCGTAGAATTAGCAATTACCGAACGAAATGCACCTGTCAACATAACAACTTGTTCAAATGTGCCCCTCTTCCTTCGTAGAATTAGCAATTACCGAACGAAATGCACCTGTCAACATAACAACTTGTTCAAATGTGCCCCTCTTCCTTCGTAGAATTAGCAATTACCGAACGAAATGCACCTGTCAACATAACAACTTGTTCAAATGTGCCCCTCTTCCTTCGTAGAGTTAGCAATTACCGAACGAAATGCACCTGTCAACATAACAACTTGTTCAAATGTGCCCCTCTCCCTTCGTAGAGTTAGCAATTACCGAACGAAATGCACCTGTCAACACAACAACTTGTTCAAATGTGCCCCTCTTCCTTCGTAGAATTAGCAATTACCGAACGAAATGCACCTGTCAACACAACAACTTGTTCAAATGTGCCCCTCTTCCTTCGTAGAGTTAGCAATTACCGAACGAAATGCACCTGTCAACATAACAACTTGTTCAAATGTGCCCCTCTCCCTTCGTAGAGTTAGCAATTACCGAACGAAATGCACCTGTCAACACAACAACTTGTTCAAATGTGCCCCTCACCCTTCGTAGAATTAGCAATTACCGAACGAAATGCACCTGTCAACACAACAACTTATTCAAATGTGCCCCTCTTCCTTCGTAAAGTTATCAATTACAAAATTGAAAAGTCTAAATTCCGAACACAGGTACGACCAAGGAGGGCTGCTAAAGTACCCTAAATTGTATAAAATATTTTTCTAACTTATTGTGTTAGATTTTATTGAAATGTAAATTATTTATTTGGTTTAAAAAAATAAATACATAAAATAATAATGCTGGGCATTTTTTCACCGTCATCTAGCCCCAAACTAAGCATAGCTTGTACTATGGGAACTACATAACTGACATAATACTTTTTTTTTGTAAATATATACATAGAAACAACCCAGACCCGAGACAAATATTTGCAGATCATACAAACATTCGTCCCGCCTAGGAAACGAACCCGCAACCTTCTGCGTCTCAGGCGGGCCTTCGCCCAATGCGCCACAGAGGTTTTCTGTGTAAATAAAATTGCTCTTTACAAAACCCCGGAAGATCACGAGAAGAGTGTAAACTATAAATGTGGATGTGAATAGTAGTAGGGTTAGACAAAAAAAAGATGGATGGATTGTATGAAGAAAAGCTGTTTTTGTGATTACAAACTTACATTTGCAGTTGGATAATTGATTGTGACTTATAACGATGTTAGAGCGAACATTTATTCAACTACAAAGTTAAATTTATCCGACTTTCAATCCGACTTTTCGTTTCATTGTAACAATGTTTGGTTCTGTCTTGGCTCCGTCCTTGCCAATTATTAATGTGGTCGTACGGTACCGTAAACAGCTTATTTGGTGAAAGTATTAACCTGTACGAGGAAGTCACCCTTGATCCCGGTATGCTGTTCCAATTGGCGTACGCTCCACGACACGTTATCGTTGTACTGAAGGAGGACGGCCATCTGGAACGTACTCGCTTGAAGGGTATACCTGAAAATGAAGGGGATGAGATGATTTTTTTTTTCAGTTGATTCCCGCCGCGGGGCAAATGTTTGTATGATCTGCACATATTTGTCTTAGGTCTGGGTATTTTCTACGTAAAATTAAATAAATAATAAATAGATAAATAATGCTGGACATTTTTCACACAACATCACTAGCCCCAAACTAAGCAGAGCTTGTATTATGGGAACTACATGACTGATATACTACTTATATACTTTTTTTTTGTAAATACATACATATTATACATAGAAAACACCCAGACCCGAGACAAACATTACAAACATTTGTCCCGCAGTGGGAATCGAACCCGCAACCTTCTGCGTCTCAGGCGGGCCTTCGCCCATTGCGCCACAGAGGTCTGTATTTACGAATTATGTATGTATTTACAAAAAAAATATATATAAGTAGTATATCAGTCATGTAGTTCCCATAATACGAGCTCGGCTTAGTTTGGGGCTAGATGGTGCTGTGTGAAAAAAGTCTAGCAATATTAATTTATTTATATATTTGTCCTAAATTAAGTTATGCCAGTCACGCCAAGACGGCTATAATTTAAAACCATTTTTAAATATCAAACCAACCTGTTTTTGAAGCAATTCGTGACGAGCTCACCCTTGCTCATATTATAGAGCCAGTTCAGTTTACGGCCCGAGTGTTGTGAGGAATAGAATGTCGTGAATCTGTGCACGGAGCGCTCCAACTGGAAAAATAACGGATCACTTTTATGCAAAAAACCATGCAAAACGTGGGCATATGCCAAATAAAATGTTTGTATGTGAATCTCACTGCTCCTTCAGTATCCTTCAGCAGTATGTCAGATGGCAAGCCCATCGCCGCTTATTGGAACGCTTACCGATGGCATATGCCTTCGAATGGTTCTAGACTAGAGCAGTTTCCTCACAATGTTTGATTGATTAGTTTTTATTTCGTCTCTGCCTACCCCTAAGCCGTTAAGAAACTAGCGAGAGTTTTTGTATGTATTGCATAAATCAAAACTATCTTCTGTACCTGGACCAAAAGTAACATGAGTTAATCTAGGCCGAGATCTGTATCTATTCGAAATTTCATCCGAATCTGTTACGAGAATTAACAGTAATAAACATGTAAACTTTTCTGCCAAGATTTAAAGATTAAGCTTTGAGATTTTATATTATAAAGTAACATGAGTTAATCTAGGTCGAGATCTGTATCTATTCGAAATTTCATCCGATTCGGTTACGAGAATTAACAGTAATAAACACGTTAACTTTTCTGCCAAGATTTTAAGATTAAGATTTGAGATTTAATATTATAAAGTAACATGAGTTAATCTAGGCCGAGATCTGTATCTATTCGAAATTTCATCCGAATTGGTTACGAGAATTAACAGTAATAAACATGTAAACTTTTCTGCCAAGATTTTAAAACTAAGATTTAAGATTAAGCTTTGATATTTGATATTATAAAGTAACATGAGTTAATCTAGGCCGAGATCTGTATCTATTCGAAATTTCATCCGAATCGGTAACGAGAATTAACAGTAATAAACATGTAAACTTTTCTGCCAAGATCTTAAGATTAAGATTTAAGATTAAGCTTTGAGATTTAATATTATAAAATACTACGTGTATCCTACTTTCGAAAAGTAGGAGGATTCATATTCAAAAGCACTTTCAAACGGTCGATGTAATTACCTCTGTAGGAAGTTGGAAGGAAGACGATTGCTGGAAGGGCCAGGAACCAGAGGAAAGCACCTGCAATCAAAAGAACGATTAAATAAAACTAGCATCGCCATTCATCTCGGCAGTGCAGCCAACACTTTGGAGACCGCCCGATAGTGACTATTTATTTAGAATTTCATTCATTTCAGAAAATAGCTTGCTTACAAAACTGTAATTGGTGTAAACACACTTAAATGCTAACCATATACAATGTCCTAGTATGTTGGGCTATCTACAGGATGTCCCAGAACATTTCATTCATTTACCCGAAAGGGGGAACAATTCTACCTATGTTAATGAACAAGATTTCCAGACAAAAAGTAGAATTGAATTTTTTTTTCAAGATTTATTTGACATTTCGATCTAAGGTTTTTGAGGTTACCATCTCTCAGCGTTTTGTTTTGTTTTTGCGAATGACACACAACAGAAAATATTCCTGTCACACGCAGTATTTAGAACGATTTTGATTGGTTTTCATTAACTGTGCCTACGAGATTGCCAGCAGCGTTAGTAGAACCTAGAGATCACCTGTATGCTGAAGTCGATGTGAAGCGGTTGCTCCGAACTGTTCACCATGTGCTTGCGGAAGTTCTCGTTGAGGTCCTTTGATACGCCGATATCCTGCGAAAAACAACACAATTATATAAATACTAGCTTCTGACCACGGCTTCGTCCGCGTGGTACCCGTATAAAAAGTACCCTATGTGTTATTCTGATGTATAAGCTATTTAACTGTCAATTTCATAAAATCCGTTCAGTAGTTTTTGTGTGAAAGAGTAACAAACATCCATCTTCACAAACTTTCGCGTTTATAATAGTAGTAGGATTTTAGCCTGTAATGTCTCACTGCAGGGCAAAGGCCTCCCGCCCCTCCTTCAAATCTACTCTGTTGCCTGTTAGTTGGGCCCAGTCCTTGATGTAGGAATCCAGGTCATCCCGCCATCTCCGCGTGGGCCTTCCACGTGGCCGTCGTCTGTTTGGGATCTGTGGTGGTCTTCGTCCACAGCTCGTCTGGCATACGATCCACATGTCCGGCCCGACGCCATTTTAGTTTTGCAGCTTTTTGGGCGACATCGACTATTTTCGTTTTGGATCGCAGTATCGTATTTCTAATAAGCTATGTACACAATTATATTTATTGTAAAAACGTGAATTTTCACGTACCGTACTATCGGTGATGGCACCGACTGTGCACGATGCGACGCGGACGGAGCGTCGCGATCACTCTCGGACTCTCGGAATGAGTCGAAACTTAACTTGATAGTTAATATTATAAGAATAGTAAAAAAATACAGTTATACGAAACAAAAAATTAGAAATTCTCAAGTCAAAGAACCGAATTCGTTTTGATTTCTCGAGCACTGACATAATCATGTCATTCACATTGTCTACAAATAAGATTTTGACATACTTAACATTACTTTTTTAATTAATTAATTTATTCATAATAAAGTTTATAGATATAAAATTGTGATAAGTACACCTGATAAGCCTTGCAGTGGTTTGACTAAGGTGCATTTAAATACTGATTCCTCATTAAATATAAAGGTAGGTATAATTAAACAGTAGGTAATATTCACAGCCGAGCACTTAGTTTAAAAAAAAATACAGTGTAAATAAACGAAACAGGGGATTTCTGGAACTCTTGTCCTAAAATCCCCTTTGTTTCCTCTTTGATAACCGGAAGGGGAATTATGGAATAAGCTAATATTCACAACATAGAATGAAACAGCTGGCCGGAGTCGTTCCCGGCCATCATTCCATCCTTATCTGTGTACTATTGGAATCCCCATGATGGGGGGGGGGGTTCTATTCTAACTAATTTAGATATTACTACCGACTATGATTTTTTTTTTCATAACTTATCCTACCATCTTAACATACAAAATCTGTATTCTTTATGTCGTTCTAAATAAATATTTTCTTTCTCCCTTTCTTTCTATGGATCTCCTTTGTTCCACATTCAGCACGCATATCTCTGCATATGCAGCCCCATAGAACACCTACCTGGAACATCCTTTGTAGTTTGCTTGTGTATTCGAATCCGCACGCTTGCTTCAGCTTTGAGATCATTGATGCCTGGAAATAAATTAATAAATATAATAATAATCCTGCAGTCACCGCGGAGCCCCATTACTCCCTGGGGTCGACAGTGACCCCTGACCCTTGGCTTACCTTACCGGCTCGCGGGAAGTATTAAAGGCATAAAGCCAGGAGTAGTGTTAAGTGAAACTGCAGCCATACCTCAAGACACCCTTTACCCGTTCACACCAAAGTTGCATCTACGCTGTCTATTGTTGGCGGAACTTACGGGGCCCGTTTAGTGGACGGCAAGTCCACCTGCCTACGATTTGATTTGAATTTAAGTCAGAATTGGCAGGTGCCGTTTCATCCTACATAGCCCACCGACCATTCCATAAGCATATACTCCTGCAAAGCCCAGTTTATAACTCAACATTTCCAATAGTTTCATCAGTCGCCATCCACAACATAACGTGTTTAATATATAATATTGTACAAAAAGGCCTCTCAGTGTTAGCTTCGGTTCCACTAAAGCCTATTTAGGCCACAGATGCATAAGCCTGAGATTTTAAATTAATAAAGAGAAATAATAATAATTTATTATTCTCTTGATACGCAAGATACAAGCTCACTCTATGATTGGGTCTACTTAGTTTTTAGTATCTATCCTATCTGAATATTCTGTATGCATTGTTAATATGTATCCTTCCTTTTTTCTATGTATAATATATAATTATTTACAAAAAAAAATATATAAGTAGTATATCAGTCATGTAGTTCTCATAATACAAGCTCTGCTTAGTTTGGGGCTAGATGATGCTGTGTGAAAATGTCCAGCATTTTTTTTTTTTTATATTTATTTATTTAATACTTCCGCACAATGCTTTGCTAGGACTTAATGCTAATGCACTCTCTACCAGTCATCCCGGGCATGCAAAAAGATGATGTGGTAAAAACTATATAGTATGTATGTATAATATATACATATATACACCTGTTTCCCGGAGGGGTAGGCAGAGTCCAAGGATTTCCACTTACGATCCTGGCATACGCCTTTCGCTTCATTAATTCCTCATCAAATTCTTTATACAAGCTCGGTGGTTTAGTGTACTTCTGACCTGGCCTTTCTCTAGAATGTCTCCAATTTGGTCAAGAGTACGTTCACCGAGGCTTTCCTCTTCCAACCATCCCATTCTTCTTTTTATCCTTTCTATATGCCCAAACCATCTCAACATACCTTTCTCAACTCTCGTTACTACATCTTCCTCCACACTGCTCTCTTAACACGCTGTTCCTCACTCTCACTCAAAGTTACACCACACATACTTCTTAAAGCTCTCATCTCATATATATTATAAGATATATTAAATCGAATAATTGTAAATACGTACACATTAAACATAGAAAACACCACATGTATTACCTCTGCGTCATCGCTGGCCGACATATGCTGGACTAGTCTCTTGGCCAGCATCTTGCTGTAGAACTTCTGGAAGACGTCTTTGTCCTCAATGTATTTGAACACCACCATCTAAAAATAAACAATTAAACATCAGCTAATTAATATGAGAGTTTGTAATAATATTCTATTCCCGGTATTATGAATAAAAAAAAAAAAAAAAACAACTACTTATAATGGTTCTCCGTTTTTATATGGTTTTTTTAACTATGTTTTTATGTAATGGAAATTGACTTCGTAGTGAAAAGATTATTTTAGCATGCAGGATATATTTTTTTTATTTAAATCTTCATCTAATCTTGAACCAGACAAAACCCCTTACTCTCTTATGGTTGGGCCATGTACCAGAGTCGCAGGTAAAAATATAAATGTCGAAGATACTAAAATATCATCGAGAGCATTCTCTTTTAATAAAATGAAAAAACACGCTTTTAAACCGCATTTAAAATCATAAAGACAATTCCACTATCCACCGGCTCCATCATCAGACCCTCATTACATATTTTATATATTATACACTGATTATGCTCTGGTACCTTTAGAAAACCTGTTATCAGAAGAACACATACAATCAACGACGTTTCACAATCACACTATTTTATTCTAAAAACTAAAAATAGTAGGTACTTAAATAACCTACCAAATAGTTATAATATTTTTTAATTTACTCATTATAAACTTCAAATTTTGGCTTATATGTTTCGTTACATCGCTTGAGGGTGGGCGCTAATACCTATCACACAGGATAGTTACTATCCTAGTTTAGGCTATTAGCTGTATCACTTAAACTAGTTACTAAAACTACCGTAAGCCTACTTTTAACAGTGTACTATCTTATTGTAAATTGTTGTTTTTTAAGGTGCAAATAAATAAATCTTTAAATCTAAACAAAAAAGTGCAATCTATTGGACTCGTCCAAACGAATCATATGAGCCCAAACTCGAGGGATTTACTAGTAGCCACTGTTTATTTCCACTATCCACTTCCTGGCTCCATCATCAGATCAGCTCCAAGATACCGAATTAGAGTATTGTCATCTGAACTACATACTCATACAAATTTTCGTTTCAATACTACAATTAGCAGTAGGTTAAAATTGACATCCAAGATTTGATTACATTGTTTGTTTGTTAGTTACAAGTTAAGCTTATAAGTGTGATAAAAACAAAGACCTTTCCACCATAACCTCACCTGTTAGTGATGATATAGCTGACGAAAGACCACGAATGTCTAGTAGAAGATAACTATTCACTCTTAGCTTGAAGATTATTATACTAGCTTCTGCCCACGGCTTCGCCCGCGTGGTACCCGGAAAATAATAGCCTATGTGTAATTCTAATGTATAAGCCATACTACAGTAAAGTTTCATCAAAATCCGTTCAGTAGTTATTGCGTGAAAGATTAACAAACATCCTCATAAACTTTCGCGTTTATAATAGTAGAATGATAGGATTTTTCTAAGAAATATCTATGAAAATTCAGAAATGAGAACATTTTTTTGAATTTATTTGCATAACATGTAAGCCTATGCAGTTTTGTTAAAATTGTCATTCTAAATTTTGTACAAATGTCGCTTCTTCCCCTTTATACAGCAACCACTCTCTGTTGACATTAACGGAATATAAATAATTATTATTATTTATTTACTACTGTCAAGTAGACTAGACAAATTTGCGTTAGCGTGAAAGGAAAACTAAGCGCGAGGTATTTGTCTAGACGCCATGGTGCTCTTACCACTTGGTTGAGCGTGTCTTCCAGTTCCGCCTCCTCGGGGTTCTTGCTGGACTTCTTGAGCAGCAGGTCGCAGTACTTCGCCAGGAGTTCTGGACTCTTGGACGAGGAGTTTGCGGCCTTTGTCACGGCGTTGCCTGCACACGAAGAGAAATTGTCAAATCAAATCAACCAACTGTAGTATATTACATTAATATTCATAAATACACTAACTATGACACGGCCGCCCGCGCTATCACTTCTTCCGCTCGGCTCCTATAAATAGCCTATAAACTTGCTCAAAAATCGGGTAAACAAATGCAAAAATATTATTACAAATTCGACTCGAGATTAGCGCGTTCAAAAAAAAACCCTTCAATTGTATATGTCAAAGTTTATATGTATGTAGGTTGTTATAGCCGAAACTACTCATCCGTTTTCAAAAATTCTTTCACCAATATATATAACGGCGCATGCCTTCGAATTTCATTCGAGGGCATGTCGCGAGGTCGCGGGGTCGCGGGTTCGAGGAAGGGACGTTTGAACCGGCTACTTCGAGAGTAGGTCTCGGTCAGTATCTGCTCGCCTGATCAAGTAAAATGCTAGTCTATGTACATACTGTTGATGAATCTCCCGCAGGCCTTGTCAAGGGCGGCCACAAAGCCGCTGTCATTATTGAACGCGATCAGAACCAGAGCATTATATTTCTTGTGAACATCCAAAATTGTAGACACGTATACTTTAGGATCCTGCAAAAATAAAATATTATATAAATTAGTACAATTCTAAAGAAGGAGAAAACAAGCGTTCAGATTGTTTATGGTTCAAGATAATTTTATTTCTCAAAAGATTTACAAGCTGGGATTGTTTATGGTTTAATAACATTTAATATCACAAAAGATGAACAAGCTAGATCGCTTACTGAGTAGCCACTTGCGGCACCGTTCACACACACAGACCTTGCAGGTGGTGATTACGGACGCGATTGTTTCATACATTTTAGCAAAAGTAGCCGGGGTGTGATTAAAGTGTAATTACCGTGTGTGCGCAATCACCACACTTGTCAACTGCTTGTAGCCCTTGCGCGTGGATGTGGTGCTCCAGCAAGCGCCGTAGCTCGCACAGACCGTCTGGTATGCGGGCCACCAGGCTGTACATACGACCTAAATCAATGTTCTTTTCACCATCTAGGAGTTTCTGAAACATAAAAGAAAATACAATGAAAAAAACTTTAGAAACTATTAATTTTCGCTCAGGATTAGTAGTTAATTTAGAAACGCTCAGGTTCAATTCTGTTCTAGTTTGATTGTTTACTATAATATAATAATAATACTGGACATTTTTCACACAGCATCATCTAGCCCCAAAGTAAGCAGAGCTTGTGTTATGGGAACTACATGACTGATATACTAGTTATATACATTTTTATTTTGTAAATACGTACATATTAAACATAGAAAACACCCAGACCCGAGACAAATATTCACAGATTCAAACATTTGTACCGCGGCAGGAATCGAACCCGCAACCTTCTGCGTCTCAGGTGGGCCTTCGCCCACTGCGCCACAGAGGTCGTCTATATGGATAAAAGTTTAGTTGTAACATTAGCTGTAAGTTGGCTGTAGTGTTTAGGTGTAAATTTGCATGTTACCTGGAACTCTGAATGAAAGATCTCTAGATGCTTCTCTATGAGAACTCTGTCACAGGTCTTGGCTAGTCGCTCCATGGTCGTTTCATGAAGGTACACTTGGACGCGTCTCTGCTCCTCCTGTAGCCTCTGTTCCGCCTGAAAAAATACTTAGGCTTGAGTTCAACAAAAAGAAAATGTGTAGTTTATCCACCTCCTGGCTCCATCATCAGACCCTCGTTACCAAGCCTAATCCATTGCACTAGTCAGAACGAAGTCCCTCATGGGGAATACAGTCGTGAGCGTGTTTATTCTTGTTTGTCCTTCAACTTAGAATACTTACTTTGATCATATACTCGGTAACGGGATTATTCCTCAAGAAGTCTGTGCTCTCCCTCGTATAGAACCGCTCTGTGTCATCGAGGAAGATTGCTTCGAAGGTGTCTTTGTAGACAGCAAGGTTCTGTCCGCGCGCGCCTGGATCTTCCTCGTTCAGCCCCAGAGCTACGTAGCAATTGATAACCTGAAATCAAATCGCGGAATTTAACTTCGACCTTGCTTCAAATAATAAAATCACAAAAAAAATACAAAAATAATTCCACTATCCACCCTCCCGGCTCTGCCATCAGACCCTCGTTACCAAGCCCAATCTGTAGGACTCAAAATGAATCATATGAGCTCAAACTCGAGGGGTTTAATAGTAGCCACTGAAGAGTTCCACTACCCACCTCCTGGCTCCATCATCAGATCAGCTCCGAGATATCAAATTATAGTATTGTCATCTGAACAACATACACTTGCAAAGTTTCATTTCGATACGACAATTAGAAGTAGGTTAAAATTGACTTCCAAGATTTGATTACATTGTTTGTTTGTTAGTTACAAGCTAATATAAGCATGTTTAAAAAATCTTAGGTCTCAAAAAATCTAAAAAATAGAGCTTGTTGACGATGCAACTCACCCCGGACACCAATCTGGTGTTGATCGTCTCCCCGTTACGTTCCCTCTCGATGAGTTTCAACACCGCATTCGTGACCTGTTTGTTCAGCCGCTGGAAGAGATGGTCCCTCCATGTCACTAGAGCCAGCTGGTAGATCTCGTAAATACCCTGCGAACAGAACCTACTAGTTAATATTGATGACCTACAATAGAACCCTCAGTTGTACCACCAAAATAAATATATGGGCAGGACTATTTATAAGTTGTATAGACATGGGCTGGACATTTGGCAAGTTTTAAAGATACGGGCAGAATGCTTGAACTTAAAGATTAAGCAGCGCTCTTAGCAAGTGGTATATAGCCATGTGGTTCCCATAATACAAGCCTAGATCTTAGGGCTAGATGATGCTGTGTGAAAAATGACCAGCATTATTTATTTATATTTAGGACACTTGGCAAGTTTGAAAGATATGGACACTTGGACAATTCGCAGACACCATTAAGCATGCGAGATGAGAACTGCCACTCTAGAGAGATCTGTTCTCAAGATAGTATGGTATATGTTACCTTGCGTCCTTCCTCGCACTCGCGTTTCACCCAATGCCTGTTGAGATATGCGCAGACGCCGTTTAATACGCGAGATGAAAACTGGTACTCCTCCCATTGCTTCGTGTAGAAAGCCAGCACATCCTCGCCCATTAAGTCGGCGCCGTTCTGAGAGATAGAATTGAAGATTAGATTATGTAAATAAGCAAGTTATTTTTTGCAAAATTTAGTAAATAAATGCCATGTAGTATGTTAACCCCGGCATGTTTTCCATCGTCGATTGCAGAAAACACATAGGGGGTTAAACCCTGTGTTTTCTGTTGTCCACTGCGGTGCCCCCTAGTGACTTGTGGCGATAAAACTTATCTAAAAACCATCCTGGAAGACAAGGTTAAACCCTATGTGATTTAAGTATATAAGTAGAATATCAGTCATGTAGTTCCCATAACACAAGCTCTGCTTAGTTTGGGGCTAGATGATGCTGTGTGAAAATGTCCAGCATTATTTGTTTTATTTTATTCAATGTCAAACCTTACCTGAAGCAGGTTGATGAGATAGATCCTGAGGAATTCCTTCAGCCTCTTGTACAGTTCCAGTCCTACCAGCTGAGCGCCGCCTTGCACTTGCCCACCCTGCTAAAAAGAGGTATAACTCTATACTGTTCTCTTAAATTTAAGAAAAATATGTGACGGAAATATTGAGGTGTAATAGGTTAGCATGGTATGGGCACGTCATGAGGAGGGAAGAATATCACATTACGAGAATAGTGTTAAATATTAATGTGGATAGAAAAAGCAGAGGTAGGTCAAAGAAAAGATGGATGGATTGTGTGAAGGATGACATGGTTAAGAAAGGAGTGAGCACTGAGATGACGGCTGATAGAGGAGAGTGGAAGAAGAAAACATGTTGTGCCGACCCCACGCAACGTGAGATAAGGACAAGATGATGAAACTTAAGAAAAAAAATATCCTAGTAATTTTAATACAATCTAGGTTTTTTTTGTCGTATCATAGACCTAGTTTTAGAAAATAAGGTTTAGCTGAGGTGTAAACACGTTTCATTTATTTAAGGGAAAGACATTTTCCAATTTTAATGTTTGGACGTGGCCCTGACCACCGCCTTCTTGGTATCCTCAAAAGAGTATGTATCTCAGAATGTCCATCATAAGGAGTATAGTCGTGAGCGTGTTTGTCTTTGAAATAACAAAGATCACTTAGAAGCATCAACTAGATACATACACGTGAATTTAAAATTCCTGATACAGGGAATCCCAATAGGGTGTCAGTATTATGCATGCCTAATATGAGTGTTTATTTATAAACAGAACGCGTAATCGAACGGTGGGCGATTAGCTGGCTGAGGCGAAGATGTGCGGATTCGATTCCCGCTGCGGGACAAATGTTTGCATGTTCTGCAGACGTTCGTGCCGGTTCCAGTGGTACCATAACAGCCAGGTGTTGTGTCGGGACAATGCTTGTGTATGTCGTGTTTATTTATTCATTTATTTACAAACACGCCGATTCGACCCGACTTTACACGACGATCTAATATTTAAAACTTTCATCACCTTCCAAAATAACTGTTAAAACAGACCTTAGCACGAGAGAAATCTACTACGACAACTATTTTTTAATTAAAAATGTGATTTCATCATTGTTAAAATTCAGTATTTTTTGAAAACTTAAAAAAAATCATTTGCTATGTATTTTATATTTGAATTGACTCGCTTCGCACGATCATAAATCGTTACGTATGAAATGAGGGTACTCACAACTGCTTGTTTCTTGCCCGCGAAGGTTCCACTCCGCGTGCTCCCGCGCGAAGAGCTGCTGCCGCTGTTGTGGTGAACCGACGTGCAATAATTGTATACATGACTGCATGAAGCTGGCTAAGGGAATGCATTGGTTTCTAATTTCTATGTATAATAAAAAAACACATTAAAAAAAACTTATATAAGTAGTATATCCGTCATGTAGTTCCCATAACACAAGCTCTGCTTACTTTGGGGCTAGATGATGCTGTGTGAAAAATGTCCAGCAGCATTATTGGTAACTACATTTTATACAAATCTAATTAGTACTGTAGCGACATCTCTCGACGCATGATTGAGCCACGTTACATCACATCAACGAAGAGATACCACAGTCAATACACAGATGGCTTCGCATCGGAGTGTCTAGATCGCGCAAGCGAAGTTTTCACGCAACTTGCCTTCATGGAGCGCTGGACGAGAGAGCATGTTGTGCACTCGTAAAACCAGAGGCTCTATGTACCTCCTAGAACGAATGTAGTTTTTAGTTTTATATAACATAAATCCATATAAAGTATTATATAGACGATATTATACTTTTATTTGTGTTTTAATATCGTGTTATAATATGTCAGAATTAAAAATTATTGAATTGAAGATATATAATACCTCGAACAAACAATCGGTCCTAGGACCCTAAGCAAGTGGATCAGATGGATCAGCTCGGTGTAAGATCTTCCCTTTGCAAATGACCGTGTTCTTCATAATACTAATCTGCGGAGGAATATTTATGGGTATTCACGGATTCGTACTAAGATGCCAACATACGTGCGCGAATTACGCATCTGTAAACGCGGTATTACACATGTATACTTTTGGCGACCGTGTAGATTAATATTTTTAAAAAGGATACGTATACAAGTCCATGTATCTTTTCTTCTCCATATGCTGCCTCTTGTAGACCTGTTCTATGCCTTCTTGCAAGTCGCCCCATATCTGAAATACACGTTGAAAAACATATATAGATATATATATAAACTCTTTTTTGCACACCAAATAATAATACAAAGGTATTATAAGTAAACCAAGGCACAGTGGGCTAAAAGCGCCGTTCTTCGTCGCATACATAGGTTTAAGTAAGGCTGCGTACACACCGCGCTGACCGTATCGCTCTCGAGACGAAGTATATCTAAACGGTCAACGAAACGTCAGCAGGATAATAGTAAATTACGTGGTATAGTCGTAATAATATACTAAAACGAAGTATGGATGACATCCTAAAGACTCGAGTCTGTCATCGGCATACATTATCTTTGTATCTACAAACAAATTCAAAGAAAATGTATGGACAAAGGCAAGTACTTTCACACCTGTAAAAGATGCCAAGAATGGATCATCTACTTATATGTACCGTTATACAAATTCAAAGAAAACGGCGTAGATACCCTAGTATACCAACTAAACATAATTTTATACATCGCTCTCTTTTACTAACAGTAACAAAAGAAGATGTCAACAATTTTAGTGCTGTCAATTTCGTTATATTTAAATTTCCCATAAAAGTTGATTTCAAAACATGCCGACTATACTGACACGAAGAAGAGCGACACTTGACGAGTTAAATAGATTGCACTTCGTGTCGAGGGTCTGATGATGGAGCCAGAAGGTGGATAGTAACTATTCAGTGGCTTCTAGCAAACACCTCGAGTTTGGGATCATATGATACGTTTTGAAAGCGTCTTTTTAGTATTTTTAAACTACATATTTTATTTTACTTAATTTGGTTCTGGCACATGCCGGATGTTTTTGTAATCAAAAAACAAAACGTAAATTTCGCACACTTTGTAGCCAATAAACTAGTGCTCTTAAGTAAGTGCAAATAAGGTAAAACTGTGCATTTAATATTGGTATTGGTAGTAGAGGAAAACAGTGAACTTAAGAGGAACAGATTAACTTGTATGAAAACAAAATTAATCAAATTGAGGTACTTAGTCTGAAACTCTACAATTTACTCTACATTTTTTACAGCTGATAGGCACAATAGTTCTGAAACCACACTCGGAATCTCTGTATCGTGGGTATCAGGAACTATGACTAACGTGGTACCACAATACCCAGACGAGGAACAAATATCTGCAGAATATGTAAAAGTAAACTACATCCTACTTTAAAAAAAACGGACAAGTGCGCGTCTGATTCGCGCACCGAGGCTTCCGTACAAGCTTGTAAAGCACCAAACATTTCTCTAACAAAAATATAAGTCGACTTGAAACACAAACTTAACTTTGTAGTTGAAAAAATGTTCGCCCATACATCGGTATACATCACGATCAATTATCAAATGTAAGATTGTTATCACATTTATTCATTTTTTTTATACCTATTGTCGGTCTCAACGCACACACAGTACAAGAGTACAATACAACACAAGTACAAGTAAAGGAAGAATCCTTTACTTGTACTGTGAGACAAATTTCATGATTCTAGGTCAACCGGAAGTCCCGAGGTTTTGATTTATTTGCCAGTATCAAAATATGTCGCATAAATAGCCGTATTTTCTTATTGCGTTGACTGAGAAGCTTAATTTTTTTAGAACTCCAAGAGACCGTATAAATACGTATTTGATATTAATTTCAACTTGATACCTCCACGCGTTCCTGAGCAAAGGGTCTTGGCAGACTGACAACGAAATGATCCTATAAGGGTTCCGTTTTTTTTTCTTTTGAGCTAGGAGGAACCCTAAAAGCACCTACTCAGTACGTCATTCTGCAAATGATGGATCACGAGTCAGGGATTAGTAGAATTTATATAATTGACTGACCCAGCTATTTTGCTGTCACAGTAGTAGTGTTTCATTGGATTTATTATTCCAACGCCTACCACTTTTGTCTTTGACCTAGATTACACCTATAGACAATACACATAGTAGTTTTAAACTATATTTTACCTAGATACTTAGGCTTATATAAACTAGTTACGGCATTAACCTTTGGTCTGCTGGGATTTCAGATACAATAAGTTTATTTTTTATTAAAGTTTTTATTAAAGGCTCGGACATACTGACGCGATTGCGGCGGGATTAATACCTCTTTGACAAAAACATTTTCTTTTTGAACGCAATATTTAATATTTTTACCCTTAGGGAGCCCTTATATGCGTTTCTTCGAAACGGTTTGTTCGATTAGAACGTGTTTTTTGCAATTGATTTTTATGACTTCAAGGATGATTCATACATAGGTTTTACTGAAACAAGCCACTAGAAGCTGAATTAGACTATGTAAAACATGGTATGTTGAAACAGAGAGTTGATTTAAACACAATATTTTTTTATATTACTAATCTATTTTAAAATTTGTTAAGCGAAACTTATAGTTGTCCCAAAACATAATCCTTTCCGAGCGGACGCGCTTAATAATAAAAATATAATATAACCCTTTTCGACAGGCAAGAGCGTATAGTCTTTCTGACCAGACGCATCGGCGCATCTGCAGGAAACATGAGCTTGCCGGTAGATGCGCTGCCGGCACATGGGGTATGAGCGTAGAGAACCGGACAGAAAGGGTTAGTTAAGTCTTTGTGACTAGACGCGTCGGCGCATCTGCAGGAAACATGAGCTTGCCGGTAGATGCGCTGCCGGTACATGAGGCAAGAGCGTAGAGAACCGGACAGAAAGGGTTAGTTAAGTCTTTGTGACTAGACGCGTCGGCGTATCTGCAGGAAACATGAGCTTGCCGGTAGATGCGCTGCCGGCACATGGGGCATGAGCGTAGAGAACCGGACAGAAAGGGTTAGTTAAGTCTTTGTGACTAGACGCGTCGGCGTATCTGCAGGAAACATGAGCTTGCCGGTAGATGCGCTGCCGGCACATGGGGTATGAGCGTAGAGAACCGGACAGAAAGGGTTAGTTAAGTCTTTGTGACTAGACGCGTCGGCGCATCTGCAGGAAACATGAGCTTGCCGGTAGATGCGCTGCCGGTACATGAGGCAAGAGCGTAGAGAACCGGACAGAAAGGGTTAGTTAAGTCTTTGTGACTAGACGCGTCGGCGTATCTGCAGGAAACATGAGCTTGCCGGTAGATGCGCTGCCGGTACATGAGGCAAGAGCGTAGAGAACCGGACAGAAAGGGTTAGTTAAGTCTTTGTGACTAGACGCGTCGGCGTATCTGCAGGAAACATGAGCTTGCCGGTAGATGCGCTGCCGGCACATGGGGTATGAGCGTAGAGAACCGGACAGAAAGGGTTAGTTAAGTCTTTGTGACTAGACGCGTCGGCGCATCTGCAGGAAACATGAGCTTGCCGGTAGATGCGCTGCCGGTACATGAGGCAAGAGCGTAGAGAACCGGACAGAAAGGGTTAGTTAAGTCTTTGTGACTAGACGCGTCGGCGTATCTGCAGGAAACATGAGCTTGCCGGTAGATGCGCTGCCGGCACATGGGGCATGAGCGTAGAGAACCGGACAGAAAGGGTTAGTTAAGTCTTTGTGACTAGACGCGTCGGCGTATCTGCAGGAAACATGAGCTTGCCGGTAGATGCGCTGCCGGTACATGAGGCAAGAGCGTAGAGAACCGGACAGAAAGGGTTAGTTAAGTCTTTGTGACTAGACGCGTCGGCGTATCTGCAGGAAATATGAGCTTGGCGGTAGATGCGCTGCCGGCACATGGGGCATGAGCGTAGAGAGCCGGACAGAAAGGGTAGTTAAGTCTTTGTGACTAGACGCGTCGGCGTATCTGCAGGAAACATGAGCTTGCCGGTAGATGCGCTGCCGGCACATGGGGCATGAGCGTAGAGAGCCGGACAGAAAGGGTAGTTAAGTCTTTGTGACTAGACGCGTCGGCGTATCTGCAGGAAACATGAGCTTGCCGGTAGATGCGCTGCCGGCACATGGGGCATGAGCGTAGAGAGACGGACAGAAAGGGTTAGTTAAGACTTTGTGACTAGACGCGTCGGCGTATCTGCAGGAAACATGAGCTTGCCGGTAGATACGCTGCCGGCACATGGAGCATAAGCTTAGAGAGCCGATTGGAAAGGGATAATGCCGTATCGTAGGACCGATGCAACATGTCCATGATAGGCTCTGAGTACCGCTGTCGTGCTTGTATATGATACACCTCCTTTCTGGGATTCCAGACACAATATTATGCCTCGACCACATCAGTGCTTAAACATACCAGTCAAGACGGACCTCACAATAGATTCTAAAGTTTTTAGGAAGCAAACAAACATACGGCCTATAAAAATTGTAAGCGGTCACCGTCGCCTATTAACATCTGTGCAATACCGGAGCATTGCTGATATATTGCCTACTTTAAAGACAAGTTGAAAAGTGCGCGTAATTCACATAAGAATCGCGACAGCAGTTGCACCACATTAAAAACACATACATATTTTACGCTGCGTGGCGGCAGCAAAATATCAGCGCTAAGTAGCCTACCTACCTAGTATTATGTTGAGCTGAGACCCTTTTGGCACGACATTGAACCGTCTAGGTAGATGGATAAGCAAGGTATGTGGGGCATTTCTGTTTCAGTTTTTACGTATAAGTAGATAGATAGATAAACTCTTTAATGCACACCAAAGTAAAATACAAAAATACAGGAATTAAAAAAGAATATAAGAGGTACAATGGGCGGTCTTATCGCTTAAAGCGATCTCTTCCAGACAACCTTTGGATGGATAGGCTGATTTTTGTAATTAATATTTATTAGATTTTTTACCATTTTAAATTTGTATTTATTTCGATTTCATTTAATTTGCGTCTCATAATATGTGGTAATGGTCTAGTTTATTGTGTCCGGTGCTCCGGTCCAGCTAAGTACTAAAACATAACAGTCCCCTTATGTATACCCTGTATAATTTCGTCACAGTCACGGTGAATCCTCACCGCACAGCTAAAATAACTGTGTTCAGGGTTCAGCGAAGTCGAAGTGAAAGGAAAAACGGAAAACGGTTTCTGTTAACCAGTTTACACGCAATCGCCTTACATAATAATCTACATAGCTATTTTAGGATATTATTACGACTATAATTTCAATTATATACTAAGTATTTATGAATGGAAATGTAACGAATGCTTTACTGAACCAACATTCACATGGTAATTCCCGTTCCTCGACGACCCGACTGCGCAAAGCAAAGGAGGGTTATGTGATTAACAGTTTATACGTTTAAAGTAAATAAAAAGAGCCGATCGCTCTTTTGAAACGATATATAACCGAAACCAATCGCCTGATTTTGATTATTCACACATAAAAAGATTCATAATTATAAGTTTAAAAAGTGTTTATCGAGTTTTTTTTTTCGCGTTTGAAAATTACTATCAAAAGATTAGTTTTAACTACACAAATGTTACTAAAATTATGAGAATAAAAAAGTAAACTTCCTTAACTAAAAAAAAGTAAAAGTAACTTCCAATAAAAAATATCGAGTCGGGTATCTAATGAAAAAACGTATTTTATACACAAAAACAAACATGGTGGCAACTAGACACCGTTATGTTCAAATTATTTCGTTGTTGAACTAAATAGCCGAAAAGCATCGCGAGAGTTTAGTCTCGCGAATGCTAGCAAAGATAAAATTTTAATTAGCGGCTACAGAAGGTCATTAAGACTTTGCTAAAAAGATATGTTGACTCCAGTCGAGTGGGGTATCAAATTAAAGACCTCGAAATGCAGATTTCGAATATTTATTGTACCTATAGGCAAAAACCAACAAATCGACAGCTAGACGCCTATATTTTTTTAATAAACACAGAAGGCGATTTCATTTTATTCCCATATTTTTTTACGTAACACACATCACGCAACTTCAATTTTCTGCTCCGTTTTTCTAAACAAACATTTAACTATTCGTTTACCCACAGACTACAGTTAGACCACTGTAAAAATACAGTGTAATGGTAGTCCGCTTAGCATGAGCAATTGAGCACCCAAGACAAAGTTTTGTCTACTAAAGAGAAGACAAAAACTATTTCTGTCGCCTATTCCGTCAAACAAAAGAGAGGGACAACATATTTTTTTGTCTTCTCGGCGGTAGACAAAACTTTTATCTTGGGTCTTCATGCCAAGCAGGCAGGAGTTTTCCGCGTTAAAAACGTCATCCTTCCTAGGCCCTGTCTGAAAATCAGCGCTGCTTCAAGCTGAGACAGGACATGTTTGTCCCACACGGCACAGATGGGATTAATTAGCACAAAAATCTTCCCTTGTCTCCGTGTTTTTCTTATTAAAAATATGAGATACTTATTTATAGTGTCTATTTTATTTATTATTTATATCCAGCACAGAAAGGGCAGGTGCACACCTGTCCTTTCTGTGCTTTGTTGTTATCAAATAAATCAATTACTATTCTATTCTTCTATTCTAAAACCAATACAAGTTTTTCACGTGTAGATACAGCGTAAAGATACATACAGAGTGTGAGCTGGACAGGAATCCATAAAACAGAATAATTAAAGTTATTTATTAAGTAGACAAACAGACAAAAAAAAGAGCAAAAAGTACTATGAATTTTCTATTGAACCTCAATTTCACCACGCAGTAAAGAAATCTCCGCTAGCCGCCGCCTCACGGATTCAACACTGGAGCAGAAGAGATCCAGGTCAGCAGATGCTTTTTTGATAGCTCATTGAACTGGTTACCAACTCGCCAAAGAAATGTATTCTGCATATAGTTGGTTCCTACTACAGGAACACTTATAACAGAGTTAAATCTTACTCGTTTAAGGGGAGCGTTAAGACTAATTATACCAAGATCAGGACAATTGACAAAAATGTTTATTGTCAAGTTATCCCTATTTGACCAGAACGACTCACCCGAATTAGACGTTTCTTGCCGCATAATATTCGTCTCAAACCCACGATTGTCTAAAGACATGAAAATAAAGAAAATTTAAACTGGAGAGGCCCCAATGTTGCCATAATCATGTCGAATGCGATATCAAATGTCTCTTACATAACAGAAGACGATTAATATATTATGTACTAGCTTCTGCCCGCGGCTACTCCCCTGGTATACCTATGTTGATAAAAGTAGGTCACTACTTTTAACAACATAGGTCTCCAAGCTTCAAACTATGTCTATATTAAACTCACCGGTTTAGCCCTGAAACATATAGGTAGGTATAGATATTTCCGATATAATTTAACTAACTTATTGATACTTACCTTTGGAAGATACAGCCAACCACAACACAGGGAATCCTTGTGTGGAGGCTAGTACACATGACTTATTTGCAAAGTAGGTGATGAAAACTGTACCTACCTACTAACTTGTTTAGGTTAGTTTGTTTTCGTTAACCTAGTAAATAAGTCTGTCGTAAACAATATTTTTTGATTGAAATAAACGTATTTATTATTATTATTAATATATTATGGCCAAATCACACAATATCATTATAAATTGTAGAAGATGTGTTATTCGGATGTATAAGCTATATTATCGTAAAGTTTTATCAAAATCTGTTTCTTAGTTTTTGCGTGAAAGACCAACAAACATCCTTCATACATCCATTAATCCTCAAAAACGTTCGCGTTTATTATAGTAGTAAGTAGGATGAAATGAAATGAAATGTTTATTTACTTGTGACTGCGCGATTTCTCTTTATACTGATTGCAAAAAAAATGATAGAAAGGTTGTAGTATTTATTGTCTTGATCGAACAGAGAATAGAAACTCGTTTGCTTGAAGTTTTATTTTTATCATGTTTGAGTGAATAAACCAGGGAATAAAAAGAAAATACTAACCTTACGACATTAGTAAAAATTACACACTCTGGAAGGGAAATTTCGAAAAAAAACTTGTTTCTTTACTAACGTTAAAGTTTATTTTTCACAAAATTTTGAATTAATTGAACCATGGTATATTTTTTTTTCCATACAAACTTCGAATCTTTATTTCACACCAGAAACTAACTTTATTTCAAGTACGAAAGCATTTCAATAGTTAAAAAAAAAAAACATTATTTACTTTATTGTTTATTTAAACCGAGTTTAGAGTGAATCGAACCAGGCGGTTTTTTAGTTTAAAGAAAAAAATATTTTATGAGGAAAACGGCCCGAGAGATGATAAGCGTCTTCAACATTAAATGAATTGCTGTTGTGTTATCTGCCATAATATAGTTTAGACAAAGTTCTCATGTGCCCACCCCTTCAAACCGGAACGCAGCAATGCGAGCATTACTGCAAAGCTACCGAAATACATACGTTAGTACTTAACTTATCGCAAACTTTCACAAAAGAGCTTTACAGATACCGATAACTACTCATTAAGGATTATTTTGCACATCCGGGTGAAATGGGTTCCAATCCGGTAGCATGCACCACTTCTGTCTCAAAACAGAAAAAGGCAGCGTTCCTAATCAAACTCATAACACGGACTCCTAACATTGCACTATTGCATGGAATTTTCTCAAAACTTGGACAGCAGCCAATAAAATAACTGTTTTGATTTAAAATTGCATTTAAAGATGCTTATTTTATTTTAGTTACCTACTTGAGGTGATTAGGCATTGGGGTCAATGGATCGATCTTATAAATAGCTTTCTTTCGATGGTGCAGTCGGACTACTTTATCCTGGACTCTCTGAACTTAGTATCTTAAATTTTATTCCCAGTATTTTTACGTAACACAGAGCAAGCATCTTCAATATTCTGTTCCGTTTTTCTAAACATTCATTTCACTATTCGTTTGCCCACAGACTACAGTAGACTGCTATAGAATATAAATATATACTATATTTTCCTTGGTTTCTCTATTTAATGTAATTTATGTATGTTCTGTGTTTATGTATCTTCCTTAAACAAAGTATGTTATTCTTGTTATTATTACAATTTAAGCCCATTTGAATCGAAGCCCAGGAGTTTTCTGCGTTTGTTATGTCACTTTTCCTAGGCCCTGTCTGAAAATCAGCGCCACTTCTCACTACTGTGCGGAGCAGCACTAAGCTGAGACGGGACCTGTTCGTCCCACACGGCACAGATGGGACTAATTAGCACAAAAATCTTCTCTTTGTCACAACGTTTTTGTTAAAATCTTAGGTATTTATAGTGTCTATGTTTTTTAGTGTGTACCTGTAATTTTTGTGTTGTTTTTTTGTTGTTGCCAAATAGATAACTTTCTTTCTTTCTGTCTTAGCCACGTCAAAGCGTCAAGAAAATGGTAGAGCACAAATTTGTATGAAAAAAGCGTACCACACGTGCGACTGTTGTGGACGAAACCGACCACAACTCAGCCTCATCGTAACACGCGCCTATCCCTTCCCCACTCCACTTCGTCGTAAGTCAGTTCAGCTACAACCAAAAGGATCCTAGTGTGGGGTCAGGACTATGACTATATCCATGACTTTTTAATGTTTATTCATTTAACATTAGCCTCTTCGGCTTCGCTCACATACGGCTCTATTGGTAAGCGGTTACCGGAACCTATAGACGCTTGCAACACCAGAGGCAACTCGCATTGCCGAACCTGCGACATAACTTAGTCTCATTGTGCCAGTATTTTTAGCTTAGCATGATCAACAAGACTTGTCTACAGAACAGAAGGCAAAAAATACTTTTGTAAAGAGCGGTAATAAAAACGCTCGGGTGTATGGCTCGCAACTATTATTTCACTCGGGAGTTGGCGCGATACTGTACAAAAACGTTGGATATTGCAGTTAGTACGAAACTTGTTCGAACACTAATAGATTCGATAGTCAGCTGGTCTATCTATATATTGTTCCCTACAGCTAATAGCAAAGGATTCGATACTACAATTTCTTCGGGCAGTGTATAAGGGAAGGGACAGGGCAAAACGCGTTCTAATCGACGACATCTTGCTAAAAGTGGCGGCATCTAGTTGTATCACCTTTTGATGTTACACTTCTTTCTCTGTTTCCCTCAAACCAAAAGATGGACATAAATATTTTTTGATGTCTTTTCCGTTAATGAAACCGTTGTCTTATGTTCTCAGCTCAGGCTACAATGCGATTTCTAGTTCGTGGTCGCTGCTTAAGACCCATTATACCGGTATTCAAGATAATAAAGCTTTCATTTATTTTCATAAAATAGCTAGTAAAATTATACTCACTTGGTCAAAATCCTTTTGTCGGAGCGGCATTTGCGGCCGGCTCGCCGAACTGCTAGAACTCATTCTCTTTCGTTTATTCAGTATCAATGCATAAATACACCAGCAAACGAAGTCAGTCAACGAATTCAATTCAAGAATTCAATCCAACGAATCCAATCCAACGGTTGATTTTACAAATTCAAACGAATCCAATTTAACGAATTCGATCACGTATACAGTGCATCAAATTCAATTCAACGAAACAAATTCTTGTGGAATCTAAACTAAACTCGCGTTTCATACGATTATATTTGTATTAAATCTAATCACGTTAAGAGATCACAGTTTAACTTTAGCTGCTATTTACATAGTTTTATTTGTTTTGTTTTATATAATTTAATTTTGGAACGGCTTGGCTGTGTAGGTTTGTCAACTCTGAAATGAAGAAAAAAACAGCTTAAGAAAATAAGTCACACCATGTCCTGGGTATCACAAACTACGAGTTCCATGCTACAACACTCAGTCTAACAAAAGTTTACAAAAATTTGTACTGCTGCGATAATCGAACCTTTGGGCTGCGAAAGTCGTCCAAAAAAGCGGACTATTATGAAATGGACTAGTTACTTAGTTAGTATCTATTTTCAATGTTAAAAATTTGTGACACCTGTACAGAGTGGTTTGGTTTGGTACTAAAGTTTCCGTCTCACGACCGCCTAGTCTGGTTGCGGACGGTTCTCATGAGGAAGGACCTCTAAACAGTCAACGCAACGACAGCAGGCAAATAGTATTGAACAATGTGATAGTCGTAACATTATCCTTAAAAGTTCTTATTCACAACTTATCAATAAGGCAAAATTGTACACCTATTGGTAGAAACAAGCATCTAGGTTTTTAGGTGTTTTTGTTTGTGTTCAAGGTCACACGGTTGCCACAACAATGTAGTTAAGCTGTCGTTCTTTGAAATAGCTATATGATTAATTAACATGCACATTGACTTAGCTTAAGTAAACGGTGTCATGGGTAAAAAAATGGAAGAAAACTGTGCCAAAATCATTAAATTACATCTTTTTAATCAAAGTTTACCAAGGACATTAAGAAAATAGTTTGATTGTCTCCATCTCATTCCAACTTTACTTGAGTCTTGGTATTTCAGTATTTGGCCATTCGGGGGGGTGAGGAATGGAATTGATTACAGGATTACAGGAAGGTCTTTCCTGTAATCCTGTAAGTGACAGGTGTTTCACATACATTATTTCTATAAATGCTATAGAAATCACACACACACAAAAGATCTAAAACAAAGGAAGTTTCTTTAAAACAAATGCTTTTTAAAAATTCACATATCACACTATAATGATAGCTCCCTGTCATCCTGTGAGATTAAAATAACAATGTTATGCCACAAAATAGTCTAAAAAATTTAAATCCTAAACAACATTGCCCTTGGGTATATTATATTCAATGTTTCTTATCAGCCAATCTCATAGAGGTCATTGATATTAATAGATAAGATCTATGGCTCATACACATGACAAAATTGTATCTGGTTTTTCAAAGGATAGTATTTAGACAAAACAAGTCACTTATAAACAAGTCTGTGTTTATAAATGATCAGCAATAAAGGCTATCCTTATCTTATCTAGCAAATCTGATAATCAAGACATAGCCTAAGCTGTAAAACTTAAAACTTAGAATCTTTTTATATATGTAGCAGTAAACAAGAAAAAGTTTATCCACCAAAGTGAAGAATATGAAGTATTGAATGCGGCCTTTACTGGAAAGTAAGAAAGAAATAGGCTCTGAAAACTGGGCTTTTGTCATTGCTGTTAAAACGGTACACTAATATGGCATACATACATCTGGGGGGTCTAGACAAATATCTCACGCTTAGTTTTACTTTCACGCTAACACAGATTAGGTAAAACTTGGCGGCAGTCACATGACATTTCTACTGCGAATTTTGATTCCATAAAATTTGAACATGCTGCAGACGTTTAAGTGGTATTTGTCTCATCTCATGGGCCTCTTATGTTATTTGTCCAATCTGAAACTCTACACTAACTTCCCGCTGCAGTGCTTTGTGCAATGTCCCCCTTAACACAACCAACCAAACCCCTACACTGAGTTACAAATACATTTAAAGGTCAAAACAATTAATATTTGTCAATTTTTGTATGGAATTCTTATCAATATGGTCAACGTTTTGACATGGTATAAACTCAGCATAGAACCTCTGCTCTAACATATCAGAGCAGGACTTTGGGTTGATGGCAAGTGTTGTTTTGCAGATATATTATGAGTCTGGGTGTTGTATTACCACAGTACTTGTTCCTGATACTCATGATACATGGAATCCTAGTGCGGAGTCACAACTTTGACTATGTGTATTGTGACTGTTTAGGGGTTTTTTTTAACAGGAAATCTAAGTAGTTAGTGGGTGTCCAATATTATTTATCTGAGTGTTACATTTTGTATGTGTCTATTGGGTGTTTTAGCTTATTACAGGCATTGATGCTTCAAAGCTTGATTCAAGTGTGTAGCTTATACACTCTGGTCTATTACTGCATAATTATGTGTATGCATAGACGGTAGTTTCCTATTCCATGCCTGGTATTGTATAACAGCAAGCAAAACTTTCAGCTCTAGTAAACCGCAACATGTAACCAGGAAATTTTGCAAGTCAGGATAACAATCAGATCAGTCAGGCCTAACTTATTACTTGCACTGGCTACTAACATGCTCAATGAAGTGGAAAACGGGTCAGAATTTGCATTGCCTTAAAAAAAATGGCAAAGGAAACAACCATGTTATGCCAGCTACCCACTTTCCATGATAAACATTGTGAAATAGCGGGAAAACGTCTAACGTCACACTATTACAAAGCCCCGAAGCGAAAAAGTAAAAGTGCTAGGCATCTGACAAAGGAATCGAGATTTTGCAATCCAAACAAGGGCAGATGAAAACATGGTTTTATCAACACAAATCCCAGAGCTCCGAGTTCGTACCTTGAAAGTTTCACTGGAATATAACATGGCACAGTCTATGAACACTAAATAATCATAAAATAAACGATTTACATGAAATAAATTGCTAAATTACGACTGATTTCTTTTTCTTGACAAAGCACACAGCACAGCAACTAAATTAAATCCACAGACTACAAATTAAATTACATCTGTTCTTTGACTAGACTGACAGTGACAGATAACTAAAACCCAACCAAATAAAAAACTCGATCAAGGCCTACAAAAGAAAAAACAAAATGTATCTTCTATTTTGGTAGGTTAACACTTACGTAGACTCGTTTTCACGCTGTCATCAACCACACCACATTTCACTAGAAAATAACACAACACGATTCAGAATCACACGCAATGCAAACGTTTATGTTTGCTGTTATGTTTAGTTGTTAGAAATCTATGATACAAATAGGTCTCTGATCAACCATAATCTATTTTAGTTGGCTCAAAAAAGAAACTAATCGGGAAATCTGATGTATGACAGAAATAGCAGAGAGAGACAGCTATAAAAAGAAAGCTAGACAGAGGAGGTGGTGGAGGGAGACGAGACCGTAATAGCCATTGTACGGCCTGTCATTGTACAGCTATGGAAAGCACAGCCTGATAAATTCAAAGCCAATGGCATGTGCAGTAGGTTCCAGCCTTTGCCAGCCCTCGATTAATCAATCAATCATTGTTGCAAAGCAAGATGTTGAGAACCGGCTATTATAATAATAAATGACATTTTGAATTTCATATATACCTAAGTTTTCATAGTTATTACGAAAAAACTAAGATTCTGAATAGAGTATCGAAAGTACATGTTCGAAGCAAAACTTTAAAATTATAAGGATAATAATGAATACAATACGTAGCCATAATTTAAGTTTTTGTTGTGAGAAATAATCATTGACGTATGGATAAGTGCAGACAAGAGTTTTGTTTAGTGCAATGTTTATGTCAACATCTATTGTTTTTTTTTATTTCCTAAACAGATTAAATAATCTTAAGATCAGTACTGCTTAATTATCTGCAGACACTTATGTTGACGTAAATGTATTCCGCTTATCACAGTTCAAAGTACAAAAGTATTTTTAGAAATTATACTAAAAGTATATGACAAATGATTACAAATTATATATCAAAACTAAGCAAGTATATCCAGGTATAATCTACCTATTTTTACAACTTGTCTTTTTCAGACCATATTCAAATAATATTTAAATATGGTCTGAAAATTATGATACCGAAAGTACCTACTTAAGTGACAAAAAAAAAAGCAAAATTTATTGCAAAATTAAGTAGGTCTGCCCACCTGAGTAGATATTGTCTACCTACCTATTTTTACAATTTGTAATATTTGGACCGTAAAAATATTGATGTTAGATATTTGTTTTGGAAATATACTAACTCCCATCCAAATATACCTTTGTTGTGGGTAGTTAGTCCTATTTCGTGTTGTGTTCGCAAATGTAAGGAACGTGCGCTTAGAAACTTTCGACAGTATGCTAAAAAAAACATAATTATGTATTTTTAGCATACTGTACATTTAACGTGCGTGGTGACCTACCATGGGATTATAATGAGCGATGTACACTTCTGCTCTAAACATGTAATCATACACATCATTTGTCATCCCTTAGCTATAGAGTATGTGCCTCAGATATGCAAAAATAAATAATAGTCATACGTAATGTACGTTAAACGTAGTACTTGCATCTATTTCAAATAGGTTTCTCTGATGTAGTTGATGGGGGCCTATCAGGATTTGCCTTTTTAGTGATCATACAATACAATTGTCATTAAACATCTGATCATACATCCTTCCATTTTCCATCTCTCATCTCACAACAGACCATGCTGCATTAACATAGTGCCCAAAAGTAATCTGAGTCACTGATAGGCCGTACATTTTAATTTATCTATGGTATGGTATGGTAGAAAGAGAATAAACATGGTATTGGCGTGCAGGCTGTTTTGTGGTCTAGTTCATCTAGTTTAGTTTGTTAGATTTTCTGTCTTTTTTTTTCGGCCTAACTAGGCGTATTCAGCAAAAAAAAATGTCAAGACTAATGATAAAATGTATGTAGGTAGTTACCGAACAAACTTTACCTTCATAACGATTAATTTCATACCTTCATACGTTGCATTGCCTACCTTTCTCCTAATTGCTTTGCTTACTTTTTTCTTTAAAAGCAAAAAAGATGACACCTACACACGCATGCATGGAGCAATCCAACTCAGCCCCACGGCCAATCCCCACTGGTGTGCCGCATCCCAACTCTGGACGGCAGCCTCAGACCCGGAGAAAAGGGTTGTAGCGCTGTTTGCGGATGACAGTGCCTTCTTCTCGTCCTCTACAAGCCCAGTTGATCAAGAAGTCAGGTCGAAGACGGGACCGCAAGAACTCAACAACGCATGCTCTCCGTCATCATTACAGGGATACTGGAACACTGCTGTCATCAACCAAGAGTCCTTCTCCGCTACTTCAAGAAGTTGGGCTGGTTGGGGTCAGGTAAGAAGGGGGATAATGCACAATACACCCCAATGCGGGACGTCATTCAGTGCAAACCTTAGTTCCCCCACTTAGAATTAGAATTAGAAACATAGTTGATGCCACACATTCCTTACATTCTTTGGAAATAGCTGAAGTAAACTAGTCTAGCTGTGTCTACGTCTGTATAAAGACGGATCTATTTGACTGCGTATGCCGCAGAACTAAGTCTATTCGATAACTTATCAATGTGAGGGCCCTTATTGAAGCTTATTATCTAGGGTGATACCTAAGAATACGGTGGTGTCCACAAGAGACAACTATTCATCTTTGATTTTGATATTTGCTTTAACTTGTGTAACACTATGTAGTATAAATCTAATACACTTTGTTTTCTTTTCAATTAACAGAAGATTGTTTACATTGAACTATTTTACAACCTAAGAGATTGCATTGTTTACATCGTCAAAATCGGTTTGTCGTCGCTTAAATTTAAATAAAAGTGACGTGTCATCTGCAAACAATACAACCTTATGATCGTCCCTCACAAGATGGGGTAGATCATTAATGTATACTAAGAATAAAAATGGTCCAAGAATTAATCCCTGCGGTATACCCATAGTAACCAGAGACCCCGGAGAACTCTGTCACTTAAATAGGATTCTCACTTCCTATTTAAGTGACAGAGTAGGTACAAAGAGTTGACGTGAATGGAAAGCGTCTAGAGCAACGCCCCTAATACCATAATGGTGTAGTTTCCTAATAAGTGTGTCATGGTCTACGCAATCAAATGATTGGGACAAATCACAAAAAACGCCTAACCCTCGATTCCTCCCAGGCATCACACACATTTCAACGGGGTTGCTCCTCTGCATTCGCGGCCACCCGACGGCAAATCTCCTTGGCGCCCTCTACCACGGGAGCTCCTGGCATCACCCAACTTTCCATTGGATAGCAATACGGATTGCCAAATACCCCAAAGCACAAAATAATAAAAATGAACCAATCAAAGCCGCGAAGGCGAACGTAAAGCCGCTGAAAGGCCAACCTTTAATAGGCCATAGGGCAAAACCAAAAGACTCGGGAGTAGTGGCTCCCGAAGTCGAAGGCAGAAGTAAGATCTTACGCTCGCTTCTTACCCGCACTTCCAGATCTGGTTGAAGTGTAGGAGACCGATGATGATGATGATGAGGCATGCATGGTGTAGTAGTATTAATTTTAATGTTTAAATGTCTATTTAAATAATTTATTTATTGATATTATTCTATAAAAAAAAATGTTATATAAAATTACCTCTACCATTGTATTTTAGTACTCGACTTATAGCTTGGTGTTATGAATAAATAGATTGTATTGTATTGTATTGCGTTGTGCAGTTGACACAATTGTCATGCATCGTGTTTGCTTATTCAGTCATGGACGTTTGGTTCTATAAAGCCGTCAACCGTCAATCGTTTATTCGTAACTAAAAATTAAAATCAAGCATTTTAGAAAATGTTTATTTTATGGCCATTGGTCAAACGATATTATCTGACAATAGCCAAAACAATCGGGGCCGTCTCCTTGGTTACCAAGCTAACACTAATACTGCCAATCATCGAGCACCTGATTGGCCTGCTCGATGCTTATCAAACCGTGTCAATTTAGTTAGAATGACAGTTTTAACAGTTTGGCACAAGGAATGGACAGGGGGAGTAACGGTGGAGGGGGCTTCAAAATCTGTTGTAGAAACTAGATGATAACATATTCTAGGCCGTTTTGTTCTCTTGTATTTTAACTTAAATTTTATTTAATAAAAATCATACCAAAAGACTGAAATTAATCACAAAAGTCGTCTTACTACGTTCATATTCGCCTCTAGACCATGTGTTACGTGATAATAACAGGGCGTAGCTTAGCATGGCTCATGCTAAGTTTAGTTGCATTTATGTTCATATTGGTCGGCATTATGACCCCAAAATGGTTATTGGGGCAGCCGAGACTCACTAACGAGAATAATGTAACCGGGTTTTATGTTCCTAGCGTCGGGATCTATAATCGGTAAGTCAATACAATGATCTTAAATTTGATTCATTTTTCTCTAAAACACTGACCTGAATAGCTACCCTACGATATCTACAAAGATCTACGAGCTGAGTATGTATCTGAGGATGTCCATCGTATGGAATAAAGATACATCGAATAAAGTGAGCGTGTTTTTTTTTATGAAATAATTAAATCTAGTGCTCACTCAGCTAGATATGCAAATGCCTCCCTAAGGGCGAAGAAAACAAGTAGCTATCACAATAGGCTTGTCATGAACGCAAAAAAAAAAGAATAATGGAAAAGCTAAAAAATAAAATAATAAGTAGTATGATAAAAACTATTATTATTGCTTTTATCTTTTATATTATTAAAATAATAATAATAGAGGCATAAGGTAAGAGTTTGATTTCCAAAGCAGGAAAATGATTGCATGACAACCTCTGTGCAGTGGGCTAAGGCCCGCCTGAGATGCAAAACCCAGAAGAGGTACAATGCATGCTGCAGGATAAATGTTTGTGTATGCAAAATTTGCCTCAGGTGTGGGTGTTTGCTATGTATAATAAGTATTTACAGAAATAAGTATATAAATAGTGTATCAGTCATGTACTTCCCAAAACACTGCTCTGCTTGCTTTGGGGCTGTGTGAAAATGTCCAGCATTATTGATTGATTTATTTATATTTGTTGTGCTGTGGTACCATAGTTCTCATAGTTCCTGATACCTAGGACTTGGGGAATCCCTAGTGTGGGGTCAGGTCTATGCTTGTGGCTGTGCGGTGTTTATTTATTATTTATTCAATTTCAGATGTATCAGAATGGCCAACGACCCATACAACTGTGCCTCATTCTCATTCAAAGGTCTTGCCACGGATCCCTCCGTCTACCCTGGACCATGGAAGGCAGCAATGTTCTTCCTGTCATTTTGTAAGTATATTTAAACATGTAAATTATCATAAATAATATCTATAATAAAGCTAGAGTTTATTTGATTTTTTGTTTTTACAAGCTCTATAACTACCAGTTTGCAGTTGGTAGCCCAACTCTTAAGAAACATATAGGCTATTTAATATCATGCTACAACCCTTAGGAACTGAGCATATGAAGTATATAATGTCCAGTGAAACACCATATTTTAGTAAATATGTTTATTGAGCTTTGTAGCAGAACACACGTAAGAATGACAACTAACTGAATATATAACTACCCTCTACTTAGCCAACCTTATTAAACAAGAAGGTTAGGCAAGTACCCACACTTAGATACAACAAAGTACAAGCGCATTTCATATGCTCAGTTCGTCGATGCGATGCGGGGCTGAGGGCCAAGGCAGTGGCACAGTTAGTCTAATAATCATGAATTTCATCACATATTAGATGCTAGTAGCAAAAATGAACAAAACAATCACACTTTCAACAACTAAGCCTCCATGATGGACATTTTGAGACCCATACAGATATTGACGGTACCAAAGTAGGTGATAGACAGAGGCATGTCCAAACATAATATATGTCAATTACACCAATCATAATCCTATATTCAGCTTAACTGTGGCGCCATTAAAATAAGGTGAACTCATTAATTAGTGTGGGAGTCAGTGGTGTTTAATGTTTACTCCTTAAACTTTCTGTAACCAATTTTGTTTCGGGAATATTACACAGCGCACACACTTGGATGAGCACCGGAACAGATGAACGGGAGGTGTTGCCACTCGCATACCTAGCTTTAAATTATTATAAAAATAATAATTGAATCTGGTATTAATTATAATTAAATCTGGTAGAGATCGCTATTTAGCGATAAGACCGCCTATTTTACAACATTGTCAAAGTTTGTAAAAGTACTTAACTAAGCTGATGCGTTATTTGGTGTGCAATATAGTATTTTCTATCTATCTATCTATCTACATTGATTGATACATTTTAAGTCTCGTACAATAAGTTAGCAAGAAGATTATTCAACAAAATAAATAAAGTCTAATAAGTATCAAACAAAGTTCTGAAGACCCTTTGATAACACATAACAACTTAAAAAATAACAATAATATACAAACAATTACATAAAAAAAATATATAAAATCCGAAACAATGGTTTGGTAGGTACAGTGATGTTATATACAGGGTTGGAAAAAAAAGTTTTTTTTAAATTTTATAATACAAACAGTTCAATTTGTTTTAATCTGTGTTTTATTTGTTTTTTTTTTTTATTTCTAGTTTTGTCCTTAAATTTATCATTAATTAGACCTATATTATTTCTTTTTAGACTAAGTACTTTCAAATGCATTAAATAATAATCAATATTTACAATTAAATTAATTAATAAATTTTATGTTGTCGTGCGTATCTATCTCTAATCTCAGTACATTCACTCTGTATGTTTTAAATATTGTTAATATTGTTAATTAACCCTTTATATTACGGGAATACCCACAGAAACCCCTTTGTATTCAGGGAAATACCCACAGGGGAATTAGGCTCAACTCATATTAACGTGTTTTTAAACACTTAATAAAAACACGGTTTTAATTGAAACTGTTTTAAACACTGTCTTAAACATGTGTTTTAAAATCACTTGTTTTAATCATGCCAACCCTGGTTATATACAATATGGAATGATATAATTGTAGCACAAGCACAAGCACAAGCCCACGGCTTCGCCCGCGTGGTACCCGGATAAAAAGTAGCCCATGTGTTATTCTGATGTATAAGCTGTAATACTGTAATGTTTCATCAAAATCCAATTACATATTTGCGTGAAAGAGTAACAAACATCCATCCTCACAAACTTTCGCATTTAATTATAATTCGGTATTAATTATAATTAAATCTGGTAGAGATCGCTATTTAGCGATAAGACCGCCTATTTTACAACATTGTCAAAGTTTGTAAAAGTACTTAACTAAGCTGATGCGTTATTTGGTGTGCAATATAGTATTTTCTATCTATCTATCTATCTACATTGATTGATACATTTTAAGTCTCGTACAATAAGTTAGCAAGAAGATTATTCAACAAAATAAATAAAGTCTAATAAGTATCAAACAAAGTTCTGAAGACCCTTTGATAACACATAACAACTTAAAAAATAACAATAATATACAAACAATTACATAAAAAAAATATATAAAATCCGAAACAATGGTTTGGTAGGTACAGTGATGTTATATACAGGGTTGGAAAAAAAAGTTTTTTTTAAATTTTATAATACAAACAGTTCAATTTGTTTTAATCTGTGTTTTATTTGTTTTTTTTTTTATTTCTAGTTTTGTCCTTAAATTTATCATTAATTAGACCTATATTATTTCTTTTTAGACTAAGTACTTTCAAATGCATTAAATAATAATCAATATTTACAATTAAATTAATTAATAAATTTTATGTTGTCGTGCGTATCTATCTCTAATCTCAGTACATTCACTCTGTATGTTTTAAATATTGTTAATATTGTTAATTAACCCTTTATATTACGGGAATACCCACAGAAACCCCTTTGTATTCAGGGAAATACCCACAGGGGAATTAGGCTCAACTCATATTAACGTGTTTTTAAACACTTAATAAAAACACGGTTTTAATTGAAACTGTTTTAAACACTGTCTTAAACATGTGTTTTAAAATCACTTGTTTTAATCATGCCAACCCTGGTTATATACAATATGGAATGATATAATTGTAGCACAAGCACAAGCACAAGCCCACGGCTTCGCCCGCGTGGTACCCGGATAAAAAGTAGCCCATGTGTTATTCTGATGTATAAGCTGTAATACTGTAATGTTTCATCAAAATCCAATTACATATTTGCGTGAAAGAGTAACAAACATCCATCCTCACAAACTTTCGCATTTATAATAGTAGTAGGATCAGTTTTACTAATACCGATCTCTTTCAAGCTTCGCTAGTCTTAGCTGAGACGGTCGTGTTTTACCATGTGTTTTGACCAGGTGCAGCGATACAATTCGCGACGGTCCTAGCGGGTGTTCTAGCGTGCTGCATCCAGGCGGTGTTTAAGAAGAGCGTGATCTCATTGGCTGGCGCTACGCAAGCTTTAGGTGGTATGTGTCAACATTCCTTTCTTAACCAACATTGCAGGTTTGCCTTCAATACAAAAACAAACACGCTCACGACTGTATGACCTCATAATGGATATTCTCATATACTTAGTGAGTAGATCTTTGAGGATACCAGGGGTTTGTCAGCATGTCCAAACGTTACATATGGTACGTGCCCGCGTTTTGCAAGTAGTTAGCGTTCCACGTGATAGGTAAGACCAGGCATGTGCAGCCTTCGAATTTTGTTTGGTTTCTACACTATATTTCTTTCACAGTTTTGAGCTAAAATGCGCACATACATTTTTCGAGTGTAAAATCCATTGGTGCACGACCACCGGATCGGAACTCGGGGTACCGCACACTTGGCCAACCCGGCTTTTAAATTCAATTGCCTTCAATAAATAAATAATGCTGGTCATTTTTTCACACAGCATCATCCGCGACCAAGCAATGAAAGAAAGGCAAGAAAACAAGGCTGGTTGTAGCTTGCTCAGAATCGTTCGTCATGGCACTCTTTGGTCAAGGTTACTATCACTATTCGAATTTCATTCGTTATTTCATAATTTCAGGTTTATTCGGCGTGCTCGGTTTAGTGCTGTACCCTTGGGGATGGGGTTCTGCTAGAGTGAAGAGACTTTGCGGGGAGGATTCCGAGCCGTACCTACCTGCTGACTGTTCTATTGGTAAGTTGAACCATTGAAAAAAGTTTCTATCTAACTTAATTACTTATGACGTTAAGAGTCTGTATATGCGTTTGCCGTAAATGTTTGTTGTATGTATGTCTGTTAATACGAGGTTTCGGTTGAAACTTTGAATAACACATATTTTTTGTAAACCTTGAATACCAGGGTAGGTGGCAAGCATATTGGGTTCTGTTTTTCAAAATGTTCCCTTTCGGTACAGCAAAGTAAAGTCCCAATTAAAACCTAGATTAGATAATTACGGGGTAAAAATCGAGGGTCGTATACTCAAAAAAAAGGGCTTGATCTTAATGGCATGGCCGGCGAGAAGCCGGCTGAGATAGTCTTCTTTCTCGACGATAGCTCCATATACTCCTGTCTACTGGTACCGGGTAGACAACACGGCTTTTTCAACACAGTTGAAAAGCAGTGGATCGGAAAAATAATAAAAAAAAATACCCGAGCATACAAAGCACACATTTAAGTATCGTGTGACTACCTCGACGCAGTAGGTTGCGGGTTCGAATCCCGCCGCGTAACAAATGTTTGTATGATCTGCAAATATTTGTCTCGGGTCTGGATGTACTATGTATAATATGTATGTATTTACAAAAAAAAAATATTTAAGTAGTTTATCAGTCATGTAGTTTCCATAATACAAGCTCTGCTTAGTTTGGGACTAGATGATGCTGTGTGAAACTAGTCTAGAATTATTTATTATGAAGAAAGAATGTGTTGCCAAAATTGTTGTAGAAAGGGCCCAATTAATTTATACTCAGCATTACTCAATTTAATCAGTGTTTTCGAGACATATTTTAGTATGATAAAAAGAAATTGCCCAATTAATTTGGACTCAGCATTACTCCATTTATTGCTGTCAATGCTAAATGAGAATATTTGAGACATATTTTAGTATGATGATGAAGATGAAGTTGTCAAAATTATCGTAGAAAGTGCCCAATTAATTCGGACTCAGCATTACTCAATTTAATGCTTTCAACGCTAAAGCAGAATTTTTTAGTTATATTTAAGTTTGATGAAGAAGAGGAATGTGTTGTCAAAATGGTCGTTTCTATTTCCAGGCTGGGCGTTATTCGTGACAGCTACGGGCATTGCGCTGATATTCCTAGCAAGCGCGCTATCCAAGATAGCTGATAAGGCAGCCAATTCCGACAAGGTGCAATTCCAAATTGACGAAGGAAATAATCTAATTTGTCTAGCTTAGAGAACTAAGACTAGTTTTTTAACAAATTGGTAAATCACCGTTCTTTACTTCCATCATCGATTGTAATGCCCTCTAGTGACCTGTGGGGATAATACCTACCTAAGAACCATTCTAGAAAGCATACTATTGCAAAAAACAGTATTATTTTTACAATTCAAGAGTTTAATAGTCACATCCCTTCAGCAACTAGAAAAGAGCTGATGATCTTCAAACGGCTGAAAAGTTTTTCTAAGAAAACTCGATCAAATCACCTTTCAAATAAATAAAAAACTAAATCAAAATCGGTTCATCCGTTTGGGAGGTACAATGCCACAGATGCGCTAGTAAAACTTAAAAAAAATGTTGAAACACTGGTTTACTGGCAATTAATGCGCGGCCGTAAGGAAATTGAAATTAGGAGGGTATGCCACTTTTGATATGTAAGGTGAAACTGAGACAAGATTTTGCAAAAATAATTTCCTGAGAAAAGCTATGAATGTATTTAGTATTGTGACGATGAAAAAGTATGTAATTTTAAGTGAAACTAGTTCGTACGAGAGTTCTACTCAGCAACCTAGTTTGACAGTCTGTGGTGACTCCACCGGTCTGTGGTCAAGAATATGTATACAAATTCGTATTAAAATATATTTCTCATAGAGAAACATTGGCCTTATTTTATAATCTCAGATAGAGTTGTTCTATTTTTTATACTCATACCGGCTTTTGCCATAATAATCATAGTATGTCATAGTTAGTAATGCTAGAATCATAACTATAATGCAGAAAAATATATTTTATTTCCGTTCAGTAAGTTGTAAAGTTCCTCGTTATTGGGACCAGGATTTTATTGCAGTAGAGTTTCTCATTATTGAGACACATTTTAAATTTAATATTCATCCTAATTTCATTTTCATTTTATAATTAAGAAACTTGAATACTCGATGTTTATCTCTGTTTTTTTATCTTTATTTTTAAGTAAATGTACTCATTTAACTAAAATAAGAATGTTGCATATCGTGGTAAGCATTTATTCTATAAAAAGTATATTATTTTGAGTAAATGTTCACGCATCTACTCTACACTATTCGTTCCATAATGTAAGTACCTCATATAAGTTATAATTTTGAAAAAGATATTACCAATTTTAACTTTTAAATATGTTTTTCAACATGTATTTATTGTCTACACATTGAACAAATACATCAAATTGCATTTATAATGATCAACTATTAAAATAATTAAGATTAAGACGTTTGTGGTGCATTTTCTAAAGCTAAACTTCATTTGAACAGCTAAAATAGTGACAGCCATTTTGTATTTAGACAACCAAAAGTATATTTTATAGTTCTGCAGATTATTTTAAAATTGAATTGTTATCAGTAGATGTTTAAACAATATTTTTCGTTTCAAAACGGTATACAAAAATTAATTCTAAATCAGTATTACTTGTTTAAAATGTTCCTTTTGAGTAAGATTTGGTTGTTCTATATTTTTCGTGTGCTATATTTTGCTAACCGTTTATATAGGTTAGTATGTTTTACACATAGATAATAAATATACAATTTGTGCTATTGAAATATACAATTTTAACTGAATTGTTTTGTTTTCGTTTTATTTTTTACTAAAAAAGGATCTATACCCCGATTTTCAGAGTGAAAACTACGATCATAACCATAGTTTCAAAAGTTAAACCATTTTTATGTTTGTAAGGTGACAATGTTGTAAATAAAAATAAACGCCCAACAGATAAATACATAGTCCCCTGTGTCGTTGGTATCAGGAACTACGAGTACCGTGGCACCGTGGTATAATAACAGCGAGACCCAGAATAAATATCTGCAGAACATGCAAACATTCATGGATCGCGGGGATCAAACCCGCACCTGCGTCGTAGCTAGTCGAACGCTAGTTAGCTAGCTAGTTTAAATGAGACAGACAGAGAGAAAGATTTGTGGTACCTAGTTATAGACCCCCCATTGAAAAATAATAATAAATAAAATATATAAGTACCTAAGTACTTAATTATGTACTTAGTTAAAAAAAAATACACGCTTTTCAAAACGAGTCATAGGAGTTCAAACTCGAGGGAGTTACTAGTAGCCACTGATGAGTTCCACTATCTACCTCCTGGCTCCATCATCAGACCCTCGACACCAAATGCAATCTATTGGACTAGTCGAAACGAATCATATGAACCGCCGCTGCGGGTCTTTCCATGGTTTTCATCCACTTGTCAGTAGAAATAATTGTCTTCTCTGAAGAGTTCCACTATCCACCTGGCTCCATCATCAGATCAACTCCAAGATACCACATTACTGTCTTAATTACATATACTTACATAAAAAGTTTCATTTCAATACGACAATTAGAATTAGGTTAAAATCGACTTCTAAGATTTGATAACATACAGTTTGTTCGTTAGTTACTCGATTCAAGTAAAGTTAATAAAACCGTGTTAAAATCGGTTCACAATAAAATGATTGGTGATGATATCGCGTATTATACAAAACAGAAGAATTGAGTACTTTCTCTTTTGTCTTTATTAGCTAATAAAGCAAGATCAATACTGGTTTATAAATAAATAAATAATGCTGGACGTTTTTCACACATCATCATCTAGCCCCAAACTAAGCAGAGCTTGTATTATGGGAACTACATGACTGATATACTAGGCACTTATATATATATTTTTGGAAATACATTCATATTTTACAAAGAAAACACATGGAAACAAGTCTGCACATAATGCTGATAAATCTGATAATACATTGCGTACCTAAAGATAAACGAACACGCTATACACAATAGCATACCCACTACGCTAGTATAGTGATTAATGTAGGTACACCAGTCAAGTTGTTTTTGCAGTTTGCGATAGTTGCGTGGAGTGTTTTAACTAGTTTTAAAAGGAAAAGTGAACGTCGCTGATCTGCAAAGTGTTTATAAACTAGGAAATTCAATTTGTTAGAATTTAGTAACTCAGTGCTCCAGTTAACCAAGGTAGGTATATGTTTTGTTTAATAACATTCGTGGCAAGGTTTACACATTTTATTCATCATGTTAAATGACTTACGATTCCGGGTTATTCCTAACCGCTCCTGTAACGAATCCTGGTGGGGACAGTTTGGGAACAAAATCGAAATGCTCCCTGGGTTGGTTACCAAGCGACTGGGAATGATCCGAAATTAACTACAGGTACATATATAATGGGACGGGAAAGAAAGGAATGATACGATACCGGAAGTATAACTAGTAAGTAGTACAGTAGCAGAGAGTAAGGAACTTTTTGTCCAAAATGAGTTGTTACATCGTTGGATTCGTAATATGGATATCTTTAAAAAAAAAACTCTTACGTAAGTAACTAATTTTTGAAATGGCAAGAATGTTTAACAAAAAAATAATGATGTTTAAGACCTTTTGTAATATATTTAATGTCACATATATACATAATCTATGTCGATTTACATCTTAGATTTGTGATGTAAGGCACAACTAAACATTTTTTTAACGTAAGGGTCATGCTATTTCCAAAACTACTCGGTTTTCTAAGATTTTGCATTTTTAGCATAAAAGAGGCAATACATTTAAAAAATCTTGCTAAAGACCTGATTGAAATTGAACGAAGGGACAAACCACGACTATTCTAACCTCTTACCTTCGTTTTATTTTCAAAAATGATCTCCTTATTTTTGGCTTTCATGAAAAGTTGTGTTTCGTCCCTTACACTAATATTATATGTAGTTTACCACCCTTTAGACTCGTAAATAAAATAATAAATTAAGTAGAAACTTTGCATTAGTATTATAGGACCTTGTGATTTTTTAATTTTAACTTCCCATCCCTAACGGCTCAATTCAATATATATTAAGTATTCCATTTAGATACAATTATTGTACACTTGTAAAAGTCATTTTAACATTTTTAAGGTTATTATTAATAAAATTTATTAACAAAAACATAACATAATACATTCTAAAGATAAAAAAAACACAAATGAGTATGATTACATACAAAAGTCATGAGCTAAAGCTTCGTCAATATCATAATATGATTTTGACATTAAAAAACACCTTATTTTAGAATTAAATTCCCTAAAATCTAAATATCTTATGTCCAAAGGCAATTTGTTGAAAAAATTATGCTTACGCATACAAAGCTGTTATCAACTTTAGCAAGTTTATGCTTTGGAACAACTATATTATGACTATATTAACTATATGACTCAACCCTTAAGAATATAATAACTCTGTTGTAAAAAGGGAGTTCAGTTCTATTTCGTTATTCCAACTCGGCAACGTCTCTGTATCAGTATTTTAAATTCAAGTTAATTTTTGTAGTGTCCTTTACTACGTAACACTAAGTGATACTTCCGTTATCGAATATATTTTTTACCAACTCTAACCAATAAACTTCGTTACCGCTAACGACTAAATTTCAACCCATTTATAGATGGTTTATGAAAATTTTGGTTTTCAGTTGCAGTACCTACAGAAACATGCTTAAAAACCCGAATCATATTCATGGACCAAAGGGTTTAGTGGTCCCGGGACACCTGAATTTCGGTGACTTTTTGTTGGAAAAGCTATGGGCTTTCAAGGATAATGATAGTATGGTAAGTTAAATGGAATCTTATCGTTATTTACTGGACATAAGCCTCCCCAAAGAGTGCCGTGAGGAACGGTATTGGGCTACCTCAATCCACCGAGTTCTCGCAACCTTAACATGTCAGTTCTTCGGGTCTCCAAGAATATGATGTCTTCATGTTGATAAAATTATAGTAAAATACACGTACCTTCTTATCGTAAGTCACATAAAACGGGATTTTTTTTTAAAGTTCCAAATTTATACCTTGTTACCTAACTTCAAGGTAAGTATCTTTATGATTTTTCAGATAATTGTAAATATATCTACTTAGTTTTGGCTGACATACTTAATCTTATTTATTATAACTAATTTTATTATAATCAAATATCAATATTAATGTGGTTGTTTAGAATATCGATGGATGTTTGCTTAAAGGTACTTAACTCAATAAAAAATCATGGATTTTGTGAAAAAAACGGATAATAATAACAGTGCTGCACTTTTTTCACACGGCATCATCTAGTCCCAAACTAAGCAGAGCTTGTAGTGTTGTGCCGACTCTACGTAATGTTGGACAAGGGCGAGAAGGTGATGATTATATTTTTAACTCATTAACACATTTATAAATGAACCGATATGTGTGATGTAAATTAGTCTTGAAGGCCCTAACGCAGCGTCCTATGTGCTCAACGTTTAGATTTTTGGTTCGGTTTCAAGAGTTAATATAACTTTCGTCTCTGTGTGGTTGACTTAATCAGAACTTTAAATTACATTACTTACGCGGGATAAAACTATACATTCATATTTATGAATATATCAAATAATTAAATAAATAATGCTGGACATTTTTCACACAGCATCATCTAGCCCCAAAGTAAGCAGAGCTTGTGTTATGGGAACTAAATGACTGATATACTACTTATATACTTTTTTTTGTAAATTCTTCCATATTATACATAGAAAACACCCAGATCTGGATGCAAATATTTGTCTCGGGATCTGGGTGTTTTCTATTCTATATTTGTGTTCTATATTCTATATGCAAACATTTGTCCCGAGGCGGGAATCGAACCCGCAACCTTCTGCGTCTCAGGCGGGCCTTCGCCCACTGCGCCACAGTATAAGTAGTAAGTATAGGACTTAATGCACCTAGTTCACTTAGGTGAATTAAGTAAACTACATACTCAGTACATAGTTCATTGACAGATAACGTCACCCTGTTAAAGCTCAGTCTGAAAACCAGCGCTGCTCCCCTACTTTGTTGGGAGTGGCATTATGCTGAGACTTGGCCTGTTAGTCCGCACACTCGCAGCGAAAGACCGATGTGACTTTCGCTGCGAGTGTGCGAGACGTGTCCGTAGGATCTAGGTATTTACCTCTGACTGTCTTGCCCATACCCTGTATATCTTTGTGTCACTCTCTCTATCTTCAAATTATTTTATACTTTACTTTTCTTTATCTAAGTTGAAGTACCTAGGCTCCTAGATTATTTGTTATTTGTTCCATGTATTATGTCTTGTAATGTTTTTTGTGTGTGTGTGTCTTCCTTTTTGGCGAATTTCTAGCAGTTTTGTTCAAGCTACGACCTAAATTATACAATTAAACTGAAATCCGGTAGTATGGGTGTGCAATGATGCGTATTGCGTATGTTTAATTGATGAAATGGTTGTATGATCGGATTAGGTTTGTAATAGAGAATTAATTGGAAGTAATAGGTATATTCAAAGCAGCAAAAACCAAGGTTCTGACTGATAGTATGATTTGTTCCACGTTCGCCCCACTTGTTTGCCCCACATTCCAAAAAAATCTGCTTCTGCCCCATGTCAAAAATATTTCTGGTTTCCCCACATTACAAAAGGTACACATTACAGAGGCAAAGTACAGTTGACAAATAAAACAAATTGATCAATGTTTGTAAAAATATTTATTATTACTTATGTATTTAATCATAAATCGTAGAAGTTATTAATTATATAAAATTTTAAATAATCAACGGTTATGTTATGCCAAGGTAAACCTAAAATCGAACGAGAAAAAATCTAGCAAAACGAATACAAATATATATATGATCATATAGATTTTTATGAGATACGTCCAAGAATACGTCTAACTAGGCCATTCATTCTCCTTCGAGGATAGACAGGTCAAGGAAATCACTACCAACCGAAAACGATTGTTTTTGGTCGTTGGGAGACTTGATGAAAGGAGAATTTGCCATATCGTTAAAGCGAACTCTAATGGACGTGTGCGTGCATCCTCCCCGTGCTGATTTATGGCTCTGACCAACATTCAAAAGTCTAAGTTCAAATTCGCCAGCGTTGTGGTTGAGCGCAGCATTTTGGATTTCAAGCAAACGGATAAAGTCAGAAACACCGTACTGTGCTCTAAACCACAAATCGTAGACGTATCTTCGAAAGCCGCTATGCTTAGGAGGAACTGGGCTGGCTACGTCTAAGTGAGCTGGGGGTGAAGATAGCCACCTAGTGTTGTCGACCACCCAGCGACAAGGTGACGCGGCAGAACAAAACAGATTGCGGAATGAACTGGACCAATTCCTAATAGACTATATAACGAGCCAAAAAAATACGAAGTCTGGTGAGAGTAGGACTGAAAAATGGCTAATATTATTATAATAAATATAATATTATTATATTATTCGCATTAGCATTTGGGAACGCTTCCGCCTGGTAGTGATCTGGATCAGTTGAGCTATCTATAGATCGTTTGCAACGATCTTTAGATAGCTAGCTGTTTCATCTGTATTTTTTGTATATACCTACTTGTACATAGTTGTATGAATAAATGTATTAAGAATAAAAAATAAATATAATATCATCTAAAATAGCTATGTTAATTTATCAGCGCCATTATCTTTGGTATTTTGTCTATTTGTTTGAGATAAAATTTGTGATAATTTGCAAAAGTGAAGGCCAAGGAAAGCTAGAATGAAAATGTTCGTTCCGTGTTCTGCCCGAGCTTCTGTTGGCTAAGATATTATAGTTAAAGGATTCAAGGAGTGTGCGCTAAGCTCTTTTAATACTTATTAATTTTTAAAACCCTATGAAATTAAAAAAAAACGAGCCATGAAGTAGTGTTCCAATTAGCGGCGATAGCCTTACAACCTGCCACGTGGAATAACAACTAAGTACCTACTGCAAAACGCGGGTATTTGTCAAATGTAATGTCTGGACGTAACTCCCCCTGCGGTATGTATCTGAGGATGTCTATTATGGGCATATCAGTCGTGAGCATGTTTGTTTCCTTGTTTTGTCGATTTTTGACTGAAAAAAGCCGCGTTGGCCTAGTGGGCGATACCCCGACTGCTGATCGTTCGGACCCGCGTGCACCATTGGATTTTTCCAATCGAAAAATTTATGTGCGCATTAACACGTGCTCAAAACGGTGAAGGAAAACATCGTGAAGAAAACCGGCATGCCCTAGAACAGTTAGTGTTCGGCGATGGGCTTGCAACCTGTCACGTGGACTGCTAACTTGCAAAACGCGGGCATGTAAATGTAATGTTTGGACGTGCCCCTACTTGGTATACTCAAAGATCTACTCACTGAGTATGTACCTGAGGATGTCCACCATGGGAAAGACAGTCGTGAACGTGTTTGTTTGGAGAGACCCAAAACACATTTTCATGGCATTCTCGAGCGAGGACTTTTTGATCATCATCGCTCGTATTGATCACCATAATGTGTTTTTAGATCGATGCATCCACAAACTTATCAATGACCTACGGTGAAGTAGTCCAGCATTCTATGAATTTCGCGCTCTCCCTCACTCGCATGGGAGTGCGTAAAGGAGAGGTGATAGGGATGATGTCGGAGAACAGAATGGAGTATTGGGGAGCGGTGATCGGTGTGGTTTGTACTGGGGCTGTAGTGGCTACAATTAATCATTCTTATTTAAAAGGTAATACTTCATAGTAATCTCCATATATCTAACTTGATTATCGTTCAAGTATTGATTTGAACGAGTGAGATCTCAGAGTTCATTTGGACGAATCGGCACTTTATGTCAGACTAAAATTATTTTAATAACACAAATATAATTCGATTGTCAAATAAAACTACCAAAACGATTGTCAAGTCAAATATAGGTAAAGCACACTATACACACACACACTTGAACAATGATATTTTATTAATTCGAAATGATGTTCGTATGTTTACTACTGAACTCTATACGATTTTCGTAACGGCTGAACCTATTCGCATGAAAGAAACTGACATAGTTCGTGATCTGAAATACCTAAAGCAGGTTAGATAGGATAAAGGATAAAGCTATAACACTTGAATAACACTTGAACAATGATATTTTATAAATTCGAAATGATGTTCGTATGTTTACTACTGAACTCTATACGATTTTCGTAACGGCTGAACCTATTCGCATGAAAGAAACTGACATAGTTCGTGATCTGAAATACCTAAAGCAGGTTAGATAGGATAAAGGATAAAGCTATAACACTTGAATAACACTTGAACAATGATATTTTATAAATTCGAAATGATGTTCGTATGTTTACTACTGAACTCTATACGATTTTCGTAACGGCTTAACCTATTCGCATGAAAGAAAGGATAAAGGATAAAGCTATAACACTTGAATAAAACTTGAACAATGATATTTTATAAATTCGAAATGATGTTCGTATGTTTACTACTGAACTCTATACGATTTTCGTAACGGCTTAACCTATTCGCATGAAAGAAACTGACATAGTTCGGAATCTGAAATACCTAAAGCAGGTTAGATAGGATAAAGGATAAAGCTATAACACTTGAATAACACTTGAACAATGATATTTTATAAATTCGAAATGATGTTCGTATGTTTACTACTGAACTCTATACGATTTTCGTAACGGCTGAACCTATTCGCATAAAAGAAACTGACATAGTTCGTGATCTGAAATACCTAAAGCAGATTAGAATTACTTTATATTCAAGAGAAACGCAAGTGAAGCCGTATTCAGAAACTAGATTATCGTATCATCATCATTCTTATTCTATTTAATAGAATGACACATTTCAAAGCCAACAATCCTATATTGATCTCCGTACGCTTACAAAAACCATGTCGTGCCTGAAATACCTAATCAAGGATTATGCAGAAGCTAGATTTAATTTAATCATAACTATTATTTACCTTGCAGACGAACTCAAACAAGCCATGAACATTTCAAAGCCAAAAATACTAATTTGTTCTCCGTACGCGTACAAAAACCATGAAAAAACGTTAAAAGCCTTGCCATTTTTGAAAGAGATCATAATTTTTGGTGACCATAATATAAAAAGCACTCTTTTTTACAAAGATTTGGCTGTAAATGTAAGAGAGCAAGTGAATTATGAAGATTTTAAATGTATCGATGTTGATGGGCAAACGGATATTCTATTTATATTATGTTCGTCTGGGACGACTGGTTTTCCGAAAGGAGTGATGTTGACACATTTGAATGTCATCACAGCTTGTTGTTTGTAAGTATGCATATTATTGAAAAAAAAAAATAGTACCTACACCCAGCCATTAATACAATCTCATTAAATCCTCTCCACCCTAATTCTGTCTCGAAGAGATCGCTTCTAAGCGATATGATCACTAATTGTAACTACTTTATTTTAGTTATATCTGTTTTTCTTATGGTGTACAATAAGTTTTTTCATTAATTTTCATTCATTCATTCATTCATTCATCACACATTATTTTATAAAGAAGCTAACAAACATTTTTGTTCTCAACCTCTCTTTCACTATCAAAGCTCAAATATATAAACCTATTATTAGCCTTACTATATAATGTTTTATATTATTTGTAATTACAATCTGTATCGACGTTGGTTTCTCTAATAAATCATAATCATCGTCTTGACCTTCTGCACCCACTGTTGGGTATAGGCCTCCTGTTTATAACGAGAATAAAGATGGCATATACTCTAGTTCATAAATAAATAAATTAGGAAACTCCTATTTTACTGTTATTTAGAGAAATATAAGCATCATAAGCGATCATCCCGTCTCCTATCAATTGACATCTGCAACACCATATCCCTTTCCAACTGATTCTCTACGCTCATGCCCCATGTGCCGGCAGCGCATCTACCGGCAAGCTCATGTTTCCTGCAGATGCGCCGACGCGTCTAGTCAGAAAGACTTAACTAACCCTTTCTGTCCGGCTCTATACGCTCATACCCCCTGTGCCGGCAGCGCATCAACCGGCAAGCTCATGTTTCCTGCAGATGCGCCGACGCGTCTAGTCAGAAAGACTTAACTAACCCTTTCTGTCCGGCTCTATACGCTCATACCCCCTGTGCCGGCAGCGCATCAACCGGCAAGCTCATGTTTCCTGCAGATGCGCCGACGCGTCTAGTCAGAAAGACTTAACTAACCCTTTCTGTCCGGCTCTATACGCTCATACCCCCTGTGCCGGCAGCGCATCTACCGGCAAGCTCATGTTTCCTGCAGATGCGCCGACGCGTCTAGTCAGAAAGACTTAACTAACCCTTTCTGTCCGGCTCTATACGCTCATACCCCCTGTGCCGGCAGCGCATCAACCGGCAAGCTCATGTTTCCTGCAGATGCGCCGACGCGTCTAGTCAGAAAGACTTAACTAACCCTTTCTGTCCGGCTCTCTACGCTCATACCCCATGTGCCGGCAGCGCAACGACCGGCAAGCTCATGTTTCCTGCAGATGCGCCGACGTGTCTAGTCAGAAAGACTTAACTAACCCTTTCTGTCCGGCTCTCTACGCTCATACCCCATGTGCCGGCAGCGCAACGACCGGCAAGCTCATGTTTCCTGCAGATGCGCCGACGCGTCTAGTCAGAAAGACTTAACTAACCCTTTCTGTCCGGCTCTATACGCTCTTGCCGGTCGAAAAGTGTTATACAAATCTGATGAGTTGCCATAGACATAAGATGAAGAGTCTTAAGATCATATAATTTCACTGCCAACCAAACCGGGTGCCGTAAAAGGGTTGAAAGGGTTAAACCATACCAAAACCGTATAACAGTTTAGGCAGGAAGGTACGATTAGGAAATAAGATGCTTTTTTTAGTTTTTAACATTCCAGTTACCTTTATAAAATATATAATACATATATTGTGGTATACCTTTTCGAATATCTCTTATTTATTTTGCCTGTGGAAAGATAGGATTCTTACATACCTATCTTTAATTCCAGGCCTGTGTTCCATGAGCCTGCCATGTCGTTATCCATAAGTCCGTGGTACCATTCTATGGGGCTCGTGGGGTTCCTCACAGGTTTTGTTACTGGTAGAACTGGGGTGTTCATGCCGAAATTTGAAGTGAATCTGTATTTGAAGACCATTGAGAAGTACAAGGTAAGGAACATTGTGGATAATACTTGTTTAGCTATGCGTTCCAATTTGAGTCGCATCGAGGCAGTCATATTTTTCCCACTTTTCTTTATATTATTAGAAAGGAACCTAATTGGGTACTATAGGCAGTAGGTAATATCTTACCTATAAAGGTGAAAGTTTGTCAGGATGTATGGATGTTTGTTACTCTTTTATGCAAAATCTACTGAACGGATTTTGATGAAACGTTACAGTAATATAGCTTATACATCAGAATAACACAAAGGCTACAATTTATGTTATTGTGTAACTTGGCTATAATTTATAACGATAATTATCAATTAAGTCAGTACCACCTATTGTTTCTCGGCTAAACCACTGAGCCATTTGTGATGAAATTTGATATGGACATAGTTTGAAGCATGGAGAAGGTCATACTTTTATCAACATACCACGCGAACGATGCCGCGGGCGGAAGCTAGTCATTTATATTTTTTTTATTAAAAATATCCCAAACATCCAACCTTGGTGGGACATACCAAGAATTTCGAACAGATTGCTAAAGATCTCGTGGCTTAGTTTGTATAGATACGGCATACAAGAGGGAGGTTGCAGATTCTAGTCCCGCCGATGTTTATTTATGGGATATTGTAAAAAACTTGCAATGAGCCTGATGTGGGGTTTTACACATAAAATTATTGTACTATGAAAGTCGCGCAGACACCAATAATAATAATAATAATCTATACTTATAAAATCGTTTGTTCTGACTGACTGACTGATCTATCAACGTACAACCAAAACTACTAGGTCAAGGAAACTGAAATTTGGAACATAAGTTTATTTTATAACGTAAGCCGTGCTAAGAAAGTATTTTTGGAAATTTCCACTTTAAGGGGTGTGGGGATGAAATTTTATGTCAATTAGAAACATGAAAGTTTGAATTACTAAGCATAAATAAATAATAATATGTTTCAGGGTTATGTATTTTGGCATATAAAGGGGGGGAAATGGGGAGTGAAAGTTTGTATTCCTATACAGGAATACAAACTTTCACTCCCCAGGAGTATAGGTTTTTTTAAACACGACTCTCCACGCATGCAACGCTGCTGGCACTAGATAGTAATAAATAAACACTCAACATAGTCCTGACCCCGCACTAGGATTCCCTGTATCGTGGGTCACTTCAAGTATCTTGGTACCACTACACCCAGACCCGGAACAAAAACCTACAGACCATGCAAAGATATTGCCTTGCAGCGGGAATCAAACTCGCATTTGCGTCTTTGACGTTTGCGTTAATGACTTTTAATTTGCAGATAACTCAACTAACAGTGGTGCCACCTGTGCTAATAGCTGTTTGCAAATGGCCCGGTTCGTACGATCTCAGTTCAGTGAAGTTGGTATTCTCTGGTGCTGCACCATTGCACAAGGAAACCCTAGAAACTGTCTATCAGAAGTAAGTCAAACAACTAAGTTAACAAATAATAAAAAGTGTATTTAAAAAAAGACTAAAAAAACACGCTTTAAAAATTTTAAAAATGAATTCCACTATAGGTACACCTCTTGGCTCCATTATCAGACCCTCGTTACCAAGCCCAATCTATTGGACTCGTCAAAACGAATAATATGAGCCCAAACTCGAGGGATTTAATAGTAGCAACTGAAGAGTTACACTATCCACCTCCTGGCTCCATCATCAGATCAGCTCCAAGATACCTAATTATAGTTATGTCATTCGAACTTATAGAAATGAAACTTATATGTATATGTGTACATACATATACATGTATTGTATATGTATACATTTAGATACGACAATTAGAAGTAGATTAAAATTGACTTCTAAGCTTTGATTACTTTGTTTGTTTGTTATTTAGTTACAAGTTTACCTAAAATGAGCGTCCTAAAAAAAACAACAGGGCGATCACACTATTAATCCCAAATTATGTAAAAAACGGATGGGATAAGATACATTTATTTATAAATACAATATAAACACAGTTACCATGTACTAACTGCTGCTGTGTATTTTCTACTGTAGTCTACACTGCAAATATGCAGTATCGACCAAAAAAAAATATTACAAACAAGTATAATATTTATTAACAATAAAATAAATTTAACAAGTAGAGTTGTTTCCCGCACTAGGTCGAGCCTGTATTGCAGGAGGCCGGTTACAAATTATGAAACGCTTTTTATAAAAATAAAGAAAAAACTAACTAACTAGTTAAGTCACTAAAAAAACAGGGTAAACTACAAACGAGGAAAGAAAATCACTCACGATATATTTGTGGGGGACTAACAAACATGAGTTTAAAACAATCCTGCCAAGACAGAAAACAATATTTTCAAGATATTTTTCTTCCCTTTTCACTCCTAACAATCGAATACAAGAACTACATGATCTATTCTTGTATTCGATTGGTAGGGTTTCCGACTATGAACTCCCCGTCTATCTAGTGCTTTTTTATCTATGGCCCGGCTGTCATAAATAAAAAAAAAACGTATAATTTAGTTTGTGTCTCGCCCCAGATTCCCGAACGTGACAGTGCTACAGGGCTACGGTGCTTCTGAGACCACGTTCGGAGTGTTGAAATTCACGATGAGAGAACGCGAAGAGGCTAGACGTAAAGCAGGAAGCGTGGGGAAAGTTGTCGATGGAATGACTGTCAAGGTATACTTCTTCTATCCTACTACTATTATAAACGCGAAAGTTTGTGAGGATGGATGTTTGTTACTCTTTTACGCAAGAACTATTAAACGGATTTTGATGAAACTTTACAGTAAGCTTATACATCAGAATAACACATAGGCTACTTTTTATCCGAGTACCATGCGGGCGAAGCCGTGGGCAGTAGCTAGTAATATATATATTTTAATTGTATTCGTATTTAAATGTATCTGACCAATGTTCAAAAATTGCATGCTAGTCTTGTGTAAGCGAAATGTGCTGGACCAATTTTCAACTGACACCTGTAATTTGTATCACATTTTATGCATTACATTTCATTTCATTTCTTTAACTACTTAATAATAATATTATAAAACGGTTGTATTTAGGGGTTAATCTCTACATAAATATTTAGAACGGACTTTTGGAGTGGACATAGGCTATAAAATACCCCGTCGAAATGAAAAGGCTTTTCGTGGAGACTAATTTTGTAACGTATTTAATTCGATGAAAAAACGATCGAGCGAACGCGTTTCATACGAACGCTACTTTTTATCCGAGCCACGCGGGCGTAGCTAAAAAAAGTTAATACAAAACATTTAAATTATAATACATACATAGTCCTGACCCCACACTAGGATTCCCTGTGTCGCGGGTATCAGAAGTAACACTACACAATACTAAGACCACGAACAAATAACTAAATAAAATCTAAAAAAGTTGAAATTGGATCTAGAGTGAATGATTCTAATAAAATTATGAATATTTGTTGTAGCATGGTACTCGTCGTTCCTGATAACCACGACACAGGATCCTAGTTGTAAATAATATGAATGTTACTGTTATTTGTTTATTAATTATCCAGATATCAGACACAGAAACAAGAAAGACATTGGGTCCAAACCAAAGAGGCGAAATATGTGTCAAAGGACCATTGCTTATGAAGGGATACGTCGGTATCGGCAAAATCGACGATTATGATAACGAAGGTAATCCCCGACAACGAACCCAAATGGGGCCAATTAACTCCGACTGATCCCACTTGGGTTCGGTACCGACCACAGGCACCTACATAAGGTTTTTAAAGTAATTTACTTGTGGAACGCCCTACGATTTTGCATGCGTTGAGAATTTTTTCATACAAACTCTAACTTCTCGCTGCACCAAATAGGGGGTTGAATTTTCAAAAAATCTTTCATGCTTCTCTACACACTAAAAGAGAAATAAGTGTACGTCTATAAGGATTAGGCTGTGCGTTTCATTCAGTCAGTGAGTCACGCAACGATTTTATATAATTAGATAATATAGAAGTGAAGAAGAAGAAAGATATATGTATTTATCGATATCCGTGGTTTAGCGAGTAATCGATTTTAATACTGTTTTTAGAAACGTATTTTATCACTTCAAAGATTCTTATAGGTTTTATCGCCATATATCACTAGGGTTATAGTTCAAACTAGTATTATATTATCTGTGGTTCAAATAAGGAATACTAGTTTGCACCACATATATTTTAATAGGGCACCTTAGGCAAACAGTTAAGGGTGGTTATGGCAAGTGACAGTGACATCTCGCGCCATAATAATGAACTACGTCATCAACGAGGAGCGATTACGTTAGCTCCTAAATGAAGCGCTACCAGATGTTACCAACAGATGGCGCTATATTAAATCTACAGCGAAAGGTGTAAATCGCGCTAGTGGAATTAATTGGGAACCCAACAGGGATTCCATCAGCCAGTAGTAGATTATTTAAAAAAAAAACGTTTTTGTAGTCCCCATAAAGATAAATTAGTGACTACTCCACAAAATAACAAATAATCAAAACAAGTTAACAAATAACAAATATTATCATTTTTCATTCAAACTTCAGGGCATAAGTAATGACTGTATAATTAAACTTATATTTTAAATTTAAATTAAAATTAAATCTACCCATTGCCATTTGCACTAAATTTCGATGGTAGAATGGGCCTATACTAATTGTAACCTCATATAGATAGGTAGGTATATAGTCTTTACAGTATATTCTCATGTAGGTAGGTAGGTAAGTATATATTCCTTACATTATATTCATGCTATTAAATATTCGGATTCCTGATTTACAAGTACAATTGGCGATATTATAGCTTAAAAGCAATCTCTCCCTGACAACCATTGGATCATTGTGTGTTTATTTATTATTTAATTAAAACACAAGGTTTTTTAAAGTTCATTTTGTTTGTTGTGTCTAGGTTTTTACAAGACTGGTGACGTCGGCTATTATGATAATGATGGCTACTTCTACGTAGTGGACAGATTGAAAGAGCTCATTAAATATAAAGGATTCCAAGTGAGTGATTTATAAGAATATAACAATTTACTTATTCAGGTAATAACTTGATCTATAATTTCTAAGTGAGGAATACATTTATTCATACAACTATGTACAAGTAGGTATATACAAAAAATACAGATGAAACAGCTAGCTATCTAAAGACCGTTGCAAACGATCTATAGATAGCTCAACTGATCCAGATCACTACCAGGCGGAAGCATTCCCAAAATACTGGCCGCATGTAAGTTACATAACTACATAATGTCGTAGTATTAGTAGGTAGGTACCTACCTACAATTGCAGTTAGTACAAACACTTAGATATTGGCTTCTCTGATTTCGTACAGATTTGCTTAATATTATCTATCGACCTCTTTTAATAACAGTAACAAAAGAAAAGGTTTTTAGATAGACCTTTTTCTTCTTCTTTAGAACAATCATTCGAACCTGGAAGCCCGCGATCTCATGTTTGATATGCGGGTGTTATAACCACTTAGCTGCGAGGACTGGTCCGACTACAGCCTGGTTGAAATTCTTGGGATAATTCGGCAAATTCGATCGATTTATATCTCCGAAACGGCTTATCGGATCATAATGCGGTTTTTTGCAATCGTTTTGTAAATCTATCTTCAAGGATAGAGACTCTTAGATAGCTTTTCACCACAAGTCAATAGGGATAGCTGTAATCGATGCAGAAAATTACTTGTAAGAACTTCTTTATGTAGGAACCTACTACCATTAAAATATTTTCATTCATTAATTCCAGGTACCACCCGCAGAATTAGAAGCCCTTCTCTTAACCCACCCTTCAGTTAAAGATGTCGGCGTCATAGGAATACCCCATAAATCTGGTGGGGAGGTTCCTCTAGCTTTTATAGTGGTGCTGCCAGGTGCCACTGTCACGGAGAATGTGTTACAGGAATATGTTGCTGATAGGGTAAGTTAAATTGCATATAGGGTAAGTTGCTTATAAAGTAAGATTTATTTAAGGGAAAACTAGTGGTGCATTAGGTAATTTGGTCATGGAGGAAGATTAGTTTATCATAGGGGGTAAATTGCTCATAGGGTAATTTGCTCGTAGAGTAACATTTGCTCGTAAAGTAAGATTAGTTTATCATAGGGTGGGTAAAATGCTCAAAGGGTAATTTGCTCGTAGAGTAACATTTGCTCGTAAAGTAAGATTAGTTTATCATAGGGTGGGTAAATTGCTCATAGGGTAATTTGCTCGTAGAGTAACATTTGCTCGTAAAGTATTGTAAATTTTCTTAATTACTTTCCGTTTTCCACAGTTATCTAACCCGAAACATTTGAGAGGCGGCGTAAGATTCGTCGAGCAAATACCTAAAAGCCCAAGCGGAAAGATATTGAGGAAGGATTTAAGAAAACTCTTCAAAGCTGGGAAAAGTAAATTATGAGATAAATGTTCAATTGTAAAGTTCCAACCACAAGTTATAATTCTGTAAGTTAATCTTCAATTCTGTAACTATTTTTCATTTCTATGATTTAATTTCCTTTACGTTTAAGTGGAATTAAATTATAAATTCCATTTAAAAAGGAATGCATTTGAAACATGTGTTTTTTTTTGTAAGAATATAACTTTTTCTATTCATGTTGTGAAATATCTCGCTCGTCTAGGGAAGTACTACCACCATATTTATTTCAGCCGCCAAGCAGCAATGCTCGCATTGCTGTGTTCCGGTTTGAAGGGTAGGTGTGCCGGTGAAATTACAGGAGACTTTTCACCCGTTATGTCTCAGGGTCGGCAACGCGCGAGTGATACCTCTGGTGTTGCAAGCGTTCATTGGTTACGGTAACCGATTACTTTAGTTGCATAAAAAACATATTTTATAGAAATAAATGTTTGTTTAATCAAAATTGTTTTTTAATCCATTTTTTTATCCTTCATTAATGGGCTCAAAGTACCTGTATTAAAATGATTACTTTTAATTATTAAAAAATCTAGCTTCTGCCCACGGCTTCCCCCGCGTGGTGCCCGGATAAAAAGTAACCTATGTGTTATTCTGATGTATAAGCTATATTACTGTAAAGTTTCATCAAAATACGTTCAGTAGTTTTTGCGTGAAAGAGTAACAAACATCCATCCTCACAAACTTTCGCGTTTATAATAGTAGTAGGATAGAATAGAGGATATGTAGTTAGTAAATAATGACGTCATGAGAACTAAAGTACATAGTTCCACATGTCATGTAAGGGTCGTCGTAATAAGAACGAGGAAGGGCTTTTGAATTTTTTATAATTTAATTGGAGGAAATTGAAAATACTTACCTAAGCATAAAGCAACGTTGGATTCTTATAAGGGGGTTTAAATGAAGGTAACTACGAATAATAATACCTACATAAATTATCGTGTCAAGCAGAGCTTGTATTATGGGAACTATATCACTGATTATACTACTTCTATACTTTTTTTGTAAATACATTCATATTATACATAGAAAACATCCAGACCCGAGACAAATATTTCAGATCATACAAACATTTTGTCCCACGGCGGTGATCGTACCCGCAACCTTCTGCGTCTCAGGCGGGCTTTCGCCCACTGCGCCACAGAGGTCGTCCTCTTACTTCTAACATTTGCATTAGCATTTACGCATTGCATCGGCAGACCCATATCGATTGTAGATATAAGCGCACTAATTTGATAACCTTGTTAACTAAACTACCTACCTACATCTGTGACGTTTTCCCACTTTACGGTACCTACCTACCTACCTACCAATATTACCTATGAAAATCCCATCGCGTTGCGATCACGCCACGTCTCGGCATCTGTCCTAACCTTCGCTTAGATACATTAGGGCGTTTTCTATAAATTTCGTCGAAGAAATCACAAATAAATCGATATCTTCCTCTTCACAAAGTTAGTTGATGAAGTGAAGAGAAGTTGCTAGTAGCGCCACTAGCAACTTCTCCTTCAACAGGTTAGTAATGGCTTTGGGTACTAACTAATTTTACTTTTCCCGACTTCCGATCCGGAGGTCGTGGCTTCGAGCCCGATCGAGCACCGATTATTTTTTCTCTTAACACGCTGCTCACCGTACGCCATGACACTTTGGGGAGGCTATGTCCAGCAGTGGACTTCTACAGGATTTTGACGATGAGGATAATGCTGATTACGTAGGTAGGTTACTTATCAAAGAATACTTACCTTGTAATTTTTTTGTTCTAACTTTTAGGTCGTGTCTAAATCACCCATTCATTTTATTATATATATTTTTTCAGAACCCAATTATTACATATGTGTATCCGTAGGTTCCTATACCTACCTTCCTAAAGCCAATTTACCATAATCACGAAACATTTAAAACTGAATTTATTGACCCAAATCCTATTTTAATCCTTCTCAAAATGTTCTCAAACCTCGATCAATCAAAGAATAGACATTTCGAAATTTACCACAACATTCGTTATTTTTGGTGCGATAGAACTGAAACTCCCCTATCCGTGGTAAACGTAGTATCTTCTCGATCCCTCGGCATAAATCAATCAAACGAATGTGAAATGATTACAGTACAGAGGAATGGATCTTTCCTCGGGCGGTTCTGTTAGTCATTCATCAAAACTCGTCTGTTTTTACTTACTTGATTTACAAATTGGTGTTGTGTGGAATGCGTAATGCTTTTGTACAGGTAGATAATAATAATAATAAATACCCCTCTTCACATACCTTTAGATCAAGTCCATCCAAAGACTGCCTGGAAGAGATCGCTGTTAGTGATAAGTTACTTCCCAAGAAAGTGTTCCCGGACCGATTTTTTAAAAGATTCCTTTTAGTTAATCTGTTTTATTTTGAGGGGCAAAGCGTTCCACAGCCGAACTTCCACGACTGAAAAGGAATTAGTCCGAAAAGAGGTATTATGTAAAGGGGTGTGAAGGAGAAGATTGTTAGCCTACTTAAGTTGTCTGTCATGACTGTTAGTTCCTCAGTCAGGTCGATAAGTGCGACGTCAGCATAATCAATAATCGGCACAAGAAGTTAAGAAGTTCTTAAGACGTATTATGGAGTGCAAGGTAGCATAAAATTTCCTAGATGTCTCTTAAACATGTACCTACCTATTCAGCTTAAATCGGTGTCAAAGATAACCCCGAGGTTCTTAACTGTAGATGAGTGAGGAATAATAGAGCTTGTACTGTTTGTTGTCTGTGAATTCTTGAACTAGTGTTTTTTAGGCCAGCAACGTGGATGATGCTATTAATAGTTTTTACGATATTATCTATAAAATTTTCGACCTTTGTATGCCCAAAAAACAACGTCGAGGCACTGTCGACAGACGCTACCCTGTCTGGTTTACGTACGACATTATCAATGATACAAGACGTAAATTAAAGCTTCATACAGCTTGAAAACGTTCAAACTCTGCAGAAATATACCAACAATTTTCCGATCCCAGAGCTCAATTTAAAACTCGTATAGCGTCTGTCTATAGTACAAAGTCGATTGAGAAAAACATTGGGCGGAAGTTCTGGCAGCACATCTCGAACTTGCGATCAAAGGGAGGGTTTTAGCTCAATATCATCTATCAAGGTGCAACATTTTCTGGGCTGGGTGCTGCTGAGGCATTTGCGTGCTACTTCGCTAGTGTCTTCCTTCCCGATGTACCCCAACTAAATCCAGAGATTCATGATGCACTGCTAACAGAAATGACATTACCTGAGTTTTACCCATCGCGACGTCATCAGCGGTATTAACAAGTTGAAGACAAGTAGTTATGTGGGTCCAAATAACATACCACCTTATGCCTTGAAAAAAAACTGTTATTTGGTCCGCTTTGCCATATTTTCAACCTGGGACTGAAGACTGGAGCTTACCCTCCACAATAGAAGCTTTCCAGGGTTATACTAATACCTAAAAGCTCAAAAAAGTCAATGGTTGACGAGAAAACGACATTTTGTTGCAAAACTTACTGCCATAGGCTTTGCCCCAGGTCTTCTCCGGCTGCTTGCAAATTACCTACTAGATCGCCGGCAGTTTGTAAAACTCGGCTTGTACGAGTCGCGACCCTATCATACGCGTTCCGGGTCAGCCAAGGTTCCATACTTGGCCCTTTGCTTTTCTTGATAATGGTCAATGACCTACCGGCTGTTGTATCACATGCAAAGTGCCTGCTCTATGCCGATGACTTAGAGCTCTTCACAGAAATTTAGTCTGAAGAAGATTTTTTAGCACTTCAATCTGACATCAACGTGGTTTACGAGTGGAGTATTCTTAACAAAATGGAATTTAATGTAGGGAAATCTTACGCGATGACTTTTGGCTGAATGTGGCACCCAATCAGATTCGTTTATAAACTTGAAAACGTAGACATTATGAGAAGTAATAACAATAAAGGACTTGGTAGTCACATTCGACCAAAAGCTCACCTTTCACGATCATGTGGCCGCGTTGGCGAAGGAGTCATTTAGGCACCTAGGGTTCGTTCTTAGGAACGCTCGAAACTTTCACGTTTAGAAGGCTTTTCTGATGTTTTTATATAAACGTCGTCATGGTTTAGTACCTCTATCCCACGAAATTTATTCTGGGCTGCCTGGGTTACAACTCTCTGGAGGTGCGACGTGCCTACGACCAACTCACAACGGCCTGCATATTTTCCGGGACAAGATATACGCTTCGAACTTGAGCGATGAGCTGTGTCGTTTCTTTGTCCCAAACAATTACCTGCGTATTCGGAAGCACAGATTGTTTGCCGCACCACTGTCCAACACGGTGGCTAGAGCCTCGTTCCCGATTCCACGCACCCTCACTGCGCTCAACGCTCTACTGAATGCTAGTCTTGAGTGTGATTTGTTTGCGGATGGACGAATATTTTGACAGAATGTTTAAAGTTCTGTGCGTCTAGCTAATTTCTATTATTTTATTGTATTTTTGTCATATTTTTCAATCTTTCTTTTCTTTTATTATTATTGCTTCTGTTATTTCTTTTTATTTTTACTTTCATATTGTAATATTGATGACTATCTTTAATTAAAGTTATTGGTGCAACCGTTGTAATTAGGCATGTTGGAAGCATTAATATTACAAAGACGATGAGAGCTACCAATCATAATGGCTTGGCACTTGTTGGGATTGACTTTGATGCCAAAATGATTCGACCATGTAAGAAGGCGACACAGATCGTCGTTGAGAGAACAGAAAACATCTTCTATTTTATCTACCGTAGCAGAAGAGTAAAGTTGGAGGTCATCGGCGTACATTATGGTATTGACTGTGAAGGTTTGGAGAAAGCATATTAATAAAAAGAGAGAAAAGAAGCGGAGATAGTATTCCTCCTTGCGGTACGCCGGCCTCAATTTTGCCTGGTGTATGCAATAATGTGTTATCTATCTATTTATCTATCTATAATAATAATACTGGTCAATTTAAACACATCAACACCTAGCCCCAAAGAGTTTTATTTTTCAGAATGTTAGTTTCCCAAATTAATCTGAAAATTACCCCACTTTTTTCTTTGTAGGTGCCCACAGACTACAAGGATGCCAACGTAGGTACTATATTGTTGACGCGTTAGCAGTACATAAAAAAAAATCTGACATATATAAGTACCTAACCTAATCATAACCAAAACATAAGTCCTTAAAAAGATCCTATTCTTTTCTGTTAAACGAGGGCACATTTTTGTCTCTAACACATTTTATATTATGATAGATAGATAGATCATTTGAATAAATCTTTTATTCAAATTAATTTATTCAAACGATGACCTCGGTGGCGTAATTATTTTTTCTAGGTCGGGTCACAACCCATATATAAAAATGTAATATCGTGCTATAAAATAACTAAGGTTAGCCATATTAGTTAAGACTAAATTGTGTATATAAACTTGAGAGCAAAAAAATCGCACATTCATGATTTTTTGACATAACTAAAAAAAAAACAAAAAATATTATGTTTCTGTAATGCAGATTCATAGTCTATTTTAATACCTATCCAGTGGTATCTGATTTGTCTTTCAATCATTACATAAAAATGCTTTTGTGGATCAATAACAAAAATGCATGTTTAGTACAAAATTCTTTATTCAAGTATTGGTGTCAAAGTTATGAAATTAAAAGATAAAATTAATTTAAAGTTTGTTATTAATACCGAGTGTTCCCTCCCCTAGCCTGAATCACTGACTCCATCCGTGTTATCATTGATGTTACTAGACTTTTGATAAAGTCTTGAGGAATAGCCTCCCATTCCTCTGCGATCGCCTGTTGCAGCTACTGTAGAGTCGATGGAGGAGCATCTCGGCCTCGAACTCTTCTTTTCAGCTCGTCCCATAGATGTTCGATGGGATTGAGGTCTGGGCTTCGAGCTGGCCACTCCATAACGGTCACATCCACCTCTTGAAGGTACTCGATCACTATGCCAGCAGTATGCGGTCTTGCATTATCTTGCATAAACAGAAAGTTTTCGCCGATAAACCCAGCAAAAGGTACGACGTGGCTCTCGAGTACTTCCTCAATGTATCGTATGGAAGTCAATCCTCTTGATTGGCGACCAGTATTCGGTCCGGTGAAGAAGGCAAGCTCGGTTTTTGCTTCCATAGACATGCCTCCCCAAAACATGATTGATCCACCGCCATAGGCGACACGTTCTGTTATGCAGCATTGGGCAAATCGCTCTCCCGATCTTCTATACACCTTCCCCCGTCCGTCGTTGCCATGCAAGCACATCCTGCACTCATCAGAGAACAGGACTGCACTCCACTGCTCTTCGGTCCAATTCAAATGGTCTCGAGCGAACTGAAGGCGGGCTTCTCGGTGGGCTGGGGTCAATTTCGGCCCGTTTGCTGGCCTGTGTGCAGTCAGGCCACCTTCTCTCAATCGTCTTCTGACTGTCCACCGGCTAACTTCTACTTCACGAACTTCTTGAAGTCGTTGGCCCAGTTGAACTGCGTTCAAACGACGATTTCTTAAAGATGTCGTTATAAGAAAGCGGTTATCACGCTCTGTTGTAGCACGGGGACGGCCCGATCCTTGTCGCCGTTGGTAGCCACCAGTCTCTTGATACCTCTGGTATACACGCCGAACGGTAAATCGGCTCAAACTCAATTGTCGAGCCACTTGACTTTGCTTAAGCCCCGATTCAACAAGGGCAACCACTTGAGCGGCTACTTCTGGTGTAGTATCCATTTTCGTGTTCCGTTTGAAGCCAATATCAATAGAGAACCTTTCACACTGTACGTTGGTATGCAAATGATGACCATTCCCTCAATATGCACTCTTTTATACCTGCGATAAATCCCGCCGCCGGCCTTACCTGGATCGAGCGACATAAGGGGGTCTATTGTTTTGTTGCTAATGAGTTATTTTTAAAGGTAAATGTCAACCCTTTATCAGTTCTGCGAATGCCTAGATTATGCACTTTAATTTAATTTGATTTTAATTTGCTGTAAGCTCCAAATAAAAAAAAAATTGAACTTTTAAGTAAAAATGTGCGGATGTGCGATTTTATTGCTCTCAAGTGTATGTTGTTTGATATAGTTAGTATTTTTTTTTTTAAATAAATATACACATTTATTCGTACAACTATGTACAAGTAGGTATATACAAAAAATACAGATGAAACAGCTAGCTATCTAAAGACCGTTGCAAACAAATCTATAGATAGCTCAACTGATCCAGATCACTACCAGGCGGAAGCGTTCCCAAAATACTGGCCGCATTGCCACGCTGAATGGCAATGCTAATGCGGATCATACTAATGTTAGTATATTAGTTTAGCCAATCTCTGTTTCCAACCTCTAAGGACGACTGGTAGAAAATGCTGTATAGCATTAAGTCCTCACTTTGTACAATGTTTGTGTGCAACAAAGCATATAATAATTTTAGGAAAACTACAGGTAATTTGCTCGTAGAATAGAATAGAGTAAACATTTATTTTGGTAAAGGTGAAAGTTATGCATGGCCGAAAAGTAGAGGTTTTAAATCTAAAACGAATACAATACAAATTAATTGTTCTTTGGCTCATGACGTGTCTTATAAGGCTATTAGATGTAGTCTGTACCAAAATGGTGTTCAGCTCAGCATGTGTTGGATATGTTTACACACAACGCAGATTTTCAGCTGAAACCAAAATTTGAAAAGATATTGTAACGTCTGTAAAAATGTAACAGTAAAGTTTAATATTATTCATATAATAATATATATTAATCAAGATGAAATCCCTAATCAAATTTTGGAATAGAGAAGAACTGATTGAAATTATGAAAGGTCATGAAAATATACACATAGGTATGTGGAAATTAAAAGAAGTAAGAATGACTAGATAAGCGAGATGTGTACATTAATTGTAACATTAGTTTCTATAATGTTTTTTTTTTAGTCTAGAACCATTGACATTAACATTCCTAGTCGTAGGGGAGAGCAGGTAGGTTTCGTACAGAAAGAGCATTCGTACAGTGGTCATATCTACACGATCCAATACGTTAAAGCGATCGTATGGATGACTCTTGTTTATACGCATAGACTACGCGACATAGGGGCAGTACAGCTGCTGGCTTTGTTGGGATGAGTCGATATGTGTTTTCATACCGTGTAAGCAACTTTTGGGTTCACTTTTGAACGCGTTTAGTTGTACTACGTTTGTAGCGACATCTCTCGCCACATGACTGGGCGTTAGATCACATCAACGAAGAGCTAACACAGATGGCATTGGAGTGTCTAGATCGCGTAAGCGAAGTGTTCACTCAACTTGAACATACATATATAATACCTCCGACAAACAACTGTCGGTCCTAGAAAAAGGGTAAATGGATCAGATGGATCAGTCCGGTGGAAGATCTTCCCCTTTGCAAATGGAGGACACAATACCAGCCCTGTTCTCCATAAGTTTTACTCAAATTGTAAGAATAATGTATTTTGGTTATTATGTTGTCATTCATTTTGGAATAATTAATTGGTTATTTTTATTTAGAATGAATTTGTAAAATTTTGGATTGGAGAACTTTCGTACAGTTATGGGATATATTCGTACGGTACGAATGTGAGCGTGAGTGAGTTACTTCTTACCTCGCGTGGGTTCAGAAAGTTTTTCACCAAGAATATTTTTATTACAGAACCATGTTGTGAATAAACTTAAAATAGGAGACTAGACAGGTAGGTGAAGATACAATTAAGTCTGTGATGAAGGGCTAGGTGGGCGCACGTTTGGTGATCTTCGGTCGCATATTATGTCCTAACCAAATCACGTTATGCAACTCAAATGACAACAAATCCGGATAAACAGATCCGGATTTCTATCCTACTGTATAATTGTGTATACACGTAACTGAACAGAAGTTTAAAAAGTGTCTTGGAATCCTGATATAATAAATAACACGAATACGAATTTAAAATAATATGGTTCTCAATATAATTACAAGTTTAACGGGTCTTTATCGCGTTTACCTTATTTATTATATTCCCGACGTTTCGACTGTATTGCAACAGCCGTGGTCACGGGATGACTGGAGTATACGGAGCTATCATCGAGAAATAAAGGCAGTAGCCGCAACTACCCTCATTTCATCTTCGGAATCAGAAAAGTCCATGTTCACATTACGACACACTACACTAACCGTATCACCGCACTGCACAATCGGATCGCGACGCGAACACCTGTTTATCACGGGATTCCAGGACGCAGAGAGTCTATAGCCGTCTTCACGATTAAAATTGGGGTACTTTTTGATTTCAATCGCTTCCCGCACTATTCTCTTATAATATTGGCGTTCAATATTATAAGAGAATAATATTGAACGCCAATATTATAATGACCACTGGATTGGTCCTGAATCCACTAGGTGCTCCGCTATGGCCGACTTATTGATCTGGCGATTTTTGACCGCTGCAATGTGCTCTTTGACCCTTTCAGCAATTGTCCGCTTCGTTTGCCCGATGTAAGCACGGCCACAGCTACAATCTATTTTATAAACACCCGGCGTTTGCAGAGGTACCACGTCCTTAGGTGTTCGAAGCTGCTTAGCCACTTTTGAGAGCGGAATGAACACTGACTTGATTGAGAACCTCTTCAAGATGTTACCAATCTTATCCGTCACCCCCTTCAAATACGGCAAGAACGTGGGCTGTCTACTAACATCCGGTTGTTTTTCTCTACACGTGCGTTTCAACTGCTGATGTCTACCTACATATCCGTTCGCTTTCAGAACCTCCTGAACATATATCAATTCACTCTCAAGATGTTCAGGGTCACACAGATCGTAAGCTCTGTTCGTTAATGAGGCAACAACAGATTGTAAGTGACGAGGATGGTGGTGTGAGGCAGCGTTCAAATACCTGTCAGTGTGTGTTGGTTTTCTATAAACTGAGTGCGTTAAACAACCATCTGCTTTCACCATCACTTTGACATCAAGAAAAGCTAATGTCCTGTTATTTTCCATTTCATAAGTGAACCGGATCTTTGGGTGAATGGAATTTAATATCAATGTAAATTGTTCTACCTCTTGTTTATTACCCTTCATAATACAGAAAACATCATCTACGTATCGTTTCCACAACTTTATACCGCTAGCTGACAAATCTATAAGTCCTTCGAAATGTTCCATCCAGATGTTAGCCAAAACCGGAGCCACCGGGCTACCCATAGCCACACCATCAATCTGGAGGTAATGTTGCCCTCTGTACAAAAAGAAATTTCCATCTAAACAGTGTTCAAGCAGAACAATATACTGGTCAGGTAGTTCGTTATCTTTTAGCTTTTCTTTTATCACTTCAAGGCAGTCTTTTAAAGGAACGTTGGTAAAAAGTGACTCCACGTCAAAACTCACCATAATATCATCTGGTTCCATTTTTAACCTCCCGATGACGTCCACAAAATGGCGAGAATCCTTCACAAAAGATGACGTCTTTCCCACCAAAGGCTGCAAAACCGAAGCTACATGTTTTGCCAAGTCGTAAGTAGGCGAGTTAATCTGACTCACAATAAAGACCCGTTAAACTTGTAATTATGTTATCTAATCGCGAAAGTTTGAATGGTTCTCAATAATTTAAGCAATTACAATAATTGTGTTCAAGAATAAACTTCATTATTCTTCTAAATTTGTCTCATTTATTTCTAACAAAATAGTTGTGGTTTTTTAAAAAAATTAATTGAAAAACTTCAAAATCGAGAGGTTCGCGCAGCCATGACGTTAATTTATATAAGCAATTTTAAGTCTTAGTTGCGTCATTACATTGTTATTATTTTCTGCGTTACAGAGCTTATTTTAAGTCCTGGGTGTAAGGCGCCTGATCCTGTGTTAACAATATTCCCACACATAGTGCCATGGCATGTTCAAGGTGCCCACTATGTACGAAGCTACCCCGTGTGGGGTACATTTTTTTCGTAAAACTGTCATAACTCGGCCATGTTGCATTGTATCAACACTGATTTAATTTGGTTTCAAATAATTTCCGTGTCATAGAAGGTATATTATGTACCTACCGGCATCGACACAGATTTTTTTACGAGAAAGCTAGTTCCCGTGCATAGTTCTATCGGCCAATATTTCATTGAGAATAACTTCAATAGTCAATAAAATAGTGTATTGTGTTGTTTTCCACGAGTAAATAAAAATACTTATTTGTAGTTGTGGTCAAAAAGTTAAGTATAGGTACGTACATATACTCGCATAAGTGAGTAACAGCGGTTAGCGACCCTCAAAATAAAACCACACCTACCCCATGGCGTCACAACACCACAACCACAAATACATAAAACAATTCGAAAAACGAATAAAACATTAGAATATACAATTTCAAATATGGAATCTGTCGAATCGTGACCGGCCGAAGGCGGGAGAGCACGCGATTGGCGCACGCGAGCAAAGGAAAAGGAAAAAAAAATGGGTGAATATTTATGGTTTCTCAGATTTGTTTTGAGAAAATATTGTTGTTGGTACCCATAGAGATATTACTTCGTACTTCGAACCTAACTAGCTATACCATAGACTTAGGAGTTTTTGATTTTCCAACTTCTTTGGCTATTATACTCAACACATTTATTGCTTTCACATTGTAGGTAGGCACATGTTGTTTATAGGTAGGTAGGTATCTCACATGAACCCCATAGCCAATAGAGAGAAAAATAATATTATTTTATTTTTAGAGATATCTCTCCGCGATTACGATATTGAATGTTAGTTTATAAAAAGTTAGTGTCTAGGTTTCAAGTTTTTGGGGGATTCATACTTACTTCAAGGCATTTTACTTCAACAAAGACCTAAGGCGTTGTAGGTAGGTAAGGTACCTATGCTAGGGCAACGAGCAAGTAAGACCATTGTCTTTAATTCCTCATTGCCTTCTGTATAATTCATGTTAATTGTTAATTGTTGTGTCTAATTATCTGACTCTGGGTCTGAGGGGAACCGGGGCTTTCGCGTTTTTAAAATTATTTCAGGGCGACTGGTCGACGCGTGACCAGCTGGCTCTTATCTGGGGTCAACGCATTATCATTGCCATTCAGCGGCCAGTATTTTGGGTAACGCTTCCGTCGTTAGTGATCTGGATCAGTTGAGCTGTCTATAGATCTTTTGCAACGGTCTTTAGATAGCTAGTTGTTTCATCTGTATTTTTTGTATATACCCACGTACTTAGTTGTATGAATAAATGTAGTTATTATTATCTAAACAAGTGCCTAATCATAATTAATGGTAAAAATCATTTCACAAATTACGCAGCTGATTTTAGGGAGTCAAAAAGAAAAAAAAAATGTTTTATCTTACAACGCCAAATGAAGTATATTTTAGAAAGAAACCCCTAATACATCATAATAATTAACCACCAGGCTGCAAGACGTTATAATTGAGAAGGTTTTGCGAATCTTGCGTGCAAGTTACCTATATTTTTTATTTTGTAGGGTGACCATCTTTAGCCGTATGACCAGAGATTACCTTAGATATTGAAGTTAAGGTAAGATAAGATTTGTACATAAATTTAATATTTTAACAAACTCAGTTACAAAGGTATTAATGAACATATTTAAATAATTAAAATGGTAGAAGTAACAAGTGGCATAGTGGTTATTATTATAATGAGGTAGGTACATTATATTACATTTGATAATAAACTAAGCATATTATTCAAATATTCGACGTTTCATTGTAAGTAACTCTGAAAGCTCATCTAGGATAATCTAGGTAATTAGAAAAAACTGTTGGATGTTTTTTGTTGACCACATACGTAATCTGTGGTTTGATAAACTCTAGAATGTTCCATTGTACCCGCTACAACAGGGGCCCGTATATGCGTTGCCTTAAAGGTTGTTTGTATTATTGTCTGTTACCATTTCTGCTCAAAATGGTTCTTTGTAACTGATTTGTATGTCGTCGCTTCAAGGGTGGGGCCAAATGTTACTAGAGGGCGCTGCGATCGATGATGGAAAAACATGTCGGGGGTTTTAAATATTGTATGTTAGTAACAGACAAGACCTATGTAGATATATATATGTGTGGTTTGTAAATTTGTGCAATATTTTTCTTTGATAAGTTTTATTATACTCTAGTTTTTTCCCGCAGCTTCGCCCGCGTGGTATTTTAATAAAAGTAGCGTATGACCTTCCGCAGGCTTTAAACTATGTACATATTATCCATACCATATTAAATTTCATCACAAACGGCTCAGCGGATTATCCGTGAAACATACAGGAAAGGGATATAATTTTACTGGCCATAAAGTTTTACTTACCGTTATATTATGGTCAAATCACACATAGCATTATAAATTGTAGACTATGTGTTATTTTGATGTATATTCGTATTATGAATCTAGGGGCGTGAATAAATTCACATACCCCATCTGAACCCAAAACATTAAATTCAATAGTAAGTATATACTTTTTAAATTAACTTTTACTTTTTGAATGTGAATATATGGGGATCTATGGATGCCCAGGTTTTGTCCCAAGTCCACCAGACATTAATAGTCCCTCTACACAAACCCCGTGGGAACCCAGACTGCACTCCCCTGTAATCAACCAATCGCAGAACAATTACATACAGACAGTCGGTATTTCATTATGTATATCTGAATCAGTACCTTACCTAACCCACCTACCCACCTACCTATTATTTTACCGTATAAAAGCATATTGATCTCAAGTAACATAATTGGCGTAAACTTACTAAGTTTTTAAGACAACGTTTCTAACACACTAAAATTTGGACATTATTTCGGTTACTAAGATAAGCTGCGTGCAGACATGGATACCTAAATATCTGTGATTTAAATGAAACCTATTGTAACCTAAACCTAACCTAACCTAACCTAGGTACTAATCTCAATCTACTAATCTCATAACAGAGGTTGTCTTTATGGAATACCTTTGAGCGTTAAGACCGCTCATTGTACATTGTATGTTTATGAATTTAACATGTGTTTTGTATCTATTTCATCATCATCGGCAGCCTGTAGAAGTTCACTGCTGGTCATACACTTCCATTAAAGAGTGCTATAACAAACTGTCTTGGATAATCTCCACCCACTTACAAAATGGCAGCAGGAAACTATTCGTTTCAACAGACTAAGCAATGCCATGTTTTTTTTAAACGGGACCTTCTATAAAAGTAGGATATTGTTTGGCTAAATGAATGCTATCGGCCTCGATTCGTTTGTACGTCAACTAAACTGTATTATATTTATGGTTCTTATTTACGAACAGTAACAAAAAAAGAGATATCAAAAGTTTAAAGTGTCGTCAAATTAGTCAGATTAGTTTTCCATAGTCGTGATTTCAAAACATGACTATAAATACGAAGAAGAGCGACACGTAAATTAATTTAACAGGAGTAAAATTCTCGCCATCTCTTTCTTTCGTGCACTATCAGTAAAAAAGAGAGATTAAATTAAGTTTAATTGGTGTACTTACAAGAGAATCGGCGTTAATGCCTCATCCAAATAGCCATTTTGCTAATGTATCTAATTAATTAGTACTGGTTCAGTCTCAAATGTAGAAATATTTACCTGAACCAGAGACACCAGTCTTTCACAAAGTTGGTACTATCAATTTATCATTGTTGCCTGACTAAAAATGTGTACTTTTTTTTTAATTGCGTAGATCCTTAGTTCAAACCTATAAAACTACAATGTATAAGTACTAGGATCAAACCTACCTTCTGCAGTGCATAATCTCAAGTTGTTAATTATATTGTTCATGCAAGTCGACTAGATACAATTAAAAATCTCTATTGACTTTTGCCCGTCGTACTTTCTACTGAGAACAAAATTCAAGTTTAATTGCGGGTTCCGTACTATTATTATGCAGTAGTTGCTATTTGATAATTGTTATTAATTACTAACATAACCCTAAATTATAGTCTACGCCACGAAGGTTTAGACTAAGCTTTTAGTCTGAGATTGGTTGAGCAAGCCGAAAAAAAATGAGTAAAGGCTCGGTCAAACTAACGCGGTGGCGGTTGCGATGGCCACCAGTGGCGATCTTGACCAGTATCAGTACAGAATAAAGTCTGAATTTGGGTTATTGTGCATTGTCCCTCTTCTAAATGACTAAGAATTGATCTTAATTTGGAGTTCTCAGAAACCAGTATCTTAACAGTAATCTACAAAACATTAAAATAAAAAAATTAAAAAAAATTACGACATGCAACTGTGCCGAAATATCGGAAAACATTCAAACTTACAAATAATGCTAAAAAACGTGATTTTTACTAAAACAAATATTCATTACCATGATAGTTTCAAAAGCTATATAAAATGATATCTACATAATACTAAGCATTTTCTCTATAGTTCAAAAATTACTTATATTTTAAATTCCTCAGAAATAAATATTGAAGAAGGAATATACCCGACCTCGTGGGAGTTATTGATAGGATATTCATTTACCAAGTTCCTATAACACATTATTTTGGGGCTAAATGATGCTGTTTGCAAAATGATCAGCATTATTGATTTAATTATTATTATTGATAACGCAGAGCATAAATTAATGAGCTCATGTCTGAACAAAATAAAGGGAATCACGAAGGCGACTCTAAGAACCTGGTCGAACGGATGCAGTGGCGGTGGCGATCCTGAGATGGTTGTCAAAATTCGCGTGAATGTACTGATCGCCACCGTCTGCGCCACCGCGTCGGTTTGACCGGGCCTTAAGACATTATATAGAGCGCACATGTTCTCACTTTAATTTCATTGCCACTCCAAATTACGCGTAGTGTGTGAATCACGGATTCAGGGCATAAAAGCAAAAACAAAAAAAAAACAAATGAATGACTCTTAAAGAGTAAATAATTTTATTTATTTATTTATTTTGCCATCAATTAGATGGCTTCAATAAGATGGGCTTGCTACTTGTCACGTGGAATGTGAACTACTTGCAAAAACGCGGTCATGTGCCAAATGTAATGTGTGAACCTGACTACCCTCTACTTGGTATCCTCAAAGATCTACTCACTGAGTATGTATCTGAGGATGTCCATCATAAGGAAAGCAGTCGTGAGCGTGTTTATTTTTCGTCGAGTTTTTACTCTAAATGTTTTGAGTTAAAATTTTATATCAAACTCACAGTTTATAAAGACACCGTGCTCATTATAGACTCATATATTTTCCTAATACTATTATAAACACGAAAGTTTGTTACTCCTTCACGCAAAAACAACTGAGCAGATTTTGATTAAACTTTACATTAATATAGCTTGTACATCAGAATAACACATATGCTACTTTTTATCCGGGTACCATAAGGGCGAAGCTGTGGGCAGAAGCTAATAATTTATAAAGATTTAGCTAATGCTAAAATTTACCAATCTGCGACCGTGGCTTCTGGAACTTTATAATTAATATTGTCTGCATGGAATAAGACCACTCATTCTACTTTAATAGAAATAAGATTTTGTATAATCTGTTATTGTTTTATCGCGTAGGTACAATAAAGTATTTTCATTAATTCGTACTGAATTAATTCGATCATTAATGCATAAATTCAAAGAAAAAATCACGCAATTTACAAGAAAATCTATTCCCTCCACAAAAGACTACTAAATACTAAACTATTCATTTTTTAAAAGTCTAGAACCCTTCATAAGTGGATAACTACGTGAGGTAGGCAGTAGGTAGCAATTTAATATGATTTTTCCAACCGTAATAAATAGCTAGCGTCGTGGGGGAGAATTTTTAATACAGGTTGTCAAATATGTATGAATAGGCTTAAGTAGGTAGCCTTGCATATTAATAAAGCAGGTACCTATCTAGTTGTCAGCATGTGGTAGAATCTCAGGTACTTAGTAGGAAATAATAGTGAAATTTATTGGAAAATGTACCTACATATTTTGTTACTTATAACTGATTTTTTCGCACAATTACGACTTATGTTTCATACAAACTTTAAACACACAGGGGATGATATTTTGGATATTTTTAGTAGGTATTTTCAAAAAGAAAGTGTAGGTAGCTGCCCTCCAAAAAGTCCTGTTCAGGGTTTCTAGACAAATACCACTTTCTGTTGGCGTTAACGCCTGCCGAAAGATTGAATTGTATGGAAATGGCATTAGCTGTGGAAATATCACATGACTACTGCCAAGTTTTACCTTGACAAATTTGCTTTAGCGTGAAAGGAAAACTAAGCGTGAGGTATTTGTCTAGTCTAGACCCTGGGTTGTATATAATTCAATTTACTATTGTGGCAATGCGGCCAGTATTTTGAAAACGCTTTCGTCTGGTAGTGATCTGGATCAGTTGAGCTATCTATAGATCGTTTGCAACGGTCTTTAGATAGCTACTTTCATCTGTATTTTTTGTATATACCTACTTGTACATAGTTGTATGAATAAATTTACTCTGAGGATGCTGTAAACACAATCAATAGCCCGTAGAAGTCAACTACATGGCATAGGCCTTCACTTTAAAGAGTGCCATGACGAACGATCTTGAAGTCTATCCACCGAATTCCCACCTTTAAGATGTTATATCATTCCATCCGTTGGGAGGTTTCTCAGCTAATTCTTGAGGTAGACAAATAAATTAATATATTAGTAGAATAACTAGGTGGGTAGGTAACAGTTTCCAACGTTATATACTAAAAATTTAACTGTAGGTACTTGGTAATTTGTATATATCTTTCTGGTATTTAAAAGCTTAATCGTAACTCTTGTTTATTCAAGGGTTTAACTTTTAAAACTATCATGTTATGAACAAATTTTTTACTAGAAAACGCCGTGATCATGGTACATGCAACTGTGCCGAAATATCGGGAAACATTAAAACTCACAGATCATGGCAAATATCTCGTTTTTTAGTAAAAAAAAATATTCAAAGGTTGACTGAAAGAGATTGATTTTAGCGATGTTAATGAATTCATATGTTTTTGTATTGTTCTTGGTGATCTATCTTTATTTTATAGAAAAGAATAGAATGGCATAGATAATATTTATTTAGATCCTGAACTATAGTGTACCCGACGCAGTGGCGCAGTGGGCGAAGGCCAGCCTGCGACGCAGAAGGTTGCGGTTTTGATTTCCGCCGCGAGACAAATGTATGATCTGCAAATATTTATCTCGGCTATGATTGTTTAATATATATATACTCATCTTATTACATAGGTATAGTACAATTATATTTTTTTTTTAATTTGCAAAGCGTTGGTTTTCAGCACGGACAATAATATCACTAAAAGCAAGATTAGATGATATGAAAAAAGCTAAAATCTTTTTTGTAGGTATGTTGGTATCAAAGATCTCTGCTTACCTTCTTGATGTTCCAATCCGCTATCAAACCTTGATAACAAAAAAACAAAACCCAAAACCCCTCCAATTTCGAATCGTAGAAAGAACGATTTCGTCCGAAAATCGTCCAAAAAATACAACATGTTTTGTCGAAATGTGCGGATAATTTGTTCTAATTCGAGGCCCGCGGCCACGATTACGGGAATCGAACCCGCGGCTCGTAAGTCAACTATGAAGTTGATTTATTATTGTTTTGTGTTTTATGTGTTGTGTATTATTATTTACTATTTACTGACACATTCGTTACTTGAAGACAAAGAGATGCATTACATACATACTTAGGTATAAAATAATAAATACATAGGTATATTAATATAGAAATAATATATATTTTAGAAGTAAGATAATAAAGAGAAATAACTTAATTTGGCAGTTAAGTATAAATTTCAATACTTGTGTTTTGTAAAAGTGTAGTTAAGTTATTGTTTAAATATCCCAAACGCTACATCCGTTGTGATATTTTTTTATTTTTGTTTTTAATTAAAGAGTATGTTATATATTTGTTTCTATAGTGTAGTGTAGTTTTTGTTTTATATATACCTTATTATGATTTACAAGTACACGAATTAATGTATAAGTTATCTGTAATGTTATATTTGTAAGTGTTAATAAAGAATTTGAGTACTGTTCGTAAACCTGAAAAGAAAACTTTAGCTACTCAATAACAGATGTCGCTCTATGGCGCTTCTTGTTTTTGTTGACAATTAATTAGACGACGGTTGATAAGTTCACCAACACAATACCGGGTTAGGTCTTAATCAAAGCTTTTTGATATATGTTTTCATAGGAATCTGTCATAATCTATGGTTGGACCCAAGCCTTAGTAGCTAAGTACTTATTATCAAATAATATGTGTGAACTAACGTGTTTAAAAAAAAGTAAGAGGTTATAATTTGATATTTGAATTTGATATGAGTTGTAATAATTACTACGCTATTTTGAAAAATACTGAAAACTGTTAGGCACTTCTAGGGAAATAAAATAATCCTAATTTTGACAAAAACGATTTCGTCATCTTCAGTTAGCTACGGTTTACAAAATGAATAAATCAACTTTCAGTTGGTATACAACCTTAAATAATGTTGTTCCAAATGAAGAAATTACATCGTGGTTTTGTAATAGATACATCTAGTATATAAAATAATAAAAAATCAACAGACACATACTTACTCCTGACTCCACAATATTTATTCCCTGTCTACCGTGTAAATCCAAAACACTAAGTTGAAATAGTACGATTTGAGAAAACGCGAAAATAATTGTTTTTAAAGTATTTGTTTTTTATTAGATTGCTATTTCATTTAATTATTAAAGTGTTTGGTATAATTTTCAAGGAATTAAAATTATCTAGCCATATGACTTATAAGCCGATGTTATAACAAATAATCGGAATATCGTCAAAAAAGTGTTTTGCCATGTCACAGTCCTTCGGTAATGGTACCATTGTTATGGCAAAATACTATAGGTACGTGATATTACAGTTTTTTGCCTTTTGAAGCATGGATTCTCTATTTCCTAGACGTTAAAAATTATAGCATTATAATGTCTAGAGGGGTCCTAGATGGTCCAATTACGAACTTACATACTTAAAATAAAGTTTCCTTAATACAGTGTATCATTGGTATCAGGAACTATGAGTATCTACCGTAGTCACGTAGCAATACTACGAACGTACCTACTCAGTTACCTACAGTACGTATAATTTCCCTACCTACAATTAGAATAAGATATTCAAAACTAGGATGCAGCCAGAAATCTTGTACTGCGTGCTCGGATCGCGTGACTGGAGGCAATTACATTACCATGCAAGCCCTACCTAAGCTATTTGTTCGTATTTTTTGTCTCTCTCACTCTTTTGTCTTTGTTTTGCGGTGGGGCAAGGGATTGCTGTAGGTGCAAATGGTTATATCGTGTTTTTAAGTCCACCATTTTGTTTTTTTAACGGATGTTCTGTTGAGCTTAAACTGCGAAAAATATGGAAATTAAACGAAACGAGGTTAATTAAATGAAATAGGTAAAGATAGATAGATAAACTCTATATAACTCTGAAATATTAACTATAAAACACATTTTTGCATATTTTGTAAGACATTCGCGGGAACTCCTGTAACTTTTCACCACACTGGTTGTGTCTAACAACGATCACAAGGAGTAGACACTCAAATGACTTTAAACAGAACTAAATTAAACAGGTACCTACCAACTTTTTTAACTAATAAATAAACAATTTGCTAGGAACATATTATAATATACAGAATATCGCTTTAGATTTCATAGGATCTCATTAAAATGACCAATCCTGAACCAAAATAAGGTGTTATTTCGTTATACCTAATCTTATTTTTTTATACTAAACCGTAAACTTACATTTTTTGAACTATTATCTACTTAAATTTCCAAGTTTACAAAACCGAGGATTTTTATTATTTAATAAAAATCCTCGGTTTTGTAAAAAAGTTTCTAGTCAAAGGCATTATAATTATATATTTTTTGGTAATACAAATTACTTTCGACCGCACCATTCCCTTAAATCTACAATTCGTCGACAATTACGCCATGAATCTATTAAGCCCTGTCTGATTATACAGATTTCAAACAAATTTTAACGTGTATTTGCGGAACTACCAACGAAATAGTTAGAAGGTTTTCGACCTCTTTGGAGCAGTGGGCGAAGGCCCGTCTGAGACGAAGAAGGTTGCGGGTTCAAATGTTTTTATGATCTGCAAACATTTGTCATGATGCTTTCTATGTATAACATGTATATATTAAAAAAAAAGTAGTAAAAGTAGTATATCAGTCATGTAGTTCCCATAATACAAGCTTAATTAGGGGTTAGATGATGCTGTGTGAAAAATGTCCAGTATTATTTATTTAATTCGGAACTCTAACATAGCCTGTCTGAGCTTGGGCAATTTATCTCAAGTAGGTAACTACAGATTGCCATTTGACTTGTTACTAAGAAGATAGGTATTTTTATGGCTTCATGTAAATATTTAGGTACCAATGCGTCCGCGCCTACAGCAAAGTCATTCAAGGATCAATCATAAAATTCAATGAAAACAAAAACCCAGGATCTAAGAATTCAGATCGATAGATATGGTACTTAATAACAGTGCAACATAGATTATGTTTTATAATAACATAGTTGTAATATTTATTGGGAAAAATAAATTTATTGCCTGACGTATACTGATTGATCGGTGATGAATCGTGAATTGAGAAAGCTGTGGAGTCGTTGAAAAATATTTATTTTTAAACGATTGTACAATAATTTATAAATGAAATCGTCTTGCACCAATTTTAACACGTGTTAACACGTGCTCAAAACGGTGAATGAAAATTATGTGAGGAAACCGGCATGCCTTACTGTAAATGCAAATTGAAAGGCATGTGACTTCGAAGGATTCCAATAAGCGGTGATGGACTTGCATCCTGTCACGTACAATGCAACAATGAAAAACGCGGAAATGTGCCAAATATAATTATTGGATTTGGATCTGACTACACCCTACTTGGTATCCTAATAAATCTGCGTCCTGAGTATGGATCAGAGGATCTCTATCATGGGGATTACAGTCGTGAGCGTGTTTGTTCATTTGTTTGTTTTTAAATCGTAATTCTAAAACGAGAAAGTCATAGAAAACTACCAAATTTGTGAAAACCGTTCCGAAAATTCCTGCTTTCAAAGTTTATATCTGTCAGTACTTTTAGTTTTGTAAAAAATGCAGTTTTTTGTAAGTTTCTTTATTGGTGTACAATAAAGTATTTTAATTCATTCATCCGCTTTTTTACAAGGATATGCATCTTTGGCTATTTTTTGAATCGTGAAATACGCGTACATAATTATAAGAGGTTGTTTGAAAGAAACAATATTACTAAAGATTAAGATTAAATCATTCAGAAATCAGTGTGTTATTGTTTTTTTAGCGTTGTACTGTACTTGTTACTAAAAGACCAAAGATTTCCCGAAAACTTTTACAAATACCGTCTCCACAGTTTTCCCAATTAATATTTTAATTGATCGATGTTTCCATCAACTTTATTTTTCGACATTTAATGCATAAAGCCCGATGTGTAGATGAGCCATTATGATTTAGTGCCTTAAGCTTAATGCTAACCGATTTTTGATAAAGTTTTGACGTGAAATATTAGGTAATATAAGGCAGGTATCAGAAATGTACCTATCATTATCAACAGGAAGAAGTGCACGGCTGGATATTTGCTTACAGTGAGTACCACGTCCAATAGTATTCAGCCTATCTGTTATTGAAAAACGGTTCTCATCGAATTTTGAGAAACAAAATTTTGAAAATGCTCTTTTAACTTTTCATAGAAATCTGTCATAAAATTTAGGCAAAGACTGAGTAATATAACTAAGTCTTTGCCTATTTTTTTTTAAAATAGTGTGTAATCATTTTATTAGATTCTAAAAAACATGACTTTTGATACAAAATACATAAACGCGCTTCTCAAAATTTTCATTCATTAATTCAGCATTAAGTATTGTATATATAGGAACAGAGAAAAAAGACAAAAAACATCAAAAAATATGAAAACTATTGCATAAAATGTGGCACAAATTATGTCAGTTAAAAATGATACAGCACATTATATTATGTTGTATTTCCAAAAAAGTAATTTAAATTATAAAAACCACCTTTAACTAGTGAACTATATAGTTTATTTTATAAATAATTGTTTTATTTTGTTGTGAAAATTGTTAGTCCATACTGTCACTTATAAAATACTAGCTTCTGCCCACGGCTTCGCCTGCATAGTACCCGGATAAAAATTTGCCTATATGTTATTCTTACTTATAAGCTATATTACTGTAAAGTGTCATCAAAATCCGTTTAGTAGTTTTTGCGTGAAAGAGTAACAAACATACATCCTCACAAACTTTCGCGTTTATAATAGTAATAGGATTGTAGAAAATGCCTTGACGGGCTAAATGACGGGCGTTTTTAATTAAGACTTCACATAACGCCACGGTACGATAACGTTTTCTTCCTAATTTCATAAAAAAATACTATACAGTAATCAGTTTATGATACTTTACTTAAACGCAAGGATTTTCAAAAGGAAAACTTAAGGATATGAAATACAGTAATCAGTTTATGATACTTTACTTAAACGCAAGGATTTTCACAAGGAAAACTTAAGGATTTTTATTAAATAAGTATATTATAATCTATGATAAAAAATATAGAACATTCTAAAATGTCGCAAAATATTAATTTCAACGATGTAACCTTTTTGTCCTTCGATTTTTTTGCATGACAAACATAAGATTTTGCATTCTGTATAGTAATGACAAAATTATGCATCCAACCTTTCGTGTAGGAGGGTTCTTAGAATCACGCATATAACATCATTGGCCATAAACTTGATTTTCAATTGACATTTTGTAGCTTTAGATTCAAGATTAATAAATAAATACGTCGGGTATTTATTTATAAGTCTCATACACAACACACATTCCCTGTGTCGTGGTTTTCAGTAACTACGAGTACCGTAAGACAAAAACAGGCCGGGACTACCATTAAAATATGTAAAAATACACTACTAAAAATACTAGTTCTTTGTACTACTTATGACCCGAAAAACTCAAAACCTCTAGAAGTCATCACTTAAGTACTCACAAAAAATAAGAAATACTTTGACTTGACATATTATAAAAAGGACAGATTATTATTTGATGAGATAGATTATTTTATGCAAATCAAAAGTTCTTCTGTTAAATTAATGCAATAAAGAATTGCATTGATTTGATATGTGGTGAAAGGATTCAGAGCATCGCAGATAATAATTTAATGTTCCTGTTATATTTTATATGAAAATTTGTTTCTTGAGCAAAGTCATAGATTTACCGCGTGGATAATTCATTGTATGCAATATTATAAATAATTATTGCTCGACGGGATTAAGACCTTTTCTATTTGTCAAATCGAAAGTCAGAATCACTAAAATTGTTTTTTTTAAGGAATCCGGCAATGCTTTACATTATAACGCAGCAACCTTGGTTGGTACAATTCCCTCCAAAAGTTTTCGAATTTCGAATAAAAAATAGTAAGAAAAAAATTATCTGAATCTAAACTCAGAAGATGTTTTACCTCACGTTCCAACATGACCGCAGGCTCGCATTTTGAAAGTACTGCGCGCAAAATAATCAGATATTATCCATTTCATGTATAATTGGAACTTTTTGAAACAATCATATTACAATATAACCATTGGACAACCAGTTTAAAAGTCAGTTAAGTTAATTAATAACCAACCTATTATTATTTCAGTCGAGTATGTTCTCGTAGGTACTTATACTAAAAACACAGTAAAATTAAAGGTTTATTTTGATTAGTCTCAATTGGTAGTTCGCTTAAAAATAAGATCTTGCAATGTTTTTTAAACACAAAATAAAATTATCTTCTTTTACACATTTTGGATTTTATGAAACTTGTATTAGCCTTTCGATAGATACCGTAATACCATCATACCTTCTTACATACAATTTAGATACGTTTTTGTATACAATTTAAGTGATGAACGAGCAAACTTCCTACTGGTAAGCGGAAACCATAACCTATGTATCCTTGCGATAGATACCTCTGGTACGTATCCTTGCAACACCAGAGGTATCACTAGCAAGTGGCCGACCCTGAGACATAAAGCTGAAAATTATCATGTGCCTGTCATTTCATCGGCTTTCATACTATTTATTCTTTATTCTACACATAGATAATATAGTCATAAAACTTACATATAGGAAATGTACAAAGGCGAGCTTAGCCCTAACAAGAGTTTTCTTTCAGCAAACCTTTGAGGATACCTTTAAAATCTAAACACAGCGCGTACTACTGCTTGGTGACAGAAATATGTACGGTAGTATATACCAAGATGAGCTCTTTCACCAGGAGTGCGACCAGACTTGGAGCAACTTGGTACAACGTAGTATTGTTTATTGCCTAGAAGTTAAGTAACTAAGATTGAATGTGAAAAAATAGCAGAAAAAATGGTGTTGCAGATGACAATTGGAGATGACAGCCGCATATCATCCGGTAGACCACTCCTACGTGCAGTATTTCGTCTTAAACAAAATTTAAACATAATTAATATGTATGTTTAGTCAAATTTGTATTAACAGTAAAATGTAATATCCCAATATTACTAGTGTTGCAGATGTGAATGGTCCTCATAAATATAAATACATAGATAAAAAAAATACTTTTTTACCATCTGTACAGTAGGTACTTACTTGCACGGTATTTTTCGTAGTCACGATTATAATAATTTTCAAAATTTGTAATTACAGTCCTGCTACCGTATAATAAATAATAACTTTTAGCGACTTTTAAAAACCTATCGAAATATGAAATTAATAAATTCTTGCTAAAGAAAACAACGTTGTTACAACACTTTTGTAAAAAATATTTTGCGAAAAAGTCAGTTTTATACATACTTAAAGATAAATTTCACGATTATCATCATCATCAGCGCCTTGTCCACTGCTGCACGATCTTATGCCATCTCCATCAAATTCCAAAAAAATAAAACATTAATATGAACTATGAACATCTTTAATCTAACTTATCTACCTATGGCATTTTCAGGCCTCATACCACAGAATATACAAAAAAAAACAGTTATTTTGTACATCATAATAATGAATGAATGAATGAAAATACTTTATTGTACACCATAAGAAAAACATATATAAATTTTATAGTTACGACTATACCACGTACGTTACTATCCTCTTAATAGGACCTCTAAACGGTCAACGAAACGTCAGCAGGAGAATAGTAAATAAAGTACGTGGTATAGTCGTAATAATATCCTAAAATTATACCAAACCACGATAATTTAAATTCCAGATATAACTTATCAAAACTAAAACAAAAAACTTAAAGAACAATATGCGGTCTTATCGCGTACAAGCGATCTCTTTCAGACTACTTTTGGGTGTAGAGGATTTAATGCGATAGTATTGGCTGGGGGTAAAAGTGAATAAGTTATAAGTTCAAAAAGAACACGAATCAGAGTTCTTATGAGAATTGTGGGTTTGATTCTCGCTGCAGGACAAATGTTTGCATGTTCTGTATATATTGTTTTCGGGTCTGGGTGTTATGGTACCGTATTAATCCAAAATAGTTATTTGGTTTTTAAGTAAGAGAAATAACAATAATTTATCAACCAAAAAATCAACCTCGGTGGGACTTAATCCGTGACCTTACGCTAAACACACGAATGCTATACCAACTAAGCCACGAGATCGTCATCAATTCTTGGTATGGATCGCCTCGAAGCGCCGAAGCTTCACCTTTTGGAAACTTTGCAGTTATAAAAAACTTTGCTGGAGGTTGCGGGTTCGAGTCAAGGCGAGGTTAAATATTTTTGGGATTATTATAAATTCAACCAAAATAGTTTCATATATGTTTCGGAAGCTGCGTGTAACCCAAGTTTAATGCCTCTTCCACAACCGATAGATTAATTCGATAAATATATGTTCTACCCTACAATTATTTATATCAGTGGCTCCATCTTTATTGAGAGTTTTTAGGTTTTTTGTAGATGGATTAGATTTTTTTTGGGATTTGTAGCCGATGGATTTCTGTACGTTGAAATATGGTTCTTAATCAAAATGATTCATCTAGATATTGTTGAAACAAAAAACAAACACGCTCACGACTGTCTTCCCCATGGTGGACATCCTCAGATACAAACTCAGTGAGTAGATCTTTGAGAATACCAAGTAAGGGGTAGTCAGAGGCACGTCCAAACATTACATTTGGTACATGCCCGCGTTTTGCACGTAGTTAGCATTCCACGTGACAGTTTGCAAGCCCATCGCCGCTTATTGGAACACTAACTGTTGGTACATGCCTTTGAATTTTAACATAAATTTTTAAAGTGGAAAAATCCATTGGTGCACGACCGGGTTCGAACCTCCGGATCAGAAGTCGGGGTGTAACCCACTAGGCCAACACGACCGTTAGAACAAGATAATTTTATTCAAACAAGTATAAGAAGTGTATACAAAAAATACAAATGAAACTAGCAGATCATTGCCAACGATCTAAAGATAGGTCAACTGATCCATTTCACTACCAGACGGAAACGTTCCCAAAAGGCTAGCTGCATTGCAAAACTGAATGCCAATGCTAATTCGTTGACCCAGATAAGAGGCAGCTCTGGTCACACCTGGTCGCTTCGACCACAGTCCCTAAAGATTTTTAGAGCCAGCTTATATTATCCTTATATGTATATAGCTTATATTATATATTTACCCAATTTGTTGTTTGTATGTACAGTCAACAAATGCCTAATCCTACCGTGGAGGCATCTCAGTTGCGTTATCTAGACAAAACATTTTAAAAATATATTGTTTTACTGGAATAAAATAAATGGATATAACAAAAAAAAAGTATTAAGTAATGATGTACATTCATACTGGTATATATCCAAATATATATAGGTTCTTATATATTATATATGCTTAATTTCGTTGACTATTTTGCAATAATCAAGTCTTATAACGATTCAATTCATGCAAAGATGTCCAATCCCGCTTACGACTATACGACTATATCACAACGCCATAGTGTCTTCAACCGCAAAAAGGCATTTGGCATACTGCATCCTGATTTATATCGAAAGACTTGATGGTAGGCCACCAGATTAAATGTTAAGATAAATGAGAAATAGTAAAATGTATGTTTGTATAATAAACCAGTTGCAGTTATTTGAAACAAAGCGCACAAGTGGTATATTCGATGTCGATCCGTTTTTGTAAGTAAAGAAATGATCTTTCGGCAGACACTGGTCTGATTTAGCCCGCGGCGGTAACCACAAGTATAATTACGATTCGAGGCACGGCAGTCAAGCTACCGTGATTAGATGCTACACACGATAGCTCTGGGAAACTAAAAAGTATTAAAAAAAGCACAGATTTACAAACGGTTCGGGTTTTGTACTAAGATAACTTTTTTTTTCATATTAGTTTGGTTCTGTCACGCTCAGGCCCTTTAGACAGCCATTTTCTGTTGGCGTTAACGCCTGCGATTAAGATTGAATTGTATGGAAATGACATTAGTTTTTGAAATGTCATGTGAGTACTAAGTAATTTTTTACGAATTTGCGTTAGCGTGCGTGGAAAAGTAAGCGTGAGGTATTTGTCTAGATCCGATAGTATCTGGACAAATAACACTTTCTGTTGGTGAAATGAAATTAGCTGCTAAGTTTTGCCTTGACAAATTTGCGTTAGCGTGAAAGGAAAAGTAAGCGTGAGGTATTTGTCTAGACATCCAAGTCGGTGAGAACTAGGCCCCTAATTACGCTACCAAAATGTCAAAAAACCATTATCTGGTTTTAGGATGATTAACGCAATAATTAGTCAAAAATATAGTTAGTAAAAATATAGTTATTAAAAATAAAGTTATTAAAAATATAGTTAGTAAAAATATAGTTTCCCGCTTTCAAGTTTTAAAAGTTTTAGAAGTTTCAGGCATTGCCATTGTCTCGTACTCATAGCCATTTTGCTAGTGTACTTAATGGGTAGCATGTTATTTGTTTTTCACTGAAACAGGTTTAAAATGATATATTTTTATCAACTTATTTGTGTGCTCTAAACGATAAAAGAAAACTACAAAAGAAAAAAGGAACCTAGAACTAAAAATTTGAAGATATGTGCCATCAATAAGTGGCGATGGGCTTGCAACCTGTCACGTGGAATGATAACTACTTGAAAAACGCGGGCGTGGGCCAAATGTAATGTATGAACGTGCCGCGACTACGAACGTGTAGGTGTTAAAGCCTACTTGGTGTCCTCAAAGATCTACGCATTGAGTTTGTATCTGAAGATGTCCATTGGGGAAACAGTCGTGTTTTTTTTTTTCATGACTGTAAAGAAGGTTTTTGATAGGTTTAGAAAAGACGTGTTTTATAAAAACCTATCTCACTTTCAAGGGCTTGAATGTTAAAATTCCATTACAAATGTTTTTTTCAAACACGAGCTTTCAAAATCTAACTTTAAAGGGCTTTGAAAGTAATAATTACAGCATAAATGTAATTAAATTATTGGAATGTCTTTACCATAATGAATCCTAAAATGGCCGACGACCACTCCTTACTTGTGGATAATTGACGAAGGGTATGCGTTTGGTTATGACAATGTCAAATGTATAACATTAAAAGATACCTACTATTTTATCCACGAGTTTTGCCTTCGTAATTCAGAGGGGTGGTTTCGGAAAAACCCCTTGTTTTATTCAATAACAGGGCTTTATAGTTTGTGACGAATTGTGATTTGAGCAGGCAAAAGTCAATAGGTTTTTAAACTAAAATAAATAAATAGATAATGTTTTCGCTTTTAGCGATAAGACCGCCCATTGACTTTTTTTATTTTCTGTGTTTTTCTGTTTTGCTTTGGTGGGCAATAAAGAGGTTATATATCTAATGCTGGACATTTTTCACACAGCATCATCTAACCTCAAAGTTAGCAGAGATTGTGTTATGGGAACTACATGAATGATTGATAGATAGGTAGTTTTTTATTCAACACATACAAATACAGTACAGACTAGTACAAATGACAAGAAGGATAAACAATTAAAAAAAACACAGTAGAATACAAAAGTCTATGCTGCAGTGGTAAATATGAGTTTAAAAGGTCCTAGCTCAACTTATTGCTGTTTCTCCAAGGCGAATATTGATATACTAAATACATCTTTTTGTAAATATATATGTACATTATATTATTCATAGAAAACACTGAGACCCGAGACAAATATCTTAACTAAGCGAACGTATATATACGAATGTTAGTTGCTGATTTAGGTGACAGATTTATAATGATATAGATAAATAATGAATGTATTCATCCAATATACATAGTCCCGACCCATACTAGGATTCCCTGTGTCGTGAGTATCAGGAACTACGAGTACCATGCTACCAAACATATACGAACTGTCCCGCAGTGGGAATCGAACCGAAGTCTCTTGCGTTATAAGTCGTATATTTTATGAAATCGTAGAAAACTTGTAAGTAGGAAGATATTTTAATTTACCAAAAGCTACTTTATGTACATACTAGCTATTGCCCACGGCTTCGCCCGCGCCCGCTAAAAGTAGCTTATGTGTTATCATAAGTGTTATTCTGATGTATAAGCTATATTACTGTATAGTGTCATCGAAATCCGATCTCTAGGTTTTGCGTGAAAGAGTAACAAACATCTATAATAGTAATAGTACCTAGAAGGATTGTATTTTTAAGTTCAATATAGGTTTGGCTGAATGCTTTATTTTTAACCGACTTCATAAAGGAAGAGGTTCTATGGACGTATGTATATATTCCGTCAATTGTGGACAAATTTGTTTTTTTTTTGGAATCCTAACTCCTGAGGTGATAACCATTATTACCAAGTCAGAATCTGAGGGAAATCCTCAAAAATTAAAGGCGCGTTTAATGTGTATGTAATTTTTCATAACTTGGTATCTGCGCCTGTAATCATGAAATCCTACAACTTCACATATTTAGTTCCGCTACTCACCGACAGATGGCGCTAGCCGTGCATTGGCGTGCAAATTAACCGGCGTCGACATCAAAATGATTTTAATTGTGTTTAACTGCTGTATAAGTGACTAGCTTGATTCGTTTTACATTTTTTCCTCGAAAGAATTCGCGGCGCGTCGAAATAAATTGTATTGAGTTATTAAACTGTTTGTTTGATATAACTTAGTTAATGGTAACAGTACGTAGAGTTTTTGTAAACGCCATTTTAACATGGACTCTGATTGGTGTTGAATTAGGTTATAAGAATATTTGGCAGTACCTATGACACAAATGACATGTCTATCACCACACTAGTTTATTTCTAAATGTTACGATAACACCTACCTAGGTAATTTGACAGTGGCATCTCACTAAAACCATAAGAATCATTAAAAAAAACTTAGCCTTACTTGTCTTTCACCACATTGGCTCTTTCTAACCATAAGGATTTACCTTACTTTTCATCAGTCACCTCGTCAGAGCAAAAATAATCATCCAAAAATACCTTTTGTTATTTTTGGATTAAATTAGCGGCGATTTGCTTGCAACCTCTCACGTAACTACTTGCAAACGGGCGTGTGCCATACCGAATTTTTGGATGTGCCTCTGACCACCCTCTACTTTTTATACTCAAAGATCTGCTCACTCTTATCCGTCTTTGTATTTTCTTCTAAAAGGCTTGTTCGCGAGGTACCTACCTACAGTTTGTTTGTCCTGGTACACATCCAATGTACCAGGAGCAAAACCTACCTACCTACCTAATTGAGTTTATTAATATTCCAACTCTGTATCTAAAAACCTACTAGACATTTAATACCTTATACCTTTGGAAGAGACTAGCCACTCACAACACAGATATACCTATTGTTTTGTAAAATGATTATCAAAAAGAATAAAAAAAAATTGTCTTTGACTTTGTTGCAAGCGACCATAGATTACCGTAATCGCTTAACAGCAGTTTTCCATTTTAGTAGTATAAAAAAAAGAACCTATCGACTTTAACATTGAGTGACTAACGTAGCGTGGAACTGAATCCTTCCACCACACTATTTTTACCAGCAGCCACTATAAATCCTTTTGATGCAATCATTAAACTAGAACTACTGATACCTAAGATATAAAGATATAACAGGATCTGTCTTTTAATTCCAAATGTGTCAATGCCATCGAATATTGGTTTATGAATCTAAACTCAGTCTGAAAGTTTTGGTTCTACGCTGTTATTGTTGGTATTTTAGAAGACATGTTATTAAAAAAACTTCAAAAATTCTTTATTCTCTAAAAAATTCTCTTAATCTCGCGATTTCTCTCATCTGTGGGTTTTGGTAATTAAAAAAAAACATTTTAAAATACCAAATAACCAGAGCTTAATTAAATAAATAATAATATTAATAGATTTTAAATAAATATAGGGAAATAATAATAAATAATGCTGGACGTTTTTCACACAGCATCATTTAGCCCCAAACTAAGCAGAGCTTGTGTTATGGAAACTACATGACTGATATACTACTTTTATATTTTTGTAAATAAAAAAGAAAGAAAGATACTTTATACATAGAAAACACCAAGACCCGTTACAAATATATTTCATTTTATATTTTTGCACACCCAGGATGACTGGTAGAAAATGCTTTAGCATTAAATCCTAGCACTACATTGTTTGTGGAGAAATATAAAAAAATATATTTGCAGATCATACACACATTTGTAGCGATTCTATCTTTTCCATAAAGAAAAGATAGAAGCGGACCAACTCTGCTTAAAATTTTATCTAGCATTTCAGTATTTAGCCTGAAGGTAGGCAGAAATTGTTCTCCCACCCATTAGATCCTAGGATCTAATTAGACTCAAATCTAGGTCCTCAATACATCCGCCCAAGACTAGGTTATGCTGTTTTTGCTTGGAACATCAAAAGAGTCATACATCGGCAAGGTGCTTTGATGCCATAGAGTTGTGAACAGATGGGCAGATGGGGTGAAAATTATTGCCTACACTCATCATCATCATCTATATAATAATAACTGTCTGTGCCACGGCCGTCCTTGGCCCCCTAGCCCACCGCTTCGAATCTCCCACCCGCGCTATTACTTCTATTTCTTGGCTCGGTGACAGTTGTTATAAATTAGCTGCGTGTTTCCGCTGAATATGACCCGAAAAAAAAGGAAAAAGAGTCCTTCAGATCAGGCAAAAAGGTCCTGTGTGAAAACCAGTACTAACACGATGCTGCATTAAGCTGAGACAGACAACTCATCTTTTATCAATAGGCCAATAGGTCCTTTACTAGTATTTTAACATCTGTTTGTGTTTTTGGGTTCAAATTAATAAATGTTCTTCCATTGTTTCTTTCAGGCAACGCATTAACAATGTCCCTGGTAATATAGATGTCAATAATGGTAACTGCTTTCCATAAGGTTGGCCTTATGACTGTGTTTCTCGTCATAAAATAAAATAAGCTCCAGTCTCCATTTGAATGAATGAATGAATGAATGAAAATACTTTATTGTAAACCTTATGATATAAACAAAATAAACAAGAACGCATTATGATAAAGGTAAAATGGGTGGTATTATCGCTTAAAAACGATCTCTTCCAGACAACCTTTGAATGGAGAGGATTATATGTGATTTTGAAGTGGCCGGAGGTGTCTTTTATAATTTGTATATTCCTTGCAGCTACTGTGGTGGTCATAGGTTTAAATACTTGTAGGTACAATTCCACACAAATCTGCCACATCTAGCTTTACAACTCTGTGCCCGCCACTTCCGAGATATGCAAGCGTTGCTGCGCTCGCGCAAGTTTTTCTGCTCCTTCTCGCTCGAACGCGCTCCGTCTCTCTCTGACCAAACGAGCCGCACTGGTTTTTGCCAGGACAAGGCCTGCGAAGTTTTTCACGTTCTGTAGGTAGTTACCTGTTTTGTATCAAACGTTGACCGATGGAAGTCACTCAAATGGGTTTTCAATTTTTAATGGACGGAGGTACTTGCGCTTTAGACGTGTTCGAATGATCTGATCTTTACTTCTGGTTGCTCTTGTACTCGTAGTTCCTGATACACATGACACAGGGGATCCTAGTGTTTAAGTTTTTTGTACAACTTAATCGGTTAACAAGCATACGGCCTGTCTGTTGGTAAGCGGTTACAAAAACCTATGGACGCTTGCAACATCAGATAGGTCCGTGATACCTATCTGGTATAGTTGTCGACCCTGAAAGTCAAAGTTCTAAATTCATTTATTAATTAAAATCACAAGGATCACTTTGAAACGTCGGTTTTATCTACTGCCTGTTCCGCGATCATTAAAAAGAAGGCTGGCTATTCTTTTTAATGATCCTTTTACAAAACAACGAGTTGGAGCATTTTATATCCCAAGAGTTTTTATCATGATAAAACTATTCACCACCGGCATCACCGGCATCCATACCCCTGAATCCTGAACACAGTAATGCGAGCATTACTGGTTTAAAGAAGAAAAAAATATACATTATAAAAATGCCTTCACCACACTGATTCTCTGCCCTTTTTGGCACTGACCTAACGTGGGCTAACCATAAACAAACCCGTAACATGAAATGAACTAAATGAAACTGAAACTAGATTAATGTAGAGCTGTAGGAAATCGTATGTATTCATTACCGAGGTAACGGATACATCGTCTGAATCGAAGTACCGAAACGTTACTCAAAAAATCATTTCGTTTCTCGTATTTAATACAAAGTACGAACAAGGACATACTGTACGCGATGCGACTCGATGTCATGAATCATACTAGTCATTGATTGTAACAAAAACGTATGAATGGTGCTGTTATGGACATAATTTGAGGCAATAAATATTATTCTATTCTATTCTATTCTATTCTATTCTATTCTATTCTATTCTATTCTATTCTATTCTATTCTATTCTATTCTATTCTATTCTATTCTATTCTATTCTATTCTATTCTAAAAGTGACGTATAATATCGTACGTATCTTATCTAGTCATCCTTGCTTCTTTTCATTTCCATGTAGTTGTTTGTGTTTATTCATGTCCTTGGGTACATGCCCGCGTTTTGCAAGTTAGCATACCACGTGACAGGTTGCAAGTCCATCGCCGGAACCTATCACGTGTATTTATATGAATAGTATTAAACTTACCTGTTATATTTTTATGGTTACAACTGAAAATCAGCGTTGGGTGTAAACAAATACAACACATGCTGAGCTGAACACCAATTTGGCACAGACTATATCCAATAGCCATATTAGGCACATGAACCAAAGATCCATTTTATTGTGTTTGTTTTAGATTCAGGTACCTACCTCTACTTGTCAGCCTTTGTATAACTTTTACCTGTATAATTGTTTGTGACAAATAAACGTTCTTTTCTATTCTATTCTATTTATATAGTAACGTAAGATAGTAACGAGTGCTGATTTAGTAACGAATACGTAAGGGTACACAATTTCTCGTTACTTTTAAACAGCTGTAGATCGGTGTATGATTAGAGCAATCGTAATTCATTGTTTTCAATGATCTAGAGGATGTCTGATGCTGATTAACTTTAAAATATAACACACGATAGTGTCTCGTAATACTATTTGACAACAATTTACTGTAAACAATTGACAAAAACCACCAGATTTATTTCCCAAAATTGTAAACCCCCCATTGAATTGAATTTTGCATTACGTATTCAGAGTGAAGTTTTTTCTCATTAAAATCAAAAAGGTCGTATAGAAAAGTCGACTTCACGTAAATATCATATCAAGCTTAAATTAGGCAACAAACTGTGCTATCTAAACCATTCCGCAAATCGTGTTTATCAGACAACAAGATTCTTTGTATTTTTATGAATATGATATTTATGTTTTTCCAACTGCAGTAAACTAAACCGCTATTAAAAAAAAACATTGTAAGTATCATTATAGTTTTTATACTCACTACCAAATTACTTCTTGTATTGTTTTTATGAATATGATATTTATGACGTATGTTTTACCTACAGCAATAAAGTACCCGTTTTTAAAAAAAAAACATTGTAAATATCATTATAGTTTTTATACTCACTACCAAATTACTTCTTGTGCTCTGTTATCGAGATACATTGTAGTTTAGCATTGACATTCAGCGTGGCAATGCGACCAGTATTTTGGGAACACTTCCGTCTGGTAGTGATCTGGATCAGTTGAGCTATCTATAGGTCGCTTCCAACGGTCTTTAGTTAACTAGCTGTTTCATTTGTATTTTCTGTATGTACCTACTTTCATATTTTTTTTTGTTTGTACAAAAAAATACATATTATACTATATCTATCTACACTGAAATAAATCTGAAGAATTGGTATTTTGTTTGAACGCGCTAATCACTGGACTACCAGACAAATTAGAAAAAAATATTTTTGCATTCGGTAGCCCAATTCTTGAGGAAGGTTATTTAACATTGACGGTTATAGATTTTTAAAATCTCGCTACGATACTAAGGAACCGAGCAAAAGAAGTTATAGCGCGGGCGATGCGACGCGGTTGGTCGGTCGTGGCACAGCTTGTATTATGATATCTTCAAAGCACTGCTAAAACCTCACACGCATGTTACACAACAAAAGGGCATCTTTCACACCACAATGTTCACTAATGAAATCAAGCGATCGAGCCGCTGGGGCGAAAGACGTCACGGGGCGTTATTTAGGGGTGGTTATATTTGCTCGGTGAGGCGGACGCGTTGACATCTTACGGAGTGGGGGTAACATCAGGATGTGGGTTCTATTCTCGCACATAGAATTCAACAAATATTATAAGTATCAAAGATTGTCTGTTTAGATGTTTGAATATTTGTTGCTATTATATAATATATTTATCATACTACTTATTATAAATGCGAAAGTTTGTGAGGATGGATGTTTGTAACTCGTTCACGGAAAAACTACTGAACAGATTTTGAACTTTACAGTAATATAGGTTATATATCAGAATAACACACAGGCTACTTTTATCCACGTGCCACGCGGGCGAAGCCGTGTGCAGAGGCTAGTATAGTATATTTGTATAATATCCGTAATGGCTGGTCCAGATCCTTCTAAAATAGTAAATGTCAAAGTTTCGATGTTTTGATGTTGTTGTAATCTAAGTAACATCTAGATTACAATAGGCCTGTCACGGCCGTAGTGCAAAAAAAGAAAAAAAAACGGTTGGACCGATTTAGATGACGTTTGGTACAAGTTCTCTATAGTCCGTGACTATAATGAATAGGGTACTTTTAATCCTGCTACCACGCGGGCGAAGCAGTGGGCAGAGGCTAGTAGAATATAATATAAAAGAAGTATTTTATTTGACAACAAGAAAGCACAGATACAAAATAAATAAAATAGACTATCGATAGGTAAGATTTTAAAAATAACACAGAGACGGAATAGGAAGATTTTTTGGTAGTTATAAAACAATTTAGCAACGCAGAAGGTTACGGGTTCGATTCCCGCTGCGGGACATATGTTTGTCTCGGGTCTGGGTGTTTTCTATGTATAATATATTTTTATTTACAAAAGTATATAAGTAGTATATCAGTCATTTAGTTCCTATAATATAAACTCTGCTTAGTTTGGGGCTTGATGATTATGTGTGAAAAAAAAATTACCAGCATTAATTCAATTATGTGTAATACAAGTCGATTAAATTTATGCATTTTAAACAGCATCGAACCTTTGCATTTAACTTTAACAGCTCCAATGATAAGCTTGACTGGTGGCTGTTGAAAAACTGTCACGAAAACATGCCTAAGTTTCTGCTTAGGCTTTTTGGCGCAAGAGGCGTGGGTTCGATTCCCGCTGCGGGACAAACGTTTGTATGTTCTGCAGACATTTTATTTCGTGTCAGGGTTTTGTGATACAGTAGGTACTTGAATTTAGGTACCTACCGAGTACCAGTACCGTGATCACACAACACCCGGACCGGGAATCGAACCAGCACCTCTTACGTTTAGCCGCAACAACGAGGTTATTTCGAACCAATTAGATATTTAGTGGCAAAATATTTATTTTAACGTTCCCACAAAACTCGTCCATCGGTAAACTTTCACACCCTCCAAATTAAAAACCACCCCCGAGACATACAATAGAATCATCCACATTCACAAATGAGATCATTGATGCAACGGCTAAACTGATTTTGATAGAGTTTTCACATCTATCGGGATGGAACGGCACGTGGCTGGATTAAGGATTTTGTATCAACAATTATAGGGAGTGCATGTCCGTTCGTCGTGGCATTATTACACGTGATCGTTTTGACGACCTATGTGGCGCAGTGGACGAAGTCCCGTCTGAGACTCAGTAGGTTGCGGGTTCGATTCACGCCGCGGGACAAATGTGTGTATGATCTGAAAATATTAGTCTCGGGTCTGCGTGATTTATATAAACGTAATAATATAATATGTATGTACCTATTTAAAAAAAAAGTATATCATTATAGTTCCAATAACACAAGCGCTGCATATTTTGGGACTAGATGATGCTGTGTGTAAAATGTCCATCATTTTTTTTTTATTATTTAATTAAACTGTTATGGTAAATTCATTCAGGCATAGGTTAATAGCATAGCCACATTAACTCCAAAAGGGACAATCATTGCATAGTCAAAGGATAAGCACGTGGCCACACCAGGGGAGATCATTTAACAGTCAAAATATTGTCCGAGCGCAGTGGGGGCTATCTAATCTCATTGTAATAGTTCGCTCTGGAATAAGAAAAAAAAATCGGATATGGCAATCATGGCTTAGTGTCAAAAAACAAGTCACTTAGGAAAAATCAATAGGAAAAGCTATAACAGTCCTTCTTGCAAAAATGTATATTGATATAAATTATATTTTTGTCTTATCTGTGTTCCAGATATATATTACAATGTAGTCTTAAATTACTAGACAACTATCTTTAGACATATCGATTTTATATCGAACCTAACTTTAAGAAGTTCGTTTTATCTTACAGACAATTCATTTTAATTTTATCATTGATATAAAAAAATATATATTTAAAACTTTATAAAATGTGCTTAAATATTTATTTCCTTTTAACAGTACTTATTTTTTTTAAATGTAATTCTGTGCTCAGAACGTTAAATCTGTTTTTTGTAGTTCTTTAATTTTTTATAACGGTTAAAAGGTTTCAAAGACTATTTTGCTATTACTAAATATAATAAACTAGATTTTAGCCCCAGAGTTCATCGAAAAAAAAACCTGTATATGTCAGTAGATACAAAACAGCCCGAAATACCATTTTTATAGATCCAGCCAAAAGCTTGTGTAAAACCAGTTTTCTTATCGATGGAAAACACGTTTTTAATGTGTCCTCCACCGAGATAGGGTTCTTTGTATCTTTTAGAAATATAATATTTATAAAGTTTTTATACCTTTAAAGTTTAAAAATCCACATCTTTGTCTCTAACCAGCGATTCCTTAACTAATTAAACCATAGACAATGTCGTGTTTCCATTCTTCTGACATCCATGTTCCTAGTTTGATAAATTTACGCGAATGAGCGCGCGGCGTGCGAATTTGAATAAAGAATATGTTTGTTAATTTAAACACTTATGTAGAACATTCAAATTCAATAGGTCCCAAAAATTACAGAATAGCAGGAATTGATCCGGCATGCCCAAGAACCAAAAACTCGAAGGCATGTTTTCAAATGGTTTTCTATGATAGACCTGACCTACCTACTATAAAAAATAATAAAATATAGGTCGCTCCTTAATCATTTCGCAGTAACAAAACTTGATATTTACACAATAATTACTTGAGGAAATAATCAAAATCAATCAAAGGCAGATCATGGTTAAATAAACTTTTCTCGATAAATTTTTGTTTTAAAATTGTCTCATCCAAAATCCGTTTTATGTCCATGCTTTTAACTTTTGTGTGATTCCGTAGGTAATCACGATAGTTAGGTTAACGGAAAAGGATTTATGATTTAGTCAATATTCTACCTGTTTAAGATATTCTTCTAGAATATTTTATTTATGTTTTCGGCTCATACTTGAATCCGTCTCTCTCGCACTGCGCGTATTTTTGCAAAGAGTGAGAGTGATGCATTTTCAATTCACCTAGTAATGTACCACGAAATAAAATGAACGAAGACGCTGCTTATAATTTTTAAACCAAGTAAATGCACATTTATCTTTGAAATGTCATAACTGACCAACCTTCATGACCTCTCAACTCTACATTTACACTAGCTCTGTCAGCTCTACAAAAACTGGTCGTTCGAATCATAATAAATTGTAAAACGTCCAATCACACACGACTAGAATTCTAAATTTGAATCGACCAATTAGATTGCATAATTGTTCGTCGACAATACGATTTGAAATTGGAAGTATTTGTCAAAATGTATCGAGTCGGAATAATTGTATGGAATTAGTAGGTTTTAATAACTAAACTGAGTCTAGTTAGTATGGTATATTATCTGTTATTAAGTTTATAGTAAGAATTCAGTTCTAGCGATTTTATAATGTAGGAAAGGTTTGTAAAATTTACTAATAAATTAAAGAAACGGGCGAGACGCCGGAGGTGCGGGTTTGATTCCCGCCGCAGGACAAATGTTTTCATGTTCTGCAAGTATTTATTCCTGGTCTGGGTCTTGTGATACCATGGTGTTGGTAGTTCCTGATTCCCACGACTCAGGTGATCCTAGTGTGGGGTCCGGACTCCGTATGCTAATCACTACTTAAGGTAGTCTTATTCACAATTTTGTAATCGTTCAAAATGACAGCATTAAATATTGCATTTAGCATCTCTTTCCAACGAAGTTCTTACATTTTAGAATATAATTACAACTATACCACGTACTTTACTATTCTCCTGCTGACGTTTCGTTGATCGTTTAGAGGTCCTTCCTCATGCACTGAAAAAAAGAAATAACCGAACTATTTCGGTTATTTTAGAAATAGCCGAATTTTGTTTAGCCATAACCAAGGTTTATTTGAAATGACAAAACTGGTTTCCTTAATAGGCACCAAACTGGTTTTGATATTTTTAGTTCGGTTTATTGCAATCAAACTTTTTGTTGTACTATACCGAACTTTTTCAAACAAACCGATTCGATTACCTGTTACCTACCATTTTTACGCAACGTAACAAAACCTTCCGACAATGTGAAGCCAAATTGTCTTTGACTATATGTTGCAAAAGTAATATTTACCGTTAGACTCTTACCATTGTCTAAGTGTTACTTAACAAAACTAGCTATTTTAAACATTCGTTCTGTAAAAATAGCTTAATTTGTTTTATTTTACATGGTCAATGTAGACAATGTACAACTTTACAAAACTTTTGTTATGATTAGCTATGCAAACTACTATCAGTTACAAAAAAAAAAATACCATGTAATGAAACGTATTTGTTTATATGTAGCCGGACGAGAGCTGAATCATAGGTGAATTAGTAGTACTAAACCCCTAACCCGTTCAAACCTGTCTTCTCGTTTTTTCTGTTCGAGTTCGCGGAATCTATTTGTGCTTTTCTTTTTTGTAATTTCTGATTTTGATAAGTAGGGAATTGTTTGCGGACTCGGGACTAACTGTTATTTTATTGTGACTCTAGTGTCTTATGTATGTAAAACTATTGAAAGACGTTCGAAAAGTGATGGATGATCAACCGCTCCAACCAGATCGGCCAGATCCTCTGGAAAATTACCTAAAGCAATGACGACTAGAAATCTACATTTCTACGTTCAAAGGTAAGTTCATTACTGGCTCCGTTATAATATAGTTGTATTATATTGCGTACTAGACTGCATGCATGGTGTAGTTGGATGCAGCTCGAGTAGTGGAAACGTTAAGTGCAAGCTGCAGGTTGCATACAGGTGATTTTGAACATGAGACAAAAATAGGAAGTTTTTTATGCAAGTTACATGCGAGCACGTCATGTCAATTACATGTCTCCCGCTCATGTCCAGCAGTGGACTTATATAGGCTGATGATGATAATGATATTCGCGCGCACTTAGCGGCCAGTGGTAAAACTTTTATTTACGAAACTAAACTAAAGTTTGATTGGTTTCTTTTTTAAGGGTTCCGCAACCACCATAATTTACCACTAGTTTCAATATTTTGAAAAAACTTACTTGTGGGCTAAGTTATTTAAAGTGCCTTTTAAGATACAATAGGGATGATTTTTAATTTTGTATGTTTTTCAGATGTCTGAGGGCCTGCATCCAATGCTGACGGATAGTGTTTTTAGTTTTATATTTGACCCCGCACAACCAGATCAAGCATTAATATCTCTTGATGATACAGCACCCATCGTGCAGGACACTCCCAATCCATATGTCGATCATAGCGATCACCAAAATACATTTAAAAAATAGCTGTAGTTTTGTAAATAAACATGGTAAATTAAAGAAATATAATTGAAAGTTTATTGTAGATGCCAATTAAGATAATCAATAATTATGTTGGGTTATTAAATATTAAGTTAAGGTCGGATTAAGCAGCAAACATGAAGATCAGACATATTTTGTATCCATTATTCATAATACCTTCTTAATAAATGTGTTATTATCAGTATAAATACATGTATTATTATAGTTACCACCTAATACTGTCTCCACCACATTACTTACCTTAAACAGTATTTTTTTCTTTAAATTGCAATTACATTTCTTAAATTGTAATGTAGCATTAATATGTTACTGTTTATCTGTTTAAAATTAGTAATCAATTTGTTAGCTACTCGGATATGTTAGATATTAATTAATAGTTTAGCTATAAGTAATTAGATTTTTTGTTTGTGTTATATGTAGCATGGGGTGAAAATGTCAAGGTAAACGCGCACTACCCGCTGGAGCCGTAGGAGGCGCAGGAGTTTTCGTTATAGATTTGACAGCTGAATAGCGTTTCTCAAAATGCTAACGGCTCAAAATCTTTAAAGAAATTCCTTCGTTTACTGCGGCTTCGGGAAGTAAGCGTTTATCTTGAATGACGTTTTCACCCCATTTTATGCAACATATAACAAAAAAAATTTACTAATTATAGCTTAACTATTAATTTATATCTAACACAACTGATAGGTACTATAAAGTAAACTAAAATAGTTGAAAATAACAAATTAGTTTTGCAACAAATAACAAAAGTAATTATCTGATTATAGAATAACTGTTAATCAATATCTGACTTAACTATTAGGCTATACACAGTAAAAGAGACTAGTAAAAAATAACACGATGTATTTGTTAGTATTAGTCAAAGCGTAAGGGAAGGTCAGCAAAACAAATCAACTTAATCAACTGAGAAGTTTGACAACACAAAACGAAATCGTTGAGTTACGTTTAACAACTATTTGGTTATAATTTACAAACTTGGTTCAGCTAGCAGAGAGAATTTAAGCTACGGAAATTAGCAAAACATAACCAGAATGGATTGATTATACACTACATTAATCCTGTAACTAAACTGTGTTTTGTTATGCATTACCTTAGTTCGGCTGTCACTTTTTTTGTGTAACTGGTAGACAAAGTTTTGGTTACATTTAACGAAACATTTTTTTCAGTGTGAGCACCGTCGACGACCACGCTCTACAGACACTATTATTCTATTATTGGTATTATTCTAAAATGATACCTAAACATGATAATTTAAATTCCAAGTTCTTACATTTTAAATAGCGTTTCTTTCACCGTTATATTGACAGATATCTGGAAAGTGACGAATTTCCAAGAATTCTGTAAAAAAAACACGGAATGGTAGAAGGTACAGTAGTAAATTCATAAGGGTTACATTCTTCCCAAAGAGCCACAGAATTAATAGATCATTTCGTCAAATACCAAACTCATTTGAATGAAAAGCACTATTTTCCAAAAATAATGAACTGATAGTTACGAGTAAATCCAAGAAATGAACGTAAAGACAACGTTTTCTTGAAAAATATATAAAACTACTTTTCAACGGTTTCCCAGAACGGGACTGTGTCCATTTTACGATTAAAAAAAACACTTTTCGATGTCAATAAATAAAATATAAAGTATTACAGCGCCCTCTAGTGACTTGTGGCTATAAATCCTATTAAAGAAACATCCTTGAAGGGTGTTTTCATACATTTAATCCCTTTATGACGTAGACAACAGAAAAATGAATGTGTCATTGTGTATAGTTTTCATTATAGATAAAAAAATATTTAAGTCTTTATTCATAGAAATTACAAGGATCATATAGAAACGACAGATTAAAAACTACGTGAATTTTAATTTTTATGTAAATTTTCGCCGATTCCTCACGCGCTACATAACCTAGAAGAATTAGGCAATAAACTCTGTTTGTTTTTTTTATTATCGTTCATTCAGCTATAGTTTGGTGTCAGCGTCACCAACTGGTATAAAAATTGTTTTTTTTCCTAGAATCACTTATAGAAAATACTTTAGCATTACGTACATAGTTCATGCAATAGTATTAAAATAAAAGTGTGTAGTTTAACGCTTTTTTACGCACCTAAAATTATAAAACATAATTCCATTACACCTCCTTGCTCCATCATCAGACCCTCGTTACCAAGCCCACTCTATCGGACGAATCAAAACCCCAAACTCATAGTAGCCACTGAAGAGTTCCACTATCCACCTCCTGGCTCCATCATCAGATCAGCTCCAAGATACCAAATTATAGTTTTTTCATCTGATCTACATATACATACATAGTTTCATTTCGATACGACAATTAGAAGTAGGTTAAAATTGACTTCCAAGATTTGATAACATTGTTTGTTTGTTATTTAATTAGTTACAAAGAAAGCTAATAACGTGTTATAAAATCGTGGATGACAATGGAAACAGACACTAGTCAATGGCCAACCATTTTGAATAATTGGAAATGAATCGATTGGACGACATGTCATCGATGGCCTAAGTGGCGCGGCGAGCAGGTATCGCGCTGACACGCTAGTGCCGTTTCGATTCCCGCTCGGGACGAATGTTTGCAACTGAAGATAAAAGTAGTGGAGCTCTTTGTGAAAGAGCTCTGCCTACCACCATACCTATTTCTGCCGCCAAGCAGTAATGCTCGCATTGCTGTGTTCCGGTTTGAAGGGTATGGATGCCGGTGAAATTACAGGTACATACTTTTCACCCGTCATGTCTCAGGGTGTAGCAAGCGTCCATAGGTTACGGTGACCGCTTATCAACAGGTTAGCCGTATGCTTGTTTGCCATTTTAGTTGTATAAAAAAAAGTTCTTGGTCTGGGAGTTGTGGTACTACGGTACTTGTAGTTCCTGATACCCATGACACAGGGATTCCTGGAGTAGAGATAGGACTATGTATTTGTATATTGAGTGTTTATTAATCGGATTATATTTTCCAATACAAAATAACAATTTCATAGGTAAAGGCCTTACATCGAGGTCCTTGCTCAAAAACAGCGGTATTATACTTAGGCATTAAATAGTAACTTAACTGTATAATCAAATAAATACAGCTAAAATAAATCTACTCGAAATAAATCAATTCTATATTCTCGATAATATTATTTTTGTGATAAGGAAGTATGATTACAAATTTTGCCGAGAATTGAAATTATTACGCTTTTGCGGTTTAAAAGAATTGCTTTATCCAACCCTTAATCGAACATCCCCAATCATGAGACCGGATTTTTTCCGTAACTTTTGACCGAAATGACATGGCGGACTTGTTTTTTTTTCTAAATTATACCTCACCCAAGCTCTCGCACTGTATAATTTGGAACTATAATAATTTGTGTTTTTGTTTGTTTGTACCGCACGTAATTATGCCTGTCTTTGGTCGCCCGTCGCCAGTTTTTTTTTCTATCCGATGTTTTTTATTTTGCCGTTTCTTTTGATAACCGTATAAATAAATATATATACAAAAAGCAGATAGTCCTGACTACACAATTGGAATCAATGTGTCAGGTACTACCATTGCTGTAAGACCATAACATTTGTTCCGCAGCGGGAATCGAATCCGCACCTCTTGCATCGTATCATAATAGGAGTATTTATTTAATCGGATGCAAACTAATTTTATAAAAACATCAAGCAACATTAAATATTAGTAGATGCCCTCCGTGGCGCGGCGGGTTCGAATCCCGCTACGTGACAAATGCTATATTTTCTGCAAATATTTGTCATCAGATATATGGTATTTGGTCTTGTGATGCCACGGTACTCGTAGTTTCTGATACCCACGATACAGGAAATCCTAATGTACCCAACATTAGGATCTACCTACCTATGCAACTGTTTTTTTTGTTAAGACTGAAGACGCAAGTAATTCATCCTCAAAAGCCTGTAGAAATCCGCCGCTGTACACAGACTCCCTCAAAGAGTTATGGCGAACGGTCTTAGGCTACCTCCATCTTACTACATCTCGCAAAATTACGATGTCATTAGTATTTTGAGTCGCCATTCTACACTTTCTAAGCTAAGAATAATGATTAACTAGAAAGTCGCTACCAAATGGAGTCACATTCAGACTTCTTATGTTAGTCATTCTGTCTGTCTGTATTTCAGCATTATGACACATGTGACTGTGCCAGTTAAGTATATAAAAAAAAACTTTATTTAAGCTTGTTTACCTTAGTTTGAAAAGTGTAGAAAGGTAACCCAATGGACCAACGACATCGTAACTGTTGCGGGAATTTTGTGGATAAAAGGAGCCTAAGACCGTTCGTCATAACACTCTTTGAGGGCTCGTAAGCCACCGCATATCATCGCTTCTGGTAGTCTATCTTTCTACTACAAGTAGTACACCAAAAATGTAGGAAACTATGAGCGAACTAACAAAATTTCGCAAGTATGGCGGCGCATTGTTTTCAGTTTTACTTCGCCTCGTTCGTTTGAATGGTACGTGGCTTCTGGATAATCTATATTTTACGGTAAGTTCTTTTTATATTTTGAATCCCTGACGATTATATCCAGCATCGATTGAAGCGCCCCCTAGTAACTTGTAGTAATATAACCTAAGAACCATCCTCGAAGATATTCAAATCGATTGCAAAATCCGCATTACAATCTGATAAGACATTTCGCAGATAAATTGTAACAGACAATTTTAAGTAGTTTCATTATTTGGTGTGGCTGTCAAAATGAGTCGTTTGCCATCTTTGTGTATTTAGGTAGCCTGGTCCGCTACAGATAAAAAAGATAACGTCTCATATCTAGAGAGCATTTTCAAAACGTAATTCTTCGTTGTAGCATGTATATTTTTTTCTTAAATAATTAGCTCTAAGCCAGGAACGGCCTGGCACATGTCGATCGATATTCGCGACAGATGTTGTAATTAAGTGTGGCGGTGACATTAAAAAATATAAGGCCATGGGCTTGGTGGTGAGATGAGCGAACTTGCCTCATTTGCCGCGACGTCGAAAACGAAGGTGACATTTTATATAGCGCCATCTCTTTCCAGCTCTAGGTACTAAAATCGTGAAAGAGTTATTTACTACCTTATTTTATGGAGACCTTGGCTTAAAATACGATGTTGCCTTACAAAATAAATACACTCATGCATTACCATGTTGAATATTTTAAGATTTATATAAGATATTTGGATTTTAAGGAATATCGTAGTAAAATAAGTTGTTTTTTAATGTCAAAATCACATTATGATATTGACAATGATTTAGCTGATGACTTTTGTATGTACTCGTTTCTATTTTATTCTTTAGAATTAACTATGCACCTTTAATGAATTTTGTTAATAATAATAACCTCACTACCTTATAAATGTTAAAATTACTTTTCCAAGTGTAGGTACAATAATCCTACTATGCGAAAAATTGTGAGGATCGATGTTTGTTACTCTTTCACGCTAAAACTACTGAACGTATTTTGATTAAACTTTATCTTTATAGCTTTATAGCATCAGAATAACACATAGGCTACTTTTGACCTGGATACCACGCGGGCAAATGGAATAAAATATATTGAAACAGGGCGAACCCGCTTGTCCACTCTATACTAAACACTACCTTATCCGCTACCGCTTATATTTCCGCGACCACAACACAGAACATAAAAAATAACAGTAAAACAATGCTGCAATGAACACAATAAACCCTTGTGTTGGAACAAAGGAAGCAGAGTTGATTGCAGGGTGCTTACCACCTCAACGATGCTCCAACAATTTATAGGAACGCATTTCTGCAACAAATGTCACTAGATTTATTGAATACTAGCCTCTGTCTACGACTTTGCTCGCATGGTACCCGGATAAAAAGTAGCATATATCTTATTCTGATGTATAAGCTATATTACTGTAAAGTTTCATCAAAATCCGTTCAGTAGTTTTTGCGTGAAAGAGTAACAAACATACATCCATCGTCACAAACTTTCGCGTTTATAATTTAGTTTTATTTAGGTTATAGTATGATGGGGTAGGACTAGCAGTGCCACAGCTGCCCTCGGCCCCCGATCCACCGCTTCGCATCTTCTTCCCGCACTATAACTTCTTTTGCTCGGCTCCTGAGGGTCGTAGCGTGATGTTAAATAGCCTATAACCTTTCTCAAGGATTAAGCTGTCAAATGAAAAAGTTTTTTTCAAATCCGATTGGTATTTCCAGAGTTTGGCGCGTTCAAAAAAATCTTAAGTTTTATTATAAGTATATATTTTGCTTAGGATCACCAGAATAGCTTAGACAGTGCTCCGATTTTCGATCCTGAGGTCATGGGTTCAAACCCGGTTGAGCACCAATGGTTTTTACACTAAAATTATGTGCGCACTAACACGATGAAGAAAAACACCGTGAGGAAATCGGCATGCCTTAGAACAAAAATTCGAAGGCCATCAGTAAGTGTTCCAATAAGCGGTGATGGGCTTGCAACCTGTCACGTGGAATGCTAACTTCAAAATGCAGAAATGTGACAAATGTAATGTTTGGACCTGGTTCTGTCTACCTCCTACTTGGTACCCTAAAAGATCTAAAGATCGAAGAATTATAATTATAATAATGCTGGTCATTTTCACACAGCATCATCTAGCCCTAAACTAAGCAGAGCTTGTATTATGGGAACTACATAACTGATAGATTAGTTATATACTTTTTTGTAAGTAAATATATACATAGAAAACACCCAGACCCGTGACAAATATTTGTAGATCATACATTGGGCAAGAATCGAACCCGCAATCTTCTGTGTCTCAAGCTATCTTCCGCCCACTGTGCCATAGAGGTCTTCAAAACCTTTGAAATACATTCTTGAACGTTTTTTTTTATTTTTCTTCAGTTTCATATTTCTATTGATGTAAAATAAATGTTTTAAGCAATAGTTTAAGCCTGAAATATTCTCTCGCACGCTTTATGATTGCGATTATATCGATTATTATAGATTATCTATGGCGATAAACTTCAATCGATTCTTGCACTCATTGAAGAAAAATACAATAAGACTTCAAATAGGGTCGCATTTAAGGCGAGACGATAATCGTCCTTCATGCGGATATCGTGTAGGCCAGAGACAATAGGTTTTATTTATTAAAATCACAAGGACCATGGAAGCGCAATCATAAAATTTATGATAAATATTAAAATAAAAGGAATTCCTTAAATGTCACCCATTTTATCATATCAATTAATACATGAAATGTTCATTTTCTAATTTATCAAACATATCTGAATATTTATTATAAATTTTAAGATGATATTAGATTTTTCAAAATCTAGATGGAAGCGCCATCTTAAAATTTATAATGTTCAAAATCTAGATTAAGAACTCATGTTCACTTGAGAGTTCCAGATTAAGAACAAGATTATGTATATTTTGACATACCAATGTTATGTAACTATAACGAAATAGTTAAATAAATAAATATCAACATAAACACCCTACAGACACATCAATCCTTAATCGTTCTGATCTCACTAGAATTTGTCGTGGGTATCAGAAACTACGAGTACCATGGTACCATAATACCCAAACTAGGAACAAATATCTACAGAGCGTGCTAATATTTGTCCAGCAGCGGCAATCGAATCTGCACCTCTTGCGTCAAAGCCGTGGTCTCGCCGGCCGCACCATCGAGGCACTTATATCATTGAGAAGAATGTAGATAGTCCAAGATCGTTCGTCGTGGCACTCTGTAGGGAGGCATACTAATGTGCCAGCAGATGAATTTTACAGGCCGTTGTTTATAAAATAGCAAGTCACGTCTATAGAAAAACTAAAAAATTCGTGCAAATAAAACACTTCCATAGATAAAACGTTTTACTCAATCCAGCGAAATAACGGCTTGCTCTACATTCAGCTCTCCATTTTGTATACATGTACTTATTTCTTATTTCACGTCACGACACGACTTTTACTGTAGCCTTTACAACACGACTATTTTTGTTTTACAATATGTGAGTATCAAGAGTCTACGCCTGTTGAAGTAAAGTGGAAAGGGAAAATTAGTTTTTCGTCAGATAAAAAAAAAGAATCCTAGTATGATATGTTTTTGTTATTTACAAAACAAATACGAAGTAAATGGCCTTTTTACTAAGATTTAATATGGATGCAAATGAATAAGCTAGAGCTAGTAGGTATAATCAACAAGACTGTATCCTTATCAACGAATTTCCCCTGATTTTCATGATAAAGAATCACCTATAATATTTGTACATGTTTATTTTTAGTTTTCTAGCATACTATAGTATTTTACACAACATTGTGTTAGTTAGTAAACCACTTGAAAGCCTATCGTCGCTCATTGGAACACTCACCGATGCCACATACCTTAAATGTTTTGAAAACAAACGCTTCTCCATTTATTAAGGATGATAATTTTTGTTTTTCGAGAGGCAGAATTCAAGATGCAACACCGATGTGTTGCATCCATCTTTACGATTAAAGATGGATCGAAAATTGAAATAACTTTTACGAAACGCGAGCATGTGCCGAATATATTGACTGGATTAGCCTCTCAGTATCACCTTTGTATTCTCTGGTTTGATGCCATCATGGGGATTTATTAATATAGTTTAAGTCGTGAGAATTTTAATATTGTACTCACTCTTCTATGAGAGAAAGTCGTTTACTGTAAACGTCTTTATTGATTTTCTGTGACAACGAGTTGAAATGAAAGCTTTTAGTTACATTATGGGGCAAAAACGGAGTTGACATAAAAATATTAACGGTTTTTTTCCTTTAACAATAATAACAACTTTCAAGTTTTGTTAACATATATATACAATTATGAATACGTAGCTAAGTACATACAAAAATACATATGAAACAACTAATCAACTTACAATCTAAAGACCGTTGTAAACGATCTATAGATAGGTCAACTGATCCGGATCACAACCAAAATGCAGGCTGCGTTGCTAAGCTGAATGGCAATGCTAGTGCGTTAATCCAGAAAAAAACAGCCTTATGGTTAGTCACCCTGAAATAATGATAATTGAGAAAAAAGCCCCAGAGCCTTAACCACAAAAGGCTTAAATAAGTAAATATCTTAATAATTCGTTTTGTGGACTTGATTTTGGTTTTATAAATCTATACTAATATTATAAAGAGGTAAATTTTGTAAGTTTGAATGTAGGAGGTATCTGATTTCGACATTATTTTTCCAATATTAAGAATGGACTTTCAGGGTGGAAAAAGGCTGTATATTATTTCGTTAAAATAAAAGTTTCGTGGAGACCAATTTTGCAACGTAAGTCGACTAAAGAACGGTAGAGCGAATGCTTTTCTTACGAACTCTGCCTTAACGGTACGAGCCTATGAAGAGTATTCATATACTACTTTTTATCCTGGTACCACGCGGGTGAAGCCATCGGCAGAAGCTAGTTTCGTATAAAATAATATATAAAAATCAGACTTAATAATCTCAAACTAATCTTATGTTAGTCATACAAGGGTGAATAAGTCTGTTTGCACTATACTTTGACAGATCCTAAGTTGAGGCCTATTGACAAGTATCTATTGAAAAACTATGTCAATAAATCATGTATAAGTATTTGCTTAGGTTTTTTTTGACTTTAAAGCAGAGGGATGTATGTCCTAGAGTGCTTAATTTCTTAAGAAGGTAAGATCGAATTGTAGGTTAGATTTAAATGGCAAATGATGATTAAATAAAATGTTGACAAGCAAAGACAGTTCTGCAGATATTTGATCCGAGTCTAGGTATTGTGTTACCACAGTACTCATAGTTTCTGAAACCCACGATACAGGGAATACCTGATACCTAGTGTGGGGTCAGAACTTTGTGTGTGACTGTTAAATAATTATTTGGATGTGTCTTTAACTTTCCTCTACAGATCTGTATATGGTGTATTGGGCATATAGGAATACAGTTCTAAGCATGTTTTTTTATGTATTTAATTTATTGCTACACTAGCTACTGCTCACGGCATTGTCCGCGTGGTACCCGGATAAAAAATAGCTGATGACGTTGATTCGTAAGAAACGCATTCGCTCGACCGTTTATTCGTCGACTTTCGTTGTATAATTAGTCCAACGAAAATCCTTTTTATTTTAACAGGATAACAATTATATAGTCTATGCTCACCCTGAAAGTACATTCTAATTTCGGAGTTTACCCCATACATACAAACTTACAAACGTTACCTCTCTATAATATTAGTCCCTACATCACATATAAATTTCGTCTCTACGATAAAACAGATCATTTTGTAAACTTCTCCCTAAAAACTTTGTAAAAATGACACAAGTAGACATAAATCATTAATTCCACCCCAAGTACAACGCCCCCCGTTGCTATGGCGACCGCCTTAGCTACTGTTATGTATACTGTGGACGAAGGCGGTACGCAAATGAAGTGGGGATGCACAGGGAAGGTTTAAGGTTTTCAATATGGAAATTTTCTTTTACCAACTACATATGATTTTCGTTTTTGATATATGTACTCTATGATAGATAATTAATATAAAAATGTATGGTTGTTTGTCTGTTAGCATAAATCTTAACTCTTTAAAATGCGTTATTTTGCAATCGATTCAAAGTCAAAGTCGATAGGTTTCTATTCATTGAAATTACTTAAATCATATATTAGAAAAGTCAGCTTAAAAACAGCAGTGAATTTGAAAGTGAATTTACTCTGATTCTAGAAGGCAAGCCTAGAAAGATCAGGCAAAAACTCTGCTTGTTTTTTTTTTCGATTGAAATGCGGTTTGCAATCGATTTGTATACATCAATGGTTCTTAGATAGATAGACAGATTAACTCTCTATTGCGTACCAAAGAAAAATACAAAAACAGGAATTCATACACATACAAGGACAATGAGCGGTCTTATGGCTAAAAGTACCTACTACAGTCTATCGCGGTACCTATCACGGTAGGTATATAATATGTTACCGATAATATGTTATTCGATATATCCTTTCCAGATATATTTATATCCAGACAACGATCGATCTCTTTGGATAGTCAGGATCATATCTTAGATACGTTTTATAGCCATAAGTTACGAGAGGTCGCTGCAATATTCATGTTTAAAATACACGTAGATGTTTTAATTTTTTTCAAACATTAACTTGTTCTTGAGATTAATATTAGCTTCTGCCCACGATTTCGCCCGGATAAAAAGCAGCCTATGTGTTATTCTAGTCTTCGAATACTAGTTCAGTATTTCTTTAAGTGAGCGGCTGAGACACAAATGACGCGGGTTCGAAGAAGGTTTTAAGCTTGTTTCGCAAAAAAATAAAAAAGTTACACGCTTATGACAGACATCCTCAGATTCATATTCACTACGCAGTTCTGTTAGGATACCAGGGGGTAGTCAGAGATACGTTCAAACATTACATTTGGCAAATACCCGCGTTTTACAAGTAGGTAGTTATAATTCGTGACAGGTTGTAAGCCTATCGCCGCTTCTTGGAACACTAAACGATGGCACTATTCCCTGTCTACATTTAGGTATGTTCGTCACGGCATAATTGATTAAATGTGGTTTAAAATCGATTTGTATAATAAATAATTCTGGACATTTTTCACAGCATCATCTAGCCCCAAAGTAAGCAGAGCTTACTTTACTTGTGTTATGGGAACTATATGACTGATACCTATATTAACTTAAACTTACAAATTATATATTTTTTGTAAATACAAAAAAATACTTATTATACATAGAAAACACCCAGATCACGACACAAATAGTTGTAAATGCAAACATTTGTCCCGCGGCGGGAAACGAACCCGCAACCTTCTGCGTGTCCGACGGGCCTTCGCCCACTACGCAAAGAAGGTTGTATGACTTCAAGGATAGTTATTGGAAATGCATTGCTACAAGTTATTATAGGGCAATACAATAGACAACAGAGTTTTCATATATTATAATAATAATGATTTATTTAGCCAAATTGTAGTATTTCACGTGGAATGCTTACTACTTGCAAAACGCGGGCATGTACCACATTTAATGTTTGGACGTGCCTCTGACTACCCCCTACTTGGTATCCTCAAAGATCTACTCACTGAGTATGTATCTGAGGATGTCCACCATGAGGAAAACAGTCGTGAGCGTGTTTTTTTTTTGTAGTATTTCTCCAATATCCCTGTCTCCCGGAGAAACATGAGCAATAGATAAAATGTATAAATTTATTTTAAATTAAATTATATTTGGGTATAGGTATTATATAGTAATATTTAATTTGTATTTTATGTTTATTCTCCGGCAATAAAACCATTCTTTCAAATCTTTCTTTTCTTTCAAATAATTCTCTCCATCCTAAGGTTGTCTGGAAAAATCGCTTTCAGCGATAAGACCGCCCATTGTGAGTTTCTTTTGTTTTTTGTTCTTTTATTATGTTTCTGTGTTTTGTACTGTAAATTGGTGTTTTGCACAATAAAGAGTTTATCTATCTATGGTAAGAAGGTGGCTACATTTTTTTTTAAAATTTCTCATATTACCTATTGATAACTAGGTACCCGGATAAAAAGAAGCCGATGAAAAGTAGCTCTTACTTAAGGTAGCTTTCGTAATAAAACGCATTCGCATAACCGTTTTTACGTCGACTTACATTGCAAAACTTCTAAAAAAGTTTGTATACAATATAAATGTATTGAACTATTTAAGTTTATATAAGTACCAGGTTAGAAAATTAATCTTTATTTTTATATCGAAGCTATCTGCTACTGATATTGGGAGAGGACGGAAGATCAGCGCGCTACTTACCTACACCAGGTCTGCGGCGCTTTATGCTGACTCCTATACCAATTTGTAGCTACTTACATCATCAGCAGTATAACCTTAGTTATATACCTTATTAATAATTAGTTGCAAATAAATGATTTATCTATCTGATCTTTATCTTATCTATCTATGAAAATTGGACTCCACGGAAAGATCCTTTTATTTTAACGGGATCTTATACAGCCTATGACCCTGAAGGTCCATTCTAAATATTGTAGAAAGATTTTTTGAAATCGAATTCATCAAAAATTTCAAATTAAACTTACCTCTTCATAGTACGAGATACATTTGATATAGTGGCATTTGCGATCTACCCTCTCATAGCCCTTCAAGTTTTGAAGAACTAAATTGGTTGCTGAATTGGAGTGATAGTCACAAAGGACCAAACCTTTATTGACCAACTGGCATTTGATTTTTAAAGATGTTATTTAATATTGTTTTAGAAATATTATACATATTTTGGAAACAGTTATTTTTGTTTTGTCGAAAATCTGACGCCGTACAACGTAATAGACGAGACCAATTAAAATTTTGCCCCCTTAACTGTAAAAAAACGTTGCTGCGTATAAGTTTCTTTGCAATTTTGGCGACCTCTGTGGCACAGTGGGCGAAGGCCCGCCTGAGACGCAGAAGGTTGCGGGTTCGATTCCCGCCGCGAGACATTTGTTTGTAATGTTTGTCGGGTCTGTGTGTTTTCTATGTATAATATGTATGTATTAACAAAAAAGTATATAAGTAGTATATCAATCATGTGGTTCCCATAACACAAGCTCTGCTTTCTTTGGGGCTAGATGATGCTGTGTGAAAAATGTCCAGCATTATTTATTTTGCAATAAATAAACTTTTAATTTACTTTACTTGAGTAGTAGGTATAAGTTGTAACTTTGAGTGATAGAGTGAGTAGCGTGTTAAGAGAGCAGTGTGGAGTGAATGAAGATTTAGAAACGAGAATTGAGAAAGGTATGTTGAGATGGTTTGGGCATATAGAAAGAATAAAAAGAATATTAACAAAACAAGTATACAAGGCGAGCGTGAATAAGATAGTTTAAAGGGGAAGGCCTCGGCGAACGTACTCTGACCAAATTGGAGATGTCCTGGAGAAAGGCCAAGTCAGGAGTACTCTAAACCGATGAGCTTATATGAAGAACGTGATAAGGATGAATGAAGGAAAAAGATTATGCCAGGATCGTAGCTAGCGGTAATCCGTGGTATATGCCTACTGTTCCGGGTGTTCTGTTCTAGGCGTGAATTGTATATATGCATTTAGGGTTTTGTTTATTAAACGAGCTTGAAACGGTGAAGGAAAACATCGTGATGAAACCGGCCATAGAACTATAAATAATATCATGTGGAAAACTAGTTTCTTACAAAACGCGAGTATATGCCAAATGTGATGTTTGGACGTATCTCTGACTACCCCCTACTTGGTATTTTCACAGCTCTTCGTACTGAGTATGGATCTTAGGATCTCCATCATGGGGAATATAGTCGTGAGCGTGTTTGTCTGTAATTATCTGAAATCACAAACGGCGAATAGACACGTTATGTGTGAACAAACTTTGAAAATGAAATGAAAATTGAATGGTTTCTCAAACTGTGCTGCTATAGATAAAAAAGAAAATCTCGAAAGTTTGATGTTATATTACCTAATGAGTTTTAATAAAAAACATGGAATAGTAGTCTTTGCTAGTCTTGTGACAAGGGCAAAAAGAACCAGTGTGGTAAACGACTTTTGTGCGCATCATAAAGGCTTTTGTCATGGACAATTTTACAAACAAATTTATGTAAATTTTTTTCTAACATTGTTTAATATATGCAGTTTCTTATATAATAAGTACTTACCAAAAACAAGATTAATATTTTTTAACTATAATCACATGTTTTAAATAAAGAATACCCAAATTTCGTATTCAGAAAAGTTTTCCTTGCAAAACATATTCGAATTTCGAATACAGAACTTCTGCCTGTAAAATACAATATCATAACAAAATAAATCCTTGGTTACGAGTATCTATCATATTTCATCATCTCTCTTTATCCCTCGCTCTGCTACCTTTTACTTTAAAAAGAGACAGATAATTTCTATCATTCACCACTTATAGAAGCTCATAATGATATGCAATACGACCCTTGTATTTCTATCCAACTCACACATTACCATTCTCGCAAAGTGCGAAGACGACGGGTATAGTTTTAAGTTTCGATTTCAAATTACATTACGGAACGTCCATAATACGCAGACCCTTCATCATTCATAGAAATTCTATTTTTAAAGTACGTTTTGAGCGTTGTATATCGTGCAGGGTTCTTTTTAATTTGGTGGTTACTCCACGGCAATTTTTCATGGCGCTTGAAGTGAAAAATGGAGGGAAAACTTTATTTATAGTCTGTAGACATCCGGGACTGTAAATGAGGTTTTAATGGACGTAGTAGGTATGTTTGTTTTGGTGTGAAATAGATTTTGTGATTTGGGGTCAGAAGTCACGTAATAAAATAAAATGTGATCGTGTTTTTCAATTGTGGAGTTCTTACTCGCAACTTTAAAACCAGGGCTTTAAATTTATGACGCGACAGGCGACGTTCGGACTACCACCTACTTACTTTGAAGTCGAAACTTTGGTTTATCTAGATCTAAAACTAGTTTTTAAGTAGGTAGTACCTACTAGTTTTTGAGTTATCTGAATTTGGGTTGTTTTATCTTTTATTGAGTTTGAAAATCGTGTTCTCCGATGTCTATCTCTAGGAACCTACAATAAGAAATAAAACCAACCCAAATTTAGATATAAATACAGCTTTGAATTTCAGCTGAGGAGGCTATGGCTGAAATCATATAGATATACATTTGTGAAAAACATTTTTTAAACTCAGTTCTACTACTTATTTGATTACTTTAATGGCAGAAGTTACGTAGGTATTTGTAGAAGACAAAAACAAAAAACGAATTGCGTAACATTTTGATACCTACATCTTTATAAAAGCCTAAAAAGCCACAATCATCTCCCTCACGTCTTCACCCCGCCGCGTCTCACGGCCGACTGCACACGCACAATACAAAATTGATTCGCGAATTTGTAACTACCCTCTTTTCGGGCAATTTCACCCGACTACAGGCAAATTGGTCCTTTGTACAAGACAATTTTATCGCTCAAACTAGTGGAAATATTATGGTTATTATGCCTATAGTAAAGTTGCCTCTCTTTTTATGAAAAATACTAGCGAGTGCCCGGCATGGATTCAATACAACAGTTCTACTAAATCATCTATTGTAGCGACCCCTAGTGACTTTTGGCGATAAAACATATATCATATCTTAAAATCAGTCTTGATAACAAAAAACGGCATTATAATCCGTAAAGCCATTTCGGAATGCATACAAAAAAGAAACATTGGTATTGAATGTGGTCACGATATCGTCGATTATTGGCCGGCTGATTTCACCGGCCTTAAAACACAGCAATATGAGCATTACTACTTAAAGAAAAGAAAGATTTAAGTTTGATCGTCTGGTTCGTCAAAAAGCTAAAAGAAGGACTTAAGCAGTAACTTGTTATGTCTTCAACGTGTCACGGAACATCAACTTAGGAGTTGTCAAACACATAGGCCCCTTTTTTTCAAAAATTGGTTTGATTGGTTCAGAGTCATGAAAAATGCATGTTCGATTCGTACTACGGGATAGTTTTCGAATTCATAAATAAAAGGAAATACAAAAAAAAATCAAACAAACACGCTCACGACTGTCTTCCCCATGGTGGACATCCTCAGATACATACTCAGTGGGTAGATCTTTGAGGATACCAAGTAGGGGCTAGTCAGAGGCACGTCCAAACATTATATTAGGTAAATGCCCGCGTTATGCAAGTAGTAAGCATTCCACGTGAAAAGGAAATGTAGACTGAAAAAATTACAATTAAGACCCAAAAGATATCACAGCAGATATAATTTATTATAATAATATTTGTAGTTCATGCAAACATTTGCCTTGTAGCGGGAGTTGAACCGGCACCATGTCAAAATCAGTCAACGAATCGGCAGGAAACAAAATCGTAGAAAAAACTTCAAAGTCAACAACAGAAAAATCGATTTGATTATATAAGAATATAGATTGTCAAATTTGACAGGCACAATGACATAAGGGAGTATCCCTTCCCAAAAAAACACACCCCTATTTACATTAACCGGAACCAAAAATGACTATATTTTTTTCAAAACCGCAGGTCTACGTGTGGCGCCTACGCAGACGAAATTTGAATTTGAAATTGGAACGTAATGGCGTCTGGCGGCATCCATTAAAAATAGATCATAGATGATCAGAATTTTGAGTAATTTTATATCGTTTAATGCTTGACTTCATTGTAATCTGAAAGGCTAGATTTATCCAAAATAATTACTGCATCTGATCCTCATTTGTTTTTAATAAATACATAAGTACCATAGATATTTTGTAATAGCAAGTAGAGCAGAGGTAGAAGAATGTCCATTTATAAAATATAATCTTACGTAAAGTTGGTATCTCGCACTGTGTTCCGCTTTGAAGGACTCTTTTCAATGTTGTCTATGGCTCTCTGGTGATACCTACAGGTGTCAATAGGCGACGGTAACCGCTGTCCCATTATTTAAAAGGTTAACGCATGTTTATCTTCAAGTAACATAAACGAAATGAAAAAGTTCCTATTATGGTCCTGAAAGCTGATAAAAACTTGATAAAAAACTTGTACTACAAAGTCAAATTGTGACAGAGAGCTAGTAAAAAATACAATGTAACAAATTTTACAAGATAACTTTTAACAGAAAAACTTACTTTCAACCACTTTCGCGGTGCTATTCAGTTTATCACTCCGAAGATACTTGATTTGAATCACCACGAAATTGTTATGGGACCACCATTGAGGTATCCTCTTTTAAAATAATAATAGTTTAAATCGGTTCATAAACAAAGAAGTTATGCTCGAACATCCTTAAAAATATATAAACAATACAGTAAAATTGAGGAACCTCCAAATTTTTTGGAAGTTGGTTAAACTTGGTTGGTTTTTATTGAAAGGAAATGAAAAAAAAACATTTTTTTTCATTTAATACTTATCTATCACTATTTTAAGTCCTGCAAAATAGATCGAATTTTGAATTCAATCAAAAAGTTTTCGTAGTTTAAAAAGTTTAATGGTAAGTTTACATCTTTTTTTAATGAAAAATAAAGAAACACGTTCCAAATTTAAGGCTCGACCATAATATTGTCCAACATTATTAAAGACCAAACTGTTATCTAACATAACATAGTTTGTTGTCTAGACTCTACTTATTTGCATAATGACAGGAAAATATAACTTATGAATAATAAATAACACACTTTACGAATATTATAAACGTTAGTGGCGTCTAATATTATTATAAAGATGTTATGATAGGTTGCTTGTCGATCTTAGTTATAACCACATATAGTCATTGCCTGTTGCTTGAAGAGGTAGTTAGTGTACATAGATTTAGTATTTTTTTTTTATGTTATTTGGCGGAAAACAGGCATCAGCTGCGGATAATAAACGGACACCGTAGCCCTGCGTTGCCTGCTCTAGAGAAAAAAAATAAATGTCTCATGGGCCTGTCACTTCACTGGCACCCCCTTCAAACCGGAACACAGCAATGCGACCATTACTGCTCGGTGCCAGAAATTAATACGATGGTAGATCAGACTAACTCATTCACAATATAACTCTTAACTAATACTTTTATTCTGACATTTTGCTATAAGCTAAATTGCTTTAATTAAATTGAAATATATGTCCCAGAAAACCTGATCTAGCGGGACTCGAACCTGTTGCCAATCGGCATTACGTTGGCCAATTCCGCCACGATTCGAGAGACGCTGAGTCTGAAATTATTGGGCACTCTCTATTCATCTAAGCTCTGACGGATTCTATTTACAGGTGTCTCGTTCAGAAACATTGATTTAAACAAATGACGTAATGCGTAACCAATACTTAAAAAAAAAAAATTAAACGATAAATGGAGAACTTAACTTTAATGTAAAATTTTTTGGGACACACTAAAATGATGCAAATCGCAAATGACACAAAAAAAATACTTTAATTTTCAAAAGCACTTCTCTATCACAGCTTTCAATTCAGCTTCCAATTCACCAAGCCATCCTTCATCAGAGGGCACGATAAACTGTCCAAACATATCACAGGATTCCTTACACCACCGGGACTCCCAAAGACTTTACTTGAATACTGCATTTAAATATTCACTTTACATCACTAAAATCTTTGTTTTATTTATCATTTTTTTTAAATCGTAATATAAACAACCCTATATAAAGGCTAAGAAAAGGTCTAAACTTGGTACATACGGGCGTGAAAATCACTTCACGATATGCTGTTTGACGTCTGATACACTACGTTTTCTGATGCAAATAAACACTGATTCTGATGAAAATAAACACTGTTTTCGTGATGTCTGCTCACCACCAGTGACTGCAGAGTAATGATATGACAGCCGATGTGCGGTTTTAAGCCAATTACAAGCAATTTGTAGTTTATATGTAATTTGTAGTTTATATGTAATTTGGGGTCAATTCGAAATTGCTGTTATTTTGTTTGAAAGAGCAATGGTTAGTGCTCATCTTAAAAACCTTCCAATAAAAGTATAAATAAATAAATAAATTATAATACATTTATACAAGGAGTTATATACAAAAATACAGATAACATAGCTATCATAAGACCGTTGAAAACGATCTATAGATAGCTCAATTGATTCATAATAAATGTAGGAAAAATAATGCTGGATACTTTTCACACAGCATCATCTAGCCCCAAACTAAACAGAGCTTGTGTTATGGGAACTAAATATCTGATAAACAACTTAGGTATATATATTTTTTTGTAAATACGTACATATATTATTATACATAGAAAACACCCAGACCCCAGACAAATATTTGCAGAAACATTTGTACCGCGGCGGGAATCGAACCCGCAACCTTCGTCGGGCTTTCGCCCACTCCGCTACAGAGGAGTTCAATAATAAAAACTCATCAATCAATCATTGGATCATTTCGTTAGTTAAATTTTCCTAACCTAGAGTTGGACAAACATACGAGAAGAGTGTTAAAATATGAATGTGGATATAAATAAAAGCAGAGGTAGGTCAAAGAAAAGATAGTATAGATTCTGTCAAAGATGACATGGTTAAGAAAGAATTGAGTACTGAGATGAAGGATTTAACAACATTGGATCTACCAACAGTCCACTTTTCAGAGGTTGTATAACTGTAGAATCAACTGCCCCGTAATCCAAGAACGCCAAAAAATTCTCAACTTGAGGTCACTCCATAAAGCTTACAGAGATTCCAGAAATATTTTGTTCTTCTAGGCGGAGTTAGGTCATCTAGCTAAGCTTCTATGTATAATGTACCAGCTTTGAGCATGTGTAAAAGGCCAGATACATTCCATGACGTCATTCAAAACGGCATCCTTCTTAGACCTTTAAAACCTCATTATAAATTCCCATACAAAATGTATTTCTACAGGACAGATGGGTATCGATTATGGTGGGTATCTTATCTTAAATTACGATTCTAGTTTTGGGAACTGGAATTAACATAATGATAAGCTTAGTGGCGTAGAGTAGCTAGATTCAGAGGCACACGATCTTTTTATGAATATAAGCATACCTAAATATTTAGAAAAGGAATACCAAATTTTTTGAACTTAAATTTTGTACTAACTTATATATTTTTTTAACTTTCATGATTATTAATAAATACTTATCTGCCAAACTGGACCACATTTGTAATATCTAGTACGGCTTTATTTAAAAAATAACTTACAAATAAACCTCTACGTAGATCTGTAAGACACCAAGCCTTCATGGATCTATGAAGGTACCTACTGTCTATGGATCTGAGGATGTCCAGCATTGGGTTTGAAGTCGTAGGCGTCCTCTCATTTGTCATTGTCAAATCATAAACTATAAGTCATACTTAAAAGTATTATTATAAAGTGTGAACGCAGCGAAACCTTATTAAGGCAAAAACATTAAGGGCGAAGCGAGCTACTTATCAAGGTATAAAATAAAGGATGAGTGAAATGAGCTTCACCGACTCACAGTGTAAAAAGAAACCTCCAGAAACGTAGAATATAAAATATATGAGTTTTAAATGGAATATGACATTCCAATAGCAGAATGCTCCGAATTTATATTCTGAATTTATTCAGAAAATCCTTCCTTAATGCACTCATAGCCGATCTCGACAACCTCGGTGGCGTGGCGGACGAATAGCCAGCTGTTTATTTATTTATTTATATATATAGCCACCAAAAGGAACCGCAGAATCCTTAAGCTCAGTCAGTTTATCAAGAAACAATTTTAGTTGGAAGATGAAAATGTTTTCTCTGTCCACTCACTACTCTACATATTCCGTTCATCCTTACTCATGTCAACACTGATCTATATACTATACATATATAGCACACATGCACACAAAATATACATCACCCTAATTATATTCAACTTGATATTATGGTCATGTATAAAATTATTGATATTAACAATTTGATTTTGGTTGAACATGTTTTAATCATTTATAGGGTAAAGACTTTAATGTAGTGATAGATAAGATATTTTAGGGCGTGGAAAACAATACAATGGATTGATTCTTAGTAAAGCAATATTTCTCTTGAGTTTTGTATAAGAAAAAAGTATTTAGGGTCTTGTGTATAAAGCCTTCGTAGCCTTGTAGACGGTACCCCGACTTACTATCCAGAGGTCGTCGGTTCGTACCCGGTCGTGCACCAATAGACTTTTTCACGTGATGTATTTATATGCGCAGTAACACGATGAAGGAAAACATCGACATGTTCTAAAACCAGAAATTTTAAGGCATGTGCCATCGGTCAGTGTTCCAATAAGCGGCGATGAGCTTGCAACCTGTCACGTGGAATGTTAACTAATTGCAAAATGAGGGTATGTGTCTGAGTAGGTCGTGCCTCTGACTATCCCATAGTTGGTATCATCAAAGATTTACGCAGTCATTATGTATCTGAAGAAGAGAGTATGTATCATTGGGAATAGAGTCGTGAGCGTTTTTATTCAACTACCAGTTAAATTTATCTTATCTTTTGTCTTTCTTTATAGGCATCCCATGAAGCGTGCCACGACCAACGGCTTAGATCGTAGATCAATTATGGATCTACACAAAATGAGGTTATTTTTATAATTTAATATTTTTATAATTTATTTTTATTTTTATATAATTAAATGTTAGTTAAAAATATATATTTCCGTGGAGAAAACAGAATATATTATATCTGTAAGGTTATGTTATCGTTTATGTAGTGGACAAAAAGCCTAATATTTTCGGTAAAATCTCATATAAAATTATAATCGAACGCTCTTCCTTAAGTAGTATGGGAAAATTCTTCACAAAGAGTGTTTTGTTTTGTGAACATTTTAGTCAGGTGATTTTATTCAGACATTATTCTTGGGGCTACATAACGGAAACGGATGTCTCGAGAAATAGCAATGCTAATAACTTTATTTTAGAAATTAAGTAGGTACGGTGAATTTAATCGTTTTCATTCGTTTCTGCCCACGGCTTCGCCCGCACGGTAGGTATCAGGATAAAAGTACCATATTTGCTATTCCAGGTCATAATATGGATTCATAATTTCATCTAATTTGATTCAGCCGCTACTGAGTTTTTGTTAACAGTTTATATAAGTGTGTTTTAATTATAAATCACTACTTAAATTAGTGCATTGAACTCGTCACCGACCAATTCCTATCTAGTTGTGTGCCGCCAATGGTTTTTTTTAAGGATTGTGTATTAAGGTACTTTGCTATATGTAGGTAGGTATATCTTCTGTTATTTTTATAAGGTTTGCGTATTAAAATGTAACCTCTAGATCGGAAGTCTTTGTTCTTTCCACTAGGCCAATACTACACCGGGGTAATATAGAAAGATATAATTTTTCTTTCTTTCTTCATGAAATTTCTTCAGATTTCTAAAGCCCATGGGATTCGTGAAATCCTCTGCTAATTGAAGATAGTATTTTTTTTTTATTCAATGTAATAAACTTACCTACTTAGGTATCAAAAATTAACTTAGAGATTAATTAAAAGGAGGGAAAAACTGATAAGGTACCGGACTTAAAATAAGTACCTCTGTATAATTATTATGTACCAAATGGATAATATGAGAACCTATCCGTCCAAAACCCATCCGCGAACAAATTTATCGATTTATCAGCGCCATCTACCGGTGAGTAGCATCCCACCGCGTCACGCCGCGGCAGTTTCCCGAACTAATCGCGTCGTCAATCAAAATGGCCGTAATTGGAACAATTTGCCTTAAATTAAATAGATTTATTGATGTTAACAAGCTATTACGTATTATTTGTGCGGTTACTGTGTATTTAACACGCTAAATACTACACTTTTGTCGCGGGAGCCGTTTTAGTTCAATTAAAAGTAATTTAAGCTGTGATAAAACGTAATTTGCTATCTATGCTATTAAAACTTCTATGTAACATATCAAATACCTAGTAGGTAGGTATTAACTTCTGATGTTGTTTAGATTATTTGTGTATTTCTTGTATTTATTGGGCAAAATGTGCAATGCACACGGCTAAAAAGGTTTTAATTGCGTAGGTAGGTATTATTGGTGAAAACTTAATCTGAAATGCTTGATTTTCACACTTTTCTTTAATAATAGGTGTGGGTAGATACTACCTTTAAATGTATATTTTCTCCGGTGATATAGGCCAGTGTACCAGGTTATATTCTAGTTTGTTTTTACCTTAGAAATGCACAATGGGTGGTCTTATCGCTCATAGCGACCTATCATATTTACCTGAGTATATTTAAACGTTAATAAAAATTACGATGGAAACAGTAAAAGTCAATTAAACTATCTACCTAATATCAAACTGGGAAATTATGACTGTTTTCTACTTGTAGTAACAGGTAGAAAACAGAGTTCAAGTCACCGACCGCGACCGCAGGCAGGGTACCCAAAAGGCTGGCGGCATTACCTCGTTGAATAGCAATGCTCATAATTCTAACCGAAGGTAAGCATTTTTTATCATCAGCTTTTGGTCTCGTCCAAACGCCATTATAAGACAAAATAGTAAATTTCTGTGAAACTTTAAAACTCTGTTTGATTTTCTTTTATATACATTATTTTTTGATTTCAAATTGTATTAAATAATATAGACAAGTAGTCAAGTCACATATTTCTTAACTACCTACACTTTGCTATGATTAAGTATTTGAGAATAGTGGTAACAATTAGCAATTTCAAAAAAGGTCAAGTGAAACCAAACCTAGGTGACCTAGAGATGGAAATAATTTTGGCCAATTATTCTTACCTAAGGTACCTAAATATTTTTTAAATGTTCCACGGCGTCCAACGTTTAGACTGCCCTATGGCTGCCCTATGCATACCAGCATATTATACATCTGCAATTTGTCTATTTTTCTGTATTTTGATTGTCGGTTTTTTGCAATAGATTTTTGCAACATCAACGATGTTTTTTAATCTTACAGACGCCGATGCAGTATGACCGACTATAGCCTACCCTAAAAGGGTTAATAAAAAAAAAGGTTTTTATCGCAATAACTCACTAGGAGGCGCTGTAATACACGTTAGAAAACACGTGAAGGTTTTAAAATGTTGTAAAAACAACTTGTCATGAAACTAGTTACCCACTTTCAAGCATGCACTGAGGTTTACTTCAACGAAACGAAGTTCTTTCAAACGTTTTGGTAAAATAATAGTATACTTAGGAACAAGTCGTTCAAATATTGTAGGTACCTTACATTTATATTGTACAGAGTGGTTGTGAAAGGAATGTGCACGAATCGAAATGTCACGGGACAGGGCTCCAGAGATGAACTCAAGGACTAAAGAGCGTATATCAAGTACTTAAGAGCGTTTATAGTAGGTATTACCTACCTTCTAGCTGTTCCACGGCTGCCCTCGGCACCTTTTTACTTCTTTTTCTCGGCCCTTTAGTTTCGTAGCGTGATGTTAAATAGCCTATAACCTTCCTCAAGAATTGGGTTTTCAAAAGCAAAAAAAAAAAACAAATCTGACTGGCAGTTCCAGAGATTATCACGTTCAAACAAAAAATCTAAAATACTTTATTTCTTAAGTGTACTTAAGATGCGTATTTTTGTAATTTTCTGTTTTTTTTCTTGTACCCCGGAGTAGTGTTGGCCTAGTGGACGGAACAACGACTTCGGATCTAGAGGCCGTGGACCAAAGGATTTTTCTAATCGAAAAAATGGTGGGCGCTTGAACGAGGCCAAGCGAAACAACGTGAGGAAAGATAGATAGAAGAAAATACTTAATTGCAAATAATAAATTAGTTTAGTACTACAAAAGTACTACAAACTTTGATTTGAACTTTGATTTGACGATCTCTACCAGACAAACTTTGGATGGAACGGACTTTAAGAAGTTTACAACGGGTTTAATTGGTGTACTTACCACATACTATGAATTGGTACTCTAATATACCTACAATATAATACAGGAAACCGGTATGCCCTAGAACCAATTCGGAGGCATATGCCCAAGTGTTTCGATAAGCGGCTACGGTCTTGCAACCTGTCACGTGGAATACTAACTATTTGCAAAATGCACGCACGTACCAAAAGTACGTAATTTTTTAACATGCTTCTGAATACATCCTACTTTATACCTTAAAAGATGGACTCAAGGAGTATGTATCTGGATGTTCATCATGGAGAATACAGTAGTGAGCGTGTTGGTATGTTTCATCTTTCTTTGGAACACACATTTATGGCGAAATCCGTCTCTGTCCAAATGCCGTGGGAGCCGCTATTTGACACACGCCATTTCATAAAGAATGGGACAGACGCCATTTTTATCTTTTCCGTGTTTCGATATGAATTTACAGTTGTTCATATTTTGATAGAAATAAAAGTAAAGTTTTAGATTTTTTGTGTTTGTTCGTTTGAAGAATTTTCGGTTTGAAAATCCGACGGAACACATATCACAATGTTGTATGATTTTCTTGATAGAATGTCGGTGGCTAGGAGTAACTTATAATTTCAAATAACAACAGACTTTAGAAAGTTTTAAGCAGAGCCATTTTTTTTAGCACCGTATATGACAGCTAAACTTGTAGTTTTATCGCCAAGTTCAAACACACAAGCTTTTCTTACATACTTACGTAGTAACTTAATTACGGTGAGTAGGTACACAAAAAACCACTTTGAAATTAATCGTTTTTATTTTCAACTTCAAATAACTACAGTTCATATATCCCACCGATAGATGGCAGTACTAACACTTTGACGGCAGAATGCAAATTTAAAAATAATCTTACTTTCTGTTCAGTAAATGAGAGTCTTATTAGAATAACTAGAAGGATTTTCTCAACTGTGGAATAAACTGAGGATTTAACCCAGCATTGAGACTGGGGAGATCTAAACCTATTTTTTTTTGTATACTCAGTCTTTTAAGAACTAAAAAAACACTCTCAGGTCTATAATCCCGATGTTGGATAGCCTTTAATTAAAGGGAGAGTCTTATTTGCATAAATATAATGTGATTTCTTCCAATTGTGGGATAAACTGAGGTTTTAGTCCAGCACTGAGACTGAGCTTGATCTAAACCAATTATTTTGTAGTCTTTTGGGAATCAAAAAAATAATCTCAGGAATGTAATCCCGATGTTAGAAAGCCTTTTATACATATTTAGTACGTAGATCTTTGAGGACTAAAGTGAGGTTTAAGTCCAGCACTGAGACTGAGCTTGATCTAAACCAATGATTTTGTAGTATCTCGTCTTTTGGGAATTAAAAAAACAATCTCACAAATAAAATCCCGATGTTGGAAATCCTTTAATACATATTTAGTACGTAGATCTTTGAGGACACCAAATATGGAGTAGTCAGAAGCACGTCCAGGCATTACATTTGACACCTTACTCGCGTTTTGTATAGTAGTTAGTTATAATTCCGCTTGACATGTGGCAAGGTCATCGTCGCTTATTGGAACACTAACTGATGAAACTTGCCTTCGTACTCTTGGTTCTAGGGCATGCCGGTTTCCTCGCGATGTCAGTTTGAATACGTAGATCTAAATAAAAGGGACGTATAAGAATTATTTTCTACCTTCTGTCGTTTGTGACCATTCATTTACTGATCCAGATCACTACCAGATGGAAGCGTTCCCAAAATACTGACCGCATTGCCACGCTAAATGGCAATGCTAAAACGTTGACCCAGACAAGAGCCAACTTTCTGATCATGCGTCGCTTCGACCAGTCGCCAGTTGATAGTTGAGCTATCTATAGATCTTTTGCAACGGTCATTAGATAGCTAGCTGTTTCATCTGTATTTTTTGTATATATACCTACTTGTACATAGTTGTATGTTTTTATTTTATTATTTTTTCATTTACTAATATTAACTAGAGAATTAGTACAATCACTGATAAAAAAACATATCTTTGACTCATAAAAATTTACATGGACCAACCACAGTAATTTGATTTAGTCGATTGGCACCCTTTTCCTGCTTGAATCAAACGAACAAAACCAACCATTACAGACCTATAAACATAGTCTATAATCCCTTGCTAGAACCTGCCAAATTTTTAGGTTATAAGGACCCGAAAACTTGTCAAGTCATTTGGATGCTACACTTTGATGAAATACAGTTGGTTTGGGCGTAGCAACGACCAGTGGAATCTATAACGGATGGTTCAATTACAGGCAATTGGAACGGTTTGGTTTAGTGATTCGGTCATTGTCTTCCCGAAAGTTTGAGTTATAGAGTTAAAGTCACTGCCGACGGAACTCTATAACTATGCCTACGCTTTTCGACTGTTCGTTCATCTCTTTTACAGACAATAATACAATATTGCCTATAGATAGAGTACTCAAATAAAAAAAAACCCTGTTTACTCCATAACTAAAGGAATACAATTATAAAATTCATACGATTCATCGAATTATAATTTACTAGCTTCTGTCCACGGCTTCGCCCGCGTGGTTCCCGGATAAAAAGTAGCCTATGTTACTCTGATGTATAAACTATATTACTGTAAAGTTTCATCAAAATCCGTTCAGTAGTTTTTGCGTGAAAGAGTAAGAAACATCCATCCTCACAAACTTTCACGTTTATAATGTAGTAGGATATTTGAATAGATAATTCGTTAATTTATTTGTGTTTAGACCACAAATTAATCAGATGGACAGACGGAATAAACAGATTCTTAAAATCAGAAGACCGGAATAAAGGTGGCGATATCCAGAGACCGCTGGAAAGAGTAAAGGAGACATTTACCCGAGAGGGGTTCTAACTAAGTATATTATAAGGTCTTAGCGTTAGGACTCTTTGTAAAGTGTTTGTTTTTTAATCCTGGTGTATGCAATAAAGAGTTATCTATCTAAGTATCTATAATAATAATAAAAACTAAATTATTATTTATTACTAAACAAATATATTATTAATTTACGGACGTATGTATGCGTTTGGGGTAAGAGGCTGTCTCACAAGATTTTAACTTAAAAACTCAATCTCGTTGGGATTCGGACACGCGGCCTCTCGATCGATACGCGGGGGATTTACCAACTACGCCACGAGATCCTAACTAACCTTGTTGAATTTTCTTAAGATTTTTCAGCTCGAACCAAAAGTGTTTTTTTTGGCATATTGTAATGTTGGAAGTGTGGGTACCAATAGGTACCAATAGGTAACCAATAGGTTATAACTTAACCGATATTGTTAGGTTGTTTCGTCCCCAGGCTGGTAAATATCTCGTGGCTAAGTTAGCAAAGCACCCGCGTACCAAGCATAAGGTTGCGACAAGACTTGCCGAGGTTATATTTTTGGGATTTTATGTAAATTGGTAACAGTTTTTAATATGTAAAATCTTGATACAACTTCAAAATGCAAGAGACTAATATATCTAAACCACAATTACATAGAACAGTAGCTCACTAAATCAGTCACACAAAGCACACTTAGCGCCCCCTACACTTATTTATTAACAATTTACTATGACACTCATACATTTCCATACAAGTGCACTTAACTTGCAACTAAGTCCTTCATGTCACGACAAAAAAACTTTTTTAACCCTTAAGTCATTGCAAAATCACCACTGTTACGCCGTTAATAGAGGTAGAAGTTGTTAAATTCAGTTTGAGTTTCATAGACCACTATAGTCACGGCATAAACCCCCTTATCTATATCACAATAAGGGTGACAGTTATGAGTATTGGTATTCAAGTGTCCTTGAAGCAACTGAAGTTAAGTTTCACATCTGTTATGAATATTTATTGTTTGTTGGTTATTAAATTATTATCAACGAGAACTCTTGTGTTTAAGATGGTATTTACACTCTTTGATTTATAAATGTGCGCAGGAACACATGCCCGAAACGGTGAAGGAAAATATGAGGCAACTAGCATGCCCTAGAATCAACAATTCAAAGGCATGTGCCATCCGTTAGCGTTCCAATAAGCGGCAGCGGTCTTGTAACCTGTCACGTGGAATGCTAACTAGCATGGTACATGTCTTTGAATTTATAACACACATTAGTTAAGAATTTATATTTTTTTAAATAATTTATAACAAAATGGTGATCGAAAACATCGAAACCAGCATGGTGAAATGGTGTCACTTCAAGTCAAGTCAAGTCTTTATATATTATCCACTCCTTCCTAAGGTTGCTGGCAGAGATTGATATTAGTGATATGGCCGCCAATTGTACGTTTCATTTTTTAAGCTATTAAACTAGTTATACCTAAGTAGCTGCTATCTTACATCCTACTACTATTATAAACGCGAAAGTTTGTGGCAATGGATGTATGTTTGTTACTACATACATTAAAATTTTTACATACACTTATCTTAGGATGCTGATGGGGTTAAGTATGTCCTGCCTCTACTTTACTGGGCTGTGAATGAAAGCCTACCTACTTACAAAGTACACTGACATAGTTTTTTTAATGCAAATGGTCTTAGTTATTAAAATAATAATATTGTAGGTAGGTACTTTAAATGAGATAAAAGCTACTCAGAAAATGTATTTAGATAGCAGAGCCTTAAGCGTCATTCTAGGGTTCCCTGTGTCATGAGGGCAAGCCCCCTCCATGGTTATGTAGGTATTTTTTGATGTAACGAAGATTTGATATTTAAATCTGAGTAGGTATTTTTAAGAATTGGTATTATGTTAGTAATGTTTTGTGAATGATGATTTAATTAATGATTACGCATTAGCATTGCCATTCAGCGTGGTAATGCGGCCAGTATTTTGGGAACGCTTCCGCCTGGTAGTGATCTGGATCAGTTGAGCTATCTATAGATCGTTTGCAACGGTCTTTAGATAGCTAGCTGTTTCATCTGTATTTTTTGTATATACCTACTTGTACATAGTTGTATGAATAAATGTATAACACAATTTTTGTTCATATTTAAAATTTAATGATTTGTGCTGATTATATAGATAGGTAGATAAATATAAAATGCTTTATTGCACATCTAATAACATTTCAGCTTAGATAAGAACTATAAATAATATATAAATAAATAAATAATGCTTGATATTTTTCACACAGCATCATCTAGCCTCAAAGTAAGCAAAGCTTGTGTTATGGGAACTACATGACTGATATACTACATAAATACTTTTTTTTTGTAAATACATACATATTATACATAGAAAACACCCAGATCCCGAGACAAATATTTGCAGATGCAAACTTTTGTCCCGGGAATCGAACCCGCAACCTTCGCAGGCGGGCCTTCGCCCACTGCGCCACAGAGGTCGTCAACTATAAAGTCTGATAACGTAGAATGATCTATCTAATTATAAATCCATGGTCTTAGTCTTGGTTTAGTGGTATTTTTAATTTTTTATACGCAACCAAAATATTACCAAATATTTGCTACAAATAGGCTCACAAAGACAGAATACCTTCATAATGATGTCCTTTTGTGGATTTTAAGATCGGATCACAGGTAGTGATTTCTTATCGACCTCAATAAAGTTGGATCTGCATTTGAATTTTTTTTCGTTTCACTCTTAAAAAAAATATTGTTCCACATAGGTAGAAAACAAGCATACGGCCCACCTGTTGGAAGCGGTTACTGTAACCTATGGATACTTGCAACACCAGAGCCATCAAATGCGCGTTACCGACAATTTAGAAAATTAAAAACGCCCTATATGTAAACTTGGGAAACCTCAGCACCTTTCACCTAAGATAAAACAAAGAGTGCCATGACGAACGATCTTAGGGCACCTCCAACCTCTGTTTTTTTAAACACACCCTACTGATACATACATAGTCCTGACCGCGCGCTAGGATTCTCTGTGTAACAGTAACTACTAGTACCAAGGTACCCACAACACCGAACAAATATCTGCAGAACATACAAACATTTGTCCGGCAGTGGTAATCGAACCCGCACTTCTTACGTCCTTTGAGATATCATCGGTCCATCGGAGGCCATCTTATACTGCGTCATCGGGTTCGTGGTCGCCGTTCGAGAACCTCTCTTCTCCAACAGTCGTCAATCTGCTAATTTTGAGAGTTATGACTTTCGTTATTCTAAGGATTTCTTTGTTTCGGATTTAATCTGTGACAAGGAATCCGTTTTCCGTTTGTGTACACATCACTATTTACCAGCTGCCCCTATCATCAAAGGTTCGCTGAAATATTTTTTTTTTAAAATTCTGTGTATTCACAAAAATCATAAAAAAAATACGAAGATTTTAAAAAAATTCGATCTCAAAAACGTTTGAAAGTATTAGCTAATATAAACTGCTTTTTGTTTCAGTTTAGATAAAAGTCGACCAGTGTGTTTGATACAGGTAGAGGGTACTATTAGGAACAGAAGTGCACAATGCGTGCTCAGTGGCTCGTGTAGCTATTGTGTATATGATTTGCAGAGAAAAATCTAACCTGATGGCCATTGAAAGTTGGTACAAGCATGTGCAAAATTTATATTGATTTAATTTTCATTTTGGACCATATTAAAAATAACGTTTATTTCGATTTCATTTTCGTTTTGGCTGCAATTGTAAATACAGTTTATTTCGTTTAGAAACACCCCATTTGTATGCAGACTTTATTTTCAAGCAGACGTATTATTGCTGTAATTTTTATCTGTTTTATATAATTATAATGTTTCTTTACTATTTGCATTATTAGGTACTATACGCATAGTAAGGAGGTGCATAAATCTTTTAGGAAACCAAGTAGGGGTTAGCCAGAGACACGTGCAAATATTATGTAAGTCACATAGCCGCATTTTGCATGTAGTTAGCATTCCACCCGCTTATAGAAACACTAACTGATGGCACATGCCTTGGAGTTTTTGGTTCTAGGACATGCAGGTTTCCTCATGGTGTTTTCCTTCACCGTTTATAATGCACACATACATTTTACAAGCATTTTTTTTGCACGTAGGTATGTGCAGAAAAGTACGAATTAACAAAAACCAGTGGTGTTTTCTATATCAGAAATTTTATATCAGAATTAATTAGCGTAATTTTAAGTTTTAAGATGAATTTCAACAACTACAGAATAAATTCATCTTAAAACTTAATTCTAGACCTGTCATGAGGATGTAGTCGTGGACATGTTTATAAACATCTCAAGTTTGTTTTAATTTTCTAAAAATTATTATTTTTCTCACTAAATTCAAAAAACAAAACTTCTACCGCCGACTGTACGCGACTGTACCTGTATCAAACAGATTATGACAGATTTTGAAATAAATAATAGCATGTTTGCCTCTCTATTGTTGAAAGGTTCGTAGGTATATATACTCTGTGGATTCACCCTTTATGTCACGCCCTTGAAATATAGATTATGGCACATTATAAAATGCTCTATGGATTTTGTAATTACAATAATTCAGCACGAGATAAACCAACAATGATCTCACTGGCGCAGTGGTAGAGTGGCCCGCTGCGAAGTAAAAGTTGAGGTTTCGATTTCCGCAAAATAATGTTTCAAAGAAAGATAGAAATTACATTCAGACAGCAAATAAATATTAGCATGATCTGCAGATATTTGAATGAATTAATGAATGTATGAGGTGCTTTATTGTACACCATTGAAACCACGAGTACCATGGGGTACTCGTGGTTTCTGATACCCACGACACAGGGAATTCTAGCCCTGGGGTCAGGACTATGTATGTGACTGATAGATTCCGTGTGTTGTCTTATGAACTTTGGTTGATACTTTTTAGACTTGATTTTATTCTTTGATTAGTACTTTTTTTTCTATAAACGAGTTCACCTTGTTCGATCGGCACCACACTAAAGCTGAATGAAGGATCATGAAAAATATAACCAAGGAGAGTTTTTTTTGCCTGATTCTTCTAGGCTTGGTCGCGCGCGAAAAATCGCCGTAAATTCACTTTAAAATTTTAAATTCACCTAGTTTTTAAGTTGATGTTTCTATATGATCCTTGTGATTTAATTGAATAAAAACCTATTGACTTTGACTTTGACTTATTGTTAAGGTTGCTGGAAGTCGGTGGGTGAAGATGGTCCAAGATCGTTCTTCATGGTACTCTTTAGAGAGGCCATTCCCAGCAGTTGACTTCTACATGCTGTTGATAATGATGAGATTAGATGTCAGGATGTACTTGATGAAGCATCGTCAACAAGACTTGCCTACAAAATATACCTTTTCTTTCAATGGGCCCTAAGTCCTTTGCCGTTTTATTCAACGTGTCTTAATTCAAAGTCAAAGTCAAAGTCAATAGGTTTCTATATGATCCTTGTGAACGATGTTGAAAGTCAACTTTACGGCGATTCCTCGCGCGCGACCAAGCCTAGAAGAATCAGGCAACAAACTCTGCTTGGTTATATTTTTTATGATCCTTCATTCAGCTTTAGTGTGGTGCCAATCGAACAAGGTGAACTCGTTTATAGAAAAAAAGTACTAATCAATGAATAAAATCAAGTCTAAAAAGGCATAACCTTTTTAAATAACACTACAAAATATACCTTTTTTTTTTCAATGTGCCCTAGGTCCTTTGCCGTTTTATTCAACGTATCTTAAGCATTTTAAAAAACACAGTCCTTTGTGGATAATCCATAAATTTTCTGTCATTACGTATAAGGTAAATTTAACAGCCTACGTCATTGATTTGTGACCAACCCGTTGTCAATAAAAATCCTACTAAATTTATATTCCAGGTAAATAAAGTTTCGCTCTAGATGAAGTTATGTAGATGTTACATTTTCAAGCAAAACGTCATCAAAATCAAAGTTATCAACTTATACTACGTTCAGTTTTTGATCCGAGTAAGCAAAGCTAAACTATACCTTTGAGTCTACTTGAGCAACCTGACGTATGTATGTGTGTTTGTCCGACGATATCTGCCGGACTGTTTATTCAATCTTGATGAAACTTTGTAGGTAGGTAGTTTATACTAATATGTGGTTTTTGAGATATGGTGTAAAAGATACATCATTCATGGCGAACTACTAGAATTTAAGCTATATATTATTATTAGCCTCTGCCCACTGCTTCGCCTTTCGATACCCGGATAAATAGTAGTCTATGTGTTATTCTGACGTATAAGCTATATTACTGTGAAGTTTCATCAAAATCCGTTCTGTAGTTTTTGCGTGAAAGGATAACAAACATACATCCATCCTCACAAACTTTCACGTTTATAATAGTAGTAGGATAAAATTAAATAATTTATTAATAACTCACGTTACAGGTCACAGGTCAGACTACAGGTTCGAGTATTACCTAATTAACACTGTAATTAATTTATTGATTTTATATTCAACTTAATCAACTTTAGCTTTCCGTAAAACTCGTTGTGGACGTGTTCTAGTATCCACTTTTTTGATCTTAGTTTTAACGTCTCGGTGGTAGGTGCCATCACAGATGTGCCTACCAGTGGAAGGTATTCTGTTATATACAGACAGTCCTATCGACCGGAGTTGAAGAGCTTGTGTGCTGGTGTCACAAGGCTTTATTTTTGTATACTAAACTCCGAATCGCTCGTCTTGGATTTATGTCGTTGCGCTTGCGGGTTGTACAGGGTTACATTTTATATTCGGAGGATGTACTCGGTAGTGAAATTTAGTTACGCAATAAGTTATGTTGTGGTTCACAAATAAAAGACCGCGGAACTCATTTCGGTGCACCATCTGACCTCGACAAAGACAAAGTGAGAAAAACATCTCGCCCCCGGATTCACGCATTCGCGATTCATTAACAATGACAAGAACACACAAACAAACCGACACCCGAAGGATTAATATCTGATTGTCAGAAACGTCCTTGCAAAGGGCTTGTTCCGGTTAGAGCCAGCAAATATTAATTATTTTTTCCTTGTTCTTTTTTATGCACCCAAAACCATTTTTTTTACAGCCAACGAACACATACTTAGTGTTGATAACGGATTAGGATTTTCTGGATCATGGGTATCAGAAACTACGAGTACCGTAGTACAGAACCCAGATCTAGAACAAATGGCACACAAAGGAATAGCAGAAGTACATAGATTGTTTTATAAATAGGTTTTTTTAAGGATTCATATTTTTTTTTGTAAATAATTTTGTTCATGGCTTCCATCTCTGATCATAGGAAAAACCTGAGTGTCATTTCAGGAGACTCATCATTATTATCATCAAGTGTAGAAGTCCATAGCTGGACATCAAGATGTACTCGGGTCTTGGTCTTCTACAATTCGTCTGGTTTGAGATAGCCATTTGAAAATCTTTCTGCTCCAGCGGTAATTTCATGCAACAGTAGTTTTATTACGAACATTCACGATGATTTTCTGCACAGTTCCTGAGATCCAAGTGGAACACAGCCGCCGGTACCGTCTCCAAATACTCATCTCAACGGGGACTCGAAAAAAAACAGTGTATGAAAACATCATCAGAAGTAAATTAAATTCGAGCGAAGCCGGAAAGAAAACGAGTTTTTTATTAGTTTTAGACTTTTGGAGTTCCCTGGAATGATAACACCCAAAATGTTTGTATCCGACTCCAAAATAAAACGGAACGTACCTACTTGGCGCTCTTTGTTGGCAAAAAAATAAAAGAAAAAGTTGTTTGGAAAAAGTAATATCCTGATATCCAACTTAAAATGGAAAACACTACTAAATTATCATTTTTTTCTGTAAGACAATAAAACCAAAATATGTTTGTCAACTTTTAGTTCCTTACCTATAATTGGGGAAAATATGAAAGGTTTAGGTAACTTTTGGCAAGACCCGGCTGGCAACACTGCGTATGTCCCTCTGCTTAGAGCAAATGAAGTAACCATTGAAATACGGACGAGTTGAGGAAAGTTTGATAGGCGGATAGGCGGTGAGATCTGTATGCATAAAATCTCCGTAATGGCGGAACCGATTTGGACGAATTTTGCCTACCTACAAAAATCCCTTTATGACTTTTTAACTACAAAAATCCTAATCGTATCTACTAATTCTTTATTTAAGTTTGCGTATCGTAGGTTTTTTTAGAACGTAGGTATATCGCAGAATGATCAATAATAGCATAAACTGCAGAACCCTCGTTCCTAAAGGAGTATACACATACACAGATTAGGCCGTGGCTACAATGAGACAGCGGGGCGCCGGCTTATCGACACAATGCTAATGTCGCCGCTGGAGACGTGTGAACAGCGCTTTATGTGTGGTACAATTGACGATTGGCAGCGTTTTATAACAATTAAAACTGACTTATACGCTTCCAATCTTAATTCGCATGATAGACATTCTCAGATCTATTTAGAACGTAGATTTGAAAGCCAAAAAATTATGTTTTGTAGGTACAGTCAATGACAAAATTAGATAAACAGGTTTCTATTTTTAAAGTTAAAGGTCTATTTGAATATCCGTCATGGCTTTTAACTATTTGTGATCGAAAGTTACCGTTTCCTTCTAAAGAAAATTAGAAAAATAGCAAAGAAAATTAGCATCTGGAAGGTTTTATTTATTATTCACACAAATAAACACTAACAAAAGGCAGAATTAAATGACATGAACAAAAGGCGAGCTTAACCTTAAAAAAAATTATAGAGCTAGAGAGAGGTAATTTATAAAAAAATAAAAACCCAACAAACATACTTATAAAAGTCCTGACCCCACATTAGGAGTTCCTGTGACGTGGGTATCAAAACTACGAGTCCTGTGGTACCATCACCCAGACCCGGAACAAATATCTGCAGAAGATGCAAATAATTTGTCCCGCAGCGGGAATCATACCCGCACCTTTTGAGTCACCCACCACGCCATCGAGGTCGACGTGGCGCGGTGGCGATAGTGGTGGTGATCAGTAGCATTTGTATAAAGGTCTACACATCTGATGTGTAATTCGTCACCTTTTGCAAGCAAGTTGCTGCCACCGCGCATATTTGCATGTCTTTAGCATTGTACGTGACAGTTTGTAAGCCCATCGCCGCTTATTGGAACACTATCTGTGGACATTATGACTTCATCATTTTTGTTCTAGAACTTCATTCTAGTATCTATGAAGGATGGAAACTTATAATTTAGGCAGCTAAAGAACGCATAAAATACGCTTCAGCTTATATAACGTCCCACCCAAAAAAGGACAACGATGTTCTTTTTGTGCACACGGCTTTATAATGCGGTGGCAATAATGTTTTATTATGTCCCACCTTTGATGTCCCACTGGGCTCATATGTCCCATGTTATAAAGGTGTTTATACTATTATCCTGTAATAATGTTTTTAGCTTAGTTTTTGACAGTGTGCTCTGGGCTTTTTGTATTTTTATTGAGTTTTAATGGATTGCAAAAGCTTTTGGCATTTTAATCGATAGTTTCGAGAAGTGCCTAGCTGTGTTAATTATAACAAACTCTTTAGTAAGCAAATAGTTTTTTATATCATTTTGAAGAAACCTGTATGTATAAACAGCAAAAATTCTAAGGCATGTGCCATGGCCTAGTCTTCCAATAAGCGGCGATGGGCTTGCACCTGCCACGTGGAAAGCAACCTACTTGGAAAACGTAGAAATGTTAAATATAATGTTGTGTATAGTATGAAGGACATTTTTAGATGTCTATGGTTGGTTACGTAAAATTGAGTACTGATTTCGTGTGTAAATTAAGGATTTTCAATTTTTTTTCACAATACGCAAAAGGTAATCCTTAATAAGTATATTCTTTTTCAAGTTTATCAAGGCTGCTACATGGACGTTACATGCGTAGATACTCTCATCTCATCTCATCAGTTAGAGCGGTTGACTGATACGGCCGAGAATCTCAAGACGCGCACATAGTCTCGAGAGAGATTACTGGTAGTGATCTAGATCAGTTGGGGTATCTATAGATCGTATGCAACGGTCTTTAGAAAGCTAGCTGTATTTTTTGTATATACCTACTTGTGCATAGTTGTATGAATAAATGTAGGTATTCTATAGATTATCAATACGCTTAAAATCTACTAGCTTCTGCCCATGGCTTCGCCCGAATGGTACCCGGATAAAAAGTAGCCTATGTGTTATTCTGATGTAGATTTTGCGTGAAAGAGTAACAAACAACCATCCTCACAAACTTTCGTTTTTAATATTTTATTTTTTAACAAATAAAAGCTTAAAAATACATTGCTATCCTATCCGATAGCAATGTATTTAAATTTGTTTATGTAAAAATATCTAGTTGTTTAATTAGATTTTTAGTATCTTACAGTAAATATGTATCTTACAATGAATGTGAATAGTACCTACCTACTCCAATTCAGAGTTAAACAATATTAATAGAACTACCTACTTACTTAAGCAATCAAGTTGAATAATAAAACTACTTTTTTGAGAAACGTCTTTATACAGAACATAATCATTGATATTATTATATACCTGCCTAATTGTATTAATTTACTTATCCAATTAAGCATAACGGGTACATGTTTAACGACTGCTTTAAAATGTATAATTAGTAAAAAAATGACCTTATTAAGGTAATTGGCTGTTTTAAATTAATTTATTAATATTAATGCTTGTTTAATAACTCTATCATTAAGTTGATATGTTTTGTTTCTTGTCTTTGGTCAACATTATTAAGAGAGAGTCAACAACCACTGGGACAAGATGAAGGTAGTCTAAAATCTTGACCCTCTGGACGTTCCAAGCAGTGATCGCGGTTTCGAATCCCGCAAGGGTTGATATTATATAGTCATATACTGGACACGCCAAACCATCTTTTTGCACGCCCAGGATGACTGGTAGAAAATAGCATTAAGTCCTCCTAGCACTACATTTTTTGTGCCGAAAAATAAATAAATAAATAAATAAATAAATAAATAAATAAATAAATAAATAAATAAATAAATAAATAAATAAATAAATAAATAAATAAATAAATAAATAAATAAATAAATAAATAAATAAATAAATAAATAAATAAATAAATAAATAAATAAATAAATAAATAAATAAATAAATAAATAAATTAAATAAATAAATAAATAAATAAATATTAATGCACACACCGTTATTATATTCTCTAGAATCCAATCTCTACTAACTATTTTAGAAACACAACACCCAGCAATGTTGCTTCCGACAAGTCTCAAAAAGAAACAGTTTTTTACTTAACAATTCATTGATGAAACCTTAGAAACAAGGGCGTGGCTCTGATAAAAAGTGCCAAATACTTGAATGAAACTAGTTTTTACGTCTGGTTTTGCACGGAAGTGTTGTTTTACTGTTTTTTTGGAGACTTTTATAAGTAGTAGAATGAGCTCCTTCTAAAATAGCTCGTCCGGGGAATTACCACCATAACTATTTCTTCCACCAAGAAGTAATGCTCGCATTGCTATGTTCCGGATTGAAGGGGTGCCGGTAAAATTACACATGAAACTTTTCACCCGTTATGCCATAGGGTCGAAAACGCGCGATACCTCTGGTGTTGCAAGCGTCCATAGGTTACAGTAACCTGTAAGCCGGAAATGCGAAATTTGGAGATAAATGATAACAGATCCTAGGCCAAAATTATCTAAAAAAAAACAAACAAAAACTACTTAACCTGATATAAATGACTTTAGTTTCGTATTTTTTACTATTTCTATATATATTCTACTTACAGACTTGTGAATCTGTATTAGGATCAAAGCTTAAAGTAAATCCAATAATTTACAATAACTAATTTGCCCCAATAAAAATGGTCTAGCAATTTAAGTATCAGATTTTGGCACGCGTCTACATTTACTGCGCCGCTTTTGATGAAGTTAATAATAAGGTTTAGGGTTGCAAATAATGATCGGGCTTATGCGAAACGTATGGAAAGCGGGACTTTATTTTTAAATCAAGTTTTTTACGGTGTAAGTTTATAAACAACACTATAATCTATTGAAATATATCTATTTGTAAAACGACTTAATTGTATAATATAACAGGTAATTAATTTCATATAAACGTTATTGATTGAAAACGTTATCATTGAAAAACGTTAAAACTGTTAATAAAATACTAATGATTCTGTTTGCATGATTGCAAAAATTAACTCTTCTCTCCAATATATCAAACTTTATAAACCAACATATCAACTGAAATTCTGTTATTTGTTAAACGACAGAGCCCATAATATAACACTTAATTTCATATTCAACATCGAGAACTGTGAAAAAATTACAAAGGATTCTACAAAAATTCGCCAGGTATACGTTCCAATACGTTTCTACCCACAAACACCATCAAAAGTGTAACAGTATACCCTTCTTCCGCTTGCTATTGTTGCTAAGTGGGTGTGGTCATTCTATACAAAGTTTTTGATATCGCTAAGGTCTTTGTACGAGTGTTTGGGGTTCGATTCCCATAGTACACTTTTATGAGAGTACGATAATCCGACTGAGCGTAAGCTTATGAATGTTGTTTGTTTTTGTAGATCATATTCAATGTACTAATATCTGAATAAAAATAATAATTTAATTACCTCGCTTTATGTCAAGGTTGGAAGAAAGCTTTTTAGGTTATGTTTATATTTGTGTATATGTCATATCATTCTGCATTTTGTAAGTGTATATTTGTGTTTACAATAAATAATAAAGAAAGGCCCTTAAGTATGATACGACTTAAGCCTTATTTAAATAATGATTAAGAGTTGATTTACTAAACAAGGCTTTGTATCTTGATATGTGTCATTTCAAATTCAACAGAAGAAAACAAACACTGTTTAACTAAGATATTAAAAATTTTAAAGTATTTTTTTTAATAAAAAACGTGATATTTATGTGTGAGTGATTTGTGAGTTTGATAGTTTCCCGATATTTTGGCACAGTTGCATGTACCATGTTAAATATCCCGTTTTTAAGTAAAAAAATGTCTTAAGTATGTTAGTTTCAAAAGTTATATCTTTAAAGTAAGCTTAAGTAAGTAATTAGGTATCCTTTTCCCCCCTCGATATTTTATAATCGCTTAGTAAATTGTGATATATATATTTTTTATACATATATCTGTAAAAAACCCAAAGATTTCCATACAACTTCCTACGTCTTTCCGTTTACTAGTTAGTAAAAAGTTTTGTTTATTTATACCACATAATTTAATTGTTTACAAATTTCTTACAGAGCAAACTCTCCGTGGAAGTATAGTGGGCGAACTTATCGCTATAATAGCGATCTCTTCTGCACAAACTTTGGATTAACTCTTGTGCATAGTAAATATATTAAAGATACATACTAATTGAAAGACAAGTGTGTGAATAGTTTTCTACTTAATATAGTTTTGATTTTAACGAGGGATTTAATTGCTTACGCTCGATATAGGGTGTTCCTAATTAGTTGACGCGTGCTATAAAGGGTGTTTCATACCCGCTGCGAAGATTATTGATAAATTATAGCAATTTGTTACGTCCCTTCAAAATACTGTTTGATTTTATTGTAATCTGTTTTCATGGTATTGCGCCTTTATTTATTACCCGCGATAATAGGAGATCGTGTATGCGTTTAGCATAGGAGGTTTATGCAGATTCATAAAAGTCTGTAAGCAAAAACTATGACATTAAATCAGGATATGTACCTGATAATATAAAATCTTAGACAGCCATGTTGGTTTGGGGGTACTCTAACTTTCGATCCGGAGGTCGTAGGTTCGAACCAGGTCGTGCTACTAATGAAAACTAAGGATTGTTTTTATATATGTGCTTAAAACGGTGAAGGAAAACATAGTGAGGAAACCTTAGAACCAGCAATTCAAATCCATGTGCAATCTGTAAGTGTTCCAATAAGCGGCGATGGGTAAACTGTCACGTGGAATGCTAATATCCAAAACACGGACATGCGTCAAATTATATGTGGCATATGTCAAATTTATGTTTGTCACACGTCCAAACGATAACGTTTGGACGTGTCTCTGACCACCTACTTGACATCCTCACTGATATGTATACTGACTGTGTATGAATCGAAGGGTTGAAGGATGGAGTTTTAGTCGTGAGCATATTTATTTTTCTATAAAATCTTGAATGGGTTAACAATTTAAAAACCTTGCACCTTTTTTTACAACCAAAGTAACGAACAAACATACGGCCCACCTATTGGCAAGCCGGTTACCGTAACCTATGGACGCTTGCGACACAACACGCGCGTTGCCGACCCTGAGATATGAGCCTTCATTCCTTTTCACTTTCACAAAGTATAAAATCGAACTAGGCCAATTTATCACAAGCAAAAAGACCAATGTATCATCCAGAGGTAATAATCAGGTACCAGAAACTGGCTACGATATAATTTTAGGGCAGAGCACGAAATTTATTGGGAATACTGGGTAAGTTAAACTTTGAAACGTGGAGATGCGAAAGAAATAGTAGAAAAAAATCATATAGATTCTGAATAAAGTCTTGCTAATTCTACTATGTACTAAAAACGCGAAAGTTTGTGAGGATGGATGTTTGTTACTCTTCCACGCAAAAACTACTGAACGGATTTTGATGAAACTTTACAAAAATATAGCTTACACATCAGAATAACACATAGGCTACTCTTTATCAGGGTACTACACGGGCGAAGCCGTAGACAAAAGCTAGTAGTCTGATAAATCTAATTTAGTATTCTGGTCATGACATGTAAATAATGATATTATAAGTACTTATACAAAGTTATAAAAAAACACTTTATGTTAGCGTTACTGCGGCACAGAGGTCATCTAATTGAAATGAAATAATTATTTGAATAATAATAATATAATAATGCTGGACATATTTCACACAGCATCATCTATCCCCAAAGTAAGCAGAGCTTGTGTTATGGGAACTGGATGACTGATATACTACTTATATACTTTTTTTGTAAATTCATACATATTATACATAGAAAACACCCAAACCCGAGACAAATATTCGCAGATACAAACATTTGTCCCGCGGCGGGAATCGAACCCACAACCTTCTGCGAGGCGAGCCTTCGCCCACTACGCCACAGAGGTCGTCAACATGTTGACATTTATTTAATACTGACTCAAGTTAATCGAGAAGATGTCACAATTGTGTGTCCTCCTTAAGCCCGCTCCATACGTAGCTTCCTAGCTCACGTCTGATCTTGGCACGCTTTGAGCTCGCCGCGTCCCGTCTTTTTCAGCTTAAAAATAACTTTTACGGCGCGACTGCCTGGGACAAATATGTTGGTTTTTTGCCCCGCTTAGGAATGCCACCATTGTCATGTAGGAAGGCTTTGACGCAATTCGCTTTTTGGCACCGAGTGACTGTGTGGCACTTTTGGAAGACAAGAAAGATTGATAGGCGGCCTTTGCTCCAGAGCTTCGTCATTTGGAACCAGATGGTAATGCTTTCGATGTGACTGAAAACCTGCGTGCATGTACGTTTTTAAGTTATACTAACACGAATGGATGAGGATGGATGTTTGTTACTCTTTTACGCAAAAACTACTGAACGGGTTTTGATGAAACTTTACAATAATATAGATTAGGCTTTTTATCGGGTACCACGCGGGCGAAGCCGTGGGCAGAAGCTAGTTACCTATAAATGCAAAAGTTTGTGGGGATAGATGTTTGTTACTCTTTCACGCAAAAACTACTGAACGGATTTTGATGATATTTGGCAGTAATATAACGTATACATCAGAATAACACATAGGCTACTTTTTATCCGGGTACCACGCGGGCGAAGCCGTAGGCAAAAGCTAGTAGTCTGATACATCTAATTTAGCATTCTTATAGTACCTGACATGTAAACAATGATATCATATATATACAAAGTTATAAGAAATTGTTGGCGTTAACGCAAGCAGAAAGATTAAAGCATGAAAATGACATTGACTATTGAGATATCACGTGATTGCTGCCAAGATTTTCCTTGACGGTTTTGCGTTAGCGTGAAATGAAAACTAAGTGTGAGGTATTTGTCTAGAGGCTCTGGTGAAGACCAACTCTTGAAAACCATCGCCGATTAAATTCTCATGCCAAGTGGCACGTGTCATCTAAATTTTAAACCAGAGAAACGTACTGATAGCTTCTTTCTACCAGCATAGCTTAAACACAGATCGCAGAAAGTATGCTGGTCTCCTGCTCATTACTTTGCATTATAGGGTTTGGTATATCTAATGGAACGCAGAGTTTTCAATACAAACTTTATTCCCACTTCATCATCAAGGTTTGAGATTTCGAGAAATGCTTACATCTCTGCGTTCCAAAAAAAAGCCTTCTTAATGTTATATGCCTAGGATTTACGTTTCAGACTGTCCTAATTCAGTCAATCAAACAGTCAGAACTTGTTATTTTACCTATGCATACAGATTTTGAAAGAAATAAAATATTTTTCATATGCAAAACGGAAAAAAGACATCTTTGCACTGCCCAGGTACTTATACTAAAAATAAAAAAGATAAAAAACTGTCGCCTACCTACAAAAACAAATATTGCCCATAAAACAGTATGTTCTTGTGTTTAGAATAAGTATTTTGTAGATTGGTATAATACTAAGCACATTAGACTTGAATTTTGTCTCCAAAAATGGCATCAGGAATGGCAAATGTTGCAGACGTCAATACGACAGTGTAACCGCTCTCCATCACGTGTGTGTCTGACTGTCTGTCTTCCAGAATATTATTTGTTGCAATCTATATATTATTAAAACCACTTCATTTTCACTCAAAAACATCGGCAGACTTTCCACAAAACATTTCTAGAACCACTCACCAGATGTCCGGCGCAAAAAACGTTCGTTCTTTTATACAATTCTTTTGTAACGTTTCGCATTGTACGGGACCCTTACAAAAGACTGTTTTATTATTTTTAAAGGGTTCCGTGGGCGTTCGCTTCCGTTTTCATTCAGTTAGTTCTGGGGTTGCATATAGCTTTTTTACGGTAAACATGACACTTTAGCGCATAACGAGTATTTTTTGACAATACTTCTGTATTCAGTTATTGTGTTGCAAAGATCTAGTGGTTTCTGTTCAAGATATCGAGGATACATCGAAGTGGAAGAAAATCAGTACCTACGTAGCTGAGCCCACTACCATGTGGAATAAATAAATAGCTTGGAAAATAGATAGTGAGAGAAAGAGAGAGAGATTTCTTTATTCAATCCTTCTACTATTATAAACGCGAAAGTTTGTGAGGATGGATGTTTGTTACTCATTCATGCAAAAACTACTGAACGGATATTAATGAAATTTTCAGTAATTATAGCTTATACATCAGAATAACACATAGGCTACTTTTTATCCGGGTACCACGCTGGCGTAGCCATGGGAAGAAGCTTATAAGAAAATAAGAAGAGACGACATGGGCGTAGGTGGTGCGGGTTTTATTTCCGCTATGAGATTAATTTTTGCATGTTCTGCAAATTAATGTTTCGGATATTGTAGAATCCTAGTGTGGGGTAAGGACTATGTACATGCTGTTGGCAGTTTATTTATTTCTAATAAAAGTCACGAAGAACAGACTGAGTAACTTTCAGATCTGTAAACATAGTAAGAATGGGTGACCGAAGAAGGTTGTTTGAAATCACATTGAATCCTCTCCATCCGTAGGTTGTCTGGAAGAGATAGCTTTAAGGATCGGCAACGCGCGTTACTTCAAGCGAATGATACCTGGTATTGCAAGCGTCCATAGGTTACGGTAACTGCTTACCAATAGATAGTCCGTATGTTTGTTAGCCACTTTAAGGACCCCTGTCATAACGGGTAAAACAGTAGCACAAGAGCTTTAGAAATTCAATCAGGAAGTAATAAAAAGCTACTTCTCGTGGCTGACATCACATATATAATTTGACGACCACTGTGGCGCAGTGGGCGAAGGCCCACCCGAGACGCAGACGGTTGCGGGTTCAATTCGAGCCGTGGGACAAATGTACGTATGATCTGCAAATATTTGTATCTGTATGCTCTTTATGTATAAAAAGTAAATATTGTTAAACATTTTTCACACAGCATCATTTAGGCCCAAACTAAGCAGAGCTTGTGTTATGGGAACTAAATTATTGATATACTACTTAGTTTTTTTTGCAAATACATACGTACATAATATGTATGTATTTGCAAAAAATATTTAATTAATATAATATTATCAGTCATATAGTTTCCATTACGCAAGCTCGTCTTATTTTGGGGCTTCATGATGCTGTGTGAAAATGTCCAGCATTATTATAATTATAAAGCATACCGCACATTTGTACTGGACGCTGAGCAAAAACAAATAGTCTTTTATGAACACCGCTATTCATACTATCGTCAATAACGCAATACGACACGCGCCACGATGCAAAATCTCAACGGGTAAACTTGCTAGTAAAACTTACTAAGGTAAATAGGAAAGCGAGAAATATCCATCTTTCTTCCTTTCTTTCTCTCTTTTCTCTTCCCTCTCTTCTTTTCTTTCTTCCTTCCGTCTTTCCGGAAAGATGGACCACGCGCTCCCTCCCCGACCACTTTACCGTCAGTCGGTTCTGTCTATTTTTGAATACATTATCCTAACCCTAGGATCTCCATACTAGGATAACCTGTATAGTAACGAGGAGTACCACAACACAGGAACAAATATCTTCAGAACATGCAAACATCTGTCTCGAGAATCGAACCCTATTTTAACTTAGCCTACTCATTGGCTTTTTATTAACAACAAATTAATAGAAATCGTTGTATTACGTACGATTCTATAAGCTTTAAGGGCCCGGTCAAAGATCGCGTGTTTGTAAAGATCGCCACCGCCCCACCGCGACAGTTTGACCAAGTCTTAATTCGTCAATCAATAGGGACAACAGCACATTTTTATTGGTGTTTTGAGTTAGGGTCTCTAGCTGGTGCTACTTATCCTAGTTTCTTCTCTGGCGGCTAAAACTTCCAGGGCGTCTAAACAAATGCCACTTTTCTTCTCTGGAGGCTAAAACTTCGAGGGCGTCTAAACAAATGCCACTTTTCTTCTCTGGAGGCTAAAACTTCGAGGGCGGCTAGACAAATGCCACTTTCTGTTGGCGTGGCCTGCGGAAAGATTGTAATGTATGGGAATGACATTAGCTGTAATGTCACGTGTCTACTGGCAAGTTTTTCCTTGACAAATTTGCGTTAGAGTGAGCGGAAAACTAGGGGTGAGGTATTTGTCTAGACGCCCAGGTCACAAGGTCTTGAAGTGTGCTAATTCTCATGGCTCATATCTTCAGTTTGACGGTAAACAAGGTGTGGTTATGAAGGTGTGGTTGTGTGTGTGATCATTTATGAGACTTCGTGAATCTTCATTATTCGGTGTCAGAACCTCGCAAATAGGACAATTAAAATATGCATAGATGGAGTTACTGCTTTTTAATTCTTGCTATATGGTTATTGGGAGTCCATTTGCCGTGAAAAGAATGGATGGAAATTACGACATCGATGCCATTGTTGTATAATGATGAAGATTAAAAAGTTATAATGAGGTTTTATTAAAATAAGATATTCGCAATTTGAATTTACGATTGATATAATGACTACTGTTTTTGGTAATAGAGCTTTATTGTGAATACATTAAAAATGTTATTTACAAACATTTTAACATTTTTAATATTTTCACCTAATATTGTATAAAATGTTTGAATTACTTACCTGTATTTATATATCTAAGGGTTATCGAAATAATAACAAAAAATATTTTTTTCTCTTTTTATTTGACAAAAGAAATTAATTCACTTTTTTCCGTTTCCTTATAATACATTGTAATGAAAGTAATTAAACTATCTAACTATATTTATAATTATGTATATTTTATTCCTCTATAATACAAATAAAATATTTACAAGTTTTATTTTTTCCCGTAAAGACCCATACAATTATAATAAAATAGTTTAACTGTAGTCTTTTTTTTTGAATAATACATAGTATGAAAAATACAAAATAAACGAACTAAAACAAAATTTGCAACAATTTCATTAAAATACTGCAGTAATAATTATCTCTCTGTAAATATTCAAATAAATTGCAGAAGGAATAAAATTACAAAGGAATGTTAACATTAATTTAGAACACATAATTTTGCACGCAAATAAAATAAATAATATTTTTATTACAACATAAATTGTTCTACAAAAATAAGAAATATTTATCACAAGAATGGTTTGTGTTCCCGTTTACAAATAAAAAAAACTAAATAAATAAAATTACCGATTAAAGCTTATTTTACAGATACAACTTTTATTAAACATAAAGTAGCTACCAATTTTGCTATAGAAATTGCCATTTACCCAACTGCAAATTACATGAAACGAGGTAATGTTTTTAATTTCAGCTTGAAATCAAATATAAGGCTAAGGACGGGAAAATAACATGAAACTATTAAATATAATTGTCTCAATAATAAAAAAATGTTTTATTGTGTAATGTACAATGTTATTCTTATAAGTAGATTAAAATTAATAGGTTCAAATGTGTATCTGGTCTTTTACTTGGTGTTTGCGAGGTTTGCCAAGTATCACGTGATCGACGACGAATCATAAACGCGAAATAATGACGTTCCGATCTCCAATTGGTCATTGCAACGAGAGCTCAAATTATGCAAAATATCATAGATTATACAACTGAGTAGAACGTCATTTGTTTTCAACATCATTATTTTTAGCCTTATTAGAATTGTGAAAGTGAACTCAAAAAGTGTTTAAATTAATTGTATCATCTATAGTTAAGATATTGACGAAACAGGTTGGATCAAAGAATCTTAGTCGCAGAATGCAAGGTTTTTGTCTGATCACCTTTCAATACTTTCCTTTATTAATAAAAACAAGAGGTAGTTTGATCAACATTTTCAGTATCATTTTTGATACGTATCTACGTATTCTTTGACCCAGTCAATTCCCCTAAACTTTTTACACCTAAAAATTTACAGTAACCATTATGAACAACTTTTATTCGTATTTTCAATTAATTATTTAATTAGAAAATGTACATGTTTTATAATTATCTATTAAATATCTTCCTTAATGCTACAGTTGGTTGTGCCGATATATTGACGTAAAAACGTCTTTATGTAGAGGGCGCCATTTTGTGCTCGTCCGCCATTTTGTCATAGTTTTTAAGTTACACTCACTTTTGAATCAATTTATCGCTGATCGTTACACTGCTGGCCATACTCTGTGGAAGAAAAATGAATCATTAGTTATCTATAGTTTGACGGTAGGCACGATATTGGCCAAGTGTGTTATAGTATATATCCAAAAGTTGTTGTAGAGAGGTAATTTAATATATTCTTATTGCAAGATTAAGTTGTAAGTGCAATTTAGATCTTTGCTGTATGATATGGTATAACGCCATTTGTAGGTTGTATGTGGTTATATGTAGCTACGCTTCGTATATCTTAAAGTAAATTCAATTCTCGTTGATAATGAGATGTAACGTAGCTCATGATGTGGCGAGAGATGTCGATACAGACGTAAAAGACAGGTATTTTATTTATGAATGTTATTTGGATGCAAACAAAAATGGGCTCCACTTTTGACATCACACCAAGTATGCACCACTATGGATGTTGCCTGCATGCCCTATGGCAGGGCAGATAAAGTAAATCTTATAGCAAAACTAAAAAAAAAGTAATCAAAAGTTAAGTTTAGTTATTTAAAAGTATAAAAGATAGTCTTACTTACGTAAGAAGCCCAGGGTTCGCGTCCGTCTGATACCAGGAGTACTGCGGCACGTAGGGCGGATGTGGCTGAGGCGCCCCCTGGTGGTGAAGTGGATGCGCGTGCGCACCTTTCATGTCCCATGGTCCCGGCGCGCCCTAAGACAAGAAAAAAATACTGAATAAAAAAAATTGGTAAACAGAAACTGTTAGTTACTGCTTTTGAAGTTAACAGAAACGTTACAATTGAACTAGCGAGGTTTGAAATATTTGATAATGCTTACTGTTTTTTATGGTTAGTTTACAAACTATTTTAATGTATTTGTTAGGTTGATGGAAATTTATTTAATAGATCTTAGTGAACGTGTTTTTTTATAAAAAACAACAGTCATTACTTTTGTATTGTAGATTCTTTAGTAGTACTAGTAGGGATAGTTTTATTAAATAATATTTTTTTATTTTTAAAGTCTTTATGAGACTAAAGAATGATAGGATAATATCGATAAAATAAAACAAAGAGTGAAAAACGATAGCCGTTATTTTTCTGTACGATAATGTTTACTGTTTTTTTTTAAATCAGGCACCAGAGGCTTGAAAATGTATAAACAATTCATTTTATCAAAATGACGCACAAGCGTCCCCCAAATGTTGGCGGTATTGCCCCGTTTAGTGGCAATGCTAAATAAAATAGTAGAAACAAAAATAGGTTAAATAATGAAATTCTCATTCACTAATAACTAAACTAATACAGTAAAATGTATGGCACGTGTTGCGTGCTGGTGAGTTATAAATGTTTTAGTCATTACCCGATAGAGGGCGTGTCGGCGCGCCTCGCATCACTTTGATTAAATGTAGTTTTTAACACGTTCTCCTATTATGATTAAGGTATTCTAATAAATAAAGTGTAATTTTAAAGTCCTTCGGTTTATTTTTTGGGTCAAAAGAATTGAACATCAAAAATGAAATATACCTTTTATATATATTTATTATCTCATTTTTAACTTTGAGCAATAAGGCAAGAGAGGTTTTAAAAAATATTTTAATGCAAATCTGGTATTTGACGACCTCTGTGGCAGTGTGCGAAGGCCCGCCTGAGACGCAGGTTTGCGTGTTCGATTCCCGCCGCGGGACAAATGTGTGCAAATATTGTCTCGGGTCTTTGTATTTTCTATGTATAATATGTATGTATTTACAAAAAAAGTATAGAAGTATTATATCAGTTATATAGTTCCCATAGTACCTACAAGCTAATCTAAGTTTGGGGCTAGATGACGTTATGTGAAAAAAAATATTTATTTATAAATGCAATATCAGTAAATCAAGGAAAGTCTTCATCAAATACAACTTCCTGTCTATTTCAGTATTTAAAGTACTTTATATATATAGATTTATTCATACAACTATGTACAAGTAGGTATATACAAAAAATACATATGAAACAGCTAGCTATCTAAAGACCGTTCACGATAACGATCTATAGATAGCTCAACTATCTACAGATCGTTCAGGCGGAAGCGTTCCCAAAATCCTGGCCGCATGTTTTAGTACTTCTCCCCATGTAGCATGGTCGCGGACACACTAGGTACATATAATTAGTATACTTATTCTTAAAATAATTATACTTATTCTTAAGCTATTCTTACCTTAAACATCCACGGCATAGGCCGCCTCTCCGCCGGGTTGTCATTGTCTTCCGTTGGTCCGAAATAACCCTCCTATTAGACAAGAGAGAGTTTCCTCATCAATATTGCAAAAACCATCCAAAAAATATACGAATTTTTTTTTTTTTAATAGAACGCTTGTCATTTTAGACGATTCTACCGGGCCGAAGATATTTTAAGGTTCTATGACCCTTGTTTTCAGATAAATGCCAATTCAAATCAATCAAATCAAAACACATTGCTGTGTTTTGATTTGAAGGGTATGGGTGCCAGGCATATGAGGGATTTCATTCGTTATATCGTTTTATATATTTTGCAAGTGTCCATGGGTTACGGTAACCGCTTAACAACTGGTGGGACAACCTTAAACTATCGTGGATTATATACTATAAGTACTCTTTAATAATTATTGACTCTGGCTACCCCTTGCTTGGTATCCCAAAAGATCTATGTATCTGAGGATGTAAATCAACGGAAATACAGTGGTGAGCGTGTTTGTTTGTTTTTAATTTTTTTTTCTTACAACTCTTTATTGTACACAGAAATAACACAGATTATTAAATAATATTAGGTATAAAGGCGAGCTTAACCCCAAAGTTTTCTTCAAGCAAACCATTGGGGAGAGATTTTTATCGTTTATTTCAGTGCAAACAAAGAGAATCTAAGCCTGAAAGTTTTATTATTCTTCATTGTATACAGAAATTATACAGAATTATAAAACAAAATATTAGGTTAGGCATGTAAAGGCGAGCTTAACCCTAAAAAGAGTTTCCTTCCAGCATACCTTTGAGGAGAGAGAGAGAAGTTATGAAGATGGTAGGAGCACAAAGACAGGAAAGAAGAAACGAAATATTATTATAATTAAAATACCACTATATCCAAAATAGTACTATATTTCGGGACGTTATTTAAACTACAACGTCCTATTTAAGCCTTCGGGAATATCCATAATAAAGTTTAATTTATTTATATTTCCGCACAAACCATGTTGTGCTAGGAGGACTTAATGCTAAAGCATTTTCTACCAGCCATCCTGGGCGTGCTAAAATATGGTTTGCCGTGTTTAGTAATGATTATCAATAATTACATGACTAATACAATATATATATACATACATATAACATAAAAATAATATATATGATTATTTTTCCGACCCAAATATCGACCAATAGAATTGCACCATTCGACGTCACGTGGTACAACCTACATGGTATTATACTGATAATTTTTTGAAAATTTTCTCGGTTGTACCACGTGACGTCGAATGGTGCAATTCTATTGGCCGACATTTGGGACGGAAAAATAATCCCCTGAATACCACACGAGCTTCAAAATTATCTGGCATTTCCCTCAAGGTTCCCTGCAAACAAATAAAGTCGTCAAGTTTTTCAGGAAAAATCACTCGCGCTTCGCGCTCGTGATTTTTTAACCTGAAAAACTTGACTCCTTCATTTGTTTGCAACGAACCTATCGGGAAATACCCGATAATTTTGAAGCTCTTGTGGTATTATATGTGAAAAATACTTATTAAAAATATATACAAGTAAAGTACTTAAATATCAATGATTAGGTATTATTAGTTTTAAGTGTGACTTACATATCCAACTCTGGGATCCCAAGACTGCTGATGCGGTGGCTTAACGTCACATGAGCTACCGTCCGGTGATCGGTTTGCTGATGGCTGTAAAAAGATATCTAACTTTAATAATATATAAAATAAATATGACTTTATTAAAGAGACAATGTGAAAAAACACTTATAATGTAGGATTTGAAGGCGTTCATGACGCGGTGGGTGAGAAGTCGACTGAAACGTAGGGTTTGATTCCTGCTACGGGACACATGTTTGTATGTTCTGCCGATATTTGTTCCGGGTCTGAGTGTTGTGGTGCTACAGTACTCGTGGTTCCTGATACCTACGACACTGGGAATCCTAGTGTGGGGTCAGGACTATACATGTCACTGTTGAGATTTTATTTATAAAAAATGTTCAGAGTTTTTATTCCAAAGGCTATCGTGAATTTGAATAAAAATAATCCCATTATACAATATGAAGGCCCTGATATGTTTATTGGGGAAAAAAAATCAAATATGTTAAGAGAAGCCTAATTGAATTCGTGGTTGTTTCTTACATATCCGACCTTCACATCCCATGGTTGCTGGGGGGGCTGCTTCACGTCCCAGGGGGTCCCCGTGGGAGACAGTCCAGGGGATAGCTCCGAAACAGGAGTGGAGCTCGGCGTGGGGGAGTGCGCCTGCGTGGGCCCCCCGCTCTGGTACGCGGAGGGAGAGTGCTGAGAGCCACTGGAACTTCCACCGCCACCTGGGGGAAAATAGAAGTTTATATACACATATTCTAGTAATTATGAATAATGAAACATCTCGCTGGCCTAATATTACATTTCACTTTTATCGAATTGAAATTTCAACATTGTCATAGTGACACTGGGTCTAAATTAAACTACCCTACAAAGTGAAAATGTACCACAGAAAGTACTATGTTGTAAGTTTCGGCGCGGCCGAAAGATTCGGCTGTTTTTTGGCCGAAACCGAACCTTTGGCACAAACATGATTTTTAAGCCGAAACCGAAACCGAAACCGAAACTTCGGTCGGACACTACAAACAATACTCTGAGATGGAAAGCTAGGAGTAGCATCAGTCGAAATTTCGGGAAAATACTAGAAAAGTAAACGCGATAAAGACCTGTATAAAACTTACCATGTAGTAATTGGTTATTGTTGGGCGGGCTGCCGGGTGGTAGACCGAGGCTGGGCGGCGGGGCGCCCACCTGGGCGGCTTTCATCATTTTCTTGTATTTACTCCGCCGATTTTGAAACCAGATCTTGACCTGTAAAGACAGCAGAGTTTAATACTTGGTTCAACAGTGTCATAATGTAAGGTATGAGAATAGCTCATAGAACCGATAAACGCTGTGAAAAAGGTTCTCGGATGTCCATCACGAACCGGGTGAAACTAGTAAGTATGGTTCTCCCCAAGAAGGATGGAAGCAGTCGATAGATGGAGATGACCCAAGATCGTAAAGATACTCTTTAGGGGAGGCCTATACCCAGAAGTATACTTTTCCAAGCTGTTTGTAATAGCTCATCGCTTATTGAAATATATAAAAAAAAACCAATTCAATATTTTATGCACAGATATTATAACACCATACCTATGTATAAGAAATACCTACCTATAATTCTAGACTAGAAAATCTAGAGTCACCAAGATACGGGCTATGACTAGTTTGAGACCCATCGCTAAAAATTTCTTGGCATTCTGCGCCCTATTTTATATAATTATGTGAAACGTTGTTTCTAATTTCCAAATAAATTTATTCTATTATAAAAAGTAGGTACTTATACATAAGTCCACAAAAAATTTAATTCAAATAATTTATTGCTTGTGAATTAAGGTATGTCATAAAGAGGTGGTAAATTAAAAATATATTTGTATCACTAAATACTGCCTTTAATGAAAAAAATATAAAGAAAGAAAATAAATTTATTTAACCTACACAATGTTAAAGTCAAAATTCATGTAGGTATTCATTAAAATCACAAAGATCACTTCGATATGCCACAGAAAACATATAGGTAGGTACTAAACACTATTTTTATTCAAGAAGTCTTCATATGTCAAGATAATTGTTTTAGGAGTAGGCTTCAAAAACATGTTATTCATAACGAGAACATTCAACGAAAAAGGCCATGAAAATGTATTCATGCCTTGAAAATTCTGCGAACACAGATGTATACACAGATGTATGTTTGTGTAGGGGTAGCGTGAGTAGGCGGAGTTAGGGGTGCGAACTACCGTTAGTCTGTCGTTACGCGATAGGGGTGGGACCTGTCGATGATTTTGTTATCGATAAATATTTGTCGATAATCTGATTACTCCTTATAATTCTTTCTACACAGGCTATCACGGAAATGATATTCACCAAACATTAACTTATAAGGTGATATATAGTATAATATATATTGGGCTAGACTATATAATTTCTAGAAGGCACCTCTGTGACAATTATTTCCAAATGAACGATTTGTTTACGTTTTTATTTTAAAAACCCTTATTTAGTTTTCATTATTTTATTAAGGCTCATACACATAAATATTTTTCAAAGGCTATCTAGCTAAACAGTTGCAATAATACATATCAGAAAAAACATAACAATCTTTCGTTAATAAACTTAAATATCTTAAACTTCATTGAAATTAAAAAAATATTGAAGTGGGTTTGTTTAGAACAGTACCAGCTAGTTTATCATAAGATATTACACTATAGCTTGCTAATAAGACTGTCATAATTGTATCAATTTTACTGCCCCCACATAACCACTACGCTGCATCCAGTATGCATATTTTCATTAATAATAAATAAAACTACATCACAATTCCAAGTAAACTTGATAAACGCAAATAAAAGCATACGATTTTACCCGACCGCGTGTCACAGGACCGGTTATGCATTGATTACACGAATTCGCTATAAATTGATCACTTATCAGTAATGTTACTTGTCATACGAGTATAAAGCATACCAGCTCAGAGTAATAATAACCTAGAGAGCGGATCTTGAACCCATTTTAATCATGAACCGGTTTTACTTTCACATAAGCCTTGGTTCGTCCGTTAATTGGTTATTTCTTGGTCAATCTGCAATAGTTCAGAGACCCCTAATTATAGCCCCTAATTATATAAGGATGATGGGAAACGCTGAAGAGGAGTATGGAGCGTCGGTGAAGTGATGGCTGAAGAAATACGGCGGTATAAAGTGAATGATGAGAACCTAACTCCGGGCTCAGTATCGCGTATTGGAAGAGGTTTTCATACATCAATGGAGTAATGTAGGCTGATGATGATAATGATTAACGGAAAACAAGTCATTTTGCCAGTCTAAGCAATGTTCAAACTTAAAAAAGGGACACTTCTCGGCTAACTTTTCCACTGCCACTGTCTTCAAACTGTTGGTTCTAGAACATATCGGCTTAGGTTATTTTCTTTCACTGATGATCCATTGAATCCCAATAATCTATTGGGATTTAAGCCAATTGAACTAAATGTTACCTAGGTTACTTCACGTGACTAAACTGACATAAGAAAACTCTTATCCTGAGACCAAATTACGTATCAATTCATAAAAAAAATTAAAAAGAGTTCCAGCAAGTAACGCTTCAGAAATGCCCCCGATGTTGCCAATATACGAACGTTGCAGTAAACGCTTTCCATCACAGAAGCTGTATGCTTGTTTGCCGCGACATAAAAAAAAAAATCAATGTATTCTAAGGTACATTTATTCATACAACTATGTGCAAGTCCGTATATACAAAAAATACAGATGAAACAGCTAGCTATCTTAAGACCGTTGGAAATGATCTATAGATAGCTCAACTGCTGTCTATGCAGCTCGTTCCTATTCATACGTAGGCTTTATTTAATAGTTAATCATTTGTCATTCTAAGAAAACCAGGTATTAATTAACATATGTAATAATAGCTTTGACGATGGACTAGCATTTAATATTATTCTATTATTCCATATCATTTATTTAGTTATTAAAGTCATTCAGCTGTTGTTGTACAAAATTTATTATAAATGCAAATAAAAACTGTTATTTGTCAAAAACTATTTGTTATATTGGATTTAAAAATTAAATTAAAATTTATTCAAAAAAGACGTTTAAATTATTCGTAAAAGGCATATATGATCAATATAGTAATGGTAACCCTTAATCCTAATAATATCGATAAACATCTATCGACAACCCATACCCCATCCCTAATTACCTTCACCCCACGATTAGCCAGGTCACAGAGCACGATATAGCTTAACCCACCTTCACCTCTATTGATCCCTATCGGAAGCGTATAAGGTTCGAATTGTAGCTTTTAATATTGAGTTTGGGTATTCAATGCTATTCGCTTTGACGGTTATTGAAATATTGGTGTAAATTGGTGTCCATTTCGACGATAGACGATAGATAAGATATTTCATCGATCTTTTTTTATGTTAAATAATGACCTTGAAATGGTAAACTATCCTGAAAGAAGGTTATACTGCGGCAGCTTTTGTTTAAAGACTTTTCGAAATTGGAAATGTAAGTTGTTCAATATTAATCTAAGAGATGGCGCCAATGCACCAATAGGCTGTAAAAGTCCACGGCTGGGCATAGGCCTCCCTTCCCACACTTTGAGATGTCATCGGTCAATTGGGTGGGAGACCTTCCTACACTGTGTCGTCCGGTATATGGTCACCATTCGAGAACCATTCTAAAATCGTGTCAATTCCGGGATTCAGAGGGCACGTTAAACTGCCGGTTTTGGATGGAACGTAACCGTTGAATATCATTCCGCCATCTGCCAGTTGTAACTAACATCTGCTGGTTTGTCAACGTAATAATATTTTCATCCAAAAACCACAGAGCAAGGCGCGTGACCGACAACATTTTCAGGAAGTAGATAGGTAGTTTTGTGGTCAAACCGTATGGCAGAACTTTTAGGGTTCCATAGTTAAATAAGGAACCCTTGTAGTTTCGTACTTACTGCTTTTTATTCAGTTACTATGTATAAACAACAAAGGTATTCATTAAAATCATTTAAAATCAAACAAAAATATAAACCTATCATTTTTTAATAGTCCAAAAGTCGTGATTAAAAGTTAAGTAGCCTTTCCGTATTTGGCGGCAAGTGTGCTCCACAAAGAAAACGGACAAGTACTTGTATGTAGGCAATTCCACTATTTACTTAGCGATAGCTACTTATTTATTTGCAAGGGAAAAAAATGAAATCGCTCGATTCCCACAGAAATATTTCGTCAGGAGGATGGTGGCATGCAACAGCAAGCATGCGACGGACGGTCGGCGAAGCACAAAGAGATGGCGCGCATAGGCCGCATAACACTGAGAAACTTGGTGCCCTCGACAACTATTCCGTCACTACGGGACAGGTTTATGCGAGAGGTTCTATGAAATGCTCGCTGCCAGCTGTCATCGAAAATAGAAGTTGCTAAGTCGGATAAGTTTTTCTTGTATTGCAGTCTGCCAGACTGTCAGACCAGTCAAGCCAACAAAAACCAATCAATTTTTGAGTGATACAATTCGTTCTATAATATACCACTATTATACTTATCTTAATTCACAAACATCAATGTTTTGATTTGATAGGTTCTTGATGCAATTACCTCTGCATTCTCAAAAAAAAGCAACAAAATGACAACTTGATTTGGACGTAAACGTAATAAAACGAATGTTGAATTCATTTAAAATAAATTAACACATTATATTCCAACACTCATAAGTCCTATCTCACATCAAACCCAACTCCTAATAATATCAATCACAGATACGTCTCAATTTGGCAAGAAATAATAAATAATTAATTAAAATCACATTAATATTTATACGTTGCTCGGTGTTGCATTAAACGGTTCTTTTGGTTTAAAAAAAGACGGTAGCTCTACTGCATTTTTCTCGAGGATTAAAACCAGTGTTACCTAATAATGGTGACAGTAATATAGCGGAGATGTGGCAAACGTCAACGATTTCTTCGACATTTTAATTCAACGTCTATTTGCTTTCAATAAAATGATTGATTCAAACCATAACACACACATTTTTATTTAAAAAAGTGATTGTAAAATGCTCGTATGTATTCCCTATGTTGTACATCCTCAGATACATGCCTGTCTATGTATTTGAGATCGCAGATATATACGATACGTAGATCCGCGAGTACCAAGTAGAGGGTGGCCAGAGGTACGTCCAAACATGACACATGTTTAATACCTAGCCCATAAAAATGTTTTTTAAAGTGAATATAATTATTAAAAATGTGAATGAATGAAAAAACCTTATAGTAGATATGAAATGACAGTCTCATTACTTAAAAGCTTTCTATGATGAGAGTATTGATATTGGTTAAAAATCCTGGTCTATATTGCGTCAGTGAAATAACGGCCACTGCTATCTTAGAAAACTGTGGCTTAAAAATAAGCAGAGAATACAGATTTACTTACCTACTTCGCGTGAATTGCCAACTTTATAGACGACCTTAAAAAGCTAAAAGATGTTTGGTTTTTAGTGAAGACCTCAGTGGCGCGGCGGTCAAGTAGCCGACTAAGACGCAAGAGGTGCGGGTTCGATTCCCGCTGCGGGACAAATGTTTGCATGCTCGGCAGATATTTGTTCCGAGTCTAGGTGTTGTGGGTTGACATGTACCATGGTACTCGACACCATAGGAGTCAGTTAGGTGTGTTAAAAAAAAATGGAGAACGGAGGTGCCTTAAGATCTTGTAGTTCCTGATATCCATGACACAGGGAATCTTTGTATCCTGAAAATAGAGGGTATGTATGTGACTGTTGCGTGTTTTTATTTTATTTTATATTTTAGTTCTTCAAAAAAATATGCGCCGATATTTTAGCTGAACAAGGAATTATGATAAGAAAATTTGTGAGTAATTTTAGATAATCTTGATAGTTTTGTTACCTTGGTAAAAAAGTTTTGAAATAGCAGAGCTCCCTGTGAAAGAATTCGTCCGGGACGGCTCTACCATCGAATCCTTACCTGCCACCAAGCAGTACTGCACGCTTTACTGTATACCGGTAAATTAAAGACGTATGAGAGTATTAAACTTTGTCTTTAAGCAGACAACGTGTCACCAATGCACCTGGCGTTGCAGATGTTTCCTCACAATGTTTTTCTTCACCAATCTCCAGGATTCTTACCCGCATCTTCGTTCTTAATCGGAACTTTCGGGACACATTTGAATTTCAAGTTCTCTAAGTTCGGTTTTGACTTAAAAATAAAACAAAATTTGACCGAAAAAGTATATAACGTAGAATCCTGGTGTGGTGTCAGGGCTACAAGGCTGTAACTGGTTGTAAAAACTGTCCTTTGATGTCGTAAAAGTACTTTCAAAAGCTCAAAAGTCACGGACAACAGGTAGTAAGACGTAACGGTAAAATAATGATGTGAAATACTTGTAGCAGATTGGCGCTGACAGGTTTTTAGGGTTTCAAAGTCAAATGGTGAATACAGAACCCTATTGTCTATTTGTCTGTCTGTCAGTACATACGTGTATCTCCCCGATTTCTAGCTCAGTTTGAAGCGTTTGAAGAGTGATTATTTCTGTGTTGTTCACACAGAGAATACCGACAAAAACTAACATATAGGACTTGTACAAAGGCTTTTGAGGTTACCTCCAAAACGTATTAATGTTAACGTTTACTAATTATAAATCCATAAATAAGTTAAGTTTTACCACCAAGCGATGTCACTCAAAACACTTTCTGTTTGCCCCAATATAATCAAAATGGCTCCCAAAAACCCAATAACACCATTACACTGATTACGTTTAATTTTGCAATTTGACAAGGTCACTTGAACCTGTTCAAAACGGGAGGCACAGTAACGGTGGCATTCAGTAAAAATACTGTAAAAATTATGCTTGCAAATCCTTGAGATTCACCAAAATTGTGTTATGAGTCGTGCCTATTAGAATAGATTTGACAAGAACGAGTTTATACATAATATATACATAGAATAAAATAGAATAGAAAATACATAAATTTAATAATAAATTTCGTTCGACAAATCTATAAGTATAAGATGATTGAAATTTCTTTTAAAATATTATTGTGTATCTTATAGTTCTAGTATAGTATGATAATATCTGTGAAAGTAATAGATATATTTCTTTATTTTTATATTTTAAGGTGCAGTAAGGCAATTCAAAAAGTATTCATTAACAGTATTCTTTTCTTCGAACTTTCAGCAGACGTAAGTGAAGTGTTCATACTGCTTTACTTATAATTATTTATTGTGACAAAACAAAACCACTTTTTGCGTTGTAGGTGAAAGCCCTGCAGTCTCCTGCGAAATGTCTTTATACTCGCCGACGACGTTTTATAAGACGAGTGGGTATGTGGTGTTTTGTCGAGCGATAGACTTTTTATCGATTTTAAGGTTGATCGACATGGACATCACTATTTGGTATTTGAATGCTTCGAGTTCAATTGGCAAAATATGTCTTTCTGGAAATTGATAAATTACGGCTAAAAATAACGATATTTCAGTTAAAAGACAAGATATTTCTGTTGATTGAAAATGGACATCACTATAGCTAGTGCCCACGGCTTCGCCTGCTTGATACCTGAATAAAGTAGCTGATGAAAAATAAGAAATAGCAATAGCAATAGAAATAGCATTCGCTCGACCGTTTTTTCAACTTACGTTGCAAAATGTATCTCCATGAAAAAACCTTATATTTGAATGACTATGTCTTTATTGACATTCCATTTTAAATATTGGTGAAAGAGTTTTTGGATCGGATGAGTAGTTTTAGAGATAACCTCAAACATACAAATCTACAAACTTACGAATCCTACCCATACAACATTATTAATATGAATAGTGTAGATTCGAGTATATTACCGTTTTAAATCTCAAAAAAATCTTGTTTCTTTTCTCACGCTTTTATAGAGCTACTTTAAAAACAGAAAAATTAGTAATGAACTATCTACATAAAATTGTAGAAATATAAACAAAATTAAAATAGGAAAGGGAGACTGTGTAAAATTACCAGTTATAAATTGACATGGACGGTAAGAGATGACTTTTGCTGATAAGACCGTCCATCTTTAATTATAATACCGCGAAAATAAAGATAACTCACCATCATCCCTTCAACAATGTAGATTTGATTAAAGCACCCCTAATAACACGGCTAGGGTTGGCGAAATGCGCCTAATTGTATGCGATTTGGCAACCCTGCTGAGCTTGTTAGCTAATATTCAACTTATGTCAGGGGTGACAGGGGTACGTCATAAAAAAAAAAGTCTTCTTTAAAGCTGTGAAAAATTGTGAGGATGGATGTTTGTAACTCTTTCACGCAAAAACTACTGAACGGATTTTGATGAAACTTTACAGTAATATAGCTTATACATCAGAATAACATATAGGCTACTTTTTATCCGGGTACCACGCGGGCGAAGTTGTTGGCAGAAGCTAGTAATCAATAATGGTGGTCATTTTTCACACAGCATCATCTAGCCCCAAACTAAGCAGAGCTTGTATTATGGGAACTACATGACTGATATACTCCTATTTTTTACTTTTTTTTTGTGAATACATACACTTTTTTACATAGAAAACACCCAGATCCGAAAATATACAAACAACTGTCTGGATGTTTTCTATGTATAATATGTATGGATTTACAAAAAAAGTATATCAGTCATGTAGTTCCCATAACACAAGCTCAGCTTATTTTGGGGCTAGATGATGCTGTTTGAAAAACGTCCAGAATTATAACTGTTTTTCAATCCATTGGACATTGTAGATCGTTAGACAATTTCGTAATTTGATTAAGGGTAGTTTAACCCCTTGTGGGGAGGGTCGTATGTCGAAATAATGATCGTAACAAGAGAACCCTTATTTGTATTTTATTACAGATGGATACTAAATTAGATTGTTTACCACAAAATAAGCAATTTGCAAATCTATTAATCTATACAAAGCATCAATTTGTTCCATCATTTTTCTACCTTAAGCGTTAAGCTTTTAGAGTGTTTTAACTATTATGTAAAAAATCACTGCTTAGCTTTGTACATAGGAATATAAATAAATAAAAAAAACGGCCTGCATGCAAAAAATCCAATGCATGAGCCATCAGCTGGTGTTCTAATAAACAGAACGCAGGCATATGCCAAATATAATCTTTGAACGTGCCTCTAACTAGCCCCAAAGATATACGCACTGAGTATGTACATAATTGAGAATACAGTCATAAACGTTGTAAAATCTTACATACAAAAACCGAAAATAACGCACATTTTTTGAATTTTTTCACTATAGTCGAATACAACCCCGAAGCGTCATATCATGATCCCTACGTTCCATTTGACGGATTGTTTCAGTGTCGCGGCGTGCGATTAGCTATACTACACAAGAGTGCGGGTTCGACAAATTGTTTATATGACAACACAGAAAGGACAGTATAATTAATTTAAATAGAAACTTTATAAATAGATAAGATTTTACGAAAAACGCAGAGACAATGAGGAAGATTTTTGTATTAATTAATCCCATTTGTACCGCGTGGGTCAAACAGGTCTCAGTACATTACTTTGTAAAAGTGGATACATAACCTAAAAACATTAGCATTGCCATTCGTGGCAATGCGGCCAATATTTTGGGAACGCTTCCGTCCGGTAATCTCTAGTTATCGATCTATAGTTAGCTCAACTAATCAAGATCAGTTGAGCTAACTATAGATCGTTTGCAACGGTCTTTAGACAGCTAGTTTCATCTGTATTTTTTGTATATACTTGTACATAGTTGTATGAATAAAACAATAGTTAAAACGTACATTGTATTCAACTTCACATAGGTATATCAGTTGTCACAAAAAACTGTCATCTCCAGTCTGCATTCTCACGTTTAGAGTGACAGCCGAATTTGATAGTGAAGTAATACGTAAATAATTATACCTCTTCCGGCGGAGAAAAACCACAAAACACAATTGCAGCATTGCGTGCCACAGAAACAATGTCAATGGGGATAACGAACGGTTTTTTTTGGCGGTCTTTTTCTTATTTGTGACCTTATTTCAACACGTCACTATAATCTGCATAACTTTATATGCTACTTTTTCTACAGACTAATACCTATTTTACAGGTTTTTGCCTAGTTTAGAATCAGTATCGACCACTTGGACAAAAGCAGCAGGATTTTTTCTCTATGTGAATCAACTAAACTTGCAAAACGCGGGCATGTAAATTGAATGTCCACCACGGGGAAGACAGTCGTGAGCGTGTTTGTTTTGTGAATAAACTAGCTACTTTCCTATCTAATTAAACACTAGTGAATAATAAGATTATAAATTTTGTGAACCCACCTATATTTAGTCTAATTTTCATTGTAAACCTACATAGTGTAAATTAAGAAAAAAATCTTGAGCCTACTTATTTTTTTTACAGCTAACAGACACATTTTCCTGACCTCATATTAAGATTCCCTGTGTCCAAGATAACGTCACCGTGGTGCGGAATACCATATCGGAAACAAATATTTCTACAATAAATAACTTAGGTTTAAGACTCTTTGTAAAGTGTTTGTTTTTTAATTCTGGTGTATGCAATAAAGAGTTATTTATCAATCTATCAAAAACAAACAAGTTATTGTCTTAAAAAAATATTTTAATAAAAATAGTTTGGTTTGTCTGAGTTTTTTCGTTATTCCACTAAGATCCTGTATACACGCGAAGTTTTTCACTCAATTCAAAGTACGCGCAACTCTAGAAGAACAGATTCAAGGCACAAGAGCGAATACATATTTTGAAGAGAGTCACTAAAGACCTTATTGCAAGAAATTAACAAAATGGTATTATATTTTGATAATACTGAAAAATATTGTGAGAAAATCGAGCCTGGATGCAAAAATTCCAAAGCATGAGCCATCAGCTGGTTTTCTAAGAAACAGCGATGGGATTGCAATCCGTCACGTGGAATACTAACTTATTGGAACGCAGGCATGTGCAAAATGTAATCTTTGAACGTGCCTCTGACTAGTCCCAAAGATATACATACTCAGACATACTCAGTCATACTCAGACATACTCAGATATACTCAGTCATACTTAGACATACTCAGTGCTTATGTACATCATTGGAGACTGTTTTCCCAAACGTGATAAAACCTTAAATACTACTTAACATTTTAATCACGATTTGAGGATGAATAGGAAATTACATCTTAAAGCAAACTTGCCCGATTTTTTAAATTGAATATAGACAAATCGTTTTTTGTTCGAAAGCGGAGAAAGAAAACATTTTGAGGAAACCAGCATTGGTTTCAGGACTAAAACGGGATTATATTTTTTTTTGTTTGGCTTGCGAACCCTAAAATGACAGATGTTATTACAAAATGACATACGGACACCCTGTTACCACATAATTTCCACCAATTGTCCGCTGCGAACAATATTCGCAGTATGTACCTGAGTATATACACGGTAGGTGCGTAAACAGTCGAAGTCTATAATTTGTGGACCACCTGTTAGGTTTAAGATGGGGCTATTTCTAGAAAGTAGCAATACGAATTTCCAACGCAACCCTATTGAAATAAAGTTTATAACAGCATTCGCAAGACTGCGGCGCTTACGACATCCGCGCTGGCAAATAAGTTAGAAAACGCAGGTTTTTCGCATTGCGATTACTTTAAAAAAAAAACAATGAAATGTCTGAAGTTAATATATTTTCCGACATTTTAGTGTTCAAAACATTTCAAGCGCGTTTGTTGTCGTTCAGAAGTTTTTTTTTTTGACAAAGTTTTAAAGTTACGAAATACCTAACAGTTTTTTTTTTACTTTTATTTTTAATAAGTAGAATGTAATGAAACTAACAGTTTGAGATAAAATAATACCATAAATAATATTTATTATTTTTAAACATTTATATTTAAAACTACCTACTTAAAAAAATACATCCGACTACTCGCTACTTTCTCTCACGATTTGGGTTTTCAGATTATTTTTTGTTTTTATATTAAGTAATTGTTATAAATATTGATTTCATTTACTTATATGTTTTGTTTATGTGAGCTATATGTGCATATTATACATGCTCTTGCGTGCACTATGTGAATTTGTTATAAATAATTTTAACTGAGGAACTGAGCCTTCCGTGGAACCTTCCGTGCTTTTTCCCCTATGGCTGTCGACTCGAGCGATACACCCTGCCCATTTTCACTTCAGCTTGCTAATTTAAATCTTTGCTTTGACTTTAGCTCTACGAGTCTGCAGACTCCACAAATAAAGACCTCGACTGTAATAAGAGGTAAATAATGAATCGACCGTGAGAACCACAATGCAAACCCATAATCAATCTTGACTAGGATCCTTGAGAAGTCAAGTTGTACTAGTTTGCCAGGCGACAGATGGAGACACAGGTTTTATAGAATAGCTGGTTCAGTAAAAGCTGTATAAAGCTTTTCTTAAGATTTAAGCAGAGTTGTAAAGTGGCGCTTAAGATATGCAATCTTTTGCCCATTGTATTTTTAGTTTTGTAAAGTTTTTTTTTTTTTTATTAATGCCTTCTCGAATTTGCAATAAGGTATTAGATGTATTCATCATTATACTTACTTCAAGTCTTAAGATGTAAATAAAGTTGGAAAGAGATTTAAGTTTTTACGGAAATTCAATCTATAAAGAAAATGTTCATACATTTTCTTTGAGATATTTGACATGACTAACATTTGAATTATATACCACGTTGAAGTATCCCAGCTGTATTCAATTTGGACTGTGACCGAGTTTTCCTTATAAATCATTAGTTTTGTGATAAGGCGTGAAATGATTTTGTGTTTATTATTATTATTCAAGATATTTTGCTATTGGTAAAACATAAAATCTTGTTCTTGTAAATAGCACATTTACAAGAACAAGATTTAATGTGCAATTTCATAAACTGATCTGTTTTATCTATGGTATAATCACATTTATCAAATGACAAACAGTAAGAAACTCATAGTATAATTTTTCGTAGTTTTTTTTAAATCTGCCAAATACACACGAGATTTATTCAGTAAATCTACTATTCATAGTCGGATAAATCTGACGTGCTTTTCTAAATTTAAATATGCAAAATTATTTGCGTTTTAAACGGGTTTTCCCCACAAAAAAAATACCAAGCTTGTAAGAAAATCAGGGAAATCATTTTCTATACCTACCGAACTCGCTAGATGGCGTTAGTCAATTTATTTCTACGACCATAAGTAAAAAACCAAAAACATTGACCCCTCATCAATCCATATTTTAACCAGCTATTTACGAGAGGAGAGGTCAAATTATACTGGGCATGGTATGCTAATGAAAACCACAGAAGAAACGATAGCTTCTATGAGATTTAATTTTAAAACTATTTGATTAGCTGTGGTTTGATAGTAAATATTATTTTATCCGTGGTCGATGATTCACAAGGCCGCGAAAATGATTGTGTCTATCGCCTGGTAGGATATGCTAGCCTAGTACTTTTGTATGATTGATGATGCTTGGTGGAGGGAGTTTGTATGGACTTTTGAAATACATGAATGTTTAAATATTTTATAAACATCCCGAATTTGTGTTTTAAAAAAATTTAAAATAATTTAGCGTTATTGAAAATATTTTTCTGCATTTCATGAAAATTAAAAACCGTAATATATTAGGTTCGCGATACTAAAACGCTTTAGTTTCTTGTACTAAAAATATTATTAAGTGCTTTCGTCTATAAATTTTCGTGTTCCACTTCTTGTTTTATAGGTAACATCGCATCTGCACACTTACGACTAAACAAAATATTTTTCTATTATATTTTGTCAACCGAAATCAAGTGGCTTGCGATGCAGCAAAGTACAAAATTTAATAAAAACTTTGTTGGTAGGTAACTACTTAAGTACCTACTAAGTTAATTATATACAAAATTGTTTTTGCTTGCGGTATTTTTGCCTCACGTAGCGTGGTCTGAGACTCGAGATCTGTCATTATTCTGATAGCACTGTCTGTCTACGTGCTAGAGACGTCCAGGCATAGGGAGGGGACCGTGTCGATGGTATTTATGGTGATTATCGATCACCAACACTTTCTAAAATCGATATAATATATTGCCATTGTCGTGAAATATGTCTGTGTTAGTTGTTAGGATTATGTTTGTTAACTTTATAGAGACAGAAAAACTACAAAATCTGCTTTAAACTAGCTAGATTAAGAAAAGTTTTGATGTTATATACCTAGTGGAAATACACATATTTATTTTGATAGGTATTATCATCATCATCATCAGCCCACTTTAGTCCACTGCTGGACATAGGCCTCTCCCAATACGCGCCACTGAGCCCGGTCTTCGGCTCTTATCATCCACTTGCTACCCGCTACTACTACTATAGGTAAGTGTAATTTCAAAAGCAGATTTGAGATAAGTTTTAATCAACTGCCTGTCAATTTTTACGCAAAATAATAAATTTATCGATGCTTTTGATCCCATCACTGGACACCTTGCTATATATGTCGTCGCCATACATCTAGCGGTTGTTTGTAAACATATAATTACTTGGTAGGTCGATGCATATCAGGGCCTGTTTAGTGTGTGCACGCGCACAGATGAAATAATTGTAAAAATGTACAGAACATTCACTTATACAAATCATTCGATCTATTATATATTTTTTGACAAAATATTGTAAGCCAGTGGTTTACTTGTCTCTTATAAACTTTTGTAGCATCCGCGTACCAATTGGAAGGTAGCGGGTTCTAGTCCCATTGAGTTTAATTTTTTGGGATATTATAATATCTTGTGATTTACCTTAAATGGGTTTAAACTTTAAAACGAAATATTAATAAATAACATTGATTAATGATAAAAAAAATTAGGAATCAACGTTTAGACGGTATTAAAAGTGTTACACAAGTTATATTCTTCGCACAGAGCGTGGTTTTTTTCTTGGTTTTTACAAAATTATATAATAATAATATATAAAATTAGATTTCAACCGTTGAAAAGGATATAAAAACGATAAGTGGACCCCAAGCTCACGATGAAGACAAGGAGGTCCGACTAGGAAATAAGGCCAGGAGAAGACACAGAAGAAGAAAAATTGCCTATTATTTGGAATATTGCTCGCAAACCAAGCCATGTTGAATCTAAACTGCAGTTTTTAGAGCTCATTTTGTATTGTAAGCTGATAGGAATGACACAGCTAGGTTTGTTTGTGAGTGTGACCGTCATACGGTCATATTATATTGTGTGTGTAACTAGTTTCTCAAGCGCATGAGTGATTGTGGTTCGTTTTCGTTGATATACGTTATTTGGAACGTCAAAAAAGTACTGTTAAAAAGTTTGAACCGTATCAAAAAAACAGACGAAAGCTTTCTATACTTTACAAAGTACCTGATTCAGTGATCGGAAAAAATTAATTTGAAGTATCATGATAGTTTTAAAATGGTAGGTACAGGAATTTATATTTTTAGTTGTCAAGATTTAAATTTACTAATAACTTTCACGAGATAATAAAAAAAAAACGTCTCCCGTACTGTACAATGGAACCAAACTCATACAAGTTCCATCGGCCACACCGAGCATGTAAATTTAATTAATTTATATACTGTTGAATTAATAATCGAATATGTCGTAAATATAATTGTTTTACTGCCACAATTCCGTCATTTTATGCAGAATTTTATTAGATTATTAAAATGCAACGTTACTTTGTTCCGAAAAAGGCATAAAGGTTTAAAAGTTTAAATTGACAGAGCAATAATGATAAAAGTAAATAATTTAACATTTAAATATATATAAATTTTGAAAGTTTCTATCTACCCTCTTTCTTACTTTTTTTGCGAACGATACGCTTACAAATTCAAACTCACAAATCATACTAAATATCAAAAGGTATTTAGTAAAATTCTAACATATTAAACGAAAATTAAGATGTGTTTAATATCTTAATTTTCAGCAATTTGCCACAATTTTATAACAGTTTATTAGATTAACTCAAATCCTATGTACAAAATTTATATCTGACGCCGTTTCAAAAGTATTTTTTTTGTTTGATTATAATAACTCTATTGGATGTCTACAAAAACCTATAAATTCAAAGATAAGTAATTGCAAATAGACGTCATGGATGGAATTTATTAACTTGTAATTGACAGCTAACTGTCAAGACAGGCACCTGCATATTTGTTTTGTGAAATTCAAGTGTTAAATTTAATCATATGTTTATGTATTTTATATTGTTATTCAATATAAATGCAAGAATACGTAACAAAAAGGCCGTACTGCCTAGAGTATATTAGTATAAATTAACACATTAATATTATAACACACTTAATGAATCAAAAAAGTCACGGTCTTGGATCACCAATAAAAGTATCAACGATAAATTAAACATAAACGTCACAATTTAAAAAAGAATATATTAAATTAAACGTCATAAAAATGTAAATAAACAATAGATAACTAAAATCCTAACAAATCTCTGCATAGAAATAATTTACGTAGTATTTAAAGTATTTTAATTGCACTATTATGATGCTTGATTACAATCTCAATGCTTAATTGTAACAAATTGTCAGTTTTGGGCGTGTTTGTGTGAAATTTAGCATAATTATATTTAACGATCTGTGTAAACACTGGTATTGTTACTGTCCTGTTTCTAGCTTTTTGAATGTTCTACAGTAGATACTAATCAAGGATTTGTATAAACTTGGCAATAAACAAAAATTTAGGAATAAACCTGACGTTTACATCAAAAGGCTACCTTTTGATATAAACGTTTTTTTTTACACTTAAAAATTATACTCTGTCATTTTCAGGATAAGACGCCTCTAACAACACCTCGTCTACTTTTTAATAAGCGCGTATAATATAGTATATTTGAATACTATTTAAAATCAGCCAAAAAATTTAAAAGTGCGTTTACAGTATTACAGTTTGTTGTCAAGATTCCGTAAAATAGACGAATATATATGCTTATTTTACACATGCCAAAGCGATTTATAAGACCACGCAGACAGATACTAATTACCATAATGATAGTCAAAAGTATTTGTGCTATTTTGGTTGGTAAAAAAAGATGGCGGGCGGCACATTCTCATTTTTGTCATAAAAATGTTATGCGACCTCATAAATTAAATCCAAAAAATGCTATAAAATATTATTAAATTATAATTTCATTCTCAGACTAAATGTAGCCAGATTTACCATAAAAAACACAGACGCAATGTTTTTCTTTCCACATACGGTCGTGAAGAAAATATTCGCATTCTACAACTCGCTCTTGGAATTTTTCGCTTTACGTAAAATGCGGCTTGTAATTTTAAGAATTTTTAATGTAGCTTTAGTTTCTGTTAAAATTCTGCGTTATTTTACCTCAAAGTACCTTCCCATACATTCATAAAACAATATAAAAATGTATCCACTTATATACTTCAGTGTACATAGTAGGTTTCATGAAAAAAAAACACTATAATTAAATAAGATATCTTTTTTATCATATTCTAGAGATTTAAAAATATTAGATGCAATTTTCTATAATACCATGTATCTATTTTGGATTCGCATTAGCAAATATTGGGTAAGTTTGATTTGTCTGTCTGGCTGTCAGTCAGTGTTTGTCGATTACATCATTAGTTTGATCAACGCGCATTAAGAAGAAAGGTTGTCTGGATGCGATCACTTCTATTCTATAAGATCGCCCAATGCACTTTTAGTTTTTTAATTTTTTTTTTATGGTATACTATCCAGTAAATCCAGTCATTCATAGTATATTCATAACTAGGAGACGCTTGCAAAACGTGACGAAAAAAAACTAGTTGGTATCAAAATGTCAGGTTATTTGAGCAATACTCACAACGTTATATATTATATTTGCATTTAACAAATATTATATAATATTATAACTCAGAAATAATTATATGTGGAAAGTTTGGAAAAAAGCTGATACAATCTTATCCAGGTGTTCTCTTCTATCTTATTCGTATTTCGATTTTTATCACAAATAAAATCTACGATTTCCCATCCTATTTCAGTACAGTATGAGACAGTTTGTTTATTTCGTTCTAAAACACAATCGACTCCGTGGCGCAACGGTAGCGCGTCTGACTCCAGATCAGAAGGTTGCGTGTTCAAATCACGTCGGGGTCAAACTTTTGCATTTTTGTTTTGGATTTTCATTTCTATTTAGTTTTAATTTATGCGTAGAAAATATATTAATATCCTTGCTCTTCATGTTAAATCTATATTTTATGTTTAACATAAAAAACGAGCATTTATATTATACATATAACATACAATTACTAGTATAGTTTTTTTTTTTGCAATTTAATCTAAACTATATAATCTATACCTAATAAGTATATCATAAGGACCAGTATTAAAAAAACACACCCACGAATGTAATCCTATCATGTTTAACCCTAGATATATCAATGAACAAATCCGTGAGGTTACCAAGGGGAGTAAAGCCAGAGTCACGTCCAAACATTATATTAGTTGCAATCACGTAAAAATTCTCAAAATTAAATGTTGAATGCTCAAAATTTTAACCCATAGTTTTTTGTTTGTCTATCTCAGACGGGCCTTCACCCACTGCATCACAGAGGTCGTCAACGTTGCTCATAATAATATGTTCTAAATATAGCACTTTAAACTTTTTTTTAATGTGTATTTGTAGGTAAATCTATCCGTCAAGGTGTCTTTCAGGTGAATGTCTGAGTATGTATCTAACATTGGTGACCTCCGAATGTTTGGTGCAAGAGCTCAAAGCGCCCTCGGATGGACGTTCCGCGCGCTGCCTCTATAATTGATGTGCATAAGTACAGTATCTACAGGGTGTTATTTATTAATTTAGAATATTGTACATTTTATAATATTTTAAATAAAAACGATATATAAAATATTCAAAAGTGATAGGTAATTGATGGTGTCGAGAAACTTTAATTAAAAGATATTGTGTTAAAAACTAAAAATTACATTAAACTCTGTAACATTTCAAGCAATTACAGAATTAACTCATATAGACATAAATGAGACAAAATAAAATTAAAAATTATGCAGTGTTAAAATTGCATTATAAATAAAAATATTTTTTCATCAAATTTATTTGATGAAAAAAAATCAGTAATAAAACCATACAAAATCCAACCGTCCTATACATAGTACATCATAAATTTAGAAAGCTAAGTATTTTTTGATGAATTATGATCAAACATCCTATATCCAGGCACACATACAACACATCCTCACGCACACATGCAGACAGACGTACGTACGCGGTCAGTAGCGCGTAAAAAAATGTTGTGCAGACAAAACTGTTTGAAACATAATTTTCGTGTTCGTATTGTCAATTTATGTTATGTGGATTTATTATTGCGATTTTATTAAACAGAATTACTAAATGAACAGCCAAGACACAATAGGATTCCCTGTGTCATTGGTATTAGGAACTACGAGTACCGTGGTACCAAAACACACAGATCCTGACTAAATTTTAATTTTATTTTATCCAACAGATACATACATATTCCTGACCCCACACTAGGATTTACTGTGTCGTGTTTATCTGGTACCAGCACCGTGTTACCACCCAGACCCGGAACAAATATCTGCAGCGCATGCAAAAATTTTGTCTTGAAGCGGGAATCGAAAACGTATCGCTGGCTACTCACCCGCCGCGTCACCGAGGTCATCAAACACAAATTGGTAGTTTTAATATTTATTGGGTAGATAAGTAATTATGCGCGAAAGGTCAAGGTCTTTATTTTCCAGCGTCACGTCTTATACAGCCTGAATACTTTTGCCGTAAGAGGATGCTTTTTTTTATTTGTTACTAGCCTCTGCCTACGGCTTCGCCCGCGTGGTACCCGGATAAAAAGTAGCCTCTGCGTTATTCTGATGTATAAGCTATATTACTGTAAAGTTTCATCAGAATCCGTTCAGTAGTTTTTACGTGAAAGAGTAACAAACATCTATCCATCCTCACAAACTTTTGCGTTTGTATATTTGTTTTTTAGAGAAACCAACGGCAATCAATGTGTAATTCTAAGTAAATATAAAACAATAAATCGGAACGCTAAATAGATTTCTACGTTCGAGTTTGTTGACAACTAACATCTTAACTATACTTTCTTGAAGTATAAGACTGTAAAAACGTATTGTAATAACGTTTAAGTCAAAAAATATAAAGAATACTGAAGACCTATGGGGAATATCGACAAAAGTGTGTGTTATAATCATTGATATCGCTTTTTTTTTAGCCCATGTTTTGAATAGTTATGTTGACAAAGTACTATTTCCTGATCTATGAAATACAGAACATTAATTGCTTTGTCTGGAAATGTTAGAGATCCTGCAAATTATAGACTGATTTCTGTATTGCCGCTAATTAAAATGATTTAAAAACGTATTCTTTCCAAACTATTGTCACCCCTATTAAATGGAGAAACGCTTGATGTTCTAGATTCTATTATATTTAACAGGACTCCATATTGATTAAAAATTGCAATGGAGTCCGCAAATAGAAGTCCTTTCAGGTAGACTTAGTTGTAAGTTAAGTTAGGACAATTATACATATTACTGGTGAAGTTACAGCTAGTATATTTCAGCTACTTTCATAGTGTCATGTCATATGGTATCTTACTGTGGGGGAAGGCAGCAGATATCAAACAATTTTTGTTTTTCAAAAAAGGACAAAGCCTCGTGACTCTTTGAGGGAACGATTCAAAAAAATAAACATTATGACAGTAACTTCACCGTGTATTTATGAAAACTTAATGTACCCGAATAAAAAAAAGCGCTAGTTTCGTAAAAAAATGATGTGATGTCTCTCATTCAGTAATTTTGATTAGAAAAGTCCAATGGATCTTTTCTGGGTAACTCTGTACGCTTCTATAATAAAATGGTAAATGTAACCGAGCTGCCTATTCGTAGATTTAAATCCTATATAAAGAACAATCTAATAAATAAGACGTATGACACCTTAAATTTCTAGATAAATCTTAACCGACAAACACACAAACTACCTCTAATAGCAACGCATATACTTCTTCCGCGCGGGTAAAAACAATAAATAATAAATAAACACACAAAAGAAACATACATAGTCCTAACCCCACACTGGGATTCCCTGTGTCGTGGGTATCAGGAACTACGAGTACCACTATACCCAGATCCGGAACCAATGTTTGCAAAGCATGCAAACATTTATCCCGCAGCGGGAATCGAATCCGCACCTGTTGCGTCCGGCACTCGGCCGACGCGCCACATAGCTCGTCGAGGTTAAAACAATGTAGGACCTGTCAAAGGTAACATCTGCTGTTTTAACAGGAATTCACGAAATAAACATAATTGCGAAACGATTTCCGAAAGTAATCTTTAAGTAATGTTTAAATACCACCGCTAAGCTTGCGATGGGCAGATGTGACATTACAATGAAAGAAATTATGGAAGGAGCACGTCCGACATAGCATTTCGTGCACGCGACATCATCTTCAGCGTCAGTCGAAAAATAAATAACGAAACGCATATTTTCGTTTCGTTAGGTATAATTTCGTAGCATTTATATGTACTGTGACGTTTTATTTAAGTCTTTTTATGTGTTAAGTTTGTGTATAATAATTTTGTATGGATTTTTATGATCTGAAATAAATGAATAATAAAAATAAATTATAAATTTAGACTAATACCTTAGAACGTCATGTATTTTTAATCATTTAAAGTAGGCCTACCTATCCACATATATTACTATACCTGAATGTTATGTAATTACATAATCATTGTAATTGTACAAGTAAATACAATACATACACTCACGCCTACTTCCCGTAGGGGTAGGCAGACGGATTTCCATTTGCTATGATCCTGACATTTCATTCACTCCCATCACATTCTTCATACATGCTCTTCTGTTGAGAGTACTCCTGGCCTGACCTTTCTCCAGATCGTCTCCAATTTGATCAAAGTACGTTCGCCAAGTTTTACCCCTTCCTAATTGTCTCATTCACGCTTGCCATATATATGTGAATGGGGAGAGCCGAACACTGAGCTTAGTGGCGCGTATTGGCAGAGGCCTATATCTAGCAGTGGACTGGTGTGGGCTGCTAATGATGATGATATATGTTTCGTCATTATCTTTCGTCCATCCTCTCCACATGCCCAAACCACCATAGCATACTTTTCTCTATTCTTGACAATAATAATAAGGTTGGACATATTTTACACAACATCATCTAGCCCCAAACATATAAAACACCCGATCTCGAGACAAATATTTGCAGATCAATACATCTTCTTTCACTCCACAATGTAAACAATTACTATTGTTATATACTTTTAAAACCAATATGTATGTAGGGTTTTTCGTTTTCGTGCTCTGATCTGAGCAAATCCTTCTCACAATTTTATTTTGGTATTTATGCATGCGGCGTGCATGCGTATGGTGTGCTTTTAAGGCTATAGTGGAAACAGGCCTTAGAAAACACGTGTAAAACGTCGTTATTGAAATTAACCTTTAGGCTTAATCCAATTTATGCATTCCTTTTATTGGCTAGAGATGTTAAATAGAGCGGTTATGTTGTAAACAAAATGTAATTAATGTAAGACTTAATGTAATAAATGTAAAATAAAATGTAATAAATATTAAATTAAACATTTGTCATTTTAACGGGTATGGGTGGAAACCCAACATCGCCGGCGCGTTTTCTGTTCTAAATTCAAACTGTTGCTGTGAACGTAGATACGATACTAGTTCTTTTTCAAAAGTAATGACTAATTTTCGCACATGTTGAAGAAAAATAATTAGAGCCACGTTGGCCTAGTGGACGGCACCCTGACTCCCGATCCGGAGATCCTAGGTTCGATCCAATGGATTTTTTATACTCGTAAACGGTTTTTCAAAACGGTGATAAAAACATCGTAAGGAAACCGGTATGCCCTGAGTTTCGAAGGCATGTGTCATCAATCAGTGTTCCAAAACGCGGCGATAGACTTGCTACCTATCATTTTGATCATTTTTTACTTGCAAAACTAGGGCATGTGTCAAATTTAATATTTGGACGTGCCTCTGAGTGCCTCCTACTAGATTTCCTTACAGGTCTTAAAACTTTTTCACCAAATAAAGCTACACTATCACTGATTAATATTTTTTCGTTATTAACAAAAAAAAATCGTTTATGATCTAAATATTTGTCTACACTAACACTGATTAATAAAAGCTATTTTTTAGTTATAAAAAAAAATATTTATGACCTAAATATTTGTAGTTTAATTCTCGGATTTACGAGAAAATTGTGTACTACAGAAACATTTGTCATCAGTACAGATCTAAAAAAATGACAGCCATACAATGTACGTATTAGTTATTTAGCTTTTATTATTTTTTCTCTTGTTTGGTAATCTTATTTAAAAGTACTACGTACCGCCGAACTCTTCATTACACAAAGTTAAAACGGAAGAAAATGCTAATTAGCATTAAGTTCGCCGACGTATTGTTTAACCTACTTTTTGTTTATCCCATAAAAACTATTGTTAAAATTGCGGGGCTTTCAATCAGTTCTAAATAAAATTCATAAATACTAAAGTACCTACGTCTTTATGACATTTACTGCGACAAAAAACATCGTTTTTCATGAAATTGTTTCAACTTTAAACACTTTTATTTGAGAGTAAAAGTAAAGTGTTTTTTTTTTATGAAAGTTTTTTTATTCACCCGAAATGTACGCGTGGCACTCGATCGGTCATTATAAACCAATAAATAAGGCCGATTGCCGACATCTGTTGAATCGACAGGCGGCAGTCCACAGATTAAGTATGACTTGCTACTTGACATACGGGTCCGAGCTCGGAAGCTATAAGAGATGGCAAAAAATGCATTGTGCCGAACCGCGACGGTTTGAAAACATTCTATTTAACTGCACTTGTATTACCAAAATAGAAAAAACAACTTTTTTCCCTTTCAAATAAAGAACACTTATAAAGATTGATAGATAGATGAATAAAGTCTTCACCAAAGAAATATACAAAAACATAGAAATTCTTAAACATACAATGAGCGGTCTTATCGTTAAAACGCTTTCTTTCAGAGAACCATTGGATGGACAGGATAAAAAGGAAACAGAAAAGTTTTTATTTAAATAAAATACCTGTTATTTTTTCAGTGTGACGTCGCTACATTTCCAACTTTATGGATGGATACACCTTATTGCTAAAGCCCATAAACCTTAGTTAACACTTGTCTCGTAATAAATATCGCAAGTACGTGTGCATCCGTAAACGAGGTGCCTAATAAGCTTAATAACTATCCGTAATTTCAATGGAATATCGGAAAAAAAAATCTGCAAAAAAAACTGCGTTTGAAAATTTTAAAAAGTGCGCGTATGACCTTATACAGGTCGGACGTTTAGACGATAAAATTTTATGCGTTATTTCGCGTGCATATTTCATGACTCAGATGGGAAATTTTATAATTAGTAATTAATCCTATTAATATTATCTTCAATCTTAAAACTGGTTTTATTTTTATTCTAAATCCTTATAGGCAGTTATATTGTGAGTCTGACATGTTATGTCTGTCGTTATAGGCTGAAATATCAGCACATTGAGGTTGGAGGTACGTACCTATTTTCCACGAGCCATAAGTAAGTAGGTACTTATGTTTGCCCTAAATAGGTACTTGGTATGTCTATTGTATTAAACCAGATGACAGTAAATTACAGGTCCAGTCAGCTTTTTTAATTGTTTTATAGAAAATGTAAACTAGCTTCTGACAACGACTTGGCTTGCGTAATATATAGATAAAAAATGTGTTATTTTTAGGTCAACCATTCTGAATTTCATCCTACGCCGTTACGAAGAGATTAAGCATCAAACACTCTTTTGTATTTATAGAATATAAGGATAGATTATTCCTAATTCTACTTAGAATATTTATAATAGAAGCTCTAATGGAAACAGAAGTTAGGTAGTTATTTGTAAAAAAAGGTAAAAATAAAATGTAAAGATTGTCAAACAATTAATTAAGGTAAATACTGTTTGGTTAATGTTATTTCAAATATATAATACTGTATAGAAAAATCAGCTTAAAATCTTCATAACTATGAAACCTTTCGGAAATACGAATGATTTGATCAAATTTACAGGTGAGGTTAAAAAAACTTTTTAGCTTGCATAACAGGAAATCCCATAACAGAGAAAGGCTCTCTTATTTTTTTGTATGTCATCGTGTTGTCGATATCTGAACATGTTGCCGCCATAGTCATATCGCCGCGATATATTAGAAGTGTGGCTGTCCATCCAAATTCCCAGCTAAAGCGGAAATGGTCATATTTCAAACAGAGAGAAAATACCATAGGTATGGTGACCAAGAAATAACAAACGACGTGAAGGAATATAAGTAATAAAACAAAGTTACAATAACAATGGGAAAAAACAATTCTATAAGGCCAAGATCGCCACGGATGCACCTAAGGCCGATGCCACACTTAAGATAACCCCGTCATTACCGTGTGTGTCGCCCGTGACGACGCCATTTTGTCTATTAACTGCGCTAGCGTATGTGAATAGTGGGAAAACTGTGGCGAAACAAATTATATTTTTATATCTTTTCAATAGAATTCACGGACGAATTGAAATTTGACAGGATGTGTTATTTTAAACGGTTGAAAAATGATTTTCAATACAAAGCAGAATGGTGACAATGCTATTTGCCATTTAGATTGCATCTGTTAAAAACAAACCAATACTCATCCATTTTTTATCTACTGAGGATTAATCAAAGATAATAAAAAGGAAATAATTGTCAAAACAGTTAAAGATTAGTAAAACAATAAATAAATCAGTTATCTTATCTTACCGAACCACAGAAGTGTCAACACGGTTGTAAAACGTACCTGAAAAAAGAAAAAAAAGGTTACAACACAATTCACAAACAAAAGACATTTGGCGCCAAAGGGAACTGGCCGCCATAAATTGTAGCCCAATAAAAAAGCAATTTAAAAAACATTCGAACTTTGAAAAGTAACTCGAAATCGTTGATCTAACGACCATTTTACTCAGACACGTAGTAGGAGGAATAAGTGTGGAATTTCTTCTGGGAAAGGAGAAATGGGGGGTCAGATTGAGTTTGTTGCATTGGGGGCATGGAAGCATGACGTCATCGTTCGGTAACCACGGTCTGTGCACAATGTTATAACTTCACCATCGTGAGATTATCGATGCTTGTTTTGCACGTTAAGTTTTATTAGGTATCAAAATACTTTGTTATAATGAGATTTACTTATAAAAGATACCAACTTGACATTAATTTAACAAAATACTTATTATTGTTTTTTGAAACAAATTATAGCATAAACCCTTTCACAAAATACAGAAAAACTCAATTTTAAAAACTGTGATAAGTAAAAAAGTACATAAATGTATTCTTTTTATTATTATTTTTATAAACCTGAAGTACCTACCTATCTTGGTAATATTTTGCTTTTATCTTCTAGGTACATAGGCTAGTCAATGTCATATATTTTATTATACTTATATACTTTTTTATTTTTAAATATTTGTTTCTATATCTATATTGAAAACCTAAAATAATGAGTTAAAAATATTAAAACAACAGTTAGATTATACACGGCGCAGGCGCATCACGCGAACGTCGAAAACCAACGTTTTGACATTTCCGGTTCCTAAAAACTTGACAGCACACAAGAATTATCCATTTTCAATCTTCGGTAAGCTAACCAATGTGAATCTTATCTGTATTGCGATAAAGTTTACATTCGTAATATAATATTTTCTTGATTGTAGGGATAATTTGGTGAGTCACAGGTTTCATCATAAAGGCGCCGTTTTATTTTGATTTGGGTCTGTTATTTTACAAACAAAATGTATTAAAAACTACTTCTTTTGTCAGTAATTTCAACAGTTGCATAGAATTATAAAAATAACATATTATAACTCAATAATATGTTATTTTTATAATTCTATGCAACTGTTGAAATTACTGACAAAAGAAGTAGTTTTTAATACATTTTGTTTGTAGTACCTACCTATAGCTACAAAGGTATTATGTAACATTTGCTGGTAGATTTACCAAACTTTAAACTTACCTAAGATAATTTGTCCTTCCATATAAAAATGTCATATAAATATTACGAAAAAAGTTGAAAAAAAAAACAAACATCAATCTTTACTTCAAAAAACAAAAGCTCTTGGATTGGATTGGAAATTCAAATATCGTAGTACAAATTCAAATTTAGAATTACAAGTGGCCAGTCCGAGTGAGTTTTATTCTTCCATTCGTTCCGTAGAATAATTTCGTTATAGAAATGATTGATAGAAAAGTTTTGATGTCTTTTTTTGTGTAAGTCATTAGTAGTTAATTACTTGTGAAGTCTTTCATTTGTAACCTTGTGTTGTGTGCTTTGAATATCGCTACTGTGGATGTGGCATATACGCATTCAAATTTATTTATTGCTAACTATGTAAAAAAGTGTTTATTGTCTATTTATTGATGATTCTGGTTATGGACAACTTACATTAAAATATGACAGCTAATAGTTATAAAATGTGTCTATCTAAAAGTGCCTACCTAGTTTTGTTTCATATTAAAACTATAAGTTATTAAATTTAATTACCCATTTTTAAGCACTCATTACATTTTGTTGGCCTTTTTTGAACTGTTTTTTTTTTTCTGTTTTGGTCTCTCTGTTTATGTAAAGTAATAAGTTCTGCATAATAATAGCTTTTTTATAATTGAAAACGTGAAACTTGCGAAAACGAGAGAACACAGGATTTCACCTAAATTACCACCTTCAATTCATTCTAACATCTAACTAAAGGGATCATACATTCGTATAGCAGGTGGTACAAATTATGATTTATGGCAACACCAAAACAAATCGATCATACTAATTGGTACGATTCGATAGTAATAATCGATTGCGCAATACTATCGAGTATCGATAACGAACGTTATGGCGGTAATCCTCTATAAGGGGCATAGGTTTTATTGTTCAATAACTTAAGCAGTCAGCATTTAAAGCTGAGATTTACGTAAATTGGATAAAAATATCTATGTTAACTATGTTAATAAAATGCATGAGAAAATCTTAAATTAAACTAGAATATGTTGTTTTGACTCTATGTAACGTAGAATAAGGTAAGGAGATAAATTAATTTTGTAAGCTATAGTAACACGTAGACTTTGAAATCTGACCAATACTAGAATGAAAGTAAATTATTTCGAGACTAGATTGTAAAATAATAACGACGTTCTGGACTTTACCGATATTGCATACCAAATAGACATTACGAATAACAAAAACACAAGTAGGTAACACGGCAACCGTCTTGAGTAAGCATCCTGTGGGCCAATCGAGCCAATATACTCACCAGCGCATCCCGACCCCCAATCGCGACTAAATCCCACCTGGATTCAAGAGACAGCGGGGTCAAGTGTAGCTGGTTAGGACAAGCGTCACTTGAGCGTATTACGGCTAATCGGGACTTCCTACTTACGGACCCGCGCGTACTGGCCGCTGAGATTTGTTCCAATTTTAAAAGTTTTCGGTACTTTTGACTTTGACGTCTGACATTTGAATGAGAGCAAGAGCATGAATCGGATTCTATATTAAACAACTCTTGTTAAGATAGTAGAAATAATTTGGAGACACTTTTACAATCATTTTAAATATCGTCCAACTTCGAGACGTTTTCGAGAAAGGTTAGGTTATTGATAAAAATGCTAGGATCGTAGCAAGTGGAGTACTGTGGTATCTGACTAACCCTCCAGAAAACGTTATTTTTTAGGTTTGTACCTACTTGTGTAACATTTGACATTATGATATTTATCGGTTTTCTATTTCGTTCATTTGAATTGGTCATAAATTCAAATTTGGAATAAATAAGGTAAATACGTCGATTTTGGTCAGATCTAAACTAAGTTAGTGCCTACTAAAGTTTTAAGTTTAAATAGCATAACACTCGTAATATACTAGTATGTAGTTGGAATTAGTCTTTATGTAGGTATATCAACATTTTTTATTCACTTGAGATCAAATAATTCCTTATCATTGGATACATACCATAGGAGAGATAGAGTTCTTTTTAGATGTGCATATCGTATCTATCCATATTAGTTTATCTACTATATGAATGTTTTGTATACTACTTAAATATGGTAAAGCCCGCACGCAGAGTTGATTAAAAAGTAATAAAGTAGCATAAAAACGACATTACGCTCATGTCATGACGTTACAGCTTTTACTAGCTCGTAGTTTCACTGTCGATATTTTCGAGTTACAAAGTTTCACTGTCAAAGGAAGACATATCATTCGATTTAAAAAAATACGAGAATTAAAAAAATATATGAATAATCTATGTTAGTGACAAAAAAATGTTAAGTCAGAAATTTCACTGTCGACGAAAATGTAGTCACATATGTTTTCGAAACTACCAGGATTATTAAAAGAAGGGAATGAAAAGTAGTAGTTTTAAAAGCAGTAGAGATCTTAGAATTAGTAGAGATTGTGAAAACCTCGTCCGGGGAAGTTCTACCACCATACCTATTTCTGCCGACAAGCAGTAATGCTCGTTGCTGTGTTCCGGTTTGAAGGGTATGGGCACATGAGACTTTTCACCCGTTATGTCTCAAAGTTGGCAACGCGTCCATAGGTTACGGTAACCGCTTTCTAACAGGTCTTAACAGGTAGGCCAGGCCGTATGCTTTTCAGAATGGCAATCGTCCGCCATTTTGTGATTTTTGTTATGACTTATAAAGAAAGTTGAAATCTGTGTCAAGTTTCGTAGGTATTCGAAAGTATTTTAGCAAGGATCATATTATTTTCTCACGTGCACGTTGACATTGACATTTTATTATTGAATCACGCGGTTAACCTATAGATAAAAGGGTAAAACATTTGTACAAGTTAACATATTATTTTCAGTTATTTTACTGACTCACTGGTAGCTGTGAATGTTATATTCTTGTTAAATTAACGAAATAACTAATTATTTTTTTAATTTAATACTTAATATTGTCTATTAACCTGTATAATATAACCTACTCTAATAACCTGAATGGGTCCAAAAGTTTTATTACAGTACTGTTTTTTTATGATCGATATAGACTGTATTTATAAGTCGATGGTTCTAATTAAGTATTTAAGCTCCACTTGAATCTACTGATACTTTTCAAGTCAATAAGACTTATTATTAATAACATCCTTTTCATTAAGTATAAACTAAAAATTATAAATGTTAATTAATATCGACATAAAACTAGCTTAATGAGTCAACTCACATAAAGGAATTCATAAAAAACGTATAATATGAATAAAGAAACCGCATAAAAAATGTCATTTGCACTTAAACCAGTATAAACCGAGACCCTTCGTTTTGTCATTTATCGTGTTAACCGGGTTTTTCTTGGTCACCCTGCAATCGATCAGTAAACTATTCAGCTCCCTGACACTAGCAAAATGGCAATGAAACTTAATTAGCCAGGGTTAAGCAATTTCCAAAACGCATTTAAAATTAAATATTAACAATAAACTCAATAAAAAAGTTTTTATTTTAAGTTTTAAATTAAGGATTCTAGTCTAGATCATGTCTGTCTTTACACAAAGTTAGCTTTCACCGTTTGAGTGCCAAATAATTTAGAGCGGGAAAATGCTCGACGGGGTTTGAACTCTCGACCTTCGGAACGAAACCTCACCACACAACTAGGTAATGCATTGGTTATCGTGATAGTAAAAAAAACGTGTACATTACGTGTGCATGCGGGTTTCCTAGTATCCGTTGCAGATATTTTTTCATATTACCTTACATCAATGTTGCTAGTTATAAAAACCATGATACCTTCGACATCACCCATTGTTTTTAAAAATACTCATAAACAGGTGTTTTTGTATTGACGTAAACATCAAAATATTTTCCTTGTAACATCTTAATTACTGTTATAGCTCTTAATCCATTGGAATACGACCTATGGTTTTGTATTTACGAATACAAAATGAGTTAAGGTCATTGCGAAAAGTCTTCATTTGTAATTGTTACGTAATCTGCATAGTTTAGTTATACAATGGTACTTTTACGCATAACCATAATTCATTTAAATATTTTATTTATGTTTTTGTAAGTAGGTAACTTAGTGTTTGAGATTGACATCAAAAACCAAGTTATCAGACCTTGAAATATGGCATACTCTGAATTTGGTTACATTCAACGGAACAATTTTATATTATAGGTGGCAAGCAACAACGCCCTCAAGATGGCGGTTAACGTCGCCTAATGACATGCGTTGATAAAGATTTGAAATTCTCTGTAATTTCACCGACAATGCGAGCATTACTGCTTGGCCGTAGAAAAAAGTACGGTGGTAATGCTTTTGTTGGCCAGTTCTTTAACAGGACTATTAAGCAAGTAAAAGTTTGAAATACTATATAAGTATAATAAGTTCTTTGCATTTCACAAAAGAACTATTCTAAAATTTGCTATAGTAACCTCAAAATAAATTCAGCCCAAAAAATTGTTTAAAATATCTCTTAGTTGCTGAAGCATCTCTTAAAACTAAATACAGGCTGAATAGATTTGTGTGAAATTTGAAATAGGCTAGAATTACACATACGCTTCTTTTCACTTGGCTACTACGCGGTTGAAGCCATGGGCAGAGGCTTGTGATAATTTAATTAGAAAATGGTAATGCTATGAATTAATTTAAAAAATCTGGGATGTTTAATACATTTTTGAATAAGAATTACAAATAGAACATTCTTGTAACTGTTTTATTTAATCTCAGTGACGTAAATGATAGAGCTAAACAAAAAAAAAATAGGATTTTACAACCTGATCATGTTCCGTAAATAGTTTAGAGTTTAAATAATTATGTATTTTTACCCTGATCTTTTGAAATTTGTTTTTTTTAATAGAAGAAATTTAGCTTATATATTAAATACAGTCTCATAATTTTAGGATATTATTACGACTATATCACGTACTACGTAACTATTCGTCTGAAGACGCGTGCTCACGTGGTCGCGGACGGTGCTCAAGAGGATGGACCTCTAAACGGTCAACGAAACGTCTGCACAAGAATGGTTGAATACGTGGTATAGTCGTAATAACATACTTTAATGATACTAAACCACGAAAAAATTCAATGTCTTATATATTCATTTTTCGGGTGACGCTCATACCACGGGTTGCCGCAAGGTAACCGCTAAACATTGCTGGACCTAGTTAATCCTACTACCTACTAGTGAAATAAGTATCAATGAGAAAGTATGGATGCTTAGATATTTGTCGCCGATTATCTTTGTAACGACCAAAGCGATTTAGATTCAATTTTGAATATACTTATATATTGATCTAGAATAAATACTAGGCATGGTACTACGTCAGCGAATCCGTGGGCAAGAGCAAGTCTGCTATAAAAGCAAACGTCAAGAGTGCTACATACATACAACATTGAATATATGCATAGGTATGTCAGTAGGTAAGTATTGAATGAAACGGGCGGTTCTTTCGGCCCCAATACAGTACTGTTGTAACGAGTTACTTCGGCTTTATTTAATATTTGTAATATGCAAAAAGAAGAAAAAACAACGCATGATAAAAATGGTCTTTTGTCAAATGGACTTTTTTACAGTTGATTTTGACTACCCCCTCTATATTCGCGAATCTGCATACTGTGTATGCATATAACAATGTTATGTTAATTTAATAAGTTCGTTACTACGAGATTATCATAATGGCTCATGTATTTATTATTATATTCCTAGGAACATTGTATTTTTAAAACAAAACATTATTCTTAAATATATATCTTACTTTTATAGCGTCTGAGTATCATTTTATCAACTTATTTGAAAGGTAAAAGAATAACTCCGTAAAATAGGTATTAAATCTTATTAACAAAACAAAATTCCTTATTCAAAAACTCGCGTTCATGGACACTCGAACCTTTTACCTTTAACCGTGCTCACTTTTTATCAATGTCAATTAAAAGTCAGTACCGCAACAGGTTACTTTACCCTACATTGAAAAAATGTACCACTTTCTCTTCGGCTTAATAAATGCATGATTATTATACAAAATGTATGCATAACTAAAGAGATGTAGGTATTTGGATTATACTCGTGCGCTATGGAAAATGGTGAATTGTCTTCCATTTTCGAAAACAATGTTTGAAGTTTCATTCAGTGAATCTGGCTGGTTTGAATTAGTAATGAGTTTGGAATTTCGAACATACAGTTGTTTGTTTCGTTTTTTTTTCATAGTTTTGGTCTATGGTTTTATATTTATTGCTTCTCTACATTGGATTTTTTTATCTGTAACTTGGTCCAACTAAATTTTAATGTTTGTTTTTTTTTTTAATTTATTGCCGGTAACACATTTTGGATAATCGAAGAAAATAATCATTACATTAAGGGAATATTGAATGTAAAGAACTTCTTCATACGAACTCAATACCTACTCAAATTATTAGAACTCATTCATTCATAGTTAACGAACTAAACAAATTACATGAATACCCTGAACGTCTACAAATCGAGTTAAGTAATTGAAATCTCTAATTATTAAAAGAAATTAATCGAAATAGAGTAATTAATAAAATTTCGCCGAGTAACAAAAAAAGATGGCCACGCTTGGCGGGCTGTTGCGTAGCATGTAAAAACTGATTCAGCTGATATGAAACGTAAAAAAGTATTGCCAACGGTACTTATACAACGTAGCAACGAAATATTAATTTGTAAGAGCATATTTTTAGGTAGGTCACGTGTAACGGAACGTGTGTTATGTTTCTGAAATGGATTTCATCTCATTCTACTAGTGTCAAGTTCAACACGAGCATTAAAAGTGTCTCTTCGAACCCCATTTTCACCACACTGGTTATTTCACTATCAGCGACTTAACTCTTAAGGGGCACCACCTAAAGCTATTTTCTGGTGAAGCAGGGTGTAAAAGAGTCAATAATTTATTACTGATAAGATTTAGTCAGTGATTGCTTTTTATTGTGGCCATATGGAACCGATGATGTAAAAGGGTTTGGGATAGTTCTGTAGGAACACACCCTCTTAAATTATGTACAAAATTGTCAAGTTTTAACCATTTAAAAAAAACTAGACATCACCCTTATTCTATTGTAAATCATAGTCAATTATATTAATTGCTTTCTTAGGTACATTTAGTTTTACAATAGTTATCATCATCATCAGTCCAATAAAGTCCCTCTTCTAAATATTGTTTGAAAAACGGACTATATTCTTTGCAAATATATAGATCGTTAGCAACGGTCTTTTGATAGCTGAGTTATTCGTATTTTTTGAAACTACTTGTAAAAAGTTGTATGAATCAATGTTAGTACCTGTTTTATTACTTTGCAAATGTAATCCAAAAATAACATCTCTCTTTTTACCTCATACATAACTCAGCGCACTGGCGCAGGAACAATAACCCCAAATTTGGAAAATCGAAACGCAAGGTCAACTATTTGCGTGTAACGAAATGGTTTTCTTTTTTTTATTTGTTTTAGCAATGGTTCGCAAGGCATCGCCACTGCATTCTGCCAGTTTCATGTTTTTCAATTCATTACCAAATCGGTCTGCATCGTAAAATAACAATTTAACTGTCTGTTGGTAATTTGAATGTTACCACTGGTTTCTGACCGCGGTATCATATCCAGATGGAATTAAACTAGTTTCTACATCCGTCCTCGCTCGCAAAGTTTCAACGTGAGGTTTCTTCTAGGTAAGTATGCTACATTCTTGACCATCACATTGACACTTTCCTTCAGGTAATATTGTTGGCAAACGTTTGCCTTTTCATTATTAAAAAAAAACATTTAAAACTTAAAAAAAAAATGAGTGAGAATCCACGGAACAGTTCAAAATTTCAATTTGTTTGTATATATTTTTGTGACCATAGATAAACCAAGCTGAAGTATATCGTTGTAATTTTCATTTTGGCAAAGACCTCGTAAGGCATTCAAATTGAATATGTTTCAATATTTGGTAACACAGTTTATCTATGTTAATTAATATGAAAGCGGTTTTAGTTTAAATAAATTAATGAACGAGGCGGGTGGAGATAACATTATAAGTTATTTTTTTCTCGAATGAAGAGATTTTAATAAATATGATGACCACACCCAGCGTTCAACCGAAGGGTCTCTTTCACAACGTCATTACAGCAGTAACATTTTCATAAAGCAACTTTTTGTCAAATTATATAATTTTCAAAAGAAGCTAAATTTAAATAATGTTTTGTACAATACCTACAGTTTTTCCTACACTAATATTACAGATACGAGAGTTGCTAAAAATCTTCGTTTCAACCGATTTAAATATTTAAGTATAGTTCGTGGTCTATAAAATAATACTACTATTTACCCGGGTACCATCTAGTACACAATCTCCATTATCAGATTGGTATCACCATAATATTCCATTGGCTGAGAGGATTCTATTGCTAGCTTGCAAGTTCATTTTTTTACAACATAGAGTTATTCACCTCAGGCCTTAATAAATATTTTTTAATTATCTTGAATACTATATTCTACTGAGGCATTATTTCTCTATTACACTGTAATTCTGTGATACTCATTTACTCTGATAGAGACGTTTGTATGCTCGTTTCGGTGTGACACTCAGCCGCAAGTGTGAATGTGTTTGTAAGTACCAGCGTAGGGCGAAATTAATAAATAATAAGACGACCCGCCTTTTCCTTTACGACGCCATAAATATAATTTAAATTCATATAAATTGAGTGACGATCTGGCAGATAGTGTCTTTAACATCGACGGACTCTGACCATGAAAACATGCCCTCCTAAGTATAGAAGCGGACAGGAGAAAATGATAACAATAAACCATGATGAATTCGAAAACTAATCTATTAGCGAGTGAGTGAAAATGATTCACTCAATTTCCAATAAAAAAATGAGCATTTCTAATGATCCAGAGATATTTTATAGTGATTCAGTACAAAATAAGTTATTAACACACATACAAAATAAGTTATTAACATTTTCATGTAACTTATTTTCGGATTTTTTGCGAAGAAAAGACATCAACGCGCTCCAGATAGTGTCAAAATTCTTACAAAAAGGTTTTAATGTTATCGATTTTAGAATCTATCGAATAAAAATGTTTGCTGTCTGGTAACTGTGTGGCTATTAATTAAAAATATTGTCTAAGATATGTATGTATTACATAGTTTAAATATGTATGAGATGTAAGTTTATCTAAAATAGATATCCTTTAGTTTTAAATGATAGTAAAAAATATTTTTTATCATTGCAAAAAGGACACAAATATCACAATACAAAGGATATTCGAACAATAAAGTACCAGGAGCTCATAGCCTACAAGAAGTAACCTAGTACTTGGAAATCAAGAAAACGGAACTACAGCAAGTAAAAATCTACCTTAAATTTATTAGACATAGAACCCAAAATGTATAGCAAAAGTTGGCACAGTGTTTGAAATGGAAAACGGCTTGGTAAACGTTGATTGCCTTGAAACTTGCATGGACTTTCCATCTCGCTCGCATTCGTGTGTTATAAGTATGCTTGTCTCTGTCTCTGTTACGCAAAAGGCTTGTGTGATGGTTTGTTTTAATTTAAACCATTATTTTATGTATTGTTACTGTAAAGCAAATTTTACGATCGGCAAAGTAAGGAAGCTGTAATTTTGATTTTATTACAACTATAAATGCAAATTCAATGGGTTTGCCTGGAAGAGATAGTTTTAGGCGATAAAATAGGCGATACGCCCATATTTACTGTGTACCATAAAGAAATAATAACTAAAAACTCGAATCTATGTTCGAAATTCAAAATGTTTTATTTGAATTTAGAATTTCGGCACGGTCGATTACCATTGTCTCTCAATCTCATTGTAATAATAAACTTAATTTTCACCACAGATGCAAAAATTTTCACCACAGACATACTAGGGATGCTAACGAATGTTTTCACATTTTTGAACGAAGTTCTTGGTTAATGCTATCATCGCATCACCTGCTTATAATAAAGCTAAAGATAAAAAAAACAGGTGCACGGAAAACCCACAGGAAATGTCCAGAGCTCTGATTCATAACGTTTTTCAATAAACATAATAACCACAAGACTGACCAAGAAGCGAATAAATCTACATAATAGGTATAATAATATATTATTGCCTTACAACGCTTCTATGCGGATAACACGTTTAACTGCCGGTCCTGCCTTTATTCAACTAGCAAAATGTCTATGAACAAAACCATGGCACTCATTTTACAAGTCCTAATAAAAGTTAAAAACGCGATAAGGCTTATAACTTATAATTTTTTTATGACCGCGAGCGTTTCAAATTTACTAATATCCAATACTTCTACAACATTAAAATGGAAATATTTCGGAGTAGGATATTTTTTGATCTAAACATTTTGATTTCAAATTTTAGAATTAATTGGACATTATAAGCATTTTGAAAATGAAAGTATGTATATGTCATTTTGTTACTAAAATTAGCTTGGCTTTTAGCGAACGTTGAGTCTATTTCACTAGTGATTGAAACATAAACTATAGAAGTTAACTGCAGGACATAAGCCTTCCCTACAGAGTGCCATGACGAACAATCTTGAGCCACCTCCATCCTCGGTCTACCGGGTGGGGGGACGTCCTAAACTGCGCCAACAAGTTCGTTGACGTTGATAGCCACTAGAACGAACTCAGCAAAGTTTACATTGAGCATTAAAATAGTTAATTACAGGAAACACTACATAAGTATATAATAGGTATGTAAATACAGTACACACAGCGGTAAAGATAAGTCAGTGTTGTAACAGGTACAGATAGAAAAATAAAGAATTTGAAAAAATATTTTTGAAAAGTTTTTAGTTAGAGAGACAAGTGGAACACGCCCGTTTCAACCGAGAGTTTTTAATTACAAATTTCATCAAGGGGTAAATTTTAGGTAAAATCTTTCTTATCCTTACTATAAGGAACCTTACTTTTGCGTTTTACCATTTATCTTTTGTATCTAAATGTACTTTACAGTTAATTTCTTGCCATTTCTACTTGTCTGCATTGTATCCGTATATGTCGAATAACAAATATTGTTATCTATCTTAGTACTCCCTTACTTAAAAGGAAAATATTATCAAATTTTAAGGTCTCTAGGACTTACGGCTAAAGTCGATCTCACACATATCAGCCCGGACCCGGGTCGACACCGCCTCGGTGATGCCTAGCAATCAAACAGCCGACAAAGCGACGCGTCGTCACGACGCTTTGTGTCAAGCTTTTTGTCACAACCTGACCACGCAGTGTAAGATGGCCCCCGATGCATGGCATATGCCATCATTCAGTGGACATCTTGAGTCAGATGAAGATGGCGGTATAACATTTTGAAATCACCTGCGTCGTGTTTATATTTATTTTTTTGCAAACTCTACGTTGTTTATTTCTCATAATGAAATGAATCTAGAGTGACTCAGTTAAGATTATATGTCTATCTATCTATAAAATAATCTATCTAAAGATACCAAACTAGATACTCACAGCTTTGTCGGGATCGTACACGTATCCTATTTGTTACTATAGGTGAATATACAACGGTTTACTTATTGCAAATTTTATCAAAAACGGTTTAGTCGTGACGAAAATTCCAAGCAACAAACGTCCGTCTAGATATTAATTATGATTTCGCATTTAGAGTAGGAACTAAAGGTAATGTCTGAAATAAAACTTATTGAGTTAAATAAAATAATAGGATTCAAACACTAAAAGGTCTAGTCTATTTTCGAAGATTTTAATCGAAATAAACCACTGATTAACCACTTAGGCTTGAGTACACCAAAAAACGGATGTTCAAGTCTTACCATTGATTATGATAAGTTTCATATGAAAACATGTGTCAGAAATTATTAGAACCTAACCGCCCGTTATTATGTTGGTAAACTAGAGTCTTATTGTATTGAGACCATTATGGTGTCCTATAAGTCCGTAAATTTGCTAAAATTGTATTTTTCTAGAAATAATTATAATACATTCCTGGCACGTCAAGATTGTCTTGTAATCGCATCGCAAAACGCAAAAAAACTGACTTCTGACATTATCCGCATAATAAAATCACTCTGCCAACAATAATCTTTAATACGAAGCAATAAAAGCAAATATTGAACGTCAATTTGCAACAATGAAAATGCATCATGTTTTTTTTATAAACGGTAAATAATTCTCGCGATTTGTCAGAAGATTTCATTAACTTTGCTATCAATGAAGGCGTGTTTGTCCATTTATTTTATCCATAGGATATCTTTCAAATTACTTTATCAATTTACAAGTTTATGTGAACCGGTCGTTGTAAATACAATTCTACAACGAGAATGTCGTGAGAATACCCGTCATGCCTTAGAACCAATGATACGTCGATGCAAGCAACTTATGTGTGTCATTAAATCCTTTCATCACACTCATTTCACTCGTTATTTAAGTAAATAAAAAAGGACGCACTTCTTAACCCTATTTTTTAAAGTAGTGATTCCTCGTTATCACATATACCTATATATTTTGCAAGTCTTGAGTACAAATGGGCATTCTTTACCGTGTCACAATAGGTTATTAAAAATAATAAATTAAAAACAACCGTACACAGTTGATACTAAACAGAATCAAAGTCTCAACACTCACGGAGCTTATCTCTGGACATATCTTCAAAACTCGACCTCGTATAAGCAGACATCCGTAAAGTCATAACAGAGGGGTAATACACAACAGAGCGTAAAGGGTTCAGACTATGGCAAATTACGCGAAATTAGAGCATTTACAATATTTCTAAAATGAGTATTCACTTATTTTTTTATTAGTATTATTTTAATTAGAAATAATATTTTTTTATCTTTTATTATAAGTGGGTTTTATAATATATGTAAGCACATAGATTATAAAACCCACATGCTCACGACTACGATCAGCTTAAATGACATTGAAATTCACAGATCCATAATACTAGCTTAGATTGGGGCTTGATGAAGCCATGTAAAAAAGTCTATCATTATTTATTGGTGCACTGGATTTGAACCCACAACCTTTTAATCGGAAGTCAGAGTACCGCCCACTAGGCCACAATGACTCTATAGCTAATTATTGCTCTAAAATATCATTTGCAGCGGAAATGTTCGCGTATAAGTAAAAAATGTCACGCCCTACTGCGCATGACTCAAAGTTGTACACATTTTATATGGGAACTGTTTCAAAGTAGGTTAACAATCATCACCATCCTGTAGAAGACATCAAGGATATGATTTGTTTTTTTTTTGTTTATCACACAAGGCACAGATTGGACTAATTCACATAAAAATGTTCGTCTTAGTCTCTGCATTTTTGTAAAATACTTCAGTTAAAATCTCATTTATGTATAAAGTGTATATTTTAATTAATTATTTTATATTATTTTGTGAATTGTATCTGTTGGGCGTTAAAAAAACTGCATCCAAGATACGTTTTACTTTTCACATCAAATAAATTCTTGTCGTCGATTCTTTCATAATTACCATCTTAAAATCATTTGAGTATAGAGAAATATAGGTAGGTACCTATATGTATGTATATTCATGATTAAAAAAAAGCAAGTACCCAATTATTCGCATAAGTGATAACCTGAAACAGTCCAAAGAATTTGAACTCTATTTTGTTGGCGTAAGTTTTACTTTTGTAGAACATTGTCGGTTAAGCTGTTATAGATAAAAATCGACGCATCCATCAAGGTTTTCCAATAAAGATGTAAATAAACACCATTTTTTACATGAAAACCAGTATTCTTACCTTTCAATATTTCATTGGAAGGCATGTGCCATCGGTCAGTGTTCCACAATAATCTATGAGCAAAGCTTGCAACGTGTCACGTGGAATGTTTGGACCTCTGACTACCTCCTTCTTGGTATCCTTAAAGATCACACTGAGTATGTATCCAGGGATGTCCATCATGGGAAATAAAGTCGTGAGCGTGAATTTTACTATATCATCTATAAATTTTTCAAATAGATTTAAAACCCTATACATAAATCTGTTTCATCACAAAAAACGGGTAATAAAATACATGGTACATGGTATTGTAGGTATATTGTGTATTATATTGCGTATATTATAGTATATTCATAGTATGTAAGTACATCAATTAAACTCCTTTTAAACTTTCTTACAGTCAGTTCCATCCAAAGGTTGTCTGGTAGAGATCGCTATTTAGCGATAGGCAACATTATCAAAGTTTTTAGTTACTAAGCTGATGTGTTTTTTGGTGTGTTATAAAGTATTTTCTATCTTCTATCTATCTATCTAAATACATGGTGGTATTTTCTCAAAATTTTTAGGGAACTGAGAGAACCTCCATAACAACATCTGTCCTACAGCGGGAATCGAACACGCACCTCTTGCGTTGCAGCTCGACCACTGCGCCAAACTCTCGTCTCAAGTTCTTGTATAGTGAACATTGCGTTTTCCCTTGGCCAACACCGCGGGTTTTTACTAGCTTTTCTAAGCACCTACTAAATCATCAAGCGAAACCTATAGTGACCATGGTTTGGGATTTTTGTTTTAAACACAGTTATTTTGAAAAAGCAGTGAATTCAGTCCAGTTGGGGCTACCCAATACACTCGATATAATTTTAACACAATTATAATCCAACTAGCTTCTGCCCACGGCTTTGCCCGCGTGGTACCCGGATAAAAAGTAGCCTATGTTTTATTCTGATGTATAAGCTATATTACTGTAAATTTTATCAAAATCCGTATAGTAGTTTTTGCGTGAAAGAGAAACTAACATCCATGTTATTTTTTTTAGCCTGGAATATTTATATCGCAAATTCTACTCCAATCTCGAATGCCAACATCAAAAGTACCTACCAATAAATAACATAGTCATTTCATTATATTCCATAAAATTCCACCAAATACTTAATTCTAATCGTGCGCATTCAAGTGGGCCAAATTGCACGAATTCGTAATCCTAATCCCAAACCATTAGAATTTTCACCTGTTAAGTCTCAGGGCAACGCGCTAGTGATGCCTCTGGTATTGCCAGCGGACTGATACCTATGGAAGGTTACAGTAACCGCTTACCATCAGGTGAGCTATATGCTTATTCACCACTTTATTTGTATAATATAAGGTTATTTTATTTAGTTACTCTCCTTGGGACAGATTACATCAAAATAATTTCACATTATTATGTTTGTTTGACTATTGCTATTTATCTCTGAAAGAGTCTGATTGTAATGCGGTTTTTGCAATTGATATGTCGATTGCAAATACTTAAGGTAAAAGTTGTTTTTTTAATAGATTTTATCACCACTAGGAGATGCTAGAATCAATGAAGGAAATACACGTCAGAGTTTTCAAATTTCGTTAAAATGTAATTCTATCTATTCAGCCCATATTAACCCACTGCTGGGTATAGGCCTACTCTAAACGTTATTTTTCTAGTTTTGCGCAAATCGAACCCAGTGCATTTCCACCGCCTTCAGAATATCATCTGACCACCTGGCCGGTGACTGGTAAAAAAAACTTGTTTTACAATTAAAGTATGGTCACCGTATTCTGCCTTAAGATTACCATACAATAGCATTTACGTCCTTGTCTCAGTGTAATCAGCTTATCGTTTTCCTATTTCGCTGTTATTCACGGAGTACCTACACAAATGTTTTAATTCAGACCGTCCGGTCACCGGTTCTTTGATGGTCACCCTTCGTTAGGGCAGTTTTTTATACATCCACCAAATTGTATAAACAGTTTTTCACAAGGAGGTTTTCTATTACGAAGTAGTAGAGCTCGTGAGGAGCTCGTCTGGGGAAATACTACCATTACAGTGTATGGTTGCCGGTGAAATTACATGCACCTGACTAACAAACATCCATCCTCACAAACTTTCGCGTTTATAATAGTTAGTAGCATAGGATGAGCGGCGATGGGCTTAGAGCCTGTCACGTGGAATGCTAACAACCTGCAAAAAGCGGGCATGTGCCTAATGGAATGTTTGTGCCTTTGACCTCATAGTTGTTGTCCTCAAAGATCTACGCACTGATTAACCTATCTGAGGATTTCGATCACGTGGAACACAGTCGTTGGCGTGTTTGTTTTGTGTTATGTCTAGTCAATAGAAGGGATTTGTAATATAAGCCAAGGTTATATCAAAATATAATATTAAGTGATATATATGAATCATACAACGGGTCGGACAGGATGTTTACTGGAAATTTATAGTTCCACTTGGTACTCTTTGGTTTGACCCTATTTATTATGATTTATGCTATTATTTTATGGCTTAGTAATTATTGATGTAATTGTATACAGAATGTAACAAAAACTCAGACCATTCCGAAAGGGATATGCAATCAAGTATACGAGGAGAATGTGACCCTTAATTTTACGAAAAATAAATTCAAAATACGACACAGTGTAAAATTTTTGGAGAAAAATTGCCTTTTCTCCAAATATTTAGAATAGAATGGTCTAACGAACCTCGGCGATTTTCACATAATGTATCTAAGACACAAACAAGTATGTGTATTTTGTAGTGTTTAGAACTTTTTATAACTCGCTATTTCATTAAAATAATGTTTTTTTTTTCAAATATGTTGAAACTTTTGAAGAAAAGATATTCATTTAATCGGACTGGGTTTTTCGTATATGCTGTATAGTTTTATGATCTAGGTTAATTGAAAATCTAGCTCAAAGGTTCAAAAGGTCCCTGCATATTAATATTTAATAATTAAAGATTTATTATGTAATTAAATACCCAAAAATAATAACACAACTTACGTATGAATTAAATGTTACAAATGAATCAGTTGAGCCATCTAAAGATCATTGCAAACAATCTATAGATAGTCATCGCTGAATACATTGTCCCGCTAAATGGAAAAGCTAATTTTACCCTGATTATAAGATCACACGTCACTTAAAAGTTTTAATTTTCAATTCAAGATCTATCTTTCCTATATATCCTATATTCTGATACTATAAATGCTTGTATAATCTCCGTAACGGTTGTACCGATTTAAATTAAATTTTGAACAAATATTTTAACTTGGAATTACACATCTACATTATTCATGCACCTAACGAGCAAAGCCATGGGTAGAGCTAGTTTAAGAATAAAAAATTGGTCAACATTCGTTTCGACAGCGTGAAAATCTGTTGATTAGTTTCGAAACCTGTTTATATTACTTTTATATTACTTTAGAGGTCAATCGTGGTTGAAGTTATCTTAACCGTTATTTCTTAGTATTTGACAGCGTTTTTACCCATGATATGAGCAACCCGTGTATGCCTTTACCATGAAAGGTCGTTTGTTTGTTTGTCTGTTACCATTGAATCGATTATTATAGTGGATTTTTTGCAGCCTACCCCCTACTTCGTACCCACACAGATCTGATACTGATATGGATCTGAGGATCTCCATCATGGGGATTATAGTCTTTAGCGTTTTCGTTTTATGAATAAAAAATCTACTGACCATTCTAGGATATTATTACGACTATACCATGTACTTTACTATTCTCCTGCTGACGTTTCACGTCGAGCGTCTCAAAACGGTCATCAAAACGTCAGCAGGAGAATAGTAAAGTACGTGGTATAGTCGTTATCATATCCTAAAACTATACCAAATCATGATAATTGCAATGCTTATAATCTACAGACAAAATGGCGCCGGTACCAATGGGAACAAACCTAGATATTACTTGCTGATAGGTTGGTAATATCCCGTTACTAATATCGTCTATAACTCAACGGCAAAATACTGGTTTAGATTTTAGTCCTAGATACTTATCCTAGATTACATTGATGGACAACAATTTATATACCAACCTCTAGAATATTCTTACGATTATACCAAGTACTTTACTATTCTCCTGCTGACGTTTCGTTGACAGTTTGGAGGTCCTTCCTAGAGCACCGTCCGCGACTATATGACGCAAGTGAGACCTCTAGATTAAAACAACTGAAAAATGACGATTCTTTAAACTTATTTTTTTTGTAATGCTTGTATCCGGTTTAAGTCCCGTACTTTAACATGGCGCAGCGGGATACAACACGATAAAAAGTGAAGAAAATCTGAAATAATGTAAACCAATAAACAACCCACCAAAACATATACCAGCTCGTATCGCGGTTTATTAGAATACTTGTTTTAAGGGACGTAGATTTAATTGTGACTAAAGTGAAATTAAAATTAATTGTCGAAGTTACACTGCACTAATTATTACAAAGTTTTGAAAACTTGGTAGTTTCAAAGTTTTAATTGCAAGAAACTGTTTTAGTTTTCAATTTTATAATGGGACAGAAGTGAATAATAAATTAAGTTTGACTAGTTCTCTTGGTACGTGTATTTAAAAATAAATAATAGACCGAGTTATAATTGAAGAGTAAAAACTAATCAACTAATAAAATACCAAAAAAAAGAAACTATGTATGACTGTTGATCGCGTCAACATTCATTGTGCGTGAAAAAAAACTTTTCCTATTTCAAAAAAGAACACAAATTTTCATCGACCGTTCCTGAACACGCTGTGCGCTTGTCTTCGAATTTCAAACAGATTAGTGATGCGACATCCACAACACAATTATCGATAAAATGAACATCACAAGCTACCGCGCACCGCTGCTGCATGTCAAAAGTAATACTTATCGGTAATGCAATAAGGTTTTATTCGCCATAATTGGAAGGGACTGCATAAATGGTCGTAATATATGTACGGCGCCACCTGCCGGTACCTCGTTAGCCTACTGGAAATGGATCAGGTACTGTCGTTGAAAAAAGTGTTTGGATATCTAATACTGAAGTGTTTGTTAGAGATTGGGTAATTATTATTATTATACAACGTACAACGAATTAAGTGAGGAAGGTTACGTTTGCTAAAAGCATTTTTTTAAATTATGTACTAATGGATGCTTAGAAAGTTATTTACGGATGTTCAAGTGATGTGCGTTATGTTGGTAAGACCAACATAATGAACTTATTAAATAATGTGATGACAATTAAATACCTTATTTTGTTAGTTAATTATTTTCTTTGCTGGAAAATGCCCCTTTACAGTAGCAATTCTTGTATAAAATGTATAAAATAATTTAAAATTCTGCCTAAATTATATAATTATGTAAAAAACCCTACATGTAAAAGTAACACATACTTGCCTGTTTCTAGTACCCTCCAAAATACCAGACTAATGTAAGTTTTATAATAATTTTACTGACGTAACAAAGTGTACTTTAAGATCCTAAGATTTAAATAAAATAAGTTCGAATAATGAATAATTTTCAAATACTTAGCAACTCATATTATTTACAACGATTAACGGTAATGGCGATTAGAAAACTGTTTATAGGTTAAGAAAAAATATGGTGAAAAACCTTTTATGTTTTAAAAATTAAAAACAGTTTTCTAATCAACATTACCCGTTTTAGTACAGCGTTACCTGTTTATTCAAATGATGCTTTAAAACGTCTTTTTACTGAAACTATTCATCCATTCTCAAACGTCAAGTGGAATCATCATAAAATAGTATGTCAGTAGTTGAATAGAACTTTTTTTGTCGCCATTTAAGCTATCCAACGGTTTTTACGAACGAAACTCACAGCTTAGAGTGCACTCCGAAGCTTAGAAGTACCTATTAACGATGCCTGAGACGCAGAAGGTTGCGGGTTCGATTCCCGCCGCACGACAAAAGTTTGTGTAATCTGCAATTATTTGTCTCGAATCTGGATGTTTTCTATGTATAATTTATGTATGTATTTACAAAATAAAATGTATATACCTAAGTAGTATTAATCAGTTATGTTGTTCCCAGACCACAAGCTCTGCTTAGTTTGGGGCTAGATGATGCTGTGTGGAAACGTCCAGTATTATTTATTATTACTAACGTTCACCCATCCGAGTGTAGACCGTGCTGAATGTTGCTTAGCTTATGACCATTAATTTAGCTATACATAGTTAAGTGAAGCACTTTCAATGCAAATCAACTCAAGAACCACTTTCTCCATCTATCCCGTTTTTCATCGAACTGCGTTTATTGCAAGGCAATTTATTATGGCTTTTCATCACAATGGTGTTTTCTTGGTTACAGAAGTACCTAATTTTCCCCGGGTTCGTATATATTTGATTTATGCGACATTAAATTTATTAATGCAATGTGGTATGAAATGCTTACTACTTGCAAAACGCGGGCATGTACCAAATGTAATGTTTGGACTTGCCTCTGACTACCTCCTACTTGGTATCCTCAAAGATCTACTCGCTGAGTATGTATCTGATGTCCACCATGGGGAAGACAGTCGTGAGCGTGTTTGTTTGTTTTTTGTAAATTTATTAAAAGCTTTTAGTTTTTTGTTTATGCTTCTGTTAAGATATTTTATTTTAATATGATGATATTGTAAAAAAATAGAATTTACTTAAATATTTTTGTAATTCACTTACTAACAAGACAAACATTGATATTGGAAAATCAGTGCAGAACCAGTCTTGGGCTCAAAATAATCTGCGTCGAGATTCCTGGAAAAGTCCGTTACCGGACTTTCCCAGTCTCGGACTTTCATTACTTTGAAAGAAAGAGTGTTAGATAGGTACTGGGATGAGTAGAAAACAAAGAAAATAGAAGTAAATTAACATACAAGGAGGTCTTATCTCTAAAAGCGATCTCTTTTGGACAACCTTTAATGGACAGGATAAAACTAACGTAAGGTAAAGATCAAGTAGTAGCACTCCATGTGAAAGAGTTCGTACGGGGGTGTACCACCACCAAACATATTTCTACTGTTAAGCAGTAATGCACGCATTGCTCTGTTCCGGTTACAATGGTATGGATGCCGATGAAATTACAAGCACACGAGACGTTTCACCATTGTTTCAAGATCAGCGAGTGATAAACTAGTGTTGCAAGCTTCCATATGTTACGGTAACCGCTTACCAACAGGCCGTTTATTGCCTCTCGAAAAAAGCTTTTTATTCTAAAAAGGAAGAAACTTATAATTACTTAGGTCCGTCTGCATTAAGCTTGAGCAAGGACTTAGGCATGTCCTTATAAAGAAAGATTTCTATAAATAAATGTCACGCACAAGTCTCTGACTTGTCTTTGAGAAGACGGATACGGATTGTCTATGATAGTCTATGAGAAGACGTAAAACAACATAGTCACATACCTAGTGCTCACCAGAAAAGTATAAAACGAACGCGGCTTAAATTGGAAAATTGTTTTCAATTGTCAACAATTGGGATCAATCGAACGCATCGCCTTGTTCCTAATTCTTTTAAATAATGGTACCATCTGTTTGTGGGGGATAGTAGGGTTTGTTATTTGAGTGGAAAACTAGCATAAACTAATTCTGTTGGTAAGTCAAAGACAAAATTCATTAAAATCACAAGGATCACTTTGAAACGTCGGTTTTATCTACTGCCTGTTCCTCCGCGAACAAGCCAGGAAAGAAAGGCAAGAAAACAAGGCTGGTTATTCTTTTTAATGATCCTTTTACGAAACAACGAGTTGGAGCATTTTCAATGCCAAGAGTTTTTATCATCTAAATAATCAGATATTTTATAGTATGCCTTTTTATTAAGTTTTTTTTTTAATTACGTTTTTTATTCTGTTAATTGTCATTTTTTGTATATCTCTTGGGAGAGTCGTTAAACCAATATGGACGCTTGCAACGCCAGATGTATCTCGTGTAAAGTCTCATGTGTCAGTGTTATTTACTACTAATATTACCCTTGTACTGGCAGAACTGATAACTGCAAGTGAAAAAAGGTTCACGAATAGCGACCACGAACGGGACGACTAAGTTAAGGAAAACCCCCAACCCGATGATGGCCCGAAGACATCTTAAAGGGAGTGGAAAGGTAACTCGAGATTTTTCGTTATGGCATTGCTAGATATATATAATTCAATAGTGAACTCTGATTGATTCTACTAGTCAGTAGGTAATGATGATGATGACATGTATATTTGTATGAAGAGCGCTGTCGTCTGTAAGGGCTCAGTCAAACAGACGCGGTGGCGCATGGCGGTAGTTGTAACGATGGCGGTGGTGGCGATCAATACGCGAACTTTGACCGTTTGATAACCATTTTCCTTGGTTCGAAGGCATGTGCCAGTTAGTGTTCCGTTAAGCAGCGATGGGCTTGCAACCTGTCATGTGGAATGCTAACTACGTGCAAAACGCGGGCATGTACCAAATGTAATGTTTGGACGTGCCTCTGAATACCCCCTACTTGGTATTCTCAAAGATGTACTCACTGAGTATGTATCTGGGGATGTCCACCATGACAGTCGTGAGCGTGTTTTTTTTGTTTGTTTGTTTACAGTTAAAACAGTCGGTCAAAGTGTATAATCTAAAGGTAATTATAAGCTGTTACCAGCATATCAACAGGGTCGTATGTTTGTTTGCCACTTAAAAGTATATTCTGAGGCATGTCCGAACAGTAGCATTCTTTATTATAAGATGAAAGAACACCGACAGTTGTTGAAGTAAACCGCCATATACATTTCTTGGTTAACAAACAATAGAAAATTATCTGTCATAAAAATATTTGCATAACTTAATTACCCTCATGACATTTCGCATGTACGTGTAGTGTTCTACGTTTTTTATCGAAACAAAGGTATCGCCTTCCCACTGAAACCCAACACTATCTTAGTATATAGCATCCCGCGCCGACCAATGACGCCGGACGTATTTCCACTAGTCACCATCTCAAATGTTAAGAAAGATGACTTTCCATTTTCGAAATAACGGCTCTGATTGGCTGTCAAACTCCAACCGTCAACCAATGCCCGCTCGTCAAATGTCATGACTTGCGGTTAGAACAATTGTCTATGGATATGAAAAAATCGGCTTCTGTTAAAGTGGCATTGCTTCTGTCTTTTTGTTCTACATTCGGCCATCCTTTGTGAGTCACTGACGCCTGTCAAAGATACGATTGAGATTTTTGAGTCGATTTGTTTTTTTTTATTGATGTGCACCGCTCTAATGAGTACATCCATGAAGACATGTAAAGCAATAATTTCTATGAAACGTAAACAACATTAGGTAGGTATAATTTATCTATTTTACTATGGCGTAATTAATTTTTGGCTTTTAATTAATTCTTAGTATTGTTTTGTATATGTCGTTCAGAAAGTACAAAAAAAAAATGTTTTACGATCATCCTTAATAATGCAACCGTCGAACATACGCTATACAAAAAACGTGCCACGAAAATGGGTGTTGAGACTTTTACATTCATTATGTAAGCCTATGAAGAAAAAAAACTGGGCTGTAGGTAATGTAATTAATATATTATAATCTAGCGTTATGCAAGTACTAATTAAAACACGTATGACTAAAGAAAATAAACGAAAAATTGTCTATGACCAATACAAAAAATAGTCTATGACCTATCAAGATAAAGGGCGAACAAAAAAATCACCGTGTCCTAATCAAATGAATAAAGCACAGATAAAAAATAAATCAGTCATTTGAATGAATGGAAAACAAACCAAAGAGCAATAAAACATAAGGCGCACTACAGCTTCGTACCTACCTACACAGTCAGTGAAAAAGGTTACAAATCTCATTTCGATCACCACGTCCGTCGCACAGAACGAAATGATGATGGATGATGACTACCGTGCTTTAATTCGTATTGTGGTGTGACGAATAACAGATTGTACCGTTAGTTTTATATTGGAAAGAAAACTAACTATCCGTTTCATAATCACTCGCTAACTTTAGAAGCGTACTAAAAGTTGTCTGCTTCTATCCTTTGTTTAATGTTAGAAAAAGACAGGGTTTTTGCAACTTGATAAGTTAGCGAGTGATCTTGAAACAGAGGGTTGGAGGGAGGGACAAAAAGGAACGCGGAATGTAAACGTGCCGAAAGCTTTCTTTGGTCATCTTTTGTGAAATCCGTAAAGTTGGAGCATTATTTTCTTTTTTTTCTAGCATTTGTAGACCATTTCAAATAAAAGCATCAAAATACGTTATTTCTGTTGTAACAAACCTTCAACTATGAATAAAAAAAATATATATAGAAAACAAAATAAAATTGTGAGGCTTGATTAGAATTTATTTTTAATTTCAAAGGCTAGAGGCGTGACCAATTCCACTGGGACGTGGGAATCGATGACATGGATAATAAAAGATGTATAAAGTTCCTATTCAATATACATTTTCGGGGATATTGCCTTTGGATATTGTTTTGAAAAACTGTCTGAGAAACGAGATTTTTTTACCGAATAATATAAAGAAAAACAATAAATAAAATACACGCACATTCAAAGTTTTTAACGTTTTACACAAATGAAAAAATCAAAAAATTGTCTATCAACTCAGTAATGGAATTAAAAAATTGGTTATATTCCTATGTATATTGAAACATATTGTCTCACCACCGTTTAGACAGGTGTGCTATAAACCACATAAAATAAAAAAAAACTACGTTTTACCATGCTCGCCACGTTGCAACGACCGAGTCCAATCAATCATGAAATGTTTTTATCGACACTTTTTATCGATACTCTGCAAATTGTAAAAAGCGCAACCCTCTTGACCTTATATGCTTAATCTTATTGCATAAAGACGGAAAAAAAGTAATAACGTACTGAGAAACTGTATAAAAGAAAGCTCAGAGTAATAAAATAAGCTTAGTAGCGCATTAAGTTGGATTTCTAGTTTTAGAGGGAAATACTTTATTTTTTATCTGTGGTAGTACACAGACATTTTCAGTCATCCGCCATTTATTTGAGTGGCTAGCAATTTTTTATTTAAATTCTACAAATTCCCGGTTTTTTTTCCATCATGCTCTTCTTAGTGATTTGCGGCGCTAACCTATAAGTGTACTTTTCAGTGAAATCGCTTTCAACTTCGAATTAACTTTCATTTCGAAAGACATTTCATTTACTATTACCTAAATTTATGTAATATTAAATGAGAAAAATAACTTGACGGAGCATACTGAGCCAACGTGATTGTCAAAAACAACGGCAGTTGTCAGTACGCGCATATATAAGACACATAAAAGCACATGCAAGGTTCATACCCGTCTTAGTGGATCATACTTTCAAGTGAACGGCTCTACAGCTTCCACATCAACTACTCTCACCTAGGAAACAATAGCTAATAAACAGCACGTCAAGACAAATGTTATAATTTACGACGTGGCTAGCTTTTTACAGCGGGTTCGCTCGCGTTTTTACGGTAATTGTTCTAACAAATCTGTTTCTGCTCATTGTCAGATGAATCGCTCAATCAATCGATTTGTTTTGTCGAATTTTCCTTTTACTCACGGAACAGGTGCAGATGGATCGAAAAACGGTAACTAGGATGTGACGGAAAATATTAATTTACTGATGTAATTATTTAAAACAATAATTATATGACTATGACAAAAACTTTTCTTATAATATTTATTGTAGGTGCACACAAATAAACACTTTCAAAAAGACAATTAAATGACATGTACCCAAAAAAGAGTTTACACTAGTAGGTTAACCATTTATGCAACTTGACCTACCTAGGATAAAAAAGCATATTCGTCTTAGTGACAGATATTTTAGAAGCCTTTGCTTAGTTTACATGGGTCTAGGACGCTTTGCAATAAAACATTCTATAAGAATTCAATGCGTTTTTTTGATATCCGTTTTAGCGCATTTTGTATTTAACGTGCTGAAAACAAATATCGTTAAGGAAAATATCGTGAGGAAATCGGCATACCCTAGAACCAAAACTCGAAGGAATGTGCTATCAGTTAGTATTCCAATAAGCAGCGATAGGCTTAAACCTATTTTCATTAATCAAAGAAAAAAATATATATTTCACCGTTGAATTTTCACCGTATTAATAATTTACCCAAACACTAAATCCTAGAACTCTATTTTTTATATGAGTTCACCTCTTTCGATTGGCACCACACTAAATCTGAATGAAGGATCATCAAAAAAATTATCAAGCAGATATTTTTGTCTGATTCTTCTAGGCTTCGAAATCAACCTAATAAACTTGAGAAATAAAGTTTACTTTTCAAGTTAAACAGTGCTTGATTAGATTGTCGGGTTTTTATCGCAGAGAAAGGAATAACGTTTGTTCAGTTCCGACTTTTTTTAAATGAGGAATCAAATCGAGCAGTGCTGTAGGGATGAGGTAAATATTAGTTCACCTTGTTCGATCTGAACCACACTATAGCAGTATGAAGGATTATAAAAAACCAAGCAGAATTAGTATCTGATTCTTCTAGGCTTGGCCGCGCGAGGTATCGGCGTAAATTCACTTTAACATGTTAAATTCACGTATTTTTTAAGATGACGTTTCTATACCATGCGTGTGATTTCATTGAACAAAAACCTATTGAATTTAACTTTGACTTTGAACAATTATATTATTATGACCGATCCATATTCTCCCTGCGTAATGAGTATGAATCTGAGGGGTTATGATATTATGGGGAATAAAGTCGTAAGCGTGTTTGTTGTATCATTCATAATAATATTATTTTCGATCGTGTAGTTTTGTTATAACCGAAAGAGACTGGTGATAATCATTATCTCATTTTAAACTTTTACGCTATTAAAGTCATCGATATTTTTTTCATCGAGCACTGGCCATCCCTATATCGACGCGGGCTCATCAAAGTGCGGTACCACAGTAACTAACGCAATAACTGAGAAAAATTAAATTATAATAAAATTAACTCAGACGCACTTTTTATACTGTTACCTTTATTATAGAGTTATGCATAAATAGAGATCCCTAAAAAACAGCTTCTAAGCATATGCAAATGCGATCTATAGAGTTATAATTATAGTTTTATTGCAGATATTGAGGAGGAAAGAAATAAAGAAGAAAATGAAGATTTTTGTGGGTTGTTCAGTTTGAAAATGGCGAAAATGGAATAGGTACTAAAGTTTCGACATGTCTGTTTATCCATCTAGCTATTCGTTAATGTATTTGCGGATTTGCCACAATACAAGAAGTTATTTTACAGAGAAATACGAAAATGTATAATTAATTTAAAATACTAATTTAGATCGTCTTTCATCGGGTCGAACAAAGTTATGTTTTGTGAATTCTTAAAGCCTTCAAGTACATACTTAACTAGAAAAGCAAATTTTTCATATGAAATTGACAAAAAGATGCAAACAGTATCCCATAGGACCCAAGTACTTCATAATAATTAGTTGAACAAAAGTGTGAATAACTCTCTCAGTTTATGACAAAGCTCGGTTTTGAATATCACATTCAAGTTTGATTCTGACATTGACATTTAGTCTACCTAATGACAGATCTATACGTTTCGTCGCTCTATACGCTGTCAGAGTCGATACGACGATTATTCATTCCATACGGTGACATTATAACGAATCAATCAGTTACAGAGTACGGACTTGATATACTGTTTATGTTATACTCTGTTAATTTAAGATGGAAGGTATAGATACAGGTGTGCATAAATTTCACTTATGTTACAACTGTCAAACATTTGAACACCGCGTCCCGTGCCTACAATGAAAATCTGATTCAGACTCCTTGATGTGAGGCAGTCTGTGTTTAATAAATGAGTTTCACCACTATCGTATATCACAAATTACACTTAACATTCGGAAACTATTTGCAAGCTAGCAAAATTTCGCCTATGAGAAGTATGGCGGCGCGGGAATCGTGGTGTCCTTTTCGTTTCACTTCGCCTCGTACAGGTTTTAAGTACGCGGCTTCTGGATAATCTATATTCTAAGGGTCACAAAATGTAGTATTTTTTTATAGGTAGTGTTATAATTATGTTATAAAAATTAAGTTCACTCACGAAGTCCACGAGGTAAAACATAACCTTTCAGGCAGTCGGGCTAAAATCGTAGAACCAATCGAATAAATTAAGGCAATTTGAATAAAGAAACTTACTGTGTTCCTAGTGAGAACTTATAAGTATCCTGAAATATACTCTATTCAGTCATTAAAAAAACGATATTTTAGAGTGACTTGTTTTAGAATCTTATTTTTTTTTAATATTTTTAGTAGTAAAACATAAACAACGATACCTAATTACCGGCTGGAAACGACAGTCAGCTATCAGCAAAGATAAAAAAAAAACTACTTGTCTTTTAATTATAGTGTTTGCAATCTACCGACAGCACTGCGACATGAGATTGTACATCTTAATCACCTAGATTTAAAGACTATATTAGTACAGCACAGATTTTTAGATAAAAAAATAAAATGAACGGACACACTTGCGACTAATAACAGGGTATGTGACATAATTACTGGTGAGTACGTGTCTTTACGTGTTTTTTTTTTAATTTTCGGGTGCTAAAGAGAAAGTATTTTTCATGATAGCCAATTATAGGGGAATTAAAACACTTCTAATTAATAGATATTTAAAATTTGTAAATCTAGTGTAGCGCTAGAAAACACTGATCAAATGCCATGAACTACTAAATAAGTTGGTAATAATAATACAGTCCCAATTATTATTAGTTTGATGATTGACCTGTATTCTTATAAACGAGTCTATATTCATGACTGTCGAGTTAATTTAAATTAAACTTATATTAATAATTTAACTTTTTATAAATAAAAATGACTAGTTAAGTTAATTTAATAATGTTATTTGAAGAAAAATTCGCGGTCGTATTGTTATCCGCAATATAGGCATTGTTATAAACAAACACGAAAATAATATAGCGAGTAGCCTTCCATAACTATAAAATAGAATTTTAGCTTTAAATCTTTATTATGTATTTATCCAATATTATCCTAAAATTAATTGAGATAAAATCTAAAACACAGGAACTCATAAACAAACAAGGCACAAAGGTCGGTCTTATCGCTAAAAGCGTTTACCAGTTTATTGCCTCTTAACTTTTTTTAAATTAAAATTGTACCTAAAAAAATACCATAATAACATAAATACATTCATTTGTAAATGACCATACAATTTTATTAATTTAAAATTGTGTGGTACGTTACAAATTAAAATAAAAATTAACTCAAAAAAACCGTATTCTAAACTTACCTGAGTCTGCGTAAGGCCTAAACTCGCGGCTAGCTCTGCCCTCTCTGGGAGGGCGAGGTACTGCGTCCTCTGAAACCTCCTGTTCAACTGTTGAAGCTGAAGACTCGAGTATATAGTCCTGGGTTTCCTCATCTTCTTGCCTTTACCGTTCACTCGGAGGCCTGGGTCATCGGAGAGACCGCATTTCTCTGGAAAGAGAAATCTGTTAGCTTCTTTTCTATTAAGTACCTAATAGTTTGTATTTGTAATTGTAAACCACACTTATGGAAACATTAAATTTAAATGTGTCCAGAATACTTTATATTCAGCTAGGATCTGATAAATAATATCTATACTCGTGTCTCATTAGGAAACATTCCTATTCAAGGTACGAAATTCCTTCAAACGCATGTCGAGAGATGGCACCACTGCTTTTTTATTAAAGTTTGTTAGTGTTTAAGTGACAACCTCTTTTATGGCGAATATTAAATTTAATGTGTCCAGAATATAGCCAACTAGAGGCGAAGATGCTGTTTCGAGTCCCGCTGAATTGGAAATTACGGAACACATTTAAATTTGATACCTAAATACAGGTTCTTTATTAATTTAACTGTGTAGGCACTAACTTCATCAGATACAAGCCTTATTTCTTATTAATAATATCGTCATGGTATCACAAAATATACGAGTAGGTATTATGGAACAGACCAAACTCGCCATTAAAATTACAAAGTTTTATGCAGGCGTTGCGCTATCTAGCAAATTCTGTAAATATCAATGGCTCTACATTCCCAGTTCCAAATTCAAATTCGAAACAAATAGTATACGTTCGCCAAAATCGTTCCAAAACCAAAACTCGCACCACAAACTCAGTTTGGTAACGACACACCTCCAGTAAATCATTGTACACACAACGTCATAAATCTACAATATAAATATTCGAGCAAGCGGCCATCCATTTTGTAAAATATATGAAAGCAACTCGCTACTTGATAATAGTCAGTGGTAAGTCGTAATTACTGGGTTTGTACATCGTATCGCTATATCAGATCAGTACCGACACCCGTCGCAGTTTTTGGCGGGAACTCGCTTCGAATATTAATATTTTAGTATAACTCTTTGAACGCATTTTAAGTTTCGGAACGAAGCGTGGAGAATTTTCGAATTTCAAATCGAGCGGCGTTTTGAGATGAGTTTGTACAGTTGTAAAGAAAAAATCAATCATCGTTATTTTGATCAGATCAAAAAAGTGTAAGGTGTTTGAGATCTATATAACTATTAACATTTTTGGTTTAAAGCCATTCATTAAATACCAAGCAATCTCAATTAATTCTATGAATCATTTAGATTTTTTAAATGAAAAGCATCTGGTTACTTGTGTTGTAAAGATCGCGATGTAAAATACAAAAAAAACTTTTTGCGAGTCTATCTGTTTTTTTATTATTTTAGTCTATGATCTAATTATGCGGTCACTAGCTTTAAATTTACCAAAGAAAACAAATACTGACGGCAAGAAACAACCAAGAATGTTCTGAATTTCACTTGGCTACTATTTACGACCAGCCTGCGATAAAAGATATGCAAAACTGCATACCCGTTGCCATTTCTCATTCTTTGATATGATCCTGGTGTTTATAAGGATTATTAAAACGTTTTAAACGTCAAAATATTAACTCTCTTCCTAGTTTATATTGAAGCAGATTTTTTTTTTAATCAAACTGAATTCTTAAGTTTAAGCCATTATTCCGCGTCGAATCAGCAATCCCCAAAACGTATTCGTTCGTAAATAGGTAACGAAAAAAAAAATATGACGAAAAAGACAACTTTTTTACAGGAATGCTGTTACGGCCTACTATATTGACAACTGCAACACACTGGTTGCAATGTCCCTGGCCATTGCTGATTCGTTGCCTGCTATAAAGAAAAAGTATAAAAGTCTCATCTGCCTCTTATTTTACTGGTCCACCTTTCAAACCGGAACACAGCTATAAAGAAAATACATATAAAAAAGGTGCCATTCAAGACTTTTGTTCATAAACTTGAAGAGAATTCGAAAAGTGTGCTAAATGATAAAAATGCTTTCGTTGTTTTTACAACAGAAAAAAAATCCATTTCGAAGCTCATCGCCCGCGACTTTCTGAGAAACTTCCCATACATACATACAAGCATACATACATACACGTGTGTCGGCATCCGTCAGTTGAACAGACAAAACAATGCTCGCCTGAGGTACTGACACACCCCTAGCTAGTGATGGGACATGTCGATTGCTACAAAGCGATACATTGCTAGTGACGGGGATATCGATTATAGCAAACTTGCACTTAAACGTGTCAATATTGACAGATGTTAGCTAGTGTCACTGTCAATGTGACAGCGAAAAAATGGTTCTAGTGCGTAATAACGTCCAAAAGTAGTTAAAATATATTATTATCATAACACTATATAGTGGTTACCATTTTTAGGCGCTATGTAGGTACTTTTAAACTCTATGTAGGTGTATTTATTTTATATAATTCTTTATTCCACACAATAAACTCACTGATCTGTGCGACAAGTCAAATAATAACTATTCGATATCCTAATGTAAACTTAACCACCAATGAACTAACTAAACGATCAACATCAGTAAAACTATCGACTCTCCCATTCGTTTCTATTCAAACAAACAGCGAAAATCAGATAAACAATTCCAAGTAGAGCCACATTCATTCCACATCAGTTTGGGCAACCCCGCCTTCCAAAACGCCTACCGAAAGTAAGGATTAAAAGCTAAGTAAAAAACAATACACCCCTTTCGACGGTAAAAAGGTTAAAAAGGTTGGGGCTGTACAGACGAGCGACAACACGCGACAATTCGCTATTTGCTCATTTTATTGTTCTCTTAAGTCTTAGAAAGTGCTAATTTGGAATCGAACAGTACAGTTGTAGAGAAAAACAATCATCGTGATATTGATGGGATCAAACATTATGATATTTAAGCTCCATCTACTTATTTACGTTAATTTGGGTTCGAATTCAAAAGTAAAGAAAAAAGAAAATAATTACTGTCTAAAATGTAGAATTAAATGTTTTGTTTTCGATTACTTTACTCTACCATGTCAATATGGTATAACTACTAACTATATATGGTAATATGGTAATCAGGGAACTAATGTGGCCAACAAAAATTAAAAAGTAAATCTCACTAAAGCGAGTTGCAACACTTCATCGCAATCTTGTCTTTCGCAACAACACCTACCAACAACAAAGTGACTTAAAAAACACATCCAAAGACTATATTTGATACAATTCCACGTGTTGAAATGAGTTAGAATTCCACGTTACAGGTTGCAAGCTCACCGCCGCTCGACTTTTGGCCTTAGAATAATTGGGTTCTTGTAGATTTTTGGTTATGAGTAATAATCATTTATTAGTTAGTATTAGTGCTAAAGTTTGATCCTACCGTTTGATCGTCTCGGAGAGTCTTTACAATGTCATCGGCCTATCAGGCGGGGGGCTGTCTAATACATCGATCTGTTTGTCTTTTTAGCGGATAAAAAAGATCGTGATTTGTGTATGTGACTGTATCAAAAAAAAAGGAAGATGAACGAAACGCACGGCAGATTGGCCTTAACAATTTCCCAGGATGTAAAAGAGTCTTCTTTACTAACTAGTCCTTATCATGGCGTCAAAAAGTCTACTTTAAAACGTAAAAGTAAAAGTTGATGATTGCCACAAGAAATTTTGTATGAGGTAACAGTTTGGCCATACAAAATACGAGATTTTGACGTACCTCTACCTAGAACGCATTTCTAGTTACTATGCATGATTCAACGACCTACAATAACATTTCTTTAAAAAAGGTTGGTTATACCCCTGAGAGAGTTTAAGGAAAATGTTAAAAAAGAGGAAAAAAGAGTTACAACTTTAAAGTGAGCGTTTACCGCAGTTTTATTGAGGGAATCAAATTAATATTTTAATTACGTTGCTTTCACTTTTGTTGTGATAAAGCTAAAATAATCTTTGTTGTTGATAACTTTACTGCATTTCAATTGTTTCCTATTATTTTATGCTTAGTAACATTATCAATAAACTACTCGTAGTTCCGTGTGTACCTATGTATATTAAAAAAATCTACGAACATGATTTTATTTGTGACTGCGGGTAATTTAACACTTCAACAACCAAATAGCCATAGAATAATTATAGGAACAAAATATTATATATTTAATAATATATTAGGTAATTATTAAAAAGAAATGAGGACACCTTTCAGAGAAAAAATGTCGGGGTGACGTCTTTATCCATTTGAACTAAGAAACCAGACATTGTATTGATTCTTTCAGCGCTTTCAAACTTAAAAAGTCCCAAAACCGCATATTTCCCCTAAAACCTTATCGTTTCTAAGACCTTGGGGGAGTGGTCGACACTTTGGCCTGAGGAACTCTAATCTCATGATCTCGAACCTGGTTTAGAAATAGATACAGTCATGTGGACAAGAGGTTTACAATTACAAATTAAGAAAAAAGAAAGGTCAAAAATATTAAATTGCATTTACTGCAATAGAGTTGCAAAGGATCCGTTTGAATCGTTCGAAAATATTATGTTTTGATTAAAGAGAAAATAATTGGCAATTCGAATCTAAAAAGGAAACATAAATATACCTATGGTTTAATTTAATTACCCGCAATACAAGTATTTGGGGAGTTTTTGTGTTGTTAGTTCGTATTATAGTATGTTTGTCTATTACTATTTTTAACCTAAACGGTCTTATCTTAATAGGAACAGTTTTTGCAATTATCTTAGTAGATAAATTCTATTTAAAAAAATTGTCTTAGTAATATGTTTCTAGGAGGCGCTTAAATAGATGATGGAATAAATGAGACGGGTTTGAGAACGGTTACGTGAGCTTTAAGTTGCGTTGTAAGAATTATAATAATTTTCATCTTGTACTTAAAAGTTGCCACTAGCCAGATAGCAAAAGGGACCAATAATACGTAACTGTAGAAAAAATATCTAATATGTTTTTCCATACTATCTTTAAATAAACTTAAGTAGACCTAGGTTAATTACTTCAAAACATAAAGCTGACTAGCCTGTCACTAAACATAAAATAAGTGGTATACATCCGGCAATAACATATTACGAAAGTACTAAAAATATAACTTTCTGTAGATAACAATAAAACAGAAGAAATTATTAAAAAATATATATAATACAGAAAATTAAATTGTATTGTTAATAAAATGACAGTACACGACAAATGACATTCGCAAAGATTGCAAAAAATTACTAACTTCAAAATTCATATTTAAAACTGCTATGTAACCGCTTTTCCTCCTAACTATCCAACGCGCTATACTAACTCTTATACACTCTATGAAGATACGCCCTCGCGTCCTACGACTAAAATAAAAGTAGAATAAAAAGTTTCGTTCAAAAACTATAAGTTATAATTAAAAAGGACGAGTGTGTCATTATGTCGATCGTGACGCCTCAAGGCTAGCAGTTGGTTGATGTCTGGTTCCGGGATAAAAAAATATAGGGAAGATACTTTTTGGGGTGACTTTTACAATATATATATACGAACAAATAGACAACAAACGTTCCATCAACATTTATAAAATTAGAACTCTAATTCTACGCTGACCTAGTAGAGCATACGGCTCAACGTTTCAGTCAGTGGGAGGGTATACCGACCTCGGACCAAAGCTGATAAGCATTTTTTAACACGAATGTACCGAACATCACCTTTTCACGTCGGTTAAAAACCTATAAAATTTTTGTGGTTAGGTAGAAAATACTGGCCATGTAAAAAAGTGTAAAATTGTTTTTTTTATAATCTGGCTAGTACGCGTACTACGCTAGGCAGCTCTACAAAAGTACTCTAAAAATTAAAGAGAAGGTCCAATACATTTATACACGCAATCTATTTAGGTATTTTTTTTTTGGAGCAAACATTTATAGCGATTCTTTGTTGTATTTTCTAAAAGTCAACTTAGTTTAAAAGCAGTAAAATAAAATTATTAACGTCTATAGATATATTGAATTGAAATATGACAGAACTGCGATATTTTTAGTGTTGTCAAATTTAGTTTTTTTTAAGAATTTATTACACATTGCATCTCTCATTATATAAAATCCACAAACTACTAACATTTAAATAAATAAAATATGTCTAGTACATTTCCAGAAACTCATTGGAAACTATTTTCTGCTAACTGGGTAGGTTATCTAACATAATAATTATTGCAATGATTTTTCTGGTTGTTAATTCATATAATAAAATGGGTTATTGTTATTAAATAATTCGTGGTCGTTACCACATAATTAAAATTATTAATTTGCGCTGTAAAACGTACACGATGTTATAATTTGATTCTAAAAGTGTTCAATTATGTAATACATCAACTATAAAAATCATACGAGTATTTCAATTCAAATGATTAACTGTGGCCCTACACTACTTTTAGGGTTCCTTATGTTGCAAATGGAACCCTATTACTAAGCCTACGTGCTTTGTATGCCTATCTGTCACAGGACTGTATATTTTTAACCGTAATAATATTTAATTATAAGCCAGAAATAAATTAATCTATTTTTTCAGATCTAAAGCAACCCAAGAATTAATTATTAACATACAACAAGCGCATTGCTTACTCAGTTACTGGATTGAGAAATATTTAACGAACAAACGCAGCAATACAAATTACGTTAGTACAAAACCCATCCTGGCATATTCATTAGTTAATTAACATCTACAAATTAGAACAAAATTTAGTGTCATATAGATCTTTAAAAACTGGTCGTACACACACAACTAACCAGATTAACTATTACAAATTGACCCCTAATGTATAAATAAATGCAGGTTAGCAGGGGTCTGATTAAAATGAATAGTTGCATTTGAATTAAAATTTATTAGGATAGTTTAATTTGTCACAATTAGATAATTGTGGTGTCTGTCTGTTTGTTTTAGTTGGGATAGATTGGATTCAAAGTTTCGAAGCATTAAAAAATCGAGAATGATAAGTGATAATTGTATTTTTGGACAAAATTGTACTTTAGTATGTATGTGTAATACCATTTTGTACAAAACAGGTATTTTTTCGGTATGTAAAAAATGATTACTTGTGAAAAATGCTAATTCGGTATATAGTTCCAGTAATTGTTTAAGTAAAATTTATGAAATTTTCGAGCTCATTTTAGAGATACCTTATTAGTTTCAAGTCGGTACATAAGTAGATTTATCAATAACAAGATTTATCGTAAAAATTTACTAAAGTTTATTGTATTAAAACTAACACACTTTGAGCCGTTGGTTAAAGTTAATTACATTGATTGCAGTCAATTGCACATTTGAGTTATCTTTTTTTTAATAATCTTCAATTAAAATATCCCGTTGATACCCTGATATGACGGTACGCGTAGTTACTGATACCAACGACACAGAGTATCCTAATGTGGGGTCAGGTCTATTAAATGTTTGCCAGGACTATGTATGTAAATTTTGAATGTTTATTTAGGTACTTATTTTAAAGCAAAGACTCAAATATGTCTTACGGCCTAATTCTTTACCTAATTTTTGTACCTACAGAGTACAAAAAGTCCTTGAAACAGGAAAGCGGAGAGAAACCTCGCATTTAGGAAATCTCAGCCACAGGAAAATCGACCTTGCCGGCTTGCCGAGCTAAAGGAAAACCTGTGTCGGAAAACATAAATTTAATGTTCAGTTTCCTTCGGTCAGTGAAAAAGTTATCGGATTTTGTTGCGTGATCCAACCGACATTCTGCCAGCGAAATCAATCGAGAATAACATTGTATACGTTTTGCATTGCAAAATTTAGTTATAGAGGTAAGCACAGGCAAGTCCGGAATACCAAAGTACCTAAAATACATAAAATACTTAGATATTGGTTGAGAAAGGCATAACTGTTATTTTCTTACGCAATCTTGGAAATCCGTTATGGTCGGGGGCGGTACCCAGACTTTAGATCTGGAGATCGTGCACCAATGGATTACTTCTCGAAAAATGGATGTGCTCAAAACGGTGAAGGAAAACATGGTGAGGTAACCGGCATGTCCAAGAACCAAAAGTGTTGAGGCATTTATTTATTATAAATTCATTTTAGCTGCCTCTGGTACTTCAAATAGTAAATTTGTTTGAAAATAGAAACGACAATTCTTTATTCAAATCCAAGTTGGAAGAAAATGTGAAAGTTTAATGCGACGAGCCGTTAGGTGGCGCTATTAAAAAATTCACGCCAGCTAATGTATGGTAGAGCTCATTAATAATTTACTAGTCCCGCCATAGTTTCAGTTTGAAAGTGTTTTGACTGCGTCAATTTGAGGCTATTTACACGTCAAGACGTTTTGAATTTTGTATGAAATTGTTGCATGTTTTTTTCCACCGCGGGACAAATCTGCTAATATTTGTCTCGGGTCTGGGAGTTTTCTATTTATAATAATGTATGTATTTAAAAAATGTAGGTGTAAGTAGAATATCATTCATGTCGTTCCCATAATACAAGCTCTGCTTAGTTTGGGGCTTGATGATGCTGTGTGAAAATGTCCAGCATTATTTATTTAGTATTTATGTTTTATATATATATTTTTATATTGGTTTCGAGTCTACTCATACAATAACATACTGAAATAACTGATCGGTACCTACCTCCATAAACTGTTGAGGCAGTTATTTAAAGCTGAATAAGAAATCGCACGACTCCTAAATCCCTTCACTATACTAAAACTTATCTATTATTATGGTGTGGGCACTTGCAATAATTCGCTTATTTGTTAATCAAACTTTTCAGTGTAATACCTTAACATATATGGTTATTTGGTTTTAAAAGTGTTTACCCATACTTTAAGGGAAACAACAATGTTTTTGATATTTTTGGGTTGCTTGTCTCACCGAGGTAGAATTTATGGGATATTATAAAAATCATGCCAAACATCATGTTTCAGATGAACAGAATTCTTAAATTTCAAATTCATTGACTTATGTGAATCTTAAGTTTATCAAGTCAAGCCTTTATTTTTACAAAAACTACTAATAAATAATATTTGTACTCAAGGATGTAGAATGTCTAAACAATTCATCGCCATAAAAGTATCGTGACGTTTCATATAAATTGTCAAGAACATTTACTTCGAAATTTGAATTCAAAACGAGAACCTTCAATACCTCGCAACCGTATTCGATCATGTTCACGCCTACACAGTATAACACTTTAGGTAATTTGAGGGTAGAAAAAAAAAGTTAAAAAGTCAAATTATATTCTTTTTTGTTAGACAAATAGTTTTGTGTTAGAATAAATGACAATAATGACAAAATTGCTAGGAACTGTGAAAAGTGTTATTGTTTTTCCAGTGATTAATATAGGGGAACAGGAATTATTTCTATCATTTTATGATTGTCTGGTAAAACGTGTTACATAATCATGCTTAGGCATGTCTCTAACTACCATTCTTCTTGGCATCCAAAAGGATCTGCGAAGGTATTGAGTGTATTATAGATTATCACCAGCACACAACAATACAAAGGCTATTATCAATGTTTTTTATGAAAAAAAAAATATTTTGTCTTCTTTTCTGTTGCCTTAGTGCTCGATGGCTATTTTTTTCTCTTAATAATATTCATAATGTAGGTATTTGAAAGTAAAAAGTAATTAAAACTCACCATCTTTAGGCGGACTGGAACACTGCGGCGCATAGGACCCTAAGTGGTATCCGTAGGTGTTCTGATGCATAGGAGGGAAGGGATAACCTAACGACCTAGGACTGGGGAACCCTGACGCCTCGTGGGGATTCTGCTGACCTCCTGGTGAACCGAAATGATGGGGATGTTGATAACCCCCCTTAAAAGCCCCATAGCCATGCTGTTGCAACTCTATAAAGGCAGATTTAGAGGAATTTGTCGGGGTGGAATTCGCGGAGTTTTGGTCATGGGGTGTCTGACTACCCCCTAAGTGATGGTGGTGGTCGATCTCCTGGGAGGTCATGGCTGGTTGGGGGGTGGACGGGCCCCCCCCTTCAGAAGGGGGCCCAAATGGATCTGAGAAACTCAGGGTGGAAGGTTTACTGTTTGGTGATTGAATTCGTGTAATTTTGAGGTTTTGAGGGATCCTGGTGTAGATTGCGCCGCCTTTTTAGCCTGGAACAAGAAAAACATGATCAAAAATGGTAAAATGGCTGATGGTTAGCGGTCTCTGACTGCTAAACATCAGGTAACGATTAGGTTTTACTACGTGATAATAAAAAAAGTTGCTACAGTTATAAAGTCAAGAGCGCGTTGAAATCTTTTGGTACGATAATTAGAGAACTTTTTCTCTAATTATCGTACCAAAGCTGAGAAGAGCTGCAACCAATGATTGAAATACAAAAATATAAGTTTATTAAGGAGCTTTATCGCGTTTTAAGCTTGTAAAATATGAATGATATACACGAAAGAAATTTCAAATTTCAAAAAAGAATACTTCTATCTTATCATTAAAACATCGATGATTATTCAAATTAATTCGAATTCCTTCGAAAATGTCCGACCAATCACGCGTAACGGTCTGTAGAAAAGTTTATAATTTCAAAATTAGAACCACTCCCACGAGTTCGTAGGGGTCAGCGTTTTCTTCACAATGTCGTTTCTCGATTGAAGATCGATTGTCTCGACTCTTGGCTTGATCAATCGATTTCAATTGTGTGGGTTTAAAGTTAAATACGCGGGAATTTATAGGACAAACCGGGTAACTGAGATAATAAATGCGAAAATTTAGATTTTTGTATATAAAGCATAACCTTCTTAACGACTGAAAAATAAATACTATATGTACCTACGACTACGAATAGTTCGTGACCCACGCGGATGAAGCCGTGGGCAGAAGCTTGTCTTTGCCTTGAGAGTTAATTTTTAATCAAAAAACATGTTTAAACATTTTTTGAATTTACAATGAAATAACTTTTTACTCAATTTTACAGAAAGAAGCAGTGCGTAATAGAAATCTCTAAGTGTCTGTTTTCACCAACCAACACTTAACTTAGGTATTAAACTTTTTTTTTATACTTACGTAGATATGTTAAAATAACAGTGAACTATCAGATTTGAGAGGTCAAAAAGTAATGTTAGCATTTTCAGTTGACAAGAATAACAGATTTCTTATTAAAAGTAAATTTCTTAAATGAACTATAAAATTTGTCATCAGCTAGTCAAAAGGCAACAATTTTTGTATTTACTAATACAAAGATTATTAGAAACCTTTGATGACGTAATTTCCCGTCGTTTCCTAATTCCAAATTCAAAGTTCCTATTCATTAGAAAAAATAATTGGATATCGCCCAAGTAGTCCATCTTCATAACAATTTCTCACAACCGAACTCTTTCGGTATTAAAACAAATGACCCGAAGAGTTGAGACTAAAAACTCTTTTCGGCAACCTCTTTGTGTTAATTACCAATACCGCTGTCCCTTTCACACTTATTGGCTCTCGAATTAAGCTGTCCCGTTCATTCATTAAGTTCTTTTAGTACGCCGGCGCTTGTAAAAGGTCGGGTCAAAACGTTTTGTAGTTTTGTTTTTTCGTTTGTTTGTTTGTTCGTTGATTGCTCGTAGTAATAATAATGTTGAGGGTGAACTAATTGGTGTAAATTTTTATTGAAAAATATTGACAGTTCAGTTCAAGGCGAACTTTGAGAAACATTTCTCATTAATTAGTTTTTAAACAAGTACCTATATAATTCTTTGACTTAGTTTTGAATGCTGTGTAAATATATTAATGCCACAAATAAGCAAGACTCTGTTATAATTTTACTAATAATGCCTTATGAATCCATTTTTTGGCAACCTATCGGTAAAAATACAAGCTATTACAAATTTACAACTTGACACTTGTCACAGACCAGACATTAATCATCTCATTTAATTTTAACTAAAATAATTGTTACTGTTTATGGATAGATAAATTTATCAATATCTTCATTGGTATCACGCCACCACTGAACCGAGACGGAGGGGCCATGGGAAAGTATAAGCACCATAAATATATGGAGCCCCATAAAATACATTAAGTATTCATTAAAGACAGACGCAATGCTCCAGTGATTACGGCTAAGTTTAGGAATTAAATTCCATTGCCAAAGTCAATAGTGTAGTTATCGAATTGAGTTTTGAACGAAAATTAAGGTGAGTTCAAAATGTTGAGTGTGAACGGGTATCTTCGAAATTAAAACATTTTATAAAAAAATATTTAACTTTATAAACCAAAAGATTTTAAGCATCGCTGTAGAAATCAAAACCAACCTTCTAGGTATATTAGATTAAGCAACTAAGTTAGGTATTTTTTTCATTCCATATTCGAAGTTCAAATGGAAGGTCATGTTCGAAATTCAAATATTTGAAGCATTGTGACAATATAATAATGTATAAAGGAATCCATTGAATCATAATAATTGGCATGAGCAAGTTGGTAATACTTTACAAGCAAATACTTTGAGTGGGAATTTTCAATTAATTCAGTTCATAAAATTCTCAAGACAGTTCTCATATTCTTGAGTACAAGCTATAATTTTAATAAGACATTATTGGCGACGCACTACAATCATATTCAGCCACTGGAGAGGCAACTAAGTATAATTCATATTTTCTTGTTCCATCTAATTAGAAGTGTGCCATGTTTATAAATGGACATGTCTTTACGGTTCAGTTAGTTTTCGTCTTCAATTTGCTTTTTTCTTGTCTTTAATTGCGTATTTATGAATGCTGGCTGAATAAATGAGTAGACACTTGCCTACATTTTGAAAAAAGAATACACGATGTGAATATATTGTGTTCTGAAACCAAATACGGTGACATTTGGCAAACCGTAGTACATATTTTTTACTATCTTATCGCAACGTTCTAGACCTGTCACTTTGACATGCACAAGATTTCCCCTAGCTACGTAATTATTGTGTTTGTTACATTTAACTTAAAGCAGTGTATAAAAAAACGTTGTTGCAAAAATCATGATTTATGCATATTAAATTAAAATAAAATATGTAGTTTAAAAAATAACTAATAAATATCTCTGGCTCTATCACCAGACCTTCGTTACCAAGCTCCTTCTATTGGGTTCGTCAAAACGAATAATATGAGCCCAAACTCGAGGGGTTTACTAGTAGCCACTGAATAGTTACACTATCCTAAGATACCAAAAATTTAATATTTTCATCCAAACTACATTATACATACAAAGTTTCATTTTAATATGACAATTAGAAGTAGGTTAAAATTGACTTTCAAGATTTTATTACCTAAATTGTTTGTTTGTTTGTTATTTAGTTAGTTACAACTTACAAGTGAAGCTAATATAGGTGTGTTAAAAAAGTAATTTTCGGCATTTAAATTATTTACTTTTCAACTAAATGATGTCGATAAGTCATTAAAAATAATAAATGAATTATCGACATCATCAAAGTATTTTTTTTTTTCATAAAGACTGATTCACTCAGTAATTTCGCAATAATTCATTGCAAATCATGACCAGACATAAAAACATACTTCACATACTCACAGTGGTAGGAAAAAGCTAAAAACTTGGCGCCACACCATGTCTACGAATACTAATGTGATTTAGATCCTAGAATAATAATTATCATTGTATTCCTACTACTTACTAGAAATAGAGATGTCCTAGAACAACTCTTAGATAAACATTCATTGGTGAATGATGACAAAATTTGACAGCTGTCACTTTTACGAGACGAATCATATTATTTCTTATTTAACAAAATCAGCACGTTGCTTGGCACGCATCGGTACCCAGTAACAAATAATGAGATTTGACAGGTGTTGGATTCTAGCTAACTATTGTAAGGACGGAGTAGACTAACCAACGTTCTAACTATTGGATAGCTCAGGCGAACGGTTTTAAACTACCTCCATCCACCGTTTTACTGCGATCGTCACAATGTTATTTTGATTAAGTTATGATATTAATAGATTTAAAAACGAAGAGCGTGATAAAGTTTTTAAACTTAAATCAGATGTCAGTAAGTGATCACAAAATTAGAACACGTGCAAATAGAGCCCAAAGTTTTAAACTTAGGTACCTACTTTAGAAATAAAAATGAATGGCTTTGGATTATTGAAGGAGGAATAGAAAAAGCGGGAATTTTCCAATTAAACAAAAAAATATAAATATGACGGTACTATGTTGCAACAGCATGCCGTAAAAATAATTAGTGAACAATAAAACGTTTTTTTTTTATATTCAGATGATCGCGTGCTTGTTTTACGATCCAAAATAGTCAATTCGTCACGGATCTCTAGTCTATGGATCTTGGATTTCTGGTCTATGGTTTATGTGTACCGCTAGATTATCTGGTTTCGGAACGTTTTCTTCTTTATTTTTTTAATGTTTCGTAAATTTAGACGGATGTAGTTTTTGTGAGGTCAAATTGAGCAGTAGGTAAAGTTTTGACGGTCTGTATGACGCCATGATCAATCATTCATTTCTTTGCAGCCTCGTTCTTTTTTTTAGTTTGAAATGGATTATTTCGGAATTCCCCGACAAGGTCTACCTCAAGGTAGGGAATGTTAAATTTTCTTCCGGAAATCCCCACTACGTTGTTTATGAATCAAATCTGGCAAAACTGACAGGATGTTTTGAATTTTGAACAACATATTGAATTCAAAAAATATTTGATACTTTCATAGCCTTTATTTGGGGCTTAGTGCGACATATAAAGATGCGCCTTTATGAAACTTTATTCATAGCTGATTGTTTTTATTTTTAGCTTCAATTTTGCATCCATTCTACTTGGTATGCAACGATTTGGTCCAAGGTAAAGTAATACGTCATAGTGACAGTATCTAGCTGTTTTTGCATCGATTAAATAGACTGGTTTAGAAAATGGCTAGAAAATTCATGGGTTAAAGCTTAAATCAAGCTTGAATCAACGACAAGTTTCTAGCTGTCCCGATTTGGCCTTGGTTAGCTGTGGGGGTGACGGTAGTAGGTACGTAGGATATTACATTCTATTTTAGTCAAATGCCTTCGCAGTCCGTGTACATAAGAAAATCTATACTAATAATGAAGCTAAAGTATTTGTTTTTTTGTTTTTATGTTTGAACGTACTTATCTCTGGAACTACCTTGGCACAGCTTGAAGAAGTTGACAAGCTGAGACGCATTATACTAACTTTGGAATGACCCTTAACCTACGTTGAAGGGTTTCTACTTTCTTCGCACAGTTCTGTGAAGTTCTTTTATGAAAAACTTTGTAAAGTATCCATAAAGCAGTGCCTTTATTTTTTCTATTTTTAACCACCAATTCAAAATTAATTTCTCAAACATTTCTTCAGAATCACCTACTATATTGTGTCGAGGTTTTCAGAAACGACTCTAAATAATAACATTAATTTACCTTAGTTTACTTAAAGGCATGTATTGTTACATTTATTACATTACCTAGTCATATCATACATAAATAGTTATTACTTTATAACAGCAAAGATTAACCTCACTAACCCTACCCTCAATATAATAATTACAATACAAATCAAACAATAGTCGCGTGGTTGCGGCCATTTTGAATTAGTTGTTACATTGACAGTTGCGCAATGGCGTTTAGTTCACAATGGAAAGGGCGCGAAAATGAGGAATTGTGTTTAAGCTTTTTATAAAAGAGTTTATATTATCTTATGGATACTACTTAAATTAGAGATGTGATAAATACGTTTAAACCCTTCAACCGCCTGCTTTAAGGCTCTTTTTGTGGCCACCATACGTCATGTAACAAACGGCTATCCAGAAAAATCTGTGATAGAAGACAAAAAAATAACAAGTAGGTAAGTCTTGAACATGATGCAATTGTACCTTCACTCGAGTTGTTTTAGATGGGAACCCTAGATTTGATTATCTAATAGGACCATAATTTTGCATTAAATACATATCAACAGTGACAAGTCAAGATTATATTAAAAGCAACGTAGCAAACGGTAATATCAGACATTTCAGCAAATTAACATGAGCACCCAATATCAATTAACTATAATCTGAGCATGCCATATCAACGCTGTTCAGCGGTTTTTTCAAACGCATATCTTCTTTGGGTACTTAGTAGAAGCATTAAAATAAAGTTACAAGGAAATCGATCTCTACCTTTTCGTCCACTCGCATACGATTATCTCTGTGTCATTTGGTGTGTCTTTAGATCCTTTGATACGCACTCATGTGCGATCCTGTTTTTGTATTCTTATTTTCGACATCGACAATAATTCCAGATTTTTGGACAATTCAATAATTTGAATAGACTTCTTTGTATCGATTACACATACAAATCACTAATTGACTATTGTTTTTCATCTGTCGTGTGTCACGCATACGAAAGCAGGCATGCGAATCATGGACGAAATAAAAACACAATCGGCTGGACAAATAAAAGAGTGTGTTCACGAATCGATCTCCATTAGAAGTGCATTTGAATTTGGAATGTGTTGTGACAGATGTCACATTTATATAGACTCCATTTGAGTTGCCAGGAACAAAATCTTCTAGAAATTTCAGCGCTTTTGACGATGCCTTGATTTTTATCACGAAACTTAATATTTAAGAAAAAAAATCCGCTTCATCTTTATATTTCGTGTACCTGTAGGTACTATTAATGTAATTGTATTGGCTTAATCTAACAACAGTCTTCAACAGTCGTTATATCCCAATAACTAGGTCAACTGATCAAGAGTACAACCAGACGGAAGCATTCCCAAACGGCTGGATGCATGGCACATAACACATTCCACACTGAATGGTAAAATTCAGCTAATTCAGTGTCCAAGATCAGAGACACCTTTCTGGTAGCCTGAAAGAGTTTTGAATACGATAAACAACATTTTTTATATAAAACAACTAACAAATACTTTCATTGTCGTTAAAGCCAAGTGTATCCAATACCTAATTCTAAACCGAATTATGCCACCGCAATAAAATGTAAAAACGAAGAAACAATGTTAACTTTTTGTCTGTCCGTCTGTCGGTATCTCACGCCAATCTCACACGCCACCGTGTACTTGGAAAATGTGATTCTTATCAATTTCTTTTGTATTGAAGTAAATACGGCGGATAGAGTGATTGGGGCGCAATTTTAGTCGTTTTGGTTAAAGGGAAGTCGTGGGTGAAATTTACTTACGCGTTCAGAGCATTGTCTCAAGAAAGGTAGCATTGATTAACGATTTTCAAGCAAATGCAACGATTTGCAACGTTATTCAATGAAGATGAACAGAAAAAAAAAGATTCACAAAAACTAAGGGATACAATAAATACCTGTATTCTTTTGGTTTTTCATTGTTGAATATAATTGATAAAAGTATCATCTTCTGAATGAACTTTAACAGAACATTAAAAACAATTTATCTACATGTCAATTAGTAATATAATTCAAAAGTTATTACCCTTATTTTTATTATGTATGATTATTAGCAGTATTTGAACCCTCCAACTGAAAAAAGAAGGCGTTCCGCCTCCCACTGGCCTCATACAATGACATTATTAAAAAAATACTTCATCAGCTGTCATCAGAAAAAAGGCCGGCAACGTACAAATTCTTACCAGTAAAAAAAGAAAATGGCGCACCATAGACAAAGAAAAAAGGCGGGAGATATGACATTTGCTACAGCGACAATCATCAATCATTTTGTCAAAGCCGCCGTCGCCATTTTGTCTTATTAGCCGTAGAAGGAAAGTGGTACAATTACTAAGGAAGCGATTGAGTTGTTTCTGAGTAAGATCTTAGTTTTACTGTCTAGTATTTTAGTTTGCCTGAACATCACCAATATGGTTGATATAACGATACATGGTTTTAATGTTATGACCAACAAAAATAGTGCACATGCTCAGAAGCATGGAATCACTATTTTTGTAGTCGACAAATATCTGAATAAAATCTATGTTAGATTCAGCAAACCCACGATACAGTGTAGGAAGGCCTCCCATCAGACCAATCTTAAAGATATGAATGACATTTTAGAAGTCAGTAGATGGAGATGGCTCATGATCGTTACTATATACTCTTTGGGTGCCTATATGTACAGTAAACATCTACAAAAAATCCAACACCGCCAAGCCCCAATTACTTTCTACCTGCGAAATTTTGCTAGCTTGCCAAAATTCAATCGAGATATTTTTTTATCAACTTATATTGGTACTTATGTTGAAAGTGGTGATTTATATAGAACTATACAAACAGACTGACTTATGTCAACTGTTCACTAATTTAATAGGTACCTTTGTATTCTAATACTATGCATATTGTAAAACGGGGATATTTCACATATCATACTATCGACGTGGAGGGAGAACGTTACGATCTTTCAACCTGTGTCTTCATGATGAAGAAAATTATGATCTTTCGGAATGAGTCGAAACTTATTCGGTGCCTTCAACGAACGTACGTTACGTAAGAAATCTCATTTAACAATTTGAATGACAGCATTCACGAAAGCTTTTGGAATACAATTTTAAGATTATTAGGTATGTTAGTACTTAATATAGAAATGTCAATTTCGGACACCACCAAACAAACTATCGTATAAGTTCCTTAAGAAATCCTAATTCAGAAAAAATAAACAAAGCACAGATCCGCAACCTTTTGGGACTCCTAACGACTAACAACAAAAAAATCAATCACACTTGGTGCCGAAAGTTTAATCAAAGGGACCATAAAGGTTGCATTGGAATCCGGGAACTTTTTTGATAATTTGACGTTTCCGTCAAGAAAAAATATGGGATATTGGAGTCAAAGTCAATGAGGCTTCTTCTTGTTGACTTATTAGGTACAAGACAAGTATTAAAGTTCTTCATAAACAGATGGCACAGTACGAAAAGGTTAAATCAAAACTTATATAGTTTTCCATACATGTAACATGTAACGAATAGTGCTATCTAGTAAGTTTCAGGGAATTTATTTAGCCTGCCACAGATGAAGAAGAAAATCTCCCAATATTATCAGCATTTTAATTAGTATTAATCTTGATTTCTCGAGAATGTTTGAGAAAAACTGAATATTGGACTAGAGAGCACAGTTGTTTCTAAGTTAGGTCAGTGTGCACGATCTTTGAATATCAATCGAATATTTTTTCCAAGTCTGGGAGTCGTCATAGCATGGTCTTTAAGTCGTATATCCTGTATATGCTCATAGTTCTCATTATCTTTTAACTTTGGAATATTAGCAATAAGTTAGCCATTTTTTTTATCGATGGAGTACTCACCGTATTTTAATCACTCTACACTTGTGCTCCCATAATCAAAAATGACTGAACGATTTTCAAAAGAATGTCATTTTGTTAATTAGCTAGTGCTTCTTGCTGACAGGAGGTCAAAGATACTGGAACACTGCTGTCATCAACCCAGAGTCCTTCTCCGCTTCATCAAGGAGTTAGGCTGGTTGGGGTCAGGTTAGAAGGGGGATAATTCACATTACACCATAATGCGGGAGTCTGTGCAGATCTTAGTTCCTTTACTTAGAATTAAAGTTATATTAGTGCTTCTTACTGTTTTTTTAATTTTATTACATACATACTAACGATGTCCGCACCAGGAATCCTCAATTGGTGTAAATGATATTCAAAGGAAAATAGAGGTTACAAAATTATAGAACCAAAATGGCCACACAAAACCAAAGAAAACTATAATGCCCCAGACAGTACCATAAATAATTAAATACCTAGGTAAAGCCACACACTCGGCTTATATAAATGTTTAATTACTATTGATCTGTGTATTTTATGTCTAATGTCATAGAACCGTGCTTTGAAATAATTGCTGTAATAAAATAATGTTTATGATTTCGTGAAATCGGTTATCGAATTTGAAGTTTTGGCTTGGAAAATTTTAGATGACATTTTGTGGTCTGGCGTTAAATAATTGGTGACCTTTAGAAGAGGTTGCGGCTAATCTTGGTGGCGGAGTTTACACCACTTGAAGGACTTCGGCATTACTTAACAACTGATACGACGGTTAAACTTGCCGTAAAAACCACGGAAACGATCAGTGGTCATCTGTTCAAGTGTTGATCATGTCTCAGCAAAAGTTAAGAAATACCTGAGATACGATGAGTAAATAATCTAATATCAATTTATGTAGTGGTCAAAATATGACAAGTGCCTACTGGCGAAGATCTTGAACAACGTGTCCGTGTAGATAAACTGAATAAGGGGTCACTAATCACCCTGTGTGACCCCCAGAGTAACGATTCATGTTGAACGATTTCATAAAAAATCTGTCTAAACTGTATAACTGTCTCTTGTCTAGTATCACGACAATAATAATTATCTGAGTGCTAGTCTAATGTTACTGTGACTAAGATAGTATATTGTTACTAGCTTTCCGCCCGCGACATCGTCCGCGCTGACGAAGGTAGATAATGTGAGTACCTTTCGGCCCTCGATGGATGGATGAGGTAGGTAGGGCCCTCATCCACGCACTTACACTGCCAATGTTATCTTATACCTACTTTACATATGATGCAAGCTTTCTCTCTGGCATAATCTTTCAGTGGTTAATATAGATAGATAGACTATAGATACATAGGTAAACAAAGGTATGTAAGACCTTTAAAAAAATCTTACCAAAAGTATAGATTGATGATTTTTGTATATCTGTAACACAATAAATGATTGGTTCTCTATACAAAACATCATCCCCTATATCGCCTCTTTTAAGATTTATTTTTACGATAAAAAGTAGCATATGTCCTTCTCCAAGTTCCCATTTATCTCTATACTCTATACAAAATTCGACAAAATTGGTTCAGCAGTTTACCCGCGAAAATGTGACAGACAGAGTTACATTCGCGTTTATAATATTGGTATGGATAGGGATGTGACTGTCAGGTTGATTCATAATTAATAGTTTACACTCCTCGACTAAAATGGGGTTTCATCAAAATCTCACTTTATTTGAGTGATCTTGGATATCTGTTTAGGTTGTGTAGGTACTAACGATCATTATTTTAGATTTTAGATTTATATCATACCGAAAATAATTTTAAAAGTTCTAAACTCAGTGGAATTCCTGTCAAAACTCGCATTTGACATATGACATATTTATATTTAGCACGAGAATCAGTAGTTTACTTCATCGCACTCTGTTCACTCTGTTAATGTCATCTTATCGTTGAACACATAACAAAGTCACATACATAGTCCTCTCCCCACACTAGGATTGCCTGTATCATGGATATCAGGAACTACATGGTAGAATAACACCCACACAGAAATATGTCCCGCAATCTTAAAGTAATCTTACTTTTATAATTCTTTTGAATATATCGAATTTACTTCCAATACAATATATCTCAGTGACTCCCACGCATCCTCAATGCTGACCAGCCTTCATCAGGCGAGGTGAATATAAATACCAATTGGTCAGCAACAGGCCAAAATTGCGAATTGGTTGTCATTATTTTGACATGGAATTTAAAAGAGACTTGTGTCATGTACGAGACTTTGCCTCTATTTTATTAAATTCCGTGATGATTTCAAACATCAGTTAGATTTAGCGTCACCATTAACTACGTCATCAAGAATTAGGAACGTTGATGAATAATCAATTGCCCTTTAAAAAAGGGCAAACCTTTTAAATGCCTTACAAAGGTTTCCCTACCTTTCTAACAATAATTTTGATGTTTGCATTAAGTTCACACAAGAGTTAAGATATCTCTTATGGACATTTTTAATAGAAAACGTTCACAACGATATGCCTTAAATCTTTGCTTAAGCTATCCAGGCTTTCTAAAAGATTTTAAAATTACCATATACCATTGGCAGTATAGAAAACGAAGTTTCAACCCTTGTTGAGAACACTTTTTAGAGTGATGCGATCTGCGCAGTCACTGTGGTTTTCGAATGAAGGCCCTCGACAAAGGTTGAAACTGATACTCGGGTAGCTACCTATAAAAAATGATTCATGTTCTGTGTCACATCTTTATACCTAATTCTAGCATTCTCTTCTAGCATCATTATCTTTTGTGTACTCATTTTTTTTAATTATTTCTCCGTTTCCAAGAAACAATTTTCCTCTAACCCAAGAGCGTGTAATAAGACTATGGTGATTACAATCTCAGTTCCTATGCATTCACTATATAACTTTATCTAAGCATGTTATAAACCTTAGTATGTATGTAGGTATATAACATTATCGTTATATAAGAGGAAAAAATCCTTGATTTAATATTTCTTGCATGCGTTCACAGACAAAGTCATTATAATTGACACGACATCATTATGATTGATAAAAAAACTTGTTTTATATCCATTATTTCCCCGTACATAGGTTAATTCAATCAGTTTTTTTTTAATACCTCATTTGTTAGTTACACTATTGTAAATTCGTTATTCTAATCGAATCTGTCATATTCTTAATCAAGATTAACTTACGTCTGACAGGGATGATCTAGAAATGGAGTAATTACAGGAAGCCAGAGTGACTAATTATTCTCGAAAGAGATGAATTTATGAATCTAGAAGGTATCGAGTTATAGAATAAAAATATTTTCTTAAGGGATATTATCCATTTAACTTACTTTTAAAATACAAATATTAGAATAACAGTAGAATTTGGTGTGAGCTCAATATTGATGGGAGTATAAGCTATTAAAAATAAACCATCTGTTAGAATTTTAGACACTAATTTGCAAATATGTTAGAATTTCTAAAAGTGAGCGTGGCGTTCGGAGGATATAATGAGTGTTGAATTCGGTAAATCATAACGAATTTAAAGCTATCAAAAACAAATCAGTCAGAATTATTGTCTAATAGTTGAAACTTTAATAGAATTTAATGTTAAGAGCGTTGAGTTTAGAGGATATAAAATGCTTGAGGATATAAAAATGAGTGCTGAATTCGACAAATCATAAAATTCATTAAAGGAGTTTTGTTTGTATTAGGACAATATTTATGTCTAAGTCACAATTTTATTACGTTACTTTTTCCAGCATACCATTTTGGGGTAAATCTTTCAAATTCAATGTTTCTGTGAAAGTTATTGAATTAGAATATTCTAAAACAAAATCTTCGACCTACGAGTAGATCTCTGACATATCCTACTTCTTATCGATATTAATGGCAAGGTAACTATTGATATTTTTAGTTTTGCAAAGTTGGGGATTTTCATTTTTATGTATCCAATATATTTGCAACTGGGGATTTAATTTTATGTTTAATTTCATTTATAAATCCGGGTACCCTTAGCACAAAGATGATATAATCTTTTGTTTCTGAATTCAAATCAATTACTTTTAAATGGTCCGTCTAATACCGTAACTGATTATCAAAAATGGGTTGCCGTAGATTCTTCACTTATAAGTTCTTTTATAACTTGCAGTAAGTAGATTCTTATTGGCGTCTTAATAGGCCTAAATATCAATTCCACTACTACCCTTTTTATTACGAACCCTGACTATTTTCTCTACTTTTTTTTAGATATAACTTGCTATTTGTAATCTGTCAATTCCATAGACAAATTTGGTCGAAAATTAGGGTTGCTAGCGTAAAAAACTTAACTTCCTTGACTAACATGTAAAAAACTGTTTATGCTAGTAGTCTGAGATTGGATTAATGATACTCTGATGTAAAAGTAAATGGGTAGGTATGTACTTACGGTTTCGGGGAAATCAATAGGTCAGGCACAGCATCACTTTTGTCACAATTTTGTTATACAGCACAAAAATAACGTCTCACAGTTTAGTTTTCGAACGCACTTTATGTTTTTGAACACTTGAGGTACTTTTCAATTTAGTCGTTGGTTATGAACGGTTTTCAATTTTTGAATTCAGAAAAGACACTTAAATGTATGTACCTAGGTAGGCACTGAGGCGGAGCACTCGAAAATTATGATTGACAGCAATTAGCGAGAACAGGACAGAGATATAATTGCTCAGCAATTAACGATCCGCGCATAATGTTTCAACAATCACCAGCACGTGGCATCGTTTTCCAAATTCGAATCGGGACGTTCCGAATTCAAATTACGCGGGTTAAAGTACAAAAACTACGTCACTGAGGTCATTTTAGCACTTCCACTGACTCGCGAAGTAATGAAACGTCCAACCGCGATCAAATCAGACGAACACCGCACACTAAACTCAACTGATAACAGTCATCAAACAACGAAAAAACGAAATCGTCACTGAGCGGAAGAAAAAAACAGCCACCGACGCACACTAGCACAAATTTCTGTCCAATTAAAGATAATGTTTGTGGATATTTTAATAGCGTACCCCTCCGAAGAAATCCGACACAACCAACTCCCGATGAATTTAAACACTTAATGATCGGTTGGAGGAAATTGTCCGAGAAACGCACAACCCAGCGTCTCTCTGTCTCTCTCTAATTAGTTCCTGCAACCGCCACTTGTATAGGTAGAGTGGCACTAGTGTCGGGGATAGGGTGGTGCTTATTTGAAGGCGGAATCTGATTTAGGCGGAGCTGCAGAGCCATTGGCTGTTGGTTATGGCGCGATTTTTTTCGTTCGTACGTGCAAAGCGCGCGGGTTGGCACTGCGGGATCGATTGAAGGCGCCAGGGTTACCATTAAATGTTTTTTATGGGTATTTTTTGGCGTCGCTCCGTGCTTTGGTAACCTGTTATGCCGCCACGCCCATAGATCCAGTGAATACGTGCGGACTCTGTACGCCAGCTATCAGGCCCGGCCTGTGGGCTTGCGTTTTTTATTTCCAAATAAAAGTGCGTTTTTTTTTTCAATTTTTCGTGACGGTGTCTTTGTTTGGTGTCAGTTTCAAGGTTGTTGAACTTTGTTTGTCACCGTGTTTTGTGTGTGACTGTACATGATGGTGATGTGTTTTATTATGTGTAGGTACAGTCAGCTGCGAAAATGGATATTGTATAATTAATCTAACTTGAATTTAATTTTTGTCTGTTTTCGGTCGTTTCAAATTTAATATATATAGTTTTAATATCATGTGTTTTTATTTAATAGTTAAACGCTGGTACCCGATTCATGCAGCTGACTGTCCAATTCATACATAAATGCCAATGTATGTAGATAAGATCATTATTAATGTATGATGTCCAAATAGATAGGTATTGTATAGCTAAAGGTAGGTATGCGGTTTAATATTGTTCTTTTTTTTGTCTTACTGTTTTTGATAGATAGGTACCTATATGAGTTCTTTCATATTGTAGAACGGGCCCTTCTGTACCTACATACTATCGGTGAAGGCACAGACTAATTTTTGACTTATTCCGAGAGTCTTCATCGTTCCTTCCTAGATACCTAGGTATACATATAATTCCCTAGGTAAAAAAAAATACTATGGTAGATAGGGACATCTAAATAAATGTCAGTATGTATTAATGTAATGGTGAAAGAAAACATCGTTAGGAAACCGTCATGTCCTAAAACTAAAATTCGAAGGCATGCGCCATCAATTAGTGTTCCAATAAGCGGCGATCGTCTTGCATCTTGTCACGTAGAATGCTCTACTTGCAAAACGCCTCTGATTATCCCTTAATTACAACATTAAAACATTAATATATAACAGAATGAGCGGACATGTACAAAGTTGTTGTTTCTTCCAGCAAACCTTTGAGGCTAGTGAAAGATATGTTCACAAAATTATTAATTTGTTTAAGAAAAAAAGCGATAATCACAGTTTTAATACCAGAAATAAAGATAAACTCGATGTTGCCACTTGGAGACTCCATAAAGTTAGTAAATCGTTTAAAAGGCAAGGTGTATGTTTTTATAACAAGCTTCCAAGAGATATACAAAAATTGACAATTAACGAATTTAAAAACGTAATTGTTGTTGTATCCTATTCTTTTGTAAAAGGATAATTGAAGAATAATTGAAAATAACCAGCCTTGTTTTCTTGCCTTTATTTCCTGGCTTGGTCGCGGAGGAACAGGCAGTAGATAAAACCGATGTCTCAAAGTGATCCTTGTGATTTTAATGAATAAATGAATTTTGACATTGACTTTGACTTTGGTAGGTACTATATGTGGAATGAGAAAATAACTTTATAATGACGACCTCTGTGGATTAGTGGGCGAAGGCCCGTTTAAGACGCAGAAGGTTGCGGGTTCGATTTCCGCCGCGAGTCAAATGTTCAATCTTCTGTAAATATTGCTGCAGGACGAATATTTGCATTTTCTGCAGCTTTTAGTTCTCGGGTGTTATGGTACTTTGGTTCTCATAGATTCTGATACCCACGATATACTGAATCCTACTATATCATACATGGAATACGGACTATAATTATGATTGTTGGGTGTTTATTAAAAAAGAAAAGAACGTTTACAGCGCATTCTTGAAACTAACAATGCTTATTGGCTAAGGGGATGAAATAGTCCTCTATTTGTTAACTTGGCAATCTCAACAAGTAATAAAAAAAATATTTTATCAAAAGGGACAATCAAACTGTATACCCGTTTCGTGACTTAATTGAAAGCACAATTTAATAATGCAAACGCACACGAGGCCATTCTGGGACTAATTCGTACGGATAGCGAGTCTACGGTAGGCGCTTAGTGGAGGACGAAATAGTCCTATATTTTTAATACTCTATATTTTTCCTGAAAATGGGATATTCACTAAGTATTATATTTTTTCTGATATTTTGGCAAACTTTAGTTAGTTTTTAGGAAAAACTAGGTATTTAACAATGATAGTTTCTAAAAATATAAAACTTAACAACGCCATTATTGAATTGAACTGTCGGCCTCTTAATAGGGACCGCGAGTGCTTTCAATTAAGTCACGAAACGGGGTAGGTGTATACCTAACTGTATAGTTTTATTGTCCCTTTTGATGAAATGTTTTTTAACACTTGTTGAGATTGCCAAGTTAACTAACACATACTGAAGACGGTATAATAAATATGTCAACTTTTTAAAACTATACTAGAAAGAAGCAGCTTTAAATAGTAGGCCGCTCGCTATTTGGCTTTAAGTGAACAAAATAATATCTTTATTCTAAAGGTTGATTATTATAAATATTTCCAAACTAAAACAAACACGCTCACGGCTATATTCCACAAGATGAAATACCTACTCATTGAGTAAATCTTTGAGGATACCGAGTAAGGGGCAGCCAAACATTACATTTGGCACATGCCCGTATTTTGCAAGTATTTAGTATTCCACGTGACAATTCTATGACTGTATAAGTAGGTACATAGTATTTGCAGATACCCTATGTTTTTGGAAATGTAATGAAAAAATAAGTTATTAGTAAGGTTATGTTGACTAAGTATAAAAACCGAAATAGGTACTATTGCAAGCAAAATATCTGAAGTTAAATTCAAAAGCTTTCAAAACATGATTTTAACTTTTCTTTAGTCAGAAATTACGCTCGAAACTTCCCTTCTAATTTTCGATACAGGTTAATTTTCAAAAAATTAAGTTCGATTCTTACCCGTACTTCAAATCTAAAATTCAATGTGTAGACGACCAAGACGAAAAGAAAACGTTTTATAAAAAAATGCAAATGTAGTATCTCTTACTAGTCTGTGGTGCAAATTAAATATGGAACATCGTCTTACGCCATGGCTATTGTAGGTAGGTACTATTCTACTTTTACGATTAAAATAATTAATCGTTGGGTCGGTCATTGTTTTTTTTTTATAATAAAATGATTGGTCATAAAATCCAGTAATTCCACAAACAAAATAAAAACCAAACGATATAACGATAAAAAATTACATAATTTAACGCCAATTTCAGTAATTAGCCCACACCGCGCGTCTTCATTATTAATTTAACAATAACGGGTTTATTGTCAATATCTGAATTGTAAGCCACAGTTCCAAGTAAAATAAATAAACAATAAAATAAAAAACACGCTGCGCCTATTAAAGATTCTCAGAAAACTTTAAACATATAAAAACATAAAATAACACTGGTTTTGGGAAGGCTTTATAGAACACTATAAAGCCGCTACAAACGCTTTTACCGATTATTATGTTAAAGCTGTACCTTTTTTGATAATAAAAGTTTTAGCTCATCATGAGATCTAATTGTTGGCTCGAAGTTTGATTTATAGCGCCAGGTAAATTTATAAATGTCTTCTAGTAAATAAAAATAAGTTAGGCTATAAACTGAGATCTCTTTTTTACCTAACTACCGAAACCCCCTACCCCATAGTAAAAAAAACCCTCAGATAAGGCTCATATTCAAACTTCAAATTCCTATTAGTATAAACTACCTACCTACCAAGTTTCATAAAGATTGAATACACGGTTCGGTAGTTATCGTCGGACAAACAAGAACACACACAAACGCTAAATTGTCCAGGCAGAGAGATTCTGATTCGCTCGATCAAAGTAGGTTTATTGGAACCTAAAGCACGAAATTACGAAAACCTAAAGCACGCTTACAACTGTTATACCTATAATCGGCATCCATCGTAGAAGGTAGTCACAGGCAAGTCCAAAAATAAGATATTTATAGTAAGCATTCCACGTTAAATGTTGTTCATCGCGGCTTATTGAAACACTAACCAATGGCGAATGCCTTCTAGGGCATGCCGGTTTCCTCAAGATTTTTTTTTACGCTGTTTTGAGCACGGTTTAATGTATACATACATTTTGAGTCGAAAAATCGGACCGTGATTGTAACCACAATTTTTGAATTGAAATAAAGTTAAGGCCAAACCAAAGCGCCTTATAAAAAACTTACAGGAAATAAATGTGTATTATTACATGTTAGGTATTTTTAAGTTTACTAGCTTACTAGCTTCTAATCACGGCTTTGCTCACGTGGTACCTGAATAAAATGTAGTCTATGTGTTATTCCAGGGTATACAAATTTTATTCCAAAATTAATTCAAATCGCTTCAGCCGGAGATATATAGAAACTAACATCCTACTTTCGCATCGTATTTAATATAACCCAGTAGGAGACTTATTGAATATTATGTACTTACACATAACGTTACACAACAGAGAAAAAGATACTGAAATAAATTAACCACTTATTAAAATAAAATATGGTTTTGTTTATGATCTGTGACAGTTTATTTTGGAAGTCTAGAAAACTAAAGCGAATAATAATGGCTCCGTTGAATGTCAAACTAGACTGCCTTAATCTAAAACAAACCCTATAATTCACCTCTTTATAATAAAAATATACCAAGCTAAGAAATTATTAACGTTCACATAAAAAATAAACGACCATAGGTAATGTAAATCACACTAACAAAAGATATCCATAAAATACTAAAGAACTTATTCACGCCTCGTCAACTGATTGAAAAAAAAAACTGTCTATGGTCATCTTTACGACTGGCAACAAACTATAAATGTCACTCGCCTATAGATAATGATAGAACGTAGTTTATGGACTACCGTTTGTAACCGTTCGATTTTTAAATGTTTTTGCTTGCTGTTAAGATGCTAAACATTTATTTTCCCCAGCTCAAATCATGTCAAATGTCAATATACAAAAATATATATATGTTAATAAATTTTCGTACCATTTTAAAAAAACCAGTAAATATGTTTTGAATTTGCCATTCATGTCCGTAGTTTTCACAATTATATTTTTCCAACATTTTTTACTTTATCCTAGTGTCAAACAGCAAGTCATTAAGATATTGACATTTAAACTTCAACGTTGAATTATTACACGTGCATTCTTATACATAAAAATTATTCGTCATTATGAAGTCATATCTCAACGAGTGATCAGTAAAAAATTAATGTTAGATGTGTAAGCGTAATTTTTCATGTTTGCGGAATTGTGTAATTTTTATATTTTTATTTCATTTCCCTCATACCTATACAGTTTCTTGATTGGTGACCCAGCTGACGTTGCAATGTAGTAATGCCCCCCACCCGGCGGATAAATAAATAAATGAAATAAAAAATGACATCTAAAGGAAGTCAGTGGAAGAAGGTGGCTCAAGATCGTTCGTTATGGCACTCTTTGGGAAAGGCCTATGTCTAGATGTTGTTGACGACGATGATGATGACAATAAGGTACTTAAAGTGCTGATTACTGTGTCACCAAAAAATAAATTGAAGATATATGATGATTCCTTAAGTAGATATTATTTTGGCAGACTCTAGATTTATCGGATATAAATTTATACAAATATGTAATAAAACTGTAATTATTTAAATTTAAAGATTAATGTCTGTTTGCAGGTAAACTCTGACAGCTTCTAACTGCATACCTAGTGACAGGTATCTAAAGAAAAACTGTGACTAAGACAAGTGAAAATTAGGCCCTTCTGCTCTAAAGTCATTTAGACTTTAGAGCAGAAGGGCCTAATTTTCAAAATAAAAAAATAGAAGCGCCATAGCCTAAGAAAACATTCGAACAATTCAAAAATGTCAAACCAGTCGGCGTCTTTCTGTATAGCATTGTACATCATTTTGCACACTTGAGATGACAGGTAGAATGAACTGCGATTCTTTGCCATTTTTTTTTAAATAATACGGTTCTATTGAGCTATTGTTACGGGGGGTCTAATATGCCTCTATGCGATTTTTTTCTCTTATACAGGTGAAGTTGTGTGCTAGGGTCTAATTTTATTGTTGTTAATGGTCTTTTATTGTATAATAATGGTTAATTATTTGTTTGCAGTAACCCGTTATTGTATAAACTCTATTATGCCTTTTAGTTTTAAATCGTTGTAAAATAAACAAATGAACATAATATATTTAGTTTTATTATGGAGCACCTATTTCAAAATGTCCAATTAAAGTCATGTACGAGTAGTTTTTAGATTATATTTGTGTTTGTTTTAATGTTAAACAAAATACCCTTATATGAAATTTTAGTGCCTACAATTAGATAGGTTTTACTTAATTAATTTCAAGAATAAGTTCTTCCTTAGGTACTAATCGAAACTGAGTATACCTAAGTATTTCATACTCAATATTGTTAGACATGCGTAGATTTGATTCCCACATGTCGGCATCGTTCTGAATTATATTACTAATCTGCAAACTTTATTGACACTGGTAGCCAGAAAGCCATAACCTGAACACAATCAAATAAACAATAAAATCTCAAACTCCATTTTCTTCGGCACATTTCGTAACAAACGAAAGAGGTTCATGTGAGCTCCAACCTCCTTGGCTGAATGGAATGAAACTCTATGCCATAGACTTTAAAAAGTTCGTTTAAGTTTTTACCAGAAGAAATAATTTTGTAACACTATAAAAACGTCGAAGTTGGGGCTAACAAGGCGGTTTTTAATTATCTTAAAGTCTGTGTTAATTTCGTTTTTTTTTTGGTAGAATGGAAAGCGGTGCCTTTGCTCAGCGGTGCCTTTGTTTTTTTTTATTTGTATAATTTGTAAAATGGCATGTTAGCGCCGTTAGTGGGATATAGGACTAGCGCTTATTGCTTTAAATATAGATCTATTATTGATATTAGAACGTTTCCGGTCAAGTTTTAGTAATTGGCCACCCAGAAAAAAATAATTCATGGTCTGTGTCATGCATAATATGTAGATGCATTTTCGCAGACAAACCTTGCATCGACATTTTGAAGGTCTTATAGATTACCACATCAGAATAGCTTCTAGAAAACTACTTCAAATAAAGTAAAATAAAGAACGGAAAGGTTGAGGTTAGCATGGTATGAGCACGTCATGAGGACGGAAGAATGTCACATCACGAGAAGAGTGTTAAATATGAATGTGGATGGAAATAAAAGCACAGGAAGGCCAAAGAAAATATGAATGGATTTTGTGAAGGATGACATGGTTATGAAAGGAGTGAGTACTGAGATGAAGGCTGATAGAGGAGAGTGGAAGAAGAAAATATGTAATGCCGGCCCCACGTGATATGGGATAAAGACTAAAAAATGATGAAAGACAGACATAAAAATAGTTCTGAACCCACACGAGGATTCCCTGAGTCGTGGGTTTCAGGAACTACCATGATACCACAATACAAATATCTGCAGAACGTGCAAACATTTGTTCTGCAGTTTGAATCGAAACCTCACCTATTGGGTCGCAGCTGGTTACTCTGCTTCTTTGTAAAATATTTCGTCCGGGAAATACTACACTGTTAAATAGTAGATACCTATTATAATATCTGTGACTGTAGTGTTCCTTTTTAATGACAAGCTAAATGGTGTGGCACACGACGTGGGAGTTTGATTGATTGAGACAAATATTTGCATATCCTGCACATATTGTTCCGGGTGATGTGGTACCACTTTATGTAAGTAGTATAGTTGAACGTAAATAGATAAGTAGTCTTCAAATTGTAGCATGTATGCAAGCAATTTGTGTGTGTTGTTTGTTACAGTCTGTGGTCAATTTGTCAACATGCAATTTTACATAACCATCACTATTCATCAAACCGGACCTTGGTAACTTTGTTCACGATTCTCATGACCCTGAGAAGTGAGGATAGATTTTCCAAAATGATTTTTTTTAATGATGTGATCGGGCTATTTCCTGAAGAAGATGGTACTTTTTATAAAAAAAACAATACCATGCGCGAATAATTGGGAACATCTTGTCTACAAATACGATAGAGGATTAAGTGACAATCGCTGTCACTTTATTGTAGAATTGTTAATAATAAACAAGGAATTATGGAAATGTGATTTTGGGGCGCTTGAATAGCGCTTTACAGAAAGCGCCTTATGAGCGCTATTCAACCATAGTCGTAAAGTGCTCGTATAGCGCTTTATAGGGTTGAAATAAATTAAGCTTTAATACCAGGTTTTCGACCAAAAAACCAGTCCCAAGGGGAGACAAGAATCATAAAATATAAACCCAAGGAGTCAAAATAAAGATATCTCAAAACTGCAATTCACGTTACTAATGCATTGTAAAATGTTTTACAATTTCTGTCTTGTCATCACTTTAGCAAATGGATTCCGGTAGCGATGTCTTGATGCCTTGTCAAAATATGCTGAGATTTTTGATTTATTATCCTTTCTAATAGTAAAATGTAGTGACTTCCCTAACTGAGTCTGATCACTACGCACACCACACTGGTTGTTTGTTTGCTACATTTACTACTGTTACTACTGGCTATTATACATATATATAATCTTTGTAATTACACAAGTTATTTTAACTTAAGTACTTTGGCAAGCAGGGCGGTCTATCACAAAAATGTAATGTGTTGGTAGTGAATTTTTTATTTTTCTCTCACTTTGCGTAAAATATCTGATACTGTCTCCAAAATCATTTAACAAAAAATCAACGGCACCTTACCCCACATCAAAGTCGATTTTTCACATCAATCATCTTTCATTCTTTGTCGGTCTAAATCCCGACATGGGGCCAACAGGTAACCATTGTGACCATTTCACTGAGAGAAAGCATCGGTAAAGGACATTGCGAAAAAACACAAAGGTCTTTTCTTTCTGCTAATTTGATTTTAATATGATTTACGCTTTTGTTTATCAAGCGCCGCGTGACTAAATTTTGTTATTAAATTTTTTGTTATTTGACGACCTCTGTGGCGCAGTGGGCGAAAGCCCGCCTGAGACGCAGAAGGTTGCGGGTTCGTTTCCCGCCGCGACAAAAATGTTTGTATCATCCGCAAATATTTGTCTCGGGTCTGGGTGTTTTATATGTATAATATTTATGTATTTACAAAAAAATGCATATATAATATGTAGTATATCAGTCATGTAGTTCCCATAATACAAGCTCTGCTTAGGTAGATGACACAGGGCTGGGGGCAGGGCTGCTCCAGGGCTGCAGAGCCTGCAGATGGTCAGCATTACTAGACTATTTGCGAACGCAAAAGGCACTCAGCCTGTAAAAGTTTGGTTAGGGCAACTAGCACAAGGACACCACTTAGGTACCTTCTTACGGACCTCGGCTTGGTCCGTTGCCAGGGGGAGAGGAACTGGTAAGGAACAACCCGGTACATATCTGTACCATGAGCAGGCAGAAATGGGGACTCGTCGGCGGGGTCGGTGTAAGCCCATTTTTGGTTCTTTGGTATGCATAATATTTTCCTTCGTCGTTTTGAGGACGTGCTAACGGTCAAAACACTGATGATTCATTGTTGCACGATCGGGCTCAAATCTACGACCTTCGGATCGGAAATCAGGATAAACCCACCAAACCAGGAGCTAGGTTTAGGAGCTAGGAATGTCACTTATTCTAAAATATAGTATATACTATATAGTAAAAACTATATAGAAAACACGCAAAACTATATTGTAGTACTATCTAGTATAAATATACTATATTTTAGAATACTTAAGTATTATACATGGACTTTAAAAGATTACTCTCGAGTATTTTCGAAAGCGAGGGAATGAAATAAGTCATATAAAATAAATTGAATTTTCATAATAGCTAAATAGATAGCTAAAAATAAAAAAATAAGTTCTCGGTTTCCCGCCTTGTTTCTTTTTTCACAACCGAGCTGTGACCAGTTCCATATTTAAATATAATAGAAATAAAGATTTGGCTTCGATCTTGTATTTCATTGTAGACTATTATTATGAACTTAATGAGCCTCGTTCTTTTTTCAAATATACGTTATTTTAAAAAAAGAACGAGTCTCGTAAATTGCCTTTTACGGAGCAGTTTTTGAGTTAAAAATGAACTACTTTCAGAGCATGATTCATAAAACAAAACTATTTATTATAACACAAGATTTTTTTGTAACATTAAGGTCGTTAATGACTTTTTTAAATAGATTGGTTGACCTGTCATTGGTTAAATCCACAGAATTACTAGAGATCAAGCAGAATCATCGCCAAATCTCAGTTCAATTCTAGTATCTGGGTTTAAGATTAGTAGGACTAGTAGATAGCGAAAGTTAGAATAAAAATTGACGTAACAGCACTTTTATGTCCATTAAAACTGTAGTTTTAAAAGACTGGACCAAAAGCATGGCGCATCTTCAATAACAGTAGCCTAAATCTGTAAAGGTCCTTTGTTATTTTTTCCCAATAGGCCATTGTCCATTAAACCCCTTATAAGGGTGCGTTCAGACGTGTAACAGTGTTATACTAAGTAGATTTTACACTTGACTTAAAGGGACGTGAAACCGTATGCTGGATTAGTAGCGGTAAGTAGGTAAATGTTTTGTTAACAAAACAGAGAAGAGATAGTTTAATATTTTGACGTTATTTTGGAGACATCCAAATTCTAGATCATTTATTTACCGATTAAATGACTGTTTAAAGCATACCAGGTTGTTAAGACGAATACCACTTCTGTTGGCATTAACGCCTGCAGTAAGATTTAATTGTATAGGAATGACATTAGCTGTGGAAATGTCAAATTTGCGTTAGCGTAAAAGGAAAATTAAGCGTGAGGTATTTATCTAGACACCCAGTTTGACCTGATACCTATATCTGCGATTGGACTTTGAATTTTAGATTTAAATAAATTTATAATTAATGTTATTACCTACTTATTCATTAATAATTATGTACCTCTCACTACCCCCTGGCATTCTCACGGATCTGTGTACGGAGTATTAGAGTATCTGAGACGTCTGTCTGTCTGTCTGTCTGGCACAGGGATAGATTTTACTCGCCACGTTTGGCATAAGAGTATGCGTATGCGTTGGCCATAAGAGTATGTTTGTTTGTCCGTTACCATCTATTTGCGAAACCACCCATCGGGCCAATCAATCGATTTGAACGTCTTCGAACCTTTTAAAGGTTCTTAAATAGGTTTTATCACCACAAGTAGAGGGCGCTATTGATGATACAAATAAACATTAGGGATTTTCAAATTTTAAAAAGAATAACCTGTAATATAACAATAATTACAATTTATCTAGGCAATTGAACTTGCCAATGTTCACATAAGTTGGTTTTGAGTTGGCAATGTTCACAGACCTGTTACACGTAGGTAACGTGTAACAGGTAACTAGGTATGTAAAAAAACCACGTAAGAGAGGTCATCCTATAAAGAACGCTGCATGCTGTGTTCAATAGTTTTAGAAATGACATCGAAAATGTTACTAATTAATGTGTCTTGTTATGAAAATTATGTATACATTTCAAGTAAACCAAATAATCATGAAAATATCTTAACCCTTCCTGGCCGGACGGGCCAGGGGGCGAGAGTAGAGAGCCGGTCGGATAGGGTGAGTTAATTATTATGAAATAGGCCTTCGGACCGGACACGGCGCACGAGCGTAGAGAGCTGGTTAGAAAGGGGTTATTATTATTATTTTATTTATGCATTTAGAATCCCAGACTTACGCCTGGAACCTTTACAGAAATTAGTGGAGTCGAAGCTAGCACTAAGAGGAATTTTTTTACAATACATTATCATGTGGGTGGCAACTGATAGAAATTATTGGAAAGACGGATAATAAACATATTATTATGCTTAAGGAATGGTTGCAAAGCTATGTAGGTTGAAACGGCACATGCCAAAAGTTCTTTATTAAATTATTATTTCTATTACTTCAATGTCCCACAGCTGGGCAAAGGCTCCCTCCACTAATTCCATTGATTACTTTGCTGTACCAAAATGGGCCAATCTGCTCGGAACTTTTTGAGCACGCTCTACTAAGTAACTTATTCTCGGTCCACAGCGTCGTCTTCGCTCAGTGTCAGGACACCACTCGGTGGTCAAATTGACCCACTATTGCCCGACATGACGCAGAAAGGGTTAATATATTTTTCTACATAGAGTATGCAGACAAAAATAATATATTATAGGACATGTACAGAGGCGAGCTTAACCCTAACAAGAGTTTTCTTCCAGCAAACTTTATTCTTTATTGTACACACAAATAAACACTTACAAAAAGGCAGAATTAGTTAAATGTACAAAGGCGAGCTTAACCCTATAAAGAGTTTTCTTCCAGCGACCTAGCTCAAGGTTCGCTGAGAAGAGTTATAGAGTTAACTAGGCAATTGAACTTGAGTTATTAAACCTTATTAATTATTGAGAAAGAAAGAGTTAAATACTACAAAAACATACGTTATACATATATACGTATAATTTATGTGGTACGGAATTCTTTGTGCACGAGTTTTACTCAAACTTGGCCGCTTTTTTGTTTTGTTATATAACCTCAAAGAGTCAAAATTACTGCTTTTTTTCTAAGATACTGCATCTGTCATTTTATTCCCACGGAAAGCTTGGAATAAATCCAAGTTTCTAAAAAATGGTTGCGTGTAAAGCTAAGTACATAACATGGGTTAAGTACCTATAATCTGGCCTATGTCACTAGTAGATAGGTACTACTATGAAAGCGTGAATACGTCATCATTCATGGTCAAGTTACATAAGTAAGTTGACCATGGAAGATGGTACTTTGCTAGGGTCTAGACAAATACCACTTTATTTTAGCGTTAACGCCTGTGAAAAGATTGAATGGTATGGAAATGACATTAACTGTGGAAATGTCAAGTGACTGCTGTCAAGTTTTTCCTTTGACAAATTTGCGTTAGCGTCAAAGGAAAACTAAGGGTTAGGTATTTGTTGGGCCAGAAAAATAGATAAAAAATATAAACACCTAACAGACACATAGTCCTGACCCTGCACTGGGATTCCGTGTCGTGGGTATCAGAAACTACGAGTATCGCGGTATCACAACACCCAGACCCGGAACAAATAATCTGCAGATCCTGCAAACCGCCCATTATGGTGCAATTTAATTTTTATATTGTTTAGATATTCCATAAAGAGATATTTTTTTATTGTAAATTACTGTGTTGTCAAAAAAGTGCGAAAAACTCACATTAATCGCATTAACATTTTAGGCTGGTTAGAAAAAAAACAGAAATGAGTATCTATTATTATTTGTAAGCAACTTATTATGTGGTGTACAATAAAGTGTTATCTATCTATCTATATATCTATCTATCTATCTAGTCTAATAATATTAGTCAGATTATTAATCAGTTTTATCTTTTTTCAAACCAGTCTAAAGTATGATTATGTGGTACCTACATTTACCCAATTAACGTATTTTGTTCTTAAGTTATTCTCTAATTGTATGTGTAAAATATTTAGATTAGGGATTATATATTTGATAATTAGTAATTAGCTAAAAAAATCCACGGGTAGATTGGCAATGGCATCGAGTCTCTTGTAAACCAACTATACTTAATTTTACCTATGACTCTCTTTTACTAACCCATCTCTCTTATACTAGCCATCCCTTTCTTTCACGCACTATTAGTAAAAGAGAGCGACAATTTAAAATTAAGTTAAGTTGGTGCAGAAGAGCATCGTCGCTTATATCCAATTTTTTAACGTAACGTGATCTGTAAATAGCGATCAGACTTCTGAGTGAGACTGGTCTACATGAGTGACTATTATGTATTCTGCTGTATAATTGTATATAATGTCTATGTGCCTGTAATATAATTTGTGTCGGTCAGTAATGACAGAGTGGGTAGCACGCATGCGCGGTTCGGACACACTGGTTGCTAATTTTTACAACATTTTAAAATTTCGCACTTTTTTATTTCATGTTTGACAACGCTCCCTAATGACTTGTGGAGAGACCTTCCTAAGATATCTCAAACACGCTGACGGCTGTATTTCATTAGCATTTATAAAGGATAAAATCCAGGAACGAAATCAACTACGCAAAACTTGGCACAGCACACGGTACCCAAGAGATTAAGCCGCCTTCAACAGAGCCTCCGAAGAAGTTAAGACTTTCATTAAAAACATGAAAAACTAAAATCTGCAGGCATACCTAAGCAAATTAACCCCATCCATTGACACAAATTACTCCTTATGGAAGGCGACTTCAAAACTCAAACGGTCTAAAAACCAAATAACGATCATAACCTGGCAAAAGGACTCGGAAAAAGCCGATACATTTGCTAATCACCTTCGAAGAGTATTCCAACCACTACCCAGCACAAAACAAGACCATGATAAGAAAATTGAAGAAACTCTTAAAACAGACATACAAATGTGCCTGCCACTAAAAAAATTAACACCTACGGAATTGCTCCATGAAATCCGTGATCTCCACGACTGCAAAGCTCCGGGATACGATCAAATCGATGCAACACTGCTGAAAACCCTCCCGTATAAAGGGATTATGCCTCTAATCGCCATATTCAATGCATGTCTACGCCTATCGACCTTCCCAAGTCAATAGAAAATAGCACAAGTTGTAATGATCTTGAAACCAGGCAAGCCACCACAAGAAGTGACCTCATACAGGCCCATTAGTTTACTACCAATACCTGGGAAACTACTCGAGAAAACTATACTCTCTAGAATGCGAGAACACCTGGAAGATGTTATACCCAAACATCAGTTCGGCTTTAGGGAAGGACAGGGTACAATTGAACAAATACATCGCCTAGTGGATTTTATCAATAGAACACTCGAAAATAAACAGTACTGCTCTGCGATATTCCTAGATATCAGCCAAGCGTTTGACAAGGTCTGACACGATGTTCTTCTGTCCAGAATAAAACAAATGCTCCCACATTTTTTGATCATAAAGTTCTACCTTGAAAAGAGATGTTTTGAAGTCCAATTTAACGAAGAACTATCCAAAATGCAAGAAATCCAATCAGGCGTACCGCAAGGTAGCATCCTCGGACCAATCATCTACCTGATATTAACAGCGGACCTATGATAGTTTATAAATGTATTATAAAACCGATATGGACTTATGGCCTAAGCTATGGGCTCTGCCAGCCAAAGCAACATCGAAATACTGGAAAGATTTCAGAGCAAAACAATACGCAACATGCTAAAATTGCCTCCACAGATAAACAATAAATCTAGGTAACAAGATCAACACTGTGAAACAGGAAATTGTGGATTCAATTTCCTGTTTCACACAAAAACTATCAATTTAGACTAGACAAACACAGAAATGAACTTGCCGCACAGCTTCAAGAAGCTGGCACCCTTAAATTCTCCAGACTGAAGAGACATAGATAGCATCCTAAACCTATTAGAAAGATGTACAGACAAAAACTGAGAGAACACTCACTGGAATGATCTCTCAAAACAACTCAAGAACCGGATAATATCAAACATCAAATTGGACTATTGTTGTTTAAACAGATTAACATTTTATATATACGACTGTATTTCCCGTTATGGAAATCCTCTGGTTCATACGCAGTCCGTAGATCCAAGTAGGAGTAATACAAGGCACGTCCAAACTTATACATCAGAATAACACATAGGCTACTTTTTATCCGTTTACAACGCGGGCGAAGCTTATATAAAATGATAAATATCAAGCTCTGCTTAGTTTGGGGCTAGTTGAAATTGTGTTAAAAATGACCGGCATTATTATTATTATTATTATTATTATTATTATTATAGTGACAATGACAAAAGGCAAAAGTCCCCCCGTGTGTTCCGACGACACAAAGAAGTAAAAACAATCGCGTTTCCTTTAGACGTGATTCCAGCGTCTATTGCGTACGGTCGGACTCAAAGCTGTTTGGATTTTTGGATTCCGGATATTCCCACCAAGGCCTCCCCCACTTACAGAAGTCAAAGTCAAAATTCGATGATTCGATAAAATCACAAGGGTTACTTTAAAGAAGAAGAAAGAAAAAAACACTTATTTGCAAACGTTGCAGAATATAAAACGAACAGACAATACACAGACGCGATTTACACAAACAATACTTAAATAAAAACAAAAAAACAAACACGCTCACGACTGTCTTCCCCATGGTGGACATCCTCAGATACATACTCATTAAGTAGATCTTTGAGGATACCAAGAAGGGGGTAGTCAGAGGACGGAGGAAGAAATGTAATGTTTGGACGTGCCAAACATTACATTTGGTACATGCCCGCGTTTTGCAAGTAGTAAGAATTCCACGTGACACATGCCCATCGCCGCTTATTGGAGCACATGCCTTCGAATTTTTGGTTCTAGGGCAATTTCACCTGCTGCCTGTTCCTTCGTGATCAAACCAGGAAAGACAGGCAAGAAACAAGGGGGTCTACACAAATACCACTTTCTGTTAGCGCTAACGCCAGCGGAAAGATTGAATTGTACGGGAATGACATTAGCTGTGGAAATGTCACGTGACAGCTGACAAGTTTGTAGGTACTTTGACAAATTTGCGTTAGCGTGAATGGAAAAGTAAGCGTGAGTTTTTGTTTAGACCCTTGGCTGGTTATTTTTTGTAATTATTCTTTTACAAAACAGCCTACATTTTTCATCGAGTTGGATCAACTTCAATCCAAATATATATTTTTTTTAATGTGTTTATAGGAATGTGTTTTTCATGCTAAAAACTTTGCATACAGTGTAATACTATAAATACTATAAAGTGGCATATGACGACCTCAGTGGAGCAGCGGACGAGTAGACGGCTGCGACGTAAGAGGTGGGAGTTCCATTCCAGCAGAATTGAACTCGCGAGACAAATGTTTGCATGTTCTGCAGTTATTTGTTCCGGGACTGGGTTTTATCGTTTTTCTGCCAAAATACATGTGATTTTATATAATGTTAATATTTACATTCTTAATTGTGACTGAAATTAACATGTTATGCAACTATTACAAGCAAACAGTTGTCCTACACGACTTGGCGGTCTTATCGCAAACAGCGATGTGTTCCAGAAAAAATATTGAGATTTTTAAAAAGTGACGTATATAAAATATAAATTAAAAAAAAATGCTAGACATTTTGCACACATAATCATCTAGCCCCAAACTAAGCAGAGCTTGTATTATGTGAACTACATGACTGATATACTATTTATATATATTTTTTGTAAATACATACATATTATACCTACATATAAACACCCAGACCCGAGACAAATATTTACAGATGATACAAACTATCCCAAGGCGGGAATCGAACCCGTAACCTTCTGCGTCTCAGGCAAACCTTCGCCCACTGCCACAGAAGTCGTCGTCGTATCTGTGTTTTCCATTTTAGGTTGTTTGTCTCTTTGACCTATAATTCATCTCCAAAACGGTTGTCCGCAAAAATGCAGTTATTAAAAAGAAAATGGAAATACATCAGACGGAAGGTATATTATCAATCGTGTAGTAAAATTTTCTTACACAAAAATACACAGTAATACAAATAAAACTTTTTATTATATTTGTTTTAAGCCTTTTTGTTAGATGTTTTCATGTTCCGTCACAAGCTTATATTTGAACTACATAAATGATGACGTGTGTAAATGTCCAGCATTAAAAAAAATAAAAATATAAAAAGTATACTATCGCCCAGTAAATGTGGTCTGATTTTTTTTTAATTCAAAACAAAAACAGAACTTCGCGAGATCTCAGTTCTGCGCGAGCTACTAGTTAACAAAGCCGAATAAATTCATTCCGCTTGGAAATTCAACATTCATGAGCTACTTACAGATGGATGAACATGCTTGACCATTTTTTCTCCAAAATAACTCTACTCGAAAACATTCCCGTGTCTTGTCGCAATGACCATATTAGGAAGAAGATAAAACACAGCTGGTAAGGGAATAGCTAGGTCACTACATAAAAAAACGCGGCTCACTCATCTAAAAACATATTATAGTGATTTTAGCTGACATAGTTTCTCTCTATTTTACAAATGCTAGCAGGATAATATTTCAAGTCACGAAACGACAGCAATTTTTGGTGTTTCAAACATTATCATCCACAAAATAAATCGACCCATACGTAAAGTAGTTTTAACATTTTTAGGAAAATCAATCTATGTAGATACTATTTTACAGCGTAGTCCTACCGAGATTTTCTACACAACAAAGAAAAAAATGGAGTACGGAGTAATCGACATACTTATTCACGACTCGCTTTGCTATATATAGGTACATTGGGTATTTGGCGGCATCGCTTCGCTCACCTGGATCTGGGCCTAACAGAATTATGTGTCTTTTAAAAGCTTTATAATAATAATAGACATTTTTCACACATCATCATCTAACCCCAAACTAAGCAGAGCTTATGTTATGGAAACATGACCGATATACAACTTATTTAATTTTTTTAAATTTATTTTTTGGTAAATACTTACATAATTATACATAGAAAACACCCAGACCCACGACAATATCAGCAGATAATACAAACATTTGCCCCGCTGCGGGAATCGAATCTGTTACCTTCACGTCGCAAGTGGGCTTTCGCCCACTGCGCCACAGAGGTCGTCATTGTATGTAGAGTGGTCTTTGTTTAGTTACAATGTATTTTTTTTAATGTGGAGTGCGCCATCTGTTATCTCCACGACTGTGGCAGATCCTATTAACCACTAATTATCTTTACACACGATCTATTTCAAGTGTCATATATTTGCATAACGACGTAGAACAACAATTAATTTAGTTAATTTAACGATATTGATGTAAAAACAATTGTATTGTATGTTATTTCCATTTAAGGACGAGAAACGTCAGACATCTTGAAATAGTGCAAGCATTTTAAGTTGTCTCATAAAATTAAGTGAAGTATCCACTCTACGTAATTAAAACAAACAGAATACCTCACAAAGTCACGCCTGTTTCCCGGAGGGGTAGGCAGAGACAACGGATTTCCACTTGCTACGTTCCTGGCATTTCCTTATCATGTTCTTCGTACAAGATCTTCGGTTTAGGTTACTCTTGACTTGGCCTTTCTCCAGGACATCTAAAATTTGGTCAGAGTACGTTCGTCGAGGCCTTCCTCTTCCAACTATCCCATTCACGCTCGCCTTGTATACTTGTTTTGTTAATCTTCTTTTCATTCTTTCTATATGCACAAACCATCTCAACATACCTTTCTCAACTCTCGTCCCTACATTTTTATTCACACCACACAGCTCTCTTAACATGCTCCTCACTGTATCCTCAATTGGTACCTCTCTACAAAGTTGTTACTTTGTTGAAGTCAACTCTACTATTTGAGAAGAAGTAAATATAAATAAATTATTATACATACATATTAGGCCCACTAGGCCGTGTTGGCCTAGGGCGATACCCAGACTTCTGATCCGGAGGTCGTGGGTTCGAACCCGGTCGTGCACCAGTAGATTTCTCCACTCGAAAAATTTGTGTGCGCATTAACACATGCTATAAACGGTGAAGGAAAATATCGTGAGGAAACCGGCATGCCCTAGAACCAAAAATTCGAAGGCCAACAGTTAGTGTACCAATAAACGGCGATGGGCTTGCAACCTGTCACGTGGAACGCTTACTACTTGCAAAATGCGGGCATGTACCAAATGTAATGTTTGGACGTGCCTCTGACTAGCCCCTACTTGGTATCCTCAAAGATCTACTCACTGAGTATGTATCTGAGGATGTCCAACATGGGCAATACAGTCGTGAGCGTGTTTGTTTTTGTTTATTTTGTTTATTATACATAGAAAACACACCGACAAATGTTTGCTATGTATCTGAGGATGTCCAATACAGTCGTGAGCGTGTTTGTTTTTGTTTGTTTTGTTTATTATACGTAGAAAACACCCCGACAAATGTTTTCAGATCATAGAAACATTTATTCCGCGGCGGGAATCGAACCCGCAACCTTCTGCGTCTCCGGCGGGTTTTCATCCACTGCGCCGCAGAGGTCGTAAATACTTGTACAGAGTTTAAATATAGGCAGGCTAGCTATATTGGCAGCGATCTGGGTGTGTTATACGTATAATATGTATGTATTTACAAAATATATATATATATATATATATATATATATATAAGTACCTAGTATATCAGTCACGTAGTTCCCATAATACAAGCTCTGCTTACTTTGGGGCTAGATGACGATGTGTGAAAAATGTCCAGCATTATTTATTTTTTATTTAATTCTAAAAAGCTCTCTCGTTCTTTCACTATAGCTTTTAAATAGGCGGCACGAGTCAAATAGTCGTAACAATATTGAATTTACCTACATCAGGTTTCAACTACCGGGAATCGAATCCCCGACCCTTGAGTCATAAAGCGGTTTCAATAATTAGTAGGATGCTATCAACTTGATTTACGAAAGCGCGGGTGTAGTTTGCCTGGTGCTAGACAAATGCCTTACGCTTAGTTTTCCTTTCACGCTAACGCAAATTTGTCAAGGTAAAACTTGGCAGTTGTCACGTGACATTTCCACAGCTAATATCATTTCCATACAATTAAATCTTTCCGCAGGCGTTAACCACCGAAAGTGGTATTTGCCTAGACCCCTGGTCGCTAAGCCACTTTAAGCACGATTAAATAAGGCCCTTAGTGACATATAGGAATCAGTAATTTACGTATAATAATATATGCCACGTTAGAGCGCTTTCGTACGTTTGAATAAACTAGGGTGTACACTGTAGGGTGTATAAAAATTTATTAACATAATATCAGCCGTTTTACGCAACCAGAAGTCAACTGCCGGCCAAAAGGAAGCTAGCTGAGAGCGGCGTCGGTCTAGTGACGTTCATTTTCCGTTCACAGATAATATATCAAAGAATCTTACAATAGTGCGGTCGTACTCCCTACAATACTTAAATAATTCTGGAAATTTTTCACACAGCGTCATCTAGCCCCAAAGTAAGCAGAGCTTGTGATATTAATAAAATTATTAATAAGAATACAATGTTTATGATTTTTTTATTACATTAATTTTCTAATTCCTCAAAGATCTACTCACTGAGTATGTATCTGAGGATGTCCACCATGGGGAATACAGTCGTGAGCGTGTTTTTTTTTTTTTTTATTAATTTTCAGCATATTCAATATATGCTTTTTCTGAGCTTTTCCGTGCTTCGGAGGGCACGGAAAGATGTCGGTACTGGCTAGTTGAAGCCCTACAAGCGGCCTATAGTTAACTAGAAATCCATTGAAAATAATCCTAGGCCGTACCTTGTGGATGAGTAGTCACAGCATCCGCTTACCAAGCGGAATGCCACGGGTTCGGTTCCCGTCTGGGTTGATTTAAAAACTCTGACAGCTTAGCTTTAACTTGACATGCTTATTTTTGATGTTTTTCATCATCGTTTTGAGCATTCATCAGCAGAATCTTGTTGCTATTAAGGCTCTGTCGTCACCTCCATTAAGGAGCTTTTATTAACATCCCGAAATAAAAATAAACAAAAATCGTCAGGTAGCCGAGATTGAGATATGAGTCCATCACTAATTATTAAACGAACAATGGAATTTAAAATTAAGGGAAAATAGACTTTACGTTTAGGATTTAAAAGTGGTTATTAAATTGAGATTTGCAGGAAATATAAGTTAGAACATTACAAAGAAAAGTGCTGAATAAGCGTGATGTACACTTCAGTGCAAAATAATATCTCTTTTACGCGTTTATAAAAAATATATATTTTTTATAATTTAACGGACTAATAAACATGATTCATGACCCACGGTCAGGTTGTCTGGAAGAGATCGCGTCCAACAATAAGTATTAAATTTTTCAAGTTTTATTTATTTTCGTATGTTGTTGCCATAAAGTATTTTCAATCATTCTTGTTTACATTTTTAATAGAGTAAATATAACAATGTCATGTATTTTTTTTTGGTTGATAATAATTAAATAAATTAGAATTTTATAATATTTTTTTTTGATATTTTTTTGTAAATTGGTTTGGTATGTTTTAAGAAATCGTTTTCGTCTCCTCTTTACGAAACGTCAGATTAGGTAAAGTACGTGACTTGGTGATCCTTGTGATTCCAAAGTATAAATATTAATATGAGTGATATTATATTCGTAATAATATCCTAATACACAATAATATTGATATATTTTTTTATCGTTTCCGTGTTCTTTTAGTTTGTAACATATAACTCAATGTATGTCTGTTTTTTGTTCCTATAATAAAAAATATAAGAGAATCTTATAAAAAATCTTTAGTGACGGTAGAACTTATTATATTTTGTGTGTTACGATCAGAACAATACAAATTAAAACGGCCACTGCATTGGGAATACCTTCGGTAAAAAGCTGAACAAATTCTGATGCAAACATAACAACTGGCAACAATTTATAAATAAAACGCCGTCCGTAAGTTTTTAATAAGACTTATTCAAATATTGAATAAGTCTTATTAAAAACTTACGGACATAATGCAAATCGGAAGAAATGCTAAAGCACTTTCTGGAAAAACTAACATGTAAGATTTTTTTGTTTTATTTTGAAACCTCACAGCTAGGTAATTACAGTATAATTTTGAAAAAAATACTGAAAACCGAAAGCTCTCATGGCATTGTTTAAAGTTGCTTGGAAGAGATTGCTCTTAGGGACCACCAATTGATTGTCTTTTTTTATGATCTTTATACCATTTCATTTCATATGTGTACGTATATTCATTAAATAAATAATAAACACACAACAGACACATATGTATATAGACCCCTCACTAAGATTCCCTGTGTCGTGGGTATCGGGTGTTGTAATATCACGAGTACTGTGATATTACAACACCCGGACTCGGAACAAATATCTGCAAAACATATAAATATTTGTCCTGTAACGGGAATCGAACCCGCAGGCCGGCTACTCACCCATTATAGGTAGGTCATAATAATCTCTCCTAGGAATAGGTCTAGATTCTTTCAGATAAAGATTCTTGACCTTTTTCCTAGTTTAAGATTCTTTCAGCACGTTCAATTAGGATGTTTTATATTAACTTGCATTCAGATAAGCGATACAGAGGCTATAGGTAGAATACTATGCTACAGAGGCTACGTTAAGCTGTCGGTAAGTATGTTTAACCATCGATACTTGCATCCCAGCAATGATGCCCCAATGTAAACAAGACAAACTGAGACCGATCCATATAAATATTCAAATTTAAATAGCTGGTGAATCTTTTTTAAGTCACTTTACATAAAGGCAGCTGGAATCCATTATTGATTCGGTTTTTTCTGTCTTTGCTATATCGGTTTAAATTAAATTATTTGTCAAGAATGTTTATTAATGTTACAATTTGTTTGACAGTTTGTTTTAATCAAATTCTGCATTTTATGTAGATAGGTATCTTAAGTTATATCATTCGAGGCATTATGTAGGTAATCTATGTAGATTTATGTAGGATTATGTATTATGTCCGCGGGACAAATGTATGATCTGAAAATATTTTCTATGTTTAATATGTATGTATTCAAAATATATATATAAGTAGTATAACAGTCATGCAGTTCAAATAACACAAGCTCTGCTTACTTTGGGGCTAAATGATGCTGTGTGAAAATGCCCAGCATTATTATTATTATTCTTTATTTTTAATCTGGCATACCTACTTGTAGGTACTCATGATGTTATATTCTTTTTTATAAAAACTTACAAAAAGGCAGAATTAAATTACATGTATAAAGGCGAGCTTAATTCTAAAAAGAGTTTTCTTCCAGAAACTCTTGAGTTAGAGATTTTTTTTAAGAAGCTTTATTTTATTATTTCTAATATATGCAAGGAAGAGATCGCTTTAATAAATAAGATCGTCCATTGTACTTACCTGTGTTTTATTTCCTTTATTTTGCATTTTTCCTTGATTTGCAATGTATACTTTTTACTAATGTTATGATGATACAAATATATTATTTTTATTTTACATCCCACCAGATACCCTTAACTTTCATTTATAGGTGATTTCATTTAAAGATACGAATAGCTTCTACGGCCATAAAATACGTAACCGACATAAGTTTTCTGAAGGAGTTGGGCTGGTAGGGATCAGGTTGGGGACAATACACCAAAATGCAGAACGTCAGTGCATATCTCAGTTCCCTCACATAGAATTAAAAAAAAACTGTAATTCCACTCAATTGAAATCAGAACACGGCAAAAAAAGACTAATAAAAAAAACACTGCGTTCTAATTTTTTTGTCCGACAGTACACGGCGCCTACGCACCATCAGAACGGACAGTCATGCTGACACGTAACTATACATTTACACCAACCAGTGTAAATGCATACTAATGTAATTTAAAACTGACATCATAGATAAATAGATATAAGATAGAAAATACTTTATAGCACACCAAATATTCAGCTTAAATAAATAGTACAAACTTAACATCGTTGTACAATGGGCGGTCTTATAGCTAATTTGCGATCTCTACCAGAAAACCGTTGGATGGAACGGACTGTACGAAAAATTACAAGGGGTAGTGGTGTACCACATACTATGAAAACACATACAGTTGGTGAGATTTTAATTAAGTTCTAGGTTTGAGAACAGGGACGCAGAAGTTTGCAGGTTCGATTCCCACCGCGGAACGAATGTTTGTATGACCTGCAAATATTTGTCTCGAGTCTGGGTGTTTTCTATATATATACTTAGTATGTTTTTACAAAAAAAAACATAAGTAGAAAAACAAAAACAAAAAATATAAGTAGTGTATCAGTCATGTAGTTCCCATAATACAAGCTCTGCTTAGTTTGGGACTAGATGATGCTGTGTGAAAAGTGTTCAACCTTTTTTTTTATTATTTTATGTAATGAATGGATTCGTTGAACAATTTTTCTTCTCAAAAAACATAGTTGGGAAAAAAAATGTATTGGTTGGTACTATGTTAATACTTTCGGGTCGTGTAATTTGACGACCTATAGTGCAGTGGACTAGTAGTTGGCTGCGACGCAAGAAGTGCAGATTCGATTCCCGCCGCAGACAAATCATTGCATATTCTGCAGATATTTGTTCCGGGTCTGGGTGTACCACGGTACTCGTAGTATCAGGTACCCACGACACAGGGCGAATCCCAGTGTGGGATCAGGACTATGTATAGTTGTTAAAAAAAAGTACAAGTATTATTAGGTATTGCCAGGATTAAAATTTACAACAAAAACAAAACTTTGTATACCACGTAACGACGGCCCATCGCCGTTTATTGGAACACTCGCCGATGGCATACCATTAGAATTTTTGGTTCTAGGGTATGCCGGTTTCCTCACTATGTTTTTCTTCACCGTTTTATGCACGTGTTAAACGAATAGAAAAATGAATTGCGAAAAATGAAAGGTGCGTGACCGGGTTCGAACCCACGATCTTCGGGACGGTAACTGGTTACTAATAACTAGGGGTTTAGGCAAACAGGGCTAGTTAAAATATTTATTCATAAACCCTTGAAGTAGGGAGGTTCTATAGATATTCTTTATCGCACATTATTAGGTGAAATTAATACTAAATAACATTAAAAAAGAACGTTTATTTCAGGCTATGTACAGTGTACAATCCTTATCACATAATACAATACACTAATATATTAGCTTTATTTTATAAAACTAAAAATAAAATAAAGCATTATCTTTCAGACAACATCTTTGTAAAACAGAAATAATAATAAGTATCTAATGTTTAACACAAATACTTAAAAACATAGATACCTAGATAGTTGATAGTTATACTTAAATAATAAGGGCCTAATAACGTAAATAAAAAAAAAAACAATAAATGTTAACTTAGAAACAAATTACGGAACATATGACGGTTATGTAAAAAATATGATAATCCGGCCATTTGAAGTAATTCCAGTCTAATTCTATTTTTAAAAATACATTTTAAAGCCATCAGTGGCGTCCTCTATGAGTCATTCGCTCTCAACACGCCGCGGGCGCCGCACGCGTTACCGACCAAAAACTATATTTTTTTATTTTTAAATCCCCTTATAATTATACGTATGAGCCAGCTTTACGTATTCCAGGGGTAATTTAATTATAGGCGGCAGCTTTTTCGGCTTTAAAACGACTTGACCTTGCCTAACTTAATGGGTTGTATGGGCTAAGTTTATTTATTTTTAAAATAACTGTACACTCGTTAACTGCAAGATACCATTGAATGAGCCTACCTCCCTACCTATGTCTACTAACTTATTTAAGTAACACTTGAAATCATAATGAGATTTAAGTAAATAAAAGTAACAATATCTCAAATACATTATGTAAGCAAAAACAACCTCGTCCATAAAGAATAAATACAGAAATAAAATACACACATTTATAATCCTGAACACTAGGAATCTTTGTGTCGTTGGATACAGGAACTACGAGTACCTACCACCACTCCCAGACCCGGAAAGAATATCTGCAGAACATGCAAGCATTTGTCCCATGGCCGAAATCAAAACCACACCTTTTACGTCGCAGCTGGCTAGTCACCTGCCGCGCCACTAAGGTCATCAACTAATGTAATATAACGTCAATAGAAGAAGGATATGAGTAAGTAGGGAAGGAATTAAGTCAAATTTAAGACATTTTTTTATGATTTGACACCTGATATTACGCTATTATCTGACATTATTATTATTAAACAATAATGTATTTTCATATTGACGAGGCGTAATAATAAGTACCTAAAACTTGATTAATTGAATAAATAATGTGGACATTTTTCTTACATCACACAAATCATTATCTAGCTCCAAACTAAGCAGAGCTTTTATTATGGGAACTAAACGACAGATATATATATATAGGTAGGTACTTTTTTTGTACATACATACAATATTATACATAGGAAACATCCAGATACGAAACAAATATTTGCATATCATAGGTACAAACATTTGACCCACGGCGGGTATCGAACCCGCAACCTTCTGCGTCTCAGGTGGGCTTTCGCCCACTGCGCCACTAATTAACTACTTATTTATAATACATATTTAATTCATATTTTGAAAATATGTTATTTCTGAGCCAATAAATTATTATATTCTATTCTATTCAAGGTTACCAAGAAACAGCTCGAACAGCAGCAGTACGACAAAGAAGAACGACTGTTATATCTACATGAAAATAAACATTTTATAACCTAATTAAATTATCCTTTTAGTCGGCTGAATACTAACGCCTGTGCCGCGGGGCGTCTCGAAAAAAAAATAAAAAAGTTCAAGAAAAAGTCTAAAACGTCAATCGGAAAGCATTGGCGCCACTGACACTTCGTTTCGTGGTTTGGACACGCCCTCGGCGCCGAGCGGGGCTATGCCCTATTTTTTTGCTCTTAAGTGTAATTTTTACTTAATTTTTATTTTGGTACTATAAACATAGAACATTAACTATTTTAAAAATTATTTATTTTCTTTTTAACCCGCGTCTTTTCGCGTATATAGACTATACTCGTTTGCTATAAGAAGTTATGTTTGTTTTACTATTCTATATCATTAACTAGTTTTTTTAATGTTAGACATGTGAATCGAATCGAAACGATCGATCGCATGTCTTCAAGGATGGTTCTTTTAAAACAAACTCCCCAACAGGTGCACACATAGTCCAGACTAGATTTCTCTGTGTCGTGGGTATCAGGAACTACGAGTACCGTGGTACCACAACACCCAGACCCGGAACAAATATCTGTAGAACATGCAAATATTTGTCCGCAGCGAGAATCGAACCCGTACCTTTTGCGTCACTCGGCCGCTGCGCCAGTGAGGTCGCCATTACACATTACATAGGTTACATTAAGATGATACCTGAATATAATAATTTAATTGCATAGAAGTAACACATTAACAAAATATGAATTTTAAAAAAATGTAACGCGTTCGATTCCTAATGCGGGATAAATGTCCTGCAAATACATGTCTCGGGTCTGCGTATTTTTACCATATTTAATATATATTAAAACAAAAAAAGTAATTACGTAGTATATCAGTCATTTAGTTAACATAAAACAAGCTCTGCTTATTTTGGGGCTAGATGATGCTGTGTGCAAATTTACCAGCATTATTTACTAAATATCAGAAATTGATAGTTGCAAGTTTAAGACCCCCTACATCTGTTATTGGTATTACATCGCCCCGCCTAGTGACTTGTGGTGATATAACATCGATCACATAGAACCGCATTTCAATTGGATAAACTGAGATAAATTGTAATAGTCAAACATACAAACAAAGTTTTACGTAAACGCGTATACAGACTCTTGACGTTGCGTGTAATAAAAATAGACCAAACAAACAGATTGTCAGACAAACATACTAAGTAATACATAAAGGATACAATTTGGAGTATTAAAATGGACTAACGATTATACAGGGATTTGAAATCGGCCTGAAAATATTATACTAATAGTATAATATTTAATATACTATTAGTATAATATTTAAATATTTAACCTATTCATTAGGAACTTATATCAAACTAGATATTAAAAGAAACACAACCTAGTACCTACATATGTAGGTACTATTACGATAGTAATGACTAAATCTCTCTTATAATATTTTTTTATTTTATTTTACGGGACACCTAAATCAATTCTTGTATATACCTAGGTAACTCCTGGCCCAACACTAGGATCCCTGTGCAGTGGGTATCTACAGGTACCATTCTTCCACAATACACAGACTATATATTTGCATAGAACAAATCGAACTAGCACCTTCACGCAAGGCAAATTCACGCGCTTTTAACAATAGACAATGGTAGACGGAAAAACGTAAAAAATTCGATCGATTTAAAAAAACTGAATTGCATGTCAATTGTCCAACGGCAAAAAATCCAGTAACTGTTAATTATGTTAATTACCATGACAGTCTCAAAAGTTATTGTTTTTTGAAAACCGGAATAAATCCGTGGTGCATTGCGCGTTGATGTCTTTTGCATGAAGAAATAGTAAATAAAACTATTTACAGTACCCACTTACCTAACAGTTTTTGATTAAATAGATAATTGTAAATGATCAAAAACACATCAAATGTTTTTTAAAAAAATATTAAGATCTTTAATAATTAAACCTATTTTATTATTAATTAAATAAACTCGCCCATTGTACTCTTAGGTAATTTTTGTGGAATCTCGTGAAAATGCTTTATTAAAACTACCTAGGTTTAATAAAGCATTTTCATTCATTTAAAAAAAATGGTTAAACAGGGGTGTTTAAATAAATTTTGCACCTGAGTCTTTTTTGACACATCTTAGACCGGTATTTCATTGTCGTCAAACCTATCAATCCAGCACCAGGGTCCACACGGGGTGGGGTAAAAGAGGACAACTTACAAAGAACGTAGGTTCTTACGTCTGTAAGTAGCTTGTAAAAAGAGGCGAAGTTTGGCAGGTTTTTTTCACTTTTTTAGATAGATAGATAAATAATTTATTTGCAATTTCTTATTAATAAGATATATAACTAAGATGGTTACACTGCTGATGAGGTAAGTAGCTACAAATTGGGGTAGGACTCAGCATAAAGCGCCGCAGACCTGGTGTAGGTAAGTAGCGCACTGATCTTCCGTCCTCTCCCAATATCTGTAGCAGATAGCTTTTACCGTAGGTAGTTTATTTTAGCCCTGATCGAGCAGGTTGATCCTAACAAGCAAGAATATTTGTAACGTATGATATGACTTCTTTCAACCGTCCGGGGTCTAGACAAATACTCACGCTTAGTGATCCTTTCACGCTAACGCATATTTGTATAGGTAAAACTTGGCAGCAGTCACGTAAAATTTCCACAGATAATGTATAAAAAAAATCCTCAGGCGTTGCGGAAAACTTGAATTGGAAATGACAATTGCTGAAATGTTACTTGACTACTGCCAGTAAGGTAGTTGTCTAGACCCCCTGGTACTCGATTGATAGGGTTTACGACTAGAACCCCCGGTCTAACAGCTATTATTTCATTTCCGATCACAGGTAAAAGTTCTTTTTTCCAAAGCTTATCCCGCCAAAACGGCGCACGCGATCGTCGGCGCCATATTTTGTTTTTTTTTTTCAACCGCAGACTAGGAGATGCCCGCGGGCTACAGTCAGTCAAAAGTCACGCGTACAAACGGTAAAAAAAAACAAAAGGGACCGAATGATACAGTTTTTTCGGTAAATTAGAGATTTGGAGCATTGTTTTTTAGGAGAAATTGCGTGTTGGCTCCGCGTAATGATATAGGCTGCGCCAGCGCAGGTTTAGTTTTCAGAACGAGCTTTGTTTTTAATTCTTTTCTGGGTATTAAGGACGGCAATTATTTTTAACCCGAGAGCGGATCCACCAAAGTGGAGTGGTGGGGTGACTGTAAAAACAACCAATCTAAGAAAACTAAATGACAAACACGCTCACGACTGCAATCTCCATGTTGGATATCCTCATTAATCTAGTTGAAAGTTGAAGCAAAGCATATTATTTTATTTTAAGATGCTCACAAAACTTGCACCATGACGTGCGTAGAATAGATCCTCATAAGTAAGTAAGTAGATCCTCGATGTTACCAAGTAGGGGGTACTCAGAGGCTAGCCCAAACATTAGACACCACATTTTGCATATTCCAGTGACAGCTTGCAAGTCCATCGAACTTATCTTTATTCTTAAAATGTTCTTTTTTCTTTATTGTACGTACCTCAGATAATACTTACCATACAAAAAACTATAGGGCATAAACAATGACGAGCTTAACCATAACAAGAGTTTTTTTTTTCATTTAGTTATTTCTGCGTTCGTTTATCGATCACTAATATTATAAAGAGGTGAAGTTCGTATGTTTTTACGATGGGAGCACCGAGCGTACCGTAATAACATCCAGAATGAACAAGAAAAAATCTATGAATGGTCCAAAATTAATATATTGTTTCTCATAATATTCTCCGTTAGTGTGAATGCTCTTTTTCATACGATAAAACCAATTTTGAAAATATGTATGTCACTACGTGGTGACCTCGGAAACATGTTTTTTATGCTCTACGACAGCCTCTTCTGGTGATGAAAATCGTTGATCGCGTATTTGGTTCTAATTTTTGGAAACAGAGAGAAGTTACAAGGTCAAGGTCGAGACATAAGTTCTACGTTTTTCACCTTCTAAATTAGTTTGTCTGTCTGGTCGTGTGAGAGCTGGCACTATAATGCTGCAAGATGATACAGAGTTTACAGTTATTTTTACAGAGTTCGTCAGTAACTTCCGGCAAACAAATTGTATGTACCAATCCCTATACACTGTACGACGATTCTCCAAAACAACAAAAGCCACGTTTTCAGTTATAATTTAAAAAAAAAGTAATTGTCTGCTCAGCGGCACTTTTCACGCACGCTATTTTGGTTGGTTTCGGCTCATCTTGAAAGTCTGAAACGGTCGATTGCTGTTTTGTTTTGGGTGGTAGCTTTGAATCCAATTTTCGTCATCTGTTACTATGTCCCACACCAAATTTGATGTCCCTTCGTTGAATCTGAAAAGCAGAGTATTGCATCAAATGACGCGGTCCTTTTTTTGAGCCTCAGTCAAATTGTGAGGGAGCCATCGCGAGCACACCTTTTCACACCTAAATGTTTGTGTAGGGTTGATTGTATTTGTCTCATGCCTAATTGCATATGCTTATGGATGCCTGAATCTCATGGTAGGTCACATGCCTGTCTGGTTCGATCATACGGCGCACAATACCGACGTTTTTGTTGTTCACTGTGGTGTACGGACGACCATGACGAAATTCGTTACTGAGATAGACACAACCGCGCTTGAATTCTGCAAACCAGCTATAAATAGTCGTCTTGCATGGTGCTTTATCGCCAAAAGCTGTTTGAAGCCGAGAGAGGATCTACTGAGTTGTCAATTTATACTTAAAATCGTAGCAAATCTTATTACGAAAATTTTCACAAGTCAAATTATTTATAGTGATGTACTTAGACAAGCAATTTTTAAAATGCTGCCCCAAAATAAAAAATAATTGACAACTAGATGAAACAAAATGTTTTATACAGCCAAAGAGTTATAATTTTAAGTATTGTAATTACTTTTTAAACAATGGCCAGTTTCGGAAACATAATATTCCGCCATATGTATGTAGGGGATAAATTCCAAAAATTCTCATACGATTTCATAAATTATTTCAGTAATTGGAAGCTACATTCTCCTACTATATATTTAGCACTCAGGGATAATTTATCATAATGTAAATAATAGGCTAGGTATATTTTATTCTGCTAAATATGATTTTAGAGGAAGATATCACTTTAATTCAAGTAAATAAAAACAGGCAATCTGGCTGCATTATCGTGCGCTATCTGATTAAACGGTTTGAAATAAGTACATTTAATGTATAGCAACAATTATGGCCTTCAATAGCTTATCAAAAAAGTAATTTCAGCCACAGTTACGGTATTTATGTTAAAAGTGAAAGAAATACTTATAACGAGGTGAAGTTTGGACATGGTTTTCAAGTTTAGTACATCATCACTATCAATTCTTACATAAACTTATTTATATAATTATGAAAATTACATGTTTTAAAGTTTGACTTTTATAGCATGTCATTCAATACAATAGTATCAGAGATAATGTGAAATGAAGATAAGTAGGTATTACATCGCTATAGATAACACTACCACTAATGGCAGTGCGAATGCGTGGATGCGGAATGGCGGAAAGCGAGGTCGAGGGGCACCCATAGTATCTTCTTACGTCAGCGCAGACGAAGTCGCGGGCATAATATACTTAGGCCGGAGTTCGGACATCACGAGACGAAGTTTTTTTTGCCTTATGTATGGCAAAATAATATTCTAAATATATCAGTAGGTGACTGATGTGTAGGTATCTACGTTTGCAATAACACTTCTACCCGAATTGTGTTACTGTTATTTGCTTAAAAAAACCACAACTTTAACCTAAGTAGAATGAGTGCTTATACTAAGCCAGACCCATGAAAAAAATCAATTAGGGAGTGACATTGACATGTTAAAATGTCAAAGTCAAAAGCCGGCTTCGTAGCTAACAGCTGGTTTTCTAGAAATGGTCTAACTTATTTTCGCCCTTTGAGCTGATTTGCCGATAACGTTGTTTTGTGAATAAATTGAAAGAATGGCCGCTCGCAATATCCTGAAATTGGGGGCGCTGGACGCCCCTAAGACAGCATTCCTCCTGTGTGATATACAGGAGACCTTCAGACCACATATCAAACATTTCGGGGAAGTCGTGAAAGTAGCCAATAAAATGGTAAGATAACTATTGTTGTTACGTAATTTCTCTACTTGTTTACAATAGAAAGATAGAAACCACAAACCAATGTGGGTTTGTCTTGGTACTCATATTTGTTAGGTTCGCAATTAGATATCATTAAATTAAAAATCTTTAAGTAGATACTATCGTTTACCTTAGGCTTAGAAGATAGATTAAGCTTCTAATATGGATTAAGAATAAATAAATACTTGCTTATGTAACAGGAATTATGAGAAAAGCCTGGAATAGACAGGAGTGGCGTTTGAGGAAGGAGGCTTATGCTCCACTGCCAAGGGATATGATCTGCCAATGATAATAGATAGAAAAGAAAATAATTTAATACTTAATGAAGAATTTTACAGAAATACTTATTGTACTGTACAGTATACATACAGAATAAATGACAAACTGAAAAAATCATAAAATAGGTACATAACACTTGTAATTGTTGATGGAAAAACACTGGAAGTTTTAAAGTTTTGTAAAACAAAACAAAAACACTGTAAGTTTTAGTAACAAATTAACCATCCTTAAGATGTATTTTAATAAAGTTTGTTCTTCATCCACAGGTGGAAGCAGCCAAGCACTTTAAAATACCTGTCTATGTCTCTGAACAGTATCCTAAAGGTCTCGGTCATACAACCAAAGACATTAAACTGGACGATGCTGCTATGGTTTATGAGAAAACAAAGTTCTCTATGTATACTCCAGAGTTACAGGAGAGATTAAGAAAGGATGTTCCAGAGTTAAAGTCTGTTGTGCTTTTTGGGATTGAGGTGGGTATTACCTAGTCATTCTTAACAGTTGATCAAAATTAAAAGACAAAAACAAAAACAAAAAATTCGAAGGCATGTGCCAACAGTTAGTGTTCCAATAAGCGGCGATGGGCTTGCAACCTGTCATGTGGAATGCATACTACTGGCAAAATATGGGCATGTACCAAATGTAATGTTTGGACGTGCCTCTGACTACCCCCGACTTGGTGTCCTCAAAGATCTACTCACTGAGTATGTATCTGAGGATGTCCACCATGGGGAAGACAGTTGTGAGCGTGTTTGTCAGGTTAAAATAGTTGTATATGTATTGCAATTAAATCTGCTATGTTGGTCTATGAAAAGTATCAGGGTAAGGTTATGGGTGCTGGTAATATAGCAAGCACATGAGACTTCACCATTATTTCTCAGGGTCACAACCTGTAAATTATACTCTTGCTAAAATACATGCCATTCTGTATAGAACTATGGTTGCACTGAGAACACAGCATTGTTGGCACAATTTACAATTTACAGGGTTGTGGCCATTGCTGTCTATCTCAGTTACTAAGCAAATCGGGATCTAATTCTAATTCTAAGTGGTAACTAAGGTCTGCAATGACATCCCGCATTGGAGTGTATTGTGCATTATCCCCCTTCTAACCTGACCCCGACCAGCCCAACTCCATAAATTAGCCAAGAAGGACTCTGGGTTGATGACAGCATTGTTCCAGTATCCCTGACCTGTCAGTTACTGATGACAGGGAGCATGTGTTGATGAGTTCTTGCAGTCCTGTCTTCAATATGACTTCATTTGCAAGTCAGCAAATAGGGATTTTGCTAGTAAGATTTTAATTGGTTTCAGGCCCATGTGTGCATAGAACAAACTGTTATAGACTTGCTGAATGAGGATATAACTGTCCATGTCCTGGCCGATGGAGTGTCTTCAAGGTCTCTGATGGACCGAGGGCTTGCATTGCAGGTGAGCTGAATATGTCTAAGCAATTCAAAGAACTGAACTAGCATCATTTTAAATTGGGTTCCGTAGTTCCATTATTAAGGGGACGGTTGTGGGTTGTATCTTTGCTTAGGTTAAAAAAGGTAATTTTTGGCGCTAGCAACACCCAAAGATAACAGCTGAAGACGTGGCAGGGGAAGGCTTAAGTAACTTAAGTATTTCCAGCAGAGAAGTTTTACATGTTTATGTTTATTGTGTTTTATTTAAGTTGGTATCACTTCAAAATGTTTAACACATACATAAAAAAATATTGCATTAGGTGGATCACAACAATGTAGATACCTAATGATTCAAATCAATTATTAAATTAAATAAATCACAGATATATAGAAAGATTCAAATAACACTCACTAATTGTCCATATTTCACTTAAGAATCATTTAATATAGTCGAATATTTAATATAGTGATCTGGAATTATTTGTTTCGGGTTTGGGTGTTTTCTAGGTATAATATGTATATAAGTAGTATATCAGTTATGTAGTTCCCTTATCACAAGCTCTGCTTACTTTGGGGCTAGATGATGCTGTGTGAAAAAGTCCAGCATTATTATTTTATAATTTTTATATAAGTATATAGAGCATGAAAAAGATAAGTTTCCCCTTTAAAAGTTTTAGAGGTTTTGGAAATTGCTAACAGTGTCAAAATGATTGCTATTGTTATGGTACGGCATATCTTGGGTGGAATGCATGAACTTTGCTATACCTAATCATAATAAAAAAGGCGATACTTCATACATTCCTTTCTCCAAGTTATAAAAGTTATGGAAATATTATACAGTTCATGCATTCGACAAAGATAGTATATATTTATCAAATGCATGAACTGTATAATAGCATAGTTAAATCGTCAGTTTCACATCTGCTCAATGTGATGCTTGGATTGTTTAAATTATTGTTTATTGAACTGTATGAATCAATGTTTTACTTATGATATTTTTATTAATTTCAATGAATTAACCCATCCAAAATCATTCTCTAATCCAAGTGCTTGTAAAACTAAAACTTAAAGCCATTAATTCTATTGCCCCCTAAATTTCTGATCACATCATTATTTGGTAAAAAAACATATTATTATATCTATTTCAGCGCATGCAATCAATAGGCTGCTTTATAACAACATCGGAGAATGTGCTCTTTAAACTCATGAAGGACAAGCAACATCCACAGTTTAAAGCTATTTCTAAACTTAACAAAGAACCTACCGTCGACACTTTGGGCTTCAGTTCTAAATTGTAGTTTTTGAGGGTAGTTTTCTAAAATGGCGGTGTTTTTGGTATTGCTAGCGTAAAGGTGGCAACTCGCGTCGCAATCAAGACTATATTGATGAGACGGCCGAAAAGCATGTGCGAATTGTGACAACTGACATCGTTTTCTGACGAAGCAACGCGCTATTTAATTTCCAGTCAACATAAGAAAATAAGAAAGATTTGACTCATACTAAAGGATAATATTCAGAAAAGCATAGCTGCAGGCAACTTAATAACTGTATAGCTTTCCATATATACACAGAGAATATATAACTTTCCAGTATGTTGGGTGTCTCCAGCTGACTACCACAGAACATGCAATACTGATTGAACTTAACTGTTAACTTACCTCAGTCTGTTATAATTATGATCATCATGCAATGGTGTTAAAATTAACTATGTCATCTGCCTGTGGAGTGTGATTTGGACTGTTGATGGAAATCACACTTTGACTATGTATTTAATGAGGAATCTATACATACATGCAGTAAAAAAAACAGACAGACAAACCAGTACTAGGTATATTAGGTTAAAGTTCATTAAACATGTAGCATAACAGATTACTTAATCCTAAGCCGCTACATCTTTTATATAGGAATTTAAATATAACACATAATATACACATTAATAGTAATATTTTTAACAACTTAATTAACATAAAAACAATCAATAATAGTAATCGCATTAGGTGTACTTACTTAGCATTTGCTTGAAAACTCTTTTTAACTTAGACTGTATCGCATTGTAAATCTATATAGTATGTTTTTAATAGTTCTGACTGATAAGCTAAATAATATAAAAAAGTTGAAAAAATAATATCTGGTATTTGGAAAAACCGAAAATAGTGTGAAAATTATAAACAACGACATCTAGGAAACTTTGATGTAACTAGTTATTCACATCGTTTACTGCAGTGCCATCTAGCTGGTGGATTTGGTACATCTGAAGGCTTGTTAGTAATACTTCCTTTTACTGCCATGAGATGTCTCTCACGGCAGTAAAAGGAAGAATTCCAGAGACTGAAATCTAAAATCTTTAACGGGCAGAGGCACCTTAGACATACCACTATTAGGTGTCCTTTGCATAACCATGTAACAAAACTTTGTTAAAAAAAAATAAAAAAATTGTTTCGTCTTACGTCTCTGTCTCCCGTCTCGATCGCTACGCGACCCGCCACCTTTCTATAATACATTATTTAAATTTCTCCCCTGAGTGTAGGTAACACTTTAAAATATTTAACTATTACTTGTTTTAATACTGTTGTTTTATATGTGTTGGCCTAGTGGGCGATATCCCGACTTCTAATCCGAAGGTCGTGGGTTCGCACCCGGTCATGCACCAATAGATTTTTCTACTAGAAAAAAATATGTACGCATTAACACTACAGTGAAGGAAAACATCGTTTGGAAACCGGCATGGCCTAGAACCAAAAATTAGAAGGCATGTGCAAACAGTTAGTGTTTCAATAAGCGGCGATGGGCTTGCAACATGTCACGTGCAATGCTAACTTGCAAAACGCGGGCATGTATCAAATTTAATGTTTGGACGTGTCTCTGACTACCCCCTACTTGGTATCCTCAAAGATCTACTCACTGATTATGTATCTGAGGATGTCCACCATGGGAAAGACAGTCTTGAGCGCGTTTGTTTTTTTTGTTTTATACTATATTTTACTTAAGTATGCAAAAATAAAGTCTATTTTCACTAAAACCAGTCTTTTCTTTGGTTTCAGCGGCTCCAAACCATCGGCTGCTTCGTCGGTACGTCGGAAAACGTGCTCTTTAAGCTACTAAAAGACAAAAACAGTCCCGCTTTTAAAGCTATTTCTAAACTTAATACAACACCAACGGCAGATGAGTTTGGCAAAAGTCAGATTTCTGAACAACTGTAAAGTTACTTTAGAATCCGTTCACCGTACTCATCATTTCCAAATTACGAAGGTTCTTTTCAGGGTCCATGGTTGGCCCTTGTGTCTGAAAAAACCTACACAGTGGTTACAGAAATCAGGGTGTTTGGCTGAAAACTCTTTTTAAAGACTGTATCGCACGTTAAATATACATAGATTGATTCTAATAGATAAGGTAAATTAATATACAATAGTTGAAAAATGAAAAATAATAAAATCTGGTAAAGGGAATACCGAAAATAGTGTGAAAGTTTTAAACAACGACATCTAGGAAACTTCGATGTAACTAGTTATTCACATTTACTACAGTGCCATCTAGTTGGTAGATTTGGTATTTCTGAAAGCTGTAATTCTTTATTTTACTGTCGTGAGATGTCTCTCCCGGCAGTAGGCTTCACAGAGGTTTTCACAATGTTAGCAAAAATCCTCCTAACATAATTACCTGGGTGTTTTTTTAATACTTTAAAAACTTCATAATATTATATATATTAAGCTATGTTTTATGTCATATTGAAGAATAAAAAGGTAATATTTTAAGTAAAATTATAAAACAAATGTTATTAATTGAATTAGGACACTTTATTAGAATACTTTTAGAGAATCTAACAATAATTAATGTCCATTGAGTTAAAAATATAAATACATTGGTGTTGGTACATATTTATTTTGATTTCAATTCAAATGTAATTAATTTCGAAACCGCTCGGACTTTTCTATGTGAATATTCATGTAAATACTGTATTTAATAAATGTATTTAAATTAAATAAACTTTTTTAAACTTCGTCATTTTATCATTTCAACAATGACCACTTGAGTTGCTCCTTTGCAGATTGTAGCACCTGAAAAGGCATTTTCATGAATTAATTTTGGTCAATTGCATTCTTTGAATATTAAATACATTGGCATAAAATGTTTAAATAAAAGCAAACACGGCAAAAATGAAAAATGCTGCTATTTTACTTATCTACTGGCACCAGGAAGAAATGTCGGGTAAATAGCATAGTATACGTGAGCGAGCACCTTATATTTACAAAATGTATAATATTTTTTGATTATTTTTCATTACATTATAGAATGTTAAAATACTTCATACCTTGAATGCAAAAGTAGTTATTTATTTATTATCTTTTAAAATATAACTTATGTACAAAACGATGAGTGAATAGAAAACCAAAACAAATAAGCACGCTGTCAAGCAATAAAGGGAATCACCTTTACCAGATATAAATAAAAAAGTTAAGTAAACATATTATATTTAATATACAATCTAATACATAACAATAATTAAAGTCTACATAGGTACTACGTATTTAGTTTAACTAATGTATTTATTTTAATGAAGGTATTTGATTTGTTCCACTGTATTTCTATATATTCATTAAACTGTTGAGTATCTGAAATTATTAATAAAAAAAACTGTTATCCATGAAATTCCGCACATAAATATTGAAAATGACAAAAATCATGTTCTTATTAGCATTTTATTTTTAGTATGGAACAAATCGGTACAAATGCAGCAAAAAAAATGTTATTTACACCATGAAGAGTTAAAACACAAAACATGTGACATAAAACGTAATAAAAGGCTTTCTTTTAAATCTCTGGTAAATGTTCTGTGTTCAAAACAATAAAGATGGCGTGTACTGGAAAGCTAAAACGATGTCTGTCAAAATGTAGCTACCTATAGCTTTTGAATTTAACTAAATTACATTGCAAGGGAAACTAATTATTATATATTTATTTTTATATTTTTAAAAATAAATATAATAGGTTGGGGAAAAAGTTTCTTCGCATTTTTTAAGAAAATTCAAAACATTTTTTAATATAGTTTATTTACATTTAACTAAAGTATGTAGGTACCATTTTGTTCGATAACTTTTTGCCATTTTGTAGGCAGGGACATGATCCCATTGCTATAAAAACTTTGGGGCTTCTGTTCAAAATACCGCGACAAGTGGTTTTGGCAGTCCTCTCGTGATGTTAACCTGACACTGCCTAAAGAATTCTGAAGAGACCGAAACAGGTGGAAATCTGAAGGTGCAAGGTCAGGACTATACGGCGGATGCATTAACACATCCTAGCCAAACTCTCTTAATTTTTGCTGAGTGGCTAAAGATCCACTTTTCATCACCAGTTATCAGCTTCTTCAAAAATGGTTCGGTTTCATTACGTCGTAATAAAGAATCACAAATGAGAACACGGTTCATTAGGTTTCTTTCAGTGAGCTCGTGAGGTACCCAAATATCGAGCTTTTTTGTGTACCCAGTTTTTTTCAAATGCGCCAAAACTGTTTTGTGGTCAATTCCCAGTTCTTCAGCTACGTCGTAACTACTGATATGCCGATCTTGCTCCACTTTTTCAAAAATGGCATCCATTTTATCCGTAATAGGGCGACCAGAGCGACGTGCATCTTTGACATCAAAATTTCCGGATTGAAAACGCTTAAACCAAATTTGTGCTACTCTCACAGACACTGCACTAGGTCCATAAACATCGCAAATTTTTTTCGCGGCTTGCGTTGCATTTTTACCTTTTTTGTAGTAAAATTTTAAAATGTATCGAATTTCTTCATTAGATTCACTCATCTTAACAGTACGAAAAACAAATAAAAATCACACATTTTCCTAATTTGAATTTGGAATTATCTTCTTTAAAATTTAAACTTTTAATGATACCAAAACCAGCCAGATACAAATAGTATAGCCAAAGAGATTTTATTACAAGTTCATACATACAATAATGCGAAAAGACTTTTTCCCCAACCTAATATATACGGTACCCTAAATATTTTTAGGGTACCGTACCAAACTTGGCCCTTTTAACTACTAAGCCATCCATCCGTTTGTTTGTAATATATAGTCAGTTGAAATCTCACAGAAAACGTGGTACAATCAAGGCAAATAGTTAAAATTGAGTGGCGTTATAGAGAAGAGGTCTTTACTCAGCCGTAGGTGTAACCGGCAGATTAGATATAGGTAGAAAAACACGTTGACAAAAGCTACTGTCTCGTTATCGAGCAAAGAATTAATGTTTACGTTTTGTGGTACGGAACCCTTCGTGTGTTAGACTGACTCGCACACTGATTCAAAGTCCTAAACAAAAATGAAAAAAAGCCACTAAAATAGTAGGTTTAGTTATTTGCTTTGTACAGCGCCATCTAGTTACTGTCAAGGAACTAGCTCCAGATTGTTAGAGATAAGAAAAACCTATTATTAATATACATTAACGCCTACATTCCAGTAGGTGAAGCGTTCCACGAAAACAAAGAGTTTTGGTACATTTATAACTAAATACACTACACACATCAAAATTGTCTAGGGATATTTCATTTTGAAATAATTTGCAGAAAAACTATTTGCAAATCATTTCTAAAAACTATAAAAAATAATAATATAAAAGAACGCAATAAACATAAGATAGTCCGGACTCTGATTTGAATTTTACAACGTTTATTTTGCCTAAGAATAATTTCATTTTATTTAACTATAACACTTTTAATTTTAAGTGAATATTAAACCGTAATTAAGTAATTTTATAAGTAATGGCAACTTAAGAATTCGTTTTAACCCATTTTCGGCTTTTCGTTAATATATTTTTTATTAAAAGAATAATAGGTATTTGTACAGTTGTATTTTATTGTTATCATTTAAACTGCATAAAATAAGAATTCTTACCATACCTAACAAATGAAAAATATGAAATTAATTATAGTTTTTCTAAAAAAATATGTTAAATATCCCTAGACAATGTTGAAAAATGTATGCGAGAAAAATCAAATCTAAAATATGGCACCTTCCTTCGTCATTAGATCAGCAGCTGTCACCAATTGCAATATCATCAGGATTTGACTGGTTTGCATCTCTGAGGCTATTCTTATTATATATTTTTTCAGAAAAAAAATTTTTTCACCCTTAGGAGTGGGATTTTTTCATAAAATTTATATGTGACCACCCTTGAAGTTTACCCCCTATCCATTAAAAAAAGAACCTTTTATATCGGTAAATAATAGGCGATAATTAATTTGGTGCTTGCTTGTTACATAGACATCAAAATTACTTATCTACCTACGACATTGGTTCACTTTCGTTTTTACTCAGAGCAGCGCCATCTGTTCTCAACGCTGAAAGCTTGCTTTGCGTTGGCCGTGAAAAATCGACTTGTCTTCAATCTTAGATATGTTGCGTGAAATTTCAAAACCAGATTCCTATGATAGTTTTTAAATGTAAAAAGTTGTGATGATAAGCCACTACAACGTGTATTTTGAATAACGCAAAATCTCAAAAACCATGAAATACATTTAAATTTAAATAAAATAGCTAATACGTGTCAACCACGCGATTTTAGCGTTTAGGGATCTTACTCCCTAAAGTTTATCATTGGAATTCTGTAGTATGAATTTTTAAGAGTCATTTATTTACTTTTATCGTTGGAAATTCGTCGAACCCATTTTCGTTGGTAAAATATAGATAGACGGACATGAGGAAGCTAAAAGTGTTTTTTTTCCTGAACCCTAAATAAAGACCCTTCGTATTGTAAAACGGGAATTTTCACGTACCGTAATATAGCAGTGCATGACGCAACGCGGAGGGACCACTCACTGATTAAGACTCTCGGAATGAGGTGAAACCTAGTCCCTGCTTCACCGTTAGTACGATACGTGAAAATTCCCGTTTTACAATATGAATTATCAAATCCACGTTAGTTTTCGGAACGATAAGGACCCTTATACCCGCTGAGATAAAGACATATTTAGTCCTCAAGCAACATTTTTTCTATAGGCCAATTCTTTTACTAGTACTTTACAATGTTTGCGTTTTTAGGTGCAAATAAAAAAATATATATCCTTCTTCCATTCCGTATAAAAAACTAATGGTTTTTAGTTTTTGCGTTATTCAATTTTGCAATTCGTTGTTAGTACTTAAAGCTACCAGAACATCTTATTAAGGTGGTCTACTACCTGTGCCACGGTCTGCTCGCCCAGAGGCACGTCCTCCGACCTCAGCGCTGCCCGGCCCACGATAGACGTGGGATCGGCATCAAGGATCACCCTGGAAATTGAGAAAACAGTGATGAGACGGTCATATCAAAGTCAAAGTCAATAGGTTTTTAATCACGGATCATATAGAAACGTCAATTTAAAATTTTAAAGTGAATTTACCCCGATTCCTCGCGCGCGACCAAGACTAGAAGAATCAGGCAACAAACTATGCTTGTGAGTTTGTGACCCGTCTGATCTACTCATCTGGGTCAAGGTCGCGCAGCGGACTATTGAAAGAGATTTCCGCTACGAGATTATTATTTTTTAGCGTGAAAGAAAAACTAAACTTGTATTTGTCCAGACCCCGGGGTATATGTAACCAGCAGAGTACCAGTGGTATAAAGAATAGCTATCCTCCAACGCAGATCTTATCAACAGCCAGAATTACAAAGAAACATAGTTCGGAAACCCCCCTACCTATTAACTATCTATTAGAACTTAATATTAAAACATATTCTAATATTAAATTAATTTTTTGTCTGAGGTACAAAAAAGAAACGAAAATGCACATTTTTCAAATTTTTCTATCTGTCTATTGATAGATCTACTGATGCATTTAAGTAGTTTAAATTAATGTAATTATTATTATTATTTTTTAATTAGTTATTATTTAATAATAATGTCACTAATTAAAAAAAGTTCTTTCCCAGTAAGTAAATGAATTATGTTTATGTTCAATTGAAAATAGATCTTTTCGACCCCAAAAAATCTATCGTAGATCAGCATCCCTAGTAGGTACCAGTGGTAAAAAGGATATCTACCCTCCGTCGCAGATCTCATCGAAGGCCAGCATCACGGAGTCCAAGTTGTCGAGCAACACGCGCCGTTCCACGTTCCTCCTCACCAGAATGCTGACCGACTCGTAGAGGGCGTTCAGTACTGACATCAGAATGAGCTGAAATTAATTGAAAAAAAAATCTATAGGCACTAATATAATCAAGCTGAAGTGTTTATTTGAACACATTAATCTCTGGAACTACAAGTCGGATTCGGCTATTAAATGCAATAGGAAATTTACTATAGCATTTAATAGACAAACGAAGTAATAGCGCGGGCGGCCATAACACAGCTAGTATTAAATACATGTGTTAAACTAATGATACCCCTCTGTTTTTTTCTTGGGTTAAAAAAGGGATAAAGGTAGGCTACCTACTTAGCGCTAGTATTCTGCTGACCCTACGCAGTGACGTCATAGACGCCAGAAGCAAACACTACTTTCGGGAAATTAAGTGTGTTGATAATTTAGAGGATACTTTTTTTTTACTAAGCCACAGTATTCACAGTAGCTAAAGTATCTATTACTTTTCTATCTGGTATAAAACAGAAGCATAACGCGTCTACCGAAGGTTAAACGACCACTGTGGCGCAGTGAGCGAAGGCCCGCCTGAGACACAGAAGGTTGCGGGTTCGATACCCGCCGCGAGACAATGTTATCATCTGCAAATATTTGTCTCGGTTCTGGGTGTTTTCTATGTATAAATGAAAGTATTTACAAAAAAAAAATTATATATGTAGTATATCAGTCATGTAGTTCCCATAATACAAGCTCTGCTTAGTTTGGGGCTAGATGACGCTGTGTAAAAATATCCAGCATTATTTATTTATTTACGTAAATGATAACTTATAGTGCAATTCATCATTTAGGTGTGCCATGCCTGGATTGCGGTACCCCGACTTCTGATCCGAAAAAATCGTGAGGAAACCATGAGTTAGTTAAATTCCATGCAACCTGTAGTATTTCAACTTATTTCAAATCCAAATGTAATGTTTGGACATGCCTCTGAATACCCCCTACTTGGTATCCTCAAAGATTAGCACACTGAGTATTTACCATTTGAGGATGTGCATGATGGGAAGAACAGTAGTGAGCGTTTTTGTTTGTTGTTAACATGAGACAAAACAACATGTTTAGTTAATCAAGTAGTCAAAATAACATGTTTAGTTAATCTATTATTTTAGTTAATCAAGTAGTCAAAATAACATGTTTAGTTAATTAAGTATTTTAGATAACCAAGTAGTCAAAATAACATTTTAAGTTAATCAAGTATTTAAGTTTATCAAGTGGTCAAAACAATGTTTAGTTAATCAAGTATTTAAGGAAGGCCCTTAGTACACAGATAGGATAAAAAAGAAGATTATAACATACCTCATTCTCATGTGAACTGCCCATCACATAGAAGAATAAATCAACATTGCTTTTATATACGCAGGTTAGACCTTCCAGCATGATGATTTCAGCGTTAGCTCTGAAAAACACAATTTGACATGTTTTAACAAAAACAAACAGGCATCATTATAATAATTAGTGATAAGACTATTTTGTATGAGTAACTAATATATCAACTTGATGTCAAAGTTGAGCAATATTTGAATATCCATATTGCCCCTAACTTTTTTGCAACGGACACATACTTAGTGTGTAGATTGTTTCAGGATACAAAGAGGCAAGCCTCATTATGTTTTCCATCACTGTTTTGAACATGGGTTAACTTTTTAGTATATTATTAAGACCACATACTTTACTATTCACCTGCAGAGGTTTTATTTGTTGAGCTCCCGGCAAGCATGGTTGATGGTACTCATGAGGATCCTTCCTCATGAGTACCTTTAAACCGGCAATGAAACGTCAGCAGGTACTAATATGTGGTACTAATAATAATGAGTCGTAATAATATCCTAAAATGTGTTTACTTCTTCAGTTTTGATTAGAAAATGTCTGTTACATATTGCGTTTTAGCTCCCCACATCAAAATTCAACACAATAGCTGAAGAGATCAAGACTTCTGCTCAAGTATGAAAAACTGAACTGACCAGGAAAAACTGAAAACACCATCTCCTGGCACTGCTACTCACAAAGCCTAGGCGACTAAAAAGGAAATAAATGGAGCAAGAACATAGGAGTGAACTCTAACCGACACAAAACCCAGAAACAACTTGCTCATAGTTCAAGAACTTATCACAGAAAAATTTGCATTTTCGATAACCAGCCAAAAATAGGACAAGTAGAGCATTTTAGCTTCACCAGATGTTGATGAAGCTACCATACTCTGTTTGCCGATTGTAAATGATACAGAAGTAAAAAATAACATCTGCAGTTCGGAGACTAAAATACCTATGAGTTTTATTAAACAGGTTCTTCTCAAAAGCCTTCTGCTCCTTAGTTGTGGGTAGAACATTCTTATCGTAGTATTTGGCAAGGATCCTGTTACCCTCATTGTCTAGTATACACATCCCTTTCACGATGTACAGAGTTGGCTCCTGAAATGTTAAAGCGAAGAGTCAGCCATTTATTGCAAGACAAATTATTATAAAACAAGTTATGTTTAAAAACATATAATTATGAGGTTTGCGGGTCTTTATTGGTATTGGATTACTAGTCATTCCGTGACCACGGCTGTTGCAATACAGTTGTAATATTGGGAGAATAATAAAAAAGGAAAATGCGACAAAGACTCGTAAAACTTATAATTAAAACAAGTTAATTTTGCAAGATTTTAAAACCTCTAACATGCTTTCCATTGTTAATTGCAGCACCAACTAGTCACTTGTGATCTTTAAAACTTTTCTAAAAACCATTGAAGTACTTCATACAAACCAATTATTGGTATTCCAAATATTATTGTAAACAGCATGTAACACTTCTAAAATACTTAATGAACGAAATCATGGTAGGACTTGTGAAATGAGCTTCCTTGTTCCTTGCATTGTTGAAGGTTATTTTCTGGGTGAAATTTAATAGTAAAAGCATTATACTTACAAATAGCGAACCTTCCATTGTTGTGTGAATCATTTTTTTTTTAAATATGGAATGTTTCAGGGAATTTTATTGAATGAATTGACGGTGTAGTCGGTGTAAAACGGAAAAAAGTAGTTTTGTTTTGTTGACGTGATCAATCTTTACGTGCCTGACACAACTCATGACAATGACATTGAGTGAAATAAAGACGTGACTTGACATTGACATTGTTATGCTAACAATGAATCCGAAAATACTGGTGGCCTCTGCCTCGTGAAATCCTAGGCACTTTATAGCTGATAATCTAGACTCTAAGTAGACGTAGCCTACGTCTACGCCTTGGCAATGATAATTGACGATCTGACCAAGGTCCTTGTTAACGCCAAGTGTTTAGTGTATGCCGACGATGTAAAACTGTACCTAGATATTAAATCTGAACAGGAATGCTGCGCTTTACAACGAGACTTAAATGCCGTGCAAACATGGAGTAATAATAATAGGCTAAATCTTAACAATGCCATAGGTCAAGTGATGAGCTTTATCCGATCTCTACGTCCCATAATCTTCCAGTATGCCATATCTGATGAGCCGTTAAATAGATGCTAACTAAATAGAGATTTAGGTGTGACTTTCACGAACGCGAACTCAAATTCCACAACCATATGAGATAAAATACTATAGAATGTTTAAAAAGGCTGTGTACCGGAGATTCGCGTCAGGTTCCGTCCCTGGCGCGTACTACTTTTTGCAGATAGATGGCCTATAGTCGGGGGGGCATGTCTAACGTTTTGTGAATATAATAGGTACCTAGGTACTAATAATATATTTTCTGTTAATGTTATTTGCTCTACAAATGCGATTACAATTATTTATTTTACTGTTTGTTGTTAATTTAGTTGTTATATATATTAATCTCATTTATTAGGTACCTATAAATGTGTGCAATACGTGTAATATTTTATAAAAGATGTAGCGGCTTAGGTTTAATGAATAAATAACATTAACTTAACTTTAACTCAATGCTATTGCTCCACTGCATGCTCGGCCCCCCAACGGCCTCTGCCTTGTAAAATACTGGGCGCACCGGAAGATTTCTCGCAGGGAATTAACTACACTGTATGACCAACGCAATCAACAATGACAGTGAGTGAGAGACGTGAAATTATATCGACAATCCAAATTAATTATCAAGAAAAACGATTTAGGGTCCGCCACAGAATCCATAATTAAGTTGATTTAGTTCCTTCTAGTATTTTCCAGGTCACCTTGAGTTAGTCAGCTAACAGTGACCTGAACTGCTTAGGTACACACCTGTAAAATAACATATTGACCTATGAAAGGATATAGATTCCTATAGAGATAATGTAAAACGAAATTATGACAACACGGATTTTATTTTAAGTAGGTATTTATGCGTATTCAAAATTCTTTCAGGGCTCTTGTCTGGATTAATGCGTTAGCATTGCCATTCAGCGTCGCATATTTGGACCGCTTCCGTCTGTTAACGATCTTGATTAGATGACCTATAATATAGATCGGTTTTTAGATAGCTTACTGTAGGTATTTTAGTGGAACTAAATAGTGTAGGTATCCTTAAGTAAATAAATTGTAGAACTTACCTAATCTAAGTAGTTTGGTAGGTAAATGCATAAAGAACCACAATCTGGGGTAGCCCAGTAAGTATAGGTAGGTACCTAAACCTACATGGGGTCACCTACCGCTAGACTAGACACATTCTCAAAAATAGACTGAAATCTGTTACAGTTAATTCATTAGAGACATCAAAAGACACTGGAGGAAGTTTTACTTTTGTAATTTGATTCGGTGACCATCAAAGAAAACTGTTTGGCTGTAGGTACCTAAGTAAATTAACAAATGTACATTGTATTGTAACTATTATACATATAGACGAGATTTGCTCTGTCGACCAATAATAACTATCTAGGTACACTAATCTGTATCAATATTATAAAGAAGTAAAGTTTGTGGGTTTGTAAGTATACATTTAGGGTTTAATCTCCGAAAGAACACATCCGATTAAAAAAAATATTTTACCAATATTTAGAATGGACCTTCAGGGTGGACATAGTATCATTATTATTTATCCCGTTAAAACAAATGCCTTTTCATGGAGACCAATTTTTCAACGTAATTCGACGAAACGGCCGAGGCTACGTTTCTACTATTTATTCGGGTACCACGCGGGCGAAGCCGTTGGCAATGGCTAGTTACAGTCACACACAATAGATCATGACGTCACAAAAGGATTTCTGGTGTCGTATCAATCGAATCAAGAACTAACTAGGTAGATATCTACTATTAAAAATCCCGTGACGAAAATAATATAACCCGTAATATAACCCACAACTCAATCGCTTCAGCCAATTCTCGTACACCGCGCCTCCACAAAGGTCGTAAAAACACTCCGAACGCATTTAACAGCAAAAAGAACACAAATAATCTATTTTCCGTCTCTTTAATGATCTAAACCTTCAATCGTTACTTCCTCACGTTACTATATTAAATTGCTTCGAAAATAGTCACAAACGTCGAAATAGCTCAAAAATATTTACCCGTAACGACCTTTGTAAACTGCTCTATGTAAATAAAAAAAAAGAATATTCCACTTTTGAATGAGCTCTCTCCGGAAGTAAGGTTAGAAGTTTTACAGTTCTAACGAGATTGGTTAGAATGAAGAGTGACCAATAAGTTAAGAGCTCCGCTTACTACTAAACGTTTAAATATCGATAGGGTCAAATAAAATGGTTGGTTATTTCGGTGTGTTCATAAATTTTCAGGGGACAGTGAGATCGGCTAAATCATTTTAACGCCAAAACTGGATGATGTTTTGATTCTTTAGACGGAACGACACGATTTTATTGTGATATTAATTTAACCTACCTACCTTAGAGTATTAGTTCTTTGGTTGTAGGTACATAGATCAGATAATATAGAATCCTGTTCTGAGTGTCTGAGTCACAATCGCACTGGGACACTTGTATTGGGGGAATTGGTCAACGCCTGGCCAATTAGAGGCGAAGACCCTGGTTTGAGTCCCGCTGAATCGGAATTTTTACATCATATTTAGGGCCCCCGCTTCACGCAGGCAGACAGCCTGCCTAAGCAGTTATTGACAATTTTTAGAGTCCCGTTGGCTTCCTTTGTGTACGGAATCCTGAAAATAACATTTTGCGTGTTTGATTGTTGTTATAACTCAATCAAACACGCCTTTTAGTTAGTATTTTATATTTATGATATTTGTAGCTTGAATTATACAATTTTTATTTTTTTATGAAAAATATTATTTGGAATGGGTAGTATATCGGAGAGTCTAAATTGAATCATATCTTCTTACCTACCTAAAGTTTGGTTGGCTGGAGCGATCATTCGGCTGACAGATGTTCCTATAAATAAGTAGTTACCTACTATGGAGGTAAGTTCTACTCACGGAATACCTACCCCAACTTTCGAGAATGTTTTTTTTACTTTATCAAATTCGCGTGCTCAAAACGGTGAAGGAAACTATCTTGAGGAAAACCGGCATAAACCAACCAAAAAAAAAGACTAAAATTCCAAGACTTGTGCTATCGATGTTCCAATAAGCGGCGATGGGCTCGCAACTTGTCACGTGGAATTCTGATTATGCAAAACTTGTGCTAAATATAAATATGTTTGGACGTAGAAGTAGTAAAACAACGTAGACGTAGAAGTTCCTTGTGAAAAAGCTCGATCGGAGAAGTACCTACCACCATATCTATTTCTGCCGCCAAGTAGGTATATTCATAGTCTGTTCCGGTTAGTTCCGCTATGCTCTTTTCCCGCTAAGCTCGGATTTTAAAATATCTAACAAAAAGTTCCGATTTTTTCAGTGTTTTTTAAACAATGCAAGGTACAGTTCAATAGAAAGTGTTTCATAGTTATACTCTTAAGAACTGGACCTACAAAAATTTGAGGAAAAAAGTTTTGGTACCTAAATAAATAATTTCAATTTAACCTCTCGTATGCCGCGACTCGAACAGTGACGGTACCGTAGTGTGCCGGGAAATATTGAGTGTTCACGCGTTCGCGCAACATTTACTTTGACATCAAATATCTTTATGAAAAGAAAACGTGTCGTTAATCTGATTTTTGTTTGAAAAAGCCCATGAATGCTAGTTTTGATAGATGCATAATTTACTAGAATAGCATGGATAATAAATTTATTATAACTCATTATTTCCTAAGAGGAGGAAATAAAAACATACTCTAGTAAAACACAGATAATAGATATTAAAAAAATGTGTATTTTCACTTTTTCGTGTTTTATTATATTCTTTGTTATATTGTGCAAGTAATTACACTGTAAAATAGCTACTCCTTGTGAAATATTTTAAAAAAATATAAGTTTCTTTAGAGTACATTTTTTTAGGATTTCTAAGCGCGGATCCGCGTTCCGGCATAGACCTGTTCATTTGTATACAGGAGGGTTCAAAAAACAAAATTTATATAATTACAAATTTTATAATAAAAAGGTTATAGATTATATATTTGTAGGTTTCCATCTCATCTTCTCATAATAAATATTATAAACGCGAAAGTTTGTGAAGATGTATGGATGGATGTATGGATGTTTGTTACTCTTTTACGTAAAAATTACTGAATGGATTTTAATGAAACTACAATAAAGTTTAGTATTAAAAAGCACTTTAAAAGTATTATTTATGTCAGTGCGACGGAAAAAATGAGGCTTCAGCTTTGGATGGGTAGGCAAGCGACACACGGCACATACATTCATTTTCACGAAGTGAGTCTCCTTCCATGGCCATTTCAAATCATAAATGCATAAACGGTAGTCTTCTCTGTTGAGATAATTATCAACATTTAAGATAACCACCATTGCTTGCTTATAACCTTTAACAAATAAAAAAAATGTGTAGGTACCTATAGAAAAGTATATGTACTAGAGGATATAAAAACAAAGTGTAGCGCCGACTCGATTCCCATTTAAACAAATTGAAAACCATAATAAATAAGTACTTACCTAAATTAGTTTTACATGGGCACTTACGTATGAAACAAAAAAGACGTGTTCCAAATCAATGCACTTTGTTCTAATACTAGGCGTCAATCTATTTTACCACATCCTGTATCAGAACTTTCAAAAAGCCGGAACGCGGATCCGCGCTCAAATCGGTATGAATAAGTCTCAACTAGAATTTAGACGAAATAGTACATTTCGATGTTGATATTTATATTTCATTGATTTCTGTATAAAATGAACTTCAAAATAACATATAATACTCGTATGTACTAAAATAATTATACTAAGATACAAGTAATTCAAATTTACACTTGTTGCGGCTAACGGCCAGTCCCTAAGATTACGTCGATTTATCAGGTGTTTTTAAGCACCCAGTCATAATATTTTTATTCAATACTTTTATGATATCGAAACACATAAATAAACACAAAGTTTAACTTACCTTTTCTGGAAAAATCAGTCAAAAACTTAATTTTCGTATCGGTCACGTACACCTTCGAACACGAGTAACGACGAATGATTCAAACACTTTTTCCGCGAATTTGGAACGAGACTGAATGGTTTGATTGAGTTGAGAACATAACTTCACTCAATAGCAATGCCTTTCTTTAATTTGTTACCTTATCTGTACTGTAATTTAGTTGAAAATTGCAAAAAATCGAGAGGAGTCGGTTCAGCGCGGATGTACGTTCCGGCAGTTAAAAGGTATTGCGCGGTTCCACGTTCCGGCATACGAGAGGTTAAGAATTGCGTGTTATTATTTCGATTAAAAATGTAAAAATCTACAATGAAACAAAATCTACTCAAAGATTAAAATTAGCCAAGATAATATTTTTTTGTTAAAATTTCAAATGACAAGTCTCAAAATAACATTTACAAAACAGTTTTTAAAATTAGAATCACTTGTGCTTGCTCATTCAAGCCCACTGCTGGGCCTCTAGACAAATACCTCACGCTTAGTTTTTCCTTTCACGCTAACGCGAATTCGTCAAGGAAAAACTTGGCAGCAGTCACGTGACATCTCAACAGCTTAAGTAGGTATGTAATTTCCATACAATTCAATCTTTTCGTAGGTTAACGTCAACAGAAAGTCGTTGATGTCTAAGGGAGTTAAACAATATAGAGTCCTCTATAGAGTGCCTTGAATGCTTACTACTTGCAAAACGCGGGCATGTACCAAATGTAATGTTTGGACGTGCCTCTGACTACCCCCTACTTGGCATCCTCAAAGATCTACTCACTGAGTTTGTATCTGAGGATGTCCACCATGGGGACGACAGTCGTGAGCGTGTTTGTTTGTTTGTTTTGTAGAGTGCCTTGACGAGCGGTATTTGGCTAGTTCCATCCTTCGGCTTCCTTCAACATTTATGATGTCATCGGAACATTGAATGGCCCTTCCTGCATTGCGTCATCAGTGTTGTACCAAGCATGATCTACGTGCATACGCAAAGTGGGCACACAAATTAAAGATCCCTACTGATACTTACCAATGAACACAAAAGGATTGGTAAAAGGTAAGAATATGATTATAATTACCTAGTTTTTCATTTTATTTTTACTAGCATCTGCACACGGCTTCGCCCGCGTGGTACCCAGATAAAAAGTATCTAGCCTATGTGTTATTCTGCTGTTTAAGCTATATTACTGTAAAGTTTCATCAAAATCCGTTCAGTAGTTTTTGCGTGAAGCAGTATCAAGCATCCATCCTCACAAACTTTCGCGTTTATAATAGTAGTATAGCAAACAAACATTTGAAATTCAATAAATACCTCCTTACTCGTGTACTTTTTGATTGTGCGTTTATAATTTCCTAACATACCTACCTACTTATAAAATATCGTCTTAGGGAATGAGGTAGGTAGCTGGTTTTCAGGTTATATTGGTGAGTTGTTTAAGTCAAACCAATTATGGATTTTTATTGATAGCTGTGACGTCAGCAGCTACATCAGTAGGCGGGACTGAAAAACAGCGTGGCTAAGTCCTCGACCTTTTTACTTACATACAGACATACATTCGTACTATACCTACTAATTTATTTACCTAATTATTATTCACGTTATGTATGTTTACATAATTATGCTAAGCTTGACCAAATTAACCCTAATAGTGTTTTTAATGACCAGATAATGTAGTAAGTTTTATTTCTTAGTTTATAAGTTTTTAAGGTAAATAAATGATACTACGAGTATGACTTATGAGTAGTACAACTTCAATCCTATATGTAATATTTCGTACGTTTCATCCAAAGGTTGTCTAGTAGAGATCGCTAATGGCGATAAAATCGTTAATTGTAGTACTTATCTAAGCTGAAATAATAATATGTATTTTCTATCTATCTATGATTATGAGATACAAATGATTATCGACTCGCAAAATCAAGTTCTTAGCAAGCAATTAATTACAAACAAGAATCAAAAATTTATTTCGATCCATAATAATAATGAGAGTTCTAAGAATGATTGGTCATTAATATTTTTATGATTAATTAATTATTATTTTGAGTCAATCACCAAGCATTGACCGACACGTCATTCGGCACTTTCAAGTACAGTCGCAGTCATAATACCTAAATTTTAAAAGACATTTAAAAAAACATACGTAATCAAAAAAAAAATTATTTTTTATAAAATAATTATACTATATAATATAAAAAAATATTATATAGTATAATTATAATATAATATAAAAATTTAATATAAAAATATAAAAAAAAAAACTTATAATAAACGCAAAGATCCTTTCATCACATATAAAAAAACAAATGAAATGCATAGCCTTATCGCTTAAAGCGATTTCTTCCAGTACATAAATTGCTTTCCGGTACAAAATTAAAGTTTACTATATTTTTCAGGAAGCTATCTCATTTTCAATAGTCTAATCACGCCCTTTCAGTGTAATCTGTGAAGCGACATCTCTCGCCACAAAATTGAGCTACGTTACTTCACATCAACAAAGAGTAACGAACAATAAATATACGAAGAGCTACCACACAGATGGCCATCGCTGTGTCAAGATCGCGCAAGGAGAGCTTTAACGCAACCTGAACATTATAAAATACCTCCGACAAACAACTGTTGGTCCTAGGAGCCCGGGCAAGTGGATCATCTCGGTGGAAGATCTGCCCATTTGCAAATGGAAGACACACCACCGACCGTGTTCCCCTTATTGGTATACATGGGTACATATTCTGGGGCACCTCTTTAGGTAAGTGCCTAAACACTTTTCAACACAACATTCCTAGGAGCCCGGGCAAGTGGATCGGATAGATCATCTCGGTGGAATATCTGCCCATTTGCAAATGGAAGACACACCACCAACCGTGTGCCCCTTCTTATATGTATACATGGGTACATACTCTGGGGCACCTCTTTAGGTAAGTGCTTAAACACTTTTGAACACAACATTCCTCCCAATCAGCGCCCTCTATTCTGTGGCAGTGTCGTGAACCATGAAAGGCCTGACCATAAACTTCATAAAGCAACAATTAGGAAGGCAGAGCAAAAATCGATTTGACATGCTGTTCAATTTGCGGGTAGGGTTCCGAAGGTAGTGACTGGAACCCGCAGAGTAAGAATTTTATAGACCGTCCAGTTTTGTAGAACAGTTTTATTGACTATCTTCTGAACCTCGCATTGGCCCGTGCGGTACCTTGATTAAAAAGTAGATAGTTATTCTAATCTAGATCACGAACTACACCTTTTTCAAAGTAGATCCAAATGGCAAATCGGTATAAAATTACAAGCGTCTGCCTACGGCTTTGCCCATAAAGTACCCGGATAAAAACTAGCCTATCATATTCAAGGTCACGAACTATACCTTTTCCAAATTATATTCAAATCGATTCGTTAAAGCCGTTGCCAAATATTGGTCAACAATTGGCTACGCTTTTTTCGTGACGAATTTACTTTGTGGCAAATGTACAACAACCCGTAAAAACGCCTGATTATATTTAAAATCGAATAAATAAAATCGGGACAATAACAACAGCTGTTACTTATAGGGTTGCCAAGAGCAAAAAAAAAACGCCATGATTGATTTTATACTAGATGGGACAACAAGAAGTTTTAGTCCCGTTATCCCCCGATGGGGCCGATGATCGAGGGATAACGGGAATAACCCGAATATTCGAAACAATTCGGTTTAGGTCGTAGATAGTCAGAATAAGCAGAATAATCAGAATAATAAATTTATATTTATTCATACAACTATGTACAAGTAGGTATATACAAAAAATACAGATGAAACAGCTAGCTATCTAAAGACCGTTGCAAACGATCTATAGATAGCTCAACTGATCCAGATCACTACCAGGCGGAAGCGTTCCCAAAATACTGGCCGCATTGCCACGCTGAATGGCAATGCTAATGCGTTGACCCAGATAAGAACCAGCTCTCTTGTCACGCGTCGCTTCGACCAGTCGCCCTGAAATAATTTTGAAAACGCGAAGGGCCCCGGTTCCCCACGGACCCAGAGTCTCAACCATAAATTTATTGGTTGATAAAATTCAACCAATTCACAGGTCAGTCAAATAGCAATATTAACATTTAAAAAGTTTTAAAATGAATTAAAAACTAACATTAAATTATAATATAGTAATTGATAATATAGTAAATATATTATTTAATTTTAAATAGTCATGCAATAGTAGTAATAGGTAGTAATCAGATTCAATTTATAATTTAAATACCAAGGTACTCATCGGTTTTTATTTACAAAATCCTCCACGTTAAAGAACGCCCTCTCGACATGCCATGATTTTAATTTAGTCTTAAATAATGTCAGGCTACGTTCTTCTATTGCTCCGGCAGGTGGTATATATGGTAGGTCCCCAGACATGTCATGACATGATATAGAAAGAAAGAAAATACATTTATTAACCACAACACAACACAACAGGGGACAAAATATATAACAAATAAACACACACAAAGATAAGTTACATTAAAACATAAAACAAAAATATAAAGAAAATTAAAAAAAAAATATGAAAATATGTGCTGTGTGGGGTCAAAAGGTCCCTGTCTCAGCATAATGCTGTACCAAACCTGGAAAAGGTGTAGTGATGATTTTCTGACAGGGCTTGCATCGTAATGTCACGAACAACGGGGAGCAACTTAAGAAAGAAAAAAATAGATAATAAATTAATAAGTGTTATTTACAATACATAAATATATCATTAATGTTATAATATAAAGATAATGATGTGGAAATAAATTATTAATTGTTTGTCTGTGGTCTGTGCAGTCTATATTAGTGGCGATACGAATTTGACATGACATATCAGACAGGAAATCACGGAAGAGTTTGTAATAATTATTTATATTCGTTCGTATTTTTCTGCTCACGGTTCATACATGCATAATAGGCGCGCGCTATCCAACATGTAGAGTTCCGTGCGCAATAACGTGAACCTTTTATTTATGGTGGTCGTAAACGTATTGTTTCGATTAATAGGGTTGCTTTAGTGGTTTCGGGATGATAGATTTTGGGTGTTGTAGAATGGGGAATTAATGAAAAAGTAGAAGGCAAGTGAGCTTGGAATACTGGGCAAATATGCTGGCTTTTATTTCATTATTTTATACTGATTTTGAATGCGTTAACATATTTTTAACATTAAAAACGTTATTAGGGCCTAAATATAAAAGCTAGGCCTGTCGTGTCGTTTACGTTATTTAGAATGATGATAAAATTATTTATGTAGGAGGTACCTTCGATTTCATATAGAAATATTCTAGTTTTCGAATTGAAAAGTATTCTTTATCGAATAAAATATAGGTATCTTTTATAAATCAGCGTTATATTAGTGAAAAAAAAACATTCCTCTACTTTCAAGATTTTTGACACTGGAGATGATTATGATGCAGACTCTTTTATGGACTATCTAGTATGTACTCTAATATGGTCAGGACCATTTATGCGACGACCTCTGTGGCGCAGTGGGCGAAGGCCCGCCTGAGACGCAGAAGGTTGCGGGTTCGATTCCCGCTGCGGGACAAATGTTTGCATCTGCAAATATTTGTCTCAGGATCTGGGTGTTTTCTATGTATAATATTTATGTATTTACAAAAAAATATATATATAAGTAGTCATGTAGTTCCCATAACACAAGCTCTGCTTACTTAGGGACTAGATGATGCTGTGTGAAAAAATTACCGGCACTATTTATTTATTTTATGACGTTTTTAAAGATACGGAACACTTCTTAAAATAATAAAACAAAGTAGGTAACATTGGCGGCAACTTTGAAATTTTGTACAATTGTCTAAGCGCACAACTTAAAGGATAGCTTACAATAAGCACAATGCTATAAGTACAAAGAGGTAACGAAGAGCGGACTTTGTTAAGGCGCAGTCACACTAAAACGATTAGTCACCTGTCAGGATACAATCGAAACTGGGAATCGAGAATTAGGTGTACATTTTCTTACAAAATTATGTAAAATGTTATTCATTAATGTTAACAATTTTGATACATCTGATTTTAATGAATAAATAAATAAATAGCCAGCTGCTAGCACACATCGTCCACTAGGATTCCCTGCGTAGCGACAAGCAAACGGAAAAAGCATAGGGCTCCATATATAGGGTCATTCATTAAGCATGTCCTATCTTTAAATTTAAATAAAACAAAGTGTGTGTGAGATATTATCGAAATTATTTATTTATTTGAAAGATGTAGTGATGCCATTATGTGTGGAATATGACATCATTCCAATGTCCGCCACGGCTTCTCTGGGTGGACCAATTTGACAGATGTAGCTTAACAAGATGGCCGCTACCTACTGCCAAAGTTCGGACGTGCCTATTGGAAGACCCGTTATACGTCGCTGTTACGTAATTGCTCAACGCATTGCCGATTAGAGACAAAGATGCGGGTTCAAGTGTCGATGAATCGTCATTTTTGGGGCATATTTAAATGTATAATGTTTCATAGGTGTCGTTTACATTTTAGTTGTAGGTACGTACAATATGAAAGCACATGCTGTTTTCAGTTTTAGGGAGAATTTTTTAACCGATTTTAAAAGTGTTCCCGTTAAACTCCCGTTAACAACATATTATGGAATCACGACCAACCGAAACATTTTTGTGGGCGATTTTTCTTTTGTTTTTATTCGAAAGAGTCAGCAAAAAAATAAGGGCACGTGTGGATCTGATGATAGAGTACCTACAGGATAGAAACCGTAAAATTGGGAATGATAGCGTATCGCGAATATCGTGATTTAATTATTATCAATAGACTTCAAAAAAAGAGTTTCTCGTTTCGTCTGCATACTATTTTTGTGTGTTCGCCATTTTGTGAACCGATTTTATTGATTTTTTGAATGGGTAGGGTATACTTCAATTATGGTAAACTAGCTTCTGCCCACGGCTTTGCCCTCGTAGTACCCGGATAAAAAGTAGCCTGTGTATTATTACTGTAAAATTTCATTAAAATCCGTTTAGTAGTTTTTGCGTGAAAGAGTAACAAACATCCATCCTCACAAACTTTCACGTTTATAATAGTAGATGGATAATATAGGATAGGATATAGCTAGTACGTTTAGGTAGATATCTAACACTATATTGTACACCACATATTAAATTATGATAGTTACAAATTCAAACAGAGCAAATTACTAGTTAATCGCGGGAGTACAATAAAAATACATCCATAATGAAGAGATAAGATCGAGGGCAAAAGATGGTCATAAAAACTATTTTTTTCCAGTTCATAACAAATTAATCGTAATTAAAAATAGATTGTTTTACGGAACTAAAGTTTAATGGCGCCCTCGTTATGCACAATGGTTAAAAACACCGATGGTTTTTGTAATTATTGAGAAAAAAGCGTGAAATTCCACACTTTTATTCTGTGATTGCTGTTTGAAAATTAAAAGTTCTTACTAAGAATTGAACTAATCTATGGATTTCATGATTTGCTGGAAGTATTTAATTTGACCATACTGTGAGAATAATGATGTGTGTTGTAGTAATTTAAGTATTTTAGTGACAAAATAATACTATTGTTAAATCTTTCTTATGAAATGAAATATTAAATGAAAAAAAGTTTATAAGGTGTTGCCATGGTGATCAGTGTAGCTAGTCTCTACTCAACTAAAGGAAACAGGTAAAAAGTTATTAATCAAAATTACAAATATTATTAATAATAAACAATGTATAATTAACTTATAGTTTATGTCTTCATAGTATTTTGATTAACCTAATTTTAGGCATCCGTGGCAGTATATAAGGATGTATTTTGTATCTGTGGCAGCCCAGGCTAGTTCCCTAACTACATAACTAGATGGCTCTGTATGTAAATGCTAGAAAATAATACCGTTTCAAGCAGATGTTCCTCACGGACCAATCAGGTCGCTCAACTTGTTGTGCCATCCCAAATTAGACACAACTTGGCAGAACTAGTTTTGCTATAAGTGTTCCTTACATAGAAATGTTCCATATAACTTCACCCTTTCTGGGTCGCCATAAAAAACCTAACCTATCCGAGTCGGATCTGCCCAGGAAGGATTTTTCAGTTGAGCCAAGTTGTGTCTTACGGACCAATCAGTTTGTATAACTAGATGCATACTGATTGGTCCGTGAGGAACCGCTGTTTCACGAAAGATACTCGTAAGTGTTAATGCGTAATTATATTTTAGGTGCGTAGATTTTGGGGTAGTCAGAGGCACGTCCAAACATTTCATTTGAAAGTGTGATGTGATGTAATTTGTCTAGTGAAACACTGCGTAATCTTACCGCCATCTATGTGCAACTTTACAAACTGGGGTGTGTAAAATTGCGCAATCCCGCCTTCTCACTTTTTGCTAATTAAGTTTAAAGTAATAATGTTTGCTCAAAAACTAGTACTAGCAATTGTTACCAGATAAGTAAGGATTTAATATTAATAAAGAAATCTGCGATTATTCCGTACGGTTTGATTTTATGATCGACTGATACAAAACTGCGCAAACTTACACCATCCTACCCTACAGCCGACTAAACCAACAGTGCTCTCATCATCATCAACGGCATCTAAGATAAGATAAGATAAGATAAGATAAGATACGATAAAATAAGATAAGATAAAGTTAGGTAACTATAGAATAGAATAAATAGAAAAATCGTTTATTGTCTTACTGTGTGTAAAAGACGTCACAAATACATCAAATTGTACGACAGTTTTGTTACTTTGTTTATAATATTTTTTGATTGGGACAACATATAGGTATCCAAACTAGGAAAGACCTGTGCGATTGTATACATAACATAAAATAAAAGTCCACTATTAACAATAAACCTTCCTCATAGAGTGCCATGACGAACGATCTTGAGGCATCTCCAACCACTGATTTCCCGCAATTTTCGAGTGCCTTTGGACTACGTCATCCGGTTCGTTGACGCCATTCGAGAACCTTTCCCAGCGGTTGTAGGTTCTGCCAGCTAAAATGACTTGCCCATTGCCACTAGTCATTGGGATCTAATCTTCAAAGTCTTTAGATCACCATTTGAACTGTGTCTTAGATTTATGTCTGTACTATCCATAACTTCTAATAGTAAAGTCGGTTTAGCGCTGTTGAGGTCAAAGCTATATTTCACCGAGGAACATTGTGATATTTCATTATAGATCATTTGGGGACTCTCTGAGAATATATACAGAGTGTTCTGTGTTATATTTACCGTCAAAAAAAGAAGGATATAGATGGATTAACTCTTTATTGTGCACTAGCTTTTGCCTGCGGCTTCGCCTGCGATTTTTCTTTTTCCATACTAATTTCAGAAATTTATTGCACAGCTCCTAGGGGTAATTTTGAAAATACATGTTTTATTATTTATTTTAATGTAAAAAGTTTATTTGTACTGAGTTTTGAGCGAATCTAACCAAGGAATAAAAAAATAAATATAAACTTTACTACCCTGTCTAACCCCCTTAAGGGTTGATTTTCGAAAATTAGATTAGCCTTTATATTATTCCAGAACCTCAACTATCTACATTCCAAGTTTCATTAAAACCGGTTTAGTAGCTACGGAGATACGTGGTATCAAACATATAAAACTAAAATAATAAACCGAATTAAATTTAATTTTGAACTTATATATCTTTTTCTATAATAAATAACATCAGAAGAAATTAAAACCCATTAAAAAAATATAACTACATTACAGTATTTATAATAAAAAAAAAAACACAGACTTTCGCATTTATTATATAGTAGGATAGGATTACACCATTTTACAGTACAACACACAAAAACATAACAGAATCACAAAAAAAAAACAAGAAATGTACAATATCTTCCTCATCGTCCGATTCTCGATTTGGATGTATTTTTATTAGTTCTTAAGCGATCTAATAAAATTGAACTCCATCTTCACTTAAAGTCCCTATTAATCTGGGTCAACGCATTAGCATTGCCATTCAGCGTGGCAATGCGGCCAGTATTTTGGTAACGCTTCCGCCTGATAGAGATCTGGATCAGTTGAGCTATCTATAGATCGTATGTAACGGTCTTTAGATAGCTAGCTGTTTCATCTGTATTTTTTGTATATACCTACTTGTACAAAGTTGTATGAATAAGTGTATATTAACTTAAAAAAAACTTAAAGTCCCTAAAAAATTACACATTTAAAAGTGACCAAGATTGGTAATGGTACTTAGTTATCTTAAAACTATGGAAGACAAATCGATACCAAAAAACAACATTTCCATCGGATAAGTTCGATTATAAATAGTAACGGAATAATGGTTCGATTCCCGGTGCGTGACTCATGTTTGCATGTTCTGCAAATATTTGAACCGAGTCTGGGATTTGTGGTACCACAGTACTCGTAGTTCCTGATACCCACGACACAGGGAATCGTAGTGTGGTGTTAAGGACTAAGTAGGTCTGTAGGGTGAAATAAAACCTTACACCAAATATACGTAGGTACCTATTTTTTTTTCTTTCTTTATTGTAAATGCAGTAAAAATATTTAATATTAAAATTAACCTCATGTCTATAATCAGCATACCCAATGATTTTTTGCATGTATAACTCATGTTCGCCATATTTGATTTCATACTAATGGCAAATTGATGAATCGGGGTATAACGGGAAAAATAAATTACCATCGCCCCGATAGGAACGAAGATCGGGGGACAACGGGAATAACCCAAATAAAGATGGTAACTTGGTACCTGGGGGAATTCCGGAATAAACACAAGTAAATTCAAAGTGAACACCCTGTATACAAGCTTGCAATACATTAATAACCTCGGACGGCGATCTATCACGCGTCACGTGACCTGCAGAGTACGGACCAACAGACAAACAGACCGCGCAATAGCCCTGCATTTCTCAGCTTTGAAGAGCCAGCCAAGGAATAAAATCTTTTCATTCAACCATGTGCAAGTAGGTATATGCAAATAATACAGATGAAACAGCTAGCTATCTAAAGACCGTTGCAAACGATCTATAGATCACTAGTACCAACTAGTACTAGCCTGGTAGTGATCGTTCACTACCAGGCGTATCGATCGGAAGCGTTCCCAAAATACTGGCCGCATTACCACGCTGAATTGCAATGCTAATGCGTTGACCCAGATAAGAGCCAGCTCTCTTATCACGCGTCGCTTACAAGTAAAAAATGATGTTGCAACATGAGAATTTTCACCCGTTCTCAGAGTCGGCAACGCGCGAGAGGTTTTGTTTCAAATGTCCATAGGTTACGGGTTATCTTGCCTTACTCGCTTGTTTAATTGCCACTTAGGTTTTAAAAAAAAAGTGTACCTACTACATACAGAACAGCCACTCATCCCCTCCCCCCCGATTAATTTACCACACCCTGCCCGGATTTCAAAGGTCACTTCATATGCTTTGTAGAGGGAAAATAAGCGTTGTATGAAAAAAAAAATCCCAATGCAGTTAAATATTATTTTTTAATAATAGGCCGTTTGTGCGTTTAACATACAGAGGGTCTATGCTGAGTTTATAAGTCAAAACGTCGACCATATCGACAAGATTTCCATACAAAAATTGTAATTTTCGAGAAGTTTTGATCGTATTTAGGTATAACTCAGCATAGGCCCTCTGGTGTTTTTTTTCCATTAATCTTTGAATCGGCTAGTCGAATAGTAATACGGTTTTTTGCAATAGATTTGTATGTTTTTTTATTCATTAAAATGACAAGGACCATAATATAGAAAAGTCAGCCTAAAAACGTGAATTTTAAATTATAAAGTGTATTTACACAGATTCCTTACTCTCGATCAAGCCTAGAGAAATAGGAAAAAAAACTCTGCTTGGTATTATTTATGATCCTTAGTTTCTTCCACGACTAAAATTAGGAACATTTTGTAATCTTTTGTTATTTAGAGCATTACAAACAAATTCACAATTATTCATAACAATAGCGTGGGTCGTGTGAATGAAGGGTCAACTATAAAGGTTGATATTCATGGTGAGACATACACCTATAAAAGTAGTATCTCGTAATCGAGGTAGCTGCGAAAGAAACGTTTGTATGCTCTGCAGATGGTAACGTATCTTACTTTCGATATTCGAAATTGCGAAAGTATTTTTTTTGTCTTTCGATTCAGACAAAAAAAATACTTTCGTTATTTTTTTGTCTGAATCAAATGCCCGAAATCTGTTCATAGAACTCTTATTGTACTCAAAACGTCGAAGGAAAACATAATTATTAGGAAACAGACATGCCCTCGAACCTAAAATTTCGAAGAATTGGTCAGTGGTTAGTGTTCCAATAAGCGGCGATGAGCTTGCAATCTGTCACGTGGAATTAACTAACTACTATGCAAAGGATGGCTGTCTTTTATAATGTTTGGACGTGTCTCTGACTACCCCCTTACTTGGTATCCTCACAGATCTGTGAACTAATAATAATTAAAAAAAGAACTATAGCTACGGGGCAATACGGATATTTCATTGCCTACCGATATGCCATAATGGCGTCGAGTATGGAATCTACTCGTGTGACTTATGGAAATGTGGACTTTTCTCGAAAATGAAAGCTTTGTCCCACTATTTAAAAAAAATATAAAAAAATATATTTTTTTTTAAAAAATATAATCAAGGGCCTCACCATTAAGCTCATAGAAATTGAAAATTTCATCGTGCAAATTCGAATTCACGATATGCGGACCGGAGATGATCGCCAACATAGCTCTCTACTGAACTAATAGTATAAATTTTCCATAAAGCGATGTCTATGGCCGCCAAGCCGCCCCGTGAATAGACTTCTTAACACATAACCTATCAATAAGCGATCAACAAAAGAAACGTTACAGAGCACAAAGTGTTAAAAGATGGACGGCATTATGCGGCTGAATGAGGCGACTGATTGCGTGTTTTGATCTTTGGATGGTATCATGCAAGATGCAGTCAACGAGTTTTTAATTAATATTATAATATAGCATATTATGCTTGTTATTTTTTAATTTTAATACCCCGCATGTGTTTTTATCACCGATGGCAGCGCTCTCAAGTGACTTGTGGCGATAATACATATTTAAAAACCACCCTTTAAGACATACTAATCAATCACCAAAACCTGCATTAGGGAGGTACAGCTAAATTTTGGTAATAAATGATAAATGAACAAACAACTAAACAGACAAACTCTTATAGCAAATCAAATGCATATACGTGCTCCTCTTGTCGCGGTTAAAAAGCTTGAAGTATGCAATTTCATGGAATTAATTCGATTTGGAAACTATAACTTGGAATCATCTTTTCAAGACCCTACTTACGATACCCCATAGCAGTGTGAAGTAATGGTCCACTTTAGACAACATTATTTACTCGGACAGTAATAATTAATATAATTTTTATATTACTCTCTCTGACGTCACAGGTCAAACGTCGTCGTTAACGTCAGCAGGAGAATAGTAAAGTACGTGGTATAGTCGTAATTATATTCTAAAATGATACCAAACCACGATAATTTGAATTCCATGATTACTAGCTCAAGGTTTGCTGGAAGAAAACTCTGTTTAGGGTTAAGCTCGCCTCTGTACATGTCATTTAATTCTGCCTTTTGTAAGTGTTAATTTGTGTGTACAATAAAGAATATAGGACTCATTTAAACTGGTTATGAGGTAAGCGCACTTATTTATAAAATCACAATTTAGTTCATAATCAAACGATTCTGTATACTTGACTTCTTGAATAATTAAGTAAAAACAAATATAATGAGAATTATAGATTATGTGGTTTATCACAATTCTGCTAGTGTCCATTCCATGCTCGTGTCATAAACTGTGACTTTGACTTTTGATTCCATGCTCGTGTCATAAACTGTGACTTTGACTTTTGATTAATATTAGGACTAGAAAGATGGTAGGAGCTATTTTTAAAGTATGCCACTCCCAGGATTAAACATGACGCACTGTGCGCGTTTGTGGAAAAGCGAAGAATCCTAGCATGAATCATTTCACCATTAGAAATGCCATACCTGAACTCGGTAGCTGATTTACCGAAGACCAGTGGTTTCAAGTATTTACAATGTCTCAAAAATGTAACCTTTTGTGACTTCCCAGTGACTAAGTGTGGGTTAAAACTTTAAAAAACCAAATGATCAATGATCCGACAAATAGCAAGATTAAATTGCAATGTACAAATGAGCACTTACCGCAAACCAAACCACCAATCATAATTACAAAAAATTATCTTTCATCGGTGAGCGCCACCCGTCCGCCACCGCATTTCAATAAATCGTCTATCCGTGATCCGCGGTCGATGTGCATGATGGGAAATCTCCTCGTTTCGATTCCTACGTATTATTTGCGGGCTTTATGGAGTTGAATTGAATGTTTTTTTATTGGCAAGGTGATTATTCATTATTGTTTATTTTCACAGAAAGTACCTTAAACAGGCGAGCATGTATGAAGAAGCTGAGCAAAGTGAATGCAAGATTATGTCAGGATTGAAGCAAGTGGAAATCCGTGGTCTCTGCCTACCCCTCCGTGTACCCACCCCGTGAGTGTATGTATATGTCTATACTGAGTTTAATACAATGCATGTCCATTCGGTCACTGTTTCAACATGACGCTATGTTAACGACCTCTGTGGCGCAGTGGACGAAGGCCCGCCTGATACGCAGAAGGTTGCGGGTTCGATTTCCGCTGCGGGACAAATGTTTGTAATGTTAGTCTCGGGTTTGGGTTTTCTGGTTTTCTGTGTATAATATGTATGTATTTACAAAAAAAAAGTATTTATGTAGTATATCAGTCATGTAGTTCCCATAATATAAGCTCTGCTTAGTTTGGGGCTAGATGATGCTATGTGAAAAATGTCCTGCATTATTTATTTATTTATTATAAACTTAGCACAGACCTCTGATGACATAAGGTAGAAAAATACAGGTTTTTTAAAATAACATAACTTAATTTATTGACATAACTTAGGTACATACCATGCGCTACAGTTTACGGAAGCATGTATAATATTCCGCTAGCAATCTCTCATCAAAATCTTAAGATAGCCGAACATTGTAAGTCTTTTATCTTTAAAAACAACCAGTTAAATAAAAATTATAAATATTTGTTTCAAGCAATATCATGAACATTCTTAAAAAAATATGGCAAATAGATAACGAAATAGCTAACTACTATGCAAGACACGGGCATTTGCTAAATACCTCTGGACGTGTCTCTGACTTCCCCCTACTATCTTTACAGATCTGCGGACTGAGTATGGATCAGATGATCTACATATTGGGTAAGTATTACAGTCGTGAGCGTGTCTGTTTTTGTTTTTTAATTAGAATGATCACATGTGGCATACCGCCATCCAAATCAATGTAGGTATAGTCAACAAAACAAGGTGTGAATGGCGTAATATCCGTTACATTAGGTACCTGGGGCTTTTATATTACTCGCATTCTTTTGATAGAAATTTTCTGTCTTATCTTTTCATGGTTTTGTATGAGTATACCTTTTGTCTTTGGTTAATGACGCGGTGGATTTTTGACAATAGCACCGCGGTGAGTGAAGTGGTACTTTTGTAAAGATCTTTGTTCTGGTGAGAGCATTGATTTCATAATCACGTAAGACTGTCCTGTTATAAGTTTAAGTGCTTCCAAAACTGAAGACATATATTAGGCTAGAACTTCACTCCTAGATTAAGTCCTAGTGGTGTAGTGGCCGGAATAATTCCACTAGATAAATGTAGCGCAACTTAGAGGTAGTACTCGTCATAGGAAGAACTATCACTAAACCTATTTCTGCCGCCAAGCAGTAATGCTCGCATTGCTGTTTGAAGGGTGCCGGTGAAATTACAGGCACATGTGACTTTAAATCCGTTATGTCTCAGGGTCAGCAACGCACGAGTTACCTATAGATACTTTAAATCCGTTACGTCTCATGGTCAGCAACGCACGAGTTACCTATAGATACTTTAAATCCGTTATGTCTCAGGGTCAGCAACGCACGAGTTACATATAGATACTTTTGGTGACCGCTTACCAACAGCTGATGTATGCTTGTTAGCCAACGAGGGAAAACATCGTAAGGAAATCGGCATGTTTTTCTTCGCTATGAAACAGTGAGGGAAAACATGTCCTAGAACAATACATCCGAAGACATGTGCCACGAAAGAAGCATCTACGAGGGGCACTGATACCTTTCACCACTCTGGTTGTTTCACCGTCGGTCACTATAACGCCGGGTGACGAAGAAAAAACCGACACGACGATGAAGAAAACTTAGGGAAGTACAAATTTTAATTACATCGGCTATTTTGGCCAAAACACAGACCATAATCGTCATAATGTAATCCATATGTCCGTAAAAATGTAATGGGACTGGGCTGGACAGTGTGTGCCGTGCTGGACGAGCTGTGGACTAAAACAGCCACTGAGTGGGTCCCACAGGGTGGATGCGGCCACGGGGTCGGCTCATTTTTGGTATCCTAGTCAGTTAGATTCACAAGAACGCGAAGTGTAGAAAACGAGAAGCGAGGCCTTTTCCTTGCAGTGGGATCAGATAGGCTGTTTAGATTAGATTTATGTTTTAATTAAGCCTCGTTTTACAAAATATCTTTGCTAAAACTCTGAACTCATTCCCGGAGTCATGAGAAAATTATATACCTAACTAAAAAAGATACGTTTTTCTCCAAAATGGACATCCTTAGATACATAATCAGTACATCGATCTTAGAATAACGGGGTAGATAGAGGATGGACACACATAGCTGATGGCAAAGGTTTTTCAATTTTTTTTTATATTGGTCTCTTGTATACTGACTAGATTATATATCCAATGGTTTCATCAATGGGACACAAGGAACCACGGGTAATACAATGGTGGTATCTTAAATCCTACTATCCTATCCTACTGATATTATAAATGCGAAAGTATGGATGTTTGGATAGATGTCTGTTATTTATAATCTTTACAACGGCTGAACTAATTTGAATAAAATTTAGGAGAGATAGGTATAGTTCGGGATCTGGAATAATATGGCTATTTTTATCCGGGTATAAAGCGGGGGATACCGTGGACAGAAACTAGTGAGTATAGATTTTAAAGAGAATCAAACGAACATTAAACCAAACCAGAAAACAAAACAAGACCCATAAACAAGTATAAACACTATCATATTATCTACCCTCACTCAGAGTTTGACGGGTCGGAAGTACACGCCGGCCATCTTTGCGCGACCGGAAGTAGCCATTTTGAGGCGTCACCGATTGATTGTAGAGTTGCAAATAGTTTAGAAATGTCTTAGTGTAATCTTGAAATAATTATCCTGATTTAATTTCAGACATAATTATGTTTTTTATTATTAACAAAGGCAGAAAATACATTTTGTTGCCCCATGTTAACAAATTAATATATATTTCTACTAAGGTCCGAGAAAAAATCGAATCGTGTACCTAAATAACTTTTTGTCTTCGCGGTTCTTGTAATCCTATTAAAATAAACGACTCACTTTCAGTTATTTGTTTAAAGCCCTGTCTAAACCTTCCTAGACCTTTCATAAAACTAGACAAGTCCATCGGAAGTGGGCGTCGGCTTTTACAAAATTGCCAGATGTGAAGCAAAACTGTCTGGTATATTACTTTTTCTTTTTACTGGCAACATCGGACGTTACTTTTTATTTTTGTTTCTGGCAAGACATCAAAGAGCCACATTAGATTAATGAAGTTGGCTAATATGGTACTTTGCATGAGTTCAAATACGCAATTTTTTTTTCTAGTTTTGTCTAGCTTGTTTAGTCGCGCGGTTTTTGTTAAGTTAAAATTAACACCTAAGTGACAAATTGAGTGAAGAGTTGGCCTAGTGGGTGATAGCAGCCGAGTTGGCATAGTGGGTGATACCCCGACTTTTGATCCGGAGGTCGTGGGTTCAAACCCGGTAGTGCACCAATGGATTTTTCCACTTGAAAAATTTATGTGTGCATTAACACGTGCTCAAAAAGGTGAAGAAAAACATCGTGAGGAAATCCCTAGGATTGATCCTAGGATGCCCTAGGATCAAAAATTCGAAGGCATGTGCCAACAGTTAGTGTTCCAATAAGCGGCGATGGGCTTGCAACCTGTCACGTGGAATGCTTACTACTTGCAAAACGCGGGTATATACCAAATGTAATGTTTAGACGTGTCTCTGACTACCCCCTACTTGGTATCCTCAAAAAAGATATATCTGAGGATGTCCACCATGGGGATACAATCGTGAGCGTGTTTGTTTTGTTTTGTTTTTTGTGACAAATTATACATATTTTATTTATGTATTTCATACTTCCGCAAAAGCAATGTACCTAGTGCTAGGAGGACTTAATGCTAAAGCATTCTCTACCAGTCATCCTTGGCGTGCAAAAAGATAGTGTGGCGTGTCCAGTAAAGACTTGATAGTCTTTACTGGACACGCCACACCATCTTAATACATAATTATTAGGTACTAATATAGGAAAACGAGATAAAAAAAAAACTGGTCATTTTTCACACAGCGTCATCTGGCCCCAAACTAAGCAGAGCTTGTATTATGGGAACTAAATGACTGATATACTACTTAAATACATATTTTTTTGTAAATACGTATATATTATACATAGAAAACACCCAGACCCGAGGCAAATACTTGCAGATGATACAAACATCTGTCTCGCGGCGGTAATCGAACCCTTTGCGTCTGAGGCGGGCCTTCGCCCACTGCGCCACAGAGTTCGTCATAGATTTCTTAATACTGTGACGTGCGCTGCTAGCTAACTACGGTATGCTAGCGCCATCTCTTATCAAATGGACGCACTACTCGTTCTACCGCCATCTAATATCGCGTAGAAAGAACTAGCACGCACGTAGCGGACGCCCCGCCCCTTATGGAACCGACTAGATCGGTCATTAACCGCGTTAGTAAGAGATAGCAAATGCGTTAGAAGGGGATAGCACGCGCTTAGAAAGGACGGGATTGTGCGCGCTTAGAAAGGACGGGATTGTGCGCGCTTAGAAAGGACGGGATTGTGCGAGATCTTTCTGGAAGGATCGAGGTATCGTCTTAGGGGGATTTATAAGCGCGGTGAGCGGCCCGTAGGACAGTTCCGATCGAGATTTGGAAGTGAATTGATCAAAGTGATAAAGAAGCGATACCCAGTGATTAGTAAAGTGACTGTTTGTGTTATAGTGTTGTACCTAGTAATTGAGTGTTTTAGTGCTTTTGTTTAAGTGGTGTAATTCTGTTGTGCTGTTAGTGTCAAAGTTAATTTTATAGTGTAACTTGACTAATACAGTGTTCTTTTGGTGTTCAAGTGGACTACATTATTTTATCCCGTACCCTAGCTTGTAACAATTTGGTGTCAGAAGTGGGATAAAATAATGCCGATTCTACCAAAGGACGACAGTATGGAGGGTGTCAGGACGAGACATCAACGACAGCAAGAAGTCGATGGAAGGCGTTTCGGAGGTTCCCCATCACAAGAACCTGGGCGGGTACCTCAGCCGGAGATGGAGTCAGCTGCTGGATCATCTGCAGAATCATCGACTGTGGCCCGATCTCCTGCTTCGTTTGATTTTGCTGCCTTAATGGCTATGATGGAAGACCAGGCACGTCTGCAAGCGGACCAAGTACGTCGGCAGGAGGAGCAGGCTCGTCGGCAGGAGGAGCAACTCCGTCAGCTGGAAGCAGACCAGGCTCGTCGACAGGAGGAACAAGCTCACCTTCTGAAGGAACTACACGTGACTATTGGAAAAAACCTCAAAGAAGTGAAGGAGCAGGTGAAGCACCACGAGAATCGTATCTCAGAGGCCGAAACTCAGATCGCCGACGTGAAGAAAGCTCTGGGTGTACTAAAATCTGGCGACGGCAACGTGGCTCCTGTAGTAACTTCTACATCGGTTCGAGGTTTTAAGGTCCCACCCTTCGATGGAAGTTCTTCATGGTCAGCGTACAAGATCCAGCTTGATGCTGTTGTTGAAGCAAATGGATGGACCAAGAAGCAAGCCATGACTGCACTTACACTAGGCCTTCGTGACCAGGCGCTCACCTGAGGTCTAGCTGCCCAAAACGCACTTCGAGAGGGGAAGATCGGCCTCAAGGAGAACAGGGGGCTAGCGCCTCCGTCCAAACAGCAGCAGGGAAACGAGTAAACGCCAGGACTACGGGACGGGTGCTGGCTGGTAGTGAAAAAGTCCCAAGAATTTCGATCTCACAAGCACACGACGGGAACAGCCTGATTATCAATGGCCAAATCAATGGAACACCCTGCAAGATCACATTGGATACTGGTGCTTCTCGTACAGTGGTCAGTTCCCAACTTGCAAATCGCTTACTTGGGAACTTCTTCCGTAACAGTGACCGAGTCCAACTCTTAACAGCAATCGGTCAGCACATATCCGTCCGAGGCGAGAAGCGGGTAGAGGTGAAGCTGGGTGAAAGGATTTTCCTGCATAACGTCATCGTGGCCGACGTGGTTGACGACTGTATCCTGGGTTTGGATTTCTTGCGAGAGCACCGCTGCAAGATTGACGTGAATCAAGGAGTGTTAAAATGTGGAACGGAGGAAATTTTTATGGAAGGTGGATCACCAGGGAATATTTACTGTCTACAGAAAACTGTTCTGCCTCCAAGGTCGGAAACCATTGTACCAGTAAGATTGCCACACACTGCGGGAAATAATCGATGTGTACTGATAGAGAGATTGGATACCGTCCAACCATGGATTATGTCACGAACTCTAGTGAAGGCTACGAGTACCTCAGCAGTGCGAATATTGAACTTGAGTAGTGAAGAAAACCTCATCGAAAAAGGGACGTTAATGGGAACCTGTGAGGAAGTAGCTTGCTTGCGAAGGTGTCAAGAATTGCCCAGTGGCCAAAACCTAAAGAACAAATATGATGTGTCATCGTTTCTGGAAGTTTGTCGCAAGGATCTTTCTGAACAAGAAGTTGCAATGGCTAAAAAGACGTTACTTCAGTATGCCGATGTATTCTCTTCAAATGATGCTGATATTGGAAAGACTGGACTAGTACAGCATGCGATAAACACTGGTAATGAGCTACCGATCCGCCAGCGACCTAGACGATTACCAGTAGCACGGGAGAAAGAAGTAGAAACCATGATTGAGGGAATGATGAAGGATGGTGTAATAGAACCTTCATCCAGTCCTTGGTGCTCGCCTGTCGTGCTAGTCAAGAAGAAGGACGGAACTATGCGTTTCTGTGTGGATTATCGTCGTCTCAATGAAGTAACGAAGAAAGACAGTTATCCACTACCAAGAATTGATGACACGTTAGATACACTGACAGGAATGAAGTGGTTTACTACTCTGGATTTGAAAAGTGGCTACTGGCAAGTAGAAATAGACCCTAGAGACAAGGAAAAGACTGCATTCTCTACGGGAAAGGGACTTTGGCAATTTCGAGTCATGCCGTTCGGATTATGCAACGCCCCTGCGACTTTTGAGAGGCTAATGGAGCTAGTACTTGTTGGATTGATCGGAGACGCCTGCCTTGTCTACTTGGATGACATCATCATTATTGGAAGAACATTTCAAGAACATCTTCAAAATCTGGAACGCGTGTTGTCAAAGATCCGCGCAGCAAATCTAAAGTTAGGTCCGAAAAAGTGCTCGTTCTTCAGACGGCAAGTAAGCTTCTTGGGTCATGTAGTTTCACGAAACGGTATACAAACTGACCCAGAGAAAATAGACGCTGTCAAGGATTGGCCGATTCCAATGGACAAGACACAAGTCAGAGCATTTTTAGGGTTGTGCTCCTATTACCGACGGTTTGTGAAGAACTTTGCTGATGTAGCTAAGCCTTTGCACAAGCTCACCGAGGAGAAGCGACTATTCTGCTGGGATGAAGACTGCAACCATGCTTTTCAGGAACTAAAGAAGCGTCTGTGTGAGGCACCTATTCTTGGCTTTCCTGACCTAGATAACGAATTCATCGTGGACACAGATGCAAGTAATACCGGTATTGGTGGTGTATTATCTCAGCGCAAAGGAGATCAAGAAGTGGTGATAGCCTACTTCAGCAAATCTTTATCCAAACCGGAAAGAAATTACTGTGTCACACGAAGGGAACTGCTGGCAGTAGTAAAATCTTTGCAGCATTTCAGCAAATATCTGCTAGGACGTAAATTTCATCTGCGAACTGACCATGCTGCGTTAACATGGCTATTACAGTTCAAGAACCCCGAGGGGCAAGTGGCAAGATGGATAGAACAGCTACAGGAGTTTGATTTTCAAATTGAACATCGCAGTGGAAAATCTCACGGTAACGCGGATGCACTCTCTAGAAGACCTTGCCTGGAAAACTGTAAGCATTGTGTCAAACAGGAGTCCAAAGAAGCAGTACCCATAAGAATGCTGAGAACAGACCTTAGCGAGGAGTGGAAGGAAGCCCTGCAGCAAGCACAACAGGAGGATAACGATCTCAAGCCAATTGTAGAACGGATCAAAGCTGGTAGCCCCAAACCTAAGTGGAGTGATGTTGCTGGAATGAGCACAACTACAAAAAGTTATTGGGCACAGTGGGACAGTCTGGTTGTCCATAATGGAGTATTGTGCCGTAAATGGGAAAATGCTCGAGGAGATCATTGTCACCTTCAAATGGTTGTCCCTAGGAACAAAATATCTGACGTTCTGAAGCTCTACCACGAGGGATGTTCGGGTGGTCATATGGGAATAAAAAGGACATTGTTAAAAATCCGCGAACGATTTTACTGGATCCATTGTCGAGATGATGTGGAGGACTGGTGCCGGAAATGTACGAGTTGTGCAGCCGTAAAAGGACCCCACACGCGCAGCAAAGGAGCATTGAAGTTATACAATGTCGGAGCGCCGTGGGAACGTATAGCGTTGGACGTTGCTGGACCGTTTCCTGTTAGTGAAAACGGGAACAAATACTTCTTGGTAGTCATGGATTATTTTACAAAATGGCCGGAAGTTTTCGCAATTCCTAACCAAGAAGCTTCGACGGTAGCGGATAAATTAGTACACGAAGTTTTCTGTCGTTTTGGAGTACCTCTGGAAATTCACAGCGACCAAGGAAGGAATTTTGAGTCCCAGGTATTTCAGGAGACATGTCGTTTAATGGGCACTCATAAGACCAGAACCACCTCCTATCACCCACAATCGGACGGAATGGTAGAAAGGTTTAATCAGACGTTGGAACATTATCTGGCAAAAGTGGTGGAGACCAATCAAAAGGATTGGGACAAGTACATTCAGCCATTTCTGCTGTCATATCGAAGTGCAGTTCACGAGAGCACAAATGTCACCCCTGCCTTTGCGAACTTTGGACGTGAACTGCGATTACCTGCGGACTTGATAACTGGCATTCCACCTGATTCTCCACGCACAATAACAGATTATGCGAGCGACTTACGAAATAAAATGAACGACGTATATGAAAACATCCGACAATCCAGCCAACAAACGTCTGAAAAGATGAAGACCCGTTATGACAGAAAACTAAACAATTTGGGATTCAACGAAGGTTCACTGGTGTGGTTGCATAATCCAGTGCGGAAAAAAGGAAAGTCTCCCAAATTACAGCCCAAATGGGACGGACCGTACCGTGTTATGACCAGGATTAACGATGTCACTTATCGGATACAGAAGGGTCTGCGAGGAGCCCCTAAGATCGTTCATGTTGACCGTTTGGCGAGGTATTACGGGTCTGACAATGCTCGGGACGAGCATGTCTAAGGAGGGGGCAGTGTGACGTGCGCTGCTAGCTAACTACGGTATGCTAGCGCCATCTCTTATCAAATGGACGCACTACTCGTTCTACCGCCATCTAATATCGCGTAGAAAGAACTAGCACGCACGTAGCGGACGCCCCGCCCCTTATGGAACCGACTAGATCGGTCATTAACCGCGTTAGTAAGAGATAGCAAATGCGTTAGAAGGGGATTGTGCGCGCTTAGAAAGGACGGGATTGTGCGAGATCTTTCTGGAAGGATCGAGGTATCGTCTTAGGGGGATTTATAAGCGCGGTGAGCGGCCCGTAGGACAGTTCCGATCGAGATTTGGAAGTGAATTGATCAAAGTGATAAAGAAGCGATACCCAGTGATTAGTAGAGTGACTGTTTGTGTTATAGTGTTGTACCTAGTAATTCAGTGTTTTAGTGCTTTTGTTTAAGTGGTGTTATTCTGTTGTGCTGTTAGTGTCAAAGTAAATTTTATAGTGTAACCTGACTAATACAGTGTTCTTTTGGTGTTCAAGTGGACTTCATTATTTTATCCCGTACCCTAGCTTGTAACAATACTGTAAATTTTTTAGTGTATATTTTTTTCAATATTTTAAATAGTCTGTCGGACTCAAAGCGTATTAAAAAAATGGATTAAAAAAATCTACCTATAATTTGGTATTACGTTTTGGAAAACCTCAAGTATCTAGTTCTCTTAGATTTGCTTACATAAATATGTACCAATAGGTATGTACATTTCTAATCCTAATTTATGAATAACCATAGTACTTAATTAATTAGTAGCTTTTTTTTTTCTTATATAAGTATACATTATTCATACAACTATGTACAAGTAGGTATATACAAAAAATACAGATGAAACAGCTAGCTATCTAAAGACCTTTGCAAACGATCTATAGATAGCTCGACTGATCCAGATCACTACCAGGCGGAAGCGTTCCCAAAATACAGCCGCATTGCCACGCTGAATGGCAAATGCGTTGACCCAGATAAGAGCCAGCTCTCTTGTGAAGCGTCGCTTCGACCAGTCGCCCTGAAAGAATTTTGTAAACGCGAAGGGCCCCGGTTCCCCGCGGACCCAGAGTCTCAACCCCAAAAGGCTCAAATAAGTAAGCTCTGTCGAGACTTCTATATTTGCGCCTCTTGAGATCCTCGGCCGAAGCAGCCGCTGCACCGGGTGGTATAAGTAGCTACAAATAAATGATTTATAAATTATCTTTCTTAATCAAATAATGGTTGATTCAAGCACCATGGTCCAAAATTAGTGGAGCAAAGGGGTACCCCGAAATCAAAGCGAATCCCCTATATTCTACAGTTTTGTTACACTCTGTACCACTCTGTTTCTGTCATCTTTGGTATGTAAATTCTTTCCCAACAGGTAAGTAGGTACATTAATTTAGCGGCTAAAATAGAAAAAGTCACACCTCACTAATAGGCCCACTCTGAGAACAGTTACTTTTTAGGGTTCCGTGTTCTCGGAACACAGGTAGAGCACACACATCAGATCACCACCTGTACGCACCATAATCACAAGAGTAACTATGTAACCTTATTTCGATTGCATTTAGTGATAAGACCGCCCATTGTACCTTGTATAACAAGCAGAGTTGTTCGATTCTTCTAGGATAGGACGCGCGCGTGGTATCGGCGTTCATTTTTTAATTTTAAATTCACGTAGTTTTTAAGCTGACGTTTCTATAATTTGTACCATGTGATTTTAATGAAACACAAGAGAATTAGACAAAACAGTGTTTCGTCATGCAATTTTTACAAATCTTTATTTCGTAGTATCTACGGAACCTTAATAAGTGCGCTAGTAATACCTGCACTTGGCCGTTTTCATTATTAACATACCTAAGATTAAGTCTTCATTTGCAGGTATACGGGACCACATAAATAATGTTAATGTGGTCCATAATTCACGTCGATCGACCCATCTGATTGGATTGAGGATATCCACTGCTATTTGTGCCGTGTTGGCCTAGTGGGCGGTAACATGACTCCCGATCTGAATCCGTTCGAATCAAGTCGTGCAGCACTAAAAATGTTTTTCGCATGAAAAATTTGTATGCTAATAAATGCTCGAAAAAATGAAGAAAAACATCGCGAGGAAACCTTCGATTTTACCTGTTTTTTCACGATGTTTTCCTTCACTAGTGGAGTAACTTCATGTTAATGGCCACATAATTTTTAATGTGAAAAAATCTAGTGGTACACAACCGGGTTCAGTGAGACTTGAGAGATTTCAAGGTGATCGCCACTTATTGAAATACTAACCGATGGTATATGCATTCGAATGTTTAGTTTTAGGGTAAGCCGGTTTCCTCACGATGTTTTCCTTCACCGTTTTGTGTACCCACCAGTAAAGGCGTTATATTTACTACCACCCCGTAGTATTACTTTTTTATCATCTTTATCCGCTCAGTGGTGGTCATTATATTTCGACAGGATTCGAACCCATGATCTTCGGGTCGATAGTGGTCACTAGTCACAAAACAACAATACTCTCATGACTAAGAAAAATCCTACGAAGAATCTCGTCTACAATGTACATTATTGTAAATAAATCAAATTCATCAATATATCGTGATTCAGAGATCATTCTCCGAATGTTAACGCGGATGTAGGGTAAAGCTAACTATTTCGGACATTATATTATGAGTCAGCATCATCAACCGATAGACTTTCAAAGCTTAATAAAGCCCTCTTTTTAAATGGTACGATGAACGCTAAAAAATGCTAGTATTTTTGTTTGTTTTTGAAAAATCATTCTAAAAATTTCTTGAGAATAATTTTTCAAAAACAAACACGCTCACGACTGTCTTCCCCAATGTGGACATCCTCAGATACATACACAGTGAGTAGATCTTTGAGGATACCAAGTAGTGGGTAGTCAGAGGCACGTACATGCCCGCGTTTTGCAATTAGTAAGCATTCCACGTGACAGGTTGCAAGCCCATCGCCGCTTATTGGAACACTAACTGTTGGCACATGCCTTCGAATTTTTGGTTCTAGGGCACGCCGGTTTCCTCACGATGTTTTCCTTTACCGTTTTGAGCACGTGTTAATGCGCACATAATTTTTTCGAGTGGAAAAATCCATTGGTGCACCACCGGGTTCGAACACACGACCTCCAGATCAGAAGTCGGGGTATCGCCCACTTACATTTACGTGTAGTTCACAAACGTATACAATTCATATATATTCCTAAATTGTAGAACAATAGGGTTTAATTCGGGGTAAAGACCTCCTTGTAAATTTAAACCGTCTCGCTTGAATCATCGTAGAAAAATCATCCAAAAGAACACGACGTGATTTGTATATTATCCTTCATGTGTTAATAACATCAGTTACTCTGACGACATGGTCTTGATGACTCCCTCGATCGCACTTGGTGTATATGAGTCCTACGCGGTGGCCCATGGACTCCGATACAATGATAAAAAGTGAGAGTTGATGCTTCTCAAATCAGGGAATAAAACATATTATCACTTATCTGTGACGATCAGATAATATAAACATATTATCTGTGACGATAAATGGTCATTATTTTTCAAATAACTGGATCATTAGGTCATTGTGTCTTCGCGTTAATATGCTGGCCTGGAGGTTCCCAATGTCTACTAAGCAAGTAAAAGTAACGCTTTTTAGATCATATTGCCAGTCCTTTTACAATTGTAGCCTCTTCATACGCAGAATGCATATAATTCCTTACGGGTTCAGTATAATAACGCGTTCAGGGTGGTGTTGGGAACAGCCTCGTTTTTGCAGTGCCTATGGAATGATTGTGGGAGAAAGAGTGGATGGCTTTCATACCATAATATGCAATCGATTTGCATCGCTGCGCAAACGAGAACATGGCAGTCTAACAGCACCCTGAACACGTTATTAGACAGGTGGGGCGACCTTTGTGGTGCAGTGGGCGAAGGCCCGCCTGTGACGCAGGTTCGATTCCCGCTGCGGGACAAATGTTTGTACGATTAGCTAATGTTTGTCTCGGGTCTGGGTGTATTCTATGTATAGAATGTATATTTTTACAAAATAAAAGTATAATAGTAGTATACCAGTCATGTAGTTACCTAAATACAAGCTACGTTTAGTTTGGTATGATGCTGTCAGATAAACTTTTAGTGTAGGTATGTTCATTGATATGTGTGTTACTAATATTAGCTTTAAGAACTATGGACGAATTGTCTGAAATAATAAAATAAATAATTAAATAATGCTGGACGTTTTTCACACAACATCATCTAGCCCCAAACTAAGCAGAGCTTGTGTTATGGGAACTAAATGACTGATATACTACTTTACTTATATATATTTTTTTTAATACATACTTATTATAGATAGCAAACACCCAAACCCGAGACAAATATTTCCAGATGCAAACATATGATTCGACGGGAATCGAACCCGCAACCTTCTGCGTCTCAGGCGGACCTTCACCCACTGCGCCACAGAGGTCAAATGAAAAGTTATTATTATTATTTCGATATATAGTGCTTTGGTGATGGTGCAGGAAACTGGCGATTTATTCTAACCCTACCCACAATGTTTGCACAGCGGGACACTTTCAAATATATCTAAACTCATTAACTAAGCTATTTTAGTTTTTGCGACTATTAGCTAAGGAAATACCAGTTTTATTAATTTAAATGAATGTTATTTTAAATTACCTACAACTAACCATTATCGTTATACCAAAAAAAATGCTTAAAAGAGTACACATTAAGCGATTAAAACATGTGTTCTTTGATTTAAAGATTAAGATATCTAGTTTATTTTTTTTGCTGTGATATTTCGGTAATAGAAGTCTTTATTGTTATTATTATTTTTGTCGAGCCGTGTTGGCTTAGTGGGTGGTACCCCAACTTCTGTTCCTGAGCACCTGGATTCAAACCTGATCGTACACCAATGGATTTTTCCATCCCCATCTTCAGATACATACAGTGCGTATATCTTTGAGAATACTAAGTAGTAGGTAGCCAGAGACATGTCCATGTATATTTAGCACATGCAAGTAGTAAGCATTCCACGTGACAGGTTGCAAGCCCATCGCCGTTTATAAAATAAATAAATAAATAAATTATGCTGGACATTTCCACAGAGCGTCATCTAGTCCCAACGTTAGCAGAGCTTGTGTGAACTAATTTACTTATATACTACTTTTTGTAAATACATACATATTATACATACAAAACACCCAGATTCCGAGACAAATATTTGCAGATACAAACATTTGTTCCGCGGCGGGAATCAAACCCGCAACCTTCTGCGTTTCAGGCGGGCCTTCGCCCACTGCACTGGTCGTCAAATTGGAACACTAATCAATTTACGTCATCGTATTGAGTACGTTTTAGTAATCGCCTGTACCTATAAGCTATCCAAAATATTGTTTTGAATTCGAAGCATGTGAATAGATTTGAGATAACACTTGTTCCATGTAGCTATCATCATAATATCGTTCCTACGGTGGTACCTGTCATTGGGTCATTGTATCGAGCTATCGATCTAGAATCGATTCAATCAGATCGGTTTCATAGTACAATTATAGCTGTTGTAATTGAGAAATTCAGAGTGTAGAGCTATAAAGGGAAGTCGTTTTAGAAGTGGCATGGTGATTTTAAGCAATTTTCTGTAAAAAATTGGAATCTCTCGACGTGTATTACCATCATTGATTGTAGATTTAGTGAATTTTGGCGATTAAAATAATCTAAAGAACTAGGAAATACCATCCTTGAAGATATACAAATCAATAGGTCGCGCGCGAAGTGAGAAGTGAGAACTCACTTTAAAATTCACGTAGTTTTGAAGCTGATTTTTTTATATTATGCTTATTGTGATTACAATGAATAAAAACGTATTGACTTTGATTTTGACTTTTGCAAAACACCGCAGTACAATCCAATAACAAGTTATATGCAAGGCTTTATATACTTCGAAGTCCGTATCTTGATTCGCGAACCTTTCTTCTCTAGTGGTTGTTGGTTCTGCGAGCTTATGACACGCACATGCCTTATATTTCACTGTATCTAGAAATAAAAAAAAATAGGAACAGAATAAAATTAGGTAGGCACATAAAAACAATTTAAGAAAACGATGGTAACTTCAAAAGTTAAAATAATAACTTCGAATAATTAATCTATCTAACTAATCTAAATAAGATAGATAGATAAATTAATTATTATTTTCATCTACTTTTAATTTATTAAGTCTGAGTATATTATGAGTCTCTGTGTTACTAGCGTTGTAGTGATCTGATAATATAGTATGAAAGTTACGCACAATCACTATCTCGTCCGATGAGACACAGTCCGGCGGCGGCGGCGGCGGCGGTGTACGCCAGCAGCGGCAACACCAGCGCAAGCGCGGGCCAGGCCCCTTCCTTCCCCTACTACTTTTAATTTATTAAGTCTGATAAATTGAATTGATTAAAATGAATTTACTTAATAAATTAAAAGTAGTACTTATTAAAAGGTACATAACATAAGTAAATCATTTGAACCGAACCAATTTAACCAATAAATAAATTGACTGAATTTTAAAGAAGACATTTCTAAACATTCTTATACCTATTTTAAAAAAAATGGAATGACGTAGCATTATCACTATAAAGTATTTGCAATCGTTCAATTCTACAATCGGTACTGAGATCAGATTAGCTTTGAGGTTCTTTAATCTTAGGTACCTCTTAAAGTGATCTTTTGTCAAGGTTTTTGTATGCGGTTGAAATAGCATTACGTAGATATTTAAGATAAACTTACCAACATAAAATAGATAACCGATAAATTATACAGTCATTAGCTTTTTGCAAACACAAGGCAAATATTTGTCTCGGTGTCTGGGTATTTTTTAATGTCCTGCATTATTATAACTATATTGTCGCTGACTGTACCTCTGCGTGAACATACCAGAATGTTAAATCTGTCTAGACTAGTAACACCTTCTGATTCCATCCTCTCCGTTAAGGGAGTGAATTATTGAATAGTATCTATATTTGGAAGGCTTCAGACTGGTATGGAAATCCTTAAAGTTTTAACTTGCTGGCGGAGGGCATTGGTACGCCGTCACACAGATTATCCTAGTTTAGGTACCAATGCTATCAATCATGTTTTTAGGATCTAAATGATAATAAAAATTGTTTGTACCAATGCTATCAATCATGTTTTTAGGATCTAAATGATAATAAGAATTGTTTTTACCAATGCTATCTATCATGTTTTTAGGATCTAAATGATAATAAAAATTGTTTGTACCAATGCTATCTATCATATTTTTAGGATCTAAATGATAATAAAAATGGTTTGTACCAATGCTATATATCATGTTTTTAGGATCTAAATGATAATAAAAATTGTTTGTACCAATGCTATCTATCATGTTTTTAGGATCTAAATGATAATAAAAATGTTTTGTACCAATGCTATATATCATGTTTTTAGGATCTAAAGGATAATAAAAATTGTTTGTACCAATGCTATCTATCATGTTTTTAGGATCTAAATGATAATAAAAATTGTTTGCACCAATGCTATCAATCATGTTTTTGGATCTAAATGATAATAAAAATGGTTTGTACCAATGCTATATATCATGTTTTTAGGATCTAAATGATAATAAAAATTGTTTGTACCAATGCGATCTATCATGTTTTTAGGATCTAAATGATAATAAAAAGTGTTTGCACCAATGCTATCAATCTTGTTTTTAGGATCTAAATGATAATAAAAATTGTTTGTACCAATGCTATCTATCATGTTTTTAGGATCTTGAAGATAATAAGAATTGTTTTTACATATAACTCTCTTCACATACTTTAGATCAAATCCATCCAAAGGTTGCTTGAAAGATATCGCTCTTAGCGAAAATGCTGCCCATTGTATCATCAACCTAGTTTTAAGACTCTTTGTAAAGTGTTTGTTTTTTAATCCTGGTGTATGCAATAAATAGTTATCTATCTATCTATAACTGTAATGTTTGTGAATCACAATAAATTCATTAATTTCATTTCAGACGCAGTAGGTTGCGGGTTCGATTCCCGAAGCGGGACAATTGTTTGTATCTGCGAATATCTGTCTCGGGTCTGGGTATTTTTTCCATGTATGTTATGTATGTATTTACAAAAATGTATGTAAGTAGTATATCAGTCATGTAGCCACAAAGCATCACTTAGCCCCAAAGTAAGCAGAGCTTGTGTTATGGGAACTACATGACTGATATACTACTTATATACATTTTTTTTTGTAAATACACACAAAACACCCAGATCCCAAGACAAATATTTGCAGTTACAAACATTGGTCCGGCGGCGGGAATTGAACCCGCAACCATCTGCGTCTAAAGCGTGCCTTCGCCCACTGCGCCACAGAGGTCTCAAAGTAAACAAAGATTTGCCTTGGAGTTAGAGATAAATATTTCTAAAACATTTCCAGACCTGACATAATCAATGTGGAGTCTATGATCTACTTTGAATATGAGTTTTATAGTTTAACATAATCACTAAAGTCACTTCACTTCACTTCTCTCCTTGATTATGGCTAATCACTAATGTCACACACGTCTATTCAGTTAATTTTATTCCACACTTATGAGAAATAGTATCTATGTTCCAACAAAAAACAAACACGCTCACGACTGTCTTCCCCATGGTGGACATCCTCAGATACATACTCAGTGAGTAGATCTTTGAGACCAAGTAGGGGGTAGTCAGAGGCACGTCGAAACATTACATTTGGTACATGCCCGCGTTTGGCAAGTAGTAAGCATTCCACGTGACAGGTTGTATGCCCATCGCCACTTATTAGAACACTAACTGTTAGCACATGCCATCGAATTTGTGGTTCTAGGGCATGCCGGTTTCTTCACGATGTTTTCCTTCACCGTTTTGAGCACGTGTTAGTTAGCACATTTTTCGAGTGGATAAATCCATTGGTGAACGACCGGGTTCGAACCCACGACCTCCGGAAGTCGGGGTACCACCCACTAGGCCAACACTATGTTCCAACACTTATATGTATTTATGTCAAATTTACTGGCGAGTGGAAACAAATGGGCTTGTAAAAAAAAAAAAGAGCCACCTCTAAGACAGGGCTACAGGGCGACATTGTATCGAGTGTCAAAATTCAATTCAAATCCAATCTACTTTCGTTCTTTTTTATTTTTTTCTATCTTCTGACATTTCAATCGCAAACTTTACCCCAATCTCGAATGTCAACGTCACATTCAAAATCGATCCTAATCCCGATTACGATTGGAATCGAGTGTCAAGGGTAGGCCTGCTGACATCGACGTCATGAAGTTACTGTCGACCGAAGCAAGCTACGAAAGACGTGTTTTTTGGAAGCGAAGAGCATCCAATAGCGAGCGAAAACAATATTTTTTGTTTGTATGTTTGACTGTTTTCCATACAAATACAGGTCGTTGCAATCAATTTGTATGTCCTTTATGGATAGTTCTATCACTTCAAGTTAGGGGCGCTGTTAACTTGTAGTTTTGTGCAACAGTATGTTGTTACTGTGTGAAAAGCAGATAAAACAGGTTGTCCTCAAATGTGCCATTAATATATAATCCCAAAAGGGTTATTCTAAAATAGGTAACACGTTCTGTTCTGTCTTTTCGAAATTCGGCTATTTTTATTGAAGAATATGGCAGTAAATAAACTGTTTTCGGTAAAACTAATAAATCTGCTTATTATTGATGTAAATTAAATTAAATGAATCATATTATTATGGTTGATATTAAATATCGTGTTCGTGTAATAAAAATACTTAGTTTGGCATTCAGCCCCAAATACAGTTGATTAAAGCATTCCCAATAAAATTAAATGTTAGAAACTTTTGTCAGGAAAACTTTTTCACAGTCAATAAGCAAAATCACGACCTTTCGGGATAGTATACATATTTGAGGTTAAATTTTATTTAAATAAATAAACACCCAACAGTCACATCATATTCTGGAACATCATATCATCATCCTGTATACCTACGTTCATTTGCATTCATCCAGCGTTAAACCAGCCTAATTGAAACTTAAACCATCATTAAAAGGGGTTTAATGTTTTGAATGGCTGGCGAATCCACTAGACTGTCGATCGGACGCTAATTATCAAAATAAAACATGATCTCACTAGGGATGTGACACGACTCACATAAATGTATGACAAAGTATCGATAGTTTGGTCAATAATAAAAATATCGGTAAATTAGTTTTCAAGAAAACTATGTACATAAGTAGTGACTAAAAACTGCCCTAGTAAGTTATTAATTATATGTTGCGTGCTGTCAAGATCAGAAAGCTGCCAATTCACCTAAAATCCATGAAGGTCGACAGGTGGCACCATAAAATCGAGACTACAACTTCTCGACCTTCATGGTGAGTCCGGTCTTCTGCTTAAGTTGTTTCCCCACCTTTTGATTATTATGAATTTACATATTTTGTTATGTTTATTGGTTAGTACCGCCCTAGTTGACATTTTCCTTGTTTTTCAAATAAATCCTAACACGAAAGCGACAAGTCGTTGGCTACGACATGTATACCACTGTGTAAGTTAACCTAGGATTTGAATTTAATAATATAAAAGATTTATTCAGAAAAAAACAAAACAAATAATATAACACAAATAGAACGAATATATTTTGCATAGATATCGATACAAATTTTATAACTATCCGCTAAGAGACCACAAAAAATCATAGATCGATACGGATATTTTGCATGGCACATCACTACAGAACGGATCGATAAGGTACCTACACTTACAGACAGCTTTATGTCTGCTGCCGGAATATGTAATGAGAGCTATTTAAAATCTATCTCTCTTATCATCGTTACTTGTTTTTTATATGTAATTTCGACCTTCGAGGTCAGACCAACTCTGGTATCGGAGTTTTCAGGCATTCGGAGATAAACTCATAAATTCATTTATTGAATTTTTGACCATGAGATTGATTTCGAAACATTTCCGAGTCTAGTATTTGGGCAATCTGGCGTTTGTATGTAGGTATGATTGTTTGTTTGTCCGACGATAACTGTCGAACTCTTTTTTTTTAATAGGTAGGTAGATACTAATAAGTATTATGTTTACGGGGTATGAATTTTAGTAATGTGGTAAAAATCTAAACGGGAAACAATTCGAGTTCTAATAAAAAGAAAATTGTATAAAACACGTAATTAGAGACACAATTTGACACCTCGGAGCACTTTTACAATTTGCTTCTGAGAATACTTTTCACAATAGCAAATTTTTCGTCGAAAGGACTTTAAGGTGCAGTTTCGTGGAAGAAGCATTTTTTAATATCAAAACGTTTTGTTTGACTTCTAACCGATTTTACAAAAGATACAATGTTGATGATGCTAATTAATTGGTTTCAAATATATATTTTCTATAATTAATGGTTGATTATGCATATTTAATTATTTCAATTTGTGGACACGAGCACTAATTAAAAAAACTTAACTTCAAATAGGAATGTAAGGCCCGCCTGAGACGCAGAAGGTTGCGGGTTTGATTCCCGCTACGGGACAAATGTTTGTACGATTAACTTATGTTTGTCTCGGGTCTGGGTGTTTTCTATACCTATGTAAATATGTATGTATTTACAAAAAAAAGTATATTAGTATATCAGTCATGTATTTCTCATTATACAAGCTCTGCTTAGTTTGGGGCTAGATGATGCTGTGTGAAAAATGTCCAGCATCCTTTATAATTGATTTTATCCGTCACGGAACCACAGATTCTTTTACAAGTTTCCATTTGCTTGTTTTCTCTTGGTCACATTGCTATATTTCTTTGTTTGAGAAGTATGGATGTCGGTTAAATTACAGGCACACCTTTTCACCCGCTATGTCTCAGGATCGGCAACGCGCGAGTGACACTTCTGTTGTTACAAGCGTCCGTAGGTTACTGTAACCGCTTCCAAACAGATGGGCCGCATGCTTGTTTGCTAAATAAGATGATTATTTAACTAGCTTCTGCCCACGGCTTCGCCCGCATGGTACCCGGATAAAATGTAGCCTGTGTGTTAGTCTGATGTTTAAGCTTTATTACTTTAAAGTTTCATCAAAATCTGTATAATAGTTTTTGCGTGAAAGAGTAACAAACATCCATCCTCACAAACTTTCGCGTTTATAATATTAGTAGGATGTGATGTTTTTAATTACGCGTTATTAGGCTATGTGAGCCGTCCTTAATGCTTTTGATGTTCGAATAGTGATTGATGTTTATTTTTAAAACTATGCTAATTTGAAGTTTGTGAACTCTGTCCCGAACTGTCGGTGAACTCGGAAATGTCCTGAATGGAGTCACTTTTCGTGCCAGGAAAGCTGAAAACTTTCCAGGCTTTACACCGCTTCAACGGAAAGTTTCGTACCAAATTGTAGGTAAACCTATCTAGGTAGGTATAGCGAGAAAAAAAACCTAAAACAAATATTTTTACTTCTTTTTCACAATTCGTTGTAAAATTAAAAGCCGTAATTTCTATCCGCGACGCAATGACCCGGTAAATGCGTTTATTTTTTAGTGTATTTAATTGGAACGAAGTTCTTTATCGCGCGTTGTGAAAGGGGGCTAGACGGAAAAAAATCTCACGAAAAGTTGTAACGACACTTTTTGCTATAGTAACCTATTGTAAGCTGTGCGGCGTGCGCATGTTTCTCTGTCTGTCTCTCTCTCTCTTATAGAAAGCAAGCCAGATATTTCCATTTATTTTATTATTATTATTATTTTATTTCTTTAAGTTGGCTTGCTAAAAAAAAAAAAAAAATTACAATTCCTTCACTAATTAATCGAAAGGAACTTCGTTCCATCCGGGTGTCCCTTGGCACCTCTAATTTTTTTAATAGTTTGTGTGGGGGAGGGGGCAGGGGGTTGGTGTGTCAGTGTGTTTGTGTCAATAGTGTGTGGGGGGGTGTGTGTGCATGTATGATTCCACACAAGGATTCCCTGTGTCATAAGTAACAGAAACTACGAGTACTTGAAGTACAACCAGACCTAAGACAAATATTTGCAGATCATACAAACATTTCGTCCCGCGGCGGGATTCGAACCCGCAACTTTTTGCGTCACCTTTCCAATGCGTCACATAAGTTCTCTGAATTATTTATAAATAGCAATTTATACCCCCTTCAATAAATTAGTTCAATCTTTGATACCCAAAATACAATATCTCGTAGTTTGGGTCTCACTAGAAATTCCACTTAGTAATAAGTATTTTATCTGCATTGTGAATTGTATTCTTCTTTTTGGTATTTTTTTATTATTATCGCCCCTTCGGGGAACAGGTGTGTTTTTATGTTTGTTTGTGTGTTTAACTCAAAGGAAGGTTTTCAGATTGGTTGTATACATTTACATTTATGTACATTGTACATTTAAACAGGTTGAAGTTTTAAAAATTAAATATTCATTTGTTTTCAAAATCAAGCGTAAAATACTACAAAATCATTGTACTGTACAAGTTAAACTTAGTTCAACGAACGAAAATATTCTACAACGAATGGGGATTTTTTGATTGCGTTGACTATAATATTGTCGTACGACAAAAACCGGTCGCATGAAACTGCACCTTAACCCCATTCAATATTACGCCTAAAAGTGTAACAGTACACTGTTTGTTGCCCGCTGCACTTTGGGCGTTTAAGTGCTTTAGTGTTGCCAGTCGGAAAAAAACTTTTCACAATTTATGGGCAATTACCTTCGAATCTGTGGTAATTAGAGATTCTGTTAAGAACCGTTTAAAATCTGTCCTAGTTATTTTTGCAAGGATGCTTTTTCCTGGAGTTAATATTTTCGCATTTTTATGTACTATTTTTCTTGAGAAGAGTGTTAAATATGAATGAGGATGAAACTAAGAGCAGAGGTAGGTCAAAGAAAAGATGCATTGATTGTGTGAAGGATGACATGGGTGAGAGAAGAGTGAATACTGATATGACGGCTGATAGAAGAGAGTGGAAGAAGAACCATATTACTCCACGTAATATGGGAAAAGAACAAAATGATGATGAGTTTTCATTTTGCTTGGAGTGCTACGCGATGAAATTCGAAACAACATTAGGTCAGAGAGTTAGCAAGCAAAGATCTACAACTTTGAAATGTTTACAGAAAGTGAAGGTTTTTAGTCTTCTAAAGATATTTAACCTGGCGTCAGTAAGAAGGGGTAGAAACGACCTTTTTTTTTAGTTTGAGCTTCATAATCCATCAGACATTGCATAAAAAAAACACCTCGAAACAATATGAAGATCTACAATGGTAGGAAAACTAAAAAAATAAAGTCTGAATAATTACCTACTTTATTTTTATATTAAAAATGTCATGAGACTGCTTGGGAACCCATGTATGGAATTTTAAATTTGGAGAACAATATATTTGGCATTGGTGAGAATGACCTGACAAAAACACTTGAAAAACTTGTCCAAATCTATATTTATGACGATTAAAACATGTTGTTTGGTAGCTGCCTATTAATTTAACCCGGAGATTTATAAACATTTATTTTATATTATTTAGATTATTTTATCTAGATTTTTAGATTAATAAACATTACTTCAAGCAAATGCCCGGGTTTGAATAAATACGTAACATAAAATAATATAAATCAAAGCTGATTCTTACGAACGTTTAACAAACAAGCGAAAATAACAACTTAACTCCGACTCAGCTCATTTCATTTCAACAATTTTACTTCATCAACACTAAAGTTTCTATAGCGTACCGAATTACCCATAATTAGGGTAAGTTTTACGAAGTTGGCAGCAGAAAGACGTTTTGCAAATAGAGCTCCTATAATAAATTCAGAAGGCACCTATGTATCTAAGACAATAGGGTTTTATTCATTGAAATTACATGGATCATAGAAACGTCAACTTATAAACTAATAGATAACGCTGGACATTTTTCACACAGCATCATCTAGCCCCAAAGTAAGCAGAGCTTGTGTTATGGGAACTACATGACTGATATACTACTTATATACTTATTTTTTGTAAATACATACATATTTTACATAGCATAAGTGGGCAGACTTTGTGTTATTGGAAATACGAGTACATGACTGATATAATACTTAACTTACATATATTTTTGTATTTAAGTTACCTTTTAGCGTGGGTTACTTTAAAACCTAAAACCACTACAAAAGTTATTTTAATTATTTATTGTAGGTATACAGAAAAATAAAATGTAGGCAAGGCATAATCTAGCCCTTAATAAATAAATCAATAAATAATGCTGGGAATTTTGCACACAGAATCATGCTTTTGTAAATACAAAGGCGAGCTTAACCTTAAAAAGAGTTTTCTTCCAGCAAACCTTTGAGGAGAGAGAGAGAAATGATTAAGTTGGTAGGTAGTTTGTTAAATCATACTTTAATCTTGAGATAACTACGTGTTATCTATAAACTAAAATAATAAATATATCAATAATACTGGACATTTTCACACGGCATTATCTAGCCCCAAAATAAGTAGAGCTTGTGTTATGGGAATTACATGACTACTTAAATACATTTTTGTTGTAAATACATACATATTATACATAAAAAACACCCAGTCCCGAGACAAATATTTGCAGAACATACAAACATTTGACTCGACGGAAATTGAACCCAAAACTTTCTGCGCCTCAGGCGGGCCTTCGCAACTGCGTCACAGTGGTCGTCTCTATTTGTAAGCATTATAGTTTTTAAATCAAATTTAAGATCACACGGCTCTTCGAGAATCGTAATCGTGCATAAATATGTTCTAGGACCAGCAAATGGTCTCTCATTTATATTCTGCCATCGTGAATGATTTCAGGCTATGATTCAACTCTGAAGTCAGTGAATGTATAAACTATGAGTTCCGTACATGGTAGGTTTTATGTATAATGTGGCAACACTCATCGGAATCGTGACGTCTTTGTTCACGATATTTGCACTTGTTCTACGATGATTTTCATGAATAAAGTGTAATATACCGATTTTCGTGTAGATATTCTTGAGAAACGTTATTACAAAAATTCTGTTAAAATTTGTTCAACATCTTATGAAAATTGCTGTTTTTACGCACGACATAAGCGGGTATGTATTTTTCTTTGTCTTTAACCGTTTTAATGGAAATAAACAAGGGTTTCAAATTTTAAAACCTCGTTGGTTTTTTCCACCATTAACTGCAGCGCCCTCTAGCCACTTACCAAATAACCTTGAACACTTACAAATTGATTGTAAAAATACACATTAGAATCTGATAAGCCGTTTCGGAGATAATAATGGTAACAGTAAAACGAACATAATTATAACCGCTTATAGCGTGGGTTCTATAGCAAACACATAATTATCAGGCTTTTTACGTCGTGGGCAATCATCATTATCATCATCAGCCAACGTTTTAGTCCACTGCTGGGCATAGGCCTTTCCCAATACGTGTCACTGAACCCGGTGTTTCAGTGCTTTGATAGTTTTAATACGTTTTAGGGATTGTAATTTCAATATTAATTGAAATTACAAAAATTCTGCTAATCAGAACTAATATTCTTCAACTCGACTGGTAATTCGCGATGACGCAAAGACAATAGGGTGCGACACAAGCAAAGAAAAACTTTTTTTTTTAAATACAGACTATGCGAAGTACCTACCCTATGAGTTTTAATTTACCTTCGAGTTTAAAATATAAGGTATAAATGCCTGTAGTAGAAGCTTGATTTTTTAAAGCTCCAAGAGACCGCAGACCGCAGAAGTATTATATAATAACTTGTCAATCCTGCATTCCTGCGAAAACGGAAAACAGACATTGAAAGACAGACCGATAGATGGACAAGAAATTGATCGTGATGCTTCGTTTTTGTAATTTTTTTTCCGGTTGTGTAAAGTTCCCAACATTATTTATCAGCTGTTACTATCCTCAAAGGTTTACTGGAAGAAAACTCTTATTAGGATTAAGCTCGCCTTTATACATGTCCTATAAGTACATTTTTTGTGTAAAATAAAGAATCCTTGTTCCTTTTGAGGTAGGTACTGAACCCTAAAAATGGCAATTATCGTACGTTTAGTCCAACAATGCCTTCAATACGGAACCACGGAACACACTCAAAGGTTCCTTACGATTTACAGCCGATCTCTATCAAGGCATCGTATCTCAGCCATTAAAACGTATGTATGGACATACAGGCCAGCATTCTCTGAAAGCATCTGTCACATTCACACCTCTAAAAATTTGCAAGTCAATTTTTAAGATAACCGTGAAAATAGTCGGTTTTAAAAGTGACGAAAGACGCGGCTGGAGAGAAGGCAATCTAATAATAATGCTGGACATTTTTCACACAGCATCATCTAGCCCCAAACTATATTATGGGAACTACATGACTGCCTTTTTTTGTTAATACATACATTATTATACATAGAAAATACACAGACCCGAGACAAATATTTGCAGATCATTTATCACTCGGCAATATTTTTGTAAGCTTACTTATAATAAGTTTACTTATTTGATTTTTTTGGGGATGAGACTCTGGGTCTGTAGGGAACAGGGGCCCTTCGTGTATTCCAAATTCTTTCACGGCTATTAGTCGAAGCGACGCGTGACCAGAGAGCTGTCACGGAGGCCTGGCTCTTATCTGAGTAAACGCACTAACATTGTCATTCAGCGTGGCAGTGCAGTCAGCATTTTGGGAACGCTTCTGTCCGACAGTGATATGGATCAGTTGACAGTTGTATCTATAGATAGTTTGCTGGTCTTCTGTTCTAGCTGTTTCTTCTGAGGTATCTATTTTTGGTAATTAATAGGTACTTATTTGTACACTTGTAATTAAAATCTGAAACGAGGAAATCCGCTGACAAATGTTCTCGTAGGTGAACAAAATATAGGTCTTAAAATGACAGATTTTATATTGTACGTGTTTTGTCCCGAAGTTCCCAGAAGCTAACTAGATGGCGCTGTTTGTCGGTTGGTATATCTTGGAAACAATATGTTGCCACAATGTTGAGAAACTAATCTATAAAATGATACAATTCAACACGAAAACATTTCGATAATTTATGACATGTTGCAATGGGCAGGTAATCTCATTAAACAGAATGACAGGTCGTGAAGGTTTTGCAAAGTTTCAGTTTCAACTTGCCCCTTCCATAATGCATGCACTAAGGCATGCCTCGATACTAATTTAATGACAGCACACGCTTCTAACGTACCTTGATACGGCGTGATTTATTTAACAAAATTCTAGGTTAAGTTTTACGCAAATCAGCATGCATCAGCATCTTAACATAAAATAAATAGTTTGCCCATGCGTAGCAACAATGGATGACATAGTTGCTAGATATATTGAAAGTTGAAAGAGGCAAGTTGAAGAGGTCTGTAGACAAGGACTCGGCAGCTCGTACAATATTCTTTAGTCTATCAATATTTTTCAACATTTGAAAATATCATGATTATTGAACATATTTTTTTTACTAAAAACGAAAAATTTACCATAATTTCTGAGATGGAATATTTCCCCATAAAATGACTGTATTGAGTGAGAAACGTTCAAACTTTTAAATCATGGTAAACATCCCGTTGGATTTGTTCCACGTTCGCCCCACTAGTTTGCCCCACATTCCAAAAAATTCTGCTTCTGCCCCATGTCAAAAATAATTCTGGTTTCGCCCCACATTACAAAAGGTACACATTTACAGAGGCAAAGTACAGTTGACAAATAAAACCAATTGATCAATGTTTGTAAAAACTGTTAGTAAAAATTATCTATAATCCAATGTTTGCTACCTTGGTGGTAGAAAAGAACTGTAAGATCATCCATCGATTTATCCGGTCATCGACCTAAAACAAAAATGGTAAAGTGACATCGTTAGGCAGAAAATGCTGCATTTATTCGCAAAAATAAACCAAAATACAAATATATGTAAAGAGGTTTTTACATACAAACAGTGTATGTAAATTTTGACGGACGCACGCTCTCGCTGAGCGACGAACGACTACTGATTTGAATTCGGAATCTTGAACGGTCTGATATGCGCAGGCGCATTGAATGGTGAATATTTAGGGTGGCCAAGAAGCCAGAGCTTTTTTTTTGTAAAAAAGTGAAATTCCTGACTGAATTATAATACGCTGGTAAGAAATTCAAGATGTTTTGTGTACCTACACTACTACGAAAGATGAACATTTAATGAAGATATTTTTTTTTTACATTCCATAAATATTCATGCAGACGATTATATACAGAAATATACAGATGAAACAGCTATTTATCTATCGACAAATTATGTAAAGACCGTATAGATATGTCAACTGCTCCAAACATATTATTTTACCTAGTTTATTTTTTATATATGTTGACTAATTTAATTATTTTGACTTTTTTAACAGATTCGAATGATATCCCTCCTGATTAAAACTTTTTTATTTATGCAACATGCATAAATTTTTATAAATGTTTTTCTTGACTGCGAAATACTTTAATACATATATATATTAATTAAATTTTAACATATTATATAGAACCCAAATCGAGCATCGCTCTCACGGGGTTTATGTACGTTGGTACATAAAGCCCGTTAGAGCGATGCTATATATTCTTAAAGCCTCTGAATATATAAATGAAAACAGTAATACGAAAATTAGGTATTCAAAATTAGGTATTCAAATCTAGGTAGGTCTTTCATCTGTTTTTACTAAACTTTGATAGCTTTTTGACTTTGATAAAACAACTTATAAATTGAATACATAGAAAACACTTAGACCCGAAATAAATATTTGCAGATCATACAATCATTTTTCCCGTAGCGGGAATCGAACCCACAACCTTCTGCGTCTCAAGCGGGCCTTAGCCCACCGCGCATCAAAGGTCGTCAAATAAAATTACATCAAATTATATATCATGGTTACCATAGCACTATTTTCTATCCCGTATTTATCTAGAAGCTTATCTTTTGCAAAATGTCGTATTAGACATTATGCGGATTTGCGTATCACTGGTTCAAATCTCACTAAATAAGTACCTACATACTCGTAAATCTTAAGACACTTGTACTCTTAACAATAAAATGACTACACATCTATCCGGGATCGTAGACACCTTCGCTCTCATTACGACAAGTGATCTAAGCTCGAGTTCAACTCTAGTTCTGTCAGAATCACTAAACCAAGTTATAAATATAGATAGATAGATAACTCTTTATTATACATGGTTACGAGTTCAAACAGAGCAAATTACAAGCTGATCGCGGGAGTACAATGGGCGGTCTTATCGCTCAGGTATAGAGATCTCTTCCAGACAACCTTTGGATTAACAGGAATTGACGTGAACGATAAAGGACGGTGATGTATAGACAATAGATACACACATAGTGAATATATCTTATCAAAAAAATAATGTTACGGCAAAGCGAATAAGGTGTACAATTTAAATATAAAATAAAACTGCGTGTTGTTCATAAGATTAAAAAAAAAATTCAGAAAAAAAAGAAACGTGTTGATTGGCTTCCAAAAGAAAGTAGGTTCTCAAAAAGAGGTTGCTTTATGATATAAATAAACGAGGTGACCGCCTGGTCTGTTAGCAGAACCAAAACCTCGACTAAACTAATAGTTATTGGAAAATGAATTTTTCTCTATTTAGAATTCTACTGTACTAATAATATAAAATTGTTTCGACATATTATTGACATATTATTATTAACATTAATCTAGATGAAGTTTAATTTGATTATGTTATTTAAGCACCTTGAATTTTATTATTTAGTAATATTTTGTGACACGCATCTGCGTGATCGAACTTACTCATGTACCAACCTGCCTATTTAATGTATTACTTAAGACCTATACAAACTTGACGACCTCTGTGGCGCAGTATGTAAAGGCGCAGAGGTTTGCGGGTTTGATTCCCGCCGCGGGACAAATGTTTGTATATACAAATATTTGTCTCGGGTCTGGTTGTTTTCTATGTATAATATGTAAGTATTTACAATTTTTTTTATATTTAAAAAAAAATATATAAGTAGTATATCAGTCATGTAGTTCCCATAACACAAGCTCTGCTTAGTTTGGGGCTAGATGATTCTTGAGATTTCCTGGATGTTACCAAAATACTTAAGGATTCGTTGGAGGCACGTGGAAGATAGTTATTAGTTATCTTAAGTTCCTGACTCGCTGGAGGCAGGTGGAAGATTAGTTATCTTGAGTTTGACAAGTTTGTTCTTCGGGTTGTCCAATGTATTTTTAGCAGCCGTCGCCAACACTACATCTCAAATGAATCTAAACGTTTAAGCGAATCGACCAAGGAATAAAAATTTTCCATAGAAACTTTACTACCCTGTTTAACCCTCTTAGGGGTTGATTTTCGAAAAAGCCTATGTGTTATTACAGAACTTCAACTATCTACATTCCAAGTTTCATCAAAACCGGTTTAGTAGCTACGGAGATACGTAGTGACACACAGACTTTCGCATTTATTATATTAAGTAGGATAGGACTAATTGCTTTCATGCACATAACAAAGATAGATAGATAGATAGATAGATAGATAAACTCTTTAATGTGCATAACACCAATTTATAGGACAAAACACAGAAACATAAAAAAGAACAAAAGAAACGCACAATGGTTTAAATAATAATGAATAAATAAATAAATAATGCTGGACATTTTCACACAGCATCATCTAGCCCCAAAGTAAGCAGAGCTTGTGCTCCGGGAACTACTAATATACGTTATTTTATTATAAATACATTAATTATACAAAATAAACAGATCCGAAACATATATTTGCAGATCATACAAACACTTGTATTGCTTATTCCGTGAGAGAAACCGAATATCTTCGTGGATAACTAAGGTATTCCTAATTCTCCAATAAATCATCCCAAAATTATACTCAAAACGTGACTTAACTATTAAGTCACTTAGTTATCTTCTGAATAATATATGGAAAATGCATATAAGCTGGTAATAACACATTCAATGCAAGATGTCTGAACCAGCTTCAAATCGTTTTCGTTGTCAAAAGTCGAAAATCGTTTTTTGAAGACTAGATGGCAATTGCACTTAAGCTGGTGGCACATTCCATTTCTGAAAGCTAGATGGCAAATGCACTTAAGCTAGTGATAACACGTTCCATTGCTTAATGCAAGATGTCTTAAGCTGGTGGCACATTCCATTTCTGAAGGCTAGATGGCAAATGCACTTAAGATGGTGGCACATTCCATTTCTGAAGGCTAAATGGCAAATGCACTTAAGCTAGTGATAACACGTTCCATTGCTTAATGCAAGATGTCTTAAGCTGGTGGCACATTCCATTTCTGAAGGCTAAATGGCAAATGCAATTAAGCTAGTGATAACACGTTCCATTGCTTAATGCAAGATGTCTTAAGCTGGTGGCACATTCCATTTCTCAAGGCTAAATGGCAAATGCACTTAAGCTGATGATAACACATTATATTGCTTAATGCAAGATGTCTTAAGCTGGTGAAAAAATCGATTTTTGAAGATTAGATGGCAATTGCACTTAACCTGGTGGCAAAAATTGCTGTAGGCTAGATGGCTAATGCACTTAAGCTGGTGGCACATTCCATTGCTGTAGGCTAGATGGCTAATGCACCTAAGCTGGTAATAACACATTCCATTGCTAAGCTGATGGAAAAATCGATTTTTGAAGAATAGATGGCAATTCCACTTACGCTGGTAATAGGGCATTCCATTGCTGAAGGCAAGATGGCTAATTCACTTAAGCTGGTGTATAAATCGATTCCTGAAAAATAGATGGCATATGCACTTAAGCTGTTGGCACATTTCATTTCTGAAGGTTAGATGGCAAAATTAAATGACTTAACAGAATATTTGTTGGTTTAGTTAAACCACGTCATAAATTATGGTTAAATTTAAGAAGTATATTACTCATCAAACTCATTACTCACTTAAAATGAGCTTAAAATCTAAAAATAAGTATAATCTTAGAAATTGAGTTATCTCCATATGTACGGTGGCGCCATCATAGACGCAGACTGTACGCGTCAGTTTAAGCGAGCCTTAAGACTACGGTATTGTGGTCTTACCTTAAGACGGGGTCGAACCCGTATTTAAAATACACTTTGTGACGCAGACAGTTATAACCATTGTATAGCTCATAAGATTTATATCAGATTCGTCATGGATGCGTTAAAATCTCGTATTCGAGAGTTTTCTTTACATTTCTTGGAATATGAAATTTAATTTAAAAAGCTAACTACTTTGGTATGGTAATAATAGTTAACTGATAATTAAAAAAAAATGTTATTATCGATTCGTACACTCAGATAATTATTTATGCTTTTATTAATTCCCATACTTTGATTGTCGTCTCGTACACTTGGGTCGTTAAGGTTGATATTTGAATAGAATAAATATGGCAGATCAGACTGTCGTAGATAAATGTTAGCTGAGCTAATATTGTAACTTTAGTACGTTTAACAATATCCGCTTGATCCTCTTACCATGCTATCATATAATTTGATGTGAGAACCCACGTTTGGGTCCACCCCGCCTTAACGCCTCCACCTATTACCAAGTAACGAGAGACCACGTACGAGATTATGCGGCTTACACTGAATAACTAATGCTTCAGATTCTAATAAATTTCAAGACAAGTAGGGAGTGGATCTCTTTAAAAGAGTTGGTCCGGGGATGTACTATCGTATCTATTTCTGTCGCTGGGTAATGATTGCATTGCTGTGTTCTGGTTTGAAGGGTTGATGCCGGTGATATTGATTGCCAATGAGATTTTTCATTTTGTTTTTTATGGAAATCGATGACCCTGAATAGAAAGAATGTGGTTTATTTGAAATAACAATACACAGAAAGTACAGGCCAATGAGATTATTCATCTTGGTTTTTATGGCAATCGGGAAACAGGGTCGTACCCTGAATAGAAAGAATGTGGTTTATTTAAAACAACAATACACAGAAAGGACAGTTACAAAATTAATAACACAGTCACTTTATGGATAGGTCAATAGATCTAACTACTATTATAAACGCTAAAGTTCGTGAGGATGGATGTTTGCTAGTCTTTCACGCAAAAACAACTGAACGGATTTTGATGAAACTTTACAGTAATATAGCTTATACATCAGAATAACACATAGGCTACTTTTTATCCGGGTACCAAGCGGCAGTGGGCAGAAGTACTTTATAACAGTAAGATTCTAATTAGTGTCAGACATCTCGTAACCATGGCTGTTGTAAACTTGTAACACAGTCGAAACGTCTGGAAAATAATGAAAAGGTAATCGCCATAAAGACCCGTAAAAACTTATAATGTTAACTGATCGTGAAAGTTTGAAAAATAGATTTTTACAAAAATCAGAGTAAAAGCAGAAGTCTCTTGTGCTAATTAGTCCAATTTGTGGCGTGTGGGCAAGCCCTTAGAGCTTCTTCGCACAGAAGCAGTGATTTTCAAACAGCCCTGGCATTTTACGGAACAACCACTTTCAGTTGGCGTTAACGTTTGCGGAACGATTTAATTGTAAGGAATTGACATTAGCTTTTGAGATGTCACTGCCAAGATTTCCCATGAAGCATTTGCGTTAGCGTGAAAGGAAAACTTAGCCCGACGTATTTGTCTAGACATCTTGTGGGTATGCCTGCTGCGGGAAAAACTCCCGTATGTCAGAGCACTTTTAAATAGAATAAAATAAAAATATTTATGGCCTGAAATTATAACCATAAAAGCTTCAGGTTAGATAATTAAATTTTAAAGTATACTTATACATAAAAAAAACTAACTATCTATCTAAACAGACAATTAATATCTATATATTGAATATATAGAGGCAAACGGAGCACACTCAGCAAAATGATGGCAGACTAAGGCGCATACACAGCGCTGACGTTTTGCGAAATGACACTAAATAAAATAATTATGCTTTATTTTATTTGGTGTCAATTTGTAAAGATTGTGACACTTCATAAACCGGGAAACGATGGAGTGATGCCTGTATCCCGGGGATGCTCCGGGTAAAGTATGTACTTGACATACTTTACCCGGATTATAAAGACTGAGACGCACCACGCCGCTTGCTTATCAAAAAGTCATGATTACACGTGACTCTTTTCATTTGCCTTAGCATGAAGACCCAAGACAACGGTTTTGTATACTGCCGAGAAGACAAAAAATATTCTGTCCCTCTCTTTTGTATGACAGAATAGGCGACAGAAATAGTTTTTGTCTTCCCTTTCGTAGACAAAACGTTGTCTTGGGTGCTAATGCTAAGCGGGCAGGAAAGCGAAGAGAAACAGAAAGTTGTACCAACAGAAACACAATGAATAATTGTTTGTTATTTGTTTTGGTTCTGGTACCATGGTACCCTTAGTTCCTGATAACCACGATATAATGTGAGTTCAGGACTATGTGACTGTTGGAAATTTATTTATTTAATTATAAAACATACTTACCTACTACTGACGTAGTCGATTATAAGATCAGCAATCCATTCAATATTATTATTTAACTAGCTTCTGCCCACGGCTTCGGCCGCGTGGTACCTGGATAAAAAGCTTATGTGTTATTCTGATGTATAAGCTATATTACTGTAAAGTTTCATCAAAATCCGTTCAGTAGTTTTTGCGTGAAAGAGTAACGAACATCCATCCTCACAAACTTTCGCGTTTATAATACTAGTAGTAGGATTGTTTATTTCATTAAATAATTCACTTATTGGGAATGTGGTTAGGTTTAATAGTTCCTTAGCATATCGAAAAAGAGTAAAAAACAGACAAACTTAAAGCAGTGACTTCCAAAACCGGAAGTGGCATCGGTTTCCTCGCAATGAGGAAACCGATTTTTTTTTAAATTAAGTTAGTTAAGTTAAGTTAGATTAAGTTTTGATTAACGGAACTAAAAACTCTTAATTGTGTGATCGGCTTGTGTTCCAATAAGCGGTAATAGGCTTCTAACACGTGGACTCTGATCGACGTTTGGACGTGACTAAATTATCTCTGACCAATTAATTGACATCTGTGGCGTATTGGTGAAAGCACGCCTAAGACGCAGAAAGTTGCACGTTCGATTCCCGCTGCGGGACAAATGATTGTATGTTTAGCAAATGTTTGTCTCGGGTCTGGTTGTTTTCTATGTTTGATATGTATGTATTAACAAAAGCAAAAGTATATAAGTAGTATATCAGTCATGTAGTTCCCATAATACAAGCTCTGCTTAGTTTAGGGCTAGATGATGCTTTGTGAAAAATTACCATCATAATATTAATTATTTAAAAAAAAATGTATTTATAACCAGGGATTTGCTTACAACCTGTCACGTGGAATGCTTTTGCAAATATAATATTTAGAGTATCTCTGACTAACCCCTACTTATACCCCTATCCTCACAGATCTGCGTATTGAGTATGGATTTGAGGATCTTCATCGCGTAGTTTACAGTCGTGAGCGTGTTTGTTTTGTTGTTTTATATTTTGAGCGGTGTGTGTCACCATCTTTTGTGGAATTGTGTTCGAGTACCCTTCGTATCCGATCCGGCTTTCCAGATACTTAACTCTGATTTAAACTTTGTAAATAAAATCCAAAGGATACAAATTGTGCACGAAGTGCACGAAGGCCCCCCACCAAATGGACTGAGATTGAATATAATGGAATGTAGTTTGTTTTGATAAAATTAAAATTGATAATAAATTAAAGACTTTTGATAAGACATACCCTACGTTTCATAACCACTTGCCAAATTAGCAAATCGCTCAATCTAGCTCTGTCATCCTGCATGTCAATTCCTGTCCATCCAAAGGTTGTCTGGAAGAGATCGCTTTAAGCGATAAGACCGCCCATTGTACTTCCGCGATTAGATTGTAATTTTCTGTGTTATTTGTAAGAAACTTATTATGTGGTGTACAATAAAGTGTTATCTATCTATCTATCTATCTATCTGTCCTTTTCTAACACAAAGGAAAGAGCTGAAAACTTTAAGCATGCTGCTAAAGTTAGCGAGTGATTAAGAAACAGAGGAGTAAAACGACAACCAGCGCTGGTGTCTAGACCAATACCCACTTTCTGTTGGCGTTAACGCCTGCGCAAAGATTGAATTGTATGGAAATGACATTATCTGTGGAAATGTCACGTGACAGCTGCCAAGTTTAACATTGTCAAATTTGCGTTAGCGTGAAAAGTTAGTTGTCAAAATTTAAGGAGTTCACTTTATAATATCATCCCTCCAGAGATCCCTCGTCCCACCTCCTGAAAATTCTCCTCGCCCTGGTGTTACTTTGACAAATTTGCATTAGCGTGATAGGAAAAGAAAGCGTGAGGTGTTTTTCTAGACCCCTGCAGCATGAGTACTCAAGACAACCTTTTTTCTACGTAGGATAAGTCAAAAACTATTTCTATCGCCAATTCTGTCAAACAAAAGAGAAGGACAAAATATTTTTGTCTTCTTGGCGTTAGACAAAACGTTGTCTTGGGTTTTCATGCTAAGCAGACTAGTCTTCAGACTAATTCAGTTCGGAAAAGTATTAAAATCCAAAGGTTAAAGAGGATAGCCGTGTTGGCCTAGTGGGCGATACCCCGACTTCTGATCCGGAGGTCGTGGGTTCGAACCCGGTCGTGCAGCAATGGATTTTTCCGCTGGAAAAATTGATGTGCGCATTATCACGTGCTCAAAACGGTGAAGGAAAACATCGTGAGGAAACCGGCATGCCCTAGAACCAAAAAATCGAAGGCATGTGCCAACAGTTAGTGCTCCAATAAGCGGCGATGGGCTTACAACCTGTCACGTGGAATGCTTACTACTTGCAAAACGCGGGCATGTACCAAATGTAATGTTTGGACGTGCCTCTGACTACCCTCTACTAGGTATCCCCAAAGATCTTCTCACTGAGTATGTATCTGAGGATGTCCACCATGGGGAAGACAGTCGTGAGCGTGTTTGTTTTGTTTTTTGTTTTGGTTAAAGAGGTCGCTCTTGGCGATAAGGCCGCCCATCGTATCACTCGATGGATATGGCTCATAAACGTTTATCGTGGCATAACTACAATCTTAATGAAAGTTATGCAAATTTGAATTTAAAATTACATCACCTATTGCAACGCCCTCTAGTGACGAGTAACAATAAACCATCTCGATTAAACCTGACAAATAAAATAATTTTAATTCAAATCGGTTTACGCGTTTGGGAGTTTCGATGTCACAGACAGAAACACAAATTTACCATTCACACCGTTTACAAATCAGCCTCAAAGTCAAAACTAGAGTTCTGGTAAAATCTAATAGGCCATGGTTTCACAGTTGTCATCCCTACCTATTGAGTACCAGGGGCCTAACGATGAGATCTTATTGAAATTCAATTAGGACAAAGATTTCAAATCCCACGGTACTTCGTACTAGCGTCATAGCGTTTTCAACAAAATAAATAAATCAGTTCAAATTGAATCGCGTGGAATCATTTAAGGAGTGGAAGAGGATGATAATTGGATTGAACGTACTGCCATTTTGCTTTCTATTCGACTACCCCATCTCTCCCCGTTGTTCGTGACAGCACGATGCAGCCCCTGTCAGAAAATCAGCGCTACAACTTTCCCAGGTTTGGTGCAGCATTATACTGAGTTAGGGACCTTTTGACGCCACACAACACATTTTTATTTCGTTATGTGTTAATGTAACTTTTTTGTGTGTGTGTTCATTTGTTATGTATTTTGTCATCTGTTGTATTGTGTTGTGGTTAATAAATGTTTTTTTTTTATTTTTTTATTTCTTTCTTTCTCAATGAGCGAGCACAAAGATGAAATGTACCTAACTACGTAGTTTTATTGAAGTCTTAAAGTTATAAAATTGAAATTATCTTATCATTTTAGGATATTATTACGACTATACGTATACGACGTACTTTATTCTCCTGCTGACGTTTCGTTGACCGTTTAGAGGTCCTTCGTACGAGAATTAGAATTGATAGCAAGAGAACAATAAATTGATATCATACTCCTGCTGACAGTCGTAATAATATTCTACAAGTCATTAAAGTTATTTGAAAATGCTTTTAAATACATTAAAACTGGTATTGTGTTTGTATTAAAGTGTGTGATGTAATTTATATATATTCTACCTTTCCTAATCGTCTACTTTACATATTTGTTTTACTTTTTCTAAGATTTCTAAAAAAAAAAAAAGAACCGACTGATCCGGAGGCCGTGGGTTCGAAGTCAGCAATGGATTTTTCCACTCGAAAAATGTATGTGCGCATGTAACTCGTGCTCAAAATGGTGAAGGAAAACATCGTGAGGAAACCGGCATGTCCCAACAGTTAGTATTCCAATAAGCGGCGATGGGCTTGCAACCTGTCACGTGGAAAGCAAACTTGCAAAACGCGGGCACGTACCAAATGTAATGTTTGAACGTGCCTACCCCCTACTTGGTATCCTCAAAGATCTACTCACTGAGTATGTATCTGAGGATGTCCACCATGGGGAAGACAGTCGTGAGCGTGTTTGTTTTTGTTTTTTTAATACATCTTGACTGGGTCTCGAGCTTCTGGTGTGTTCTCGCTAAACTATAACATGAAATTCAGAATAGGTGTTGCAGATGTCAATATGCGAAGATAATCGCGCGATCAAGTGGAGCGTAAGTTTTTAGTTTTGACATACCATTAAAAAAAAAACTTTTGCTCTCAACCCACGTAACAAGATTTTTCTTTTTAGACAAATGTGTGGTGTTATTCATTTGCCAAGGAGGCCAGAGAGGTCGAGATATTAAAAATATCCTACACCCAGGCAACTTTTCTTGTTATGAAATATTACCTACTAATAAGCTTGCCATCATATCCCACTCGTTAGCTAACTCGGATAAGCTAACACTTGCCATGGGACAGTGTAAAATAAACTACCTAGTATAGTAACAGAAGCATTAAAATAAAATAAATAATGCTGGACATTCTTTCATACAACGCCATCTAGCCCCAAAGTAAGCAGAGCTTGTGTTATGGAAACTACATGACTGATATACTACTTATATACATTTTTATTTTGTAAATATACATATTATACATAGAAAATACCCAGACCCGAGACAAATATTTACAGATTATACAAAAATGTGTCCCGCGGCGGGAATCGAACCCGCAACCTTCTGCGTCTCAGGCGGGCCTTCGCCCACTGCGCCACAGAGGTCGTCTCTCATTCATTAGCTTGAACTCATTCAATATTAAACTGAAACATTGGCTAATTAGTAAAACATTTTACAGTTATCAGGAGTTCATCGACCAAATTTTAATGTGAGGTTACATAATTTTAAATTTAATATAAATAGTAAAATTTATGTTAGCTACTGTACTTTAGAATAGAATAGAATAGAATAGAATTGAAATATTAAAATCTGTACTGTCCAATTTGTATTTAATAATTTGATCTGTGACATGTTATACTCTTACCAAATAAATTACTATTGACTACGATTAATTATCTGGGACAATGCAACCAGCATTTTGGGAATGTTTCCCTAAAAAAAGGTAGTGATCTGGATCAATTGACCTATCTATAGATCGTTTGCAACGGTTTCATCTGTATTTTTTTGTAGATGCTCATTGTAGGTTGCCACGGCCGCACCCCAAACCCACCGCATCACATCGGCCGGCCGCGCAATCACTTCGTTTTCGATTAGCGTTCTTTCTGACTTTTTTGTTTTTGCTCGGCTCTTTAGGGTCGTAGTATGATGTTATATTTAACATCATACTACGAACCTTACGAGCCGAAAAAATATAAGTTTATAGGCTATTGCATACCTTATATTTTTTTTAATACGATGGTAGATCCATAGATTAGCGCGTTCAAACAAACAAACTCTTTATATATTAGTATAGATAAACTTACCTACATACTTTTGTACTTTAAACGTTACAATGTCACAAAGTAAAATACTTACCTTACTTTGAAGATACATTACTTCGAATTATGAGGCAATTTCTCGATAAATTCAATTCCAATTTTAACATACGAGCTTTTATGACATAGTAGGGTACTTAAAGCTTTTTGAAATAACTTCATACAATGTTATTCGAAGGGAAGATACAATTAATAAGCACGCTCACGACTGAATTCTCCATAGACATCCTTAATACATATTCAGTGCGTTGATCTTTGAGAATCAGTAACGGGTAGACTGATATTAACTCTTAAATATTTTAATGTTTTTATACATTGTCAAGAAATCTAACATAAAATCACACTCATCAATCTCCTCAGATCCTCAGTTCCCTACACAGTTCTGTGAGGATACCAAGTAAGGGGTAGTTAGAGACACGTCCAAATATCACCTTTGGAATAATGTTTTGCAAGTAGTAGGCATACCACGTGACAGGTTGCAAGCATATTGCCGCTTATTGGAACACTAACTTATGGTATTAATGTCTTTGATTTTTTGATTAGAATCAAACCCTAGAGGGTATGTCGGTTTCCTTGCGAAGTGTTCCTTCACTAAGACAAATTAACCAAAAAACAAACAAACACGCTCACGACTGTCTTTCCCATGGTGGACATCCTCAGATACATACTCAGTGAGTAGCTCTTTGAAGATACCAAGTAGTAGCCCATCGCCGCTTATTGGAACACTAACTGTTGGCAATTTTTGAAAGGGTTCGAACCTATGACCTCCGGACCAGAAGTTGGGGTATCGCCCACTAGGCCAACACGGATACAAATTAAGGTTGGAAAAATAAGTTTTCAATTTATCCACGAAGTCACAAATAAGACTCTGAACACAGTTTAATATCCAATAGGTAGTTAAAAAACAAACACGACTCTTATTCTAATGTCCATATGTTATGGATACAAAGTTCTCTGTATGGATCTTAAGATGCCCAATATGGGCATCCAAATTACACATATTATGCACCTAAAATTACCATTGATTTTCAATGAGGCCAGTCTTTTGGGTACTCTGCTGACTTCAACTCTGTTTCTACCTGTAGTCCTATCACTACAGAGATATGAAAACAGTTTTCATATCTAGTTTTCGATGTTTTCTATGTATATGTATTTACAAAAATAATATGTATATAAGTAGTATATGAGTCATACGTAGTTCCCATAATACAAGCTCTGCTTAGTTAGGGGCTAAATGATGCTGTGTGAAATGACCAACATTATTTGAAATAATTATTTATATATATATATTTTTTTTAAGTCTCTACTTCGTGTGTTTTTTACTTACCAAGTTTTATTGATACCCTTGACGTAAGGAGCTCGTATATTTCTTTGCAAATGCATTTTTTTTTAAATATTGTTTGTACTTGACAGTTATCATTATCTCCGGACCGGCTCATCAAATGGTAATGCGGTTTATTGCAATTGATTTGTATGTTTTCAAGGTTGGTTACTTCGGTTTTATTACTACACGTCACTAGGGGTGTGCAATGATGGAAATAAAAACTTTTCAAATTTTATAAAAATGTCTTGTTTTTATCGGACGCCATTTAATCAAAATGTATCCCATATTTTAACAAGAATAAAAGTTAAGTCAACAAATTGTATCCATCCATTAACTTATTATACCCCAATGAAAATACAACTGGGTACTCCACTGTAGAGCACTTGAATATTTCTATAATGGCAACACAAGAGTAGTAATATTAGTATAGAGTACGCATGGGTATGAACAGTACAAACAGTTGGTGTTTTAATATTGCCGATTTTATAAAGGTCTCGATTGTTTTCGACTTTAAAAAAAACGTCAGATTTATTTTTAATAGAAATGCTTGTTTTTGTATTATAGTCCAAATAAAAGGAGGTTTCCTATCTCACTCACTGACTGGATATCAACGCAAGCACTAAACTTTTTGAGTTTCTTGTTTTTATATTGTACAACCTTATGCCCGTGGCTTCGCCCGCGTGGTATGTTGATAAAAGTAGCGTATGAGGGTCTCCAGGCTTCAAACTATGCCCATATCAAATTTCATCACAAAATAGGTATAGATATTTCCTATATAATTTTACGGACTTAATTGATACTTATCATTATATTATGGCCACATCACATAATATCATTATAAATTGTAGATTTTATGTTATTCTGATGTATAAGCTATATTACTGTGAAGATTCATCAAAATTCATTCAGTAGTTTTTGCATGAAAGAGTAGCAAAAATCCATCCTCATAAAAATTCGCGTTTATTAAAGTAATTAGGATACTTATGACAGCCCGATTGATCTTTCATACTGACCGCGAAAGTTTTGTCGGACGATTGTCTTGAACGAATGTTTTATGAACATGGGTATTATTTTGAAAATTATTATTCTTTTAAAGAAATCATACAAAAATATATCAATAGCACTCAGTTCGGTACGGTACACTACTAATGTAGATACTCGTGGAAGATAGATACGTAGCGGCCGAAATTCTGTGTTCTTAATCTATCTCCTATTCATACTAGTAGTTAATAAATAATAAATATATATTGCTGGTGATTTTTTCACACGTCATCCAGCCCCAAACTTAGAACAGCTTGTACTATGGGAACTACATAACTGATAAATTACATGTATACTTTTTTTTTAAAGGAAGGAGAGCGTCGCGATCACTCACCCTGATAAAGACTCTCGGAATGAGTCGAAACTTAGTCGGTGCCTTCACCGATAGTGTGGTACGTGAAAAATCCAGTTTTTACAATATATATACATATTATACATAGAAAATACCCAGACGCGAGACAAATATTTGCAGATTATACAAACATTTGTCACTCGGCGGGAATCGAACCCGCAACCTTCTGCGTCTCAGACGAGACATCGCCCACTGCGCCACAGCGCCAAGCTTGGATATATTACAAACCACCTATACAATTGTTACTCTTATAAAGTTGTCAATATCTCTCCTAGTGATATTTTTTTTACTGGCAACAATGTTTTTGTTACATTTTCAGCCGAATTTCAACCTTATACCATTGTTTTATAAAACATTTTGATTGTGATGGTTGTGAAAATGGTGTTGTAAATAGGATATACACACTTGAATAAATAAAACAAGTCTGTGGGATCTCAATTTATTAAATTATATCTATTTATCCAATGAAAGTGTCAGTTTTCATTAATAAATATTAACAAACTATTTAGTTTACTCATAGAATATTTATCTAAGAAGGTACTTATTATATTGTATATTGCATATATTATAGTATAATCATAGTATGTAAGTACACCAATTAAACCCCTTGTTACCTTTCTTACAGTCCATTCCATCCAAAGGCTGTCTGGTAGAGGATCGCTATTTAGCGATAAGACCGCCCATTGTACAACATTATCAACGTTTTTTAGCTGATTTGTTGAAGCTGATGTGTTTTTTGGTGTGCAATAAAGTATTTTCTATTCTATTCTATTCTATTCTATTATACGTCGATAAAATATTTACAAGTTAATTTCTACAAAATCAGAAAATTTTACGTGTTTTTCCATCCACGCTTGCAGCGCTCTCTAGTGACTTGTAGTGATATCTTGAGGGCATTTTTGCAATGAAAATGTTAGTATGATATTTACACATTGACAAGTTCTAAGATATGTTGTATCGCCAGTCACTAGATAGCGCTGCAATCGATGATGAAAAACACGCCAAGAATTTCCAATTTTTGCAAAAATACGCTTGTTATTTCTATCAATGCAAACCCTCCACTCTTCATCACACAAAGGTCGACTGAAATTACTTACTAACATTAAGTTTAAAGTACTTATCTTACGCAATATAATGTTATATCTACCGCCACCTCTAACAAAAATAAAGCTTTACTTAAAAAAAAACCTTTAAAATATTAAAGGGCCTATGCTCTTATCGAAAATTAATCGTCTTAACTTTGTAAACGGCTCCCAAGAGATAATAAGGTACTAGCGTAGCGGCTGCTGGAAGTGGGTGTGGCGAGCGAAGATAGGCAACATCTACTAGTCTACGTGAATATCATGGAATTAAATCTACGAATATTTGTGAATATTTAGTCGCGGACGGTGCTCATGAGGAAGGACCTCTAAACGGCTAACGAAACGTCAGCAGGAGAATAGTAAAGTACGTGGTATAGTCGTAATTATATTCTTATACGTGAATATCGTTGGAATGTTCGTTTGTATGTCATTTAATATTACTAAAGTGGTAAACGAGCAGCCCATCTGTTGGTAAGCAGATACCTATGGACGCTAGCAACACCAGAGGTATAACGCGCGTTGCCGACCCTGAGACATAATGGTGGAAAGTCTCACGTGCCTGAATATCACCAGCATCCATACCCTTCAAACCGGATAAAAATAAAAAATAAATGATAAATAATGCTGGACATTTTCACACAGCATCATCTAGCCCCAAAGTAAGCAGAGCTTGTATCAGGAGAACATGACTGATGTAATACTTATATACTATTTTTGTAAATAGTATATAAGTAGTATATGTTTGCATGTAATGCGGATATTTGTTCCGGGTCTGGTACCACAGAACCCTTAGCTCCTGGTACACATGACACAGGGAATTGGGTATTTATAACATTCTATGTTAACACGTGTTCGAAACGGTGGAGGAAAACATACGGTGAAGGACGACCTCTGTGGCACAGTAGGCGAAGGCCCGCCTGAGATGCAGAAGGTTGCGGGTTTGATTCCCGTCGCGGGATAAATGTTTGCATTTGCAAATATTTGTCTCAGGTCTGGGTGTTTTCTATATATAATAAGTATGATTTTACAAAATAAAAATGCATACAAAGGAGTATATCAGTTATGTAGTTCCCATAACACAAGCTATGCTTACTTTGGGGCTAGATGATGCTGTGTAAAAATGTCCAGCATTATTTATTTAATTATAGACAAAAATGATTCGTTATTTTTAGGTACCAATTGGTTTGCCTATGCTGTAAAGTAGACTATGGAGGACATAAACCTATTTTTTTAATTAATATATTAGTTATACCTACCCATATTCGTAAAGAAAATTAAAATATTTCTATTCTCAGTCCTATTACTAATGTCTATAATGTAAGTAGGAGGGGTACTAAAGTAGGTTTAATGAGGACAGGTAAATGACACGAGACGCCATCCTCTTTGCGAGGTACATTCCCAACTGTTCCAGAGTATTAAGAACACGAACCTCAATTTACGAAAAAAAATACATTTATAGCTCTCTCTAAAATATACATCCATAGATAATAATATAAAATATACATACTTAGTGCGAATCTTTGAGTATACCAAATAGGGAAAAGTCAGAGGCACGTACCAAGCGTTTGCATTAAGGACAGAACACTACTATGCAAAACGCGGACATGTGTCAAATATCTTTAAAAAAAAACAAACATAAAATCATTCTCTGGCTTTGCTAGATGCTGGTGAGGCCAAAATACTGTTACAAATCCCTACTTCGCTAGTATTGGACCACGAGGAGTTGCGGCGCAGTGCCGCGCTCCGAGCACATTCCATCAATACGTGATAGACATCCTCTACAACACCACAGTTTGCACAATTTGGATTATCCACTAATTTCATCAAAAACTTAAAAGAAATGTGCCAAATATGATGTTTAGACGTATCCCTGACTACCTCCTACATACTTACAAATATACGTAGTACAAAAATCAGAGGATCTATTTCACGGGGATAATTAGTCGTAAGCTTTTTTTTGTTTTGTAATTTGTCTAAGAATAAAGTGAATCTTTATTGCTAAAGCAGTTTATAAAGATAGTAGTATTTCAAAAAGTTATAACAGCTTGACTGTTTACACAATAAAATTTTCAACTTATTAACTAAGTTTGTAATTTTCCTTGGGGACGCGTTGTCGATTCAAGTTGCAGTGTAAAAGTAACTTTTATTAAAGATTGAGTTCTTGAATTGGGGTATTAAAATCAAATACCAAAAAAAATCTTGACACTATTCCCGCTTTTCAAGGCTATTTCACAGATAATATATCACCACAGAGCATTATTACCACTTATTATTCTGTCAATTTCCAAGTAGGTTGGATACCAGAGACATTGAATTGCGTGCTTCTGGTCCAAAGAGGTTTCAAGCTGTACATTTTTGACGTTGACAATTTGCAGTGCTAGACCCTTCAAAAAAAGTAATTAAGGTGTTCTTTTTAAAAGAGGGACGCCGGGTCCCTTCGGAACAAGCCGGGTCACCCCCGCGCCGTCTGGTTATCGATTTCGGTTGTCATGGATTTATTTATGACTGTCAGATGAGGCCGGCTTTATTGTGGAGAGAAAATTGACTTTTCGCTGTGATTACCCAAGATTACTCAATTTGTGCGGCAATTGGACTTTAATAGGTATGTATGGTATTTTGCAATTAGCACACTAAATCTGAATGAATAATCATAAAAAAAACAAGCAGAGTTTGTAGTCTGATTCTTCTAGGCTAAATTTTAAATTGAAACAAAACAAACGAACACGGTCACAACTGTATTCCACATGGTGGACATTCTCAGATACCTACATACTCAGTGAGATCTTTGAGGGTACCAGGTAGGGGTTAGTCAGAGGCACATTTGGTAAATGCCCGCGTTTTGCAAGTAGTTAGCATTCCACGTGACAGGTTGCAAGCCTATCGCCGCTTACTAGGAATGTGCGATCAGTGTTGACTGATGGCACATGCCTTCGAAGTTTTGGTTCTAGGGCATGCCCAATTTCCTCACTATGTTTTCCTTCACCATTTTGAGCACGTGCTAATGCTCACATACTTTTTTACCTAGGTACCTATGGACGGGTCTTCATTTGTGACACGTTGACTTGACCGTGGTGACGTATGGACGGTATCTGTCACTCGGACAAAAGTGTCACCCCGTGACATTTATGGAGTAATTTGCATCAAAACAACAGCCTGTAAAAGTACGAACGTTCTTTAGCCACCTCCCGCAAGTTTTGATGTAGTTAGAATACCACGTGACAGTTGGCAGTATTGAGGCGTGCCTTTTTCAATATGCCTTATTGCATGCGCTATGGCATGCAATAAGGACGAGGTAAGATGAAAGTGAAAGCCTCTACTCCTGTTGACAAAGCAATTGTGATAGTTTTATTTTGGGTTCTTTTTACCCGCTACGTAGGAAGCCCGTATATGCGTTTGCCGCATTAGGTTGTTTATTGGTTTGTCTGTTATATACATATATACTTATATTTCGGTTTATTGCAATTGATTGTTACGTCTTTAGGGTTGGTTCTTTGATAGGTTTCTCGCCACAGTTCACTAGGGGGCGCTGCAATAGATGACAGAAAACCATTTTGTTCAAAACATCTTTCTATAATTTAAAAATAGTTAGTCTTTATTCTGACTTCATCAAACTAATCAATTTCTTATATGTATAGGATTCTATAGGTTCAAATGTTTGTATATTGACTTTTGCTTGCCCCTTCTCATATAAAACCATGCAAAAGGTAATACTTAGCGTATAGAAGTGAATCTTTCTTCCTGACCATTTCTACGCAGTTGACTGATAAAATGTATTTCAAAAATGTTGCGTTATAGTGTTTTATGTTCACTAAATTCAAGCAGTATCAAAAGTCAAGTAAAAATTAATTTATTCATTAAAATCACAAGGATCACTTTGAAACGTCGGTTTTATCTACTGCCTGTTCTTCCGCGGCCAAGCTAGGAAAGAAAGGCAAGAAAACAAGGCTGGTTATTCTTTTTAATGATGAGTTGGAGCATTTTCAATCCCAAGAGTTACGTACCTACACCAAACGTAATCATACGTTTAATAAAGTCGGTAACTTTTAGAATATGTAATTACATATGTTTTGTCAGTCATATACAATCGTTTGGCGTCGTTTTAACAAGAAAACTGTACCTTTCAAGTATTGAACAAGCATGTAGGTAGGTTCATTGCTTGTTATATTTGTTTTTTATACTTGTTTAAATGTATTTATATATATATATTTATGATATATTTTATTGTTTTTACAAAAAAATGTTAGTAAAGGCTTGAACATTTCGTAAAATCGTTAAGCCCCTTAGAGAAATCTCACAGTCAAGAAAATCTTTGAAACAAGTATTTTTTATAAATTACTAGTTTCTATCCACTGCTTCGCCCGCATTGTACTCTGATTGAAAAACCCGTGTTATTCTGATGATTAAGCTATATTACTGTAAAGTCTCATCAAAATCCGTTCAATAGTAGTAGGATAGTAGGATGTTATAGTCCAGTTTCTGGACTAACAGTTTCAGTTCTACGACTACAGTAGATATGCCAGTTACCAGTCATTGTGTCCACAGTTATACATTGCTACCTGGTAATTAAAAAAGAAAGAAGGTGTCAACATAATTATGTGAAAACTAAATAAAAAATAATAACAACACCAGGAACAAAACATATTGCAGAACTTTTTGTACCGCTTATCTCGCGTCACTATGTTATGGAGTTTCATTTCTATACAATAGTATTTTAGTATATACCTAAGTATGCAAAATGTGAGTTTGCTTGTTGAAAGGATCTCCAATTATGTTGAAATCTATCCACTCAGCTCGAATTCTGCTTAGAAGCTGTCTGGTCCACTTCAATAATGGTTTAGGGATACGTTAGCTAAATTATTGTGGTCTGCAAAAGATTTTCGTATAATACAAAAAAAAATCTTCTCTATTTTGATAGAAAAACCTACTAGAAGAACGGCCTCAGACATAAATCTGGTTAAAAATCATAGTTATTCCATATTTTATAATAATGAATAAATTAATTAATTTATCTACTTAATTTTACACGTGAATTTAAACAAACAAAAAAAAAACAAACACGTTCACGACTGTCTTTCCCATGGTGGACATCCTCAGATCATACTCTGTGAGTAGATATTTGAGGATACCAAGTAGGGGGTAGTCAGAGGCACGTCCAAACATTACATTTGGTACATGCCCGCGTTTTGCACGTAGTTAGCATTCCACGTGACAGGTTGCAAGCCCATCGCCGCTTATTGGAACACTAACTGTTGGCACATGCCTTCGAAGTTTTGGTTCTAGGGCATGCCGATTTCCTCACGATGTTTTCCTTCACCGTTTTCAGCACGTGTTAATAATATGCACATAAATTTATCGAGTGGAAAAATCCATTGGTGCACGACCGAGTTCGAACACGACCTCCAGATCAGAAGTCGGGGTATCACCCACTAGGCCAACACGCCTAAAAACGGGATTTTTCACGTACCGTACCTGCTATCGGTGAATCGCGTCGTCGCGTCGTGGAGGACAGCGTCGCGATCACTCACCCCGATGAAGACTCTCGGAATGAGTCGAAACTTAGTCGGTGCCTTCTCCAACGTGAAAATTTCCGTTATTACAATGTGGTTTTTTTTTTGTGTTTTGTTATCAAAGTTGCATTAGCGTCAGTTTAGCTCACAAACTAGTTTGTAACAGTTTTAAATTTCATCTGAATTAGTTCAGCCGATCCGGTTTTACAGAGATCCTTAGTAACAAACATCCAGACCTGACTATTTGCTGATTGGCTGTTGCAATTAGATTTTCAGACAGGGATTTGGAGTATAGAAAAATATTTTAATGGTTTAATAGATCACTATTTTCTGATGTTTTGAGGAAACCAAGTAGAGGATAGTCAGAGGCACGTCCAAACTTTTTTGGCACATGCCCGCGTTTTGCAAGTTATTAGCATTCCACATGACACGTTGCAAGCCCATCACCACTTATTGAAACACTAACTGATGGTATATGCCTTCGAATCTTTCGTTTAAGTCAATACAGGTTTCCTCACGATGTTTTCCTTCACCCTTCCGAGCTCGTATTAATAATCCATTGATGCACTACGGGTTCAAATACAAACCCACGACCTTCGGATTGGAAGTCAGGGTACAGTATACTAGGCCAACATGACTCTTAAAAAAAGTTTCCACGCCACACCCATGCCTCCGATAAGCTCTGATTTCCACGTCGTTAAAAAGAGCCACTAATTGCAAAATGCGGGTAGGTGCGGTGTTGCCATGGTGACGATATCTCACTTTCTTCCTGAGTAATCGGCGAATATGGCGGGGAGGTTAGACGGTAACTTAGCATTTACCGAATTGTTACTAGTGGTTCTCGATTCAATGATCGAATGAAAATAATCGATCGTGTGAATTGTGAAAAAAAAAATTAAATTATGAAATTATTTGGCACTATAAAAACTAATTTGTTTACCTACTCTATGATCCATAGGTTATTGGGATAGTTAAGACGAAAAAAAAAACAAATTTCCTTGTCTAAATTTAAGTAGAACTGAAAAGAAATGCCCCACGCTCCTTCCTAATCCATACAATAAGACCAACTTAAAGAACAATTAGTTAAAATTTAAGTAGGTCTTATCGCTAGAATTAACTTTTTCGAGAATAATCAAGAAAACGTGAGTAATTTCTTCTTTGGACATTTTCTTCCAGCTAACCTTTGTGTAATGAAGAGTGGCACGATAGTGCATTTTAGTTGTAAAAGACCGGTGTGGTGTTAGGATTCTATGCACTTTTCTTATAAAACCATAAACAGATTAAGCGGAGTACAATTATCCTCATTATACAATTATTATATTATATATATATAATATAAAATTGCCATTCAGCGTGGCAATGCAGCCAGTATTTTGGGAACGCTTCCGCCTGGTAGTGATCTGGATCAGTTGAGCTATCTATAGATCGTTTGCAACGGTCTTTAGATAGCTAGCTGTTTTATCTGTATTTTTTGTATATACCTACTTGTACATAGTTGTATGAATAAATGTATTATCCTCCCACTTACAAAAATTGTAGTATTTAAAAAAATCATAACTACTTAACCGACCTACCTCCTAAATTTTATCAAAATTAAATTAAGGGATTGGCAATTATCGTCGGACAAACAAACATACCTAAATACTAACACCAGATTGGAGAATCTATTAGCTTTTCTCACTCGATCAATAAATAAAAATAGAACGTTTTACCACGCGTTAGTTGAATTTTGGCATAAGTTAGTTTCAATCGAGAACCAATAGTGACACTTTATTTAACGTAATTATATATTACAAAGTTAACCCACCTCACCTGGCTTGACGTGTGCTAATTACGTACAGACAGACACAACTTCCCGGTCCTTATGGATATTGAAATAAGGGCTATAACAAAAGTGGGGATTATGCTGGACCTTCCGTCAAGACGACCTATTTGTATTTTGAAGGGATGAAAGGTTTCTACCCTTAGAGGGACTATTTTGTTTACGGATTTCCCGATGAAATTTAATAAATAAATTAACGATTTGAAGCGCACGCAAAAGCTCAGTTTTCCGGTGTTTTCTTAGGCAACATTCAGCGCGGTTAGAATTGGTTAGTACCTTCAAAACTTCAAAACAAACTTTTAGATGTCAGTTCAGTATTTTCACTATTTCTTCGTCGTATGATTCATTATTTTTTGGTCACCCTGCGTTTATTGATCTTAACATTTTTAAAACGGTGGTTTAAAAAAAATTGTTAGATCTATTGGCAAACAAGCATGGCCAACAAGCGGTTACCGTAACCTAACGCTGGGACATAATCTATCGGTGCCTATCACCGGCCATACCCTTCAGACCGGAACACAGCAATGCGAGCATTACTGACAGCAGAATGAGGTAAGGTGTTACAAAATACAAATGTTTATTTCAGTAACTTAATCTACGTATACATATGTGAGTTTGAGATCCCCTTTTAAGTATGTAGATACCTGTGGTAGGAGATCTCGCTCTTCCGTGACAGTATTTCTTCGAGACTAAGTTCTAAATTTTATTTGAATATATTATTTTGACTCTAGATACTATTAACTATAATAACAATTTGTGTACGCTATCTATGTCGAATGTGTGTTTGCGTATGAGTGTCGCAAGTGTAAATTAGAGGTAACAAAGTAGTGTGTGTGTGTGTGTGTGTGTGTTAGAGAGAGAGAGTGGGCTAGGGTGTGATCGTATGTTTAGAGAGTATTACGAGTATATGATGTATTTATGTATTAAGAAACTATTTCTAAAAGTGTCTCAGATTCCTCGTAGCTTAGCGTCAGTAACCATTCCATTATGGTGGCGTCAGTAATCATTCCAGGTGTTGTTTAAAAGGACCTAGTGACCGATGGTGCAAAAACAAGTGTGTTGAAAGGATTCAGTGTACCTTGCAGATTGCTTTTTTCAAGTCTTCGTATTTCTGGTTCTGGAACACGCCTGTTGGCTCGAGTAGTTTTTTCTTAATCTTTTCTTAATTTTGCACATGATATTGTGAAAAATCTATCAGCTTATGACGGGGTTTGAACTAACGACCATCAGATCGAAAGTCTCGGAATCCTACCACTACACCTCTAGCTTCTCTGAGTATGTTGAAAAGTAACATTTACTGACGGCTTATAAACTTATATCAATGCAGGTTTTACCATGATGAAAAGTATACCACAGTGTGATCCACCACAACAAGCAAGCTGAAGTATACATAATTTACACATACAATATATAATAATACCTACTTCATTTTGTTTTAACTACTTTAAATAGGTAGGTCTAGATACTAGGTACTTACCACACGTTATCACTTACCATAGATACTAACCTATTTCAATTCAATTCAATTCAATTCATTTATTTGCGAAGGTTATTCTTTAATTTTATTTGTTTAAAAAAATCTGTATTTTATCTTCTAGAAGCGACAATAATGAAACGGTATATGTGTTGACTATAGGAATGTATATTAATAATAATAATGTTGAAAAATTTTCACGCAGCATCATTTAGCAAGTACCAAAGTAAGAGCTTGTGTTATGGGAACTACATGACTGATATACTACTTTTTTTGTAAATACTTACATAATAGGTTGGGGAAAAAGTTTCTTCGCATTTTTTAAGAAAATTCAAAACATTTTTTAATATAGTTTATTTACATTTAACTAAAGTATGTAGGTACCATTTTGTTCGATAACTTTTTGCCATTTTGTAGGCAGGGACATGATCCCATTGCTATAAAAACTTTGGGGCTTCTGTTCAAAATACCGCGACAAGTGGTTTTGGCAGTCCTCTCGTGATGTTAACCTGACACTGCCTAAAGAATTCTGAAGAGACCGAAACAGGTGGAAATCTGAAGGTGCAAGGTCAGGACTATACGGCGGATGCATTAACACATCCCAGCCAAACTCTCTTAATTTTTGCTGAGTGGCTAAAGATGTGTGAGGTCAAAAATGGTCAAAAATTTCTTCAAAAATGGTTCGGTTTCATTACGTCGTAATAAAGAATCACAAATGAGAACACGGTTCATTAGGTTTCTTTCAGTGAGCTCGTGAGGTACCCAAATATCGAGCTTTTTTGTGTACCCAGTTTTTTTCAAATGCGCCAAAAATGTTTTGTGGTCAATTCCCAGTTCTTCAGCTACGTCGTAACTACTGATATGCCGATCTTGCTCCACTTTTTCAAAAATGGCATCCATTTTATCCGTAATAGGGCGACCAGAGCGACGTGCATCTTTGACATCAAAATTTCCGGATTGAAAACGCTTAAACCAAATTTGTGCTACTCTCACAGACACTGCACTAGGTCCATAAACATCGCAAATTTTTTTCGCGGCTTGCGTTGCATTTTTACCTTTTTTGTAGTAAAATTTTAAAATGTATCGAATTTCTTCATTAGATTCACTCATCTTAACAGTACGAAAAACAAATAAAAATCACACATTTTCCTAATTTGAATTTGGAATTATCTTCTTTAAAATTTAAACTTTTAATGATACCAAAACCAGCCAGATACAAATAGTATAGCCAAAGAGATTTTATTACAAGTTCATACATACAATAATGCGAAAAGACTTTTTCCCCAACCTAATATTATACATAGAAAACATACACGAGACAAATATTTGCAGATAGTAAAAAGATTTGTCCGCGGGAATCGTACCCTGCAAAGTTGTAGTTCGCTCACTGCGCCACAGAGGTCTTTAATACTGGAGGCTATTTTTGTACTGAGAAAACATTGTAGATTTTTGGTAGTGTACCAGACACTTTACAATTTATTTAAGTAGGTTTACTTTTCTTAAGCTGTAATCAAAATTTCACTGAAAGCACAATTTCAAGAAATTTCATAATTTTCATCCAAAAAGTATTTTGTTATACCCGAAGCGTTTATTAAGAAATTCTGGCGTATTTTACGCAAATTTTGTACAGAAATTTAGTTTCTTTATAAAATACAAAATGGTTTTTTTTTTGGAGGTAAAACGTGGTAAAATATTACCGGTGCCTTTTTTGGTTACCTTATTTTGAATTAATTGAAAGTTCAAAAATTATTAAATTTAAAGCCAACTTAAGGAGAGAGATGCGAAGAATATATAAAACAATAAATAGTAAAGTTAAAACAAACACGCTCACGACTGTCTTCCCCATGGTGAAAATCCTCAGATACATACACAGTGAGTAGATCTTTGAGGATACCAAGTAGGGGGTAGTCTGAGGCACGTCCACATATTACATTTGGTACATGCCCGCGTTTTGCAAGTAGTAAACATTAGCAGTTAGTAAAGTTAAGCTAGAGTAAAATAGGTGTTCCAATAATTAATGAATAATGCCGAGGACATTATTGAATTGAATGAATGTATAAAAAAACATTCAATAAGGAATTGTACGAACAAATTATAGATTAAGTTATAAATTATTGATCAAGTTATCTAAATAAATAAATAATTAACAAGCAACGATGTTCTTTGAATGCTAATTACTTGCAAAAAACGCGTCAAATGTGCTTTTGACTGCGCCAAATACACTATGAAAAGGAAACTAGATAAGTTTAAGTTGAACAAAAACGTATCTAAACTATGTTATAATGAGCTTATCTATACAGATTTAGTCTTAAATTTATGATGTTGGTTTATGTGTTTGGGAGCCAAGCCAAGTTTAAAATAGGAGAGCTAATTTTATCAGGAAAATAGTTTAGGATTTTTAGTCAGCTGTTTTTTTTTGTTTTTATACGCTTTATCTACTATTAAAATTAAGCTTGAATAGGTATGACATGATATATTTTAGTAATATTTTAATGAAAGAACCTACGTCAAAAGCACGTTAAACATTTATAATTCAGTGATTTAATTTACGTTTTAGTTTGTTTTAGTTAAGGGGCTATCATACCATTGTTTGGAAAAATATCCAATAAATCTATATTATTGTTACGAGCTAGGGTGCAGGATAAAATAATTAAGTCCAATTGTAAAGGAACACTGGAATAGCAAAATTACGCTATAAAAATTGGAATAAAACAAACAGCACAACGAAAACTAAAACACTGTATCACTAGGTACAACACTAGCACATATGTTACTTCACTAGTCACTGGGTGTCGCTTCTTTATCACTTCGATTTATTCATATTCCAATCAGAACAGAACTCACTCTACGGGTTTTTTTTTTTTTTTTTTTTTTATTTATTTAACGAATTAAAAAATGCATTACAATAATAATTTTGAATAATAATAGCACCTAAAAACCGCTAAGGTTTGTACAGATGATGCTATTTATGAGTCTGCATTGTTTCTTATTTAACAATAGTAGGTAGTGAACAGTTTAACATAGGTAGCCAATCTACATAAATTTGGAAAACTAGGTAAGTGCATTCATTGTTGGTACTTTTCAAGATTTGCAATAAAATAAGATTTGAGTTTGAATTTAATATTTTCTGGAGTAATAATATCGAGTAAATCTGTAGGTAGTCCATTTATTAGCCGGGGTTGCTTGCTGCGTTTCTCGTAAATAAGGACGCGTTTCTTCTAGTAATTTCTAGTAGGGGGTGTTATCCTCACGCTGCCTCGCACGGCTCGCGCCGCCTCAAAAATTCGAGAAACTACCGTCTTTTACTAGCGGGGTTAGTGCCTCTAGTCTAGACGATACTAGATAGCGGTACAACAAGTAGTGCGTCCATTTGAAAAGAGATGGCGCTAGTGTACCGCAATTAGCTAGCACGTCATAATATATATTATTTCAGCATGTATAAAATATCATCTCTTGAGAACGGCACTACCGATTTGGCTGTTTTTAAAAGGTTTATTTCACTTGCAATGTTTCTATGTTAGTTTGTTTGTTTAGGTCAAATCTTGCAAGCTGAATTAGAATCACTTCATCTTATCCTAAGGATTTGAATTCTTACATGTCGGTTCAGTTCCGATGACAATGCATTTGTATGGTAAGCATTACCTGACATCGACATCCACGACATACATACTGGTTTTAAGTTTTACTATGATATGGTGGAAGCACTCAAGGTTTAAAGTTTGTTTTTGAAATCTTTTAATTTATTTTTTATTGTTAATAATAATTCGTTTTTTGTTGTACTTTAGTTTTTAGAAAAAAATGATAGTCTTCGAAGGCGCTGTATAATTAACTACCCTCAATTTTAAAAAAGTTTGCTCATTTAACGTGTTTAAACACAAATTAGCCCATCATCATCACCAATCACTGCTAAAAACACGTTAAATTGGCAAAACCTAAACTTAAAACTGTATAAGAACGACCTTCTTTTAAGATTAGTTATTAAGATTATATTGTTCTCATGTAAGTGTCATCTGTTTGTCTTTTTGAGAATACAGTTATTTAATCCTAAAAACCTTATCAGAATAAGGTTTGTATGAAAGAACATTTTTGAAAAATCCACCGGAAAAGTAGGAAATTTGGATGACTCGTGCAATGACGGGGCGGGTCGTTAGTTTTGAATAAGAAAAGGACCTGTTTCAACTTACGCTGTAGTCAAAAGGTTTTTATTCAGTAGTTGTCAAAGTTCACGTGCTGACGACCTCTGTGGCGCAGTGGCCAAGGCACTAACCACGCTAGTAAAAGACGGTAGTGTCTCGAATATTTGAGGCGGCGCGAGGCAGCGTGAAGCAGCGTGAATGTAACTAGAACTTACTAGAAGAAACGCGTCCTTGTTTACGAGAAGATTAAATAATTACAAGTTTAATTATATAAACACAGCAAGCAACCCGTAGAGTGAGTTCTGTTCTGACAATTAATGTTACTCGGGATCTGGGTGTTTTCTATGTATAATATGTATTTACAAAAAAAAAGTATATAAGTAGTATATCAGTCATGTAGTTCCAATAACATTCTTTCCAATAGCTCTTCTTACTTTGGGGGCGAGATGATGCTGGGTAAAAAAAAATCAAGAACTTTTCTACACAAAAAAATGCCACCGCTTCTGTGTGAAGTGGATTTTACCCGCGACGACAGTTGCCCGTGTATGCGTTTGGCTAACCTAAAAGGTTACTGTTTGTTATCATGTAGGTGATTCTGAAACGGCTGATCGGATTGATTTTTTTGTTTTTTTTTTTTTTTGAAATATCGTGACAGATCGACGTGTAGTTTCTTGTATTGTTTTATATGACTTCCAAAAAGGTTTCAAGATAGGTTCTAATGCCAGACGTCACTAGTGGTTTCAAAATTAAGTAGAAAGCCTACTTTTTATCAAAAACAGGTTGATCTTAACATTTTTTACTGAAAATAGACATAAGTTTTACTTATTTAATGATAATAATGTAGAATGACGCCTTTTTGCGAAAGTATACATCTTCTGGGACACCCTGTATGTTATGCGTCATTTAAAGTAGAAACCAACTTTTCAAATTAAAACTTTCGTATGGTATCGATGAAATTGCTTTCGATTCGAGATATGTTTAAATCGATTCTGTTCGGAACAAAAAATATGAGAGATTCATCCATATTTCATAGAGCATTTTTGTTTTGATATTTTTTTACTTGTAGTATCTTAATTCTTCGTGGTTTTCTCTTGATTGGACCACGTTACTAAACGGATGATTTTTCCCAGCTATGGAAAATATTGCATTCAAAAAACTGACATTGCAATAAGTTACAAAAACAATGTCCGATCCAATTGGGTATTATTACATATTGATATTTGATTACGTAGGTGTGGTAATTTTACTGCGATGATTTTTTTTTTACGAGTGAAATTAACTATTCCTGAAAAAAACCTAGCCATTACCTACCTGATAATATTTTATTAACCGAAAAAAAAATAAGTAGAGTGGAGTGTTGTGAAAAATGTATCACTGTCGTGTGAAGTGTAAAATGTATCACTGCGTTATGAAGTGTAAAATTTGCCTAAAATTTAATATTGAGAAATAATAAATTTATATTGTACGGTTTTTTATTAAAAGTGTGTACACATTAATGCTTCGGACAAGATCTTACTAACATAACTTAAAGGTATTATGATAATTTCACCAAAATCGCTGGAGCCGTTAAAAACAGTTTTGTACAGTCAGACAACTCGTAGATAGATAATAATTATGTAAATTCCCATAAAGATTAGACGGACAAAGTATGTTTAACGTTACCTAACTAGACAATAGGTATAAAATAGGTAGGTATGGTGATACCAAAAGTTATTTGATAAAGCCCTAATAGAATAGTGAAGGGACACTCACTTGGTTTGGCAGTCTTGGAGTCTTGCTGAGTCTTGTATAATTAAAACTTATTACTTAATAATGTTTTAGGTTTTTGCGATAGTATGGCATAATTAAAATTTACTTTATTTATGATTAATAGACGTTTGACCACCACTGCACGTGATGGAAAACGTCGGTATGATCGAGGATGTCTAGAAGTTACCTATTTACTTTCGTTAGGAAGATTTCAAAATTATATTTATCGGCGGAAGACAATCAAGACTGTCTTCAGCCTGTAAAGAGTTATATTCATCATTAGCACAACAATGTTGAAGGTAGACTTAAACCGCTTTGTGCGAAAATTGTAAGTTTTCTAACCATAAAGAGTGACACTTACAAAAGGCATGTACAAAGGTGAGCTTGTACGTAAATAAAAAGAGATTTCTTCCCGCAAACCTTGACCTAGAGATTCAGTTACATTCATTCCAAAACCGAGACCAATCAAGACCGACCGTTTCCAAGACCGAGACTATCTCAGTCTCAAGACGTGTCGCAACACTACTGTCACTACCTCCTTCTATCAGTATTGGAGAGTAATTTTTGACACTTTTCGTTTTATTTATCGCCTGCTTGTGTGGTCGGAACTAATGAATATCGATGTTAGTTTGTTTGATATGAATAATATGAGAAAGTTTGAGATTTAAGAATACGTACGACTTTAGACGCGTATTTTTTTTTTTGCATTTTTTTTAAAGTGCTATCCCCCTTGTGAAGATCTCGTCCGGGGAAGAACCTGCCGCCAAGCAGTAATGCTCGCATTGCTGTGTTCCGGTTATATCTCAGGGTTGGCCAACCCTGGTTACGGTAACCAACAGGTGGGACGTATGCCGCTTTATAGTAATAAGTATAAAAAAATCTTTTAAAATAAATATATCTTTTAGAAAAGAGCAAATACGCGTTCAATTTGACCGGCAGGCCGCTAAATCATCTTTAAATACTAAACAAGTCCACTGGACATTGCTTTCCGAAAGAGTGCCACGACGAACTATCTTGTTCGTCGTAGCACTGTTTCGAGAGCTCTTGAGCCGGTTTATTTTGTGGCATCACTTTCGAAAATATAAAGTTAAACTTTACTTTAAAACAGCATTATTGTGTACCTACGTAGATCCCCGAAACATTATACTTGCCAAAATTCCTTATAACTGATTCTAACAACCGCCAAAACTAATAATTGACGTATCCTGTTACAAACCCAATTCTATAAATTAGGTAACCTTAAAAAAAAAGATTTACCCAAAGCGGAACTTTTTCTTACCGCCTCGAGACTTTTATTCATTACCGGCCAGTGTTGAAATAAATAGAACATTTGAATTCAGAACTTAAGAATAAGGGCTCGGTTAGATAAACGTTTTTCGTTCGTCGGAAAGATAGTACAGATTCGCTACCTTTCTGGTATACCTACCTATACATTTATGAATTAACATCCTGACAAAGCCTGTTTATCAGTATGTACCTAAATAAATACTTAATTATTAACAGGTTTTTATATTTATGAAGCTATTACTTTAATAGTAGCTGTTAACAAAACCACTGGAAAAAAAGGCGCTGTTAGGATATTAGAATTTGTACAGTAAGGTTATTCTACCTTAAATATTCATGCAAATGTTACATAATTAAGTTAAAGATTAAGAAACTTCCTTATTTTGAATCTATGATGAGTATGAATATAATTTTTACAATTGGATTTACCAGGATTTGTGATATATTATATTTCCCCAATACTTAAACTCTTATTCTATGTTCCGAATAGAAACGAGATGATCACGGAATCATGTTGCGTGTTTTACACGTACTCCCCTCATTGAATTTGCTAAAATATTCGATAGTCTGATCAAGCCCTAACATTGTTGTTCGAATTTCAAAATTCCCAAGCACAAGTTTCTTTTTTTCTACTTCGCGGACAAAGAACGCGACAAGCATTGTACCACATTGTGCCAAGGGTCTTGAGATCAAAATTTTACGCCTCAAGGAACCGTGATAGGGTTTTTTTTGATAGGGTTTTGTGAGAAGAGCAGATGTACGCAAACATTATTGTCGTGAAGAGGCGAAGTCGAGAGCAATAATTGGGATTAAATGAAGTGTCCCATTTTCATGAACTTGGTTTTATATTTAGGGTTCCGTTGAATTTATAATTTTTTTAACAATACTTGACCTCTTTTTGCACAAGCTTAATTTTAAAACCAAAGAACTTGAGTTTAAGACATTTTTTTTTATTTATCATAACATCTGCAGCTACGTTACTAAGCAAAGCTGAAAAATAGCGTGGCTGAGTCCTCGACCTTTAGACAAGCCTTCTAATCATTACAGGCTTACTAAATAACATATGACATATTTTTTTTCTAATGCTCTTTTCCAAATCAAAATCTACGATCATCTTTTAATAATAAAATATTTTTTTAATAACTGGCAACTAAACCCTGCTTTTTCTCTTTCTAATATTGTGGCATTTTAAATTCACCAGTAAAAAACAAATGACTAGCTAAAAGCTTTAAAAGTTAGGTTAAAACGATTCAAAACACAAAAATGTACCTAGCGTTAGGGAACCCTCGAGTTTTACGTTTTTTTTGTAACATCCGTGCAAGGGCCGCAGCCCTTGTGAATGTGTCAATTGTCAAATTCTTTAGACGCATATTGAGGTAAAATGTCATTGTCAATTGGGCAAAAAAAATGCAGGTGTGCGTGTTTAGATTTATTCGGATGTAGTTTGGTTTAACAGTGAAAAAAAAGACCTTCCCTAAAGTGTGCCATGACGAACGATCTTGGGCCACCTCTATCCACCGACTTCCCGCAACCTTTAGGATGTCATCGATCCATCGGGGGCCTTCTTAAACTGCATCATCCGGTTTGTGGTCGACATTCAAGAACTTGAATTCCATAAAGAGGTAAAGATTGTAAGTTTGAATGTGGGAGAATTTAGAATGGACCTTCAGAGTGGACACGTCCTGTGTATTATCCAGTTAAAATAAAACGACTTTTCGTGGAGACCAATTTTGCAACGTTAGTCGACGAGAAAACGAGACGAACGCGTTTTTACGAAGGGTGCTTTAACGGTAAAAACTACTTTTTATATAGATACCACGCGGGCAAAGCCGGGGGCAATAGCTAGTGCCAAATAAATAAAGAAGTTAATAACTCGTAAGCAAAATAAATTAAAAATATTTTGAAGGGTAAATAACAATTTTATTGTAAACCAATGAAGCAGAACTTGGCAACGGAATCCTGCAAATGATTTGTATTTTATTATCTGGCAATAAACTTTTTGGTGGCGATTTTATGCACAAATAAAAAAATATGTTTTGTCTGTAGCTAAAGGAGGCTGATTGATGGTGGTACCTACTTAATTAGTTAATATAATATAACGACATATTATCTGTTTTTTAAAGCTTTCTTTAGATATAAGTACCTTTTTTTAAATGAATATTAAGGTGGATGGCAAATTGATTGATAATGTCCTATAAGCTTTTAGGGGAAAGGTGTACAAGATGATTCCCTTAAGGGAGAATGTTTGTAACTTAAAGGATATTCAATTTAATCTAGATGTGAAAGTGTTTATTGGTAGCAAATTTATCTATCTAACTGCAGTCATTCTTAAAATGTTTAATTTATTAATTTTTTATTATTATTTTTCATTTTTTTTAAAACCCTACCAAAGGATCATCTTGGACACCCCGGTCTCCAAGATGATCCCTAGGGTATGGGAAAGATGATCATCCGGATCAACTTGGCCTAGTTTGAAAAAGTTCTGGATTTTGGCATATTGTAACTAAAAAAAATATTTTTTTACAAATGCTTTATTTGGTTGATCTTAGTTATATAAAACGGCACTTAACTAGGTTTTTTATCTTAATCATCTAGACTTAAAATGAGCCAGTCTCAAAATTACTGAGTTATTTTACCTACATTAATAATTATTTATGAGATCTAGCAACAAGTTAAATTAATAACAAAAATAGAAAGGAATCTTCTAAAAAATATTAAAAAATAAATCACTACATAATCAACATCAAATACTTATAAGAAATCTTCTCAAAATTCAATCTAAAATTCCAATCGCTTTTTGCCTGGTAATTCCATACACAAATTTGATATTTATTTGGTCTATTTTTATTTTCTTTTTCAACCTTTGTCTTTTTAATAACCTTGCCGATCTATATGGCATGCCATTTTTCACGGCATCGAGCGCTTTAATAATAGAGTCTTCTGACCACCCCCCACGAGTGGTTTTCCTTTTATAATTGCGTGGCATAGTTAGTCTTAAAAAGAAAAAGTAAGTACATTCAACATTATGCATGGTACAAGACAACATGAGGTACAAGATGATCCATCAAGATGACATGGATCATCTCGTACACTAACAAAATAATCATCTTACCCCAAATTCAACTTTGTCATTCTTTGTTCGATAACTTAACCTAAAAGCTTGCTATTGCTAGCATGCCGTTCAAAAAAGAAAATTTAGCATTTTAGGAAGCCTTAAATATAACAGTTATATCAATTGACTACGTATAAAAAAAGTAACATAACCCCAAAGTCACCCTTACATTAGATCAAAGCCACACAATTTTTGTTTTTGTCTCTAAATACTCACTCGTCACTCACACCGCCATTACGGATTGACTGTAGCGGGGGGGTATTGAAAGCTATGTTTTGTCATAAAAACAACTAATAGATGGCGTTCAGTTGCGCCACAATTTAAAAGGATCATCTTACCTCAACGGATCATCTTGTACACCTTTCCCCTAATATAAAAAATACCTAATTTTAGCGTTAATGGGAAAAATATAGTTTTCTAAAAACAGTAGGTTACTAATAACAAAACCCCGTCCGATCTAAAATATATTATATTTGAAATCAATTATCTTGGCGTGTTTTTATACTGATGGCTAGCTTTGATAAGCCAGAGTTTTGGTTACATAATGATACCTACCTACTTATAAAGGTGTATAAGTAGGTCCCAAAAAAGTAGTTTTTTGGGAGTGGGTAGTCAATCTGAAAGAATAATGTAGACATCCAAAAATGTTTAGGATATCGTCGAAAAAAGGTGTATCAGTAGGTATGCAGTATGTTACAAAAACCCTGAAAGGTGTTTTTTTATACAACACACACATGATTGCTTCTTGATCCCATATAAAATAAAATGTTGCGGATTCGATTCCCGCCGCGGGACAAATGTTTGTATATGCAAATATTTGTCTCGGTTTTGGATGTTTTCTAAGTATGTTTTCTTATATAAATAAATAATGCTTGTATTTACAAAATATATATTATTAAAAAAAAAAACCGATCACGACTGTCTTCCCCATTGTGGACAACCTCAGATACATACTCAATGAGTAGATCTTTGAGGATACCAAGTAGGGGGTAGCCAAAGGCACGTCCAAACATTACATTTGGTACATGCCCGCGTTTTGCAAGTAGTAAGCATTCCACGTGATATATAAGTAGTATTATATCAGTCATGCAGTTCCCATAATACAATCTCTGATTACTTTGAGGCTAGATGATGCCGTGTGAAAATATCCAGCATTATTTAAATTTATTATTGAATATTATATTTCCTTTTGCTGAGCCAAAGGGTGAAACCAAAATATAATTTGAAATAAAATATGTTAGAAACAGGTGATTGATGAAGTTAAATGGGCAAATAGCACGTGCCCACTGAATCTGAATTAGGTTTCGTTTGATGATAAAGGTGTGAAAATGTTCGCGCATTTTTTGAGTTTATTTTTATCAAATTTATACGTATTTTCGCGGTAAAGCCTCTGTATACAAAGAAAAATATAGAAATTTTGATTCAAAACAGAAAAAATGAGTTCATAGTAAATAATCTCTGATATAAATCTCCTCATAACTAGAATCAAAACGTAGACTCGGTTTCCAATTAATTAAAATAAGAGATAGTCAGAAGTATGTTCCAAATATAATTATATTTGGAACATGTCCGCGTTTTCAAGTAGTTCAAATGACAGATTGCAAACACATCGCTTTTTATTGTGACATTGACCGATAGCACGTGCCTTTGAATGCTGGTTTTAAGGCATGCCGCTTTCTCACTATGATATTTTCTTCGAAACATCATAATTACAAAAATTAATTGGAAAATGGCACAAATAAATAGTGCTGGACATTTTCACACAACATCATCTAGCCCCAAACTAAGCTAAAGTGAACTATATGACTGATATACTACTTGTTAATATTTTTTTTTGTAAATTTATACATATTATAAATAGAAAACACCCAGACCCGAGACAAATGTTTACAGATGATACAAACATATGATTCGCGAACCGAACATCGAACCCGCAACCTTCTGCGTCTAGGGCGGGCCTTTGCCCACTGCGCCACAGAGGTCATCAATTCATCATATGGCTGAAATTAGTTATAATTAAGGTTACATTGACCTCAAATAACTCCAAACCAAATACTGCAATATCCTAACTTAAATCTGGAAAATAATTTAATTTAAAATAGTACGCGGTAAGACGGTGGATCGTCCGTCATGGACGAAGGTCGTGGGTTCGAACCCGGTCGTGAGTCAATAATTTGTTCCATTGGTGTTCGCTTAACTCACTCGTAACGGTGAAAGAAGAACATCGTAACACCGGCATGATCAAGAACCAAAACTTTGTAGGTATATGTAGGTAGGCTATTGGTTATTGTTCCAATAAGCGGAGATAGGCTTGCAACCTGTCATGTCGAATGCTAACAACTATGCAAAACGCGAACATGTCGGTTGGAGTTGGCTCAAGATCGTTCGTCATGGCACTCTTTGGTGAGGTATATCCAGCAGTGGACTTCTATATGCTGTTGATGATGATAAATAGAATAATTTTTAATTGTTTGTTTTTTTTGTTCGAATTGATTGTTTATCGGTAGAACATCCATTTAAGATTTCGTACGTATTCTATACCTTACGAGTAGTCCTGCTACACCTTGTACCTATTACCGAGGATAGATCCTTCTATTTCTATCGGCCGAAGATCTCAAGAGCCACAAATATGGAAGTCTTGACAGAGCTTACTTATTTGAGCCTTTTGGGGTTGAGACTCTGAGTCCATGGGGAACCAGGGTCCTGAGTATTTTCACAATTCTTTCAGAGTGACTACTGGTCGAAGCGACGCGTGACAAGAGAGCTGGCTCTTACCTGGGTCAACGCATCAGCATCGCTATTCGGTGTGTCAGTGCAGTCAGCATTTTGGGAACGCTTCCGTCTGGTAGTGATCTGGATCAGTTGATCTATCTATAGATCGCTTGCAACGTGTTTTAGATAGCATCTGTATTATTTTGTATATACCTACTTGTACATTGAGTACCTAGTTGGTATAGATACCTAAGTAAATCAATACTTATATATCCTATGCCATGTTTTTACAGTCGTGAATATAACTTTAACATTTTATGGCCCATACAAAGTGTGTAACGCACTGGTATCAAATAATACACATATTACGGTGACCATGGTTTATAAAAATGTATGAACATATTGATAATTTTTTAATTAAATTTAAAAACTTATTTTGATGTATTAAACTTCCAATTGAAGGTAACTATTCCATTTCAACTTACGAATAAAACGGATTTTTTTAATGATATTAGTTTAAAACAATCGTTTTTTATAACTATTAAATGATAAAGGAAATAATTGTGATCTCATCGTTTATGGCCGTCGTATCATATCTTACCGCTTTACCTACCATTAGGTAGATACTACTAATTCTTACTACGTAACATAATAGGTATGTTTTATTATTATTGAAGTTATTTTTTACGGGTAATGTACCGTTGGTGTAAATGATTTGTGCTGCGATGTTGCGCCTCTATCAGATTTTTAGTAGAACGTTACAAATTATGGAACTAATTATAATAATTATAATAATGCTGGACGTTTTCCACACAGCATCATCTAGCCCTAAAGTAAGCAAAGCTTGTGTTATGGGAATTACATGACTGATATACTACATATAATTGTAGACACATACATTATTTATAGATTCTCTCCATCCAAAGGTTGTCTGGAAGATATCGTTTTTAAGCGATAAGACCGCCCATTTTACCTATCTATTAATGTGTTATTATTTATTTTGTTTATATCATAAGGTGTACAATAAAGTATATCCATTCATTCATCATTCAAACTTTTGTCCCGCGACGGGAATCGAACCTGCAACCTTTTTCGTATCAGGCGTGCCTTCGCCCACTGCGCCACAGAGGTCATCAGGACTCACTGGTATAATCGTCTTAACTCATGGCCACCCTACATTTCAAAGATCACAGATAGTATCCCGCGCAGTCCGAAATATTCCGCAAAAATCCAAGTAAAGTACAACCCCGTCATTAAACGTCAAAGATCTTATCTAACTGCTTGTTTATTTTACACAAAAAATATTATTAATAATATCCGTTGATTTATGGGAAATATGGAACATTCAAAATTTGTAAGTTGTTTCGTATTTTTATTGCAAAATAACCTGTTATCATTTAATTTGTAAACTTTTGGCGCAATAACTTGAGTAAACCTGTGTGGGATCTTGTAATAACTTGACTGGAAAAAAAAAAGAGATAGGTATTGTATTTCGAATAGGTTTGATGAGACATCGCGTGGAAAAACTTAATAATGTATTGATTTAAACAAATTACTTATGACGGACATCTTCAGATACGAGATCAATGCTTAGATTAATGAGGATGTCAAGTAGGGGTAGTCAGAGTTACGTCCTAACATTATATTTGACACAGGCCCGTGTTTTGCTAGAAGTTAGCAATTTCAACACGAAATTACAGGAAAACATGACACTGAAGGTTTCGTTATAAGGAAATTATTGCTAATATATTTACATCAATTTGAAAGTGGCAGTGGAATGAACTAGGACCATTAAAAAATGATATCTACTAATTCCTATGTGTAATATAACCAAGCTACATAACTCTATCGACGTCTTTTGTAACCAGAATTTGCAAAAAAAAAAAAATTACAAGCTAATTTTCGTTTTAACTTATTTTTGTTGATTTTCAGACAATATTTTTTATTTATTTTTCATACAACCTTTTTATAGATAAGTATTTTTTTCTTATTTTTTGGGTTTTCACGACACAAGAATTTATACAACCGTATAATACAACTAAATACAATAAAAACAGAAAAAAAAAACAATTTTATCTTCTTCAAATTATACTAAGAAAACAGAGTTAAAGTCACCGACTGCAGGCAGGGTACCCAAAAGGCTCGCGACATTACCTCGTTGAATAGCAATGCAAATTTTCTGACCCAGGTTAGCGCCAGCCCTTTGGTAATTGGTCTCGTCGTTATTTTATTGTTAAATGTCGTCATGTCGTTTAAAGGCGACGTCGATTAATCTGTTTAAAAATGTTTAATTCATAAGGTACCTACTTTTTACGTTAAATCTACACTCATATAGAAAGGTAAAGTTTATACGTTTGGATGTAGGAAATAATCTCCTAGGTACATTCGGATACTCATCTAGTTTTTAAAATATTTCATCAATATTTAGAATGGTTGAACAGAGTGGATATTTGCTCTATATTATCAAGTTAAAATAAAAAATTTCTTCGAGACCAATAAATGCGACGTTAGTGTTTCATACGAATTTTTCATCGGTTACTCTTTATACGGGTACCACGCGGGCGAACACTGCTGTCACCAAGTCCTTATCCGCTACTTCAAGAGTTGGGCTGGTTGGGGTCAGGTTAGAAGGTGGATAATGCACAATACACCCCAATGCGGGACCTCAGTGCAGACCTTAGTTCCCTTACATAGAATCTAGCAATAAGGTCCCACCCCACTCCTCCCTCTGCCATTCTCCCAGCTGAGCGCGTGGATGCGACACCGCACTATAAACCAACACAGTGGACGTTGGGGACAGGCCACGGACTGCAGACAGTCAAGAGCAGCCCTACCTGCCATCTCATCACGACTGACGCGTCGCCTGCGTAGTCTTAAAAGAACAGATCACCTAATCATCGTGGGTCACACGATGGGATCACCCTAACCGGTCACTGCCCCCTGAACAAATACTTCTACAACATCGGAGCCACAGACAGCCCACTCTGCAGAGAGTGCCTGAACGAAGAGGAATCAGCTGCCCACGTAATCCTGGAATGCATGGGCGTAGCAACTCACCGCGCACAAATCCTTGGCAACCCAAGGTCACTCCGCGAAGCCTGCGAAGACCCCAGGAAGCTTCTGTGCTTCTGGGCGGAGTTAGCCTGGCTAACCCACCTAGCCAAACTCCCACGCACAATGAACCAATTTGGAGTTTGAGTGCGGAAAAGGGAGTCCACACACATAACATAACATAACCTACTTAAGCAGTAACTAGCAAGACATAAAATTGTTTTATCACAAAATGAGGTCAATGTAGAAACTTATATGTAGGTAAAAAAGTTCCCAAAGGAATGAGGTTTCACATGTAACGCGAAGTGACAGCTAAGCGGCAACCATTTTGTTTTTTAATGCCATCATACATGCTCGCTCCGTTGACTCCGTTCACACAACACTGGGTTCGGTAGCACGCATACCACAGATGTAATATGATTTGGTGATGGCTCAATTGTTTTGGAGCAAAAAATAGCTACCAAACAATGTGTGGTACGTATAAATAAGAGATAGACTCTAGTTTTATTATGATTTTGGAGGATTAATATAAAGATAATGATGTTTTTTAAAAACAAAGTAATAACACTGTCATTCTTTAAAATAATTCTCTTCATCCTAAGGTTGCCTGGAAGAAATCGCTTTCATTGATATAACCTGTCCCCTAGGCTATGAAAATGTTTTTTTTTTTATTTTACACAGCGTCATCTAGCCCCAAACTAAGCATAGCTTGTGTTATGGGAACTACATGACTGATATACCTACTACTTATATAGTTTTTTTTTGAATATACATACATATCATACATTGAAAACACCCAGACCCGAGACCCGCGGCGGGAATCGAACCCGCAACCTTCTGCGTCTCAGGCACATAATTGAAGGGTTGAATTCGAGAACGATTTTACTTTCAAATTGTATCTAATAGAAAAATCAATAATTTTATAGATTTCACTCTAAACATTGGTATTTTCATTTTAGGTAGATAGATCGTTTTTTATTCAACACATACAAATACACACACATTCTGATTATGAATCACATATAATGATGTTGACTTATAAAAACAGTAATGAAATCATTGAGTCGTGTTGGCCTAGTGGGCGATACTCCGACTTCTGATCCGGAGGTCGTGGGTTCGAACCCGGTCGTGCACCAATGGATTTTTCCACTCGAAAAATGTATGTGCGCATTAACACGTGCTCAAAACGGTGAAGGAAAACATCGTGAGGAAATCGGCATGCTCTAGAACCAAAAATTCGAAGGCACGTGCCATCAGTTAGTGTTCCAATAAGCGGCGATGGGCTTACAACCTGTCACGTGGAATGATTACTACTTGCAAAACGCGGGCATGTACCAAATTATTGGACGTGCCTCTGACTATCCCCTGCTTGGTATCCTCAAAGATCTAATCACTGAGTATGTATCTGAGAATGTCCACCATGAGGAATCGTGAGCGTGTTTGGTTTTTGTTTTATTTTTATAGCAATTAAAATGAATTGTATTTTAGTTTGATCGACGAATTATATAAATATCTTGCAGTGAACTGTGCGCAAGAATGTTGGTGTATTTCGTGTAAAAACGGTTTATTAAATAGAAAACCGTTTTTTCTGGCTTTACACTATTGTACTCTGATCAAAATGGAGACGTTCTGGAGAGTCGTATCAGCACGCTTCAATAATGTGATGAGATTGAATTATACAAAAGCAATTATCAGGTTAAAGGAAGGGGCAAGTGGAAATCAGTGCATGACTTTTCAACATAGTTATTTGGAGGCAGGCAAATCAGCAATATAGCCCCTAATGTTGCATCTGTCAATATTAGCCGGTAACCGTACACCATCAGCTCTGTATGCCTGTTCGTCTTCTATTATGTGTGCGGAAGTCTACACACGACAGACTAGCCCTACTATATGCCAATCAATCGCTCACTGACTCGGACGAGACATTACAAATCTGCATTTAGCGGTTCCATCGTGGAATATGGAATGGTAGTGGAACTGGATAGGTTAGGTTAGGTTAGAAATACTTTTCTTTACTATAATAATTGTTGAAATAAAAGCCCAGATAGACACTTTAAACTGTATTTTATTTGATTCAAGTATTGAGATTATCGAAAAAGCACAAACGTTTATCGATGCAGAGTGCAAAAGAAAGCAACACAATATGGAACTGTCAAACTCAAAATGTGACATTGACAGTTATGACGGGTGACACAAATGGTGTAGTTTATTTTTCAACAATTATATTGCCAAGATTAGGTGTATATAACTTTTTGCGTACACATATCTAAAGTACTCAGAAATCAACAGGTTTTTTTAACAATTAATCATCTATTCTATATTTTTGTAGTAAATGTGGTACGAAACAAATCTCTAGTAAATTTGTTTAGTTGTATCACAATGTTTCACCAAAATTTACTCTTTCGAGTGTACAATATTCTCGGTATTATTTAATACCTATATCTTATTGATTTTAATAAATCCAATACAATTTAATGTATAACATTGCACAAAATAATCAATTGCCTTACATAGTATATCTGAATTTTAACATTATCTCACCTAATAAGGTTAAGAAGATACCTACTTACTCTTTGAAGAGTCCCAGATTGTATTTTTTATGAAGGATAGCCATCTTCAAGTCATGCCCAAGAACCAAAAAAATCGAAGGCAGCAGGTAAGAAGGTCAAGAAATTATAATTAATGCCGAAATGTATCTCAAAAAATTATCACTCATACTCATTTATTTTAAACTCGGGAACATACAGTAGGTACACTTGGTTAAGTCGATAAAATATTATAAAACTTACATTGTAGGTTGTTAGAAACAAGCAAGTACCTATATAACTAAAATAACAAAAACATCCAAATTAATAATGTATTACGTAGTACACCTACAGCCATTATTAAAATATCATTAAATCCTCTCCATCCAAAGCTAGTAGGTCTGGAAGAGATCGCTTCTAAGCGATAAGACCGCCCATTGTAATTTAAGTCTGTATTTTAAGTTTTGTGAAGTTAATTCTATTTTTCTATTAAAGTATTTTCATTCATTCATACCTATGAATGAAAAAAATAATATGTTAAATTGCTGTTGTAAAGAAGCATTCAAAATATCGAGCTAATTTCAAAAAAAAAATATATTCAGACAATAATACACGTGTATTCTGGCTATCTGAGTATTAGGCTTAAAAAACGATGTTAGTTTTGTAGCTATGCGATATTTATGTAGGTAGGTACTATGCAGGCTCTCACTCACATCAGTCAAGCAGTCTCTACGAGACTAATTAAGTAGGACCCGAATAAAAGCCTTCACAACAAGCAGGTCATACTATTGGTGCCACCCCGAAGTATGCTGAGCAATGAGCCAGGTTTATGCCGATGATGTCATGAAAACCATCCATTTGCGCCTCCGCAAACATGGTGGATTCAAATCATAATGTTTGTGAATTAAATTAAGTGTAACATTGAATTGTGTTAGCTTTATCCCTCAATTAGGTAATATCGGCTACTCAAAATAAATAAAAGGAACGTATTAATTAATTTACTGCGTTATTTTTCAACTCAAAGTTCACCATAGCCACCACACGTCATTCAGTCCGCCTGTCAAGCTTCAATTCCCCCGTCATCGAAGTTGCCAACACGGTCCTCCTGCAATGTGCTTGTCCTCAGGCACACCACATCTTCACACCACCCCATAATTTGAGCTCATCACATTCTTGAGTCTATGATCTCTGAAATCAATCAATCTGAATCATAGGTATCTTTAATAGTCACCCTTAATGCTCGGCCCATCATGATTGCTTGCTAAATGCAGTTTACCCCAGAAACAACCGTTTATGGTGGTATAAGTTTCATGATTCCTTAGCGCTCTGAACATGATACATCAGTTCACCCTAATTCCTGTAGATCGACTATCTCAGTTCACTCTTTTAGTCCTAGGCAATGACTGCGCCAGTTCATAACTAGTTCCGTAAAAAGACTGTATTATGCAGTTCTCTTTTGTGATGCAAGTTATGACTGTAATCAGTTCACTCTAGTTCCTGTAGATCGACTATCTCAGTTCACTCTTTTAGTCCTAGGCAATGACTGCGCCAGTTCATAACTAGTTCCGTAAAAAGACTGTATTATGCAGTTCTCTTTTGTGATGCAAGTTATGACTGTAATCAGTTCACTCTAGTTCCTGTAGATCGACTATCTCAGTTCACTCTTTTAGTCCTAGGCAATGACTGCGCCAGTTCATAACTAGTTCCGTAAAAAGACTGTATTATGCAGCTCTCTTTTGTGATACAAGTTTTGACTGTAATCAGTTCACTGTGCCTGTGACTGCGCCAGTTCAAAACTAGATCCATAAAATTACTGTACCATTCAGCTCACTTTCATGATCCAAGTTATGACTGTTTTCAGCTCATTGTCCGGATCTAAGGTGACTGTTTCAGTTCGATTCTCTAGTTCAGGAAATGACTGTATAAATTGTTGCGCTTACTCCTGCGCCTGTCTTTGTTGCCCATTATGATTTTAATCAGGCAAAAACACGTGAAGTTCGATGATCCCACTTCTGATGTTAGCTTTATCCCTCAATTAGGTAATATCGGCTACTCAAAATAAATAAAAGGAACGTATTAATTAATTTACTGCGTTATTTTTCAACTAAAAGTTCACCATAGCCACCACACGTCATTCAGTCCGCCTGTCAAGCTTCAATTCCCCCATCATCGAACTTCACGTGTTTTTGCCTGATTAAAATCATAATGGGCAACAAAGACAGGCGCAGGAGTAAGCGCAACAATTTATACAGTCATTTCCTGAACTAGAGAATCGAACTGAAACAGTCACCTTAGATCCGGACAATGAGCTGAAAACAGTCATAACTTGGATCATGAAAGTGAGCTGAATGGTACAGTCATTTTATGGATCTAGTTTTGAACTGGCGCAGTCACAGGCACAGTGAACTGATTACAGTCAAAACTTGTATCACAAAAGAGAGCTGCATAATACAGTCTTTTTACGGAACTAGTTATGAACTGGCGCAGTCATTGCCTAGGACTAAAAGAGTGAACTGAGATAGTCGATCTACAGGAACTAGAGTGAACTGATTACAGTCATAACTTGCATCACAAAAGAGAACTGCATAATACAGTCTTTTTACGGAACTAGTTATGAACTGGCGCAGTCATTGCCTAGGACTAAAAGAGTGAACTGAGATAGTCGATCTACAGGAACTAGAGTGAACTGATTACAGTCATAACTTGCATCACAAAAGAGAACTGCATAATACAGTCTTTTTACGGAACTAGTTATGAACTGGCGCAGTCATTGCCTAGGACTAAAAGAGTGAACTGAGATAGTCGATCTACAGGAATTAGGGTGAACTGATGTATCATGTTCAGAGCGCTAAGGAATCATGAAACTTATACCACCATAAAAGGTTGTTTCTGGGGTAAACTGCATTTAGCAAGCAATCATGATGGGCCGAGCATTAAGGGTGACTATTAAAGATACCTATGATTCAGATTGATTGATTTCAGAGATCATAGACTCAAGAATGTGATGAGCTCAAATTATGGGGTGGTGTGAAGATGTGGTGTGCCTGAGGACAAGCACATTGCAGGAGCACCGTGTTGGCAACTTCGATGACGGGGGAATTGAAGCTTGACAGGCGGACTGAATGACGTGTGGTGGCTATGGTGAACTTTGAGTTGAAAAATAACGCAGTAAATTAATTAATACGTTCCTTTTATTTATTTTGAGTAGCCGATATTACCTAATTGAGGGATAAAGCTAACAATTGGTAAATTGCATTGCAGAATTGAAATTGCCCCAGTAGGTACTTTGTTCTGACACCATACTAGGATTTCCTGTGTCGTGGGTGTCAGGAACTACTGGTACCATACTAGTATTTCCTGTGTCGTGGGTGTCAGGAACTACTGGTGTCATTGCCCAATATTTTTCTTGCAGGCACTACAAAATCTACTCGTTTTTGGTTTCATTAAATTTCAGCCGTTTGTATTCCAAAACTTCAAAATGTAGTCGGCCATTTTGTAAATGCACGTCTTGTCTACACTAAAAAAGTATAGTTATTTTAAAATATTTCAATTGCTTAATTTCTTGTAACATGGTGTTTTAAACGACACTTGAGGTATCTGTTTTGGGTAAACAAGCATTGACAACCCGTATTCGGTGACATAAGTGTCCCATATTGGGCGGAAAGTACCAATCCGGACTAGTGTTTGCGTTCGGATTCACTCGGATTACGGATTCGTTCGGATTTGCTTCAGCGGACGATGCAGATAGCGTTTTGGGGACGCTTCAGAATGAAAGTGAATCAACTAAATGTATTTTTTGAGTTTTTTTATGTTAATAAGTTATTATAATTTTTTGTGTAATTTTTTATTACTTTTCTCAGATAGTATACCTCTGTAGGTATACCTACAGAGCGTCACAGAATATGTATATATAATCTGAAAAGGTAAGAACTTTGTTGTAAATATGACTTCAAAAAAAATTGGAACCCTTTTCAGTATTATTGGATAAGATTTAGTAAAAAGACTAATAAAAATAATGTTATTATACACTCGATAATCTGTACAACCGTTAATTACCTCATCCTTATCTTTTTAACAAGACAAACAAACACAAAACATTCGACATAGACATCTCAAACTCTCCCATAACCGGCAAACACAAAAAAGTTCGAGAAAAAATTTAAAAAAAGTTTAAAAAAAAACCTAAAGCGGTTCCCCTGTCATGTTATAACTTAAGTTATGGGTGTGGTTGCGATAGCAGATTGTCTTTTGGTGTTGTACAGTCAGCTCGGATATTTAGTGCCGTATTATTGTAGGTCAGTGGCTGAATGTAACAGGGCGGTGTAAAATGTAATGAAACGGCTAATTTGCTAGTATTTTTACTATGTCCTGCAAGGTATGATAACTGAAAGAGCTATTTTTAATGTTATTCGTATGTTTAACAGTATTCTCATTAACATTTTGCACGGCCCATGCATATTTCATAATTATCAAATACAAAAAAAAAGTTCTTTTGAAATAAGTTTACTCCATAAACTTGGTTATTGACCATCTAACAAACTAAATGTGCTCGTCAAGGATTACGCTAAAATAAAGACATTAATATCGTAGTAATATTTGTCTGGATCATGGAAAATACTAATAATCTAATACTAGGTATATTCCGGTCACTTTTCTTGACATTATTTTATTGTTTTGTGTTATATCTAGCTACCGATTCTTCCAAGAGGTTTCTCACATCGACTGTTCACTACAAAAGCCCATTCAATATCGTACATCTGTCCCCGGAGCTCCTACTGTGCGCCATTCACTCGGTCTGTCTGTCTGTTCGCACTAACTGTCACCAAATAACCGATAGCCCATGACAGAAAGGGTTTTTGATGACAATCGCGGCCGCCAAGCGATTTTGAAAACGATAAATAGTTTTGAAATATTTAATCATAGATGATATGGTGATATGAGGAGGGAAGAGTGTCACGTTACGAGAAGAGTGTTTAATATGAATTTGGATGGAAAAAACAGAGGTAGGCCAAAGAAAAGATGGATGGATTGTGTGAAGGATGACATGGTTAAGAAAAGAGTGAGTACTGAGATGACGGCTGATAGAGGAGAGTGGAAGAAGAAAACATGTTGTGCCGACCCCACGTAATGTGGGATAAGGACAAGAAGATGATATGGAAATTATGCAATAAGACCGACTCATGTGAATTGTTATGCGTTTTATTAGTATGCATTTATCAGAAAGAAAGTTGTATCCAAATTTTTTTAAACTCTTTTTTGCCGACGCAGCCAGGTCTGGTTGGCCTAGTAGGCGGTACCCTGAGTTTCTATCCGGAAATGGCGGGTCGTGCACCAATAGTTTTTTTCACTTAAAATATTATATTTGTATTAACACATGCTTAAACGAAGGCCTACTTCGTGAGAACACCTAGAATCAAAAATGCGAAGGCATGTGCCATCGGTACGTGCTACAATAAGCGGCGATGGGCTTGCAATATGGCACGTGGAATACTAACTACTTGCAAAACACGGGCAATTGCCGAATATACTTCCGACTACCTTCTACATAATTAAAAACTGAGTATAAGTAAGTATATATATACTTATACTCAGTTTTAAAATATTACTATAGACCACAGAAAGGAGGGGACTCTTCTAACACAGGTTATTTCAACTTCCCAATCATTATCATATAATTATACTGTAATATAAATAAAAAACTTTTTTGGTTTTGTTTTTTTTTGACTTAATTATCAAAGTAATTAAGTCAAAAAAAACGTGGATCACGGGGAAAACATTCGTGAGAATATAATGTATTTATTATTCTATATAATTTATTCATTTTTGAATAGTCCTTATGCCAGAAACAGTAATTTATGGCTCTTACATTAAAATTAGGCAGTCGAATTGGTAATTTGCAGGCCATATAGGGCCATAAATATTTGAGCTATAGGTCTCAGAACCGACAACACGTATTATATATATGTTATTTATGTGCTTAGGTATTCATTATTGATATTATATATTACTAATAAGTTTACTCAGTTGTGTACGCCGTCTTTTGATTCCATTTTATCCTGTCCATGCAAAGGTTCTCTGGAAGAGATCGTTTTTAGCTATGAGACCGCCCATACCTTTTGTATTTTTTTAATTCCTGTGTTTTTAATCTTAAAAACACAGGAATAAAAAAAAAAAAAAAAAAAAAAAAAAAAAAATCCAATTAGCAGAACATAATTGAAAAACAAAAGCAAACAAACACGCTCACGACTGTCTTCCCCATGGTGGACATCCTCAGATACATACTCAGTGAGTAGATCTTTGAGGATACAAAGTAGGGGGTAATCACATCCATACATTGCATTTGGTACATGCCCGCGTTTTGCAAGTAGTAAGCATTCCACGTGACAGGTTGCAAGCCCATCGCTTATTGGAATACTAACTGTTGGCACATACCTTCGAATTTTTGGTTCTAAGGCATGCCGGAAACATCCTCACGATGTTTTCCTTCACCGTTTTGAGCACGCGTTAATGCGCACATAATTTTTTCGAGTGGAAAAATCCATTGGGTTATCTTAAGACTTGTATCACATTATGTTCAAGCAAAGAAATGAATCTGAAATCTAATAGTTCATAAAATATATATTATATGAACATAGAATATTATTACGACAACATTTTATTATTCTCCTGCTGACGTTTTGTTAACCGTCGTCGCGAAGTCGCGTGGTCGCAGGGGCTCATGAGGATGGACCTCTAAACGCTTATATTTACAAAATCACAAGAATTCTCAAGACGCATATCAAAAGAATTCGCACTCTTTTAAAAAAATCTTAAAACTTTTTAGTGTGAGTTTTCGGCAAAATTCGAACTTTGTCACTTTTGGTAATTTGCGCCGCCCGTTTACTTAGATTTAAGGTGACAGGTGTAAATTCTCTCCACGGTTATTTTTTAATTAATTTCCGTAATTGAGGCAAACGATGCAATTATTGTGCCTCCCGTTTTGTGTTTCACATTAAACTTAAGCGACCATAGCGGTGAACGTCAAAAGACGGACACGTTATAGTTTCATCTTTCTCGTTTGTCTATGATTGTTTTGGTCATTGTGTTAATCGATAAAATGTGGTGTATCTACATGCTGGCATGATTTTTATTTTCAACCTAAGAATAAAAATAAGCAATAAAAACAAAAACTTATTCGCACAATGTTGGTAAATTGAGGACAATTCTCTCATGGCAACGCTGCGGTGGGGGTATTGGACAGGTTGCCAAAATAATATTGAGGTTTTCTAAACCATTTTTGATCTAGGAAATCTATAAATGACCTAAAATCCGTATTTTGTTAGTACGAGTATTTAAAAGTAACTTAGCAGAAATGAGGAAAACTTAAGTTTGCGAATGAAGAGTTCACCATAATATAACGACTGTCATCTGACGGACGCCACTTCTCAGGAACCCAGAGCTATTTACATTTAATTTTATTGGGTTGAACGGATTGGAATTTTTATGTTATTTTTGTGGTAGCTGTGAATTTGTTAATTTAATTAGAGCATTACTTTTCGGGTTTTGATCTTTTATATCCAGATGCGATCAAATATGCGTACAACGTGATTTAAAAAAAAACAAATATGTGATTTTTACAAAAAAGTATACACTTTTTAAAATAATATAAGACATTGAATGTCAAAAATCCGACTTCGTCACGTGCTTACGTTATTTTGTCCACTCAAGATGACACTCTTTCGAATAAAAAACAAACGTAAAAAAGACCACAAAAATGCTAATCGTGATTCCATAAGATGAAGATGTTTTTGAGTTTTACAGGAAAAGTAGCAATCCCTCAAGAATAAAACCTTTATGGGACTCTTAGGGATCAGTATGTAGAGAATGACAACAATATATCCTGTTGTATAGACGACTAGAAAATAATAATCAAAATCGGTTAACAATTGGCGAAGATATCAAGTAACCAACATAAAAAAACAAATTGATATCAGTTAAAAAATGGCAAGTATGGAAACAAATTTATCAATCTATATCTATTTTAGATAAGATAATGTTTTTTTATACAATAGAATAATACGACTACTTAGGTACATAATTATAAATATTGAAAAAAAATCTGTTTCCTACTTGTAGTAATGGGGCTACTGGTAGAAAACAGAGTTCAGGCAGGGTACCCAAAAGGCTGGCGGCATTACCTCGTTGAAGATCAATGCTCATTTTCTGACCGAGGTAAGCGCTAGCCTTTTCGGTCATTGGTTTCTTTTTTCAATTATTATATTCTTGTATAGATATTCTTAAAAAAAAAGTCCGATTACTCTTTTATGAGAAAAACGGTTAAAGACAAACAATTATGGATTAATGTAAATTATTTTTAATGCACCATCTCTCTTTTTCTTCTTTTTGATATTAAATCCATCCAAAGCTTGTTTATAAACGATCGCTCTTAGCGATAAGGCCACCCATTGGTAGTTATATCATAGTTTGTCTGTTAATCTTACGTAGGTATATAGGTTAAAACATATGTATTCATACATATATGTACAAGTAGGTATTTACAAAAATTACAGATGAAACAGCTAGCTATCTAAATACCGTTGCACACGATCTATAGATAGCTCAACTGATCCAGATCGCTACTATACGGAAGCGTTCCCAAAATACTGGCCGCATTGCCACGCTGAATAGCAATGCTAATGCATTGCAATGGTGGTATAAAGTGTTTTTTAATTCATGCGTCATAGAGGAAATAACCACTAGGTACGCTTATCTGGTGTAAGCAATAAATACTTATCAATTTTTCTATCTACATACGGACTCCTTTCGTGGAAAAAATAATTTAGGCCAGTGATTTTTGAGTTATGTTAATTCAAACAGACAGACATTTTGTTAAATGTAGCGTTGTTCGCATACACAAAACATACAATTAAAACTATTAATATGAATTCGGAACATGTTATTTTCAAGCCTTTAGTTCTATTAAAAACAACTTAAAAGATGGCTATGATTCAGTTTTTACGAATCATCATTCTAGAGTAAGAGGTAACTGCCTAAACGCTACATCATATAGGTTTACGCTAGCATCTGCTTCCTGCTTTGCCTGTACCCAGTAAGTATGTGAAAGGACTTCCAAACCCAAAGTCGGTTCATTATGGAAGCCTGGCTACATGACTAGATGGTTATGTAAATTCAAACAGATAGTTTTTTTTTTTAAATTTTGTGGTCCAGTCTTGGAAGGTTAAGCAGGTGACATGTCAGTCGAGATGAGGTAGCTGGTAGGGCTTCTCTCGACTGTCTGCAGTCTGTGGTCCATGACCAGCGTTCGTTGTGTTGGTGCAGGGTACGACTTCGTATCCACGTGCGCAGTCGAGAAGTGGCTGAGCAAGGAATGGAAATTGATCTTTTGTTAAGAGTTTCTGATCCGCTTCTGGTTAGTTTATCTGTGGCATCATTGCCCATTGATCCCAGGTAGGGTACCAGATAAGTCTGTATTATTTCAAGCCATGATTTGATTTAATTCCCTGGACATCTTCAGACCTGTGCCCAGTATCTAAATTTTTGAGCTTACTAATGGATCTTCTGTTAGAGTTTCCGATTCCCTTCTGGTTAGTTTATCTGTGGCATCATTGCAAATTGATCCCACGTAGGGTACCAGATAAGTTTGTATTATTTCAAGCCATGATTTGATATAATTCCCTGGACATCTTCAGACTTGTGCCCAGTATCTAGCTTTACCAAGTTTTTTTGAGCTTACCAAGTAGGTGGTCAGATGTCAATCTTTATACTTGGCAGCATTCCACGTGACAGGTTGTAAGAGTCTCAATACTTATTGGAACACGATCGATGGCACATGCCTTTGATTTTTTGGGCATGCTGGTTTCTAGATGTTCACCGTTTCAGCACGTAAACACATTTTTTTAGGAATAAGTCGTAAGCCTGTTTGTTTTTTGCAAACAGTATGATTACATTTTTAAATCAAAATTAAAATTATAAATAATAATAAATCTTCAATGTAAGCAGATAAAAAAATCAATATCCATTTTAAAATAAATGCTATAACTTTCAAGTTCTCGTTAACTATTCAAATCGTAAAATCCCAACTTGATTGGCTCTGAGACTTCACTCAAGATTATCTTGACACTGTCTCGCGCCTAAATCGATTTAACTTACCTAGGGTGTCTTCAGACGGACGACAATACAACCACACGACTCACGTAAACTCGTGCCAATGGTGGTTGCGATAACGCAACGTAAAGCCTTAAAGTTGTCGAGGTCACGAATTGCGATTTACTTGCGTTTTTCCAGCGATAAAGAGCTGGATCTATGTCGAGTTATGAACACGTTATAAACGTCAAAATGGTGAACGTATTCATAATATTTTTATAAAAATCTTGTCGACATCACCGTTTTAGCATGTTAAAACACAACATAGAGCCACTGAACCGACTGATGAAGAAGCGAAGTGGGTGTGGGCTACTCGCTAGCTGCGATGTGGCTACGTTATGGTTGGTTTTAAGCGTGTGGTTCGTGTTGAAGGAACTAAAAAAAACACGCCATTCTTTTGCTATGTTGTGGTTTACAGACATTCAGGTCTAGATAATATAGTCTATATATTAATAATAAATATATTTTGAATAACTTTTTCTATAATAAAAAATATTATAGAAAAAGTTATTCAAAATAGGTAATTATTTTGTCTTTGAAGCTAAATTTTGAAGAGATATAATATAAATGGACTAGTAGACTTGATAAGTTAAGGCATTTGCATAAAATAAATTGTCAAGTCGCGTCAAGGTGTTATGTTGGAGTATGCTCCTACATAGCGTCTGGGTATGCCCAGGCACTCTCGATGAAATGTATGAAACAATCGCTCCGTAATCAACTCATGCAAGGTTTGTGTACGTGAAAAGCGACGCCGCGGCCAGACTATGTGTCATTATTATTATAATATTGACATAATTATTTATAATTTTAGTAAGATAAAATAAGATTTTATAATACTAGCTCTTGCTCTACCTTACAACCGACTCAGGCGCAAACGCAAAGATATAATTTGGCTGTCAAACACTTTTTATGAGACGTCATTCACACACGGCCATTTATTTTACTATCTATGATTCCCGCGCACCCGTTAATTTAGTTTGAATTTCGATTGGTATTCGGTGTTTGAAAGTTTTGTAACCATAGACCATAGATTCTTATTGTTTTTTTTTTTATATGTAACTCTTTTGTAATGTGTTTTTTATTTCAAAAAAAAATTGACCGGCAGTGAATTTTGTTTAGCTAAATAAATGTTTGAAAGTCTTTTATGTAAGGCCCATAGACTATATAGACTTTGTAAAAGTGCAAGAAAACGTTGGAATCACCCGTACTGAACATGACAACTGATGCCATGCTGCCACGGCATGTGTTCGAAAAACACTTCGCTGTGGTAATGCCCTCTAGAGAAGACTGGTTGAACAGCCAGTCACTCTGTGAGGACAGGTGTCTCAACTGGTACACAGATGGTTCCAAAATGGGGCTGAATGTAGGCTGTGGAGTATATGGAGAGCGACCCAAGTTCAAAAGTAGCATAAACTTGGGAAATCACGCATCCATCTTCCAAGCAGAGGTGTACGCCATCCTAGAATGTGCAGAAACCAATCTGCAAAAGCGCTACACCAACCATACTATTTACATCAACTCTGATAGTCAGGCGGCCCTTCTGGCTCTGGATTCGAAGGTTATCACGTCCAGGCTAGTTGAAGACTGTCTGTCAAGACTGAACTCTCTGGGCTCGAGGAACAGAGTTGTGCTAAGATGGGTACCGGGACACGCTGGGATCGTAGGTAACGAGTGTGCTGACGAACTTGCGCGTGCAGGGGCCAACGGAACACAAATGGGACCAGAGCCATTTTGTGGTATACCAAAAAGCCTAGCCCAAAGAACCCTTCTGAACTCATGCTTTGAAGAGTCGACCAATCTTTGGAGAAACTCTCCAGGCATGAACCATTCTAAAGCACTGATCAAAGCCTTTGACAAACGGTATACCAACCAAATCTTAGCGCTAAACAGAAACAACCTTCGCACTATGGTAAGAGCCTTGACTGGACACTGTCGCCTCAACAAGCACATGTTCAAACTAAGGCTGAGTGACACGCAAACCTGCAGACTCTGTAATGAGGCAGACGAATCGCCCCTTCATCTGTTAGGAGAGTGTGGACCACTGATACATAAGCGTAGCCTTCATCTGGGAAAACACATTCTTAGCCCAGATGAACTAAAACTCATAACACCCAAAAAGATCCTGCAGTTTCTAACAGCGGCAGGGCTGAGAGGTGAATTATGAACGCCCCAGTGGGGAAAATAAACAAGTGGCGATCACAATAGGCCTAACGGCCGCAGCGATACCAAAGCCACTAAAAACCAATAAAAAAAAAAAAAACAAAAAAAAAAAAAAAAAAGTGCAAGAATCTTCTAAGAAAATGATATAGCTTAATGTTCGCTAGAATAGCAGTTATCCTACCCACCAAAGTAGGATTTATCGACGGTAAAGACTAGCCTGAAGATAGCTGAAAGCCGCTATTTGTCTGCCCGCATACTAAACGAGTTGCGGGAACATTTATTCAGAGATTTTTCGCTATTCTGATTTACGGCCAAATTTCTAATCTTAAAGATAATAATAATTATAATAAAAAGTATTTTTATTAGAGACAATCATAGTTCAAAAGTGTTTACTAGGTAAGGGGTAATTACTTATTAACAAAGACGGATTTTGTCCTCTGGGAAAGCTTCAACACCAGTGGACATTCATAATTATTTTCTATTTCTTTCAGTATGTTTTTGTTGCTAACACGCCCTCTTAGCAGTGGGTCTTTTTCCGCCAGATGGCGTCAAATGTATCGGTAAGCGCATCGACGAACATGCTTGAAGCACTACAGTAGGTACCTACTAGATAAAATAAAAGATATGGATAGATTAAAAGATATGCATTTCGTGATCGAGTATTTTCATGTTTTTACAAAAATGACGTAAAGTTAGATGAACCAATGGCTTTGGTCTCTTGCTATTGTTCTGTAAATTTACGGGTATGAATGAATAATAGTATTTTACGGGTATGAATGAATATTAGTAATCTACGGGTATGAATGAATAATAGGATTTTACGGGTATGAATGAATATTAGTAATCTACGGGTATGAATGAATAATAGGATTTTTTCGTACATTTTATAAAATAAACAATAACATATTAGGGTAACGCACACTATTGTTGGCACTCGTACAATGATTGGCACCTATTTTATAATATGCCTGTAACAAAATACACAAATCCTTTTTACCTAAGGGGACATTAAATTCATATAGGTACATTAACGGTTAGGAATGTCACATTCAATATGAATGTCGATGAAAATAAGAGCAGAGGTAGACCAAAGAAAAGATGGATAGATTGTGTGAAGGATGACATGGTTAAGAAAGGTGCAAGGAGTTGGTACTGAGATGACGGCTGATATAGGAGAATGGAAGAAGAAAACATGTGCCGATCTCACGTAGTGTAGGACAAGGAGAAGATGATGAGGATCGCCGAACAAATGTTCTGCAGAATCAAACCCGTATCTCCCGTAGGTACATCTCGCGTCTTAGCCGTCTACTTGTCCGCCAGGACGCAGAAAATTTAGAGAATTTTAACCCTACGCAGCGGGTCTTTTAGACCCGTCACTCATGCATTGTTTCGTGGGCGGCGAACCCGTAATACATTTAATTGTGACGCCTACTGCACGCCCAGAGAATATTTGGTGCATCTCATCGAAAAAAGAAATACATGGAGCTTCCAAAATAGAAACAAAACTATATTTAGTTTTTGCTCAAAATTATTCACAAAGAAGCTTTGAAATCTGCTCTGTTTAAAGCGTTCCAAGCAAAATGTTTATAAACCTACTATAAATATTTTGCTTTGAGGATATAATAAAACACAATAATATATTTCCTATTATACTATATCTTACTTCTAAGGAAAATTGCTTTGAAATGTTTCAATGATAGGTATCTCTAGAAAATACGTATTGACCTTTGATAGTCTATATAAAACAGCGTGCCCCGAAACGTCTTAGACAGTTTTAACGATAAATATACCAATAAAGATAACATATTTTAAAATTGAAGTTTTTTGTTTCTTTACCAGACGGTACACTTTTCACCCATTCTCAGGGTTGACAACGCGCGTGTGATACCTCTGGTATTGCAAGTGTACATAAGTTACGGTAACCGCTTATTAACAGGTGGACCTGTCACTTTAGTTAAATAAAAAAAGTTACTAATAAATTTATAAATTGTACTCTCCGTAAAGGTTGATTTCTTGGCTTCTCCATTCCTGTCCGTTTCTCGAGTGACCACATGCATATACATTCATTCCCACGTTCTCCTTCCTTCGTTAGCCCGCACTTACTTAGGGTTAACTAATTATGGAGTTTTTTAACGCATTTGTTGATTCAAATTTCAAAAATTCATATTACTATCCCTTAATTACTTATACTGATATGAAAGATACCTATATTTCAAAATTCAAATCCTTTGCCGCGATTTTCAATATTCAAATTCACATTTCAAATAGAAAGCATTCTTATTTCAAAAATGTATTAGATTCCGTCAATTTTAAACGAGTCACATTAAAATTGTTTATGGTTTTTTTTATTCGATACTTCTTTGTTTTCGTAATTTAAAATGAGAATCGTTGTGTTATATTTAACAATTAGTTTCTGTTTTTTTCACATTTAAAAGACCAAATTATTAAAGAATAAACCAGCAAAACCCAAATCCTGTTTCCTAAACGTTTCCGTATAAAAAGCAAGTATTGATAACTGCCAAAAGAGCTCGTTCAAGAGCTCTAATTGACGGTAACAATTTGTATGGTGTTCTTGTGGTGGTGAAAATGACGAACATAAAAATGTGTGGGCACATACGGGGTTGAATACGGAAAGAAAACGCTTCAGCGTTTTATATTGCGAGGAGCCTCCAAGACTATTATTTCATCGGAAAAATACGCAATGCGATAAGGTCGCATTCCACGCAACGAAAACTAAATAAAACTGAGATTCGTGAGATTATGTATGCGTTATTTAAATAACTTTAGCAGAGTGAAAGCTATTTGTAATATAGGGATCGAAAATTAATTCGTATTTGATACATATCTAATTTGAGAAAAACAGAAATAATTAGATGTATAATTTAAAATAATCGTAAGCTAAGTTATAAAGTTAAACTTACCATATGATTATCTACAGAAATATTGAATATCTTTAAGATTTTGCGAGAAAAATTCTAACCCGTATAATCTCTTTAGACCCTAAACCCTCCCGCGTACCGATAGCATCAGCAGAATAGTTTTGACTCATTACGTTTGACATCGTTCCGTCTTGTCCCGACTTTTTGTTGACGCTACAACATTACAAGCATTCCTATCTGACACAATAGACGTTGCTTGATGAAATTCGAATGATATTGTTTTGAATATCATTCGAATTTTGAAGTTGGTTTTTGAACTTTTTTAATAGTGACTACTATTTTTTGCAATCATACAACCGTTTTGTCTACGGAAGATCAGCTATGTTGGTCTAGTGGGCGGTACCCCGACTTCCGTTCTGGAGGTCGTAGGTTCGAACCCGAGTGAGCACCAATGGATTTTCCACTCGGGAAATGAAGTCCGCATTCACACATGCTCAAAATGGTGTAGGAATTATCTTGAGGAAACCGGCATACCCTAGAATTAAAGATTCGAAGGCATGTGCCATCGATTAGTGTTTCAATAAGCGTGCAACCTGCCACGTGGACGAACTACTTGCAAAACGCGAGCATGTGCCAAATGTAATGTTTGGACGTGCCTCTGACTACCCCCTATTTGGTATCCTCAAAGATCTACGTACCGAGTATGTATCTGAAAATGTCCATCATGGGTAATTATAATCCATGTAGCATGTTTCTTTTTTAAAGAATTGACCTTTCTAATATTTATTGAAATTGATTATACAACTTAGACCTATATGCGATGTTGATTACACCTCTAATTTTTAGATAGATTATGCTTTTTTTTTAATAAAAATATAATATAAATATTGATAGAGGATCGGAAACTGAATGCGAGCGATGATGTAAAAATTACACAAAGTATCGATGCGAAAGTTTGTGAGGATGTATGTTTGTTACTCTTTCACGCAAAAACTACTGGACGGATTTTGATGAAACTTTACAATAATCTAGCTTTTACGTCAGAATAACACATAGGCTACTTTTTTACGGGCGAGGCCGTGGGCAGAGTCTAGTCTATACTTAATATTATAAAATTTGTATGTCGGGGTTGATTTCCGAAACAAATCAACCGATTTCAAAAATTATTTCACTCATATTTAGAATGGACTTTTAGGGTGGACATGGGCTATATATTATCCCGTTAAAATAAAAAGGGCGCTTCGTGGAGGCCTATATTTCAACGTAAGTCGACGAAAAAAATCCATCGGCCACTTTTTGACCGGGTACTACGCGGGCGATGCCGTGGACAGCTAGCTGCTAGTTCATTATAATTTTGTAAGATTTCATATTGATTTGGACAGAATATTTTACACTTATGATAGAACACGGTATTTTTTTAGGCACTACTGCCGAACGAAATTCCATTAATAAAAGGAAATTGTGTGAAAGTCAGAAGAAATAATCTCCGCCCCTGTGTTTTGACAGTTTTGACATTTAATAGGACCACGTGATGTCATGTTTTCTTTTTTGACAACAAAAGGCTTGGGTGTGCTCGTACATAGTACGTTATCTTATAAAATACTTAGTACATTATTCCCTAAGGATACTCACGATAAAATGAAAATTATAAATATTTATCATTTTTTTGAACATTTTTGATAACCAATTTATCTTAGAATGTAGGTTACCAATTTATCTTAGAAAACGCTTGCCGGTTTGTAATGCAGTTTTAGGCAATCGATTTCTTTAAGAAGGTTTTTTGATACGATATTATTGAGCCAAGTTTCAACTTGTATTGGACTTGCGTTAGTATACCAGTTAGTACTGTGGTGTCATTTTACAGCTCTTTAAACTCATACGTGTATACGAATTTTTAAAAGCTCTTTGCTTACTCAAATTGTCAAACTCGTCCGAAATTCATGGAAACTATAATTCGTATCCATAATCAACCTTCTCCGTCACTTGTATATGAATTGATTTGTGCAAGGTATTTTGATACAGGGAGATAGTTAGGTGTTCTTCCTACAATTATTTTGCTCCTCCACGACTTAATTCGGTTTACTTCTAAGCGTGCGTCTTGTTACTCTTCACGTACAAACAAATATTGATATTTGTAGGCCGTAATAAACAATACCTATTTTATTTATTTTATTTTTATGTAGACGCAGTATGTACGCGCACAAGACAGTGGCATGTCGGGCTACTAAATTGACGTGGGTCCGCATAGTGCGATATTAGATAAGAGTGGCTCTATGGTGGCTGTCCAGACGAGCAACTAATTAAATAGATTACGCAACAGTCTACATAGTCCTGATCCCATGATCAGGACTATGTAGATATAGGACTATGAGACTGGTATGGACCAGGAACGGCACAAATATTTGCAGAACATGCAAACATTCGGGAATCGAACCACGTCATACCCGCCTGATATGATAACGGGGTTGAACAAAATATTAGAACTAGAAGTTGCTCAAAATACAGAAGAGATTAAGAGACAATTAAATGCATTTACAATACTTTATTAATGATAGAATAATCTTCTTATTGTACACAGAAATAACAGAGAAATATAAAACTAAAAATTCGGTGAGGCACGCGCAAAGGAGAGCTTAACCCTAAAAGAGTTTTCTTCCAACAAACCTTTGAGGAGACATAGAGAAGAGATACTTATAAATATGTAGTTAGTTTATTTTTCATCCTTATGTGTTTAATTGAAATAATTTTGTAGGAATCATAGTAAGGTTCCAATAGATTTTATCATATGGCAAAAAGGGCAATGCAATAGATGGAATAATAGCTATGATGTATATAAAACATATATTATCAAATGAATAACACAAAAACTTTATAGCATACGATATTGTTAATAGCCGGAAAATATAATCATAAAAAATGCAAAGTTTAATGTAAAGTTGTCACGCCAAAGGTTAGGCAACTTAAAATAAAATTGTTAAGATAAAACGCTATTTGATACTTTATAAATTTCCAATATTATAAGATGATACGCAAGGATTAAGCATTATAGTAAATTACTCAAAGTTATTATCATTTTAAGATAATTGTCAAGATATCGAAATTCAACTTTGTGGGGTCGTTTTGCCACTGGTAATGGTAATATTGTGATATTTGTATTTATTTTAATTGAGCTGTCAAATAAATTCTTAGTTTCATATGTGTGTTTTTTGTTAAGAAAAAAGATCAGTTGTCTATTTATAGATTATAGACACACAATTATTAAAAAAATATGTATAGTAAAATAACTTTTAACGGCATGATAATTTAAAAACTGTATTTAATTCTGACTTTAGTTTAACCGAATTAGTTAAGTATATAAACTTTAGGTTTTAAACCTATAATATTAAAAAACAAGATAATATTTAAAAAAAAAAAAAGTACATAACTTTTCTCTGAACCGTACCTACTTAAAGTAATACGTATATTTAGACAGATAGTAAATTCTTTATTGCACGGCTTAACTTAAAAGTACTGTACAAAGGCGAACTTAATGCTAGGTAACATTATCTTCCAGCTAACCTTTGTGTAATATGGAAAACAGTCTCGAAGAAGTGCATGAATGAAAAAAGTTACAAATTAGTTCCTAAACGAATTAAAACTATTAATTAAACACAAAAACGATTCCCAAGATAAACAAAATTAAATAAGTATATCCATTTCTATTTTTTATCAAAAATAGTTGTTCAACGTTGTCTGGAAGAGATCGCTTTTAAGCGATAAGACCGCCGTAGTTTTAGTTATATTAAGTTTTTGTTTATTTTGTTATCTTGTGGTGTACAATAAAGTATTTTCATTCATTCATTCATTCATCGTTTCCCTGACTTATTAATCGCCCGTCTGCAAATTCCCTTCCAAAAGTATCAAAAGTTTTTATATTCAAAAGTATCTGTCATTGATGTAATACGGATTGGAGATGCTTTGACCCAAAACTAAGATTGGTCTAAGTGTCTCATACCACGGTCGTCAGTTGATCATATTTCTAATTCACCGATTATAAGCTAAGTTTGTTTGAGTTTGATATTGCTTCTGTTTGAAAATAAATCATAACGACTGTTTCCGATACAAAAGGCGTAACTCCGATTCACCTACTTGTGGCAATAATCAAAAAACGAAATAATTAATATCTGTTTTTATATATCTTTTTTGTTTTTATACTTATAAAAGTTAGCTTGGACTTACACCACTGAATACCTAAAAAAAATGTATTTACGACCCATTAATTAATGATGGTAACAAACGTCTGAAGTACCAGCCATTAAGGTACATACAAGGGTAATTCTTCAGGTTGTTCAGGCGATGGGCTTGCAACCTGTCACGTAGAATGCTTACTACTTGCAAAACGCGGGCATGTACCAAATGTAATGTTTGGACGTGCCTCTGACTACCCCCTACTTGGTATCCTCTACTCACTGAGTATGTATCTGAGGATGTCCACCATGGGGAAGACAGTCGTGAGTGTGTTTGTTTGTTTTTTGTTTTGTATAAACCATAATTTTTGCAAAATGTAGAAATACGCCCTATTATCAATACTAATTTAATGACTCTATGAGCTATAAATTTGAAATAATTAAGTAATAAGGACGGATTCAGGTATATCCATTATTACAATCGGTAATAAGTTTAGTAAAACATTAAAAAAACAATTATTGAATCAATACATACTCATTTATTTATGTTTTAAACACACTTTTATCACAATGGTTAGTTCTATGTATCTTGTAATGGTAAATAAAATAATGTATTATTATTTTTTCCTATTTTGAAATCCTAGAAAAATATAGATAAATAATAAAATTATACTAGATGGGCAAAATAGTAGGTATCTTTTTTATCTTTAAAGCTTAAGTAAGTACTTACTGTATTTTAATTTATGTAAACAAACATTCCATGTAAAAGTTTTAAATTTCCTTAATTCGGATGATTACTTATTATTCGAAATAATTAATTAACTAGCTGATCAATTATAATTACACAAAATAGTAGGAACGTACGTAATCATTAATCAACAACGTTTATTTAATGAGATTAAGAAATAGTTATATAAATATAACAATTCTGTTATAATTACAACTAAATCTAAATAAATCACAGACGTATCATATATGAGCAAAAATATAGGCAATCAACAAGTTGAGCATTCAACCTTTGTGATAATTATTAAAATATTAACCTAAAAACAGAGAAATGTAGTAACAGATTCGCGAATACTTTATGTTAATAATCAAAGTGACACGTGTTTCGCGCCTACATGAAGCATCTTCAGGAATAATAGTCCTACTGTTGACTGACGAACTCCTGGCCAACGTGTTGTCACTCAAGACTAGGAATATTATTCGTAGGGATGCTTCGTGTAGGGGTGAAATACGATTCACTTATTGTTTTGTTATTGTGTTTTACGCCAATTTTTATATATGAAATTTAAAATGTTTGTAATTACATCAAGTATTATTTTGTGATATAAAAAAAAAGAGTTTTACGACCCGATTTTGTAGGAAAATAATGATTAGCTTAAAAAAATGTTAGATGGTAAGAACCACTTTTTTTATTCAATTTTAGATACACATATCGAAAGAGCGTGAAAAATGATGTAAGGTTGCATCAAAAAGTCGTTTCGCCCAAAATGGTCTTTACCAAAGGGCGTAAAGACCATCGGAAACAGTCGATAAGATCGTCCTCTTTTTGTTTCTTAATTTCAGACATATAAAAAGAGATTTCCGTAAGGTTTGCTAGTAATAGCAAACTAGAAAACTTGACAAAAAAAACTACGCATTGTTCGAAGTTTGAATTTTGGTGGTTTTGGCGCGCTCTATTTTCAAACGAATACTGTTTGAAAATAGAGCGCACCAAAACCAGCAATACATAATTATTTCAAAAGTGTGTACCTACTGATCACTTAATGGTACCAATTTTTTTTTTTCATGTCGTGTCAAATTCTACAGCAAATATTAGACAAAAATGCCTAAATTCCTTGTCTTTGGACTTCGGTGACCAAAATAAAACCTATGCTTTGTTCGTAACGCTACATTTATTTAGCCGTGTCAAACATCTGGAAACAAGCAAAAAGAATTCGTTCGAAATTCGAAACAAAAGATTTAAAAAACAAACCATTGTTATGTTGTCACAGCAGAATAGTTAACCTTAAAGTAAGGAATAGCCAGCTATGGAGCGTTAATTAAAGTTCAGTTCATCGTTTGCCTTTTGTTAACAGAGCGTTTCTACCTTTTTGCCTTGTATAATCAAGTTACAAGTTGTCATACCAAAAACACACATTCCCTTTTATAAAAAATAATGACTTTTGGGAAATGTGCCTACTTTATTAAATGTAGGTACCAAAAGTGCATAGTGCCACCAATTATTAAAAAAAAAAACCTAAATGGTATTTGAACTCCAGTTGCATTATAACAGACACTTGCGTCGCTTTATTTATAGCTTTAAAATTGGTAAACATACGTTGGTACCTTGCATAGCGGGTAAACAGAAGAGCAATAGCGCCACCATAAAAAAAAAAACAGGATAAAGATAGTTATTCTTTACACCTTAGTTACCTTACCTTCGCACAGTAGCCTATCTAATCCGTCAGATCATCTGCAACTACAATGCCTTGTCTATTAAATTTTTACTCTTTTTCACGCTCCATAGCTTACTCCTAACTTTCTAAGATAAATATTTTTTTATGCAGCTTGAATTTCGAATCATTTAAGGCCAGTATTTTGGAATTAAAAATAAATAAAATGATTCCAGGGTCAAATTTTATTCGGAACTTCGCACGCCCATTCAGCCACGATTTAATACCAAGGCCATTTATTTTTTATTTTCTAAACCATGGCAGTGAATAAAATCTGGATAAAATAAACGGCCAAGCCTAATTTATGAGATGTTGACGGGTTCTGTATAAATAAAATAACGATGAAAGATTAACGACATGGCGTATTTCTTTCCATTTTGTTGTTTAGGTATAAATCTAACCTATCGCATGCCTTTATTTTATTATTTAAAGGTAGATAACTCCTTAATACATACCTACACCAAAATAAAAAAATACTACATTTTGTTTCATCTTCAGAACGTCTCCAATTTTGTTTATTTAGTAATTAAAGATACGAACAAAAAACAATTGCTGTCTCCCTAAATTTCATGGCGTTTTTATATCGTAGCAAGGATCTTTAAAAACAAAAGTGGTTGCTGTTTTCGGGCCCAGACACCTTCAACAAGAGCGGTGTCGCCAACTCTATACGATTAAAAAGATTATATGTTTTTATTTGTAGACATAATATGCCAAAAAAATTGCCTCTAACCGTTAGAGGTTAAGTCATTATAGTCCAACGACTGAATCCTCCGTGATGGAAATCATACTACAGGTAAATAAAAAAGGTTAAAAAAACAGGTTTTTTTTTTAGGATCTTTGCTAATTTTT